>JANBXA010000729.1:15573750-16850000 GCA_030556225.1 Cricetiscus sungorus
ACTTTAAATATTTCTAGGTTAACTATTCTTACATGCATATTTTTCATAAAGCTGTCAAGTGATACTACAACTGTTAATCAAATAGGAACCAATCTAATAAAACAACAACAACAAAAAAAAACCCAAAGGTTCTTTGACTCCACTGAGATGGCCATTGCAGAGACAGTGACTTTGTGTTAGTGAATGTGAGAATTGGTGTGTGTCTATGCTAAAATATTTTCATCATGCACGGTGCTTCCAAATATGTAGAACATGTTAGTCAATTCAAGTAGGTTTTACAGTTTTATTTCTCTGAAATCTTGACTGTTACACCTTTTGAAAAACTTTTTGTTGTTGAGTGTAGTTTTTGGTATTTGTATTTTGAGGCAGGGTCTTGGGCTAGAGATGGCTCAGCTGTTAAAAGGCTAGGTTCACAACCAAAAATATGACAGACAAGGTCTTACTAGGTAGTCTCGGCTAGCCTGGAAGCAGCCAAGCAGACCAGGGTATCTCACTCAGAGACCTTCCTCTGCACTTCACTCCAAGTGCTGGCATTAAAGACATGTGTCACCACACCTGGCCAAATTTCTATTCTTAGTATAAGTTTTTGTACTATTTTTCTGTAATGGACTATTATTGTTAAGGTTTTCCCCATTGTAGGCATGGGGAAGTCAGCCATGGACAAAACCTCTATGAATGAAAATGGCTGTGTTTCAACAAAACTTTATACATAAAAACAAGTGTACTGTATTGGTGTACCCATGCTACAATGTGTTGATTCCTGATTTTGGAGATGCTTCATAGAGAAACAATCTAGGGGAGAGTGCTATGGCTCAGGGGGTAAAGGCACCTACAGAGAAGCCTGGCAACTTGGGTTCAATCCCTGGGATCCATGTGGTAGAAGAGGTGGCTGATTCCTGAAAGTTGTCCTCTGATCTTTACTGTAGTACTCACTATGTCAGGCATACTCACACACACACACACACACACACACACACACACACACACACACACAGGCAAACATACAAACACACACATGCAATACAGACACACACTTAGACATACATGCACACACAATGACACACACACATACATACACAGACATATACAAGACACAAATGCAGATGTACACAGACATACATGCACACACAGATACACACATCAGACATACACACAGATACACACTAAATAATTTTTTTTTAAAAAAAGTAAAACAATCCATTAATATAAAAATGAAGGAGGAGGTACAGGTCTTGAATCGGTTGCCCCAGGGAAGTGTCCCAGAATGAGAGGTCTAGGAGTTGTCTGGGGGAGCCCCTTATTTCCTCACAACTTTATGTAGCACATTTGACTTGCATCGGTCCTCCAATCTCCCCCTGTCTGCTTGTGTTAAAATCTTCTCACATTGTAGAATTTGTGTAGAGCCTATGCTTTGCCTGTCTCTGAAACTTTCTCAGCACATTAGTGTAATGCAGATAGTCAATACACATCAGTTAATGAGTGCATGAATTTGTGAGGAGAGATGGCTTCTGAGGACACACATGAGAAGAAACCCATCCTGGGTCTGTAGTGGTAGCTGTTGGGTTCTGAGTAGCGTGTCTAGGCCCTCTTTCAGCATATCCCTTATCTTTGCTGACAAGCGAGGTTTAGCCTGAATCTCAACTTTACTCTGTGCTGCTCTAAGCGTTCCTTGTCTGCGGTGTGGAAGGCTGGTCTGTGCTGTGGGGCTGGGCTGTGTTTCTGCAGTTTGCATACTGACTTGCTGGTTCATGGGGCATGCATGGTGTGAGGCCTTGACCTGGGTCAGTCATTTTTCTACTCTTCACTCCTCCCCTAAAATATAGAAGAAGACTTTAAACACTTTTTTTTTTTTAAATGTGGGAAGTTCTCCCTTCCCTTTTAACAATCAGCTTTCTGATGGTCAGCGTCAACCAGTGATGTGTGCCAGGGGAATCTGTTTGCTCAGATGCACATGGTAAATACATGAGCCCAAGTGCTGGGACAGGAATACACACAGAACCATCTGCAAAATTGGATAAACACAGGAACAAGTGATGGAAAGTGTTGCAGTTGCAAACCCAGGAAGAGAAATAAAAAACCATGTAGCCACAAGAAAGTAGGGTGATTTTTAAGAGCTATTGGCTCAAAACCAAATGCTGACTGGGTTGGAATAAGTATGGTTGAGAGGCATAGAGCTATGCTCTTTGTTTCAAATACTCTTCTGCTTTTTCCTTTCTTTTTTTAATTGAGTGTTTTCCCTCCAGAAGCTACCAATTGTCAATAGCTCCTCAGCTAGGGGTGGGAGCCCATGGGCCCCTCCAGACTCTATACCAGAATGTTGACTGGCTTGATCTTGTGCAGCCAATGTAGGAACTGTGAATTCTTGAGTGCAACAGTCCTGTCATGTCCAGAAGACACTGTTTAGCTCTCTCTGGTTGTCCCCAGCCTCTGGCTCTTATAATCTTTCCACTTCTTCTTCCATGGTGGCCCCTCAGAATTGGGGGTGATGGTGCATGTGTTGTAGATGTTCCACTTGTGGCTGAGCATTCTACAACTGTATTTCTATACTCTATACTTTGACCAGTTGCCATTTTGTTGTTGTTGTTGTTAACTATTGTCCAGTAATTCTAATTCTTTCCATGAATGCTTCTGGAAGACCTCCCACATGTTAGGATAGCACAGATGTTTCTAATATTCACCTCAGGGAGACCCTTTCTCAGTGTATTAGGTTATCCTTGCCTTCAAGAATATCCCCATGGGTGTCACCTGCTCCCATTCTTTTAAGCTGTCACAATACATCTGACAGAACTCTTTAGTGTTTTTTTTTCAATTTTCTTTATCAATAAGACATAGGTAGACATGATGTAATCCTTAAATGCTAAGAACTCTTAGCCCAAGGGAAAAATTAGCAGATATTAAAACATCCCAATAGTCTTAAATTCAACAAGAAAGCAGTTGGCTACTCCCATGGCAGTTGTCATGCCACCATAACACATGTTGTCACACATGGGGCCCACAGCCAAGTAAGACTATTAGTGATGACTCTCTTTAAGAAGGCTGCCAAGCACCTTTAGGTACTATGAAAGCAGTCAACAGGGAGGAAAGCTTTCTGGTCAGTGTCAGCCTTATTTCTCCACACCCTAAAACCAAAGTACATGGTTGAGCTCTAGTGCCTTACTACCTATTCTGCTGGTCAACTGATAGCAGCAGCAATATCCTCCATTGTTCTGGAGGCCTCAGGAACATTCTTGGCCAGCAAGGAGCCTACAAGTTTTATCGAGCTGTAATTCGCATAAAGCAATCATTTTAAAAGTAATTTACTGTCCTCCGTATATTTTCAGAGTTGTATAATTATCACCAGAATCTGATTTCAGAAGTTCTGATCACCCCTCCCAAAGTGTCTGTGTTCATTAGCACTCATTTCTCCCATGCCCAGATCTAGAAATTGCTAACATATTTCTTGTTTCATGTTGTACTGGACGTTCTGTGTAAATGGAGTCCTGTGCTTTGTACTCTTCTGTGCCTTTCTTCTACATAGGTTAGTATTTCTGAGACCTATTTATATTGTACCATGTATTAGCACTTTATTTCTTTTTATTGCTGAATAGCATTCTACTGTGTGGGCATACCACAGCTGCCTATCAGCTGATGACCCTTGATGCCTGCTTTTTGGCTATAATGAATAAAGTTGAAATGAAGCTTTGTGTATACCTTTTTGTGCAGACATGTTTTCATTTCTCATGAGTAAGTAACTGTAAGAGTAATGGCAGCTCATTGGGAAGTGTATTTTTAATATTTAACTGCCAGACTATTTTTAAAAATCACATTGCATAATTTTACAATGGTATCTGCAGTGTAATGACTAATGATGTTGAACATCTTTTCATGTTGTTACAGACATTTGCACATATTTTTAGAGAAATATCTTTCCAATCGCTCTATTTTTAGCTTGGGCTTTTGCTTTTTTCTTGCTGAGTCAAAGGATCGTGTGTTCTACAGGGTCCATACAAGAAAAGGACTGTGAGTACACTATCTGGCACACAGTAGGCCCTCAACGCATATCTGTTTACGACATGGTGTGGAAAGTAAGAAGCTGGAACCTTTGACTATGAATGTACAAAATCATAAAGAATAAACTCAATCTTTCTTCTTCTCCTTCTCCTTCTCCTTCTTCTTCTTCTTCTTCTTCCTCCTCCTCCTCCTCCTCCTCCTCCTCCTCCTCCTCCTCCTCCTCCTCCTCCTCCTCCTCCTCCTCCTCCTCCTCCTTCTTCAGTATAGACTGAGTTCAGAGTATGTTTGTGTTGCTTGCCTCCAGCTATTGATGGAGCCTTGGGCTGCATCATCCTTGCCTTGCCCAGCAGCCAGTGCCCTGGAGCCTGTACAGGGCCTTTTATTCTCTTTCTTTTACTTTGGCACAGAGTGTGTCTTGCAACAGGTTGAATAAGCAGCCTGAAGTTTTGCCAGAGTCATGAGATGAGGAAGCACAAGCAAGAGAAAAGGCAGCTGGGGAGGCTGGGCAGAAGAAGAGGGCCAGGGGAAGTTTGCCATCATGTGGTTTAGACGATTTAAACATGATTGAATGCCAGAATTAGTTCAAGCCCTTTAGACTTTCCGGAAGCCTGGCCTTTCCCCTCAGTCATTTGTTTAGTACAGTCTGGTGGGCTTGTTTAATCACTTCCCAAAATTTACGATCAAATCTCTTTCTAGGTAGAAGAAAAGTGTGGCCATTCCAGCTATGGGGACAAGTCAGTCTAGGGGACCAGCCCCTGGCACAAACTTAAACTCCAGCTCCAATAAAGTTGTCACTGTGAAAACTGAGTGGCTCAGAGGGGACCATACTGAGTAGATCTTATGGGAATAAATGTGAATGCATTCCTAGTTAAGTACATGCAGATATCGAAAAAGAAAGCATCGTTGAAGCTACCAGGTCAACAGTGGGAACTAGGGCTAGATTGTTTGGTGGGATTTGAGGCTGTGCTAGTGACCACATGGAGATGCTGACAGTGCCTCTCGTAACTGTCACCTATGTTTTCTCACTCAACACTCAAATCCTCCAGGCCTTGGATTTCCTTAAGTTACAATGCTATTGCCTTTTTGTGTGCTATGAAAATAACTTATTGATTATGTTTACTGTCCACTGTCTATCTTTCTCACTCCCAGGTCTTAGAGGACAGAAACCTTTATTGTGTGTTGATTGTTTCTAGAAGACATTCAGCAGGTGGCTACTAAGGAATTTGTGGTAGTGATAAATAACAGGGCCACCCACCCTCATAGAACTGTTAGGAAGAGAAAATGATTCAGGGTTGTAGAAAGCCTGCATTACAACACAGGAGGGTGAGTACCACCTCAGGAGAATGACCGTGTCTCAGTTGGTCATGGACAATGCCACTCCTCACCTGTTCCTGGTAAATGACAAGAGTGGGACTCATTTTAGTTGGTAAGTTTACAGGTTTCCTGCATCTGAGCATTTTACTCATTCGTTTGAGAAACTCAGCAACAGTTATTTCCTGGTTGCCAAACATCTTTGACGTTAAAAAGCAATGACCATTTGCTCCTTTCTGGGACCTATCATCTGTGGGTTCCTATTGGGGAACTGTAAGAACAGAACTAAGTAGACAAGCTTGTGACCCAAATGCACAGTCAGCAACAGTACTTGCATGGTCATCTGCAGGGTCCTTTGCTTGCTTGTGGGAGGTTTTCACTGGTCAATCTATGTGACCTTAGTGTTTACCCAATGAATAGAATCAACACAACCCTTTTGCTGATGAAGAGACTGGGCTCAGGAGGACAGATACCTCTGCAAAGACACCTGTCTGCTGAGAGCCCTTGATCACATGACCTGGGAGGCTCTCTGTCTGACTTTAACTCAATGTTCTATATTACTTTATAACAAGCAGGTTTTTCTCACTATTTCCTACAAACCAGTTCATTAGTATATATTAATTATACAAAATAACAATGGGGTTCATTGTGACAGTTTTTACTGTCACATACCATAGTTTGATCATATTCATCTTCCTCATTATTTTTGCTGATTCTCATGCTTCCCTTGAAGGATACCCACTGTGAATGAAGGAAGGAAGGAAGAGAGGAAGGAAGGAAGTAAGGGAGGAGGGAGGAAGTAAAGAAGGAAGGAAGGCAGGCAGGCTGAAGACTTGTATTCATTTCTAATATTGTTTAGCCAAGGGCAGTTGCATTTCCTGTTATGTTCCTTTGCTTCCCTCTAGTGGTGATCTAGCCTCAAATTACCCCCCTCTCTGCTCTCTCTGTCTCTCTCCTCTCTCTGTCTCTGTCTCTGTCTCTGTCTCTGTCTCTGTCTCTCTCTCTGTCTCTCTCTCTCTCTCTCTCTCCCTCTCTCTCTCTCTCTCTCTCTCTGTGTGTGCATGTGTGTGATTGCTAATCTTATTGCCAACCCGACAGTATTTAAAATTAGAATGGAAACAATACCCCAGGCTTGTCTGTGAAGGATTACCTAGGTTGAATTAATTGAAGTAGGACCTACATTAATTGTGAATGGTACCATGGCCTGGGCCGGGGTCCCAGACTGAATAGAGGAGAAAATGAGCCAAGCAGCATCATCTGTCACTTTGCTTCCTGAGTGCAGATGCCATGTGACCAGTGGCCTCACATACTTGTGGCTGTACTTTTTCACCTTGGTGGAATGTGTCCCCTGGAACTGAGTGCCAAAACCAACCCTTCCTTCCTTAAGATGCTTTCCTCAGGAATTTTCTCAGCAGTGGCACAAGTAACTAATCCATTCTATATGTACATGCATATATAAACATATATATATGTATATATATATTGTAAAGCATGTGTCTTGTATTGCTGTTAATTACTAAAAGAATACAGAAGCTACAACAAAGCTGAGTTTTATTGACTCTTCCCCTCACTCCCTTTCTCCCTTTCTCCTTCCCTTTCTTCTTCCCTCCCTCACAGCCAATGTATGTGAAACACTGTATTCAGTATCAAAGATATAGAAATAAAAATTTGATGCTGCATTTCCTCATCTAGAATGTTTTGGCTTCTCTTCAGCATCAAAAAGTCAGAGAGGACCGCAGGAGAGTGGCTCCAGCTGCTCTTGCTACTGCCGTCTCTTTTATACCAGGTTGAACCTTGTGATCCTGAGACATCAGTCTGGGAATCAACTGCTTTCAATGCAGTATCTGCACACTGAATCCTAACGATTTTAGTCCTCTCTCTCTCCTTCTATTCCCCATCAGTCCTCTTTCAATTTAAATTTTATTCCCCTGTCTCCCAGTATGCTGGGTAAGGATGCCAGGCACAGACTGGACAGCTCCCAGTCTGTCCTGTGGCTTGCTCCCATGCCTGCACAGATTGTTCCCCTCTGGGCCTCAACTTGCAGTCTATGACAGTAAACACTCAGAGGTGGGGGTGAAGGGGGAGTCAAACTTCTCAAGGACCCTAAGGGATTTGCAAAGAGCATCCTAGACAAAATAAGGTCAGGCTCAGAGTAGGCGGACACCTGTTTGGACCTGGGGCAGAGGGAAAGGCTCTGCATGTTCTCATGCGAAGGCCCACATGGCTCATTTTGATCTGCTGATAACGGTGTAGTCCAGCTCTGTGTCCAGGGCTTTATCACCACTGTTCTGGATCATGAGTCTCTCGCTCACGTCCAGGTTGCTGCTGACCTTGTTAGACATCACATGATCTTACTGATAACCACAGAGACAACTCTGGGTGCTGTGACAGTAGCCTGGAGGACTTAGGGTCTGATACACTGTTGAAGATGGCCATAATCTAGGCATACCTTATTCTTGTACCTGCATGAAAGTGTCTACTTCTCCTGCTATGGTGGAAGCAGCTAAGGGCCTCAATGATACTGTTTTTTTTTTTTCCCAATATTTGGGACATAGTTGGGGACCAATATTTCCTCATTTCATAAACAAATAAAGGAAAAAAGGAATGAGTTGGGCATGGTGGTCCAGACCTGTAATCCTAGCACTCCAGGTTGAGGCAGGAAAGCTGGAGATTTTAGATCAGCCTGGGTTACAAAGTGAGCTCAAGTGTGCACGATAGCCGCCCCCTACAAGACACAACAGCAAGCATGAATAATTACCGACTTCAGCAATACTTTCTTCTCTCTCTCTCTCTCTCTCTCTCTCTCTCTCTCTCTCTCTCTCTCTCTCTCTCTTTCTCTCTCTTTCTCTCTTACACACACACACACACACACACACACACACACACACACACACACACAAATATTTTTTTCTAAGCAGAGTTGTTAGGCTTGAGTGCATTCTTCCAAGCGACAGGGCAGGCCAGCATAATGCCTGAATCCTTACAGGTGGCAATGGTAGTGCTTGTAATCCGAGTACTTCAGAGGGAAAGATGGCCGGGTATCTGGCTCTCTGCCCAGCCAGCCAACCAGTGAGGCCATGTCATCAAGTAATACTGTCTTAAAGAATGAGGTGAACTGTTCTGAGGGAATAACATCTGGTCTCTGGAAGTACAGGTGCACAGCAGCACTCACATGAACATGCACCATTAACACACATGCGCGCGCGCACACACACACACATATGCACACCCATACATGCTCACACACATAAACATCAACAAAATTTTTCCATTTTTTTGCAACCAGATTGTGTCTTTTTAAGACTCTGTGTGTTTGTGTGTGTGATATTGCATTGCTATAGCTTTTATGTGTGTTAGCGTGAATGGGAGTGTGAAAATATGAGTAGTGAGGGCTAGTGGAGTTGCAGAGTATGTTTGTGTGTGGGTAAACAGGTGAGTGTGTATGGGTGTGAGTGTGTATGGGTGTGAGCACAGTGGCCCCACTTACTTACATGTTCCAGAGTTTTAGCTATTTGTGGTCAACATGATAAGAAAATATTGAATGGAAATTTCCAGAAAGAAAATAATCTAGGTTTTACATTGTATACCATTCAAAGATGCAAGATAAAGCCATTTCATTTCTTCCCTGGGGCATGACTTGTTCTTTCACAGGGTACATGCAGTGCATACACAGCCTTCCCATTAGTCATTCAGCAGTGGCTTCAGCTATCACTTCAGCTATAGTCTGGAAGTGCCTATTATGTTCCTGTAACTCCTACTTAGTGAATAATGGTCCTCACGCTCAAAAGTAATGATGATGGTGATTTAATCTAGCTTAACCTGGCACCCTACACCCTAACCCTAACCCTGCACCCAAACCCTATGCCCTGACACTAACCCTAACTCCACACACTAACCCTATGCCCTGGCCCTAACCCTAAGTCATAACCCTAACCCTAACCACTAGCCCCTAACTCTAACGGAAGGATATGCCAAAGAATCTGCAAGGTGCTTCCTTTAAGCAGAAAGGTGAAAGTTTTTAATAAGAACAGGAAAGAAATGGTATGTTCAAGTTGCTAAGATCTCTAGTAAGTGACTCTTTTAATCTCTTATAGTTTTGTGTGTGTGTGTGTGTGTGTGTGTGTGTGTGTGTGTGTGTGTGTGTGTGTGCCCTCATGTGTATGCCCACCTGCATGTATACAAACAAGTGCATGGAGGCCAGATCAGGATGCTGTACCCTCTCTGCCTTACTACTCTGAATTAGAAGCTCACCATTTAGGATAGTTTAGTTGTCCAGGAAGTTTATGGGATCCATCTGTCTCCATCTCTCAGGATATAGGGGTTACAGGCATGCACCACTGTGTTTGCCTTTTTTGGGGGGCTGTATATGGTTTGTTGGGTTATGATTTTTTAAAACACGTATTCTGGGGACTCAAATTTGTGTCCTTGCTCTTGCAGAGCAAGCACTTTTAACCACTGAGGTATCTCCCCATCCCCCACATTCCTAATTTTTAAATAAAATTTATCACGCATTTGAGTGTACAAGAAAAGGCAGTCTGTAAGTTGGTACAACTGACTAGGCAGTCACCGGAGGGCAGAAATGGACACTTTGCAGATAAAGTTGATGATTGTAAGGGTTACAATCCATAAAATAGTTTAATAATACCAAAATCTCATGCAGATACAGAATTATCAACTGATAAATATCTGCATAAATATAATCAGGAAATACTTGCAGCAGAGAAATCTGGCATATTTCCAATTTGATAAGGGCTTAAAGATCATGGCCAAAATGTAGCATGTGCTGACAATTGTCTTCTATTCTAGTTTGCTAGAACCTACTTGAAAAGTAAAGGGACTGCCTAAAACAATTGGAGGGGGTGTTTCAATTACTTTCAATCTCATTTGTAGACGTGTCCCAGTGTGAACACACACATACAAACACACACACACACACACTCACACACACACATACACACACACTTAACATAAAATGACATTTGAGTATAAAATTGAACTTTGCAAAAGATTATCTGAACTACAAACTTCTGACACAAACAAAATAAAACAGAACACATAATATGAGCCGATAGAAAATGAGATAAATGACATTAATGGGAAAATATCATAGAAGACCAAATCCAAATGGGTATGAAATGCATGAAAATGTCATAGCTTACAAGCCATTAGCTAACTGCAAACTGTATCAGCGATGCTGAACTATCGTGTTCTCTCCATCAGACTGGCAAAAATGAAGAGCAACTGACAGCTTGTAGGAACATTCTCTTCATCCTCGTTGTTTGAATTGCAAAGCGCTTTCCTGGCAAGCAAATGGCGGTATAGTCAGCCCAGAACTTCCTCTCCAGAATGTCTGACTCCTGCAAATTAAAGCAAATATATGAGGCTATTTATTATTACATTGTTAGCAGCAGGCAGGGATGGGGAAAAAACCTGAATACCCATTAGTGAGAGAATGGCTGCAAAACTATAATTATTTACTGTAGGCTAGCCAGCCATGAAAATAAACAAATTAAGAAATTTACCAGATGACTTGGAGAGATTCCCATGAGGAACTGAAAAATGCATGCATGAGCAGAGCAATTTCATGACTTTCAAACAAAGGCAGCCCCAGGCATCGTGTGTTTGAGTGTGTGTGTGTGAATGTGAGTGAGTGTGGTGGTGTGTGTGTTCAGTGTGTGATTGTGTGGGCGAGTGTATATGAGTATGTGAATGTGTGTGAGTGTGTGTGCATGAGTGTGAGTATGAGTGTGTGTATGAGTGTGGTGTGTGTGTGTGTGTGTGTGTGTGTGTGTGTGTGTGTGTGTGTGCAGGCAGAAATCAGTGTTGAGTGGGTGTCTTCCTCAATTACTCTCTGTCTTTCATTTTGAGACAGAGTATCTCAGTGAACTTGCAGCTCACAGATTCAAGCAGACCTTGCGGCCAGTGAGTCCCAGGAATCACTCTGGCTCCACCCCACCTCCCCAGTGCAGTGCTGAGACTATTAATGCGTACCTCCCTTCCTGGGCTTTTTAAAAAATGTGAATACCGGTGGTTGAGCTGAGGTCTTTTTGCTTGGGTGGCAAGCATTTTACCACCTGAGCAATCTCCTCATCCCAGAATCTTTTTGTCAAATAATTTCTTTCTATGGAACCTAGATTCCATAGAAACAAGCATTTTGAAGCTTCGGTCCATTTAAACTTTATTCTTCCATGTCCTTGTTCACTTTTTGACAGAGTGCAGTTTGGTTTTTATCTCCATCACTCAGAAAAACACATCTATGGCCAATGTCCAATAATCTCATCTCCAGAGAGAGTTGCCACTTTTTAACGTTTATCCTAATAACTCTCCAAGTAATGAAGCATTCTGTTTTCACTCTGCTGGTATCACGTGCTCCTCCTGGCTTTACTCTTCTTTGGTCAATCGTGTGATGGTGTGTGTGTGTGTGTGTGTGTGTGTGTGTGTGTGTGTGAACTCTGGGGTGCACTTAGGAGGGGGCCCAAGGACAAAGTCCAGTATTGTTCCTTAGGTGCTGTCTACCTTTAATTCTTTGATATAAGGTCTCTCACTAGTCTAGAACTCATCCAATAGGCTATGCTGGCTGGCCAGTGAGTCCCAGGGATTCATCTGTCTCTGCCCCTCAAGGGCTGGGAGTTCATGTACACACTATCACACCCAGGTGAAAAAAATATTTTTTTTACATGTGTGGCTGTTTTACCTGTTGCGTGCTCTAAGAGAACAGGAGAGGAAAGAGGATCCTCTGAAGCTGATGTTGCACACAGTTGTGAGATGCCATGTGGATGCTAGGAACCAAACCTTTGTCCTTTGGAAGAGGAGCCAGGTCTCTGAGCTGAACCATTCTCTGCACCCCACCTCATCCTTTTATGCACTCCAGGTGCTTTCCTTGTGAGCGTGCACAAGACCTGGGGTTCTTGTGAGTTCTTGATGGAAAAATTCTACCAGATGAACTGTGTCTCTAGCTTTTTGTTAAACTGACTTCTTAACCAGATAATCTTGTGCTTGGTTTTAGGCCTCGGGTCTTATTTTTCTGTAGGAAACACATTTCCCAAAGACTTTGAATAGCATCCATTTTATTTTCCCTTGAAGGAAATGCAACTTGTGGACGCTAGAGGTCAGTACTGTACCATAAAAACACATGGCCTGTCAGTAGAAACAACAGCATCTTCCAAGACAATGATGGTGTCTTGTTCTGACATCATCTGGGAAGGGAGTGGGCTTTGGAGAAAAACTACAGTTTGAGAGGAAAGGTGAGTAGTTTCTAGTTTCTGAGGGTGGCTGTCACCTGCGGGTGTTTTGAAATATCGGCTTGAAATCTAAGTAAATATCCGGGACTTAGAGTTTCCACTTGGTTTTCAGATTTTTATCTTTGGTTGAACATCCAAACCTTCTCACAGCCCAAAGCACTGGAAACACAACAAAACAACATTCAACAAAGGCAGAATATGTGGTGGTTGCTGAAAAGTTTCTATACCCTGATAAGCCTCTCTGCCAATGCAGCAATCCAAATAAGACCAAACTAAACCAAATTAGAAAAAGCCTATGTTTAATGGATACAATGCTTCTGGGTGGCCTTACAGCCTCTTCCCCCCCCCCCGAGAAGATGAGAAAGAGAGACGGGAAAAACCATGAGTCTGTTTTTTTGGGAGGCAGTTTAAACACCCTGTGGGAGCGGTCTTGAGCATCTCTGGAAGAGGGGTCATCATTTGGTGGGCTTTCTGAGATGCAGCAGGGTTTGGAGAGAGAAAGGGGAGGGGCCTTTGGTGGAACTTTACCATAACATCTCAGACTCTTTGGTTAATGAATGCCAGGAGCTGGGGTAACGCTTCTACCACAATATCCCACACTTTGGGTGTATGGACGCCGGTTCATGTCTGGCTTATTCTTGCTGACAAGGGATGTGGGGAAGAGGGGAGTCAGGAGTCAGTGGATCACACATAGTGGGTGATATGATTGAAGAAGCTTTCCCTTAGCTGCCATCCTGTAGACCTCAGGCACCTGTTCCTTGAGGAGGTAGAGAAGGTGGGTTGCTAGGAGAAAACAAAGATTGTTATCTTTGGCCCTATTAATGGGGCTGACCATGGGAAGGGTGATACCTGCAAGAGGAAGGGAAGTGCCCTGGTGGTACAGAAGAGGCAAGGGTGAATGAGTGAGACAGGGGAGCAGACATGTCCTTCATTGGGACATCTTGGAATACCAGAGGGTGGAGGGCCCTAGCTGCTGGACAGACTAAGTATTCTGAAGAGGTGCCCACTTAAGCCTGGAAATGTGGTACCGATGGTGAAGTCCCAGGAGCTGGCACAGATGCTGGCGTTACCTGGGGGACCCTTTATGGATTGACCTTGGCCCAGGCAGGAGGAGTGAGCCTACAAGATATGCTGGAAAATGGGTGGGGTAAAAATGGGTTCTGGGGACTGCTTTTATCAGGCCAGATTTCTTGATATAGAAGAACTTCTCCTAGGAAATTGCAGGTATCTGTAAGACCACTGGAACAGATTTACATCTTGTCTTGGTGTCCTGGAAAAAGGGTTAGGTTAAAAGGCATAAACGTGTTTTAGAAAGTCAGAGGAAATTTAAAACTCTGGAGTTACCTCTGAAACCTGTTAATCCCTGATTATGAAGCCTGTAAAAGAGGCACACCTGTCTGTACTTTCAGCAGGAAACTTAATGAACTATTAGTACCCTCGTCAAACACCGTCAGATCTGAGAGGGAGAAGTAGATGAGCATTAGTGAGACAGCTTTTTCAACTAAAGCAGTCTCGGTTTTTACTGAAATGGGCAGGAGGTGGTTCTATCCATCCCCATGACAGGAATTGGAGAAGGAACTGTTGAACCTGAGTGAGACGTCAAAACAGAATAGGTAGCTCCCCTGTCCAAGAGAAAAATAATGGACTTACAGGATACCTGCAGTGTTACCCTAGGCTTGGAGGGGGCAATGGGAGTCTCCAAGTCTGGGCCACATCAGTCCTCTGCCAGGCTGAGTAGTCAAAGGCTGGCATAGTCTCAGCTGCTGGTGCTGGTGAGGCTGGACCACTGTGGCACAGCATAGAGGAGGAGCCCGCTCAGGGGCATTCTGGTTTCCAGTGTCCAGGCTGTCTGCAGACAGGGCATGGCCGGCCTCAGCAGTGGCCAAATGACCATCCTGCCCACATTTGTAGCATGTCTTGTCTTTACATATGTATGTGTGTGCATCTATGTTATATATGTTCAAAATCATGAATGTACACTATTCAAAAGCTCTTCAGAGTCATGTCCTTCATACTCTTTCTCAGGTTCCAGAGTTCGAGATGCTCTCTGGCTTCCTGTTAAGCAGGATGAGGATATATTTTATCTATCTGTTCATACAGAAACCTTCTATTCCCTTCTGATTCTGCTTGACTAAATTTGAATTTATGTAATTATTTAAGCATGGCAATTACTTAGAGGAATCTACTTAATGCATTATGACTACCTTCTCTATAATCCACAGTTCTGTTCCTTTCTTAAATCTGTGATCAATGGCTTAGGATTTCTCTCTTTACTGTGCCAAGTCTTTCTCCACTTCTCTTCATCTTCCGAAACTCTGCTAATATCTTACCTGTGTTGTCCTTTCTTTTTTCCTTTGTCTTTTTAAATGATGTAACTTCCTTTTCAAAAGCTAGGTGAAGGTGGGAAGGAATTGAATCAGTACCTTGTCCCTGACTTCACGCCATGGCACTATATTTGTTTATTCCCTTAGGTAATTTAAAGCTGGAAGACCATTTCCACTTTAAAACACACTTAACACACATAGCCCTCTGACTCCAGGAATTTGGCCCTGCTCCTGAATGCCATAGTGAAGGAAGCCTAAAGAAAGAGCTGTCCCTGGTCACCATCGCTTGGTGTGGTCACTAAAGGCTTCAGCCGGGCTTTGGGAGCAGGCTATCTATAGGGTTGTTTAAAAGACTCATGGGCCTTCTGGGCAGGTAGGAGAGAATGAGTAAAGGTTCTGGGACAGGAATGTACATATTGAGACACTGAGTGATAGGGAGCAATCAGCTGAGTCAACCAGCTGTGTGCTATATTTTGTAATCATTTAGTTGATCTCTCTGTATCTTCATACACACACACACACACACACACACACACACACACACACACACACTCCTCTATTCCTCCCTCAGCTCTTGTTTCATTAACATAAGTGCATTGGTATAGGACCCAGGAATCATTTCAGTTAAATTTTCTCCACTCCTCTTGTTTAAGTGGGCTTCATGTTGAATACTTGTGGTTAGCGTCCTTGTTCCTTTTTATTCCTTGGATTCAGCCTTCTCCTTTAATAAATTGATAACTGTAGCTTCTGTTCCTTTGGACATCTGCTCCCCCTGCCCCCCCACAAGACAGGGAAGGCAAAGTAAAGAAGGAAGAGGTTACAGGAGAGATCTTTCTGGATTTGAACTGTTGTGAATGGATCCTGGCATTTCTGGGTCTGGTAGGTGATTAAAGCTGGTGCTCACTCATCATGGTGTCCTGTATGGGTCCGTGTAGAATGACATATTTCCTAGCTCTGTTCTTGCTGTGTACAAACACATCTCTTCTGTGATGACTGACAGTTAGGAGTTCTTACTCTTGCTAACTGAAAGGTGAGCATATCCCTGACAATGCTCTCTCAATAGTCCATAAATTGTCCACAGAAGTGCCCATGCTCCTTTGTCTGAATGTGTGGAAGTAGCCCAGGCTCTGTGAGGACAGCCACATTCCTGCTCTCTTTTGGCTGTGTCAAGACAAAGCTGAATAGCTCCTTACCAGCCGCTGCTGTCAGAAACTCGATAAAGTGGAGGTGGACACAAACTTCGTACTTTCTAAGAGAAACTCGTGGCCACAGAGGTAGCCGCTGATGCTCTGGATGAAAGGAGAAGGGTTGTGTGGTCTGAATAACTGGTGGGAACAATAAAACAGTTTCTATGTGAAATAAAATATCTTGATCCGTAGCAGAGTTCACCTGCTGTGAGTAAGGGGGCATTCTTTTTAAAGACCAAGGGGAACTGGAGAGAGGAAGTGAGGGTTTGTTCAGGACGCATTGTGGGTGTCCGTCTGAGTGTTCTAACGTGGTTATGAAAAAGAAGAAAGAAAAAGAAAGAAGGGATGTTTCTTGACTGACAGGCACTACTGTACTTTGGTGGTTAGGGCTCAAAAAGAGCTAGAAAAATCTGGAAGCTTTTCAAATCTCTCCAAAGAAGGTGATGTCTGTCAACATGTTGTTGCAAAGCCCTTACACAGTAAAGAAAGAAAGAAGCCGAGGACTAAAGTACTGTCTTTGTTACTCCACCTGTATTGCAGCACAAATGCCCACACACTGAAGAAACAACACATCAAGAAAAACCAGGAGGCTGCAGAATGTGCTAAACTTTTGGCCAAGAGAATGAAGGAAGCCAAAGAAAGAAATATTTATCACTTCAAAAGAAGTAAGTATATCTCTCTTTCCAAGACCTTTGACTGGGGTCCAAGGAACAGTCCTCATCTCTGTTGGCAAGATGGAGTCTGGGTGTAAGCACAATGTGGATACCATGTTCTAAGAACTCTACCATGCACGCACCAGACTGTGTCGCCGAGTCTTTTCCCTAGATGTGGAACCAGCTGGGAGAGACCATTTAAAACTCTCCAGTCAATCATACTCAACGGTCACTGGTGGAAAGATGCAGCTGGGAGCCTGTGTATCATAGTGGAGTAGAACCTCACATCAACAGGCTTGGGTTCAAGTTTCCATTGTCAGCATTCTGGTATGATCTGAGATTAGTTCCAGAGGTTTCTATAAGAATAAGATGACATATGTAAGAACTATTTATAGTCTAAAATATGAAGCAAATATTAACAGTTTTGATTGTCCAACAAACCCTAAAAGAAATTTTTGTTATAAGAGCAAGGGGAAATGAGGCAGTTTTCAGTATAGTAGAGAGGAAATAAAGGTGGATAGGTTATTATTTGTAAGGGCCAGCAGTCTTTGTACACTTGTCCACCTCTGGTGGGATCTCTGTGTGGCAGCAGGAGGAGGCTGGGTGGCTGGGCAGGGTCGCGAGGGAGAAGAGAGCTGAAAGGAACCGAGAGGACTGGAGTCGTCTCCACATCTGGAGAGTGGTATCAGTGGGTACCTGTGTGTGGAAAGAATTGCTCACTGACAGTTTAGCTTCTTAGGATTTTGATTCATATTAGAACCAGAAAACATATTAGAACCAGAAAACCTCAGCTGTTCCCATGCTGATCCTCTTAGTCGGGATGAAATGACTTGCTCAAGTTTGCCCAGCAAACTCAAGAACAAAGGCCATTCCTTCCCACAGGCTGCCCACTCCAGGACATGGATTCTCTTTCTCTCCTGTGTGGGTGGATTTGGTCAACATCTGTGAACATTTTCATCTGGAGCAAGGGAAACACAGATGCTTGTTTTCGAACACAGCCAGAGAGTTAGTGTCCTAATTAACCTTGGTTGTCAACTTGACATAGCCTGGAGCCATTTGAGCAAAGTCTCAACTGAAGAATTATATAGATCAGCTTGACCCGTGGGTATGTTTGTAGGGGATTGTGCTGTGTGGCAGGGAATAAAGACTATAGACTTGATTTGCAAAAATGAATAGAAACACAGTGAGAAATAGGAAGGAATGTGTGCATCTGGTCACAAGTACAAAGTAGGAGTGAAAACAATAAACAGTCCCTCCTACCCCCACACCCCCGTGCATGTACAAGCAGGTCAGTGTGTGAATATCTGTGTATGTGTATATGTCTGTGTAGATCAGTGTATGAGTGTGTCCAGAGTTCTGCATTCAGATCTGCAAGCAGTAGGGAGAGACACTGGGGCCTGGCTTGGGCTTTTGAAACCTCAAAACCAGTGACACACTTCTTCCAACAAGGCCACAACCACACCAACAAGGCCAAATTTACTCCAACAAGGCTACACCTCCTAATGACTACACTCCCTGATGACTAAGCATTCCCTGAGGAGCCTGTGGAGGACATTCTAATTCAAAGCCCCACAGGTGTGCTATCTTTCTGATGTGGCTATCTTATGTGAGGAGAGTGTGTGGACTGGGAGGAGGGACTCAGTTTCATAGAGTACTGGTGTTGGAAAAGAATGATGGAGCAGATGTGAGACAACACAGACTTCCTTCCTTGAAGATGCACTGTCCTATTTTGTTTTTGAAAACCGTTCCAGAATGAGTACTGCAGGAAACTCAAGGTCAAGTTGCTCCTCGATGTGTGTCACAACTGATCATCCTAGAGGGAGAAAGGCAGGTAACCTGGACTTCTCTGAGCCATCCAAAAGAGGACCACAGATCTTACTCTGTACCGTGAAACTGTCCTTATGTGGTTTGCTAGACTCATAATATTGTTAGAAGGAAGGAAGCTAACCATCCTTTTTGTTTAGTAGATATTATTACTCTACATCATTTACCTTCATTCAGGATTTATATTTATATTCCTCATAGTCACTAGTCAACGGAATTGACACCAGTTTGTAAGCACTGTAGACAGACATGCTGTGTGTACCCACTGAAAATCAGACCCACATGGTGAGCATGGTTGACCTAAAAACACACAAGAGAGAGGAGAATGGAGATGGGCTGTGTAGACCCAGCAGGTGCCCAAAGCCATCTGTGGGAATGCAAACTGTAGCTATAAATTAACACAGAAAAGCTGGTATTAGAGGACATGGTAGGAGGAGTATTGATGGGTCCTGCCCCTGGAGGGTTTCACTCCAATGGCTCATTACCTCATTGACATTCTTGGTCAGGCAGGGCAGGGGCCCCCACAGCCTGTTAAACATCTGTAGCCAAGTTACCTATGGATGTCACAAGAGAACAGCTGGTTACCCTGGAGTGTGTGTGTGTGTGTGTGTGTGTGTGTGTGTGTGTGTGTGTGTGTGTGTGTGGTGAGGCAGCTTGGGTAACATGACTCCCTTACACTTTCCCTTCCTGACATCTGAGAGAAAAGTCAGAAGATGAAACCCATCTCTGGACACAGATTAAGGCATCTTTGGTGGTGGGGCGGGGGGCAGGACCACACTTGTCAATGAAGAAATGCATTGTTGGTTTGTCCTCTAAGACTCTAGTCCACACAGTCTCCTGACTTGTCTGGTCATCTGGGATCACTTGCTTTGGTTCCAAGTAGTGCAGGGGAAAAAGTCCCCTGGCAACTCTCTCAACTCTCTCCTCAGACCTGTGGAATAAACACCAATAAGTGCCCCACCCCCACCCCTTAAATCCCTTTTAACTGAAAAACGTTGAAAGGGATTAGCTAACACAGTGAAAGGAGTTGAAACCTGGTAAAAAGTATTAAAGATATGAAATAAATAAGCCTCTAAACTTGTGTTGGACTTGGGATGAAAAGAAATTGAATAGCCCAGAAATGGATGCCTTTTCCCTTGCAAACCCCTAGAGAATAGCTAAGCTAGTGTCTCACTGCATGGTTAATTCCATGGTGGTGTGTCTGAACTAATCTTAGTGGGGGGAGGTTGAGTTACCATCTGCACCCAGACACAGGACCGTGCAAATGAGCATGGGCTTGCCTGCAAAGGCTTTGCTTTTAATAGAAAATATAATCACGATAAATATTTTTTTTAAAAAAAATGTTGACAAAAGAATGTTTCTTGGAAATGTATCTTAAAAACACATATACATGGCCAGGCCTGGTCATCTCTTTATTGTCCTCTTACTGAAAATGGGACAATTTATTAACTTTTAAACTGTTCATTTTTAGTATATAGAAATGCTACTAAGGTTCTGAGCGCATTTATGGGGAGGGAGCGGGATGGGTAGATGCACGGCCAGGGTCAGCCTTGGGTATTCTCTTCAGCACTCTCAGCTCATGGTTAGAAAGAGGGGTTTGCTGGACAGGCAGTCTAACCAAACCTGTGTGCTTCAGGGTCAGCCAGAGACCCTATCTAAAAATAAAAGAAAATAAATTAAATTAAGACAGAATAATTGAGGAAGATACCTCATACAGCTGCTAATCTCCATATGCATGCTGACATATGTGTGTGCACCCACACACGTGAACATGCATATACAAAACCCATGTGATAAATCAAATTTTAGAAATTCACATTTTTCTTTTTTACTAGGAGACTGTCCATTTTATCTAGGTTTTAAAATATACTTACATGAAATCATATGTGTTTATATTTAATATTATTCCATTTCCTTTTTGGTTTTGCAATTAAGACTCACAATAGATTCTCAGTTATTTTTATGACAAGTAGGTAAGGAGTATTCTCACTTAAAAAATCAAAGCTTATATTTATTGGTGAACTCTGGTGCATACTTTCTTAGTACATTTCTGCCATTGTCTTTGAAACTTTGTTTTCCAATTTATATGGTTTCTATGTAACATTTTGTGATTTCTTGCAAGGCTTGTTCATTTAAAAATATTTTTAGTGTAGAATTTTTCCCATTTACAGAAGATATATATGAGTCTATGCACAAACTACCCATCTCAACCATCTTTGATAATGCTGGATGTTTCATTTTCCATTCTCCAAGTTTTCTTTCCATTCTTCCTCTCTTGAGACAAGAACTTTCTTTTTTGTTTTTCAGAAAAGTTCTGTCTGCAGTCCTGGCTGTCTTAGTACTTTCTATGTAGACCAGGTAGGCCTTGAATTCACAGAGATCCATCTGCCTCTGCCTCCCAAGAACTAGTATTAAAGGCAGGCACTGCCAGGCCAAGCATCTTCCCTCCCTCCCTTCCTCCCTCCTTTCCTACCTCCCTCCCTCTCTCCCTCCCTCCCTCCCTCCTCCCTTTCTCCCTCCCTCTATCTTCCCTCCCTCCTTTATTTCTGCATGTAAGTGTGTGTTATATGTCTACAGGTTGTGTCCTTTGGAGCTGGAGTTAGAGGTGGTTATTAACTGCCCAATGTGGGTGCTGGGAACCCAGCTCTAGTCCTTTGAAAGAGCAGCAAGCATTCTTAACTACTGAGTCATCTCTCCAGCCTCTACCTCTTCGTTTTGAACTTGTAGTTTTAGAATCCCCTAGGAGACACACCTTGGGACACATCTGTGGGAGTGTTTCCTGAGAGGATTACCTGGAACCCAACCCTTCCTGCTTGCATTTATGTTAGGATTCTAGTTTTCCAAATTCCTACTGGGATGACCCATGAAACTCAGCTTTACCCAGTCCACAGCTCTTCACATTCCTCCTGAAAATCAGTTCCAAAGTCACCAGCCAAATAGTCAGGTCACCCTAGCAACAGCCCACTTCTCAATACCAGGGTTTTTTTCCGTTGTTGTTGTTTTTGTGTTTGTTTGTTTGTTTTTTGTATCAATCACTTTTTGTTGTTGTTGCTATGAGCGAACTTTAAAAACAATACAAGGAAGTAAAGGTTTATTTGTCTCACTTCTGCAGAGTGTCTTAAGTACTACTTTATCTCTGTGAAGAGACACCACGACCAAGGCAAACTATAAAAGGGGACTTGTTTACAGTTTTAGAGGTTCAATCTGTGGTCATCATGATGGGGAACACAGAAGCAGGAGGTAGGTATGCATGGCCTTGGAGCAATTGCTGAGAAATTACATCTGATCCACAAGCAGGAGGCAGAGGGACAGTGAGACAGGGCCTCACCACCTCCAGTGACATAGCTCCTAATTCTCCTAAATGCTGGGGACCAAGCATTCAAATATATGAGCCTATGGGGGCCACTCTCATTCAAATCACCACCAAAACAATACATCTCTGACATCACAAAGAAGGTCTGGTGGTACGAGTATGTATGCCTTCGCCAGGATTCCTACTGCTGTGATAAAGCGCCAGGAACAAAAGCAACACAGGGAGGAAAGGGTTTATTTCAGTTTCCAGCTCCATATCACGGTCCACCATCAAAGGAACCCAGAGGCAGAAATTGAAGCACATGGCCTGCTAAGCCTGATGTCTTAGACTACCGAGGACCACATGTCCAGGGGTAGGTAGCATCACCCCCAGCGAGTCGGGCAGGTCCTCAAGAACCATTAAAGAAGAAAATATCCTACCGGCTTGACTATAGGCACCCTGACAGATGCCTTTTCTCAATTGAAGCTCATTTTCCCAGATGACCCTACCTTGTATCAAGTTGACAGAACACTAGCCAGGGCAGGCAGCTGGTCACGTGGCATCCACAATCAGGAAGCGGACAGAAATGGATGCGGGTGCTTAGCTTGCTCACCCTACGCCTTTTTATTCAGGTAGGATTGTGACACACCTGTTCTACCACATGTAGGGCGTGTCTTCCCTCCTCAAATTAACCTAGAAACAGCCTCACAGACACAACAATGTCTCCTAGGTGGTTTTAAATCCAGCTACAGGGAAGATGAACGGTTTCAGTAATCTGGCCGTTCCTGTTGCTGTTCGTTTATAAGTAGCGTGTGCATCTTGATAGTGTGTGCATCGTGTTTTGTTTACTCTCTAACGTCGAGGTATTTACAAGCCAGCTTTTGCTTGCCAGATGGAAGTTTCTTGCCAGCCCCCCTGCTGTTAATTTTTTTCTTGTCAATGACTGGAGTCTTTTAACTTATGGCTTGCTGAAGGTGTGTTGGTGGTTTTGTTTAGATTTTGAGAATAACAATGTTTCCCACACTTTGCTCTCTTTACCACATACCAGATACATTTCCCATATTTTAACTCATTAAGCTTTATTAAATTCTGTGAGATCTGATTTGTTTTTCCTCGAGGTATACGTTTAGTGTTTACTGGCTCAAATTTTCTATTAGCTTATGCTTATTAAATTTTTTTTTCAGGTTGCAACATTCTTTTTTTGCCTAATATTTTGATTTTTGAGGCGGTATTTTAATGCCTTTCACTACAATGACAAAGTTATATGTCTTGCATTTTTATCAGTTTAATTTATTATACTTTCAAAAGTCTCTACATTTTTATGTATTCTGGGTATTTTTATTCAGATTGTAATTTTTTAAAAATTTTAACTATGTTCTGCCCAGCACTGATATTAGTTGAACTGAGATTTCTCTTTCCATTTCTTCCCTGTGTCTTGATGAACACTCTCCCCTCTGCCAAACTCAGCATTTGGATTTGTGTTCACTTTCTCAGTGAATGATTTTAGCAGGAAACATATCCGATTAGTTTCGCCAGAATCTGCCACGTCAAATTCTCACCATCGCTCAGGTGAGGTTTTGCCACCTCCACCCGAGGATCTTGTCTGGTTTCTCCCCTTACATCACTCAGGAACTCTCCATTCACTGATCTCATCTTGCTCCTGGGTCACAGATTCCACCTCATCCATGTTTGCAGTTGAGCCCAGACTTCTAGGATCTCCTGTTCTTCATGGATTCCTAAATGGAGTCTGTTCTCACTGCTTTACTGCGGGGCTCCCTTTTCTCCTTTGACAGTTATACAGATTCTTTACTCCCCCTCCCCTTCCTTGTTTCCTTTATCTTTCTTTTCTTCTACATTCAACTACAGTATCTTTTCTTAGCCATTTGTTGTCAAAAAACATCTTGTCACCTAATTTGTGTCTGCTGCTAAATAACACAAAATTAAAAACATCAACGGGAGACTGTCTTTTACTAAAGAGATTTAACTCATTGACATACTGATTAATGACACGTTTAAAGCGTGCCTGCTTGTGATTGCTTTTACATTTTTCCCTTTTGTTCTTCTAATTGTTCAAGAGCAAACTGACCCTTTTCTAATCTCTTCATGCTTATGTTTACATTAAAGGAGAATAAGTCTATTGAATTTTCTGGATCTGGCTTTCTAAAAATGTAGCAAATGATTGCTGCCCTTTGCTACTTTATAGTTTCTTATGGTTATCTCCCCTCAGGCCACTTCATCATTCTTCCTGTTACAATCCACTTCCCCTGAAGTGATGAAGAATGAGCCAATTGCAAATGCTGCTCTATTGATTTTATGAAAGCTAATTGTTCCCACGAGTGAATGTGTCTTTGGATTCATGGAGTCTATTGGTATTTCCAGTACGTTACAAATCTCAGAGCAGAGATTTTGACTTGGTTAATATTTCACCATGTTGATTGACATCTTTAATCAAGTCAGAGGGCCTTTCTTCATTCAGGAAAAAATAATAAAATAAAAGACAACATTCCTGATCCTGATTTCAGTACTTGCTTTTTTTTCTTCTAGGGGTAATCTCCATCACAGTCTATGAGGTGGCTATGGAGGCTCAGTCTAGATAGCACTAGCTGTTAGCTCCTGGAAAAAAGTTGGCAGGCAAAAAGATCAAAGCAAATGGTTGAAAGGGAATTTTGTTTCTTATTATAATTATTAATGCACACTAATTATACATACCAACAGGCTCACTGTTGTGGTTCTATACATGCAGATAAGTGTGTTTTCATTCTATTCATTTCCCAGTTACCTTCTATTATCTTTTTCCTCCTTGACTCTGGTTTCCTTTCCTGTCCCTGGTTAAATTCTACTCCTACTTTCAAGTGGTTGTTGTTTTTAAATCTTTGTATATGATTTTTAAGTGAGTGATATGCCCGTTTATCTACCTCATATCTATTCTGCTTAATAGGATGACCTTGAGCTCCATATATTTCTTCACAAAGGACATGATTCAGTTCTACTGTGAAGGGCACCATGATGAGGACACATGCTCAAGAATCTCTACGGATATTAACTTCATGGGATATACACCTAGGAACAGTACACCAGGGTTATTCTAATTTTAGTTTTTAGGGAATCACTATGATATTTTCCCACAGTTGCTGGACTAATTTTCATCCCCATTAACAATGTATAAAGTTGCTCTTCCCTACATCCTTTCTAGCATTTTTCTTCTTCCTCTTCTCTCTCCCTTCCTTCCTTCTCCTCCTTTCTTTTCCCTTTTCCTCCCTCTTATCATTCTGTCTCAGATGAGAGGATTTTAAATTTAAAAGGAAACTTTTAATCATATAAGCATTCTAGTTAAATTGGTCCTCTTATCTTTATGCTACCATTGGTTATTGATTGATAATTGGTCTTTTGAAGAAAAAGGAGAGAAATGACATCTCATGGTACTTCTACTTAGTGTTGAATATATATGCTTACCATCATTTATGACTGCCTGAGATGTGTAAGGCATGCAGGGGTGGAGGTCTTTGTCCTCAAAGAGTTCACAGTGTAGAACTGGATATACAGTTCATGGAAAGAAGTGTCATGGGGAGAGCTTTGTGGAAGGGCATCTAATTTGGTCCAGGAAGAACATTCCCTACAAGACAAATTTGGATTGAGAGTTAGCGGTGGTTTGAATAAGAATGGCCCTCATAGGCTCCTATATTTGAATGTTTGGTCACTGGGGAGTGGTACTATTTGATTGAAAGGATTAGGAGGTGTGGCCTTGTTGGAGGCAGTGTGTCACTGGGGGTGGGCTTTGAGGTTTTCAAAAACCCAAGCCAGGCGCAGTGCCTCTCTCGTCTTGCTGACTGTGGAGCTAGATGGAGAGCTCTCAGCTAATCTCCAGCACTGAGTCTGCCTGCATGCCACCATGTCCCACCATGATGATAATGGACTAAAGCTCTGAAACTGTAAACCACCTAATTAGATATTTTTCTTTATAAGAGTAGCCATGGTTATGGTGTTTGTTTGTTTTTGTTTTTTGTTTGTTTGTTTTTTAATAGCAATAGAACCATGACTAAGATTGGTTGGGTTTAAAGTAACAAAGTCATTCAAGGCATACTGAGCTGCATGTTTAATGATCAAGTGGAACTTGGGAATGTAGCCTAGTGGGGAGGTGTTTGCTTAGTATGCTGGCTAGTTTTATATCAACCTCACTCTAAGTAGAGTCATTGGGAAGAAGGGAGGATTAGTTGAGAAGGCAGAATCAGTTGAGGAAACTATTTTGAAAGATTAGGCCGTAGGCAAGCCTGTTGGGCATCTTTCTTTCTTTCTTTCTTTCTTTCTTTCTTTCTTTCTTTCTTCCTTCCTTCCTTTCTTTCTTTCTTTCTTTCTTCCTTCTTTCCTTTCTCCCTCCCTCCCTCCCTCCCTCCCTCCCTCCATCCATCCCTCCCTCTCTCCTTCCCTCCCTTTCTCCCTTCCTTCCTTCCTTTCTTTTTAAAATTCGTTTAACTTTTATTGATTCTTTGTGAATTTTACAGCATGCATTCTGATCCTACTTATCTCCCTATCCCCTCAAATCCTTCCTCTGCCCTTGCAATCTTCCTCCCAAAACAAAACAAAATTTAAAAGAAAAAACAAAGCCCAAACATAACAAGCAAAGCAAAGCAAAACAAAACAAAAACAAAAATAAACACACACAAAAACAGGAAGACAAATTTGTAATGAAAGCTGTGGTGTGGCCCGTTGGGTCACACAGTTTAGTCCATCTTTACTTGCAAGTGTTCATTGCCACAAGTCAATGGACTCATTGGTCTGGGTCAAGGCTTCTGCTTCTCCCACACCATTGATAAAGGGCTCTGACAGGGGCTTCTCTTGTATATTCTGTTGTTATCTTGTGTCATGGAGATTCTGATGTTTTGGATCTGCAGATTCGCCCCCTTCACATGTTCCAACAGTTCATAGATGAGGTGGATGTTGGGGTGAGCTAACTCATAACCCTGGTTCTGGGCCTGGGTGGTTGCTGGGTTGGTCAGCCTGCCCACTTTTGCTCATCATCACTACCTAGGCAAGCTCTCCAGCACTGCCTTGGTTAGCTCATCCAGTGCAGCCTGCAGCAAGGAGCAGAGCAATTCCCGCTCTCAGGTCCTGGTATCCCGCTCACCCACACTCACACCATCAGGGCTAGCTCCACTGTCTTTCCCAGATGAGGTGCAGGGCCTGCTCTCCTAATTGCCATGGGAGCCATACAAGAGGAGGGTTCAGGGTCAGCTCTGCTGCTCTCATGACCTCAGGACCAGCTTACCTGTGTCCTTGACAACAGGGCCAGTCCTAGCATGTTGTCCAGGTGAGGTGCATGCCTGTG
Organism: Cricetiscus sungorus; assembly: GCA_030556225.1. Taxonomy (NCBI): domain Eukaryota; kingdom Metazoa; phylum Chordata; class Mammalia; order Rodentia; family Cricetidae; genus Cricetiscus; species Cricetiscus sungorus. The sequence goes on from JANBXA010000729.1 coordinate 15,600,896, forward strand.
ATGAGGGATGGGGCCATCATTCATTCCCTAATGCAGAGGCCAGGTCTCCCATGAGGGGTGGGTCCAGCTGTCTTGCTGAAGTTCCAGCAAGGGGCAGGGCCAGCTATTCCAGGGCCAGTGAAGGGTGGGACTGGCTCATCACAGCATGTTTCTAACGACCCCTGTGCTAACACTGACTATGGACATCATCACAGACCCCAGCTGCAGCAGGACCACCAGCCCAGACATAGCCCTTAGTAGAAGCTTGAGCCAGATGTCACCATGGTGTAGGGCAGTTTCTTAATTAGTGGTTGATCTGGGAGGACCAGATCAACCCATTGTGAGTGGGGTTATCTCTGGGCTGATGGTCTAAGGTTCAATAAGAAAGCAGGCTGAGCAAGCAACTTCCCTCCATGGCCTCTGCATCAGCTCCTGTCTCCTAGATCCTGCCCTGCTTGAGTTCTTGTCCTGAGATCCTTCAATGATGAACAGCAATGTGAAGTTTAAACCAAATAAACCCTTTCCTCCTCAAGTTGCTTTGGTTTTGGTGTTTCACTGCAGCAGTAGAAACCATCACTAAAACATTTAGCATGTGCAAGGTCTTGAGTTCAAACCTCAGCCCTACATACGAAACAAAAACTAAGATGTTGAAAGGACAAGTATTCCAGTTTCTGAAAATTAGGAAGTGAATGGACAAAGGGTGGAAAATGAAGCCAGAAAGGGAAGTCACTACTTGCTTTGGAGTTGGGACTTCTGACCTGTAGGAGGTGAGAGGCTATAATGAGATGTTATATACAGTAGCGAAATCTGAACACCCATCTTTATTGCAGGAGTATTCGTAGTAGTCAAGTATAGAGATAGCCTAGATGCTCATCAATGGATGAATGGATAGGGGGAAATGTGGTACACTAAACAGTAGAGCCACAAACATATTTATTTATTTCTTCCATTGCTTGACAGCTCTTTAATCACCAAGGAGAAAAGGAGCTATGAAACATACAAAGATAAATTGGACAGAGATCTTTCCCACTGTGGGTTTATAGCTCATTTATAGAAAAATGATGAATGTACCAAAGGAAGCAGCTGTAATAAGGGAGCTTAGAGAGCTTGGGGCAAACTAGCTGAGGCAGAGGATGAGGCATGGTGGGCCTGGCATTTGGTCTGGGAGACAAAGGGGATTTGGGTAAGTGGGAATGGGGCATTGGAGGCAAATAAAATAGTATCAGGGAGACACAGAGGTGAGAACTCATTCCTGTGTCTGCACCATGCTGAGAAACTCAGATGTTGCAACTGGACTCAAGGTAAAGAGGAAATCTAGGAACTTTGTACATGGGGTTTTAGTCAGGGAGCATCACATAGATTTTTCAACATGTGTGTTTGCCACATGATGTCAATTTTCATTTGGAAAAAGAAACCAGATGTTTGTTTCTGATTTCTCTCCTTTTCATAGAGTCCAAGATCCAAACCTAGTAAATCCTGTGTCTTCCTACCTCAACCAAATCAAGAAAATGTCTGATAGGCTAACCTGAACTATAGAATGTCTCAGAAGCACATGGAGGTTTGTTTCCATGGTAATACTAAACCCATCCAGGTGACAGTTAATGCTAACCATCACACTATACAAAGAATCATAGGATTTGGCATAAAAATAAAAATGAAAGAAGTTGAAAGGAGAGGAGGAAGAACCAGAATGATGATTCTGGTTCTGGGTCCAGGTAATGGAGGCTATGGTGGGGCCTTTAGTAGAAATAGGATATACAAGGCAGAACTGTTTCCTAACAATGGAATGAATGCATTCTGGGCAAGTTGGGTTAATACAGTCTGCTAGCAGAGGGGCTACAGCTGGAGATGTAGACTTGTGATTATCTGTATGGAGTGGTGCTTACTTACATGCCAGAAGTGGAAAAATACCAGAGCTAGGAAAGGTGAGGGTGGGAGGGACTTTCTGAGGGATTTAGAGTGGAGAGAAAGGTCAAGAAGTCAATAGAGGAGCAAGCAAGAGCCATCAGAAAATTCCAGAAGGCAGGCTGGACAGGAACATTGTTCCTATATAAAATGCTGCAGTAAGGTGAATGAGGAAAGAAATATTTCACCAGGGCTAGAAGAAGTTGCCACTGGATGAAGTAAGGCCAGGCATGGTCTGAAGGCAGCCGGTGTAGATTCCTCCATCAAGAAATCTTTCAGGGAAGAGGCAAGATAAACATATCAGCAATGATACTTTACCTAAATGTCTCACTCATATGAGCAACTTTTTTTCTTGATTCCTTAATTTTAAAACAAATCCAACACTGGCTATGTTTTGTTGGTCACTATGGTGGAAGTATGTCTTCAGGAGAAATAGAGAATCAAACTATTAAGAGCCATCTTTCTTTCTTTTTTCTTTTATTTCACTTTACATATCCACCTCTTTGTTATTGTCACAACATCTCATCAAAATATACAAACAGCACAAATACTTTAAGTGTATAGTTAGTACTCTAATCCAACAGAACTGACTGCTGCAAATAGCATGCATGGGTTGTTTGTCTTGCAGGATACCTAGAGGGACTTATTTGTCATCAAATCACCAGGAACAGCATGATAAGGGATTGGTTTTCTTTATCTCAGAAGAATCATGCACTTCATTTCTTGTGAGACCGGGAGACGGTAATGAATGGGTACACTGATGAAGAGAACTGAGAACAGATGGACGGCTTGATGGGCAGTGGCAAACTATCCCGTCTTCGTTGGTAATATTTACTTCTGTGTGAACAAGATGGCCCACACAGGCAACATACCCTTCCCTGTTGGTGACATGAGCTCTGCTCACTGCCACTTACTTTCCTCTGCTCTGTGAAAGTCAGGGCTAGCCAGAATGAACAGATTTGTAAATCACAATTTCCAAGCTATGTTTATTGGAGAGAATCCCATCACAACCCGCTTAGGGCTTCCCCTTCCCTTCTGCCATTTACATTTCCACAGACATGCACAGAACAACATGAGCTAGTCGCTCCTTCTCTGTGGCTGAGTGGCATCCACTTCTAAAAGAGGCAATCTGCTGTTCCAGTCTTGAGAAATGTGTTCCATTTGCACCTTGGTTCATCACCAACCAGCAACTGCTGTCTAGGGCAAGAGAAGAGTTACGTTTCGAATCTTTCACAGTATCAGGAACCATCTTTCAAGTAAATGACTAGAGTTAATAACGATCTAACTTCAAGGGCTGCTGTGAAAGATGCCAGGAGATACAACGGGGTGAGGTCATTAGTGAAGTAGACTTGGTTTGTGCTACAGGTAACAGGTCATGCGAGGAGGTCAAACGTCTCCCCACCTTTGCTGTTGAGTGTTTCTTTTCTTTTCCAACTTGAAAAAGAGACCCCCAGAAGTGTTACTCAAACCAGTTCCCAGAGAGAAGGCAAATCCCTTCTGGTCTGGGGAGGGGTGAGGTTCAGGAGCAAACAAAAGTCTCCATCCCTGGGTTAATGAAGGAAAAGTTTCTGAACATGTTCTGGTCCATGCTGTTGATGAGCGCTCTGTCGGCAAATGACAGCCGGGGTTTCTCATTTAGGAATTCCTTGTCGAAATTGCTGCAGTCATACGGTGATTTCTTGGTTACAGTTTAAGGAGTGAGAGGGGAAAAAAATAAAAAAATGAAAAAAAAAATGAAAAAAAAAAAAACAAAGGGAAGAAAATTAGCCACCAAGTTCATTGTCTTAACTTTGCTTATGTAGGCTATAATGTGTGCACAACCCAGTGAGTCCAAACTCTGAGCCATCAGTTCTTTTATTAGAATAATTAATTTCACACAAAAGAATCACTTTACATGTTTCAGTCACCCAGGCTATGACTATTAAGAGTACAAGAGCTGCATGCAAAACCCCATCTGACAGTCCCTCTCAGAAACAGATGTTCAACTTGGGAATGCTCTACAATTTATTCTCCCCATAGGTGAATTTTGATGACACAGTTTAAATCTGGCAAGCAACAGGAACACCCCCCTCCCCCGCCCCCGATCCCAACCTCTCCTCTAGTCAAATGGTGTGGATTAAAGAAGCATGTTCCCCTCAAGGGTGGTGTTGGGGCAGGTTTCAGGAACTGCTGTTACTTGATTAGGGTGACAGCCTGTGACAAAAGGAGGGTGAAGCCAATCTGTCCAGTGGGGGAGACCTTACCACTTTTGGCCTGAAAGGTGGGTCAATCTCTTTCCTCTCAAGTTCCTCCCAGTTAATCTCCCGGAATAAGGGATGCTGGCGGATATCTCCTTGCACGCCTAGCCTCTTCTCTGGTTCTCTCACAAAAAGCTGCACAGAAGCAAAAAGGCATTGGATCAGGTGGGTATACACTCACTTGGTATGAACAACTGAGTTTTTTCACTGACCTCGCTGGAAATGGAATAGGTTCATAGTAACTTGACACCCTCTCTGAGTGAACTTTTTTGCACCCTCCATAGTCTGGCTTCGGCCTCCTTCCTCTGCCCCAGGCAGGCTTTACTGTGACTTATATAGGCCTGGCATGAAGTCAGCTTTGCTTTGTGTTACTTACGTGGTCTCTGACAATGCATAGACTCGAAGTCATAACCTTTTATGTACACTGTGCTGGTTGCTCTTAAATGTCAACTAGACACAACCTAGATTCACCTGGGAAGAGGGAAACACAAGGAGAGAACCGCTTCTGTCACACTGGCCTATGTCTGTGTCTGTGTGAGACTGATGACTGACGTGGGTGGTGCCATCCTTGGCAAACGGTCCTGGACTATATAAGGAAGGCAGTTAAGCACGAGTCAGGGAGCAAGCCAGTAAGCAGCATTCCTCCATGGCTTCTGCTGTTATTCTTGTGTAAGTACCTGCCCCAGTTCTCCTCAATAATAGACGTCACCTTTAAGGTGAAATAAACTTTTTCCTCCCCAAGTTGCTTTTGTTCATAGTGTTTATCAGAACAACAGAACAGAAACTAGAACATATACTGTATCACAGTGACGCCCTTAGGATTAAATAAAATAGTACTATATACATACATACACACACACACACACACACACACACACACACACACACACACACACACCCCTTTACATAGAGAGGCATGCAAACATGCATACAATCACATGTATGTGGACCTAAGCATGCACGCACACATGCATGCCTATGTATATGGCTAGGCATATATGTATGTGTGCATAAACACATAAACACATATTGCAACACCCCTCTCCACACATATTTGTTCACTGTAACTTCTGGTCTGTAATTCCCAACAGAGTGAGCCAGGCACAGTGGTGTGCATCTGGAAACCCATCACTCAAGAGGCCAGGGAAGGAGCATCATGAGTTGGAGGCCAGTGTGGTCCAGTCTGATTCAGTCTGGTTCAGTTTGAATGATGTCAGCCTGGGCTTTCCAGTGAGGTGGTGTTTGAGAAAAACAAAAACAAAACAAACAAACAAACAAAAAACAAAAACCCAGAGCACGATGGGAAGAACCCTCAGCAGGACTGAATGAGTGATTAACTTATTTGTCTGACTTAACTGCCCATCCAAATGTGACATTTTTTTATGAAGATGCCCTATCTTAGGTGTTCAGCATTGTGGGGCTTGTGCGTAATGTCATCTAGTCCTTGACAGTCAGCTTATGTCTCTGCACCATGCTCATCTCTCTAGCCTTTCAGCCAGTGTTGGGTACTTTCCCCCTTCACCACCCTGTCTCCTGTCGCTTCACCTAACAGTCACAGCAAATGTTGGAAAGAGCAACCCAGAAGCTTTTTAAATTTTAACTGGATTTATGCAGCAGGAGAATCTAAACATTAACTCAGAAAGTAACAGGTTCCCCAGGTGCCATCTTATTTCTGCACCAGCAAGATATTTGTCTATAAAGTCACAACTCAGGTGTTGTAAGGAGACTGTGGTGTTGTAAGAGGTGTTGTAAGATAGAACAAGTGGCAAAATGTAGGGATTTTTCCAAGTGTTTCCCACAAGGGTTTCAGCCCCATTCTTGCTTCTACCATTTCTAAGAATAGCCAGGATACGGCTACTGAAAACCACTTTTAGTGATATTATCTTATAATCTGAAAACCTTCAGGGCCTCTGCTCTCCCCCAAATCACAAAGACATGTTGCAGAAAACTGCAAAAGAAAACTGGAGATTTTTTTTCATATTAATTGATTAACTATTTAAAAAAGAGTTTTTCTTAAAGTTACAAATGCAGTCAGGCATGATGCCACATAGTTGCAATCCTGATACCTGTGAGATGGAGGCAGGAAGATCAGGAACAAAGGGCTAGCCTTGGCTATGGAGTGAGTTTGATGCCAGACTGAGATACTTGAGGTTGTGTCTTAAAAACAAGTGCCAATAGCCAGGCGGTGGCAGTGCACACCTTTAATCCCAGTACTTGGGAGGCAGAGGCAGAGGCAGAGGCAGAGGCAGAGGCAGAGGCAGAGGCAGAGGCAGAGGCAGAGGCAGAAGCAGAGGCAGAGGCAGAGGCAGAGGCAGAGGCAGAGGCAGAGGCAGAGGCAGAGGCAGAGGCAGAGGCAGAGGCAGAGGCTCTCTGTGATTTCGAGGCTGGCTTGGTCTACAAAGCTACACAGAGAAACCTTGTCTCAAAGACCAAAATCAACCCCCCCCCTGCAAAACCCCCAAACAACAACAACAAAACCCAAAAAACAAACAAAATCCAAACCAAAAACCAAACCAAAACAAAAAACCAACCAACCAACCAACCAACCAACCAACCAACCAACCAAAAGACCCCAACCAATGCCAAGAATAAAGTTTATGCAACCATTGTGATCCATTGATGAGTCCCCAGTGTGGTCCTGATGCTGTTCTCAGCATTACCATCTGGTAGCCATAGAGGACTCTTACTGAGATCCTGAGGATCCAAAGTGCTTTAGAAAAGTGCTACACAGTGGCAGCCTGAGGCTATCATGTAAGAGATCAACCACATCCACATAATGGAATGAGTGATTAATCTATTTGTCTTGCTTAGGGCTCTAGTAGCCTTGGGTAAGTTTTCTGAATCTTTATTTCCGGTTTAGCCATTTTTCCATCACTGTAACAAAATAACTGAGATAATCAATTTTAAATAGGAAACTTATATGCTGGCACATTGTTTCAGAAGTTTCACCCAGAGGTTAGTTGGCTTCATGCCCTTTGGGCCTGGGATGATTCAGAATACTTAGGCAGGAAGCTGTCTCTACACTATACATCACTGTATATCATCTTTTTCTGCTTCCCCACAGACAAATTGTAAGTTACACTTTTAGGGACCCACCCCTTCTCAAAACCCAAGATAAGCATAAGTAGTTTATCTCAGGCTAGGGATGTCACAATGACCAGCCAGTAAGCAGCCATGGCCTTGTATGTAGCTCTAAGTTGGTGAGGGCTCCCAGACAGTAAGTAAACAGTTGGTTGGACCTTGAGCCTGAGACTGGGACTACGTGCAGAAAGTCAATTACTGAGAAAGTTATGTCTAACCAAGTTGCTTCTTTCCTGACCTTGAATTCAGCAACAAACAACACCTGGGAAAATGAGCTCATGTATTCATCTCTAGGGAAACCAGATACTGTCTCTAGGGGCAACCAGCCTGCTTGAATTTGTTCTGAAGTCTAAAGTTAGCTTGTTTGTGTAAAAGGCTGTCTTTGTGACTGAGAATCCCATGTTAGTCTGAATAATGTAAAATATCTTAATATTATTTCTATTCATCAAAAGTATGCAGCTTAAGCATCATCTTCCTGACACTCCATAGCTATATTTGTGCCCAGTAGATGGAATATTTTCATGAGACAAACACACAAGCAGTAGGAATCACCCAAAGCTGTGACTAGAGAAGAAATGAAGTGACTCATGAGAGAAATTACAGACAGAAGCAACTGGTGTCCACAGCCGGTGATCCCATGATCTTGCCAAGTGGCACTCTCCACCAAGGAACCATGTGTCTGATGGGTTGACCTGCTGAATACTAATTGTCACCTGCTGTATACTCCCATGAGAGCTCTCAGAAGAAAAAAAGAGTTGGGGGCTAGGACCTTACAAACTCCCCAATAACTAACTTCCTTGCACTATAATCCAACTCTTACAGGTTCTGTTGCCTCTTGAGCCTCTGTCACATAGGCCTTTGGGGGCGTATTTCAGATCCAAACTACAGCAGCTCTGCCTGTAAAATCGAAGGTTAGTTAAGGCGACTTCCAGCATCCAGAGAGTCCTGATGTCCCTGTATTCTTACTCACACTCAAGACTCTGTACTTTGGTGCTAGCACGTCTGTTCCCTTCTTCCAGGACAAATATGCTCATTGAATAGATCACTTGCCCCTCTCAATTTCATAATGATAATTCATCTTCTAGGGGGTTGGAGCAACCTTTCTACCAGTCATTAGTCTTTAAATTCTGCCCCAGTCTGCTCTTCCTTGAGTACCCCCACTTTGACAGAGATAGCCCCCATTTGTGAGCTCATCTGATTGGCTATACCATTCATTCTGACCGGTGAGAGTCATGCACAGTGCTAGCTGTCTCAGACAGATCCATGTGATTTGTTTTGATTATTCTAATTATATGTATTTATTGTGTACAGTGGGATATGTTGATTTGTGTGGATGATTAATCAAGGTAGTGAACATCACCATCTCACTTTTTTTAGGGGGAGAATGAGAATGTTTACAATCTGCTCTGCATCTTTCAACCCTCCTGCTCACATGCTGGATAGCATGTTAACTCCAGTCCACATGTTAGACAGCAGATCTTCAGAACTCAATCCTTGCATTTAAGTGGTATGTCGTAACTTTAAAATACATTAAAAAAAAAAAAAAAACAAAACAAGAACTTGGGCTGGTGAGATAGCTCAGCAAGTAAAAGACTTCCCATGCACACCTGATGACTTAAGTTTGATCTCCGGAAACAACACTAGGAGAGAGCTCATTCCCAAAGTTGTTCTCAGACCCACATATCTGTGTGTTAGCACACGCACAGCATATACACCCATTGTGCACACACATGCAATAGTGATAAAATAAAATTTCAAAGAAAAATAGAAATTATATTGCTGTCCTACTTGTTGGCTGAGGAAACTGAGGCTCAGAGCAGCAGCAGCAGCAGCAGCAGCAGCAGCAGCAGCATGGTCCCGTTATGGTAGCAGGCTCTCTCTGCTGTGCTCCACAGAACATTCCAGCAGTTTTCACCTGCTGTCTGTTTTTCAAGTCTGTCTGTCCTGTGAACTGTAAGCTCTGGGGGCAGGCATCACTTGTGTTCCTTTCCATTACGCACAGAGTGTAGCAGCATTCCCTGTATACTGGGGACAGGCACTGCTTGTATTCCCATTATCAAGGAGTCTTTCAGCATCCTTGGTACTATAATGCTGCTGAGTAAATGTCCGCTAACTGAAGATGCTGTATTTCCAGGTCATTTGTGGACCACACATCCTCTGCCCTCACCTTCTCTTACACTCTTGTTTCCAGCACATAGAAAAGGCACCAAGACTGCCGTAAGAGTCTTTTTCTCTATGAACTCAACAACCAGAGAGTAGACAGATGGAAAAGCACAACGGTTCTTCACAAAAAGATTTATTTTGTGTTTGTGTGTCTGTCTGTGTGTGGGTGTGCACATGAGTGCAGGTGCTGGTGGAGGCCAGAAGAGGGCATCCGACCTCCTTGAGTTGGAGTTACTGGAGCACCACAGGTGCTGGGAGCTGAAGTCTGGTTCTCGCGAAGAGCAGCAAATGCTCTTAAATGCTGTGCAAACTCTTCAGCCCTGATTAATTTTTTAAAAAAATTTAAAAAAGGAAATAGCATCTTGCTCCCCAGCCCCGCTTCAGAGATCATCATAATAAGCGATTGACCTCCTCTGCCTCCTAAGGATATTTTGATAAAACAAGATGAGATAGGAAGCTTAAGTGTCTTAAGAATGGCCCCAAATCTAGCTGACATTGGTATAATGAAATGTTTTAGGGAATTAAGTTAGAAGTCACTGCCTTGGGCCAACTGTGAGCCATGCTCAGTTTTCCATTAGATTTTCTTAGCAAACATGTGACATTTGGACCAAGAAAATCCTAACAAAGAACCATCTGAGCTTGGCTTAAACACCTGTGAAATAAAATAATGTCTTTTAAAAAGCAAAATGGAGAATGAGAAGATAATCTGGTCCTAGCCCCGAAGTTCAATATTCTTTCTGTCCTTATCTTTTCTCCCAGGAGCAAATAGACTCTCTTAATGTCCTGAGGGTGAGCCAGGTACTAAGGACACCAAGGTCAAGGACTCTGCAGCAGGAAAGATATACCAAGGGCATGAGAAAAGTATTGCTTTTGCTAGTAAAAGCTTTCTATATTTATAGGAAACAGCTCACTCTTACATAAAACGCTGGGATATAGTTGGAGTTTGTTTAAATGTATTTGACAGCCTGGCTAGGAAGCAATTTGTAGCCACCAGCAGCTGTGACAGGTTGTACCTGGATCCCACCCTCCCTCCTGAGTCCCTCCTCAGAAAATGGTCCTGTGAAAAGATGGATTTCTGTTTAAGATCATTACTTTCCCATCATTTCCAAACATAAGGACCGGACATCCTGGATAAATAAATGGAGGAGAAAGGGTGCTTGCTTTTTATTTTGTCACTAGGCAACTGGAGAGCAGTATCCCAGCTGTAACTGTTGATGGAGCACAGCCTCTCCTGACATGCAAGTTGTTCAGCGCTCTAGGGCGATGTGTGCTCGTGTCCCATGAGAGACCAAGGGGACCGTATGGTACCACTGCTCTAATGGGTGCCACATAGCACTGCCTCCCCGTCCAGCCTTTCCAGGACTTCTTAGTTTTACACCATGGAAAAGTCCCTGGAGGGAATTTCTGAGAAATAGTTTTTTTTTTTTTCTTGATTTTGCAGAAGAGGGGGCCCAAGGCTGTGAAGGCTGTTGGATTAAACTTTAAAGCGATCCAGGGGGAGAGATAAACTGCAAACCAGTCTTGTTGGCAGCAAATTGCACAATGGAAATTAATTTTTATCAGCCGAATTGCTACAATGTGTGCAAGAGGAGGAGCAGGTTTTTTTTTTTTTTTTTTTAAAAATTCATGTCAGAAATAACAAAGGTTTCCAAGCAGCTTTAAAGTCTCTTTTGCCTATGGTCCTCCTTCATTCTTATCCTTGATAGCCTTAAGTTTTGATCTATTCAAGTTTTTGCCTATTTTCATAACACACTTTTCTTCTGCTGCTGATAATCTGCATACATGTATATTTTATATTTTTTTGGTAGTTGCATGGCATTTAGTCTTACATTCACTTTTGTTTTTGTAAAATTTATTACATTTATTTATTTTTGTGTGCGTGTGAGTTGATTTTCTCCTCCTACCATGTGATCCCCTGGTGATCAATCTCAAGTCATCGGGCTTTGGGGCCAGTGTCTCTATCTGCTGAGCCATGTCAACCCTACTTCTGCTTTTAAGTTCTCTCTCTCTCTCTCTCTCTCTCTCTCTCTCTCTCTCTCTCTCTCTCTCTCTCTCTCTCTCGTGTGTATGTGTACACATGTATGTGTATGTATCTATGTGGACACCAGTGGCTAGCCCTGGGTATTCTTTAGGTGTCTCCTCCTGGGTTTATTTATTTTTTAAAAAAAATCTTGTTATCATTAATTTTTGTTTTACATGTCTTGGTGCTTGGTCTGCATGTATGTCTGTGTACCACATGTGTGCCTGGTGCCTGTGGAGGTGACAAGAGGGTGTCGGGTCCCTGGAACTGGAGTTAAAGACAGTTGAGAGTTACCAGGAAGTGCTGTAAACTGAACCCCAGGTTAAGAACAGTGGGTTCTCTTAGCCTCTAGGCATCTCACCAGCTTTTCTACCTTCGCTTTTGAGACATGACCTTTCACTTGACCTAGTGCTCATTAGTCCAGCAGGCTGGCTGGCCAATCAGCCCAGGGAACAGACTGTTTTCACCACCCCAGCTCTGGGATTCCAAGTGTGTATCGCCTCACTTGGCTGGTTTTATGTTTTTCATTGCTTGCGACGAGGGCAGGTTCTGTTCCGCTTGCTGACTTCTGCAGTCACAGCCATACACCTGTCTTGATACCTGCTCCTTCCCCTGACTGACCAGCATGATTCCATCACTTAAGAATATTGCACAGATTGACTCTTTGTCTTTGGGATCCATGCAGCTTCCATGAGGTACGGATATTTTGCTCTTTTCATTGAGATGTTGGTGTCTGTTGTACATTCTCCACTTCCTGTCCCAACTGAAATAATCCTTTCCTCTTATCCAATCTTATTGCCTTGGCAACTAGCCCTCCCCACTTCCTCCAAAAGTTACTGCTGGTTCTACCTGCCTATCCCTACTTCACTTGTTATAGTTGCCTGAAGATGTCCTGAAGCTGAGTGGGGACTCAGCATTTGGAAGGCACAATGGGAAGGGTGGCTGTGGAGTGTCCACATGATGCGTTGGGGGATTGCAACTAACTCTGAGGCCTCTGTCTGATGACCTGTCTGACAGATAGGCTCTGGACTTGAAGGTGACTAAATCTCTGATGATGGGAAGAACAAGGTTTTTCCTCATTTCTCTTTTCCCAGGAGATTGTTGGTCCTGATACCCCAGTCTGGTTGCCATGTTAAGAGTGAGGGACAGACCCCTCAGAACTCATAATGAAGTCTTATCTCCAATGTGACTGTGGACAGGAACTTTACAGAAGTGATGAAGGCCAGATGAGGTCATGGGGATGGAACCCTAATCTTATAGGATTAGTGTCATTAAAAAGTAAGAGACACAGATTATTTTTATGACCCACCTCCCCTCTCAGATCCAGCAAGGTGAAGAAAGCCAGCACCAAGGCTGCCTTGATGAGCCTTGACCTTGGATGTCTAACCTCTGGGATGGTAAGAAATAAATGTCTGCTGTCTGACATGCACTCATATTCCAGTGTGCAATGTAGGGCTTGCTGGGGGCAAGGGATTTAAATACTGCCTCTGACAGTGTGCCTAGCAGTTCAGAAACAGTGAGAGAGAAATGTTGCCTGATTAGTCTGGGTACATTTTGTTATGGCAGCTGGCACTGACATGTTCAATTCACGTTGAGCTCTTCATACAGCCAAGTGTAAAATGAATGTCCCAACTGTCACGAAATCTGAACTTGCCTTTATACAGGTGAGACTTTGCACTGGAATCTCACTAGCTTCTTTTTGCTGCCGTCGTTTCTTTTTTGGCTACTTAAGTTTTAGATTAGCTTTCATTCTCCATGAGTTTTGTTTGCTCATTAGAAGTGAACTTAATTGGTCATTCAGGGAGTTTTCTGAGCTTGGTGCTTGTTTGGCTCATAATCAGAAGGTGCGAGCTGCATGGAACAGGTTCCAGGTTTTTAATACCTGCTTCCATTAACCCCAGGCTGAGTTTCTAGGCTTTGTCAACACTTCTCAGATTCAAGATCCCGATTCCGAGGGAGAACTCGGGAGTCATCTCAATATTTCTACTGCCTCAGACAAGTTGTCACTTGCCTTAGGGACATGGAAGTACAAAGCACCTTAGATTTAATCCTAAATAGTTCTTCAAGAGCAAAAAGCAGACCAGTAAAAAGATGAGCCTGGAAATTGTATGTTCTCTGTCTCTTCCTCCCTGCCTTCCCTTTCTCTCTCACTCTCTCCTTCCTTCCTTCCTTCCTTCCTTCCTTCCTTCCTTCCTACTTTCCTTCCTTCCCCCTCCTTTCTTTTTCCTTTTCTTTTTCTCTTTCCTTTCTTTTTCTTTCCTTTCCTTTCATTCCCTTTCTCTCTCTTTCCTTCTTTTGGTACTGGGAGGGAAACCAAGAATCTTTGTATGCTTAGAAACCCCCCTGTCACTGAGCTGCACCCCATCCATGAAAATATTTTCAAATTTTTGGTTTAAAACTCAATAAGGGTTGGATAAATGGATTTTGGTTAATAATGCATAATGAACTCATCAGGATACATATACAACATATACCCCCCTACATGCGTGCGCGCATGCGCGCACACACGCGCACACACACGAGCACACACCCACACCCCCCCCCACACACACATACACACACACCCTCTGGAGTCTGCTTATGAGAAACAACATGAAACACATGTTTTTCTTCCCCCTTTCCCATTATTGATCCCCCTGACTTGGTACCAGAGCCCATAGCATCAGTGTTTCAGTTGAAATAGAGACAGTGATATCCCAATTAACTGTTCACAACATGCTGTGATGCCTGGCTGTGTCCAAGTCAGAACCTGGGAGAAAATGGGACTACCGAGCAGAATCTAGTACCGATTGTATAAATCCCTTCTTAGCGTCATTTCCTTCTCCTTGTTTCTTTTCTGCTTCTTTAGTGCTAGGGGTCAAATTTAGGGTTTTGCACATTTGAGGTGAGTGTGTGTGACCCTTCAGGCTTTGACCCCATTTCTTACCTTTACTAAAAGATCCTTGGCTTCCTTCTCCAGCCACCGAGGGTAAAAGGGATTGTCCATGCGGATGGAGTGGAAAAGCTCCTCTTCATCCTGCCCGTGGAAAGGCGACTGGCCGATCAGCATCTCATAAAGGAGGACCCCGAAGGACCACCAGTCCACGGAATGGTTGTATTTCTGACCCAGCAAGATCTGCATGACCAATGGGCAGAAGCATCATCAATACACGGGTCTGATGACTGATAACATTTCCAGGTCTGGAAGCGTTTGGTCTGTCTTCCAGGGAGGAGGATGTAAAGGCAGAAATTCTACCTAACTTAAAACAATAGACCTATTCTTTTATCAGTTTACTTTTCTGTAGCAATAAAGATGTTGTCCCTTAGCTTCTAGCAGCTGCTTCTGCTGTTGGGATGCCAAAGGTGTGTAAGCCACTGTGTAACACCAGCAGGCCTCAGGCTTTGCTAAGAAAGTGCATAGTGGGGTCCATGACTGCACAAATGATTGGTGATGTGATGGTGAGTATACCAGCAAAATCAACAAAGTCAGTGAGCTTAAGAGACAAGGACGCTGTTTAATATAGCACTGTTTAGGGTAGTTAAGATAGGGCATCAGCCAAAGATCCCATCAGTGGGATGAATGCACAAAGAAACTGTGACATGTAGACACAGCAGAATGCTATCCAACCTTACAAACCTATATTAACCCAGAGCACTTCATGTTAAGTGAATAAGTCAGATGCAAAGACAAACACTGTATGACTTCACTTGTATGAGCTACCCCAGGCCCTGGATCAGAGTGGAGTGAGGCATAGGGACACGACACAATGTTCTGCAACCCAGCAGTACTGACGGCTGTGTTCTGCATGGGCTGCATCTCACTGCACAGCTTGAGGGAGACTACCCCTCCAGGACCTCTGTGGTTACAAAGGGTGTTTATGCTTGGCTACCTTAGTACAGGGTGGCTTTAAGGGTCCCGCGAAAAGTAGGACCTGGAGATTGCTGTAAGTGCAATGCTGAACACCTATTTGGATGACATCTATTCCCACGTATGAAAACAAAGATCATTTAGCAAACAGAATTTTTCAATCGAATACCCGATAGCTGTAATTTAATATGGAAATATAAAAGCTCACCGTAAAGTTGACAAACAAAAATTCAGCTACATTTGCCTTAAGGAACAATGTAAAAGTCGACCCAGAGAGAGTGACCAGAGAGAAAAGAGGCACCATTAGTTTGTACAATCAGTTGGTTCCACCCTGCACACAAAGCGTACTAGGTACAGGGCTCACATGCAAACGCCCTCCCTAGATGAGCCACAAGGTGGCGCCAAAGCAACCAGAACTGGCCCTGAACAACAGCTCAGTAAACAACTTCATTTTGGAAGAACAAATGAAATTTGGGGGCCAGAAGACAGCTATCATAGCAATTAGAATTTCGAGGCGAGGTGATGTTAGTTATAGTAAATCCAGTCTTATGCTAGGAGGGAGAATCAGAATGCAAATTCAGAAAGGGGACAGGATGTTCGAGACGGAATGTTAACATCATCCACCAGGTGTTTTTTTTTTTTTTTTTTTTTGGTACAATATATCTTCATTTCTAAGAATGTCCAGGACCTCTGCTGTTATCCTTGGAGGATAATGAATGGACTTGGGAGACTGTGTTTCTTCAGGTCTCATAGTGAGTTGAGAGCTGGGTTCTGAAGTGTAGTCTCTGAGGATTTCAGTTCACGTTAATACTGTCTCCTGGTTTTTCTTTCTCCCTGCAGGGCCCTGTGCGTGCTGTTCTGTGACAGAGATAGCGACTGAGCTATGCTGGGTAGAGAGGGTCCATCCCCTTTCCTAGCTCTGCCTCACTCCAAGAACTGAGACTCACAACTTCAAACTGGAGAAAATAGGCAAATCACAATAACAATGACAAATGGCCTTGTCACTATCTGACACAGGCCCTCTTTGTCCCTTGTAATGGGTGACAGTAGCAGGTCTTTGGAGCTGTTTGTTAAGGTGTGGACACTCCTGAGATGTTGATGATTAGCTACTTGGTGACATGTGTCTCATTAATAAACACAAGGGTCCAGTAGCAAACAGGACATTTGGGCTAGAAGTGGAGTTTAAACAAATGATACAAATATATGCAGGAAGTAAGAAATGGTCATGGAATCACCTCGTTTAGACAGCTTCTTTGTCAGCCATGCATGAAGCTGAACCAGTGGCCTCATTAACTGTGCTTTGGTCTAAAAAGAAACTTGCTTTAAAAAAAAATTTAAAGACAGTGTTTTGGATAATGGACTTGCATCTGCTATCATCAGTGATAGTCCTTGCTAAATATGGATTATGAATTGTTTCATATTGTACCTGGTAAGAGTCTTTACCAGCCACAATAGTAAGAGAATCAAAAATTTGAAGAACTACATCAGACCTCTCAATATCAGAGCCTTAAAGTAGTAAACCAAGATTTTGTTGTTGTTGTTATTTTAAGACAGGGTTTCTCTGTGTAGCTTTGGAATCTGTCCTGGAACTAGCTCTTGTAGGTCAGGCTGGTCTTAAACTCACAGAGATCCTCCTGCCCCTGCCTCCTAAGTGCTGGGATTAAAGGTGTATGCCACCACCGCCCAGCCAAACCAATATTATTTTTAAACAATTTTTTAAAATTACATTTATTTAGTATAGGGAGGTATGTGCTTGCCATGGCACATGTGTGCAGGTCAGAGGACAACTTGCTATGAGTCTGTACCTTCTATCACATGGGTCCTAGGAATGGCACTCAGATTGTCAGGCTTGGTAGCAAGTGCCTTTACCTGCTGAGCCATCTCATGGATCCCTAAACCAATATATATATATATATATATATACATATATATATATTATATTATATTTTATATATTATATATATAATATAATATATATTTATATATATAAATTATCTCCCAAGTATAATCTTTACCCTCAACAAGGAAATTTCTGTTTGGGACAGATGGAGGGGCCATTATAGAAAACCAATTGAAATTTAGAGTGTGGAGCCCAGGCGCAACTGATGCTTTATAACACAACTCCCACAACAAAGGCTCAGGGATGAGTGCCAAAGAGTGGAAGAATGATTGTAGGAGCCAGAAGGACAGGGAGTTTGCTGTGGGATGTCAGAATGTTAGAAGTTACATCCATAAAGTTTCACTAACATGACTGTCTAAACACAAACCGGACAATGGCCACACCAACAGTCACGCTAGAGTACATAGGAGAAACTCATGAGGCCTCAGCCTAGACAGAGGACTACAGACAACTAGGGAGAAATAGTCTGACCCAGGGAAGAGCACACCAAGTGGCTATCTAATGCCAAATGGTAAGCCCTGAAAACATACACACAAGTGATACTATAAAGACCCAGCAGGTTGGACTTATGTATTTAGGAACATATACACACCACCACCAAATAATGGTAAAGGGGGCCAAAAATTTGAAAGACCAAGGAGGTATATAGGAAAAGTTTGAAGGGAAAGAAATGGTGTCTTTACATTAAATCTCAGAAAAGAAATCATTTTA
This sequence comes from Cricetiscus sungorus, assembly GCA_030556225.1. NCBI lineage: Eukaryota > Metazoa > Chordata > Mammalia > Rodentia > Cricetidae > Cricetiscus > Cricetiscus sungorus. The sequence goes on from JANBXA010000729.1 coordinate 15,618,739, forward strand.
ATAAGTTATTTGATCTCATTTTCATGATGTACTTGCTGTCTTGTTAAGACAGGAGAAATTAATCTACTTATTTTAATAAGATAAAAACTTGTATGTACCTTATTCTTAATTTGATTTTTATACACTTCAGACATGTTCTTTAACCGATAGACCATGCTAATTGGTGGCAATGCATGGAATTCACATGTAATGTAGGCAGATAGATGTATCTTCAGAGTGCTTGTTTAACTGACAAATAAACATCATCAAAAGGTCTGAGAATATGGGACCACTGAGATGGCTCAGTGGGTAAAGGTGCTTGCTGCCAAGTTTGACGACCTGAGTTTGATCCCCAAGACCCACACGGTAGAAGGAGAGAAATGACTCCTGCAAGTTGTTCCCTCACCTCCCCATGTAAGTCAATATGACCATCATGTGTGTATACACATATGATGGTTATACAGATAGATAGATAGGTAGGTAGGTAGATAAATAAATAAATACAATGTGTTTTAAAAGCTGGAAAACAGGTAGAGGCTGATGGTTCATAGGATGGAGAGAAGCCATGAAGAAGGGTATTGCCACACCTGGGTTTAGGGCAAGAAGTGACAGATGTTCTAGAGTAGGAAGTGCCCAGAAAGGATAGGAAAGACCTGGAGATTCTTTGGGGACCAACTCAAAAGGATGTATTTTGAGGCTCTAGTAAAACAAAGGGAAAGTTTTGATTCAATCTCAGGATCAAGAGAGTGAGAGATCCCATTGCAGAAAGCCTTAGATTTGGCTGGATTGGGGGGAGGAAGGAAAACACTTGAATATTTTATTTCAATTTATTGTTGTTGAGGAAACTGGATGATGGCATATGGTTAATCCCGAAAGATGTATTAAGAAAAAGAGAAAGAGTGGGCAGGCTCAACAGAGAACATGACTTTGGGAATTATGATGTTTGGAGGGCCCATGACGTACTTAAATCTGTGATGTTTGTAGGTCTGTCTGAAGCAAGACAAAGTTTGGGTTTTGGCCATGCAAACTCTGGAGCTAAAACCATTGTCATAGATAAAGTTACTCATTAGAGAATATACAGGAAGGGGTTGGAGAGATGGCTCAGCAGTTAAGAACAAATACAGTTCTTGCAGCATACTGAGTTTGATTCCCAGTTCCCATGTTGGACTGATCACACTACCTGTTGTTCTGCTTCGGGGACCCTGCATCCTCTTTTTGCCTCTCTGGGTACCCTTATATACATTCATATACCCCTCCCCCGGATATATGTATACAGGACTGGAGAGATGGCTCAGTGGTTAAGAGCATTGGCTCCTCTTCCAGAGGTCCTGAGTTCAATTCCCAGCAACCACATAGTGGCTCACAGCCATCTGTGATGAGATTTGGTGCCCTCTTCTGGTCTGAAAGCATACCTGAATATAGTATACATAGTTAAAAAGTAAAGTAAGTATGTTAGATAGATAGATAGATATCTAGATAGATAGATAGATAGGACGAACATACAGTAAGAAGAGATGGGGACCAAGAATGGAGCCACAAGAAGACACACATGGAGAAAGAGGGAAGTTGAAAACAAAACAAAACAAAAAGCAGCAGGTCACTGAAGCTAAGTTCTAGAAGCTGTGAAAGGAAACAGAACCAGGAAGGGAAGCTTTGCTCGGGAAAGAACAAAAACTAAGAATTTGCAGACGGGGATGGATGAGAATAGATGCGAGCACCCTAAGGGGAAAAGAACTGGAGGAAGCTGGAGGAAGCTCATGGGGTGAGGGTGGGGGTTGGGTGGAGTGGGGGGTGTGGAGGAGGTGGGTGTGGGCCAAGAGCAAGACGCAGGAGACCTTTGCTGAGACTGACATACATCTGAGCTGAGTCAGCACAGTTTAGGGTCCATACTAAAGGGGTTTGGTGCTGCGGAGAGTCTCCGCTCTGAGGTCTCTCTCCTACATGTGTGCCACAATTAGCTTTGGCTTCCCCTCAAACTAAAACTGGCTTATTGCACCCACAGTCAGTATCTGTGCTCACACACAGGTTCAAATATCAGACAGGTATCACAGCAAGGAAGTGGGCAATTAAAATAAGCACAATTTCTTGGAGAACAGAGGCCATCAGTACCTCTCAATGAGATTAAATTAAAATTAAGACCATGGTAGCACAGGAGAAGCGGCACAGTTCTCCGCCCTGCCACGGGTGATTGGGGGATTATGGGAGTTTGCGGCTGACATTGCTTTACCAGGGAAATTGGAGGTGATGGACTCTTCTCCCGCTGGATCTGTAAGCCCAAATAAACCCTTCCTTCTATAAGTTGCCTTGGTTATGGTGTTTTATCACAGCAGTAGAAAAGGAACTAATATATATTTTGTGTGTGTGTGTGCGTGTGGTTTATGTGCAGATGCAAATGTATGTGTGTGGGTGTGTGCAGCCATGACGCTGTAAGACTTTGAGTATCCTGCTATTTAACTCTCTACCTCATTCCTTGAGACGGAGTTATCTCACTGAATTTGGAGTTAAACATATAGTTAGCAAACCCTAGTGATGCTCTTGTCTCTATCTTCCAAAGCTCTGAGGTTATAGGTGTACATGGTCATGCCTGGCTTTTTAGCTGGGTGCTAGAAGATTTGAACTCAGGTCCTAATGCTTGCAGGGGAAGATGTCTTTCCCATTGCGCCATCTCACCAGGTCCTGAACAATGGAGCAAGCTAGGTAGAGGGTACAGGTGTTTCTGTACTGCCTTAGGGACTTCTTACAAACATATCATTATTTCAAAATTTAAAAAAGCTTCTTAAAAGTGGGCAACAGTACCAGACTGTAGAGCAAACAAGCAGCTGTGCAGGAGACTGAAAGATAAAAATAAAATAAAAGCAACGGCACAGACAACTGTGCTATGACACATGGTAAGGTGGTCTCTGATCTCCCTGGGGCAGGCAGCTACAGAATTCCCCAAAAGGGGGAAGTGAGTTTAAGTGAAAGGACGGTGCCTCCTGAGAAAATGCTGGTCATAAGAACACCAGGAAAATTATTTACTCTTACTATTTTCATGGGAGTAGAATGAGGCATAGTTTTTAGAAGCTCCATTATTCTTGTAAGGTGTTTATAAAGCAAAGAACAGTCATATACGATAACGGCTTTTATCATGAAATCATCAGACATGTAGATGCTCCCTCCTTTAATATCTACAGTAACACCAGGACACAGAGTTATACTCACTGCAGAAAAGAATCTACACTCACTTAGAAGTGGGGTATGAGAGGCGCTGACAACCCTCCCGCCTTCCACTTCTATCCAGTGCTCTGACCCCACACTTAAACTTGGTTTAGATGGATCTCTGCTTCTACCAGGCTCTTTGCCAGGCTTCTTCAGGTGGGTCTGAACAGATCATTTTTAAGACCAGGCTTGATCAGAACTGTAACTCAAAGGGAGTCTAGACCTCCAGCCATGGAGAGATGTCACTAGCACAAGTAACGTTTTCTATAAAACTCAAGAGACACATGTGGAAAACACTAAACAGACAGACCAAATGCGGAACCTTAGCGGGGGAACCACTTGGCCTCAGCACACTGGGCTGGGAAAGGCCCCCGGCAGTGTGTCCCTACCTCGGGAGCGATGTAGTCAGGAGTCCCACAGAAAGTATTTGTCTTCGCATCTCCTACCATGTTCTCCTTGCACATCCCAAAATCGGCTATTTTGATATGTCCATCTCTGTCTAACAGGATATTATCTAGCTTCAGGTCCCTGGAAAACAAAAGCAAAGTCAAATCTCACTGGAATAAACAGGGTCTTGTAAAATGAAATTCTCATGGGGCTATGGTAGCTTGTGTCATCACAGATGAAGGGGGAGCATGAGGAGAGGCTCTGGTGCCAGCTGGTCCTCTGGACCAGGCATGGCTGTTTCTAATTGCTCATTGCCTGCTGTCATTTGTCCCAACTCTCCACATCAGTGGCTCATGTTCTCTTGAGGCCCTTGCTGCCCTGGCCATCCTACTTGGGCCAGATACTGCTATAGATTCTCATACCTTCCACACCCTTCTGAATACTTGTTGCACCTTAGGGGTTCGATCCAGATTTCCTATGTGGATGTGTCAGCAGGAGAATGAGTACATCAGTGTCCCATGTGGATGTCTCAGCTAGAGAGTGAGCATATTAGCGTCCCTAGTCATTGCCCCAATGGCAGTTCTGACAACACACTAAGCATTCCAGAATATTTATGGAATGGCTTAACAACCAACCGATGCCTATTAGCTGCGAAGTACACCTGAGCATCTGTTCTAACGGCTAGCTCCACTTCCTGTGAGAACAGGCCGACTAGAGGAAGAGTGGACCTCAGCTATGCTGCTGTAGCTGAGACTTAACAGATATCCCTGAGGTTGATGTCTTCCATTTGGTCCAGTTCAGTCATCTCCACTACCCACATGTCACCAAGTTTCTGTGTAACTAGGGATCCCTACACACATCTCAGATTCACCATAACACCTGTTTCTCTCTGTTCTTGCCATCTTCACGGCCAAGACAGAAGATGTCTGCTGTATCTGATCCTTCTCATTGGAGAGTACTGGTCTTCTGCCTCCTGATCATTCAATGGAGCTAAATATAAACTTACCAAGTTTATCCATCTAGTTAATTACAGGCTGATCTACATTCAGACACTAACAATTCAGGCTTATTAGCTAATCCATATGCTATGCCATATTGGTGTCATTTTAAGTTTGTCATTTATAGATATATTTTTATAGTTCTAAAATGTGGCTGAAGATGAGGGAAGACATCTCTAGAGAGCTAGATATCCAGCTATGTGCTTTAGAGAAGACCAGCACAATGGCCACAGTATCTAAGGCTTTCACTGGATTCTTTTGCTTCCACACACATCTATTTCATCACTTGGTTCTCATAGTACACCTTTGATATCAAGCTATTAATTATTATTATTATTATTATTATTATTAGTTTGTGTTACAGTATGAGTGTATGCGATGCATGTATTATGGTATACAGGCACATGTGTGGGTGGGTGCTCACACTTGTATGTGTATGTGTGGAGGAGAGAGGAAGATAGTGGGTATCCTGTTCTATCATTCTCTATCTTTTCCCCTCAAGACAGGGGGTTTCTTACTGGACTTGGAGCTAGATAGCCAACTAGCAAGCACCAGAAATCCTCCTGTCTCCTCCCTCTCCATCACTGGGGTTGCAAATGCATGCAGTCATACTTGGATTTGTGTGTGTGTGTGTGTGTGTGTGTGTGTGTGTGTGTGTTGGGATTTGAACTCAGGTATGTAAACTTGAGTTGTAAGCACTCTTTCCTAACCACTGAGCCATCTCCCCAACCTCATCAAGTTACTACGAATGTAGCTATCTTTTTTCCCAGATAAGATAAAAGTTTCTCATGGGTGATGTTATTTATCCAGTCCACATAGCCAGTCAGTGCCTGGGATGCAAACCTAGTCTATCTTACATTCTTTTATACCAAGACCACCTGGTCTTTTTCATCAAACTGGCCTCATGAAATTATACACGGATGTATTTTAACTGATTCTAAAAATAAATGTTCTCTGTGCCTCTGGCTAGGAAAAATAAGCTTCATGTCAAATTTCGAATCCATTTTTTAAAGCAGTACAGATGTCTTTGGGATGGTGGAAAAGAAGCTCTGAGAGACCCAGGTTGGAAAGGAAAGGTCCTGGAAAACCTTTTTCCTTTCAAAACTAGTAAGGAAAGGAAGAAGAGCAGCCAGGTTTTTGGAGCAACCAGAGGTGCCGTAGAACCTAAAGATCCAGAAGATTCTGAGGCAAAGCCACTCAGCTTACTCTTTGCTATAGGACATCAAGATTCAAGAGAAGCACTTTAGAGTCCCAGTCACTGTTTGTCTCTGTGGCACAGATGCATTGAGCATAGCAGAAAACTAAATGGACTCCTCCGGCACATGGTCAGTGCTGGAGAAGGTCTTCTATCCAGAAGCCACGTCACAGTTGGTGTCATGGTGGACCTTTTCATTTGTGTCACTTGCCCTTGTTGAGCCTCTTGTGACTAACCAATACAAGGCCCGTGGTGCCTTTTGCTTATCTCTTGTGGCATCTACTGAGGCAGGCCATGTGAGAGTATTTGGAAATGGCCTCCGATATGAAGGTCTAGCTTGTCCTTTGTAAGTACAGTCACTCCTTCTCAGCTCTGATGTTCTCAGATCTAAGGCTCTGGATTTTCTTGCCATGTGTACTTTCTGAGCCCTTCCTTTTTTATTACTATTCTAATTATTATTATTTATTATTCTAAACTTGGACTCACAGCATCTCTTAAAATGCTACTGTTTCCATGAGAAAGCTCTACTAGACCTGCTTCTCCTCATCTCCTCACTTCAGTTCGGTGTTGTCCAACCACAGGCTCTGAACTGGTAAATCTAGTTTTGTTCCACACGAGGCCATAAGCAGCCCTGAGAGCTAACTGGCCTGTCCCTTGCTGTTTAGCTTCCTTCATGTATGTGGGTAGGGGGGGAATGGGGCATCTCTGAAATCACTTTCTGTATTAGAAAACCATCTTCCTCTTCAAAACAAAACAAAAACACTACCAGAAGATAAGTTTTTGCTGTTGGAGTGCTAGCAGTTCTGACAAGGTCTTTTCTTCTCTCTCTTTAAAACTGGAATCATATTTATTTGAACTTTTTAGAATGCACTGTCTCTACCTACCCTTCATGAAAATCTAGGAAGTGGTTTGATTTAGATATCTTAGAGTTGCGAGTTCTACATATTTTCTGCCCATTATCATCTTCAACCAGGGACTATGCATTAGTGGATATTCATCAGTTCATGATACTGGTTACAGAGTAGTGAATGGTGCATACCCTATAACCATTTATGCTTACACACACACACACACACACACACACACACACACACACACACACAGAGGCATGTGTGTGCATACGCAGGAACTCACTGTGCATCCCAAACTATCTTTGACTTGTCATCCTCTTGCCTAAGCCCGTTGACTACCAGGATCACAGGCATGTACCACCATGTCTGGCTTTGCATATGTATTTATAATAGTAAAAATTATGATCCATGCCTTACTCCTTAGAGATCTATGAATGTAGTCTCATTTAAGAAAAAGAATTATTTGCTGATATAATTAAGGTAAAGGTATCAAGATGAACTCATCTTGAATAGCATGTGTTGTGAAGGCAGACCAAATTTATCATGCCTTCTCATGCCACGCAGAGGAGAGACACACAAGGAGAGATGGTCCTGGTGGAGACAGTGATTGGAGTGATGTAGTTATAAGCCAAGAAATGTCTGCAACCACTCCAGCTGGGTGGATTGAAGAAGGGTCTTCCTCTAGAACCTTTGGTGAAAGGATAGCCCTGTCCATACTTTGATTTCAACTAATCTCTAGAACTATGACAGAATAAAGTTCTGGCTTTAATGTGCTACAAGAATTATGTTAATTATTAGGTAGCCCTTCAAATTGACTGACTACAGCTTGTAAATAGAGAACTGTAATCCTATGTTGCCCACAGGAGGGAAATAAATAGACTCTGTCAATTCAGTCACACTTGAAATGCCTCTTAAAATAAGCCAAGCTCAGTGTCATCAGCAGCTGAAGTGTGGTGTAGACCTTCTCCACCAGCAGCTTGTTGTTTTTGCCAAGCAGCATGGAGGCAGAGTGGATGGCCTCATCTCAATTGTAATTTTCTTATGATGCCTCTCAAAGATCTATTATGACCTCATTCAATGAACCAAAGACTCTTCCCTGCTTGGTACATAAGAATTAGAAACATGACTCACATATGTGGATAAAGCCCTAAAATAAGTGCATGTTGTTCGTCTTAGTAAGACATTTATTGGTCATTTTGTTCTGCACATCCAACAGCATACCAAAATGGAACCCTCATGTGTAATGAGAAGAGAAACACATGGGTTTCAGTTTCATAGGACCCTTCAACTCTGTGATATCCAGTTCTCTCTCTGCTCAAATTCCTGACTTTTTCTCTCTTTCACATCCATCTAGTCCACTCACCAATTCATTAAATTGTTGAGGCATTCACTCACCCATAAGTCAAGATACTCACTCACTCCATGCATCCACATATCAGTCTGCCTACCAGCTGTCAACACACAAACTATGCAATATTAAGTACAAATGTGTTTTACATATTTTAGGCATTATAAAGAAACTAAGAAAAATCATGAATTTTGATCAAAGTTTTCAAATAATGTTTAGGTGAATATGGAGGTATGACAGCACAAACTCATTTTAGGGCTGTTGGCACATTTAATAGTATAGTTATGAGTTTGTCTTATGTTTTAATAAGGAAGAATACTGGATTTGTTTAATGTTCTCATAGGGTTGCAGGAGGTCCTTGAAAGTCACCATCCTCAATCTATCACTTTTTAGATAGCTAGAGAAAACTCTGGAGAGAGCTCAGTGGCTAATATGCTTGCTGCTTATCTAGAGGACCTGCATTCAATTCCCAGGATCCATGCTGGGTATCACACAACCACTTGTAAGTTCAGCTCCAAAGAATCTGACACTTTCTCTGGTCTCTGTATGTACTGCACACCTGCGGCTCTCTCTCTCTCTCTCTCTCTCTCTCTCTCTCTCTCTCTCTCTCTCTCTCTGTCTGTCTCTCCCTCTCATCCTACACACACAACTCAAATAAGCTTTTATTCAGAGTGTGCTTAAGGTGACTGGCTTCCAAAGACGCGCTTAGGTCTTCTGTTTTGAGATGCTACACAGAACATCCTTACCAGGTCACATCTGGAAATGCAGTGTTCTTATTATATGATTGCTTTTTGTTTTCTCTGATAACAGGACCATACTCTGTTAACACCAAGGCTTCAGTGTTGACCAAGGTTCTAGACAGTCAAGTGTAGGACAATGGAAATTTTAATGGTGATGCCAGGTCATGGCTGTCTCAGAGCAGACCCCCTGTGTTGGTTTCTGGAAGTTCAGCCAACTCCTCCTCAGCTCATTTTCCTCCCTCCCTCCCTCTCCATCTATAGTGAGTCGAGTCTGGAAACCAGACATCTGAAAACTAACTTAGAAGATGTTATGTTAAATATGGGTCAACTGTGTTTTGAGAAAAAAAGGCTGGTGTAATATAGCATTCAAGTAAGAGCTCTGGCAGCAGAGAGTGAAATAATACCATACAAAAGAGAAAATTTGAGTTCACTAAAAAGGACAGTGGAGGTGGTCTGTGTGCTTCTGTAGCGTGTAGTGTTGAGTTTCCATAGATTTTAAAGAGCTCCCTTCTCCCACTCGAGAGGAAACATCGCACAAGCATTTCTAGATTACCTAAAATAAAAGCAGGAGAGACAAAGGGGACAAATGGTGGAGAAAGCAGAAACAAGGCATCAGAGTTGAAGCAGTGGCAGAAGGAGGAGAGGGAAAGCCAGGGCAAGAATAAGAGTAAGGGCCAGGACAAAGGTCGAAACAAAACAGAAGAAGCTCTGGCTTCCAGAATTGAAATTCCACAGTGGGGATGGTTCTGAAAGGGAACTTTTCTCCTGTGACATTTTCATATCACTCAATCATGGTGTTTTAATGAACCCACTTGTGAAATCAAGGCAGACAGCACAGCTTACCTGTAGACAATTCCTTTGGAATGAAGAAACTGTAGACCAAGGATGATTTCAGCAGCATAAAACCTGTAAGAAAGTCAAGACACAGCATGATTATTGGAACAGAGCAGGGCACAATCTCCTAGCTTGTGATAGTTTATGTCTGTTTAACTAAATGGCATACATGTACTTTTGCTTAATTCCAGTAAAGAAGATGTTATACACTCTGTACTTAACACAGAGGCTCTAGCTCACCGGTGTTTGCCCAGAAAGAGTAATTTCAGAGCTGGTGAATCTGCTGTTTGCTCTTTTAAACTGCAATGCTTATACTACCTTAAAACCTACGCAAACATGAAATGTAATAAGTAGTACAGTGTAATAGGAAAATAGCTTTCTCCTTCATTTTAAATTCTGCCTGGAGACCACAGAGCTCTATGCCAGGCCATTCTCAACATATCTGGCTAGAATATTTTCATATTGATGATGTTAAGCATGAACAAGAGCTATAGCCTGAGAGGGGAGGGAAGGATATTAGAAGATAGACAGTGATAAGCTGGTCCTCATCGGCAGTGGTGACGGGCTTAAAGGAAATGAGTTTATGTCTCTCTAGTGGGATTAAGTCAGATGCAGGGGAGAGCTTCCTGGAAGTGAAATTTGCTGGGTCCTGGGAAGAATGCAGTAAGAACACAATAGGGCATCTCCCTCCCCCACCCCCCACTCCCGTCTCTCTCTCTCAGACAGACACACACACACACACACACACACACACACACACCCTTGTGTGAGTGCACAATGCCCAGTGATTTCTGCACAATGCTGCAGATATCAGGTAACATAATCACAAGTGGTTGACTGAAGATGCCTGAAGACGATGGAAGTGTCCAGCACTCCCTTCTAGAGTTGATAAAAGAGCGACATTGCTGGGTTTTGCAGCAGCTGGTGGACCGAGTCCATCCTTTAGTCCAGTTCAGCCTAAACCACTCAAAGTGGTCATGAGGAGGTACATGCTAGATGGCTGAACATGGAGGGAAAAAAACTAGATGTAGATATCTTTAAAAATGACACATGTGTTTATTCACTGTCTATCATGGGACATGTGTGCAGAACAGACAATAACCTATGGGAGCCGGGGATGAGACTCAGGTCATGAGGCAGCCTTACCTACTCAGCCATCTTGATAACCCTAGTTATCATTTGTAAATGATGCTAATTCCAGTGCTTACTTTTGCTTGCATAGCCCTGTGGGAAATCTTTGGCTTATTTGACACTATTCCCAAGGATTTACCTTGTTCTGTTACTCAGTCATGCTAAGCAAGAAAGGAAAAAAAAATAACATCTGAGGAGGCTGGAGAGATGGCTCAGAGTTAACAGTACTTCCTACTCTTTTGGAGGACCCAGGTTCAAATCCCAGCACCCAGAGCAGGTGACTAGCAAATGCCTGTAACTCCAGTTCCAGGGCATCTGACACCTTCTTCTGGACTCCAAGGACACTGCATGAACATGCATGAACATGTCATATACACAAATTCTAACACACACACACACACACACACACACACACACACACACACACACACAGAGAGAGAGAGAGAGAGAGAGAGAGAGAGAGAGAGAGAGAGAGAGAGAGAGAGAGAGAGAGAGGGAGAGAACCATATGAGAAAAGCAATCTGTGAGTACTAGGTGTACATAAACTACCAATAATACAGAATGTCCCAAATACCAAGTGGGGCTCTTACGTGGCTCTGGAAAGATCAAATTTGTGGCAACTTTGGATGTGGTACATTAAGTCTCCCCCATTGAGATATTCCATCACGAAAAAGAGGTTTTCCTAGGGGAAAAACAACCAAACACCAATTTTTAGCACGGAAAGAAAGAAAAGTATGTTGACTTTTCAAAGAGATCAGACAATTTTAGAGGAACCAATCCTATCATTAAGTGTCTTAAGAAAAGACCGTCTAAATACTTAGGCTGAACTATATTTTTGAACCCCAGGGCATGTGGGGAATCTCTGTGGGAGGATGGGTAACACACTAAACACACTAAGCGGGCTGTGTACAGGAAGCAGGAGGATTAAGATTGGATTTGTCTGCTGAACAATGGGTGGTGTGGAGCATTTAGTGAGTGCGGATCATACACTTGCTCAAATGGACAGTGTGTAAGATGGTGTCTGGGTCTCTGACTCCATGTTATATGATGCTCGGCCAACACTCAATGAGCATGTCTTGTGGGTGCTATCCCAGGTCTTCCATCAAAGAGTCCTTCAGTCTTGTTGTCAAATTTGCATATTACTCTCATGTCCACATCACTCGTGGCAGAGGTAGCCATAGTTTGTGAGTATGTAGCTCCTAGCATAGGACACACTTTCTGACATTAGAAATACAGTGTTCATAGGCAGTGATCAACAGGAAGCCTGGGTAATCCTCAGGTCGTGGGTGACAGTATCAGACGTCAAAGGTTCCAAATTCCAACTAGCTCCTGTTCCACCAATAGCGTGAGACATCATTTCTTCAAGAAAAACAATCACAGCTCTTTGAACACCTGGATGCTTAAGAGTTTTTAAGAGTCACAGAGTTGTTAAACCATGAAGTGTGGAGACAGTGTGTTTGTGCGCGAATTTGCACTTAACCTCAGCCGAGTGATTAAAAAAACAAAAACAAGATTAACTTCATGTCTGGAACTGAGACTAACAGGGTGTTAATGCAGACAAGGCAATGGTTCAAAGAGATCTGGCCTCATTGTGACATTCATTGCCTACCATCTGTATTGTGGCCACATTTCCCCAGAACAAGGAAAGCTAAATATCATAACAATTATCTTCATAATTCAAGTAATTTAAGTATCCACCCACTTCTTCCAAAGTTGACCCAGATGTAATTTCTAGATTCTACTACTTGGGTTGCACACACACACACACACACACACACACACACACACACACACACACACACCACTTTTTCTTTTTGTCTGTCGCACATAAACCAGAATTGTCAATTCACTCATTGTAATTTTGCCAGTTAGCCTTGATATTTCAAACATGACTCGAGAGTGGTCATTTCCCTCAACTGGAGACTCAGCTTTCTCCTCTGTGATTAATGTTTAAACCACTTCCTGCCTTTACCATTTTTTACTTAAAACTCTACTGGCTTGAATAAGCCAGGGCATTGGCATCTTTCATATATATGATTAAAATCACATGACAGGAGCTTGGGGAGATAGCTCAGTTGGTAAAGACCTTTTGCCTTGCAAGCACACAGACCTCATTCAAATACCAGCACCCATGTAAAAAAGCCAAACATGGTGATATGCATTTGTAATACCAGTGCCAGGGAAGTAGAGATATATGGATTGCTGGGCTTCCCTGGCCAGCCAGTCTAGCTTATTTGGCAAGTTCCAGGTCCTAGGGAGAGACCCTGTCTCAAAAAAAAAAAGGTGAACAGATCCTGAGGTTGACTTTTTTTTACAGGGTGCATTTCTTAAGCTCTCCTGGGCTTCGTTTGGTTTCTGAAACCAGGTGCATTCATGTTTGTGCCTCTAAGGCTTGCCCTGAGTGTGAAATGAGAGGATATTTGTCGAAAGTGCACTTTAAGTTGGCACCCTGCATGCACTGAGTAATTGGTAGTGAAGTCATAATAAAAAAAAAGAACAGCCAGGTGGTGGTGGTGCATGACTTTAATCCTAGCACTCAGGAGGCAGAGGCCAGCCTGGTTTACATTATGAGTTCCAGGACAGCTGGGGCTACACAGAGAAACCCTGTCTCGAAAAACCAAAACAAAACAAGTAAATGAATAAAATTATTTAATACTAACAGACAAACATAAACAAATGCTTTTTTAGAGAAAGACTGAACAACCCGTGGCTCTTGCAAGAAAGAAGAAAACAGAATTAATGGTCCTCTCCTAGGCTGGTCTCTTGGCTCTGCTCCCAGCAGAGAGAAAACACAAAGGAGGGGCCTGGGCTGGGCTTACTTTGTCTGCTGATTCTTTAGCTGGTATAAGGGGTCTACAGTACCCAGGAGCTGAAGTTTTAATTGGATGGGAAATGAAACACTACAAATCTGTCCCTATTAGAGCTCATAAACTCCTGGTGCAGCATTTACTAAGTGGAAATTGTAACATGTGAACCCAGCCTGTTGTTAACAAGTAGAGTGATGAAGCCCTATGAACCCACAGCTTCAATGAGACATATATGTTAGATCCTTGACCACATAGTTTTAATTTTTTTCCCTTTTCTGGGGAAAGGATGAAATTAATAGACAGTGCCCATTCAGCACATTATACTAAGATCTATGCAATACTTCTGGGTAATAAATATTAGTGAGAGGATGCCAAACTAATAAACTCCCAGGAGAGTTTATTAGAAATAATGCATATTTGATGTAGAATTAAAAAGAGGGAATCTTCTTCTGGACATCCTTCAAGTGAGATGGGACATACTGCTAACTTCCTAGCTGTTGAGTAAAGAGTGAAGGTGGTAGGGCAAGGCTGTTTTGATTGGCCATTTTACCTGTTTCTAAAATGTGCATCTCTTTCTTTGAGAGAAAAACTATGACTGAAGCAAGGGAGACCATCTTGACCCCTGGGACTCTGACCTCAATATAAACATTCAGAATCTATTTAAGTAGCAAAGTATTAACACCTTGAAAGGGTGGACACTATATGAGAAAGCTGTCTTTGAGCTGATGGATCCAGCCCGTCAAGCCACTTGCTGACAAGAGTGATGACCTGACTTAGATTCCAGATCCCACACTGACTCCCTGGGACCTCCACACATGCTGTGGCATCCATACACACACACACACACACACACACCCACACCAGACACACAGTAGAAACGTCTCTTTGCTCAATTTGTTCCCCACATGAAACACAGTCAATCCTCAGCACCACTGTTAGTATCTGATTAAACACCAATTTGCAAAGTGAACACTCTGACAGGGCTTTCTACTAATGCCACACTCTTCAGAATGCATCCCCTGAATGTTCTTCCATTGTCCACCCCTTTTAGTAACAGAACAAGAAAGTATCGTGTTGTTCCTATCATGTGGGCAAAGCAAAAGTCAACCCATTTGAGAGTGAAGTGTCTTAGAAGTAGGAATTCATTGACTAATGCTGAAGGGTCCTGCCTAACAGGAGAGAGTTTGATGTGGCATTCAATGACATTTACTGACTGTCCAACTTCTAGTTAGTAGATAGAACTATGATAAGCATAATGGCTAAAAAATGAGAAGGTCGAAGAGCTTCTTACTTTACTGTGATTTCCTGACAACTGGTTGGAGGCAATCATCAACACTGGTGTTCTGTTACTAGAACTCCTAACCCTGTAAGAGCAGTATGTGCTTTGTTTGTTTGATTTGTTTTAGACAAAGAATTTCTATGATGTGGCTCTGGCTGTCCTAGAACTTGCTATGAACCTCAGGCTGGCCTTGAACTCTCAAAGATCCACCTGTGCTAGGATTAAACATATGTGACACCTCTGGGCCTCCATTATTTCTCTAGCCTTTGTGGCTTTGAGTTTGATTGCTTTCTTAGTGCCTTGAAAATGTGTTTATGGTCTGTAATTCTCTTTCTTTGTTGAGTTTTTGTTTGGTTTGGGTATCAGGGTAACTATGGCCTCATAGAAAGAATTTGACAAAAGTTCCTTCTGTTTCTACTTTGTGAATTAATTTGAGGAGTATTGGTATCAGCTGTTCTTTGAAAGTCTGGTAGAATTCTGTGTTAAAACTGTCTGGTTCTAGGATTTTTTTTGGTTAGGAGACTTTTAATGACTGCTTCTATTTCCTTAGGGGTTAATAGTCTATTTAAATAGTTTATCTGATCTTGATTTAAATTTGGTAAGTGGTATCGATCAAGAAATTTGTCCATTTCTTTTAGATTTTTCAATTTTGTTGAATACAGATTTTTGAAGTATGACTGGTGATTCTTTGGATTTCCCCAGTGTCTGTTATATCTTTCTTTTCATTTTTCATTTTGTTGATTTGGATATTTCTTCTCTGCATTTTAGTTAGTTTGGTTATGGGTTTATCTATTTTGTTTATTTTTCTCAAAGAACCAACTCTTTGGTCAATTCTTTTTTACTGTTCTCCATGTATTGTGTACCCATTTTATCAGTTTCAGTCCTCAGTTTGATTATTTCCTGTTGTCTACTCCTCTTAGGTATGTCTGTTTCTTTTTTTTTTTTTTTTTTTTTTCTGTTATAGAGCTTTCAGGTAACATTAATGCAAAAATACTCAATAAAATACTGGCAAACTGAATCTAAGAACACATCAAAAAGATCATCCACCATGACCAAGTAGGCCTCAACCCAGAAATGCAGGGATGGTTCAACATATAGAAAACTGAAAGAAAAGAGAACATGATCATCTGATTAGATGCTGAAAGAGTCTTCCAATACCCCTTCATGATAAAAGTCTTGGAGAGATCAGAGATATAAGGGACATACATACCCAAACATAATAAAAGCAATATATAGCAAGCTAATTGTCAACATCAAATTAAATGAGGAGAAACTCAAAGCAATTCCACTAAAATTAGGAACAAGACAAGTTTGTTCTCTCCATACCTATTCAATATAGTACTTGAAGTTTTAGCTAGGGCAATAAGACAACTGAAGGAGAGCAAGGGAGAAAGGAAGACATCAAAGTATATTTGCAGAAGATATGATAGTATACATAATTGACCCCCAAAATCCTTTAGTAAAGTGGCTTGATACAAGATTAACTACAAAAAGTCAGTAGCACTCTTATATACAAACAATAAACGGGCTGAGAAAGAAATCAGAGAATCAACACCCTTTTCAATAGCCTCAAATAATTTAAAATACCATGGTGTAACTCTAAGTGAAAGACCTATATGACAAGAACTTCAAATCTTTGAAGAAATTGAAAAAGATATTAGAAGATGGAAAGATCTCCTACGCTCATGGATCAGTAGGATTGCCATAGTAAAAATGGCAATCTTACAAAAAACAACATACAGATTCAGTGCAATCCCAACACATTTTTTTCCAAACACTTAAATTTGTATGGAAAAACAAAAACCCAAGAGAGGTAAAACAACACTGTACAATAAAAGAACTGCCAGAGGTATCACTATTCCTGACTTCAAGCTCTACTACAGAACTATAGCAACAAAACCCACACGGTATTGGCATAAAAACAGACAAATGGATTAATGAAATCAAATAGAAGACCCAGACATAAATCCACACAAAGGACAATTCTTTTTCAACAAAGAAGCCAAAATTATACATTGAAAAAAAGGAAAGAAATCTTCAACAAATTGTGCTGGTCCAACTGGATGTTGGCATGTAGAAAAATTCAAACAGATTCATATCTATCACCCTGCACAAATAGATGTCAAAGTCCAAATAGATGAAAGACCTCAACATAAATCCAGATACACTGGAAGAGAAAATGAGAAATAATCTTGAATGCATTGGCACAAGAGATAATTTCCTGAACAGAACACTAATAACACAGGCACTAAGATTGACAATTAATAAATGGGGCCCCCAGAAATGGAAAACTTTCTGTAAGGCAAAGGACACTATCAATATGACAAAACAACAGTCTACAGAATGGAAAAAGATCTTCTCCAACCCCACATCTGACAGAGGGCTGATCTCCAACATATATAAAGAACTCAAGAAACTAGATATTAACAAACCAAATAATCCGATTTAAGAATGGTGTACAGATCTAAACAGAGAATTCTCAACAGAAGACTCTTAAAAGGCCAAGAAACACTTAAGGAGATAGTCAGCATCCTTAGCCATTGGGAAATGTCAAATGAAAATGACTCTGAGATTCCATCTTACACCTGTCAGAATGGCTAAGATAAAAAACACAAGCAACAGCTCATGTTGCAGAGGATGCAGAGCAAGGGGAACACTCCTCCATTTCTGGTGGGAATGCAAACTTGCACACCCACTCTGAAGTCAGTGTGGTGGTTTCCCAGAAAACTGGGAATCAATCTACCACAAGACTCAGCAATACTGCTCTTGGGCATATACCCAAAGCATACTCAATCATATAACAAGGACACTTGCTCAACTATGTTCATAGTAGCTTTATTTGTAATAGCTAGAACCTGGAAACAACCTAGATGTCCATCAACCAAAGGACGGCTGAACAAAATGTGGTACATTTGCACACTGAAGCTGTTAAAAATAAGAACACCAGGAAATTTGAAGGCAAATGGATGGAACTAGAAAAAGTCATCCTGGGTGAGGTAAACAAGCCTGAGAAAGACAAACATGGTATGTACTCATTTATAAGTGGATATTAGATGTAAAATAAAGGATAACTATGCTACAATTCACAGACACAGAGAGACTAGGTAACAAGGATGGTTCATGGGGGGGGGGATGCCCAGATCCTTCTTGGAAGGGGAAATAGAAGGGAATTTGTGAGCAGACTTAGGGCAGGTGGGAGAACACGAGTGATAAGGTGGGGTAGAGGGGGAGAACACTGAAAAAGTCTACTGGAAATAGGGGCATTCATTTTGGGGTTAAGTTAAAAACTTGACATAAGGGATTTTTCCAGGAATCTACAAGGATGACCCCAGCTAAGACTCCTAGGAATAGGGGATACATAGTCTGAACTTGCCATCTCCTGTGACCAGATTTTTGCCTAGCCCAATTGTCAAGCAGAGAGGCTGCAACTAGAAACTGATGGAAACAGATGCAGATCCACAGCCAAACACTAGACAGAGTTTGGGGAATCCTACAGAAGAGGGGGAGAAAGGATTGTAGGAGCCAGAGGGGATCAAGGACACCACTGGAAACTCATAGAATCAACTCATCTCTGTTCATAGGAGCTCACAGAGGCTGAATCCACAAACAGGGAGCCAGCATGAACTGATGTAGGGTCCTCTGCATATATATTACAGTTGTGTAGCTTGGTCCTCCTAACAGTGGGAACAGGGCCTATCTCTATTTTGAACTAATTTTAACTCATTGTCTTTAGTGTCTTCTTTTGTAACTTCCTCTCTTTTTTTACTATTTTCTTTTCTTTCTTTCTTTTTTCTTTTTTTTTTTTTTTTTTTTTGCTTGTTTTTAAACTACATTGTCAGTACAGTGAGGCTCCATTGGTGTTAGAAGAGTTAAAGATTCCCTTCAGCTGTGGACTGCTACACTCAAGGCTCAGTTAGGTCTCCTCACCAAAGGAAACTCAGCATCTTGCTGAGATAGGCTTAAGGTGAGAATTACAAGTCAGACCTGCCCTTTCCACATCTGCACCTCTGTGGTGGGAAAGAGAGGAGCTTTGTGTGTATCTCACTGTAGGCCGAGAGCTGCTTACACACAGGGAAACCTGATGTGGGGCGGGATGAGGTGACAGGGTGCAGCTCTGATCTCACTTTAACACACTCCATGCTGTCTCCAGAGGTCCACTCTCAAGTTTCTGCTGTGCTCCTAAAGCCTGTATTGGTGCTGATAAATCAATATTTAGATGTTCTGGTATTGTAGGAGGTTGGAGCAATTTTGAATTTGTTCATCCTCTCTTTGAAACAGGTCTTTCTATGTGGTCCAGGCTGGCTTCTCACTATCTTTTCGTCACAGCTTCCAGAGTGACAGAATTACTGGGCTATGTCACCTCACCAGGCTCTTTCTTTCATTTTTAGTCTATCTAACTACAAATTGAGATGCTCTAGGAAACAAGGCTTAGTTCCTTTTCATAAATATATATCATAAAAGGCCCAACAGAAAATCCTTGTACAATTGGATATGCAGTGTGTGTGTGTGTGTGTGTGTGTGTGTGTGTGTGTGTGTGTGTGTGTGTGCGTGTGTGTGTATTCAAGGGAGGCAGAGATGGAAAAGATAAACGGCTCTCTACAAACTAGCAAACTCCTTTGTTCTGGCATGTTTATATTTCAACTGTAAACTTTAATTAGTAACATCCACTATCTTTGTAGATTCATTAGTGTGAGTCAGAAATAACTGGTCCGAATTTCAAAATGTTGGTTCCCTGAAACAGGGACTTGGGCTCAGTTGTATTTACAGGCTTAATTGTTCCATGGGGTCTTCTTGCATTAACTAACCAATTATTTTCCTTTGCAATCAAAGAGCAACTAAAACTCCTTTTCATGAATTTTAAAGCAGTTTCCTTGGTGTGTTTAGTCTCTGAGGAGAGGCAGTGCAGCTACATCCTGGCTTCCTTGCTTCCCAACCATCTGACCTTCAGTGGGCTCCTTATCCCTTGTCTATAAAATATGGACGTTAATAATGTCTGCTTCATAGACTGCTAGGGAGAGTAAATGAGCTCAAATACATAATGCACCCTGAACATGGGATGACATATAGTAAGCGCTCTATAAATGTCAGATGTTTTCATATTTATAACTATAGGTATTAACAATAATCCTCACATATTCACACACTGAAAACAAATGTCCCAAGAACGGCTGTATTTTAACATGAAAGGTGAGTTGTCTGAAACAGGAGTTTGATGTAAAAATGTCCCTTTTTATATTTAAAGTTATCAAGTTATCAGTGGTTTAAAATTACGAAACATTGGCTATCGTGACTTTAAGGCCTTACACACTAACCAATGTCAATGAAGAAGGTTTAGCATGAAGTTGACTTGCTGATAAATTCATGTGACTATTGACATTTCTAGACCTGACAGGGAAACAGACTTGGAGTTTCAGACTTGAAGTCTGAAACACATCTAAGTCAATGGCCTTATTACATTGAAGATGCACAAAAGAAAATATGGCTAGATACAGAGTAGTGGAGTGATCTATTGGATGTAAAAAAACCATATTTGTAAACATTTGGAGGGCTGGGGATGAAGGTGAGTGCTTGCCTCTTGTCCATAAAACCCAGGCTCAAAACAAGCAAGGAATAACCCAGATGTGTGATGAAAACAACATAATCACAGCACTTTGGAGATGAAGGCAGGAGAGACAGAAGTTCAAAGTCATCCTAAGTTACACAGAGTACTTGAGACCAGCCTGGGCTACAAGAGACTGTCACATGCATAAAACTTTGGGTTTAAAAATGCTCAAACTTGTTTTAAATCAAAGTAAGAAATATCTAACAGTTCTTCCAAAAACAATAGGACTTAAAAGTTCTAAAAGGATAAACGTCATTAAAATGCAAATTTAAATTTCCAGTACAAAGGAGAGGTGACTAAAGAGCAATTGGATATTTGATACACATTATTTAGAGCCTGGAACTGTGGGGGAAATATCAGTATTTAAAGCACTCTTAGAGGAGGCAGAGGATATTCTGTGAACTTTCTAGTGTTAGCCAAGGGAGATTTGTGGTGATGTATTGTTTATGATCTACAAAGACACTGGGGATCAAAATGCAAAGCTAACCACAACCACTGAGCCAGGCTGTGGTGCTACACACTTTTAATCTCAGCAGCCGTATTAGCTAGTCATAGAGGCCAAGTAGTGGTGGCACCCACCTTTATTCCAAGGACTCAGGAGACAGGCAGATGGATCTCTGTGAGTTCAAGGCCACCCAAGGCTATATGAGAAGGAATCAGTCTAAAAGAATAACAGAGCTCACACCCTTTAATCCCAATCCTAGGGATTTAGTTTTCAGAGATCGAGCACATTGTCTCTGAGGATTCGTGGAGACAGGATCGCCCATTTCAGCTTGGTAGAGGTAAGAGCTACTGGCTTGGTTACTTTGCTTTTCTGATCTTCAGCTGGAACCCCAATATCTGTCTCTAGGTTTCTATTATCCCTGTTATAGAGATTGTAAAAGTAGATTCCAAAGCTGCTTGATGTTCTCTGGCTTGCATACTATATTCTCCCTGCAATGCTCACATTTTTCAAGTAAAAGAGAATGGAAAATGCAGCCAGAGGAACAGTTGTCAAATGCTTGTGATAAACGAGAATTTCACAGCATCAAAGAAATTAGCTACTGATTTTTATCAAAGCAGGAACAATTAACTTTGAAAATTCATGGGAAACTTGACAACTGTCACATGAATGACATCGAGAACACCGACCCTTTCACTGGATGAGTGAAGTGGGAACAAAAAGCAAAGAATAATTATAGTTATTTTTTTCCAGGTATAATTTTTTCTTCAAAGGCTAAGAAGCTCACATAATAATGTTTGGTTTTATTTTTGTCCTTTTAATAAGGTTGTATTTACTCTTTGATAATTAAGATTTGTAGAAGGAGGACATGAAATTGGGAGGGAAATGTGGTGACATGTCCTGGGGAGAGCTGGAAGTAGGAGGTGAATGCAGTTGAGATGCATGAAATTTTCAAAGAATAGTGTAACAAAATTTATATCTAAACTTTTCAGTATCTGAAGAAGAAATCAGGACCAAAGTACTTCTTAAAATAAGATATAAGCAGACCTTATTCTTTTCAGAGTATTGTAAGTTAAACATATGTAACAATGTTCTAATTTCAAGATTATGGAAGAAAAAGATGGGTACTGGAGAACAGAAGATGTGTATACATTGGGACATAGCCTGTGACAGCCAGTGGATAGGGCTGAGAATTCCACTCAGAAAACAGGGAAGCTACTACACCCATCTAACCCAACAGAACAAGCTGGGATGTAGTTCAGTTGGTAGAGTGCTTGCAAAGTATGCACAAAATCCTGGATTCCATCTCTGACATCAAGTAAGCCAGGCATGGGAATCTAGGCATTTGGAAGGTGGCGGCAAGAGGACCAGAGGTTTCTTGGGCAATATCAAGTCAAGATTGAGAACAGAGCCTGGGCTACTGAGACCCTATCTTAAAAAAAAAGAAACAAAATAAAATCAAACCAAATTATACAAATAACAAAGAAATATCCACAGAAAATTCTTATGTATGGCCTTACAACATGCATATTCATTTTTATGATTGTTTTACACACTGATCTCCGAGGAAATAAAACAGAGTCACATGAAAGTGAGAATACCTGTGGGTTTAGAAGGTACAGGAAGCTTATGGAATTTCTAGTGCACTGTTTTGTTTTTTTTTTTTCATGCCAAAGAATTCTTGCTTGTCTGTTCATTAATTTCCCCTATTATCCTCTGTGACATTGAACAAAACGCTTTAAGCAAACTATGCAAGCACAGTTCACCATAAATTAACTTTAAAACTATCAAATTTGATAAATTTGACTGTGAATCTACTTCCCGAATCAGTTTTGTGACATCGGGCATGGGGGTGTCGGGGGCTGTTGGATGAATAACCGAGTGAGTCGCCATTTACATGAGAGCAGCTTCCTGGTCAGGCTCAACCAGGCAGCAGCCAGCATTCATTCTGGCCCAGTGCAGGGACAAGTCTCTTCCAGGATATGGTATATATGATCTTTTATTATTTTTTCCTTTGCAATAAAAGTGTGATCATCATCAGGGCTCCCAACTCAACCAGAGGGTGTCCAGACTGAAGTGTTCTCAACAGCTTCAAACAAGGCAGCTTCTGAATAAGAAGCTGGGGATTTGACACCTGCAATGTTTGAGTTTGTTTTTAAATCATGGACATGCCAGAATGACACACTTGGGAAAAAAAAAAGATTTTCCTCTTATTTCAAATAATGATCTTGTAGATTGTATGGTGTTTTCCCCACAGAAGATTAAAACACATCTCTACAGTGTCCTTTGTTTTTTTTTTTTTTAGCTTTGTGCTTTTGGAGGCAAGGAGGAAAACCAAGGCGACCGAGCCATGTTAGAAGACTTTTCAAAAAATGTTGTCTCCTGCCTCGAAGCCACAACCAGAAGCACAGCTCTGTGTGTTCTAAAATAGAAATTGAAATGCATTTTTTTCATTTTGTTCTAGTTTTATTATTATTATTTCTCATGAAAGAGAAATTTCCTAGGAATCGTGCTGGCAGTGTTAAAGTAGCTCAGACCAGGAGCGAGTGCCAGTCTTTGAACACCAGCATTCACCATGTGGGAGTGAGGAGGACTTGCCTTCATGGAGACCTCTAACACTTACAGTGTAGGAAGGACCCAGGGCTGTGCTTATAGGGTTAAAACCTCTTTGAGGCCTGTGGTTATTAACTCTTCTCTGTTTTATGTATATGGATGAGTTGCCTGTGGCTATGTGTACCACATGAGTGTAGTGCCTGAGGAGGCCAGTAGGGAGTATAGGATCTATTAGAACTGGAGTTAAGAACAGTTGGTGCAGGGATTTGAACCTGTGTCCACTAGAAGTGTCTTAACTGTAGAGCCATCTCTCCAGTCCTGATAATACTTCTTGAAGTACAATTGCAGATTTGAATGTTGATGGGCCTTTCATTAATTAATGTTCCCTTAATTCACAGGAGACTCAAATGAAGGCAGATCATAATTAGACTTTAATGTCTAATGAAAATAATTAAAAAAAAACAAAAGAAAATAAAGACTTCATTGTATTAGGTGCATCTTTTAAAACTAGTTTTGGAGCCACATCAACCTGTATAAGATGGTTCTGTGTGAAGTAGAGCAGCGAAACTTGGAGTGCTTAGCTCACCGTTGTTATTATTATTATCTGTGGCACTAGGTATGGAATCTCTCACAAAGTTGCCCAGGCTGGCCTTGAACTCATGCTTATAAACCAGTGGGTTTGAATTTGTCGATCCTCTTGCATGTTGAGATTAAAAGGGGTGTGGTATCATGCCTACATTAATGATATGTTAAATTCAAGGAACTTGGGTCTGGAGGGTGGCTCAGCACGGAAAGCATTCCATACATAAGCCTTACAAACTGAGATAAAGTCTAGAACCTTCATAAAAACCCCAGATGCAGTGACCGGAAATCCCAGGGCTGTTGATGAGATGGGAGGCAGAGCCAGGAGAATGCCTGGAAGGTTGCAGGAGTGTGCAATATAGCAGAAATGAAGGAGAGACCCTACCTCAGCAAGGAAAGACCCTAACTTACCAAGAGAAAGGCGAATTCCTGACCTTCACAGGTTCACCCTAGCATGAATGTGCCCCCAGAAAAGTAAAAATAGGTAAAGCTTTGTAGTTTAGTCCCAGACAGTGCTGAGTTTTGCTTCTTTTGAGGAAAAACACAGAACTCACAGATAGTGGTCCCTGAGAAACATTTGTGATTTAATTTACCAGGAACATTTGGAGGAAATTTGTGAGACAGAGTCACAAAGTCCACATTTAATTTATTCCTGTTGTTTTTATTTCACTTGTGGGTTTCAAAGTTTTCTGTGTAACATTCCCAAGTATTCTTAATTCATTCATGAGTAAATTCAGCTGTCATGACAATTGTTCTTGTAGATGGTTTTTCTTATTTATTTTCTCATCTTTAAAAAACGATTAATTTATAAAAATAAGTTGTATGTGTATTGGTGTTTTGCTTGCATGCATGTCTGTGTACTGTTGCCAGCAGAGGCCAGAGGAGGGGGATGTATCCCCTGAAACTGGAGTTGTGGGTGGTTGTGTCATGTGGGTGCTGGGAATCAAACCCCAGTCCTCTGGGAGAGCACGCAGTGCCTCAACTGCTGAGCCATCTCTCCATCTTGTAAATTGTAAAAATATTGAAAAGTAGGTAATGATCCTCCTCCTCCTCCTCCTCGTTTTCCTCCTTCCTTTCTTTTCTTCCTTCTTTTCTCCTCCGTTAGTATTCGTGCATCTGTACTGGCCTGAGCTTGGCATTCTGACAGGGTACTGCAGCCACTGAGAGTTCCTCCCGTGCACATTCACTCCTGCTCCCTTTAAAAGAGCCCTGTCCACTTCCCATTCCTCTCCCTGCCTCTCTGCCTGTCTCTGTCTCCCCCACCTTTTCTCTTCTGCTGCTCTTGTCCCCAGGGGCCATTCCCCCCACCTTTTCCCAGTCCAGTTTCCCTAGTGAAAACCCCTCCATGTGAGCTCTGTCACATGGCATCTTTTTTCTCCTGCACTGCTTTTTGTTTTAAATTACAACACCCTCTCCCTCTCTCCTTTGTCTTTCCCTCCATCCCTTCCTCCTCCTAGTCTTCCTTCAGGTCTTCCTGTCTTTTTATTTCCCTTTCTGCTGTAGGTAGAATCAGGGCCCTGTGTGTACCAGGCAAGTGCTCTAACATTAACTCACCCAGCTCATCACAGGTTTAAGATCCAGTGTTGCCCGGATTTGCACATATTAAAGAGCATACTGAGAGGGGATTGGGAGGTTTTAAGACTTGTGGACTTCCATATGAGGCATGGAACAAATGTTAAGAAATAATGCAGAAATGTAAGTAATAAGTAAATCAGATAATATAAAAGCCATTCTTTATCTCTGACAGTCATAACCCTCATCACACTATTGTACTGTGGGGTCAATGGCTTCTGTCAGAGATTGAAGGGAGTATGAAGTCATCTTAATCTAGTATCAAGAAAATTAATCAGGAAGATTCTTTTGAGCTTCCTGCAGATTCAGGTTTGTACTTCCCTGTAAAGTGCCTTTTGCACACTGATGTTTCTTTTTTATCCCGAGCAAGGAGGCAAGAGATCAGAGCTGAGGCTAAACTTCAGCACCCAAGCCCAAGTTCTTTGCACAGAGGTCTCCTTTTCTTTCCTACTGTATTTTCACCACCCGTAAACTCTCATAAAATTGTGTGTGTGTGCGCGCGCGTGCGCACACATGGGAGAAGGACAGACAGACAGACAGACAGAGACAGAGATCAAGTACAGGAGCATGGCTGTAGAGGTCAGAGGTCAACTTTGGGTGTGGCTCCCCAGGATACTGCCCTTCTTGTTCTATTGAAACAGCTCTCCCTGGTCTGTAATTTTATTTGGCTAAGTTGGCTGGTCAGGATGCCCCAGGGACCTCCCTGTCTCCACCTCTCCTTTGCTGAGATGGTAAGTGTACACACATTCCATACCTGCCTTTTTACAGGCTTGTGTGGTGAACACGTGATATACTTACTGAGCCATCTTCCTAGCCTAATGGTAAGCATCTTTAACAATCTGGTCCACATGTGCCTTGTAAATAATAGCTGAAGAACGTCAACACCTGTCATTCAACATGGGGAACTGTTTGGAAGTGGTGTGAGAGACAAAGTTACATTTTAAGTTTTAATTACTATGCGTAAGGGATCCATAAAACAAAGATGTCTCCGATCTGCAAGCCACTTGCCCAAAGACAGTTCCTGAAATTGGAGGCTGTTGTTTATGAGAGGTAACAAGCCACATGTGTTTTACTCCCCTAAACAAGTTTTTTTTTTTTTTTTTTTTTTCCTGGCCAATCTGCACCAATGTGTTTGATCACATAGGCAGGAAATGTGTCAGGATATATGTTTGCCGCTGATTCGACCTGATGGGAAATGCAATGAATTATGGGTTTTTCTTCTTAAGCCCTTGTTATATTTGATTCTGGGCCATTTCCCAGGAACCTTGGTATGGACCTAGCCAGAGTCTATCCATCTGGCCAGTATTTAATTAAAGCTTGCTTCAAATTTGGTCTTAAACCATGGTAGTGGTCTTATTCTCAATTTGTGGGGTTAAAAGTAGGAGGCAACTAAATAACTTTCTTGGGAAAAAAATTCCAATTCCTTAGGAAAGTAACAGTGAATTCATATTATGTCTAGTTTGATGGAGTACATAGGCCACTGGACCGGATACCTGCCAGGCACACCTCTACTACCAAGTCACACTGTCAGGGGGCCCTCTTACTTTTTATCTGTGACAAGGTTTCGCAAAGTTGCCCAGACTCGTGCTACAGCCCAGGTTGGCTTTAAACTTGGTGATCCTCCTGTTTCAGCCTCCTGAGTGCTGAGATTATAGGGGTGCGCTACTGTTCCTGCATTAATGGTGTGTTACATCCAAGGACCCCGGGCTGGGGAGATGGGTTGGGAGATGAGTCCTGGGTGTGCAAGCCTGATGCCTGGGTCTGAAGAAGGGCCCTTCCCATGTTCCCATGTAACATACTTACATCACCCAGACAAAAAGGAAGATGCTCGTAGTAAAAAATTTCTACATACACTATCAGAAATCTTACCCTCCTTGCTGCATCAAGCAAACTTACTTTCTCTTAGACCAGTAGTTCTTAGCCCTTTGGGGTTCAAATGACCGTTTCACAGGGGTTGCATACTAGACATCCCAAATATCAGATATTTACATTGTTTCATAAAAGTAGCGCAATTACAGTGATGAAGTAGCAATAAAATATCTTTATGGCTGGGGGGGTCAGCACAACATGAGGAACTGTATTAAGGGGCCGCATCATTAGGAAGGTTGAGAACCACCTACACCCCATACCTACCATGCCCAAGTTCTTGTTCTTTCTACCTTTCAAACTCTAATAACTAGTTTCTTCCCGATCTGCCTCTTCAGGTTTGTATTCTGACTTGAATACTACAAGCTTAGAACTTAGATTGGCATTATCAGGCTTTGAGGGACTGAGGACTGACCACCCCCATGCTTGACTTTGGGCCCCACCTCCTGTCTTTCTGGTAATGCTAGAAAATGATGCCCCTCTTTAGGATTTAGATCACCATAAGAAAAGGTGGAGGCATGTGGGCTTTGGCAGGTTCACTAAGGGAAGCTGTTTCTTCCTGCTCAAAGGAATGGAATCTAATTCCCATCTCTGGCCTCAGGTGGACAGCTGACTTTCCGACTACCCAAACATCACATAATACTGTTTTCTTTTTGAGAGTTAATCCGGCTGTGTCTGGCCAGGAGCTCCACAACTCCAGAATTCTGATTCATCAAGAAGCCATGCTGGGGAGTGGGGAGGGCCGGGGACCACCTTTTCCTTCCAGAAGGCCTTTCCTATACAGCAGCCTGCCAGACTTCTTGCCTGTGTCACTGCTGAGCCTGTTCCTTTTCCTTAGTCCCAATTCAGAAAAGCATTATTTTCCTTCTTCCTCCTTCTCTTATTCTAATACTTACCCTGGGCATCTCTCACTCCCTCACTGAAGCCCACTTCCCCTCCTGCCCATGCATCTGCTTGCTGACATTCATTGTTAAATCACGAATAATCAAACAAGAACTTCAGTGACTATGGAGAGTTTGGCATGTAGCTGAGCTGATAGCCTAATTAAAATGGCTTCGGGGCTATCTTGCTTATCCATCTTGGTATTGAACTTAACATCCTGATAAATAGATACAGGCCTTTGCAAATGTGTTAACTTCTCAAAACCCTGTTCTCCACCAGTGGAAGGGCAGGGGGTGCTGTCTGGTAGCATTTGAGGCCCATAGAAGAGATTCCACATCCCCATTTTTCTGTAACCACCTCTCTGTTGTTTCCATCAATGTATTTTTTTTAAAAATATCTTGATCCATGAGTTTGCTTCTTTGTTGGGAACATCAACCCAGCTCCTTGTGTCCTGGGCCATGGTTACTCAAATTTGGTTCTGGAATAAGCTATCTCTTGTTCCCACATGATTTCCTCTCTTCTTCTCCATCTCCCTTCTATAGGCAAGTGCTAAAATTTACAGTTTACCTGCCATGTTGTTTTCTTCCAAAGACCATTAAACTGGTCCTTATGCTATTTTCTTTTAAAATTTTCTTTTAAAATTCTTTTAATGAGACTAAAAACCCAAAAGGAAGGCCCAATTTCCCTGGTCACAGTTATCAGTACTGTCTTATAAAGTAGGGAATGCTTTTGGTTCAGTAGGCTCCACAGGGCTTCAGACATAGGATATGCTCAGGAAGTCTTCGCTTTAATCTGCATATATGCAGGGATAGTCACATATTTGAGGAAATGAATACAACAAAATGTTTAAAATGGATGTTAAGGACTGGAAGGTATGTACAATTGTTACTTATTTGAAGGAACTCAAGGGAGTAAGGGAAAATCTAGAATGATAGTCTTCAGAGTATTCATGGTGAGTCTATCCAGGGTAGGATTAATTACATTTTTGAGACTCTTCCAGATTCTCTACAAAGATAGGAGTCAGAAAAAAACAAAAAACAAACAAACAAACAAACAAAAAAAATCGAGCTTTTGTTCCTAAGAGAAAATGTGAAAATGTGACAGGGTCAGAGTTCCTTGAGGATGGAAAGTGCTTCTGAGAAAATCAGCATAAGGAAGGGGGGAGGGGCCAGTGCTGCCAGTGTTTAGTGTTGATGCTAACATATGTGCATCTTATTTCAACTCTCTCATTCACAAACTTCGTATGAACACCCACCTTTCCTGAGAGTCTTTAAAGTGATGGTAAGAGAGATCATACATTTTTATCTGTTTCTCCTTTTTTTTCCTGCGCCTTTTAATACATGTTCAGTAGACATGTGTAGGAACCTGGTGCGTGTACCAAATTAAATCACAATAAATGATGTGCATTGAAATAGACCTGGAAGCAAGTGTCTCTCCCAATATACATTTACAATCTAGCTCATGTTTCCATGGCGCTTAGAAGAGGTGAATTTTTTTGAGATAGACTTATGGAGGACAGGCTGAGAGGTAAGAAAAATATGAAGACAAAGCCCCACTTCCATGTACGTGGGTACCACTAGAGGGCAACATTTGGGATAAGGCTCAGGAGAGGAAGTGTGACTGAGCAGAAAGTGAAGCCAGGGAATTACAGGACTCCCTGGTAGGCAGACCAACAAGGAGAGGAGTCACGACTAGGCACTCAAGGTGGAGAACTTCCACGGTAGCTGACCCACCTTTTTCTCAACTTCTTGACCTGAGACAAAAGCCTGGACGCTTAAAAACAAAAGTCCTGTGGGCTTTTCCCCCTGAGGTCCCCTGCTGATGGACTGACTCAACAAGTTCAAGGCTCGATCAGGACATGTTTACCCCAACAGTTTACACAAGGAACTGACTAACCCTCAATCAGGGGAGAAAGGCCTTTCGTTCAGAGATTTAAAAAATTCTACACCTCGGGAAGAGTCTGGAGTTTCAGCTTCCCAGTCCCCTCTCTGCTTTGCAGAGGGTCTTTTTCTCACTGTGTCTGTGCATGTCTGTTTTCCCAGCCCCGTAAAGCCTTTTTTTCTGCCTGCTGGGTTTGAAATCTCTCTGCTGCTACCTATTGCTCTTTGGACTTCTTGAGTCTTTTAATTCTTTAACTGGCCGAGAAAAGGAACCCGATTTGGACCCTTAGAGTGTAACAAAAGCATACCTTAGTCTGGAAGGTGCAGAACATGTGTGTTAGAAAAGGATGTTCCCAAGCCAAGGACAGAACTCTCTTTTCCACCATGGTGCACTCAACGTCATCATCCATCAACACCACATCCTTCTTTAGGGCCTTTATCGCGAAAAACTGATTGGTTCTCTTGAACTCGGCTAGGAAGACCTAGAAGGAAGTGAGATAGAAACATTGTTTCACGATAGATTTCCACGCATTAAAGAAGAGACAAAGCAGGGTGAGGAGAGGTGGGAAAAGAATGGCCTTCGGTTTCTGTCCTGGACAGTGTCTAACTGCTTAGGATGTCACTTCACTTAAGAGTTTCAGATCATGTTACCTTTCCGAGGGTTTTACAAAAATGTTATTCATTTGGAAGGTTATTGTTAAGGCATATTCAGTTTCAGTCCTGGGTTGTGCCTAACTGTTTAGGATGTCACTTAGGGGTTTCAAATCATGCTATGATCATCCTACCTTTCCAAGGGTTTCACAAAATAGTTATGCATTTGGAAGGATTTTTTTCTTCTTTTGGTTTTTTAAAGACAGGGTTTCCTGGAAGTAGGTCTATAAACCAGCCTGGCCTCAGACTCAGAGATCTGCCTGCCTCCACCTCCCAAGTGCTAGGATTAAAGCTGTGTGCCACCACCAGTCAGCTTGGAAGGTTATTTTTAATGCATGAAAATCTTAATGCATGAAAAGCCTCAGCACCTTACGGACTAAACACGTTAGGCATTCCTTTAGTCCTAGCATTTGGGAGGTGAAATTAGAAGTTAAAGGTTATCTTTGGTTGCATGGTGAGTCTGAGACTATCCTGCACTACGTGACTGAACTCAGAACAATCTATAGTTTTGAACATTGCAGGATAGGTATTAATGGTAATAACAAAGATAATAATATCTCTGAGTTTAAAGTATAACTTGCTCAAATTCATGGAATCATTCAGGGGATCTAACCACAGAGTTTACTTTCCCACTTAATGTCCTGTCTCATACATTAACAGACACCAGATGACATACAATGGAGGGCTTACATAACTTTAGATTTGTGAAGGAGACAGGAGAGGACTTTTAGCAGTTGAAAGGACATGGCATTTATATAGCTATGGGCACATGAGCCAAGCCATGGACCTCCCTGGGCTTTGGCTTACTCGTTCACTTATTTATAGGACTACGGTGACCTCCAAATGAGACGTGATGAAATAAAGTGATTTATAAGCTGTAAAATGCTTTCTAAATGAGAGTTATAAAAATTGTCTTATTATTTTAAAATTTATGTTACTTTTTGTTTATATTAATGTGTGGTGTGTGTGAGTGAGTGTGTGCATGTGTTTCAAGTGCCCAAGGAGGACAGAAGAGGGTGTCAGATACTCTGGGGCTGGAGTTAAAGGTAGCAGTGCGTTGGCAGATGTAGGTGCTAGGAACTGAACTCCAGTCTTTTGTAAGAGCAACACATATTCTTAAAGACTGAGCCATCTCCCTAGCCCTGAGGATTACAAAAACCCTTATCATTTGTTTTTTTTATTGACTTTTAGGAAATGTCTAAATCAATGGTGCCAAACTGGAAATGCAAGGGTCTGGGTTTAAAACGACACTATTCATGCAGTACTGGGAATGTAGGTCAGTTGGTAACAGGATTGTTTAGCATGCCCTGGATTCGATACTCAGCAGTGCATAAATGAGTCCTGGTATGCAATCTTGGAATATCAGCATTGGGGAGGTGGAAGCAGAAAGATCAGGAGTTCAAGGCCTGTTCTTCTGCTGTGCAGTGAGTTTGAGATCAGCCTGGACCACCTGAAACCTTGTGGGCTTATTTGTTTGTTTTGTTTTAAAAGAGATACACAGTTGCCTCTGATAGCTGACTTGGTAGAATGATTGAAGCTTGGATGAGAACTCAGACTCACAAATGGTGTTCATAGCTCCAGAAAAATGTGTAATTTGTTAGCATTGGCTTAAAAGCAGATTGAAAACAATAGCAGACTACCATTTTGGTTAGAAGCCATATTTTCCATAAAGCCAAAAGAATGATGAAGTGTAAGTTCTTGAGAACTCTTAGTACTCTGAGAAAGAGAAATGGGTCAGCTGGGTTTCCCCTTTCTCAGTGTGCAGGGCCCAGCATCTCAGTGCAAAAAGGCACCATGCATTCCCTACAGAGTGAGAAGCTACCTACAGACCAGGGGGTCCCCAGGGATGCTTTCCAAGCCATGTATGTTTAGCTTATTAACCTTGTTCAAATGTAGAAATTCCATAGGAACAAAGAAAGACAAATATTTTATTAACTAAAGTACTATGTTGGTACTTGTTTCTTTCAGTAAACCATCCTAAAATCAGACATAAACTAAGAGCCAAGAAGGCAACTGCCATCTACATAATGCTTTTTCAATTTTTTGTATCAAGTTATAATTGCATATTAATTGCTGCTAAATGATAATAAAGTCTGGCTGTAAAATTGCCTATTGCACTCAGATTAACACCGAATGAACTGTTGAGGTCTGAATTAATAGGAAACTGAAAAGGATTCATGGATCCCAGCAACTGTTTTCAGGGCAGAGAAAGTTTTGTGAAAAGGAAACGCATTAGTGCTCAAATTCAAACATACTGGAATGCAGTATTATTCAGTCATGGTGGAGGCTCTGGCGCACTTGAACCTGTTTATTAAGTTATATAAACCTGGTAGACATTGCTGCCAAAGCCTGGTCAGCCTGGTGCTTAGTTTAAGCTGCCTTTGGATTCCCACAGTCTTGGAATAGTGGCCCTCGGTTAAAAATTTCCTCGGAGTTCCATCTAACACTTTAAAAACAGTTAGGAACCCTGGTAATAAATTACATATCTGTAATGTCTAAGACACCAGAAGCCTGCATTCTATAACATCCCCCTTTATAATCATTACCTTGGAAATTTTGTTGTCACTGACAGTTGAAATTCCTTTGAGAGCATGAGTGTGTGAATGCGTGCACATGCATGCTGTGGAGTGTGTGTATGTGCATGAATGCTACGGATTGTGTGTGTGTGTGTGTGTGTGTGTGTGTGTGTGTGTGTGCACTCATGCTGTGGAGTGTGGTTCTGGAGCCTGGAGGTCAGCCTCAGAAGCTGTCATCTCTTTTTTTGTTTGTTTGTTTTGTTTTGTTTGTTTGTTTGAGATAGGGTCTTTCGTTACCTAGGGACAGACAAATTTGGCTGAGCTGGCTGGCAGCGAGCCCAAGACATCTTCTGATGTCTTTGTTTCCAGTGTGTTATGCCCACAAACCTGACTTTTTTATGTGGGTTCTGAGAACTGAATTTAGGCCCTTCAGCTTGCATCTCAGATACTTCACCAACTATTTCCCAACCTCGAGGATAACTGCTTTCTCTTTATCCCTCTCCTTTCTCTCCTTCTTTCTCTTCTCCTCATTCAGTATTTGCTTTCTATTAACGACAGAGACAAGTTATTTTCCCTACCCCTGCCCAGTGAGTGGCAAGAAGGATAGGGAAAGGGACTTTCCCTAAGGAACATTTTCTAAGACTTTCTTGAACTACAGTGTTAATGCCTGAACTGTGTTCACCCCATCACCACCACCAAAACTCTTTATATGTCAAGGTGAAATCTTGGCCCTAGTACTTCAGAGTGTGAACATATTTGGAGATGGGCCTGTAAATGGGTAATTAAGGTTAACTGAAGTTACTCTCTGGGCAACACTCTAGGCTTGGGGAAGAAGCAACGAAAAAACACCCCACAACAAAATAACCTGTGTGAACAGGAAATGGCCACTTCCCTGATTCTTTGTTGTTCAAAGACATCAAACTCAAGAGCACATGATTTATGTGGACTCAAAGCAAATGGCTCTGGGGCCAAAGATCCATAGGAGACAGAGGCTGTTATTTCTGTCCTGTCACTCAGCTCCCCATTTAATGCTGGACACTCTGTTTTCTCACAGCACATTGGGGGTGCTCTCTTGGCCTGCATCCACACCGTCTGGTCCTTGGAATTTAGAGTCCCCTACTAAGGGCTTTAATCTGAAGTCCTTGGTAGCATACCTTGCCAAAACTTCCTTTCCCCAACATTTTGTGCAGCACAAAATCATCAATCTTCAGTTTCAGCTGCAGAGAGGCCCTTTGCATGGTCACTACAGGTTCAGGCGGATGGTCCGTTTTCTCCATCCCATCCAAAGGAGACTCCCAGGAGATGCCCTGGGGCTCTGAAAATGGCAAATAGGTTGTTAAAGGTGAATGGGTAAGTTCCTTGTAGTCACTGAGGACACCCACCCGCTTTTTTCTTCCATGCCTCATTCCAAGAGATTCTGTCTAAATCAGTTTAACTCCTCTCCACCTGTCTACAAATCTGGCATTTTTAGTATGGACTGTGTCTCTGTAACTAACTTAAGAAGAGCTGGACTCAGTCAAAGGCTATGTATGAGAGAGGGAGAGATAGAGAGAACAGAGACAGAGACAGGGAGAGAATTTTAATGATTTCAGGTCATGGGGGAATAGGAATTTTCACAAATCTGAGGAAAAGGGGTTTCATTGGTCCGTGTGGCTCCCAGACACAGTGACATCACTTTCTATCAACCACAATGTGAGCTCTGAGAACACAAAATCTAGCAGAGGGTGTTAAAGATCAGGACCACGTTACACACTGTGGCCTTCAAGGCAAGATGCCCTCTTGCACTGATCATCAACTGACACTGATGTTCACTGCTTACAGATCCTCCCAAGATGGAATTTTATCATCTAAAATTTTGTCAGTTCAGTCCTTGTATGATGCCAGAAGAAGCATAGAGAAATGTTTTTAGGACTCCCTCCCTTATAACTGTTGTCATTAATATTATTGCTTTGTGTGTGTGGATGTGTAAATGAGGGGTACACATATGTGTGGGTACACATAGGTGTGCGCGCACGTGTGTGTGTGTGTGTGTGTGTGTGTGTGTGAGAGAGAGAGAGAGAGAGAGAGAGAGGAGAGAGAGAGAGAGAGAGAGAGAAATAAAGAGGGAGAGAGAGAGAGAGGGGGGGGAGGGAGAGAGAGAGAACATGCCAATTAGGCAAGGATGGTTGGCAGTGGAAAGGATGGTTGGCAGTGGAACCCCCCAAATGCCATTGGGATTACCAGCATGTAGTTTTTTGGGGTATTGAACTCAGGTCCTTATGCTTGCAATACAAGCACTGACTAATAAAGCCATTGTCCCAGTCCTTAATATTCTCTAATGCTCTTTAAGTCCAAAGAACATATTTTTTACTGTTAGCTGATATGATTCAGTTCCCAGAGTCATGAAGCTGCGTTTTCCCTTGAACTACCTTCAAGCTGTAGGCATGTGACAACAGTCATGGCTTAGGGCCTGACTCTTTTCCTTACTATCTTGAACCTCATAGGAGAGTCTTGAAGGTACAGAACAATAGCGCTGAAGCCCATCGTCATCTTTCTGTACAGAAGATTAATGTCTGTAAAACCCCTTAACATGGGTAGGAAGTGACATCCTAGATTGTGAGCAATCCTCTCACAAAAACTCCTAGTTAGGCATGTTTTGGTTTCACTCTTAAAAAAAAGGAGTAAGAAGGAGGAGAAACTGTAATCAGGATATATTGTATGAGAAATGAATGTATTTTTAATTAAAAAACAAGAAAAAAAAATAAAAAGAGAGCAGGGACCTCAAAGTTGGTACTTATACCTGCACTCTTTAATTAGAGAAAAAGGAAGCTTACCAGACCAGGCACATGAAGAACTCAACTCTAGAGAACACAGGGTCAAGTTGATCATGACAAGTGACTGACATTTATTGACAGTCAACCACAATGATAGCTACCTTTCTTCCCAGGTGTTGGTGCGCATGGTGGCCTGGTTTCATTTTTGATGGAGCATGGGAGACCGATTTCAACTGGGCCTTCTCGGAAGATGTGTTCTGAATCCCTTAAGGAGCGAGCCTGTATCACAAACAGGGTCAGACAACCCAACCACCTGTTGCTGCCACCGCCTCCCACCCACAGAAAGCATACTGCACTATCCTTAAGGACAAAAGACATTTAAGACTTTTTAATTGTTCCCTTCGGTGCTCTTAGGACTCCTTGTCTTGCAAGCATCTGCAGAATTTAATGTTAGCTCCTGTTAACAATTCAAGGGGACTAGGTGGGATCTTCCATACAAGCCTCCTTCCATAACAAGCAAGGGCAGGAAGGAAGGTCAATGACAAAGTAGTTTATACAGAAGGTGATGCCAAACCTCAATGAGAATTGGTTCTTAAGAGATGGGAATTTAGCCTAGCAGTGGTGGCACACACCTTTAATCCCAGCACTCAGGAGGCAGAGGCAGGCCAATCTCTGTGAGTTGGAGACCAGCCTAGCCTACAAAGTTGCACAGAGAAACCCTGTCTCAGAAAACAAAACAAAAGAATATGGGAATTTACCCATGACAAGGTCTAAATAAATGGCCAGGCAGATGTTACCTACACTCAGTGTCCTGAGACAATTCTATCTTAGGTCTTTTTCCTCCAGCTTTTTAGATAGCCCTAAAATATGGATATAAAACTGGAAGTAAATCATCTATAGTTTTAATGAATTTACCTTTCTCTACCAGCTCATTCTATGACAAGTTTAAGCTATAAATAGTTACATAGATGCATGAATTCAGTAAGCATCTCAGAGGTGGCCATATGGGCAGGAGGATGGAAAGATCGAGGCAAGTGTTCAGAAGGACGTCCCATAGGGATGATAGGGTAGGAGAGCAAAGCACTTGAGTGGCTTGTTCAGTGGGCACAGGGAGAATCTCAGCAGCCTCTGTCTGCATCACCTGTTGGGTGCTCTCAATCATTGCTAGTGCTTCAGCCATTAGCTTCTGGTTTATACCACAGAGGTTGGCAACCTTTGTCTGGCATCGGTGGTGGACGTTCATGCCACATGCTGAAAGGAAGAAAGCAGTTTGTGAGGAGCAGGGGCAGAAACCCTGGGGGCTCCCAAATAATACCTTCTTGAGGGAGCATTACAATCTCGCCTCTAGGGAAGAAAGTCTGTGGTTGGTATCGCATCTGAGATGAACTGTGGATAGAAGCACCAAGCTGACCTTGGTTCTATTGAAGGTTCTATTATTAGAAAATACTAGGATAGAAGAGGGTCTGGAGACTAAGAATCCCCTTTCCCAGCTGCCCTGGGTGAAGCTTCTCTACTCTTTGGATGAAGCCTGAGCTGTTGCCTCAGCCTGAAGAAGGGAAAAAGATAAGGGGTGAGGTGGTGCTTGTTTGAAGGGATAGGAGTGGGCAGGAGGAGAGAGGCCCAGAGACCATGGGCTCACTGTAGGGAGAGGCATTGTTAATAAAACTCCTGGCTGGTGATCATGGGACCATGGAATGAGGGCACAGGTCTGAGCCCTGGCTAGTGGGGACATCCAGGAACCGATGTCTCCTGTGAGCAGAACTGAGAGACTGGATGGCACTTTGGAAGGGCAAATCAAATAATTGTGGACCCAGGAGTGAAGGAAGCTCTTTAATGGACTGCAGTGCCAAGGGAAGTTAGTGCCGCTGGAGGGCCTGGACCTAGGCACTAGGCCTCAGACTTGATGAAATCAGACAATCTTCCACATAAGCCATAAAAAGGAAGTCACAGACCTCATCACTGGGGTTTTTAGATAGAGGCGCCAACATCAACGGGACATCTGGATAGAGGCTGTGCCTCTGTTTTTAGGCTCCCTAACACATGCACCCCAAGATACTATGTAATTACAGGAAAGTCAGAGGACCCCTACAATTATTGGAATTGTGCTTAAGTTAATATTAAGATCATGATGAAAATGGTATTTCTTACATATGAATTTGTATTAACTTTACATCTGTGGCATAGTTAGTAGAAAGAG
Organism: Cricetiscus sungorus; assembly: GCA_030556225.1. NCBI lineage: Eukaryota > Metazoa > Chordata > Mammalia > Rodentia > Cricetidae > Cricetiscus > Cricetiscus sungorus. Next base: position 15,656,982 of record JANBXA010000729.1, read on the forward strand.
GCTCAGAGAAGAGAGCACACCTTCATCTTGTAGGTATTGTAAGATATGGTTTTTAATTTTCCACAGTAAAAGAAGGAGAAGTGGTCAATACATAAGTGGGAAGGACAGTGTTTCCCGGTCACACCTACCTTGCATGAGCTTGAACAGAAAGCCGCAAGAGTTTCTGAACAGAATTGCTACCCTGTACACAACATTCTCTCTCTCTCTCTCTCTCCCTCTCCCTCTCTCTCTCTCTCTCTCTCTCTCTCTCTCTCTCTCTCTTTCTCTCTCTCTGTCTGTGTGTGTGTGTGTGTGTGTGTGTGTCTGTCTATCTGTCTGCCTCTCTCCCTCTGTCTCCTTCTCTTTCTCTCTTCAGGGCTAGTGTTGTCTACATAGGCCTCTAGCTCTTAGACACCACAAGCACACTGATTCACAAGTCCTGATAACAACACCATCCTGTGACCTTGGGCTCCTCCTTTTGTCTGTGGAGGGATGTATGTCCTCGTGAGTTTATGCAAAGACCACTATTATATCATGCTAGCAGTTTTTAGAAAGTTTTCCTTTTGAAAGATCACCATTACAATCAACAAAAACTAGTATAAAGATTCCGTGCTCCAGAGGATGCAACTCTAACCTCAGGAACTACTTGCTTCTACCAAAGTACTTAAGCATCACATTAATAGAGTTAGACAGTTAAGAGCCTAAATTTAATCTTCACTGCTTATTAGCCAGTCATGTGCAATGAGTTTCACACAGTGACTTCAGTTCAGCAAGTACAACTTCTCTTTCATCATTATCATTTATTACATCATCGTATGTTAAGACATCTAGGTGGGGCTGGAAGGTGGCTCACTCAGTGGCTAAGAGCACTTGCTGCTCTTGTAAAGGATTCAAGTTTAGTTTTTAGCACTTATGTCATATAGCTCACAGTCTCCTGTGGCCCCAGCTTCAGGGGACCCAATACCCTCTTTTGACCTCCATTGACACTTGAACTCATATGCACAGACACACACATTCACATACACAGACACACACACACACACTGACACACACACACACACACACACACACACACACACACACAATTTAAGATAAAAACTAAACTTAAAAATATCAAGATTAAAGTGTATCAGCCTTCACCTTTTAAATAGTCATATTTTTCTCGGTAGTTCATCATAAAACATTAGTTATATAAATAAGTTTCATTTGCTACAAAATTCATATAAAGTAAAATTGTTTAGGCATATTTAAAATCTTTAATAGTGGCAGTAAAACTTCTTCGATTGTTGATATAACTGCACTGGATTTGTTTAGTAGGTTTTAAGGCTTCTATTTTGTTGTTGAGACAGAGTCTTGCTATGTAGCCTAGGCTGGCGTTGAACTGGATATTCTCCTATCTCAGTTTCCCAAGTGATGGGAGTATAGATATGTAAGTAAGACACCAGTTGAGAGCTAGGTACATGGGGATTTTTATTTTTACTTTGCTCCATAAAATGGTAGCCAGGTCTAAGCTTGACTCTGATGCTCAGTCAGGAAGAAAGGCCTTTATTCCCATTGTAACACCATGAGTCTTTGTTACTAACCTATCAGGTGGACACTTGACCTCTGTGAGCGCAAATAGTCCCTTCTGATGACTATTTTCATGGGAATTATTGTGGGGAAAGAAAAAAATACAGCGTAGAGGCTGAGGAGGCAGGGCACTAGAAGAGAAGACTGATGAGGAGGGAAGGTAAAAGTGAGGCAAACAGAGAGGAATAAAGATAACAAGAAGAGAGGATGAAGCCTGGTGGAAGAAACAGGGAATGTAAAAGCAAAAATGGAGAGTCAAGTGGGGAGGGGAAGGGAGGGAAGGAAAGGGGAGAAAGGAGCGAGAATAAAAGAAAAGAGGGAAGGGAGTTGTGTGAAATACAGACAGGAGAAGAGGGGGAGGGGATGGAATGAGAAGGAAAGAATGTTAGAAAGAGTAAAGCAAAGCACATGAAGTGTGAAATAATGCCAAGGAATCTTCAGAGACATTCTAAGCTTGCAATCATGTGGTGGAGATCAACTCTGCCTTAGCAAGTAGGCACCTAGGCTGGGGGGGGGGGAGGAATGAAACCCCTCTGAGGTGGCCATGGAGCAGCAGGCAGTGGGAGTGCTGTTCTTTGCCTTTCTGTTTACACAGTTTGGGTAAGAAATAACAATAGTTTCCATAATCCTGCATGCCAAAGTTTTCTTTACAAACAGGCAAATGGAGAAAAGGACACAAGTTGCCTTGGAACCCATCAAAGGATCCTTCAGGTGAGCTCTGACTGCCAGTGTCTACCATGGCAATAATGGGTAATCTCAACTCTTCCTGCCTCCACTAAGATTCCATTCCTAGGCCCCCACTGACATGCACACTACTGAGGTGAGGAAAGGGGGACGGAAGATGATGGTCTTTGCTGTTAGGAGGCCATCTCCAGCTCTTAAAGGAGAAGATAAAATGAGTAATGCTGCAAAGCAAAATAAAAGGCTAATGTATTTGATAGTTTGTCATCAGAGAGGTCTTTTTATGTGATAAGAAACGGCCTCTGAATCATCCAGGTCTCCCCTTCTCCTCTCTCACCGGCAAGGCAGAGTGCTTTGTTGATATTTGTTAGACATTTTTGCTCTCCTGACTCTGTAGTTAAAGTATTTCAGTTTTTAAACTTGAGAGTTTTAGATCAAGAATGCCTTGTTTCTCTTTTCAGTAGAGGTCTGAGTAATTCCACTTTCAGGGAATGGTAGCATGCATATAAATACAATAAAAACAAAATAATATATACTAATCATGGCTTAGCGCTGCTATAATCCAACCCACAGAGGAAGGGGTAGAGTGCTGGACACAGTTTCTTTTGGATACTTGGAGTTTCTAGCCATAGGATGCACTCTGCAGCTAGTGCCCTAGAGTTCCTCTCACTAAAACTATACTAGTCAAATGGACACATATGTTTGCTCCTTGATGGGGCGACAGAAATAATCTCATAACTAGTCCTAAGGAGGAGGGCAGGAGTTCTACACAACTCAATTTATTAAACTTCAGATGGGGAAGCCCAGAATCTAAGGAGATAGCAGATTGGGTCCTCTGCTGAGGACCAGTCAAAAGAGGAATACTGTCTTTTCGCTCCAGGACTGAGTACAATGTTGAAATGTAGGATCAGGATCTTTGAGTTTGACTCCCAGCTATTGAGCCATGAGCTTGACCTGCTGGACCTTGACTTTACCCAAAGCTATTGAACCTAAACCTTGAATCTGAGCAGTGTGCACTCTCCTTGTATGTGAAGATGGAGAAGTGGCAGGCTGGAAGGATGGCAACTCAAGTCTATTGTCCCAGGGAGGTGGTGTCCATTTTCATGGGCACATAAAGATGGGTGCAGAGATCATCATTCTAGAGGCTCTCTTCTCCCTTCTACGGACCCACACTGACCCCTTTGCACTTACCATCACACTTGAGTCCTTGCCTCGCCAGTCCCCACAGCAGTGTCCCACAATGCTCACAGAAGGTGGGGCTCTTGTAGTTGTAGACTTTGAATCTGTGTGGCATGTCAATCTTGAATCTCTCCTTGTGGAACTGAAAGAATGACAGAAGACCTGACTGCACATGTGTTCCTAGGCCTCAACTTCTATAATCTCCTAGATGTATGACTCACGGCGATTGTAATGAAAACATGTGTAGCATGGTCCTTTAACCATCATACTGCCTATCACCTTCCTGGGGTATTTGAAGAGGCCTGCAGCTTTTCCAGGTGAGAGTACTTGTGGCAACTGCATCTGTCAAAGCATGTGCCAAGGACCAGGAAGCCCACAGCAGATGTCTGAGACAGCTGTCTTGACAGACGGAGTAACCATGCCAGGCAGAGGAGATACTGACCTGTTTTTCAGGTGCGAGCTAAGAAAACACCCATTTGCTATTGCATGATGCCATCAAGATCTAGGAACACTGAATGTTGAGAAGTGGCTGAATGGACACAGCTATAACAGCTGGGGACTCTTTTTGTTGTTGTTGTTATATTTTTTTCTTTTTCCTTTTTTTTTTTAAATTTAAATCAGAAACAAGATTTTTTTTTTACAAGTGAATCCCAGTACCCCTTTCCTCCCCTGCCCCCCACCAACCTCCCATCCTATCTCCTTTCTGCTCCACAGGGAGGGTGAGGCCCTTCCATGGGGATCTTCAAAGTCTGTCATATCATTTGGGGCAGGGCCTAGGCCTTCTCCCATGTGTCTAGACTGAGAAACTATCCCTTTATGTGGATGGACTCCCAAAGTTCATTCGTGTACTAGGGATAACTACTGATCCACTACCAGAGGCCCCATAGACTGCCCGGACCTCCTAACTAATACACACATTCAGGGGCTCTGGGTCAGTCCTATGCTGGTTTCCCAGATATCTTGGGGTGCATGAACTCCCCCTTGTTCAGGTCAGCTGTCTCTGTGGGTTTCTAGCTGGAGAATCTTGATCTGGGTGAGTGAACACCTATAGGGTGGATGGCTAGAATTTAAGCATGTGCAAACTACACAGTAGGATTTGAAGACTCAGTAAGAAAAATTAGTGTAAAATATTTTATATTGACTACATATTGAAATAGAAATAGGCTTGGTTCAATTAAATATGTGATTAAAATGACTTTTATTTGTTGTTCTTTAGATAACTTTATTCTTGTGGCACTGGAAACTGAAGTGAGGGCCAACTCACATGATAGACAAGTACACTAGCACTAAGCCACATTGTCAGTCAGCTGTATACTTTTTATTTCTAGACAAAGTCTCACTGAGTCACACAGGCTAGCCTTGAACTCACTTTATAGCTCAAACAGGCCTTGAACTTGTAATCCTCCTGCCTTAGTGCCCTGAATGTCAGTCCTACAGCACCACAACCTTCTTTGTTGGGGCCACTTGAATGGTTAAAATTCCACACATGGCTGTCATTTCATTTCTACAGAACAGTACTATTCCAGGTTTAGGTGAATAACAGAACTCTGATGATAATGTCCCCTTGAATGTGCAAGAAAGGAAGATAACCCAGAGACCAAACTATTCCTGTCTAAAACACATATCCATTTAACTCACTGTGTCTGGATATCTATGGAGGTTGAGAGTGAAGCTGACAATCTGATTTGATGGAAAAATGAAGAGAGTAAAGAGATGGAATCTAAATGTGTCAATACCATGGTTTCTCGGCTGTTGATAGCTGACCCTGTGCACTTGGCAATCACTTTATCGATACACTTCTTGTGAATCGCGGCATTACATTCTGAAAAGAAACAATGGCCACTTATAACTTCTGGAGGAACAATTCAATTCAAAGGACACTGGGGATACAACTGAACTGCTTTGTACTTACGTCGGCACTGGTAGCCCTGTTTGTTCAGCCCCCTGTAACAAAGCAACATGAGATTTAAATGCGCGTTCATATCAACATTAGCAGCAGAAATATTTTTTAGGTAAATGAGATTGGGATATTCCTGAGACTATAGAGGATTTCCTCTGATTAGTGCCCATGTGTATCACTTGCCAAGAAAGTATTTTAAGTTTATGTTGCTTTACTTAAATTTTTATAATCAATTAAGTGAGATTCTCATCTTTGCATTTTCAAACAAACTGCTTACAACAACAGACCAGGATGCATCTCTCACAAGTTCCTAGCAATAAATTTCTATTTTCCTCACTGAAGAAGTCACTGCCTGGTTTAATTAGTGGGTGAGTCACTGCCTCACTCTTGGTTTATACACAGATGAGCACACTCATCTGTGAAGTATCTTAGTTCCTCATTCAGAGTCCAAGAATACCCACTACCCGTAAAGCCTGACGGATTCCTGAGCAGCACTGTTGATTAGGAACAAAGGAGATTTGGGCGGTTAGAAGAAAAACAGTTAATGAGAGTTCACCCTAATCTGCTGGTTTGAGGGTACTCCCATGAAGTAGGAACTTGTGCATTAATGATTCTGCAGGAGTCTGAGGGGACCGGCATCTCTTATCAGGCACAGATGTTGAGAGTAGAAACAAGCATCATTTCACTCCCACTCTACCGTAGCTTTTGCTGCGTGGTTACACTGATCTCCAAGGCTAAGACACCCAAGAGCTTCATTTGAGCTATTTGTTACAGTGGGGTAGTGCTGTCTGGTGCAAAGCGCAGCAAGGCAGCAGTTGGGCTATCGGGATGATGGAGGTGTTGACTATAAAATGATACAGCTTTGCCTACAATAACAATACTCCCTCACCTGTTCCTTCCCTCATATACCAGCAGTCTCTCATTTAGTCTGAAACAAAATTCCACTGGACCTTCTTATAGTTTGGATTTGAAATGCCCCAGCCAGAGGTCATATTTGAACCATAAGGAGATAGGATCTGGTAGAAGCAAGTAAGGTCTCTGGGGTACGCCCTTGGAAAGAATGTTGGGACCCTGGTGCTTTCCCCTGTCTTGCTTCCTGGAGGTTTAAGGTGCCTTAAGCAGCTATGTCCTGCCTCAAAGTCTTGCTTTGTCATAGGCCTAAAATAAAAGGGATAGGGAACCTGTATTGAAACTGGGAGCCCAAATAAACCTGTTCTCCTTTAGTATTGATAGTCTTGGGTATTTTGTCATAGTCAAGGAAAGCTAGCTAACAGAAGACTCTTTCTGGAGTGGGTCTCCCTCTTCAAGAGCCATATAAAAAAAAGTCTTGTGTTGAATCAGGCTGGCGGACCCACTGGCCACCTTTCTACAGTATTCAGCCTGTACTTCACACTCCCTCATGGTGGGGCACACAGTGCTTAACAGTGACAAAATGAATGTCTTGAAGCTTGTGAGAAAAATACCAAGTTATTGTACCAGACAAATTCATGGCAGACAGAGCAAAACGTGGGTTGAGGAAAAAAGGTGGCTGTGAATTCGTGGCACTTCACGTGGTGAACTTTGGCCTGCTTGATGGCTCCTCGGCGATGATGCAATGCAAAGAATCCTTCATTCTCAAAGTCACTCATGTCCTTGGTGTCTGTAGAGAGAGAACAGGGGGTGCAGTGAAGCAGTATGACAGTCACAGCAGGGCAGAGAGGGTGGGGACTTAAGCAGAAGCAGTAAGTGCTGAGAGCACACTGACCTTTCAAGGGCTTGTGAAGGTGGGGATGACACTAGGCTTCTGTTATTAATTTTGCAGTAAGGAACCATTGCAGGAAGCATAACTAAAGGGTTGGATTGATCCATTGTTTGCTTCTTTAGCTCATCTAGCCCAGAATTCTGACATTTCAAGTTTGTAATTCCACAGAGCAATGTGACTGACAGTGACATGAGAGGGATAAAGAATGTTGGTGCCAGGGTTCTTTGCATAGAGTTGTGTTTAGATAGGGTACCAAAGATTGAAAGGAGCTGCTCAGTCCTTTTCATGAGGGCAAAGAAGTTTAATGTACTGGCTCCTGATGGCTACAGTGATCAGTTATAGGAGCTACAGCCTCTGCTACAGAAAGTGCCAGAAAATTAATACTAACGGTTCAAAGTACGTTTTTAGATGTCTAGGTCATCCTGTGTCATTTACTTCAAGGTGTCAAATTTTAATGTATTAAATCGGCGCAGTGCTTGTGGGTAGTCATTGTCCATAGCATCTTATGCTCAGATGGAAAATTTCCCAAAGGGTTGGAAGAATCCAAGACAACAGAATCCTCAGAAAAATCTACAGTGCCTAGGCTGATGCTCAAGACCCACAAGGAACTCAAAATGATAAGTCACTAAGTGGCACAATGAATACTTCAGCAAATGGAAAAAAATTAACATAATAAGTATAAGGAAATAATGAACACCATGACCTATCACAAAGCAAAGATAATAAATAAGATTGTAATGCTCAGAGTCATAATTTGTATTCGGTTGGAGACTGTTGGATCACTTGCTGTTTCTTTTTCTCTACAAAAATGGAAATTTAGAAGTAGTGCTCATCATGTTTCAGATGCATACAAAATGAACACTATGGAACTAAATTGCTTTTATTATGGCTCAGCAGTGAGGTCTAACCATACACTTGAGGTGGGTGTATCTGCCAAGGAACCTTACTTTGCCATTGTCAATAGAGGCTGGCTGGGAAGACACTAGCTAGACACATGAGATTTTGTCCAGGTAGAGGCCTATCCCTAGGAATCCATCTGAGTTTTATGATAGAGTTTAGAACTCACATCTTCTTGGCAGCCATTTCTGGGTCGATTTTACAGAGATCGCAAGCTTCTATGGGCAGGGAATTCCCCATACTTTCCTCATATTTCTTCAGCTAGGCCACAATGCTTTGCCCACTACTTTCAAGATGGATTTGTCTTACTTAATTTGGAATTAGAAGGGGAATAAACTAGGCTTGGTTAGTGTGAGTGAGAGATTGTCACTAAGTTAATAATTTTCTTCCTTGATTTATGGGATAGCTATACAGATAAATCTAAAATTGTGACCTGTATGTGTCAGTTCTTAATAAAATCAGACATTTCTATTTTCAGATGCAATGAAATGGAATGAGTAAAATTATGAAACACTTGTAATTTGTGAAATAAAATTAATATTCTAGAGCCCCAACTGTTATTATAAATATGTATATATACATCTATCACCTAAATCTATACCTATATAATTTATGTCTCTCTCTCTCTCTCTCTCTCTCTATATATATATATATATATATATATATATATATATATATAAAACCTTCTACAAATTAGACTACAGTAAACTTAAAAAAAATTAGAATATTCCAGAAATGAAATGAATTTTTTCTTATTTTTTCTAGTGGTGTTCTTTAATCTCTAATCTTTTCAGTTATTATACCTATGCAAGAACATAGACTTTCTTTCATTCTTTTGGTATTGGCAGTGTTTATTTCTGAAATGACTTGTTTGGCCATTTCTTTTGTACAAACAGCTCCAGATCTTTTATTTAATTGACTTGTTTGCAGTCAATCAAATGCTGATGTTTCCTCAGCATCTAAATTTCTGTGCTGAGCATTCTGAGGTTTTATTCCCAACCATTGAGCATCTACATCCAAGCCAGGGAGACACAAAGAACAGACAGACAACAGTACAATTTATGAGAGGCAGTGTGTGATAGTGTAAAATACATCCAGATGGTTTGGAGATCTAGGAAAAAAATTACTAAAGAAAACAAGTAGAGAAAGCTCAAAATTTAAGGGAAAATATTGGATACCTACAGATTTTTTAAAAAAAGACTGGGCATTAACAAATGTCAAAGAAGTTGGAGGCTGAAAAACAATAGGAACTTGTGCAGAAGGTTCAATATCTCAGGAAAACCATATTAGCAGATTGATCAAGATATACACCCCACTTTTAGGGTTTAAGAAGCAAAGGAGCCCCCATCCCTAATCCAGAATAAATCTCTGGCTGGTCATCACATCCAAATGAAAATTTAGTTTCCTCCACGGGAGTCTTACTGGGAGAACGAACTGCCTTTAAGTAGAGGCTGCATGCCCAGCTCTAGATGGTCACTAGAAAACTCAGTGACATCTCTGGATATTCCTTATCTCATAATGGCATATCAAGCCTTTCCATTTCAAAATTATTTCATTATGTTTTTTTTTTACTTTCATTTTATTTATATATATTTTTATTTTCTCTTTTTACTCTGTAGGAACTTTGCATATATATGGCCTTCACCTTAGTATTTTTGTGGGAATCTTGAGTGTGCCTTCTCTTGGCCTCTTTTCCTTCTATTTTCCCCAGTTCTGATGTGTTGGTTTTTGTTTCATCTTATTACATTTTATTATATCTTGCTTTGTTTTATTGCCATCTCATAGAAGCCTGTTTGTTTTCTAATGAGATATAAAAGAGATAGATATAGATGAGAAGGGAGACAGGAAAGATCTAGGAGGAGTAGAGAGAGGGGAAGCCATAATCAGTATATATTATGAGAGAAAAACAATCCATTTTCAATAAAAGAAAAAATGAAAACAAGCAAAGGAACAATGAAAAAAGGCTAATATGTATAAGCTGTATCTTCAAGAACAGCCAGGGAGGACTAGGGATGTATCTCAGTTGGTAGGGTGCTTGCTTCTTATGCACAAAGACCTAGGTTAAATCCAGTGCAGTGATGCTCACCTCTGATCCCATCCTAGCACTTGGGAGGCAGAGGCAAGAAGATCAAGAGTTGAAGGTCATCCTCAACTATACAAGTTTGAAGTCAGCCTGGCCACTTGAGATCACATCTTAAGAAAAGAAAAAAAAATAAATAAATAAAATAAAACTGAAATGTCATGTCAGGGAAAGGGAAAAGAAATACCCAGAAAGGCAAAAGGTTAATATATGTATTTTCAAGATAAGAAAAGAAAGCTTAACATAGGACGACCTAGAAATTAGGAGGAAACCACAGAGAAAAGGGAAAGTTGATGTTAGATAGGAAGTGTATTGATGGGGCAGAGCTCCCAAGGATAAAATAAGAGGTCAACAAAGGGAGGGACTTTCTCTGAGACAGAGGAACAGGAAGAGAAAACAGCTGCTTCCAAAGGCACACAGGCAGAAGATGAAGTTGCCATGAATTACACTAGGCCAAGCCCAACCTTCAAGGTGGGGAAAAGGGTAAGACACCCAAGAGAGCAAGAGCGATGAGCTTGTTAGAAGGTAGGTAGGACTTTGGAATAGCTATTATTTAAGAACCAAGAGGAATTGAAAACTACTGAATGTTCAGGGGAGTCCCACCAAACCATCTAATTATCATGCATTTCTGATTATATGCCTAATTTATAATCTAGTCATGAAGTTAAATAAGTAAGAGATGGTCAACCAATGCTGTCTTGGGGCTCATATTGGAACAATGGAAAGGTACAGCTCTGTACAGCTAAACCCTATCTCCATTTAAGGCTTCAACTTGTGAAAATCTAAATTTATTTGAAAGGAAAGAACTTGAACAGAGAATGGTGATGAAGGGGTTCCCTGTTGGAAAACAACTACCTAGGCAAGTGTTTTACTAGGTTTGACTGCAAAAGGTGTGCAGGGACTATACGAGCTGGGGTAGAAGGAGCCAGGCTACATTCCAAACACTAGAATTTGTCAGTATCATTGAATTGGTGCCAGTTTTGTAGGCAGGTAAAAACTATGGGGTCATGGAGGATTACACCAAGGTTCCAAAATCCACTAAGGCCTGACAATCAGTGACAGGGTTGGATGCCTTGCAAAAGGAAGCACTGAAAGGCCATTTCATGAAACTATGATGATGAATCCTAAGGTGAAATGGAGACTCCAGGATGTTGGAGATGTTTACCAGGATGTGGGCTGTTCGTCAAGGAAAGCAACAGGCATGGAATAGAACCAGTACAAGACAGGTTACACGTTGCAGGTTACAGGTTGCATGGAAACATAATTTGGTATTTTCATTGTTGAGTTTAGGTCTCTTTTCTTTGCTATGTCACAAATCTTTTAGAATGAGAATGTTTACTCTAGCCATTGTATATTATAAGCTGTTTTTTGGTTTTCCAGAGGTTTGGTTCATAGATATTGCTTTGATTCTCAGAAGAGATTTTGGACTTTGTGATTTTGAACTACATTAGAACTATTAAGACTTGGGGAGCTCTTGGAGATGAGCTAAGTGCATTATGAGATGGCTATGGACATTTGGGAGGTCAGGGGTAATGTACTGGATTAAAGGGATGTGTTCAGGTCTTAAGTTGATTGGGGGAGGGGCTTGTTCTGGTTGTTCTTCACTGTCAATTTTCCTATATTTTTAGCATACATTGCTGTCTGTGTCCTGACCATGTACCTGAAGTGATCAGCTGCCTTGTGTGACAATGCCACATTCTGAAAACATCTCTTACTTTACAAAGAGACTGGAAATTTGGCTGGACCTCATAGCCAGAGTTAATGGTACACCATGAGGTCACTTAAGATGGATATCCTTCTGTGCACGCAGCCTCTTTGTTTAATCTGCATTTAAGAGAACAATCTAACAATCAAGCTTTGCTGCCTTGGATTTCCCACGAAATCAACTTTTCCAACCTAATCTAAAGCATAGCTACAATTTAAAGTTACATACTCTTCCTTGCCCCAGATTAATGCATGTGTGTCATTTGCTGAAAACAGCAAATGTAGAAGTTGAAAGCAACTTCCTAAAATCTACCATAAAGGCTGAAAGCGACCATTAATGGGTATTGGTTGGTAAATAATGATGTTTGCTGTCTGGGTTAGTTGGGATGAGTAGGAGTCAGTGATTTAATCTCTTCTAAAACTCGGTTAAAGATTTCTGTAAAACATGAGGGGGAATATGAGTGGACCAGGAAGTGAACAGAGTTAGGTTGTATATTGTGAAACACCCAAAGCTTCAATAAAGAAGTAAAAAAAAAAAAAAAAAAAAAAAGACTTCTGTAAAACATCCCATTCCTTCTCTATATGATGACTTCTATGCTGTTCAATAAGGACAGAATGAGGCCCTTTGTTAGAGACAAACAGTCACACCTCTTAGGCAGATACCATGCACACATAAAGACACATAAGACACACACACACACACACACACACACACACACACACACACACACACACACGGACAGACGGACGGAGGGACAGACACAGGGATAGATTCAGAAAACAGCTTCCAGGCAGGCACAGATTCAGAATCATTCAACAGACAGAGGATGGAAGACACGAGGAGCATGAAGAGGAGACTTCAAATCTGGACTCACTTTGGTTAAATGACTCCAAGGGGAGTGCCTTATTTCTTAGTGTGACACTGATGACTTGGACTTAATCAGCTTTGAGTTTTTGCTGCCATGATCCTACCCCCACCCATGGTTAACTTCAATTTTGAGCCCAAATTCTTTCTTAAGTTGATTTTTTTTTTCAGAACAATGAGAAAAATAAAGCACATGGCTATAACCTCATTAGCAGACCTAAAAAGTCTACTAACCATGCCTGAGTATTTCTAAACACCTGGTAAGTGTTCAAGTTTTCCCTGCTTGTCATATAATGCTATTTAAATCTGGGCATATTAGGACTTACATAGGTTAAATAAAAACAGTGTAAATCTCTGAACTAAACTTCATTTCTTGTTGGTACAGTTTGAGCATCCTGAGTCCAAAACCCAAAATCTTAAACATATTTTGAACACAGATAAGATCCATAACTAGAAATTTCTATACCGTAAAGCATTGCTGCATGTACAAAATTATTCCAAACACCACATAACATCATCATCAGGTTAGTGTATAACTTTTACATGAAATATAAAAGAGTTTTCTGTTCAGAATTGGATTCAAATCTCCAAATAAATATCCCAGCTCCCCAAATAATTCAAAATCTGAAACCTTTCTGGTCTTAAGCATTTTTGGACAAGTGATACTGAACCTGAAGTAAAAGCTAATTTACTAAAAACAGTTGATCATTATTGAGTTCGCATGCTTATCCTGTGGCTTAGGATTTTATAAACAGTAGTATTTAATTCACAGAGACAGTAGTGCCTGGCTCTCACAGGCACCTAGTGCACACACGGGGCTTGTACTTAACTTCTGGGAGGGACCCATGTTTATGTGTGACATGGAACTGAAACTCTTTGGCAATCATTTTTTTTTCCTTCCTTATTCCTCAGAGAATGTGAGGTGACTAACTTTAGGCCTTCACATTTGATACTAGTTTTATAGAAGATATTTTCAGTTTCTTATTTTGTATTCTAGGATAATGGAATGCTGGGTGTAGAACATTATTTATAAATAGGCAATGTGCTTAAACACAGCAATGCAGGAGCAGCCTTTTTTATTCACATTAAATTCCCAGAACTAAAATAGAGAGACTATAAAAGCACCAGGCATGTAAGTTTACACCATTTAAAGATCATCTCTGTAAATGTTTTATGTTTACATTTATACTATGCCCATGCGTTCATATTTGTTCTGTGTTTGTCTGGCCAGGACAGTTGTTTTCCATTCCTGCCTGAACACCATTGAGAAGTTTAATAGAATTCTTTACATTTCTCTTTTCCCCTAATTCTTTCCTAGGATATTGCAAAAGCAAATTGAGTCTTTGCCGAACAGGCCATGCCCTCCTCGCCCCCAAACAGGAAGAAGAAATATCACTTGCCGCTCATTTCCAGAAAGTATCTTGCATTCATTAGCATTCGGCCTTGAGGTTTCAGCTCTAACTGGGAGAGAGAATGAGAGAAACATCGTCAGAATGTGAAACCAACCCTGGCTCTAGGACCTCCTAACTGGCTACGTGGTTGATGGCAGAGTTCCACTAGAGAATGATCTTGGTTTCTCTCCACTAAAGCTCATTGTCTTCGTGTTCATTGATATCATTAGCAGCACCTGGGGCAGTCGCTGTCCTTTTACAGAATGCCTTGGCAATTCATTCATTTTACTTGAGGATCAAAATTGACAGAAGAAACAAATTCAGAAACAGAATCTGTTCCCTTGCAGTGTGCTTACCTGAAGAGGGCAAGAGCACAGCCCCAGATATTAATCATGACAGAGAATCCTGGATGCCATGCCTTGCTCACTTGGGAAAAAAGTAGGTCTGAGGTAGTAAAGATAAATCCTTCTCTGAGGGGCTTTCTTTTGTTTACTATGTGGGCTACAAGTCTAGGTAGATCTGGGTATATTCCATGGAGTATCCTTTTTCTATCACAAGCATTTGTAGAACGACTGCAGGAAAATTTAATTAGGTGGTTCTTGAAAGTTTTATGTATGTATATGTTACATGCAATTATTAAATTATCTGGTGTACATTTAGAATAAGTATATGCAAAATATTTATATATTCTATATATTACAATTATATGGGATACATATATACATATATGTATATGTATATGTATATTTATAGACAGCATCATGTCGAAGATACCAGAGCAATGTGCTATTTTAAAGGCTTATGCAGGATACCATGTAATGTGACATATGCAGGAGTAAAAAAGGACACAGATAGCACTCTTTTAGAGATACTCATGTAAATATTTATATATACTTTGACTTGAATATGTGTATGTATGTATATGCATGCATGTACACATATATGATAAATGTAAAACCATCACACTATGCCATTAGTGAAATAAATAGATTGAAACAAGATATGGCTCAAAAGTGACTTATTATTGACCCTCACAGTGATGGTTGCCTGTAATGAGGGAGAGACAGCAGGAAATGTCCCACTGAATTCTGAGTTAAACTTGAAATCATTGACAGGCCATTTCTTGGCTGCATGACTGTGTGCAAATCTCCAGGTCTTCAATGAAACCTAAGACTGGCAGGACTCCTGCTATCAGACTTTATGATGTCATAAAGCTATGTTTTTGGAACAGCTATAAATTCTCACACAAACTTAAACTGATTAAAGTAAAGAGAAGCACTTTAGACCATAAAAATAGACACCATCATTTTCTAAATTCTGGTATAGCAAAAATGAAGGCAAAACCAGAACAAGATAGGGAGAATCTGAGGCCCGTTTTCAAAGGAGACTGAAATTTGGTCACCACAGGATTATCAGCATTCACAAAAAGGTGGTGATAGAGAAATTAAATTGGGAACCTATTGCAAAGTCGTGTTTTATAAAGCACTGGAGAGTGACTGGGAAAACCTTGCAAATACTCACAACCATGGGAAGCATGAAGGGAAGACCAATGTGGCTTTTATAGCCAGGATGGGCATGAACAGCAATTTGAAAAAAAATCTTTGTTTGTTTTTTGGTAAAGAAATCAATTTTAAAACTGCTGATAACCACAGAAGCAAGGTAAAATATCAATTCAAAATAATCTGGGGGCACTTGAGATAAAAGTAAACCAAGAAATCACCTTAAAAAACAATAAGGCTTAATAATACAGAAAGTGTGCTAGGTAGCTAAATAAGGTTGTGAACACTGCTGTGTACTGACACCCAACAGTCTTAAGCTGTAGAAGGAAGTCTTACAAGTGCACACCTGTGTCTAGTGCATGCCTGTAATCCCAACACTTGGGAGACTGAAGCAGGAGGACTGCAGGTAGGTCAAGGCTAGCCTGGTCTACATAACAAGACTCTGCCTAACTAAACAAAGTAGAAGAGGAGGAAGAGGAGAAAAATCGGCAATATTCATGAAGAGGAATTAAAGGCGCCTTTAAAAAGATAGACATAGAAGGCAAAGTGATCATGAATGATGTCTGTACTTTATTACAGAAGGACAAAGAAAGTGACTATCTGTTTCTTCATTGAGAAGAAACCATAGATTGTAAGTTATTATAAGAATTAAGGAATGGCATAATTTCATCAAAATTAATTAGGTGGAAAATAGAAAATACATGGAAACAGGCAGACACAGGAATGGGGGGAGGGGCTCTATGACTTGTCTCTTCCCTCTTCCTGTGCTTCAGGGCCAGCTAGAGCCCCACATCTTCATTAGCTTGAACTGTATAAACTCCTTAACACCCAATCAAACATCGGCAGCACCCTCCAGTTCTTTGACCTTTCCTGCTTGCCTGAGCAGCCAGTCCACAGGAGTTGGGATTGCCAACTCCTCCCCAAATGGAGTGAAGGGCTGTTCCGTGTGTACTATTGAATGGCATTGGCCAAACACATGTAAGCACAGGCACCTTAAAATTTTGGCATGTGTTTGTCCTTAAATATAACTTAGTGACAGAAAGGATGAGTTCGGCACTTTTCTTAAGAAGACAAAATCAATGTGAGGTCACAAGCACACAAGAACATCATTTTTAGGTTCCCATCATTGCCATGTGGACGCTGTAACTTGAGAGCTTCTCAGAAGTCCTGATGATATCTGAATTCCAGACATCAGGTAGAAAGGTAAGCAGTTTTGGTACTTTGGCATAAATGACATACACACATGAAAATATTTTTCTGGCTTTCAATCTATATAGATGTAGCTTTGACTAATATATGTCATCTGGTTTTTGTGTCCCAGAAATTCTCATTTGCTTATTTTAATTTTTTCATATTTTGCTTTCAATTTTCTTATTTCTAAGAATCTGCTGCCCATCCAATTACAACCCAGGTTTTCCAAAACTTAATGTGGCATGGTGAATTATGAATGACACATTTCTTAGTATGAGATAAATTACTTCGTTATGGCTGCAAGACACATTGACAAGGAGCTGAGAGAGAAAGCCAGATATGAAATGAGTCTTGTTTCTGTCATCTTATATTTAGACAGGATAATAAGCAGATAAGAACCTCTCCAGTGAAGGTGAATTAGTGATATTCTAGGTGTACCTTAAGAGTAATAAATCAGTAACTGTTATTTATTATCTGGGACCCCTTCTCCATACATAGGCATCCAAGTGATTCAAGGTTTTCAATACATTCTGTAGTCCATGACTTGATGGGAGATGTTATTCTGTAAATATGTTTCTCATACTGATTAATATTATTGGCACTGTGGCCAATAAGAAAGCAAGATAGGCAGGGCTAGGAGACAAGGAGGAAAGAGGAAGTAGTTAGGAGGAGTCAGCATGTAGAGCCTAGAGGCAGCAAGATGCCAGCGGCCGCACTCAGATAAGATAACCATGTGGAAATACTTAGATAAGTAGAAATGGGTTAATAATTAAGACAGAGCGAGCCGATAAACAATGATAGTCACTGGCCCACAGGATTGTATCAAATACAGAGGCTCAGAGTGTTATTTGGGGCTTGCATGGCAGCGGGACCGGGCGGCTGGCGGGGAGGAACAAAGAGTGGGACCAGACCAGTGGCAGGAAAAACCTGCCCGTAACAATGACTAGTCATGTTAATTATCAAATCACCAAGGAATATGTGACAGGGAGTCTGCTTATCCATGGCTAGTGTCCTCATGACTATGGGATGACCGAGACATTTCAAGCTACTCAACAGTTATTGTCATGGTGCATACTAGCTGAGTGTGGTGGCAAACACCAGAAAACCCAGCACTTGGGAGGTGGAGGGAAGAGGGTCAGAAGTTCAAGGTTTGGGTGCACACCCTTCCTACAGTTCACAGCTCTGATACTTACCCATATCTCTGTCCTCCCATTGTTCTTTCGGCATCTCTCTGCTAAGGAGTAGAGCTCCACGGTTGTTTCTGATATGAGATCTACATTTTTGCCCTTCACGATGATCTGCATCACTCTCCCCTTGTTAATGTGGGCATCAAAGGTGCTGTCCCAGGGTGGGTACATAGTTGGCTTTTTCTGGATGTACATTTGCCCATTTTCTAGGAAAAGAAAAATACTGTCTCATTACTCTTCTGCAAACTCTGGAGAACAATTCAATTCCATTTAATAGTGGCTGCTGTTCCCACTGCTCTCATATACATAATTCTGAGGCAAAGGCTGAAGTAACTCACCCTGAGACAATCTAGGGCAGAATAAGACAGGTGATAAGCGCATGATTAGATGCAAGGCAACACACTGGATCTTATAAGTCCAATATAAATGTTTAAGCAGCAAGTGTCTGAGAACTACTTCAACTGGAAAAGTTCCTTTTCTAGTCTTTTTTTCCCCCCTTCACTTTGACAGTGGGCATCTAAAGAAATAACCTAAAAATCCTTTATGGTTAGGTATGGCGGTGGATACCTGTAACACGTGCACATAGGATGTTGAGATAAGAAGATGGAGAGTTCACAGTTACTCTGTGCTTTGCAGCAAGACCATGTCTCAGAAAATCTCAGAAAATCACGAGCAAAAAAAAAAATCTCCTCTCAACACACAACCAAGAAAAAAAAAATTTTATGCCTTTTAAAATCTTCCTTCCTTATAATAGCTTGGTTATATGACTGGTTAATTCTGGCATCTGATTAAAAAAAAAAAAAAGAAGTCCCCCTAAAACTACTATATTTATATGAAAGACACAATGGCATAAGTTAAACAAGGAATTATCCTCGGGATTTTTTGTTTGCCACAAACATAGTATCAATAGCCTTTTAAAACAAAGGAATTCTTACTCCCATCCCTTCCCTCCCCGCCCCCGCTCTGACTTTCTCTCTCTCCTGCCTTTTAGATAGTGTGTCATGATATAGCCCAGGCTAGTCTCACATTCGCTGTGCGGCTTATGCTGGCCTTGACTTCTCTATCTTCCCATGTTAGCATGTGTCTCCCCACTCAGCTTCCTCCTCTAATTCTTGAATGAAGATATATTTTACACTACCGATGCACCCTAAGCAAAGGCTGGCAAGTGCAGAGGGACCAGCAAAGCCAATAGCAGACTTGCATGCGAAGACAGGGTCCTGGTCACAGGAGCAGGCGTTGTGACTGGACTGATTTCTTTATAAGAATCTGTCCCAGAAGCTGCCTGGCAGGGACAAGATTTTACAAATGGAATAAAGTCGTTTTGTTACATCTACCCACAATGGGTTTTCTCTGGTTCATAGTCTTTGATCATTTCAATAGCAGAGAACTCCAGCAGCATTTTATTGTTTCTTATGAGAATAAGCCTATTAAATGTCATATTTAGCAATTCAGAGACATTGGTAATGCAAAGAAAAGCAAATCTGCTTAAAGTGGGAATGAGGAGCCATTCTGACATTCTTTTATAATATAGGGGGCTAAAAAGAATGAGCATTTAGCAGTAGCTATTATTTAGCTTGAGGATATACAAAGAGTTGAAAAAGCTGAAATTTTAAATTTTAGGGAATCTTAGCCAGTAGAGATATAAATTATGGACTGTGAAGGATTGAATAGGAAGGAGGTGATTAAAAATTAATATACATTTTCATTAATTCTTTGAGAAATTCATGCATGAAAACAATGCACTATGATAGTTTCTACATTGATTTCTCCTCAATTCCTCCCAGCTTCACCTCTGACCCACCCTCCACACTCCATTTCTCCACCCCCTCCCAACTCTATGTCTTCTCCTCGTCATTGTCTCCTCCACCTCTTTCATACTCCAGTAAGTCCAATTTGTTGTATTCTCCATAAACATTGGTATGGAGACAACCACTGGAGCCTGGTCAACCTACCAGAGGTCACCCCATTAAGGAAAACTGACTCTCCCTCAGAAGTCACTAGCTGTCAATAGCTCCCCAGTTTGGGCTTGGGAACTCATGAGTTCCTATAAAGGGAGAGAGAGATTTTTTTATGGTTAGATTAAAAAACAAATGATAGATTGGGTTCTTTGAAAATCAATGATGATATTATTGATCATAATCCCTAAGCTTCCCTATTAAATTATTACTTTTCACTACAACCATTTTCCATGCTTGGAGAAGGGCAGACATCCAGGAGTCAGTCACTAGGTTAAGAATTACCTAAAACATAGACCAGAACTCAGAATCTCATTGTTCTAGTTCCATTTCTGGTGCTGGGATAAAATATCCTGACAAAAAGCGACTTAGAAAGGGTTTATCTGAGTTGAAATCCCAGGTTACAGTCTATCACTGAGGTGGATGTCAAGCCAGGAACTCAAGCAGCTGGTCATAGCACAACCACATTGAGAGCAGGGAGCGATGCAATCTCGCAAGCCTACTGGCTTGATTCCATGCTTTTGACTAGTTTTTCCCTCTCTTACACTGTTTGTGAAACCCTGCCTAGGTAATTCCTCATTAAGATGCTCTTCCCAGGTGATTCTAGACTGTGCTAAATTGACAGTTAAAACTAGCCCGCATGCCTGTGAACAGTGAGGCCTCCTGTTTTCAAAAGGTCCCAGGCTGACAGCACTGTTTCTGTTTTGCTCCCATTCATCCAACTCATCGTGAAAAATGCAACCTTGCACCCTAAATATGGAAACCTGCTTAAACTCTGGAGAAGGAATCTTTTAGTTAGGTAATGTCTAGAGTGACTTCTTTTCAGAACGTAACCTGAAAAAAAAAAATATCCAAAGCCCATTGGTCAATCTGTTGGAAAAATAGTTTTGTTCTTTTCCTGACAGGGTTTCTTGATCCACACGGCTGATGAAATCAAGTTCAAAATCAAGGCCAAAAGAAGAGGAAGAGGGGGAAGAAAGAGGAAGAAAGAAAGAAAGAAAGAAGGAAGGAAGGAAGGAAGGAAGGAAAGAAAGAAAGAAAGAAAGAAAGAAAGAAGGAAAGAAAGAAAGAAAGAAAGAAAGAAAGGAAGGAAGGAAGGAAGAAAAGAAGAAAGAAGATTGGCAGGAGGCAAATGTCAGTGAGAACTGAAGCTAGAAAGAGGAGCAGATCCACAAGACCCATTAAGTCAAAAGCAGCTTTGAAAAAACCCAGCTATTTTACACTTCAAAGATGTCTGTGACATTTGAAAGGGTTTAGGTGGGAGCAATCGGCATTTTCACTTTTAAGATAGTAAAGAACTCTGGGCAGAAGAGAAACCAAGGGCATCCAGACAGTCTCCTAGGCTTTGATGCACTCAGAGCAGCTAGAGAGATGAAGTGAACATGAAGGGAGGGGGGACCCAGCATGATAAAATTTGGAACTGCAGAATTCAGAATTCCCAGCATCTAGTTAGAGGCTCTCAATGCATGCCCCAGCTTCCTCTTGTGTCCACAAATGCTCCCAGTCTCTAACAGAGACTCTTTTAGGGGCACTCCATTGACAATAATGTTCACTTCTCTGGCCCCTTTTTCTTCTTGCCTTATCTTCGCAGGTTTCACTGCTAGTCATCACATGATAACTTTGCTTATCACCTGTCTTTCTCTGCGAGTCTGGAAAGTCTGAAGGGAGACTTTGTAGACACTTTAGTGTGTTTTTATGTCTGCTGAAGCCCCAGAACCTTCATAGTGGCTTGCCATAAGTGTGTGTGTGTGTGTGTGTGTGTGTGTGTGTGTGTGTGTGTGTGTGTGTGTAAATGAACTGAGATAAATTCTTGACAGCTAACCACTTTATACAAGAATATAGAGCAAGGCAGGGAGGCTGGGAAGGCCTTGGGATAAATAGTTTCCTATTTTTCCTTTCGAAGAGACTTCAAATAAATATTGGAACGAAGAGGTATGGATCAACAGGGAAGCAGAAGGCATAATTGTCAAGGGATTCCTTACCCATTGGGGTTGTTTTGACAGAGCTATCCAAACCCACAAAAACAGTCATGGGTACAGGACCCAAATCTCCTCCTCCTCATGAATTGCGTGTATATAGTCATAGTTAATAAAACAAATAATATTTTATTCATGGAGAATGCTAGCAGATCCCTTCCTTCCTTCCTCTCTTAGATGAGGCAATGATACAACAAGCAGTCTTTAGAGTTAATCCCAAGTTCTAGAATTAGACAGGCTTCACTTGTAGTCATTGAAAACAGTGAGTTATTATTAGTGCAAGTAATATTTAATATACTCGGCCTTCTAGATCTCTTTTCCATTAGTCCCTGATCTAATTTCCTCAACTTAATAGTCTCCTTATCTTTGTATATGTGGAAAAAATGACAATGAAATAGATCTGGTCAGAACCCATAACTAACCCTGGCTTCTTAAGAAAGTATTTGGCCTTTGTTGGGTACCAGTGTCCTAAACTGTGAAATTCAGTTCTACCAATTGTCTTGAAAAGTCATGGAGGGTCTTGTCTCCCACAAGCTTGTCTAGACTAGCCACCACTCCCTCCT
This sequence comes from Cricetiscus sungorus, assembly GCA_030556225.1. Lineage (NCBI taxonomy): Eukaryota > Metazoa > Chordata > Mammalia > Rodentia > Cricetidae > Cricetiscus > Cricetiscus sungorus. The sequence continues at coordinate 15,679,339 of JANBXA010000729.1, forward strand.
CTTCCTCCCCTATGTCAATTAACTTACCTGATTCCACATACTCTTTGACAAGCACAGCACAGTAGGGGTTCACGGCCTCGCCCTGACAAGACTGGCAGGTACCACAGTCAAAGTTGGATAAACCAATTCGAAGAAATGGTGACATGATTGTTCCCTGGAAAAATGACAAAAGACAAATACTGTATTTAAGGAGCCCTAAGATGTATTATTTTTAGTGTTCCATCCCCACTTAGTGTTTTATCTTGGACAGCCAGCACTTCCAATGCGCCCGCTATCCATCTGAACAAAAGTGTTTATTTCCTTCTCTGAGAAGCATCTTGCTGGGTCCTTCCTGAACTGCAGACTGGCTTGCAGAGGAAGAGCTCTTTGGAAAGTCTGTGGCTAACCTTGGCAGTGAGAACTAAGGGTTAATCCTGCTCAGTCTAACAGTCTTATTAGGTATCGTCACAGCAAGGCGAACATTTTCCAACTCCCTGTTTCTCCAAGTAGGTGCCCCAAACACAGTAACCAGAAAATGACTGAGTCTATTTTAGTCACACCAGTTAATATGACACCACAACATTCTTACGTAGTCTATTTATGTGTGTCATGGAATTGGCTCCCAGCAGTTAGCAGCTGATCCCTATTTATTTCGGATATTTTCAATGTGGTTTGCTCTTGTCAGAGGCAAACACACACTCAAACAGACTCAAGCAATTACACTACTAAATGTTATGGCCTGCTTTTAAAACCTCTAAACCATTGACCACAGTATGATTGTGTCTCATCCTGAAGTCAAAGTACCTCACAAAAGTCAGGGGTCTTAATTATGTTTTCTTAGAGCTTTACATGGAAATAGTCACAATGTTGGCTACACATTTCAACAGCCAGTGTTATTCTTTCTTTTTATTTTTAAATGATTTATATTTTTATTGATGTATTTTTCAGTGTGTCTGTGAATATTCGTGAATGCACGCACATAGCCAAGGAAGCAGAAGACAGAGCTGAACACCTGGAGCTGGAGATACAGGTAGCTGTGAGCCATCTAATGTGAGTGCTGGAAACCCGCCTCTGGTCCTCCCTCTGCAAGAGCAGCATATGCTTTTTTTTTTTTTTTTTTTTTTTACCACCGAGCCATCTCATCAGCACCCTAAGCCTGAATCTTCATCTGAAGTTTCATCTCTGCTTGTTCTGCTGCTCTCCTCAACTAAGCACCATTTCCTCTATAGTTATTTTCTTGTGTGTGTGTGTGTGTGTGTGTGATGAGCATGCATGTGCGTATGCATGTTCACTTGTGTGTACATGTGCATGTGGAGGCCTGGAGTTGAAATGGAGAGTCTATTTTGACTACTCTACACTTCTTTTCTTGTTGTTGTTGAGGGAGGGTCTCTGGTTCAACCCTCCCTCATGAATTCCCATAACTCTAGCTAGCTAGCTTGTCCCAGGGTCCCCATCTCTGCCTCTTGAGTGTTGGAATTACAGGCAACTGCCACACTTGTCTAGGTTTTGTGTAGTGCTGGTGATTTGAACTCTTGTCTTTGTGCTTGTGGGGCAAGTGCTTTATCTATAGTGCCTGTCTCCCCAGCTCTACTTTTTCTTTTCTGCCTGCTTCTTCCTAAGTCCTTGTAAGTCTGAAACTATCATCTAGTGTTCAGTAACAAGGCAGCATCCTCACTTCCTCTCTGTTGTTGTTCTGGTTCATAGTGTACTAGTGAAGGCAAGCACGTCATTTTGACTTGGATCTGGAGGTATCTTTGACTCACAGAGCCCAAGTCACTACCACCCTGACCTTTGATGAGTTGTCACAGGCTATTTCCAGGTTAGGCTCCTAACTAGGCAGCAGCAGCTCAAAATGAATCCATCTTAGGCATAGATGGAAATCTCTAGGTTTGCCAGGGTTTATGTTACAGTGTGGGTCTCTATTACAGAGTAGAAGAAAACTGTAGTGAAATGCTCTCTCCTCCTGGAGGTCCCACGTAGGTAGCAGAGGCTTCTTGTTAAATAAGTGAAGCATATTTGTGTGTATTTCCCCAGATACATTGTTTCTACATCCTCACCCAGAGCATTTTGACAGTTTACTCAATGCTAATGTCTGTTTTCCAGCCTAGTCAGGGGCTCTCTTTCCAAAGGTCTGGCCACAGTGACATGATAAGACATACATGTTGACATCTAGAAGATAAAACAGGCATGATGTGGACATGTATGTCAAGAATAATGAAGATCTATGATAAACACTGGGGGATGAAATTAACATAGAAAAGATTTGCAAGTTCCTTTTGGGGGCTCAGGACTCATGGAGAGAAGAGAGAAATTTTCCTTGGTTATTAAAATAGGAGAATTTCTTGTATACAAAGAAATATATGTGTGATACAGGATGCCTGAGAACTGGGCTTGCAAAGTTCTGTTTGGTGAACTATAAATGTCAATCAATTTCATCTTCCTTCACCACCCACAAAGCCCTACAAATAACAACACATACATATGGAAGATGACAGGTCAAGTTGTTTCTAACAGGGCAGGGTTCAAGTCCTTCCATATATGTAGCTGAGCAATACAGTCACACATCCAGCTGTGTCTCCTGTCTTCACATGCATTCCCATATGCACCAAGAACCATCTGTAAAGTGCCATCTTCCCATTCCATGTATTTTCTCACCCATGGTTTTTTTTTTTTTTTTTGTTTGTTTGTTTTTTTTTTTGTTTTGTTTTGTTTTGTTTTTGTTTTTTGTTTTTTTTTAGTTAAAAAAATGTTTTTGAGACAGGGTATCACTATATACCCCTGGTTGACTTGGAACTCACTATGTAAACCTGGTTGGCCTAGAACCCAAAGACTGCCCTGCCTCTGCCTCCAAATACTGGGATTAAAGGCCTTTCCCACTGTCACCCAGCTATCTTGCCCCTTCTTTTACCTTTTCATTTCAGTGACTAATGTCATGGTACGCAGCCTGACTCTCTGATTTGACTTTACCCTGATGCTGCTGCTCCACAACCTCTTCCCATGCCCCACCCCATCCCCATCTTCCTAGCTTAATTCTCCATCACACTGCAGCAGATTACATCCCCACACCCATCTGATCTTGCTCACTTCTCATTCCCTGACATCTCTACTCTGCAGCCCAAACTATCTTAGGATCCTTCAAAGCTATAACTGCTTCACAGCTATAAACTTGGAATAAAACTGTACCTTACCTTGCAATATCTTCCTATTTCACTCTATTCTTCATTTCTCCATTCTTCAACTTCCCCTTCCCCTTCCTGAAGTTCCCACTCAGTCTCCAGTTACTTTCATTTTCCTTCCATTTACACATCCCTTCAGGGTTCCTCACCCTCCTGGATACATTGATGGATGATAACTGTCATATTTCTTTGTCTTGCAGCCACTAAGAAAGTTTGAATCTCAAACTATCATTTGGTATCCAGCTACCAGGCATTCCTTGCTGGTCCTTTCTGTTCTTGAACTATTCTATCCTTATGTAAGTCTCAAGGCTTGTGGCCCATGCCTGAGTTTCCAGACTGTAGCCACCACACACAGAGCTCCAGTGGAAATGCATTAGATTTGTCTCCTGCTTAATTCTTAAGATGCCTCACAAACTCAGAAGAAAGGAGTTTCTTCCATCACAAACTCTGTTGGAAGATGTTATTATGTAAATATGTTTCTCATACTGGTTAATTAATAAAGCACTGTTGGGCCAATGAGAAAGCAAGATAGGCGGGGCTAGGAGACAAGGAGGAAAGAGGAAGTAGTAAGGAGGAGTCAGCATGTAGACCTGAGAGTAAGGAAGACACAGGCCTCGGCTCTCCGGTAAGATGACCATGTGGAAATACTTAGATAAGTAGAAATGGGTTAATAATTAAGACAGAGCTAGCCCATTAACAATGATAGTCACTGGCCCACAGGATTGTATCAAATACAGAGTCTCAGTGTGTTATTTGGGGCTGGTGTGCCAGACCAGCGGCGGGCGGGCTGGCGGAAAACAACAAGCTACACAACTCCAACTCCAAATGCCAATGCTCTGATGTACAAATATTTACCAAGGTTCCCTCTGCATAAATGCAAACTGAAATTGTATTGTTTTGTCCCTGAAGGAGAATGAATAGAGTTCTGGAGATACTCTGCTATAGCCTCCCCTACATACACACACACACACACACACACACACACACACACACACACACACACACACACACATACTTCCTGACTGGATTCTGAGAGCAAGGGCCATACTGAATCATCCATGTGCTTCCACAGCTAATTTCTCCTCTCATCTATAGCAGGCATTCGGTGCATTTTTTGCCAATGAATTACTGCTCAAAAGTAACATTGCATAGTATTCCTGTATATTTCTTTACCTGCAAAACCATCTGGTGTTCAAACTGAGCCCAGAGAGCTGTAGAGGAAGTGTACCCCTAAGGAGACTTCCCAGCCCTTGTCCCAGGCAGAAGACTGATGTCCTCCTGAGCTCAGCTTCTGGAGTAATTTCACCTCTCTAAGCCTATTTGCTCGTTTGAAAACACTGCTGTTAACATTAGCACTCTCCAAGGGCTGTGAGAATTAAATGGGCAAACACATGAAAGGTGCTTAGAATGGGATTGGCATCTAGTAAACTTTCAATAAATGTTAGTTATTAGTATTAAAACTTGGATACATTTTCTAATAGTCTCTCTCCTCTGTTGATTTGTATCAAATAGGGCAGGGTGAAAGGATAAACAGTCTTTTTAGGGGCTGAATTATGTGACCTGTGTCTGTGCTTTGCTAACATGTCCTCATAAAACACTACATATATCTCTCATATAGTACTTACTACCCTCTGATACAATAATCTTGTTTTAGCACTTATCATGATAGATAGCAGTTCTCCCATGCAATCTTCCATGGTTTTGCTATGGAAGCTGAAAAATACTATCATTACATATACTCAAAAATTCTGAAGGATCTTCATTCTTCCAAGTTTAGTGTTTTCACTGCTAGGCATGATCAAATGTGTCTTTGGCTTATAGATTTGATGCTATGCGGAGTCATATATAATTGGCAGTAGATGCAAGCTAGGTCATAGAGACTGAGGATACTGGTGTTCGTTCACCTCTTACCTGTAAAAAAGACACATGGTGCTCAAATGGAATGGCTGTGAGTTGTAAAGGAAGTGAGTGGACAGCAAAGGAAACTCCCCAGCATTTGTCACAGGCAGAAGATGGAAGTTCTCATGGAATGACATGATTCCCCCCCACCCACCCACCCTGTGTGTGTATGTTGTGTGTAGGCAAGAAGTTGATGATGGTTGTCTAGTTCAATTGCTCTCTCCTTATTTTTTTGGGACAGGATCCCTCATTGAACCAAGGGCTCACAATTTTGCTAAATTGCCTGGCTGGCATGCACCTGGAATCTTCCTTAGTGTCTCCTCAGCACTGGAATTACAAACACAGACAGGATGCTTTGACATTTTACCTAGGTGCTTGGGGTCTGAACTCGGGTCCTCATATTTGAATAACAAACACTTTATTGACTGAGCCAACTCCCTTGCATTTAACATATCTTTTTTTTTATTTAAAAGTGAACAATATTTTATTACTAAGGTTTAGTTGGAGATTCTCATTGCTAAAAAGTGAGATAAATTAAAAAAGAAATAACAACAACAAAAACAGTAGCCTAGTTAGACATTTGTCTACATTCCCAAGACTCAGGAGGCTGAAGCAGGATGGTAAGTTTGAGATCAGCCTGGGCTATGTAATAGTAAGACATGTTTTCAAAATCCTCAGACCAATCAAATCACCAACTAACCAACCAACCAACCAACCAAACAAACAAACAAACAAAAAAACAAATAAAACATGATAGCTATCACTTGCCTCAAAATGTTTAATATGCAGAAAAGAAAATGCACTGTAATTAGAATTAAACTTAGGAATGAAGAAGCCAAAGAATTTGATTTCCAATTACAATTGCTCAGCAAATATGATTGGTAAAATTACTTTGAAATCTCTCCACCAGGCTTGTATTTTAACCCTTGGTGCTTAGATTATGGCATTATTTTGAAGTCCATAGAACCTTCAGAAGGTAGGGCCTGGATAACAAAAGTGGGACACTAAGGATGGCCCTTAAGGTTATATGCATCCCTAGTTCTAACCTGTGTTCTTTGCTTACTGACACACCAAGATGTGTGTCAACAATTCCTCTACGTAGTCCTACTTACATGGATGGAGCCACAAAAGCATCATTTTGATTAAATTACCCCAATATCTATGAAATTGCTATAACTCTTCTTTGAGTTAAACCATAATTCTTAGTCTGACGTTTCAAAGCCTCTATGTTTTGGGTTCAATTAATTCTTTTTCTCCCACAGAGAAGCTTCCTGGAACTCTTTGCTTGCTGAACACAGTCCTAGTCCATCTCTAAGGCTCAGTTTACACTGTTTCTGTTTCCACATCTTCATCCATTCATGCCCAGGCACAATGACCATCTCTCTATTTAGTCTTCCATCCTTCAAGTGTCCCATTTATGTCTTGGTTCATTAAGACTTCTTTCCAAGTCCCAACTTCATTTCCCCACTCCTGCAAACATATTCATGACAAAAACTAAATGGTATGCTTGACTCTATTTTCTTTGATAGTACTAAAGATTGAACCTAAGGATTCCTTCATGACTTGAACTTGGGATCTCCTCTGAGTAGCTGGCATTACAGGTCTACACCATTAGTTTCTCTCCTGGAGAGTTAATATATTTACCAAAATAAATACTTGTGAACTTACATTCCACCTTTAGGTCCCATGAAGATCACAACTGTGCTTTTCCCATCTTTCCTGCTGTTTGAATTATTTATTGCTCACAATTAATTGCCTTCAATTAGAGATGTGCTAAGTTGGACAGCTCACATCTATGGCATGTGAGTTGTCTCAGTGGGGATAGCCAGGACAACTCAGCTTCTCTCTCCATGAGGTCCCCCATCCTCCTGGAAGTGCCCTGGGCTTGTCTGCATGGCAGTGGCACTAGAAGAGGGTGAGAAGGAAGCAACACTGCTGAGCCTTTCATGGCTGGGCATAGAACTCAATCAACATCTGGCACATATAACTGGTCAGGGAAAATTCCAGGGCAGCTTTGATTCCAGGTGTGAAAGTAAATTCTCCCAATCAGAAGTCTTAGAGAAAATCTGTGGATGGTTTTAATACCCTACCAAGCCTATCTTCCCACACACTGAGTGCTAAGTACTACAAACATTGTTTTAGAGGCAAAAGCTAACACTGTCAATTAGAATAGAACCCAAGGCTTTCTTAGCAGCCAGAATTTTTTTATCTTATACTTACTCAAAGTTTTCTTTAATGTGCATGTCTTGTGTATGCTTGTGTGTAGGGGGCATATGTGAGTGTGGTGTATGAACATGTGTGTATGTAGATACATGTGACTGTATACCTAGTCAGAGGTCAAAAGAAGATGTCTAGTGTCCTGCTGTATCCCTCTCTTGCCTTTTTCTTTTGAGACAGGGTCTCTCACAGAGCCCAGGGCCATGGTGAAAGGCAGGAGTCCCGTCTGTGTAAAGGCAAGCACGAAGATGTTGCATTTTACAGGAACTGACATAATTTAAGGTTCTGGTCCTTGTGTCAAGTTGACCCTGAGAAGTTGGTCTCTAAGATGCTGTTGTGTCAGCAGCCCTGGGGCTAGCTCTGAGATGCTGTGGCTTTGCCATCTTCCTGGTGCATCTGTGTGACTTCTCTTCATTCTTCCTGCTAAGCTGATGCTCAGTGAAGAAGACTGCACTATGTGGAACAGGTAAGATAAATCTGGGCCTGGGTCTGAGACAAACGTAACCATGATGAGAATCTGAGGCTGAAGTCATGGGGCACAGAGACCCTAGAATGAGTGAAAACATGAAGGTGCTCCTAGGTTTGCAAATGACACTACCACAGTATGAAGTCAACTCTATCAGACTCCAACTCCATATCTTAAGTAAATGTATGAAACCCTGTGACTATGTTCTCATATGTTCAAAACAAGGCATATAGTAGACCCACTTTCTAAGACTCTCTGAGGGATTGTGTCTGTCCATGTTCTGAAGATTCAAGGAATTAATCCATATAAAATGTTAATGAGAGGCCGGGAGGGGGGCAGTCAGATATGATTCTGTAAGATTTTCTCAGATATTCTTCGAAGTGCTTCCTACTAAGAGTGTAATAACTCATACCATGGATCACTTCATAAGGCTACAGTAAGCCTAAACTACTGACCAAGGAGATGAGGTGACACAGACATTTACTTAATAAACATTGGCTAAACCACCAACCGGGTTATAAGGTGATGCACAGAATACTTGATTCTGATAGGCACTTAACTCTAGATAAGCTATGAGATCTCAGCTTGGGGTTGGCCTCTTCTCTTAGAGAGGATCAGGAAATGAAGCACCGAGACTCTGGTCTTCACTTTCTTGCCTTCTTATCCTATGAACAGAGGGCTGTGACATGTTGTCAGAGACAGGATGAGAAACAGCCGAGTGAGCTGTCACTGCAGGGTACACCAATTGCAAAACACTCCTGTGTTTACTGCTGCATTCATACCACACCCCACTTCCTCCTGAGGGTGTGTGATACTTTTCAGAGAAAATACAGTGTTCACTGGTATCACCACAGTGAGCGGAAATAGCTGTCCTTAGATGAGCTGACAGTATTGACAGAATAGCGTTGGGTGGAGTCCTCCATGAGCTAGTGTGGACAGATAATGTTGATGTGGGCCATCTCTGCCACATAAGAAGGCTGCAAGTACAGAGACATGACAGCCCAGGGAAGGGGATCAGAAAGGAAATAAATGTAGACAGATGTGTTTGCCTGGGTACATGGGAACTGCCCATGTCTTTATACCAAAATGCCCCCAGTTATAAATGAACAAATTGTAAGAACTTGGTGTCAAAGTTTGAAGCTTCAACTCCATGTAAACTATAAAATTAGCAACAGCCACATTCCTGGGTTAGCCTGTTCACTACTGCTGACTTGCTAGCTTAGAAGGAGGCAAAGATTAATGTATTATACAAACACATTACTGCTACTGCTCAACTTATAGGACTCTTAACTTGTTTTTCCTCTGACAGCTCATGAATTGTGGGCTGACTAACCAGTGCATCTGAGGCCTAATTTTTTGTAAACATTTTTTACAATGACATTTTAATTTTCTATTTGTATATATGAGCACATGCAGGTGTGTGTGTGTGTGTGTGTGTGTGTGTGTGTGTGTGTGTGTGTGTGTGTATAGGGAGGCACGTGTACCACAGAGGTCAGAAAATAACTTGCAAAAGATGGTTTTCTTTTTCCACCACATGGGTAATGGGACCAAACTCAGGTAGTCAGTCTTGACAGCAAGCCCCTTTACTCACTGAGCCATCTCATTGGCCTCTGAGACCTAATTTGTAACATATAAAATGTGAATTGGTATGACTAAAAGAATTAGTTTTACTGTGTTTTTAGCCATAACTGTAGCAGGGTCTACATCCCTACAGGATACAACCAGAAGCTTGGTAACACTTAAAATGTGTCCCTGGGGGATACTCTAGGATCAGCATCACCTGATAAGTCTCTAGCAAGCAAACCTTCTGGCCCTCTGGACCTGCCGTGTTAAAACTGTGGGGCTTAGCAAGCCCGGTTTCAGCAAGGAGTCCAGGTGCCTGGAGCCCACTTTAGATACAGAATCTCCACTAGAGTGTAGCACATACACAAGGCCTGAGCCTCCCTACTTTTATTTTACACAGTATCAAGCACAGTGCCTATGTCTTGGGTGGTTGTTACTACCAGTGGACATTTGCTCAAGTTTAGAGACAGGTGCTATTGGCTATAGGCGAAGGCCAGGGCTATTACTAAGCAACCAACAATATTCAGGGCAGTGCTATACGTTAAACATGTCAGCGCAGCTGAAGATGAGAAGCCTCCTTCTAAATCAGTGTACTAAGTGGCAACCACTGAAGTGGTAAGAACATCTCCCTGGTCCATGCTCCTCATCTTCCATCATCACATCAATCCAATGACTTCTGGGCACACAGTGAGAAGGAAAACAGGGAACCAGGACAATCTGTTTCTCTCTGTTTCACTTGTTCCTATCTCATTAAGGTGCATGGAGAACATAGGGATTGACTTATGTTCATAATGAACAAATGAATGGGTGAATCAAGTATCACACAGCAAGTACACTAGTTACTTCTGTTTCACTGTGGTCACAATGCTTGACAGAAGCTTGAGGTGAATAATCCATGTTGGCTTACAGTGTCAGAGTTCTAACCCATCATGGTGGAGAAGGGAGAGCAGAACAGCTCGGTGCATATCAGTGGAGGTGTGTGACAAAGTCAAGCCAGGAAGTACAGACAGCAGGAACCAAGATGGGGTATAACCTTCAAACAGCTGCTCTAAAGGCCCTTCTGTAAGCAACCTGCTGGCCCCTTAAAGGCTCCACAGCCTCTGCATCTCATGCTACCAGTTGTTCTAGTTTAATTTTGTTGCTGGGACAAACACCACAAGAAAAAGCAACTCAGGGGAAGAATGTGTTTATTTGGCTTGTACTTCCAGGTCATACTCCATCATTGGGGGAAGTCAAGGGACAATATCAAGCGGGAACTTGAAGCAGAAGTCATGGAGAAATACTGCTTCCTGACTTGCTCACGGATCCATGCATTCTTTTATAGCCAAAGTTCAGCAGCCTGGGGAATTGTGCCACCCACAGTGGTCTGGGGCTTCCTAGTAGACATCAATCAAAAAAGACAGTTCTCCACATGCCCACAGGCAAATCTGATGTGGGCAATCCTTCAGATGAAACCCTCTTCTCAGGTGATTCTAGGCTGTGCCAAGTTGACAGTTTAATCTAACCGGGGCACCAAATGAGGGTCACTCATTCAAAACATGACAATGGGGAACATTTCAGATTCAAACTATAAGAGCAATGAATAAATCAGATAGGAATTCCCTAATCTCACTCCCATTTTGAAAGTTAAATGTCCCTAGTAACCATTTGGTCTAGATTCTCATATAACAGCCTAGCAGACAATAGAATTGAAACTCAGAGAAACCAACACAAGAAATTCATGCTATCTGTCTGTTCTGTGACTAAAGTGGGATCAGAAGAGAAAAGTCCATCATCTTCCCACTGCCTCAGTCCTACTGCTGTGACGTCAATCGCCCATCACATGACAGGATGATGGGTTTTGCTCCTGCATGGAATAGTAGAGCTTCTCACCCGGAAATCCAGCCCAGCAAACCCAATGAAAGCCTGGTTTCTTCCACGTCTATGTCTAGCCTCTGCTTCCTGGATAATAATGGGAACTGTCCAACTTTGTCCCTCCCAGCTAAGATGGACTGAAATATCCAAAACCATGGGTTAAGCTAAGACCCCCCCCCTTTTTTTAAGTTGCTTCCATCAGGCATTCTGTCACAATGGGAAATGTAACTAAACCAAGTGTAACCAACAGACTTCCTAAGAAAAACACAGACAACTAAGTTCACATAAAAAATGGGGTTTTTAAAACTTGGTTCTTCACCAGAGTTTGGTAAATACTGTTCTATAACAACATAGTATTTGTAACATGATTCTTGCTAAAACACAATCTGACTGATGCTCTATTTGCCTTTTTCTATTCTTCACTGCAGTACAGCCACAATTTCAGCAGCATTGTCTAGTATGTGTTTCATTTAATGTATCTTTATTTTATGGAACAAGTTTACAGTCAAACTGAGCTGAGAAGTGCAGAGGGTTCCCACAAGTCCCATTCCACTCACACATAGCTTTCCCATCATCCATATCACTACTGGAGCGGCACATATGTTTCAGTTCTCATTATTACACAGAAGATACAGTTTTCAGTAAGGTTCATTATTGGTGTTGTACTTCTTATGGGTTTGGATAGACGAATAAGGCCTTGCTCCCACAAGAGTATTCAGAGGAGCATTGTTACTGTCCTAAAAATCCTTCATACTCCACCTAATCATTTCCTCTCCACCAGTCTTTATAGATAGAGAAAATTCTATGTAATCATGGAAATGGTGTAGAATTGTTATTAAAAGAGGTCAGAAAACCAGAAATCGAAGATCTGAAAGAGATTTAGATATGTATGTATGTGTATATAAGTTCTGTATATAATTAAAATGATATTTAAAGTCAATGGAAAAGGAAAGATTTGTTGCTAAATGGGACCTCCAAGTGAAACCTGTATCAAAACCAACATCAAATTAAAATTTGGGTTGATAGAAGATATGTAGAAATGAAACCATTCATCCAGTAAGAGTTAGATACTGTAGATTAATGATTAGAATCTTTTGGAACTAGGAAGAACTTCCCAGATAAGGGCACCACAGAGAAGCCCCATAAAGAACATGTCAGCACTATTTTACATAAAAACCATTTGTGATGAACACAAGCAAAGCTTTTTAAATGACAGACATGTCTTTGTAAAACATGTGACTATACTCTTGACTCCTATGTGAAACCTCTTAATCATCAGGAAAAGTACAAACATCCTAGAAAAGTATAGAACAAGCCCAACACAAGCAACAAATGGAAAATGATATGACTATATAATAGAACACAGAGTTCAGTTTCACTAGAAATCAAAATATGTAAATTAGCCAAGTACATAAACCCATCTCTATAATTCCAAAACTTCTAAAGCTCTGAAAATGAAAAAATATTTATGTTATGATGCAAATTAAATTTAGAGCAAAATTATACATGAGACAAAGGATTAATATGACCTTGTGTGTAGTTTATTGATAATATATAATTTATAATTTCATCATTCTTATAAATATACAGATTCTGAAGCAGATCTGGCCATATAGGGATGTGTACAGTCCCTACAAGGAGAAATACAGAGACTGGAGAGATGGCTTTTCTGTTAGGCACATGTACTGCTCTTACAGAAGACCTAGGTTCGGTTCCCAGCACCTACAAGGGGTGTTCACAGCTGCCTAAACATCTAGCTACAGGGGATCTGATACCCTCTTCTGACCTTGGTAGGCACCCACACAACACACACACACACACACACACACACACACACACACTCACTGAAAGTAATAAATCTTCTAAAAAATAGAAAAAATAAACAACAATCTACATTTATGGAGATATACCTACCAGAATGCCTATTGCAGTTTATTTCATAGCAACACTGGAATAAAATTAATATCAAAAATATGACAGTGCTTAATCATATGGCCTGTACCACAATGGAATATTTTATAATGGACTAATTGTGACTCATTAAAGAAAAATATTTACATAATATGGTTATATCAGAGACATATTAACCATAGTACTTATAATGGGTGATTATTATTATTTTGTTTTGTTTTTGTTTTTCGAGACAGGGTTTCTCTGTATTTCTTTGGAGCCCGTCCTGGAACTAGCTCTGTAGACCAGGCTGGCCTCAAATTCACAGAGATCCACCTACCTCTGCCTCCGGAGTGCTAGGATTAAAGGCATGAGTCAACCAACGCCAAGCCGGGTGCTTATTTCTTAAAGATAATGTGCATAAATTTTAGTGAAAGAAAGTTTGGACCAAAATGTTGTCTTGGATGGATTTGATTCTAGGTGATTTTAAATGAATATTTTTAGAATTCACAATTCTAATTCTTAAAAATGATTAGAGTAAATATATGTATATATGTATGTATGTATGTATGTATGTATGTATGTATGTACAGGGAATGAAAGTAGAAAAGGATATGAGACATGAAAAAGAAATCTAAAGTGAGGGAGGGGAGGAAAATAGGTTCATGGAATTCACGTGGTTGAAAGCAAAGGGCATGAAGGATGGAGGATCGGAGAGGCAAATGAGAGGAAAAAGCCATTTCATTTATATGTGAAAATTCATTCATGACACCAATCACTTTGTTAGCTAACTTAAAAACCATTAGAAAAAGTGATCATTGTTATAACTAAACCATGTTTATAACAAAAAGGAAAATTCTTTTTATCTTAAGTCAATAAGTCATCGTACAACTTTTGTCAGGTAGACTGGACCATTCCCATTAGAAAGCAGAAAGAAACGAAGTGTTCATTAATTAAGACTTCTCAAGTGACAGCTTCGGCTGACATTGAAGTGGCATGGCCCACGTCCTCTCATTCCAGTCCTAGCCTGTTTTCCCTGTGAGACCTGCTTATCCAGTGCCAGCTCACATATTGCACCCATTAAGATCTCCAGTTTTGATAAGAGTTAGTAATTTGGCAGGTTGCTGTTCCATTTAAAGCCAATCCATCATGAGTTCCACATGTGGAAAGTGATTCAGGCAACACTTGGATGTCAGAACCATAGAAGAATCCTCCAAGCCTTCCAATGGGAAAACCACTTGAGGGAACTGAAATCAGCTTCAACTTCAAGTACTCAAATCAGCGAATATCTATTTCTCCCTAGTAATGCCATCCACTATGCTTGGTTCACACACGATCAGTTTTTAAACTAGTGCATGGTGCTATGAAAACATTTTTGGTGCACTTACAATGGCTTGCTGTTCCTAATAAATCCTCAGATATTCCACTATGGGGTTAGGCACACCATCACTGGGCAGCTATGATAGCGCAGGCACCTAATGGAGAAAGGGTTTACTTGGCTCCAAGTTCAAGGTCTGTCATTGTGGGGAAGTCATAGCAAGGGGCTTGTGATAACCGGTTACATTACAACCACGGTCAAGAGTAGAGAGCAATGGATTGATGCACACCAGTGCTGGGTCAACTTTCTCCTTAACTCAGTCCAGGGCCAGGAGCTCAGGAAGAGAGATGCTAATGCAGCTCCGAGTGGGCAGATCCTCCAACATAAATCAACACGGTAAAAAGGATCTCTCACAGACACCCACAGACATTTGCTGCTCCCTTCTTTTCTTTTGAAAAATGAAATTTCATCTTTTTCTAACAAAGAAGGAATTTTTATTAATCTATACCTCAAGTTGCCTTTTAGAAAAAATTATGGCAGTAAAGGCCAAACATTCCGATATGTAGTCAAAGTAATTCTCCATTTCTCCCATTTCAGTGCCTCACATCGTGGTGTGTCTGAGGGGAGATGCTCCTGTTGCTGGGCCTTGACTCAGAGAGATGAAGCTGTCTGCCCTCTTCTGCACAGTGTCACAGCCAAGTGAGAAGTGAGACCCAGGTGCCACAGAAGCTCCCCCAGGCACGAGGCAGCAAATGTTCCTTCCTCCCTCGGGGTCTATTCTGGGAGCTCACAATTATTTGATCTTCAGTAAGCTAAGTGCTATTCTATAACTAATTATTTTTAATTACATCCTACTGAGTGAGCTGGGTTGAGATCTTTGTCAGGCTCTTTGGGCTCCCACTGTGTACTCTGCATCTGTTCCTTCTAGCAGAGGCATGGCGATTAACAGATGATTTTTGTCTTTCATGATGATTATTTATCCTCCGAAGATATTGTCACCTCAGTTGCTCCCAATGGTGAAGGCACACCCTACCCTGTCTTCAGACATTTGTCCCAGACATCCAGGAAGTGTAGAGCTCACACTGTTTTCTCTGGTTCAACTTCTGCCCTTTCCCTTACTGCTTCTTCCCCAAAGGCTTCTGTAGTGACAGCTACCTCACCAGGATGTGACAAAAGGCAAGCAATATAAATGGGAAGTCTAGCCTTTAGGCAAAATAGGGGAAATCAGAAAGCCCCCTAGATCCTGTTACTTTCCCAGGCTTTGTCTTCAGCACCTGGCTGAAACTCCTCTTTCCCAGATTCCTTTTGTTACTCCAGGGTAGAGGAACGCTGACAGCCCCTGTGGTAGAGTCTGGAGGCAGCGTTAGAAGGAACTAGAATGCTAGACTAACGTATTTGTTCCATCACTCAATTATTCCCTTGCTGGAATTCTGGAGGAAGCCAGGCTACATACAGACTGGGTTGTACAATCTACATTGGAGTAGTCTTTTAGGAGAGAACATTTAGCCCGTTAGGAGGAATACTTCCATTGGAAGGACACTGGGGACATCTATAAAAGCAGGGCACATTCACATTGCTTTTCCTGTCCTCAGAATAGTTAACCATCATTTTAAAATGGGGATTTTGCTTTGTTGTTCCATATCCTTAATGTCATCAAGGTCCTCTGGCTATCTACTCATGGGCTCCATGGAAGATCAAAGATTTTTCCTACTCTGTCTATCATTTCCCCACATGTCACTTCTCCCACTGATCTTGGCTCTGTCATGCTATGCTGAAAAGATGCCTAAGGATGGTGGCTCCGCCACTGTGGGAACTCTCATTCATGCAGGGCTATCATGCTATTCTACTCCTAATTCCTCTAGTCAGCTTTTCTTTCTTCAATGCCCAGACTCATTGATTGTGGTCACCTTTGCATAGGCACAAGAGCTTGACCAAAATTCTGTGTGCAGTAGTTATTGTTAGGTGAGTGAATTTATTCTTCATAGTTTATTTTTTTTGTGACATACACTAAACATAAACTTTACCATGCTAATTTTCAAAGTGCAAAATTCAATGACCCTTGCATGTTCATATCACTGCCCAATTACCACTGCCACCACTTTCCAGAACATTTTTATTATTCTAAGCCCAAACTCTATACTATTAAACACTAAACAGACTGGAGCATTCCATGCTGCTGCTTTCTGACTTGATGGACTTGGCTGCTCTAGGTAGTACACACACACACACACACACACACACACACACACACACACACACACACACACAGAGAGAGAGAGAGAGAGGAGAGAGAGAGAGAGAGAGACATGTATATATATATATCATGTGTATACCCATACACACATAACATGTGTATATATATATATATATATATATATATATATATATATACACACATATATATTTATTTAAAACTTTTCTACCTTCATATAGGTTTTTTGAGGTTCATCTTTTTGGCAGTGTTTTGTGTGTGTGTGTGTGTGTGTGTGTGTGTGTGTGTGTGTGTGTAGGAGCCAAAGGTAAACCTTGAGATGTTCCTCAGGGCACTAGGATCTCTTACTGACCGGGAACTCACCAATTCAGATAGGTGGGCCAGTCAGCAAGCCTAGAGGATTCACCTGTCATTTTCATCTTCAAAGCTGTGGAATTATGGGTGGACCACTAAGCTTGGCCTTTTCACATACATTTCAGGGGTTAAACTTAGGTATCATGCTTACACAGCAATCACTTTACTGACTGAACTGTCCCCCAAGGCCCCCTGCTCCTTTTAAAGGATGAATAATATCACATTACGGATATGTCACATTTGTTTGTCCCTTCTCCTGTTGATGAAAAGCTTCTACTTTTTGGATACCCTCAATGATGGCGATGTGAAGACTGATGAACAAATATCTGAGTCTTTATTGCAATTCTTTTGGATGCTCTTAATGATGGAATGACTGGATCTGGTGGTGATTCTGTTTAACTGTTTGAGGAACTACTGAGCTGTTTTCTGCAGTGAATTTCTGCAGTACCATTTATATATACTTCTGTCGGCAAGGCACGGGCTTATAGTCTGTAAAGCATCCACCCTTCTCTACTTCCTTCTTGGTAATAGTTGCTGTAATAGTCATGATGTATCACTTGTTTTGATTTATATGTCCCTAAAGGCTCAATGAAGGCAGACACTTTTTCTTTGTGCCCATATGCTTATAAAAACATATCCAGAATAACCAATGTTCTTTTTTGAACATAGATATTATTTGAATACTTTGCTTTGGAATGGATTTTCTTTTATTGATACAATTTAAGGTCAATTTTGTGATATGTATATTTCTCCTCTTGTTTAGGTATTGTGTTTATATAGCTCATTTAGAAATGTAATGTATAATTTAGTACAGATTAGAGAGTTACCTATGATAGTCAAAACTTAGCATTAAGTTAGTTTGGATTTCAAGATATGCAGAGATGTATTTGAGATGAATAGGCATTCTTCAAACCTTTCAAAGACCTACAGAATATGGCATTTAAAATGGTTTAA
Organism: Cricetiscus sungorus; assembly: GCA_030556225.1. Lineage (NCBI taxonomy): Eukaryota > Metazoa > Chordata > Mammalia > Rodentia > Cricetidae > Cricetiscus > Cricetiscus sungorus. The sequence continues at coordinate 15,697,221 of JANBXA010000729.1, forward strand.
GGTTTTTCTTGACAGTGAGACACAACTGCTCCTGGTAACACCACCTACAGAAGAAAGGAAGATGGACATCGAAGAAACACATTATGGAGTTTGCTTCTAATATGGCAAGACTAGCCATTTGAGCAAGGTACTTCTCTTGTCTAGACGGTTTGACTTTATGTTGTAGAAACTGGACATGCAGGACCCACAAAAAGGTGACTGCTGAAACAAGATGGACATTGCTACAGGATACCTGCTTCATGGACAAGGCTGCCAGATAGCCAGACAGTCTACAGGACACAGAGAAAAATGACTGACAAACTACCAATACAGGTGGACGGTTTAAAGTTTCCTGCCTTGTTGAGGAATCTGGACACACACTATGGCCTATGGGCTGAAGATGGAACATTACAAAAGAACTTCGGGTGACTGGCCAGGCAATGCATTGTCTCTGTCATTTCTAGAGTTTATATATTATCCTTCTGTGGTCTTTGAAGGAGTTGAAGACAGATAGTTATGATTATAGTTTTTCTTAGTTAGGATTAAAAATAAGTTACATATAGGACTTTAGACTCACAAAGATAGGATAGATGATATTTTCTTTAAGTCTTACAAAATGTTAATGGACTAAATATTGTTAACTGTGATTCTTATTTGATAACTGTTGTATGGTATATTTTGCTATGTTAAGGTTAAACCCCTTCTTTTACTTTAGACAGAAAAGAGGAGATGATGGGAGATGTGATTCTGTATATATGCTTCTCATACTGTTAATAAAGCCCTGTGGCCAATAGAAAACTAGATAGGTAGGGCTAGGAGACTAGGAGGAGGAAGAGGAAGTAGTAGGTGGAGTCAAGATGTAGCCGGGGAAGGAGCAGGAAGCCTGCCGCGCGGCTCCCCATAAGACGACCACGTGGAAATACTTAGATAAGTAGAAATGGGTTAATAATTAAGGCAGAGCTAGCCCATTAACAATAATGGTAACTGGCCAACAGGATTGTATCAAATACAGAGTCTCCTGCGTGTTATTGGGGGCCAGGACGCCAGACCAGCAGCAGGCGGGCTGGCGGAAACTTACATGCTACAAATGGGCCCATGTGGCTGCAGGACAATGGCGGCAGAACCAGCAGCAGCCTGCGGGGAAACCTACCGCAACACTTTTCTACCTTCATATAGGTTTTTTGAGGTTCATCTTTTTGGCAGTGTTTTGTGTGTGTGTGTGTGTGTGTGTGTGTGTGTGTGTGTGTGTGTGTGTGTGTGTGTGTAGGAGCCAAAGGTAAACCTTGAGATGTTCCTCAGGGCACTAGGATCTCTTACTGACCGGGAACTCACCAATTCAGATAGGTGGGCCAGTCAGCAAGCCTAGAGGATTCACCTGTCATTTTCATCTTCAAAGCTGTGGAATTATGGGTGGACCACTAAGCTTGGCCTTTTCACATACATTTCAGGGGTTAAACTTAGGTATCATGCTTACACAGCAATCACTTTACTGACTGAACTGTCCCCCAAGGCCCCCTGCTCCTTTTAAAGGATGAATAATATCACATTACGGATATGTCACATTTGTTTGTCCCTTCTCCTGTTGATGAAAAGCTTCTACTTTTTGGATACCCTCAATGATGGCGATGTGAAGACTGATGAACAAATATCTGAGTCTTTATTGCAATTCTTTTGGATGCTCTTAATGATGGAATGACTGGATCTGGTGGTGATTCTGTTTAACTGTTTGAGGAACTACTGAGCTGTTTTCTGCAGTGAATTTCTGCAGTACCATTTATATATACTTCTGTCGGCAAGGCACGGGCTTATAGTCTGTAAAGCATCCACCCTTCTCTACTTCCTTCTTGGTAATAGTTGCTGTAATAGTCATGATGTATCACTTGTTTTGATTTATATGTCCCTAAAGGCTCAATGAAGGCAGACACTTTTTCTTTGTGCCCATATGCTTATAAAAACATATCCAGAATAACCAATGTTCTTTTTTGAACATAGATATTATTTGAACAGAAGTTAGGTAGAACCCACTAAAGGTTCATCGATGCAGACAAAGAACAAATGAAATTTTGAGGGGGCTGTGTTCAACAGTTAACTCATCTGGAAATAGGTGCTAACTAAAATTCCTGTGTTCGAAAGTCCTAGTTCCCCCGCATGCTCATTTTCTGTTAAGATTTAATTTATTCTTATTTATATGCATTGCATGTGTATGTTGGTGTGTGGATATGTGCATGTGAGTACAAGTGTTGACAGAGTCCATAAGGGGGAGGTATCTGCTTCCCTGGAGCTGGAGTTGCACGTGGCCCCAGACATGCATCTACTGTGTTTTGACCTTCTGAAATGCTGAATCTAGATAAAGGCTTGCACTAAAGCAAGATCTCAATTTGGCCTTCACCTAGGTTACCAGCAGCCTGTGTCACCATTTGGTGCTGACATTTGATTGACCCATCTTGCTTTGTGCAGCCAGCTGTAAATTTGGCTTGATTTCACAGTCCTCATTGGAGGCCTGCACTCAGACAAACACTAGTGACTGGAGCAGGAACAAGTACTGTGAGGGTTAGTGTTGATTTTCAGCTTGGTAAGGTTCACAGTCACAATGAAAACAACCCTGTGGAAAATCTCCTGCGAGGGATTTTCTGGATTAGTTTAGTTGAGGTGGAAAGAGCCACCCTAAATGTGGGAGGCAGCATTTTATGGGCTGAGGTCCCAGACAGAATCAAAAGGAGAGAGAGGTCACTAGCAGCACTCATGACTGTGTGTGTCCAACTGTGGACTCAGTGTCAAGCTGGCATTCAAGGAGCCTCATGACTGCCATGACTTTCTTGTCATGATGGCCTGTAGCCTCACGCAAATGAAACCTTTCTGCCTTGAGTAGTTCTCATCAGGTATTTGTCTCAGCAATGTAGTGAATAATTAAAACAAGTCTTGAGTTTGACTTGCCTCTGAAGACCTCCTATTTCCTAGATTTGGAATTCAATCATTGCTTCCTAAGTACTAGCTACATATTCTCACATTCCTACCAGGAACATCATAAGCTACTCTAGTAAATATTGCAGTGAAATGGAAGTAAAGTTTCATTAACTTAAGAGCTCACTAATGCAGTGTTTCTACAAAAATGGAAAACTGGTGAGGCTAAGGTGAATGTTAGTACACCTAGGTTGTCTTTCTCATTATTACCATTTATGTATTTATTTAAAAATAAGTAAATGAAAATTCTCCTGTATACTCCAAGCTGTTGGTCTCTTGGGTAAAGCTATAGACAATGTTAGCCAGAATTCTCTTATTTATATTCTCATGATTGTGTTGCATATTAAAATCACCTCCAGGCCTTCCCTTTTCCAAGCGAAGTAATATCTGCTCTTTGCACATTCTCCAAAATATATTCATATTTAACTTGCAAATGATTTTTCCTATTCTCTAGGTCATATCTCATTGCTATATGAATTTATTAAAATGCCGAGCTCAAAGCAATTCTGCTCCATTAAGTTTAAAATCATGGCTGGGAAGATGGCTCAGTCAGTAGTGTTTGCTAGGCAAACATGAGGTCTTCCGTTGTGGTGTACAGTTCTAATTCCAGCACTGAAGAGATTGAATAAGGTGGATTTCTGGCCAGCTTAGCTGTTTCTGGTAAGTTCCAGGTTCAGTGAGATACTGTGTCTCAAAAATGGTCTGGATAGCCACTAAGAAAGATGTCTAAAATTAAACTCTAGCCTGCATACACACACACACACACACACACACAAGAGAGAGAGAGAGAGAGAGAGAGAGAGAGAGAGAGAGACAGACAGACAGAGACAGAGAGAGAGACAGAGAGAGACAGAGACAGAGAGAGGAGAGAGAGGGGTGATATGGGAGAAGGGATTATGGTTAAGGAGAGTAACCACCCACAGACTTTTCCAGGGCACCCCCAACTGTCAAGGCAGACCTACCCAGAGCTACACAGAGTTACATGGGTGCAATGTGGCTCTGACTGTAGAGCATGCTCATGTATTCTTAAAGGATGAAAAGACCACTGCAAAGCTCAGCGAGGAATTGGATAAACTGAGGAAAGTCACTTCACCTCTGAGGCCCGGCTTCTTCACCATAAAATGATGGCAAAGAGATCAATCTCTCCAGTTCATTTTTGACCCTCCAAGAACTGGGCTTTCCATGATACTGAGGCTAATGCACTGAGCTGGCATCTTGGAGAAACTTCATCACATTCTAAATTCTGGAAACATTCTAGAAATAATCTGTTCAGTGACAACATTTGTACGATGGATATTCACTGAGTATGGGATATGGGCAAACACTGGTGGAAATAGGAAGGCCATCTGCCAAGCCCTTGCATGTCAGTGGAATCAAAACTAAGAAATGGGGTAGCAAGATGGGTCAGCAGACAATGCCAAACTTCACCTGAGTTTGATCCCCAGAACCCACAAAGTAGAAGGACAGAACTTGAATTTTCCTGACTTTCAAGCATGTCATGACACAGGCTTCTACACACACACACACACACACACACACACACACACACACACACACACTTTTCTACTTGAGTTCCGCGGTTACCAAAGCCTAGAGGAAACTTTATCACCTAAGTGTCATATACCATCATGGGTCTCCTTCTTTAAGGCTCTGAGAACATTTGTGAGTTGGAAGTGAGTTTCTCTGGACCCCCAGATAGGGCTCCTCTGGAGAGGTGTAGCTCTCAGAGCAGGCAGGAAACAGGGGCACCTCTCCACCACCCTTTGAAGTACTGTTCTTAGTAGCCCCACAGTTCCTGTATTTCTGTGTGCTAAGTAATTGGTGAGCTCACATCCTGCTGTGTGTACTTTGAAAAGAAAGAAAGAAAAAAAGTTCTGCCACCAGTGGAGCCCTGGAATGTGAAAATACTCAGCTGTACAGAGCAACACACACTCAACTCTCTGTCCTTGTCTGTGAGTCCCATCCAGGCTCCTTCTGTATCAAGTGGAAGAAAAAAATAAACATCAAAATGGGCAAGGGGAGTGCTGGAGGAAGGTGAAGAGGCAAACACGAGAACTCTATGCTATGGAGGATGTCACTCTGCCCTCCCTAGACTCTCTGGTCCCTGTGATCTCCATCAGAGAAGACAGAACATGGCACAGAAGATGAGCAGAACCCTTAAAACAAGATGAGGGACTCTCAAGGATGAGTGTGGACAATGGCCAAGAAACCACTATAGAGGAAAGGACTCCCACAGCGTGAAAGACCACAGTGGTCAGAGACCCTTATGTTTGCCTCCATTTTAAGTGAGCTTTATACTATTTCTAAAACCCCTAGAACAGGTGGGTTTCCCGAGGGCCAGTTTCCTGCCCAAGTGGTTAGAGGCCCACTTGGGTGAATTCTTAAGGAAAGGGACAATGGGTCTTTGTTCTTTACCAGAAAGCCCTCCTGCTAGATAGTCATCGTATGATCTTCTGCACAGTTTAAAATGTTTCCACTTAGGGCTAGCAAAGAACAAAGACCTTGATCATGTAATTCAGTTCCTGGGTTTATAAACTGCTGATTGTAAGGGAAGGGATACGACCTTCAAGCCAACTCCTACCTGACTAACTACCAACATCATGATTAAATCACCAGGTATATTCTCAAAATAAGAGTTCACGGGCATGTTCAAGTCAGCATCGGCTCCTGTCATTCTTATCTTTAAGAGAGAAACTAACCGCTACTTTGTGGTTACCGAGTAAAGCAAACACACGCCTCCAGACCCGGAAAACACTGTCATCCAATGAGCTTCCTCCTAACAAAGCAGGCTTGCTGACAAGGTTACTCACTTCCCATGGAGCTGTTCTTCAGAGACACAAATTCAACAGGGCTGAGATGTTAGACTGGAAGGAACACCAGCAGGAACAGAAGCACAAGCTACACTGTTCAATTACTTCTCACACCACTGTCCTGAGCTTTTTTTTTTTTTTTTTTTTTTTTTTTTTAAACAGGTCTTACTAACTAGCCAAGGCTGACCTCAAACTTGTGGCTTCCTACTTCAGCCCTCCTATCCCCACCTCATCCTACCCTCACAAGCTCAGCAATTACAGGGGCGGATAGTCATCACACAAAATCCCGTTATTCTTTTTTGGTTTTTATGAGAAAAAGTCTTGCTATGTAGCCCAGGCTGGTTTGGAAGTCAATGTTGCCATCTCACCTTGGACTTGAACTTGGACTTGGACTTGAACTCCCGTGTCTCTAAGTGCTAGGATGACAAGTGTTCACCACCACACCTGGCTATGTCACTCATTATCAACTACACAGTTCTCAGTTGAAGTGACTTTGTTTTGCTTGTGTTCTGGGAAGGCTCCTATCAAGACTGAAAAGAATAGCAAAGCCAGGTGATGGTGACCTATAATCCCTGCACTCTGGAGTCAAAGGCAGGAGAATCTCTGAGTTCAAGGGCAGCCTGGTCTACAGAGCAAGGTTTAGGACAGCCAGGGCTAGACAGAGAAATCTACCTCAAAACAACAAAACAAAAAGAATAGCAGGTGTTTACTGCCAGCTGTAGGAAGTATTTAGGTTGTCTCATGGTGCTAAATGTTACACTTTAGTTTGCACACAGCTTTAGTTAGTACCTCTGTCTTTCCCCACACAAGTAAGACAAACTAATCACATCATTGAGTTTATGATAGCAAAATTACTATCTTTGGGGAATTCTGGAGAGTGGGAGAAACTGCGCTTAAAGAATCAAAATTTCAGGGCTGGGAGTTGGCTTAGTCAGCGAATTGGCTGTAGCCCAATCATGGGGACCAGAGTTGGAGCCCCAGCACCCCCATAAAAAATGTGTGCTTTGTCTATCATCCCAGAGCTGGGGAGGCTGGGACAAGAGCATCCTCTGGACTCGAACGACAGTCAGCTTAGCCAAATTTGCAAGATCAGATGTAGTGAGACCCCCTGCCTCAAAAAGTAAGGTGAGAACAACTGGAAAAGACACTCAAATTTGAGATCTGGTCTTCAGTGGTGTACACATGTGCTCCTGTACATACACAGAAGAGTTAAAAGGTTGTGTACAATACACTTTTCATGGACTTTACCATGTGTTCCTGTACATACACAAAAGAATCAAAAGGTTATATAAATTTTTCATGGACTTTAACCAGTGGCAACATTCCGTCAGAAACAAGGTGAACTATTTGCCTCAGAGTCACAGCTGCGTGTTTAGTTCCTGTCAATTGGCATCCACTGTGGAAATCGGGCTTTGTCCTTCCATCCAGATCAGCGCCACTCAAGGCTCCTCCTCAGGAAGGCTTGCCTTTGTAAAGATCAGTCACTCTGTCAGCTGAGGCTCTGGCTTGTCCATTCTAATAATGCAGTGGCAGCCAAATGTGCTCTTAACAGCATGTTTGTTGTACTATAATTAACTCCATAGCGATTAACACTAATTAACTTAGGCCAAGGACAACAAATTAAGATAATGGAAAACCGGGTCCTCACATGTTCATCTGATTCACTTACCCCAGCATCAGTATCTTAATGTAGCCCAAGACGGGTCAGCCTTCTCTCTTACCTAAGCTACCTGGTAAGAGGGCAACCCACATTGCATTCTGTACACTTTGTTTTCCTGAGTGACAGGGCTTGGCAGTAGTTTTCCTTGCTACCAAGGGTAGAGATAGTGGAAAGTGTGGGAAGGATGAATAATTTTATAATTCTAGGGCTCTTGGAGCCATGTTCCAATTTATTAAAAAATGAAGATCTTCTATTCTTTCAATTAAGCACAACAGAAATTCTAGAGTCTTCACTAAAATGTGACTTTAGGAACTAGGGAAGTAAGAATAGTGTATATTTGCCCTTGTTCCTCATGACACTTAAATTTAGAAAAAGAAAGGATGCAGCTGGAGAGATGGCCCAGTCAGTAAAATACTTCCCTTCCAAGCATGAGGCCCCTACGTCAATCTCTAGAAATAATGTGAAGACAACAACAATAAGCTAGGCATGATAGTGTACTAGCCCTGGAGAAATGGAGATGGGTAGCTCCCTGGGGATGTCTGCAAAGCCAGCCTCACCTACCTGTTGAGTTCCAGGCTAAGGAGAGACCCTGCCTCAAAAACCAAGATGGATGTGGTCTAGAAATGTCAGTCAAGGTGTTACTGGCTTTCATATATATATATATATATATATATATATATGTGAACATACATGAGGGGTTTTATGGGACAAGAATGGGAGAGAATAGAATTCACATCCAATGTGTAAGCCCTGAGTCTTATTTTATGTATGTGTCTTTTCCTCTATGTGTGTTCTCATTAACTCTAAACAGTGCCTTTTGAAAAATGGCCTATGTCTAGTTCTGCAGAAGGGGTAATTGAGGCTGAAAAGGGTAAGTAGAATATTACAGTCAGTAATACCTGCATGTATAGTCATGTGTGTATATGGTCACATGTGTGTCTGTGCATGCACACACACATGGGCCAGGGGTTGACCTTTGATGTCTTCCTTTATTTATTGAGCCAGGATCTCTCCCTCATTGAGTTCACCATTTTGTTTTGATTCAACTGGTTTAGCGAGCCAGCTCATCCAGGTAAAATCTGTCCTCACCTCCTAGGAGTTCTAGAAGGAAGTCTCAGCCTTTACGTAGGTGCTGGGGATCCAAACCTTAGCACCAATAATATTCAGACCTAAAGAAGAAGGAGGTTTGGACAAACACTACAACACAGACTCACCTTAAGAACATTGTGCTAAGTGAACTAAGTCACAATCACAAGGGGTACGTACACAAGAGAACTAGCCTGCTCAGATACTGAGGGCAGATAGAATGCTTAGGCCAAGAGGAGGAGATGAGGATTACTTCCTAATGGGTGCAGAAGTACTGTTTGGGAAGATACAACACTCCTGGAGATGGATAGTGGCTAGAGTTGCCGAGCAAGGTCATCATCTTTAGGGAACGAAATCATGCACTTGAGTTGGTAAAGCCCTTGCTCACAAACCTAAGTTTGATGCTCAGAATGCACATAAAAAGCTGGGCACACATGCAGCCTCGGAGATGTGAAGAAGGACTAATAGGCTATATGAGCAATACAATGAAACTCTATAAAGAGTAGTGTCCTAGCTTCACAAGGCAAGAGCAACCCAATAAGTCTAAGTGGGTTTCTGACTATCAGACAGAAAGCAGTATGTGAGTGAGAATCCTAGAATGACATTTATTAATGACTTTTATTATATCTGTATATGTCTGCAGTGTACATGCCCGTGTGTAGACATGGTCACAAGTATGTTCTTGTACACGCATGTGTGTACACATGCATGTAGATTCAGGGGTTGACCTTGGGTGCCTTCCTCAGTCACTCCCCACTTTATTTTTTAAGGCAGGATCTCTTGCTTAATCAGGAGTTCACCCTTTTGATTTGATTCAACTGGTTAAGCTTGCCCACATAAGACTTCTGGGACTAGAAGGAAGCCTCAGCTTTTATGTGGGTGCCGGAGATTCGAACCTCAGCACCCAGGCTTCCACGGCAAGCACTTTATCCTCTGAGCCACCTCCATAACCCCTCATCAGTGTCCTCTGGAGTAGGGTTTATGCTGGTGGAGAGAAAGTGTGCAATAATCTATGAGTGTAGAATGCTTACTATAAAATCACATCAAGTACTGGACCAAAGTGTAGAATCTGGGCAAGATATTCACTTAGATAACAAACTCATTTTTATGATAGTTATGTAACGGAAGGGAATCTGGAAGGCTCTAGGGCACACAAAATCTTGTTATAGCTAATACAATTTCCCTTTTAATTGTGGAAAAAAACTCCCACGTAACATAAAATTCACTGAGATCATTTGCATTTGACAGTGAAGTAGTAGTATATGTATCCATATTGTTATAGACCCATTTCCAAACTTTTTCATCAGGAAAATTTGAAACCATATCTATGAAACTTCAAGATCTTTCCCAGCCTGGCAGCCAGTATTCTACTTTATGTTTCATGAAGTTTACAATTTCATGTTTGATGCTCACAGCTTCCCTTCCTTGGGGTCTAACTGTTGAGCTTGGGAGATTAACAACAATATAAGGGTCACTTTGTGATTTTCTTCCCCTTAGCACAGTGTTCTCAATGTTTTGTGCTGCCATGAGAAGGGATTCCTTCCGTTTCTCAGAGTCAGTAATAGTCCCTTGTGTGTACATACTAGTTCTATTCATCCATCATCTGTTAAGGATTTTTGGGCAATCTCTACCTCTTGGCTGCCTGGTGATGAGCATGAATACGCAAATATCTCTCCAGGTTCCTGCTTTCAGTTCCTCTGTCTGAATAGACATGCTGGGGTTTTATTCTAGTTTTTATTTCTTTTGTGTGTCGTGCTTGAGATTGAACCTTATTCATGCTAGGCAGGTACCCTGCCACTGAGTTAGATCCCAGAACTCTATTTTTAATGTTTTGAGGAACCACCTAACTGCTTTGCATATCAGCGATAACATTTTACATTCCTGAAGACAGTGCACGAAATCACCAGGCTTATTTTCTAATAGTCATGGCAATGGGTGTGAGATCATGGTGGTTACAATTTACATGTTCCTAATGATCAGTGAGGTTGAGAATCTTATATGTGTTCATTGGCTATTTACATATCTTCTTTGAAAAAATGTTTATTCAAGACCTTTGCCCATTTTAAAATAGGTTTGCATTCCTGTTGAGTTATATACAAGTATTAATTTTATATTATACAATAAATCCATTCAGTTATATAAATCATTAAAAAACCCTTTATAAACAATTATTCCTTTAATTCCAACTTAGAATACAATTGATACATTTGACATTTCTAATGTCTTTGCTTTTGTACCCTCAACTATCCTCTATGAACATTAATTACTCTTTTGAATTTGGAGTTTATTATCTCCCAAACTTTAGACATGATATATGTGTGTGTGTGATCCTTAAAATATGTATTCTACATATAGCATATTTCAGAAGCTTTGAAATTAAAACAAGGTGCTGTTTATACTCCTCCACGTCTCTCTCCAATGTATGCAAGACACACTCTAGCACCTGTTCCCATTTCCTCATTTCTGCTCTGCAGAAGATTATTCTCACATTTTGTCTCAGATGTATTACTCCTCTCCCTCCCTCCCTCCCTCCCTCCCTCCCTCCCTCCCTCCCTCCCTCCCTCCCTCCCTCCCTCTGTCTCTCCTCTCTCTCTCTCTCTCTCTCTCTCTCTCTCTCTCTCTCTCTCTCTCTCTCTCTCTCTCTCCTTTCTTTTCAGGGTCTCATGTAGCCCAGATTGGCCTTGAACTCCCTATGCAGTCAAAGATGATCTTGGACTTCTGATCCTCATGCTTCTACCTCCCAGGTGGTGGGATTATCATCACCACACCCAGTTTATGAGACAATGAGGATTAAACCCAGCGCTTTTTGTACACTGGGCAAATAGTCTCCCAAATGAGCTACATCCCAGCTCACTCTATAAGAAGAGCTCAATTATGTGGACTAGGGTATTTTTCATGTTAGAAAATATAACAAAAAAGTTACAATAATTATTTTTCAGTGAAATACAATAGAAATCAATTGTGCAATGTTAATATAAACAGTGTATTTCATAATACATCATCATATTTCCAAAGCCAAAAGTGTTGAAAGAAGTATTCTTACTTTAACAACGTATTTTGATGCACACATTTTCTCTCTCTGTCCCCCTCCTTCTCTCTCTGGCAGTACTGAGGACTGAACCTAGGACTCTGTGCATGTTAAGCAAGTGACCTATGTCACCAGATTCTTTGCAAATCTTTTAAATATCTGGCTTTACAGAAGATGATGTGAGCTTCTTATATGGGTTTCTGTACTCTGTTGCTATCACACCGTGAAACTTCTAGAAAACTTCACTGTATAAAGTAAGGGTAAAAAGGAAAAAGCAGACCTTGGCAGTAGTGTGAAAATAGTTGCACACATCTCTGGAGGTGTTTGGAGGTTGCTGGGTTCCCTGGACTGGACTGTGAGAACTATTTACCCCCACTGAAATAGAAATAAGAGCATATTTGCTCTCCTAAGGTGCTTAGTTGCTTTTGCTGTTGCTGTGATAAAATATTCTTACAAAAGCAACTTAAGGGAGAAGGATTTCTTTAACTGGTATTTCAAGGAATGTCAAGGCATCAGGGACTCGGGGCTGTTTGTCACATGACATTTATAGTCAAGGAACAGACAACAGGGGTCAGCTAGGTGGCTCAGAAGGTAAAGGTGCTTACTGCCAAATTTGACTACTTGAATATGAATGATCCTTGGAACACACATGCTTTAAAAGAGAACTACCTCTAACAAATTGTATTCTGTTCTCTACAGAGGACCATGATACACTCACATGTGTGCACGCACGCGCGCGCCACACACACACACACACACACACACACACACACACACACACACACACACGAAGAAGGAAGGGGAGGAGGAGGAAAAGAAAACTGGCAGTGAATGCATATTGCTGCTCGTTTTTTCTCTGTTTATGCAGTTCAGGATTCCATCCAGAGGATGATGACACCCACAGTGGGCAGGTATTCCCATATCTATAATGACATCAAGATAATCTCATAACTGTTCTCAACTAGGATTGGATTGGGGGAGCTAAGTTTGGGGAAGTGAGAAGAGAGGAAGGTAGTTCCTCTTTTTGATAGGTTGGGTCAGCAATATTTAGAGGGTTTTGGTGTCTAGCTGACACTGGGACTGTCAGCAGTTATGTCTGTAACCATCAGTTTAAAGCTGTGTGAGAAGGTCTGTCCATAATATAGGCCCACAAGAAGATTCCTAATTCAGGAATTTCATCATCTCTCCTTGAGGCCACACACACACACACACACACACACACACACACACACACACACAAATGTGATTCTACAGAGAAGACCAAAACATCAGACATTTCCTCCAATGGGTTTCTTATTATATCCTGCTTTCACAGAGCAGGAAAACATTGCCATTAAAAACAGCTGAGTCTGATACTCAAGTCATTCATCTGAGCCCCTTTTAGAGACCTCATCACCCACGTATGACAAAGAGCAAGGCTATTTGTTTGCATAACGTGTATAACGTCTCATTTTCCTAATATTGCATAGAAAGCTTTTTTTTTTTTAAAGGAACTTCTGTTTTAGCAACACATATTCAAATGAATCAAATAGTTTTCTGAAATCAACTGCTGAATAAGAAAAGTTCACCAGTGCATAAATCTGTGTTATCATTTGGATGTGTGTGTCGGGGGAGATATTCACTGTTGTGAGCACATTATGTGGTAAATGAAATACTCAGTGCAAAGTAGTTGGAGGGTTCAAAAGATGCAGTATTTTGAATACATTGGGTGTTCAAATTACTTGATATACAATGGTAGAGATACATACTGTGTGTTAGATTAAGTGAGGAGAGTGTGATTTAAGGGAGACCTTGTGTAGGTAACTACAGCTGCTGTGGGTTTGTGACTGAAACAACCTTGTCATGTCCAGAAGATCAAACCAGACAAAGCTAAAGCATGAGCAAGGGAGGAGCTTACATCGCCCCACTGCTGGGGGAGGAGAATCATTCTTCTTTGGGGTGTGGCCACTGGTATGTGCTTAGTCCCACACCCACATATATATGCACAGCACTAACTAAATTTAGTGGGTTGTTATTTAAAAGGAAGAAAGGAAAGAAGGAAGGGGACAAGAAAATGAGAGGAGGAATTGGGAAAGATGTGGAGAGTGGGCCGATATAATCATATTCCATGTATACACGTGTGAAATTCTCAAAGACTCATACCAAGTTACAAATGGAGCCTTCATTCATAGGACAATTCTGTAAAAAATGATGACCTATTACTTCTTTATTTCTTATTTTATCAATCTGAGTTCAAAAGCAAAAGAGTAATAGTAGCTATCTGGAACAGACATATTCTTGGGGACACAAAGCAGATTGAGATGGAGAAGGGGAGTTATTGGCTAAGGATACAAAGCTTCTATTTGGGAGATGAGACAATTATGAAAACGGGTGGCAACGAAGCAGGGTGAGAATCATTACTCTAGCAAATGTTATTGAACTGTACACCTAAAAAAATAGTTAAATGAGCTTGGGGTGGTGGCACATGCCTGTAATTCCAGCATTCTGGAGGTAGAGGCAGAAGGATCAGGAATTCAAAGTCAGCCTTGACTATTTAGAAAATCCAAAGTCAACCAGGGTTATGGGAAACCCTGCCTGAAACACACAAAAGCAACAGAAAGCTAAGTAGCCAATGTTGTCATCTCTTTCTACCAAAATTGCAAAAACAAATATATAATCTTTGAATCTATTATTTTTTTTCTTACTGGATTTGCCCATGGTCTTTTTCCTTTTTTAAAATCTCATCTTGGTCTCTTTCCTTTTGAATTTTCTAAATGGGCTGTTTCACAGTTGTTTTTCTTTAGTTTTCAAAACCATCACTCTTCCTTCTCCACCCTAAGTAGATGAGCTTGCCTATTTTGAAGAGAAAATGAAAGCCACAAGACACACACATTTGATCAGCTTCCTTCTCTCTTGTTCACTCTCTCCCTTTACCTACCGTGTCTCTGTCGAGCATTCCAGACTTTGGCTCCTTCCCCTGGGCACCCCCTCACTGTCATTCTTTCACTGGGTCTCTTGTCATTCTTGTGACTTCGGTCTCTTCTGCTCCCAGTGACAAGCGCAATGCAAGTGTTCCATTTTCAAACAACTAACTTCTGACAGTTTCTCCCATAGGGTGGCCTACCTTTTCCTTTCCCAATAAACTTCCCAGGCCATCTCTTTATCTTCCAGTCACTCCTCCACCCTCTGCCAGTTGGGTCACCCTGCCCACACTTGCCTGTCTTGCTCTCTGAAAGGACCAACTGCTAATGACAGATGCACAGTCTTTTCCTTGTTCCTTTCCTCCGGTGTTTCACACTTGGCAGTGCTGTCTGACTCTCCTGCTGGCCTTGCAGCCAACTCCTGCTCCTGTTTCTAGTTGGTTCTGTCTCCCCAAGGAAGTGTTATAGAACACATTTGGGTTTTTTTTTTACTTTATTCCTTTCTTTTCTAAAAAACATTCTGGGACAATTTTCTCTGTCTTGATGGTTTGAATGACAGACAACCGACTTGGTGGTGAATCTTGACAAACACAGTTTTCTTAGACAATATACTAATTTCTTTCATTCTCAAAATTTCAAGTATGTGTCATCAGACTTGTTCAAGTGGTCCACTAATCTCACAAGCAGAGCCAAACCAAATATGATTTCTGCTTTTTCCTTAGTTACCTATGTCTCTTCTATCTCTTGTCATGAGCAATGGAATTATTGTCTACTAAGTCTTCCAAGTTAGAAGTAGTAGAGGCATCCACAAATCCCACTTTGTCCTCATCTCCCACTTGTACCTATGTTACAATTTCGTATATTTTTTTATCTTGTTATTTCTGTTGCATTCAACAGTTACTAGTTTCAATTTGTTAGTTTGAGAATGTCATATATTTTCCCTGCATCATAGTGATAGATATAGATCTTAGGCAAATTGCCTTTTTATGTGGCCTGCTCCTCTACATTGGCTATGTGGACTTGTAGTCCTTAAAATTTTCTTTTTTGGAGCTAGAGAGATGGCTCAGTTGTTAAAAGCATCTGCCATGCAAATCTGATGAGTTTGGATCCCTGAAACCCACCTGAAAAAACCCTATGCAGTTCCATGCGCTTGTAATCCCAGACAGAGCTCTTTAAGGTGAGATGAGACAGAAGATGGAGACAGGGGGGTGGAGACAGGGGGGTGGAGATGGGGCTGGAGACAGAGGGTGGAGTTAGGGGGTGGAGACAGAGGGTAGAGACAGAGGGTGGGGACAGAGGGTGGAAATAGAGGGTGGGGTCAGAGGGTGGAGACAGAGGGTGGAGATAGGAGAAGTCTGTTGTTCATGTGACCTGGAGTGTGTAGCACAACATCAAGACCAAGTCAGACTTCATCTCAAAACAAAGGTGGATGGCATAAAGTTGACCTCTGATCTTCACAGGTACACCATGGCACACAGATCATTTACACACATAGCCACATAAAGTTTAAAAATTTCTCCGTGCACCTCAACTGATGAATGGATGGAAAAAACGTGGTACATTTACATACTGGAGTACTACTCAACAGAAAAATAAAATGAAATCCTGAAATTAGAAGGGAAATGGATGGAACTGGAAGAAACCATCCTGAGCGAGGTAACCCAGTCACAAAAAGACAAACATGGTATGTACTCACTCACATATAGATTTTAGGCGTAGAGCAAAGGATCACCAGCCTGCAATTCACATCACCAGAGAAGCTAGAAAACAAGGAGGACTCTAAGAAAGACATACATGGTCCCCTGGAGAAGGGGAAAGGGACAAGATCTCTGGAGAAAATTGGGAGCTTGGGGGTAAGCGAGAGGGAGTTAGAGAAAGAGAAGGGGAGAAGAGGAGGGGAGAGGTGGGCATGAGAGAACAGAAAGATTGAATCAGGGAAAGAATAGAGGAGAACAAGAAAAGAGATACCATAATAGAGGGAGCCATTATAGATTTAAGGAGAAATCTGGCACTAGGGAAATGTCCAGAGATCTACAAGGATGAACCTAACTAATGATCTAAGCAATAGTGGAGAGGCTACCTTTAATGCCCTTCTTCCAAAATGAGATTAGTGACTACCTTATATGCCATCCTAGAGCCTTCATCTAGTAGCTAATGAAAGCAGAAGCAGACACTCACAACTAAACACTAGCTGACCTCCTGAAATCCAGTTAGACAGGGAGGAGTGATGAGCAAAGGGGTCAAGCCCAGGCTGGAGAAACCCACAGAGAGAGCCGATCTAAACAAGGGGGAACTCATGCACCCCAGTCTGATAGCGGGAAACCAGCATATGACTGACCCAGACCCCCTGAATGTGGGTGTTAGTAAGGAAGACTGGGCAGTCTATGGGACTTCTAGTAATGGATCAGTATTTATCCCAAGTATAGGAATGGACTGTGGGAGCCCATCCCACATAGAGAGATACTTTCTCAGCCTAGACACATGGAGAAAGGAGGGCCTAAGCCCTGCTCCAAATGATCTGCTTCCCTGGGAAGCAGAAAGGGGATGGGCTGGGGTTTGGTGGGGGTGATAGAGGAGGAAGGGAGAGTGAGGGAACTGGGATTGACAGGTAAAACAACCTTGTTTCAAATTTAAATAAAAAAAGGAAAAAAATATTTAAAAGGTAAAAGTTTAAAATTGAAAATAAAATCAATTACTTCCTTGTTTTTCAAAACAGATCTCGTTTGACCAAAATATAAAGTCTAGACTCATGAACTATGTGATCTCTTATGTACAGTCCTAAATTTTAAGGGGGATTCAATAATTATTAAAGATACACTTTGACTACACCATTTATTTCTGGTTCTTAACAGTATGTCCTTCTAAATAGCCTCAAATTTGTTTAAAAGAACCCAGAGCCAAATAAATCTCCCCTCACACAACTGTCAAGATGAAAACAGACATACAATATTTTCAAAATAAAAAAGCTTAGTAAACACAGAGAGGAGATATATGCAAAAACCCACAACGGATTTAATTTGCAAAACCACACAGTCTTAGCTGAACTAGAGTGAAGATGATTTAGATAAAATACAACCAGAAAACAGATAGATGATACAGGGTAAACAATGACAGCTAATGGTTTAGCAGTAAACATTATGGGTGTGATGTGAAGATCTGAGAAGTTGATTTGCTTCAAGGTGCTGGAGGCCCTCACTGCTCATTGGAAGAATGCTCTAACTGTATCAGTGGGAAAATTCTCACCTTTTTGCAGGAAGAAAAACAGGCCTTTTCAAGTTGAAGGTGTAGATTCTAATTCTGTATCTTGCTGTCTTTATTTTTGTGTGTGAAGACTTGAGGAATTTCTCAGAGATGGATTCTATCTTCAGGGTTCAAGAAAAGAGATCAGGAAAACCTCTGTGTAGAGGTGAGTGAGTGTGTTTCCTTTCCCAGGAAGTATTTGGAGAGCGGAGTAAGCTTGAAAGACCACAACCACAAAGCAGGACAAAACACCCCCTGAGGTGACACAGGCAGAAGGTCAAAGGAGAGCAGGAAGTGAAAGCTTTTTGGTCTGAGCCTCATGAGTGGGAATTAATTAAGCCATTCTTGAGGTTTCTTCTGCTCATTTTCCTAGCTGCAAAAAAGTTCAGCCATAGGCAATGAAAGGTTAGGGACTGAAAATGAAAGCGAGAGATAAACCTTATGCATAAGGATTACAGCTGTCCTCTCAGGTATAAAAATCATTCACCTAGAAGCCAGCATCCACTTCCCACTACTGGCCAGGCATGCATAGTAACAAAAGAATGTAGAAAAAAGAGAGGCACCCATGGCTACAGCCCTCCGGGAAGACAGACTAGAATTCTAAGATGTGTGGGTCCAGCCAGGGAGGGCATGCTGTTTCTGTGCTAATGAGTCATCTGCACATTCTTGGTTATTTTTTTTTTCCTTAACCATGATTTGGTGGCAATGAACATGTATGAGAAATATTTTTCTGAGTCATACATTTAGCGATCTAAAAAAGCAGGTCAGGTTGAGGAAGTTCTCCTTTGTCTGCATTTTATGCTGCTGGCCATTACTCAGCCTTCTCTCATTAAGCTGGTGTTTACTTCGTGAGATTTCCTTCTCCAAAAGAAAGCAGGCCTCCTGAGGGCTAGCATCTTCTCTTTTTTTGTCTCTGGGCATCCAAATGATGTCCAGTGTGGTTAGGTGTCTGATCAACACATATTTAACTCAATAAGACAAATTTAGATTTCAATTAAAAAAATTCTTCGTTCCCCCGATTGACTAAACCAGTTTAAGGCGTAGAGCAAATGTCAGCAGCATTGAGTTTTTAAGAGGATCTATGATCTTCAAAACCCAAAAGTTGGCAAAATTTCAGGCACTGGCAAAAGAGTATAATGAAAATTATCCAAACTATTTTACAGGGAGCACTATTCTAAGGAGTTAGTCCAGTTATACTTCTTTTGTACTTTTTCTTTAATAGTCTCTTTCCTTCCCCTATAACTGAATATATACATCATCTAAAAGCACTGTCTAGGGCCTGGGGAGATGGCTCGGTGGGGGAAGGGACGTAAGTGAACTCATGAAGACTTGAGTTCCATGGTCCCCGCACCCACTGGCTGTGACCAAGCACTTGGTCCATAATTCCAGCACTGTGGGTGGCAGACACCTAAGGATCACTGAGTTTCCCAGGCTGCCAATCTATCCAGGTGGCTCCAGATTCAGTGAGAGACCCTCTCTTAAGGAAATAAGGCAGCAGCAGCAGCAATAATAAAGCAGTACACCTGTGTCCTCCCCTGGCTTCTGCAGAATACATAAGATCTATGCAGATACATAAGACCATATACACGGCATAGATCTCCTCACATACACCAAAACAGAACACACAGTGGTGAGTCTGCATATGACAGAATGATAAAGCTAAAGGGAATGAAGCCTCAGTGACTGCCAGGTACTTGGTCTCTGCTTCCTAGAAAGAGGGGAAAGAGGGTCATAAAGGTTCTCTACCGAGGCAGTTATTTATCCTAATTCATTTTCAGGGCTAGTAATTTTGCATTTCTATCTATTGTCTGTCTGTCTGTCTGTCTGTCTGTCTGTCTATCATCTATTTTTCAGACAAAGTCTTGTAGAGCCCAGGCTAACATATAACCAAGGATGACTTTGAACTTCTTCCCCTCTTCATTCTGTCATCCAGTTACAGGTTTGCAACTGCCATACTCAGAGCATGGCTGGTGACTGATATTGGACTTTTGTCCATGCCCCTTAACCCGCTGTACTGAACAAGAATATCTCTGGCCTGTGGCAAATAGCTATTCAATTAATTGTTTTGCTTTTGAAAATTGCTCATTTTCTCAAATGTGAGTTCTCCATTACAATTCTGATTTTGTTTTGTAACCAATCAAAACATAACATTGTTAAGATTTTGTTTTTGGTAATGCACTTATTTTTAACTAATTAATTATTTTTATTATAGTTTAGCCAACATTTTTTCATGTAATATTTTATTCATGTTTTTTCTCCATTTTTCCCGGATCCTCCGCACCTTTTTACCTATCCACCTTTATGTTCTATCTCTCCCCTTTTTACAAAACAAGAAACAAAAATAAGCAAGAAACACCCACCCCATAAGACCACAAAAGTGAGAATCAAAAGAAATAGACAAAAGAAAAATAAGATTTAAGAAATACCAAAATGAATTAAAACAAAACAGAAAGTTCACAAAAACGCTATTAGTTCATTTTGTCAATGATTCCTGGGTACTCAGTAACACTCCATTGAGAAAAGATTTTTTTTAACGATTCTTTGAAAGGTCTATCTATATCTATCATCTATCATGCCTATAGTGTTTTGTCTATGTGTTTGTCTGTGCACCCCTTGCATGCCTGGTGCTAGTGGAGGTCAGAAGAGGGCACCAGATCCCCTGGCATAAGATCCTCTGGAATATGGTGGATGTGAGCCATTGTTGGATGGATGCTGAGGATTGAATCCGAGGCTTTATGAACACTAGGCAAGCATGCTACCAATTGAGCTGCACATCTAAATGATGCTTTTGAAGTTGAAGACAAAAGAAAAAATTCCCTAAACAAGGGTGTCTTTTTTAGTGTTTTGAAGCCAAGTGCTTCGGAATCTGTTAAATCATAAACAGTCACAGAAGCATCAAAAGTTGACACAAATTTACTGATTTATATACATATGAAATCTGACTCAAAGGCAAATTAAAAAAGCACTATCAGGCACAAACTAAACTAATTTTAAGATGCCCCATGGCACATTATTTTTCAAATTCCCAAAATATTTCCATAAAGTTCAAACTGCATGGTTATTGCTCAGGAATGTTAATCAGGCTGCACTCTCGCTCATTTTAATTAAAAAATGAATAGCTCTATGAAGTATCTCTGTGTGTGTGCATGTGTGCATGTGTGCTTATGTGTACATGTGTGCTTGTGTGTGTGCATGTGTGCTTGTGTGTGTGCATGTGTGTGTGCGTGTGTGTGCGTGTGTGTGCATATGTGTGTGCGTGTGTGTGTGTGAATTTGTTTGTGTGTGCTTGTGTGTGGCACCAAGTATTGAACACATAGTCAGCACATGCTCTGTCACTGAGTCACATACCCTTAGACAGAATGCAACATATTAAATTTGTTCAGGGTATTTATTAAATATTGCACTCAAAATACAAAAGAGTGAATGAAATGAGAGAGACAAAGGGAAAGTTCATGTGGGTCTGGTTAGAATTTGAGAATGGGATGAGTAAATCCAGAAAAATAGATAAGGATTCTAAAATATAGTTTATTTTATTTTGATTTGCTTAAGAAATCTTGATGTACAAAATTAGAAGTTTGAAATACAGCTGGAATGAGAGAGATACATAGAGAAATATCTGGTTTGTGGATATACTGGAAAGGGAAATATCTAGGGCATAAAGGTCGGGACTGAAGCACATGTCTTCCACTAAGGAAGCAGTGCAGATGGGCATCTTTAGCTGCTCAAAGCCACTGTTCCAAAAATACTTATGTTGTTTCATTTATGCTTATTTATGTGCATTTATGAATGTATTGCGTGCATGTGTGCATGTGGTGTGTATAGGTTGTTTGTGGAGACCAGAGGAGGTAGTCAGATCTCCTCAGAGTCACAGGTGCCTGTCAGCCACTTAATGTGGCTACTGGAAATACATTTTGGTTTACCGCTCTTTCAGGAGACCAGGCTTCCATTCCCAGCACTCTCATTGGGGGCTGTAACTACAACTCCAGGGACCTAATGTCTTTTGGGGGCTTCCCTGTGAACACACAGCTGTGGTATTCACCCACAAAGTCTCTCTCTCTCTCTCTCTCTCTCTCTCTCTCTCTCTCTCTCTCTCTCTCTCTCTTCTCTCTCTCTCTCTCTCTGTCTCTCTCTGTCTCTCTGTCTCTCTCTGTCTCTCTCTCTCTGTCTCTCTGCCTCTGTCTCTGTCTCTGTCTCTCTCTCTCTCTCTCTCTCACACACACACACACACACACACAAGTGAGTAGAAATAAATTCTAGGACTGGGGAGGATGAGGCAGGAAGACTTCAAGTTTGAAATCTGTTTCAAAGACAATAATAATAACGAGAAAATCTATTATTTTAAAGAAAATGTATGGAGCTAGAGATTATGTTAAGCAAAATAAGCCAGTTTCAGAAAGGCAAGCATTGCATATTTTCTCTAAAGATTTTTTTCTCTACTGTAAACTTTAGAGAAGAGGAAAAAAAAGGAAAAATGAGATAAAAGCAAAATGGAAACTGTTAGTGAAAAGGGAGTGATCAGTAAAGGGAAGGGGAAAATAAAATGTGCATGTATGATGTCACTAGGAAATCAGTATTCTGTATAATGAATATGTACCAGTAATAATTTGCAAGAACAAAAAGCATAGATTGCAACATCAGATGATCTGAGTCCAACTTCTGGCTCATGATTTTGAGCAACCTATTTAATCTCAGTTTCCCTGTCTGAAAACTCAGAATAACAATAGGACCAACCTCAAAAGTAGTTACAAGGGCCAGATGAGTCAATAGCTGTGAAGAGATAGCAACAGTACCTGGCTAACAGGAAAAGTCAGATACCTGTGAGTTATATCGGTTCAGATTCAGAGTCAAACAAGCAACCACATGTTTTTGCAGTATTTAGTAGAAACTCTTTTTCTCATTCAATGAGGTTGCTTTCTTTATAGTCTGTTCCCCTAGCCCCCAGAGAAGGCTAGGAGTTCTTTCCAGGCAGATCTTTCTTGGTTGGCTCTTAACTGTCACATCACCTTTCCTCAGTTCCCTAATGAGACAACATCCCTGTACCTGGTCAACTAGAATGTAGGTTGAGAGTGTGTCTGCACCAGCACACAAACACACAGTTTTACTTTAAAGCTATCCAGTCCAGATGAAGGTATTTAGACAAGTGGAATAAATGGACAGCTTGGGTTTCAGTTTTTACCATTTGATTCCAAGTCAAAGTCAGGGTGCTCCCCTAGGTGCTTCTTGCTTCATTCCTACGATGCTCACAATCAGCTCTGATGTTGGGCCACCTCTATCCTCCATTGATTCTTTCGTAACCTTTACCACGATTGGCATCTCTCCTGTTGAATCTCGTGTTGTTTCACTTTCTGTCCTGTTCTGTGCCCTCCATTTTTCTGGAGCATTCTCTTCATTGCTCTTGCCACTTAGATGCCAGCTTTGACTCTGTCTTTGCCGCTAGCTCTCCACAGCCCTGACCTTTTATTGCATCCATCTTCTCCCTGTTTAGGGCTTTCTGGTCTTTTTCCCAGTTACTCTGCTGCTTGGCCGTGTATTCACACTAAACCTTCAGTACATGTCTCCTGACCTTTTGTTATAGGTAGGATAGGTAGGACTTTTTGTTAAAGGTGGTCTAAGCTGGGGATAGACAGAGATCCTGATCTCCAACACAGTGGGGACAGAGCTAAGGACTGTCACTCCGTCTGCTCAGATACCTATGTATACAAGATGCCATGGAACACATAGATGGATCATGGCCTCAGGGAAGTGTCTGAGAGGGTAAAAATCTCAATGGTTAGCAAAGGGCTCAGTGGAAGAAGGTAAATTCTAGGTTTAAAATCCATTATGGAGCTGTATCAATGCAGGGAGCATCCTGGGAATACAATATGTAGAAGGCCATGCAATCAATATGCATGTGTCTGGCTCAGGAAAGGCTTTGATTCACTGCAGCCAGCTTTTCACATGGGTTCTGGGCAACAAACTCAGCTCTCTATACTTGTTCTTAACCACCTAAATGTTTGTGTTAGATGGTACAGTAAAAATGGCTGTTTCAACCTGCCCCATCTCAATGCTCATCTGTGAAGCCACTCCACACTTCCAGTCCCAGATCCTGCCTGTTCTGTTTTGACCAACAGACATCTTAGAAATGATGCTGTGTAACTTCCTAGCTTGGGCCTAACAGATGTGAGCCTTTGATTTTGAGTATTCATAACCCTCCCTTTTTTAAAAAATCTATTTTTCTTATTTTACATATCAATCCCAGTTCCCTTTCCCTCTCTTCCTCCCACCCTCTCATCCCTCCACCCTACCACCACCACTCCACAGGGAGGGTGATGCCTTCCAGGAGGGGTCAACAAAATCTGTCAAGCCATTTGGAGTAGGGACTAGACCCTCCCTCCTGCCTCTAGGTTAGGGAAGTATCCTTCCATGGGGGAATGTGCTCCTAGAGTCCTTTTGTGCACCAGGAATACATCCTGGTTCCACTGTCAGAGGTCCCTTAGACTGCCCAGGCCTTCTAACTGAGATCAGGGGGTCTGAGTCAGTTCAATGCTGGATTCCCAGCTATCAGTCTGGGGGCCCATTAGCTCCTCCTTGTTCAGGTCAGCTGTCTCTGTACATAGCCTTCACTTTTAGTACCTAATCCTATGAAAAGAAGCCCAAGGTAGGCACTTGTCAGGAGGAGGATGGGGAGTTGTACCCACTATGGAACCATATGCCTGGCCCATGTGATCAGATCTGGCTATCTCCAGAAACATGACAAGTTATAAAGTCACTATGCCAGAACCCCACCACTACCACCACCACCACCACCACCAAGTTCTTGACTTGTAAAATAGAGATGCTTTTAGCCACTAAGGTTGGGCAATTTGTCCAACCAGACTGATATCTAAACAATACTCAGGATCAAGTAAATAATTGCAGAAGAAACAACAAACTACATCTTGGACAATCCCAGAGTGACACTGTGAGTCCACTGTCAATTTGCAACACTCTGAACTTCATTCTTAATTACTTGACACCAAATCCCATTTCAAGCCTATGTCACACTTAACTGATTAGGGCTTAAGCTTCTTAGAAATGGGTTCTTAGAAAATGCAATCCTTTGAGTCTGTCTCACAAAAGACTACGAAAATGTGCATGGCACACAGACTAAAACTCCCTGGAATTTGGATTGACTTTCCTTTCTGGCTGCTTTAAGACCAATGTTCAAACAAATTACTGTTTCACTTTTTGAACTCACAGAATGCTTGTGATTCTTTGTATTTTCCCCTCTTAGCTATGATTAAGGGTACTGAGATAGACACAGACTTGAATTAAAAGTGTGCAATCTCTTCCTTGATGTTAGACATTAAATACAGGGGATCCAATTTTTTTTTTTTTGCACAAGAAGATATCGATAACATTTTCTCCAGAAGAAAATTGGTTCTCTAATTCCATGCACAGACATTGTTTTTGTTCTGAATTCTTCAGCTTTTGCTCTATGAAGAGAAGAGCTATGTTTGTCCGCTTTGCTTTCTAGTGAAATAATTAAGTTAAAAATAATGGATTGTGTTGACATTTCTCTCTGGCAGCTCTAAGAATAAGGGACTTATATATTAACTTATATTTTGGGTATAAGTTAATGGATGTGTTTTACTTCATTAATTTCTAAAGCTTATTTTGGTCATCAGCCCATTTTGGTCAAACAACTTCATTTTAATAAGCAAAAAGGTTGTCTTTTTTTTTTATCTCCTTCAGATGGTTTACATTCTTGGAGTGTATTTCATCACAGACCTCAGGCACACCATGAATATTAATGAATCCCCATGTTCAGGAGCTGGGATTGAGTCTCAGAGGTGCAATCCTTCCTCTTACTGGAATGATTGAGGAAGGTTAGAGGGCTCTGGACTGTGCCTTGGGCAAATACTTCAGCTGCCCCTGCTTAAGAACTCAAAACTCCACGAGTTAGTTCTCATGTCTTATTTTCATCAACATTAAAAGATTTTTTTTTATGAAATTGGTTCTACTTAAGAAGTAGGGTCATTCAGTTTCTTCTTATGAATGCTACCGTAGGAACTGAGTATGTCTGCTATTTCCCTTTTGTAGAAGTAAGGAACTCCCTTCTTAATTATTCAGTACTGGCATTCTACCTTTCTGTTCATCATCATCATTTCTTCTAGAAACAAACTCACTGAGGAAATTAACTTGTATATTTTTTGGAAGAATTTTGTTATTATAACAGCACTTGTTTTACCATCACTACTAACACAGTAGAAGGCAGTTCTATCATAGCATTAAATACTATAAATTTTGTGTGTATGTATGTATGTATGTGTATATGTGTGTCTATAAGTGTGTTAAGTGTATTATGATTTGGAGGAATTTCAAAGACTTGCTGTGATGGCTCATATTCATCGTCAAGGTGACTGAGTTTGGAAACACTTCTGAGTGTGCCTATAACAGACTTAACTAAGAAGGGAAGACTCACTTTGAGTGTGGCAGATCTATTCCTTTGTCTGGGATACCAGACTGCGTAAAAAATAGAAAGTAAGCCATGTACCAGTATTGGTCCTCCTCTGCTTCCAAAGTATGAATTCAGTGTGACCAGCTGCCTCATGTGCCTGCAGCCATGATGGACTGTACCTTTAAACTATAAGGCTGAGTAACCTTCCTTTCTGATGTTTTGTTTTGTTTTGTTTGTCCATTATTTGTTTTATCATAGCAATGAGAAAAGTAACTGATATACCACCTAACTTGGCTCATTAATGTTATGACCAGTATATCATCGTGGTGGATTAGGAGCAAGGCAGATGAATGACACAGCAAGAGATGGTAGCCTCCCTTCAGTCTCTCCTAAAGAAGATAATCTAACTTTGGCTGACAGTTCTTTAATGTCCACAGTTAAAGGGAGGAAACAAAACAGCAACGAGGTGGAGAGAGCTTGGGAGGAAAGAAGTAAGATTTCCCAACACACGGTGGAAACCAGAAGTCAGTCAAAGGCATCTATGGACCTGGCCCCCAAACTGTTTACAGATGAAATTTGGAGTGCTTAAAGGTCTGAATATTAGTTATGAAAATGTGATATGTGTGCTCAGAAACCTTCATGCTTGTGACTGAAGAAAAATCAAATATAGTCTTCAAATTGCAGAGGCTTTGCATTGGTCAATTCCTTGAGAGTACAGCCCTTTGTGATCTGGAAGAAATGGTTGATGGTCACACTTGTCCACAGTCAGGTGGTATAGGGTTAAAGTTCAGCATCTCCTTTTTATCAGTCCAGGGCCCCAGTGCACTGAATGGTGCCAACCACATTTAGGTTGGGCTTCCTACCTCAGCTGACCAAATCTAGAAAGTCCTTTACATGCTTACTGAGTGATTCATCTGCCAGGTGATCCTAGGTCCCGTCAAGTTGACAGTATTAACCATCACAGACTTTATGAGCCTCTTCACTGAAATCATAGCCTCAGCTCACAAAGACAAGAGTTAAAGCGAGAAGGAAACACTCTTGTTATATGCCCTCTGGCAGCTTCTGGAGGAAGCAGTAACCACATGAGAACATCGTTATGGAATTCTAGCCATGAGCTGGGAGAAGCTGCTGAGTCCCCGGCATGAAGCAGAAGAAGGAGGACGAATGAACTGTGGAATGTCTTTGAACTAAGAGGGAGCAAAAAGGGATGGGCTCCAGGAACACAGTGAGGGATGTAGCTGGCATTTAAGGGGCCACCATACTTTCCTATGTCCCACAAGAAAGCCTTTAGATTGAGATGGTTGAAATGAAAACGAGCTCTGTGTCTTACACAACAAGAAGTGTCCCCTTCCTTCTGCAGGCCAATGGGAGGGAACCCTTTGGCTTGCCCTCATGTGACATTGTGCAGACACTTCTCAGGAGAGAACTATCCCCATGAGTGCACTTCACTTTGGTGTACCAGGGTGACCCAGTCTTTCAAGGCCAGGAAGAAACAATGGCACTGACAGAAATTGCTCCAGCTCAGCTTGGTGAGTACTAGGAATCCAGAGTAGTGTATTCTTTCATTCCTCTTTCTCTGTCCCTCCCCTCCCCTCCTGCTACAGAACTGCATCCTTCCTTCCCTGTTCCTTTCTCCTCCCCTCCTCCTCCTTCCCCTTTCCCTCCAATCCCTCCCCCCTCATTATTGCTAGGATTATTTTTAATCTTCTTTGAAATACTTTTCCCTTTTCCTCTTCTCTATTTCATGTTTGTGGTTATTTTACCTTTGAATCACCTACCCAGTGTTTTAAAAAAATGTGTGTGTGGGGGGGTATGCATGTCACAGAGCCTATGTGTGGAGGTCAGGGGAATTCTGGGAGTCAGTTCTTGCATATGTGTTTTGAAAGACAATCTTACTTCTACTGCTTTATTCAGTTCCAATTCCTCCAGGCTAGCTGGATTTTTTTTGGATGGTGTGTGTGTGTGTGTGTGTGTGTGTGTGTGTGTGTGTGTGATTTCACTCATTTTTTTCTTTGATATCTATCTATCACCCAAACTCTTGAATTTATTCCTTTACTTTTCTCCTTTCATATTCTGAACTGTCAAGTAACTGTGATTTCCTTTTGAAGATCCCTTAAGATTTTTTAAATTTTAGGCTAGAAAGCATTTTCCCCTTTAATCTATTTTAGAAATTAAAATAGCTTCTTGTTGTCAGTGTATCAGTATTTTATGTTTTTCTTATTTCATTGTCCTTTTTTCTTGTGGTGCATTTTTACATTTTAATGTTTCTTTTTCCTTTCTCTACCCTCCCTACTGTCTTATCTTTTTCAATGTCAGGGCTGAACCCTCAACTATATAATCACTCTGCCACTGAGCTATGCCCCTAACCCCCAAGTTTTTGAGACTGGGTGTCCCTATATAGCCCAAGGCTAGACAATCTTCTTGTCTCCTCCTCTTTCCTAAGGCTGGGATTCCTGGAATGTGCCATCAAGCCCTTCAATTAGGACCTTTAACTTCCTGAACATCTTTAAGTTAATATTTTCTTTTCTTCTTTATTGGCATTTTAATTGTCAACAAAACGAGAAGTCAGACTTGACAGAGGAAGAAAATGCAACGCATACAAGAGAAGACAACCCTTTTTCTTGTAGCTTGTCATTTCCTAAAATTTTTAGCATAAAAGTCCCTAGAAGCAGAGTTGTAAAGGGTTTCAAACAGTTAAAGTTTTCTACACCTTGAGCTCAGAGTTTTAGTGGAATTTATCCAGAGGATGCCAGAAACTCACAGGCAGAAAAGTTTCCAGGAAAACAATGATTCTGGTTGTGCAAGTATTTAAATCACATTTTACCTATTTCTTCGAACATAGTGGAGAGTCTCCAGGACATTGGCAGATTGTAAACTTTATGGCCATTTATTTATCTCATGAATATTTCTTGATAGTCTCTATTAGCGGACACATGGTTATATATTAGAGATAACTGTAGACTCAGTGTTCATGCAGGCTATAATAGCAGGGGCATCTAAAGGCAAACAATGACAATATATTGATCCCAGATATATATTATTAATGAGTATAAACTGGTTACTATAGGCTTCATACTCTGCTAAGTACCTCAGAGAGTTGATCTTACAAGTGCTTTAAATTTGCATAGAAGGAAAGTAAATTCTAGTCTACAGGATCACCAAAAGCCTGCAGGACAAGATGATTACATGAAGTCTGAGATGCATAGGAATTCAAGGATGGAGAGGTCAGAGGCTGAGCAGGACAGCTTGGGTCCACATAGGATCCCTGAGGAACTTAATGAGGCTCAGACTTGGAGGAACGTGATGTATAAGGCCATCAAAGAAAGGACGAGAATCTTCTGGTGCTTGTTAAGGAGGTTAGGTTTCATCCCAAGAGCAGTGGGTATCCATAGAAGAACTTAAAGCAGGGGCGTGAGATACACAGACTTGGGTGTATTAGGCTGCTTCCTGCTGCAGTGTAGAAAGCCATCAAGACTAATGAAGAGGAGTATGAAATGTAGGACCAAGAGGAGTCAGAGGTCCAGACCCTCTCTCCAAAAATGAAAAGCTGTGGATTCCTTCCAGACTAACATGGTTTGATCACGCAAGACCCTCTGAAGCAGTGTCCCAGATGATACAACATTCAAAACAGCTGGGACAAGGAAGCCTTGCAGACCACTACAGCCAGGAGTTTTGCGTCTTCTTAGGATCCCCATGACAGCACCCCCTACCAGCAGGAAGCAGTTTGGAAAGAACGACGTCCAAATTCCCAAATATTGTTTATAAATGTTTGTTTTCATTTATATGGGGTTGGTTATAAATGGTTAATGCTTACAACCAATCTCTTTTTAAAGGTAAAAAGGGGATGGTGGTATAGAAATGAATACTTTGTTTTGGAATAGATTTTCATTTATTGATACAAACTTAAGGTCAATTTTGTGGTATGTATATTTCACCTCTTGTTTAGGTTTCTTCCTAATCTAAAGCAGTGGTTCTCATCATAAAATTATTTTAATTGATATGAGTTATAATATATATTTCAATCCCTGTGAAAGGGTCATTTGATACATCCAAGGAGTTACAATCCACAAATTGAGAATCACTGGTCTAAAGCAAGTTGCTTAATCTAGTGCCTACATAACCTTGGTGACACAGAATCATAGTCAGTAGAAAACAGGTGCTAGCTATGTCATACATTTAAAAATGTCATTTTTGTGTACATTTTAGGTTCCCCAAGCTGAGATTTTCTAGAGCTAGAACCATGATCCCCCTCCATGAAATATGAAATGACAGCTTGCTTTCCTTCCCCCAACTACAGCAAGTATACACAATTCTCAGGCTCTCCACAAGGCCAGGGGTAGTTGCATAGAACTGGTGGGCACAGGCAGGGAAACCAAGCACTAACAGTTCTTCTTGTGCTTAGAAAGGTATCAAGAGCTTTGTGTGCCTTAAAGTGGGGGTAACTCTAGGGACAAAGAAGATGGTAAAGTGTTTGCACTTGATTCTGTAGAATCGACATAAGAAAACTAGGGGTTGGCAGCATGTGTCTGTAATTCCAGTGCTGGAGAGGCAAGGACAATAGGGGGCTTGGAGCTGGCTGGCTAGCTAGGCTAATGGACTCTGTGAGCTTTAGTTTCAGAGAGACACTTTGTCCTAATAAGCAAGGTAGAGAGTGATTGACTTCTGGCTTCTAGAAACACACATGTGCACACATCCATATCAGCAACTTAACCCCCTCTCTTTCCATATGCAAACACATTCATATGCCACACACACACACACACACACACACACCATAAACATACATGCATTCATGTACACCAACCCCTCCCCCAAAGTAAGGTAATTCTACTGATCAGTGTTTCCAGGAAAGTGGGGTTTATTGCTGTTGTACTAGCTTAGTTATTAATAATGTCCCCTTGCATTCTCAAAAGTGCTCCAGGCTGGACACTTAGATAGTTAACCTTTCCAGCACTAACCCTAAGTAATAACACTCAACTGACCAGTGAAGTGCGTATTCGTTTTTACAATGTCACTGCCATTGGCTCATTTCACAAGTACAGAGAATGAGATTCCTAAAAGCTAATCAATTAAGGTTGTGTGACAAATTTTTAAGAAAAGCAGGTTCACCCTGCTCACATCCCTAGTTGCTAGACTCCTATTGTGCTGTGCTAGGACACTGGTAGACTGCAGGGTCACTCAACAAATGCTGTTCCTCTCTTCTGCAATGAACTCACCAGCTCAGAGTCACTTAATCCTTTAGGTGTTATCTGAGCCAACACTGACAACTCTGGGACATTATAGCAGAAAACCCAAGTGTTGGTACTCTTATAGGACTGCCCTCTGTATAATGTGTGCATAATCATTCTATGAGTATCTATTAGGAACCTGTGTTGCCTTGCTGGGACAAAACACTAGTCTACAGAGCAGTCAGAAAAGAAGTAGGCAGATGAGTAATATAGTTGCATCCTCACAAAGATGTTTAGCCCCATAATTACTTGTCTATAAAGTCTCCATTCAGAATCGCTGAGAACTGATACCATGCTGCTGCATTCTTCATGGCATTCATTTCTGCATTAGAAGGTCCTACACAAAGATCAGTACAAGAGCTTTCAGTTTGCCCTTAGGGGTCCTTCCTGGTCATGATTTCCTTATCTATCAGAGATTCATGAATAGTAATTCTTCCAGTAAATTTGAGCTAGCACAAGGCATGTAAATACAAGATGATATAAAAGTAATGGAGTGAGTGATAGCCCTGCCTCACAGATCTCTGGAACCAATCAGCTAATGATTTGATTTAAAGTTAATTGGTTAGTACACCAGGTCTGTTAGGATGACTACAACTGGAAGCAGAAAACAGCAATGGTTGGCTGGGAAGAAGAATGATTAGAACAGTGTGGTATCATTGGTGGGAATGCAAAGTGGTCCAACAACTATGGAAAACATTACAGTGGTTTTCTCTTAATTCTTAAGTATGTACTGGAAAATTGAGAAATGCCACGAAGGAAATAACAGCAACATCTCAAACAAGTTTGCACATCTACCCCATGTGATTGTCAATTTGATGTAATTTAGAGTCACCCAGGAGACAAACCTCTGGCATTTCCATAGGTGTCTAACTCATCAGGGAATGTGTGCAGAACCAGCCTATAGGCAGGGTCCCAGAATGAATAAAAATGTGAAAAGATGATGGGAGATGTCATTCTGTAAATATGTTTCTCTTACTGGTTAATGAATAAAGCACTGTTGGACAATAGGAAAGCAAAATAGGTGGGACTAGGAGACTAGGAGGAGAGGGGAAGTAGTAGGGAGGAGTTCCAAGATGGAGGACGGAGAGGGAAGAACGCCAGCCCCTCTCTCCGGTAAGATAAGACCACATGGAAGTACTTAGATTAATAGAAATGAGTTAATAATTAAGACCCATCACTCTTTACCCATCACTCTCTGCTTCCTGACTGCAGATGAAAAATGACCAGTCACCCCATGATCTGTAGCCAACCAGTTCCTGACATAATGAACTATATCTCTAAGCCGTGAGCCAAAATAAACTCTTCCTTCTTTAAACTGCTTTTGACAGATACTTTGTCATAGTAACAAGAAAGGGTTAATGCACCCATTTTTTTTTGCAGCACCATCTGGAACAATCAGAGGTAGAAAGCAACTCATCGGACCCTCAGCCCATGAATAGTAAACAGACATGGCATAGACACACACTGACACATTCAATCTTTAAAAACAGGAAATGTTTAACATTTGCTGTAACATGAACAGAGAAGATTGAGTGAAATAAGCTAAATGAAAACAGCCAGACAATGAAAGATACATCCTTTTAAGAACACACTTACCTAGACAAAGATAGAGAGTAGAATTATGGTTCCCAGGAGCTGCAAAGTGGGGAATGGGGAGTTAAGTGTTTTATGTATAGTTTGTAAGATGGCAAGCGTTCCATGGAGGCCAGTTTAGAGAGATAGTTCAGTGGGTAAGAAGCTTCCTTTGCAAGTGTGAGGAACTGAGTTCCTGTCCCCAGAAGCACTCCATGCTCCTATAGCCCCAGCTTTGGGGGCATAGAGTAGAGACAAGGAGACTCCCTGAACTCATAAGGCCACCCAACCTGTGCAAAGACTGAGCTGTTTGTTCGGCTAAAGACCTTGTCTCAAGGCAATAACATAATGAATGATTGCACCTGATGCTCTGGCTTCCACATGCATGAGAAAGGGTTCACGGACACATAGTCATGTGTGTACACCCAATGCAGGCACATCCCATAATCACAAAAGGAAAGAGCTTAATGGATGGAAGTGATGATCACATGATGCTGTTGAATCTTACACTTAAAAGTCATTAAGAGTAGGGTTGGTGGGAAGATTCAGTGGTTAAGAGCACATATTGCTCTTCAAGGGGCCCCTACGTCAGTTCCAACACCCATATGGCAGCCCACCACCTGTAACTCCAGGTGACCTGATACCCACTCTGGCCTTCATGTGGTACACAGACATGAATGCAGACAAAACACTCATACACATAAAAAATAAAATAACTCCTTTTCAAGAGGATAAGATGGTCAACCTTATGGGCATTTTCCCATTGGCGGGTGGCCTGATATACAGTTTATAGCAGGGCTTAGTGTCAGCCAAACTGGACTCTACCTCTTACAAGTCATGAAACCTGGGCATGTGACTCAGCTCTCCTGAGTCTCAGTTTCCTCTTCTGAAAAAAATGAGAATAAGAATACCTAATTTATAATGGATTTTATGAAGGTTAAATAAGATTATGTATAATTAGCATATAAATCAAAAGTGACAGTGATTCTTTGTTGCTCTTTTTGTTTTGTTTTGTTTTGCTAGGAGGTGTCTTGTATCTCAGGATGGCTTTGAACTCACTATACAGCCAAGGGCAACTTTGAACTTGTGATCTTCTGTCTTCTACCTCCAGAGTGCTGGGATTATAGGCATGCAGTACCATGGCTGGTTTATGCAGTGCTCAGGATCGAACCCAGGGCTTCCTGAATGCTAGCTAGGTAGGAACTCTACCAACTGAGCCACATCCCCAGCCTCAACCTTGTTGCTTTTGTTTGTTCTGGTTATGATTCAAAAGCTAACACCTGTAGCAACCTATAAAAGGATGTGCTGCCAACACAAGGATTTTAATTACATAGTAATTTAATCCCAGAGTAGTAATCTATGATTCTGGACTCAAATGAGATAGTTTCAACTTCTGAGACCTTGGACTTTCAATCCACCTCCAAGAATATGTTGAGATGACACAGTAATCAAAATCTGACTGTACAAATGCCTGGCATGTTCAGATAAAAGAAGGTTCTAACCTTGCCAAGAAATAGTTTATAATTCACTTTTCTGGCTCTATATTCTATGTTTCTGTAAATCTCTTAAAACCAGGATTTCTGTATTAATTACTGGAGTAAATTTGAACAGGCTTGACTGACTGCAAGGATGATTAGAAATGAGATGCCTGAAGTCTTAAAATAATGACTGGGGCCAGGAAGAGTGAGCTTTGGTTGAAAATGGTATATCTATATCACACCTCCTCTCCACAAGGCTTGGGGACAATCATGGATCAGGGGGCAAAAAGACTGGAGGAACCACCAGGCCAAAGCCAGTCTTTAGAACATAACAGAATTGCCACCCTAAAAACCTCATAGCAACTCTAGCTGCCAAGACAAGATCTGTACAAGGTGAAGTCAGTATAAGACATTCAGCAAGGAAGAAGAGGTCACTAGCTCCTGTCCCTATCTAAAGAGCTATTGGCAGTTAATGGTCTGAGGGGTGGGCATGGGACAAGGACCAGTCTTATTTAAAATGTGGCACTTAGTAGGTTATTAAAAAAAAAGACAGATTGAACAGGTAACATTTAGAAGTGTGTGTGTGTGTGTGTGTGTGTGTGTGTGTGTGTGTGTGTGTATGTGTATGTGAATGTGTATACATCATAACAATTAATGACAAAAGAGATGATGAATTTGAAGAAGTGTGCGGATGGGTACATGAACAGATTTGGGGGAAGGAAAGGGGAGGAAATATGTTAATTATATTATAATCTCAAAATTAAAACCAAGAGGAGCACATGAGAGATTAGCTTGGGAGTGGCTGGGGAAGAGCAGGGGTGAATGTGATCAGAATACATTGTAAAATCTGAAATTCTCAAAGAACTAATAAAAATAGTATATCAGAAAGAGTAGATGAGCTTAATGCTATCTTATGCTATCATAATACTGAACTTGTTACTTTTAATTACAAATTTAATTTTGTGTGTGCGTGCATGTATCTGTGCACTTCTCTCTATGTCGTAGACGTTTTTTATTGTACAATAAAAATACCACTTAAGGTCAGGAGTTGTGGAGTTCACCCGAAATGCCAATTCTTTGGAGGCAGAGGCAAGGGGATCAAGGGTCCAAGGTCATTGCATAGTGAGTTTGAAGCCAACCTGAGCTACATGAGACCCTGCCTCAAACTAAAACCAAAGCAATGTCTCACATTTAAACTGATTTAGGGGGAATTATTTTTGAAACTTAAATATTTAGCACTATAAAAATGAAATACGTATTTATTAGCTAGCTGTCATATTTGGTTAATACTTAAGCAACATTCATGGAACAGACAATATAATCAAAACTCCAAGTCTTCAAAAACATTAAAAATAGGGGTTCTAATTAATTCTGATTTCTACCTCAAGGAAAAGCAAATACATCTTAATTAATACTGCAGTAGAAGGAGGTTTACTCTCAGTCCCTGAAATGATAGACTTAGACCAGAAGCCCATATTCCTGAAAGAAAATCCTGTGTCCTGACCCCAGGGACATCATTATACAGAACTCTGGTCTTTTCCACAGATGAGAGAAGGGATTATGTCATACTAGAATGAGGACCCTTTATAGAAATGACCAAAGGCCAAGGCTCTCTATTTCAGAGATCATCTGAGGCCTGCTGTAAGAGAAGTAGAGGGGTGTTGAGAAAGATCTTTGAGATTCTAGAAAAGCTAGGTTTGAATTAGTGAACAGATTCCTTGAAGCCTTGGAAGAGAGAACACAGCAGTCACAAAGGCTGAACTGTGTGACTACACATACATAGAGGCTGTAGTGTGTGGTCACACATACAGTGTACATACAGGCTGAACTGTGTGGTCACACATAGTGTACATACAGGCTGCACTGTGTGGTCACACATACAGTGTACATACAGGCTGCACTGTGTGGTCACACATACAGTGTACATACAGGCTGCACTGTGTGGTCACACATACAGTGTACATACAGGCTGCACTGTGTGGTCACACATACAGTGTACATACAGGCTGCACTGTGTGGTCACACATAGTGTACATACAGGCTGCACTGTGTGGTCACACATACAGTGTACATACAGGCTGCACTGTGTGGTCACACATACAGTGTACATACAGGCTGCACTGTGTGGTCACACATACAGTGTACATACAGGCTGCACTGTGTGGTCACACATACAGTGTACATACAGGCTGCACTGTGTGGTCACACATACAGTGTACATACAGGCTGCACTGTGTGGTCACACATACAGGGTACATACAGGCTGCACTGTGTGGTCACACATACAGTGTACATACAGGCTGCACTGTGTGGTCACACATACAGGGTACATACAGGCTGCACTGTGTGGTCACACGTGCAGTGTGTATAGAGGTCCTACTGGAGGAGGAGGCGGTAGTGGAAGAATAGGTGTTGGGAGTTTGCCCAGGAGTCAGTGCCATCCTCAGCCACCATAGCATAAGGCAATAGAAAAGTGAACCAGAGAAAACATTAGTCAACAGGGATCTTCCCAAGAAGTTTGCAGTTTTAAATCGTAGATGACAATCATGGGACTCGGAACTAAAAACTACTGATGCCAGAAAGATTACCCTTGGGACAGGCAGTAAGAGTTGCTAAGAGGAAAAGAGAGAGAGAGAAAACAACAGTGATAAAACCTAAAACAAAACCCCTTCATTTACATTCAATGGTTTAACTTGCAGGGAACTGTGCAGGTTTAAGAGCTAGGCTACATCGTCAAATACATGTTCATTCAATCAGCAAAAGAAACAGCCTAATGAGATCTTTCTGTGGTAGACACCTGCATCAAACAATGGCACTGATCTCTGAGGGATTTTAAACAGCTGTGCATAAACTTCAAAAGTAATTTGCAACCAAATTAGTAAATGTCACTCTTCTTCCCACAAGACACAGCATTTTTTTTTTTTTTAAAGAGAGGAAGCATCCGCAGTAGGCCTACCATTTTACACATTATCAAAGATAAGTGTGTGTATGGGGGGGGAGGTGAAGATGGTGATTCATAATGTTGGGGTGTGGAGTGGGGTGACTCCAGATCCTAGGAATAGGTCTTCCATGGCGATCAAACGGCCCTGGAGAGGAAAGAAACAGTGATGGGCCCAGCTTCTCAGGGAAACAAAACAAAGACAGGGAGGTGTGGAGGCACCGAGGTTTTTCTTTCTTGACACCCAAGTCCTGAGACTTCTACATTCTCTTTGCTAAATGAAAGGGTCAAAGGAGCAGAAGCTGAGAGGGCCAACACAGACTCCCCAGATCTTGTCTGAGGTTCATCACACAATTCCACACTCTCCGTTTGTGTTCTCCAAAGGCATCTGCAACGTGAAGGACTGGGGCTTGGGCACAAACGGTCCATTTTTCCCACTGACAGTCCGGGTGCCCAGTCTCCTCTCCACCCTCCCATCTCCACACATACACAGTTGTGCCAACACTGAATAATCTTTTATTAGCGCCACATCCAACCCACATAGTTGCAGGACAGCCCAGAGGACAGGGCAATCCTGTGACGCTCCCTTTGCACAAAAACACCAGAGTCACCAAGATTCAGCCAAGCATTAGCCCTCTCTTGGTGGCCACAGAGAATCACTAAAGTCACCCGTAGTATATTGATAATTCTGGCTCTTCAGACTCCAGTGGAACAAACTATATTTTGTTAACATGTGGCCCTTGAACTTAGAAAACAATCTCTTTCTCAAGGTTATAGGAGTGAATATCCCAACCTTAAAGAAACAAACAAAACCCACCCCTGACCCTTGAAGAAAACCAAACCAAAACAAAACTAATCTAGCGCTTCAACGAGATGTTCTCTTTGGATAGGTCGCTAGCTCCGGAAAACACTTCTTACAAAACATGTAATTTTTTTTTCAGAGAATACATAAAGTTACCATTGTTTTCCTTTTCCTTGCCTGTCTTTCCTCAGGCTCTAAGAAACGCAGAAGGAAGACGGAAGTGCCCCTCCATCCCTGACCCCAGCCTCCACCTGGTCAAGGTCGCCAGCACGGGGGAAAAAAAAAACAAGGATGGGGGAGCCCCAAAGTTTACTTTTTTCGATTTCGTTCTCACCCCTACTTTACCCCCGCAGCCCTCTGTCCTTTCCTGGAATAGTTCAAGGGACACTGGAGTGGCTCCTATGGGCTCCAGTCCTTCGCAACTCCAGCCCGCTTTCTCCTCTGTGGTGACCTGGGGCCTCGGGTCCTACCTGGAGTCACGGCCGTGGTCCCAGCGCAGTCCCTCTGTTGCTCCGATGGCGGGGGTTGGCGCGGGCCTGGCGACCCGAGGGTGCTCCCGGCAGGCGGCACCGGCCAGAGGGCGCTCGCCACGCCGGCTCAGGGACGCGCGCCTAGTTGTGTTCGGCGAGTGCTCTCTGCCTTTCTCCTGCTGGTCCTGTCCCCACCCTCCATCCTCACGCCTCACTGGCCACTTGTCGCTCCTGTCGCTCTGCAGCGACTGGGACCCTGGGGGCTGCAGGAGGCCTGGATGGTACAGTCCCGGGCGAGGAGAGATGCAGCAGGCAGCACGAAGCAGGTGGGACGCTACAGCCTCAGCAGCCCCGGCGCCAGGAAGGGGGGCACGAGAGCAGTCTCTAACCCCTGAACTGAAAAACCGTAAATGAGCCGCCAGTGGGAAGGGCTAAGGTCATTGGTACAAAGAAGTGTTTTATTTAATCCTTTTTACATCACAAGGACTGGCAAGCGTTGCTTTTGTTTTGGTTTGCTTTTTAATTACCCACGGAGCCTGTTTGGGCACAGCTTTGTCTTGGGATAAAGGTTTCTGGATTGTGATTATGTCTCATCTGTGATTTTGATGTTTTGGACATCACAGCTCTCCAGCAGCAATTTTGTGTTATTACAGTGTTCTTGGAGGATTTTTTTTTTTTTTAGGAGTTTTTACACCACGTCGCTAATATTCACAATGATCATAAAGATAGTAAGGGGTGGTAGATTTCCCCATGCTCAATAGAATTACATTTTTATTGCTGTAGTAGAGGAAGGCCAGGTTGGCATGCGAATCTCCACCCCACCTCCTGTTCCCCTCAGTTAGCAGGCTTCTGATTACTGACATACAGAACACCATCTTTAAATGACCCCAAGGTACTGACAATTTCCATTTGTAAGCTACAAGTGAAACACGGAGACCTGTAAGTGCTTGGCGACTTGATCAAGTGATACCCAGGGCTGTGTTAAGAAGCCACCTATGGCAATTCTTTCCTCTAATGCATACATATTTAAAGAACACAAAAATATTTGGTCAAAATTAACCCACTTTGCCATTGGTTGATATCTGAGCACTAAACTAGCCTGCAAGTCAGAATCTTATAATAGAGAGGCAGCACTGCCAGCCCTGAGGTATAATGTCTCCTCAGGGCATCATCAGAGTCTGGCACATAGTGACATTTGACAGAAAAGTGTGTTGTGCCTGGGAACAAGAGCTAGAAGGTCACAGAGCTAGAAGAATGGTGCTCACTTCTGCCTGTATCTGTGTCTGTGACTTCTGAGGATTCCCTTGTTCAAAGGCAATGTGTTTGCCTTCCCCAGCCAGCCTTCAGTGGAACCTGTTGGGTTGGGAAGAAATGGCAGAGTGGTCAAACAGCTGTGCCTACAAGACTGGAAACATCTGATTCTCCATGACTATGTTTCTCACTGAGTGTTTTAGGAGATTAAATACATGCAGGGCCTCTGAGAGATTTTTATATCCTCTTACTAATTTTTAAAACACATTGCTGAGGATTAGACTCAGAGACGCCCTCTTGCCACACAAGCCCCCTGCCACTGAGCTACATACCCAGC
This sequence comes from Cricetiscus sungorus, assembly GCA_030556225.1. Classification (NCBI taxonomy): domain Eukaryota; kingdom Metazoa; phylum Chordata; class Mammalia; order Rodentia; family Cricetidae; genus Cricetiscus; species Cricetiscus sungorus. The sequence continues at coordinate 15,737,380 of JANBXA010000729.1, forward strand.
CTGTTCTGTAGATGGTCTTTAGTTGCTTTTAAAAGGTTACAAAGAGTTATGATGTTGGCAACATAGTAATATTTATATCTAGTAGGTATCATCATACTTGTCTTTCCTTTTTCTTTTCTTTTTTCTTTTTGCTTTTGTTTTTCCCTCTGTATTGCTTAGAAGACTATTCTGGGACTTGCTCTGTAGACCAGGCTGGCCTCAAACTCACAGAGATCTGCCTGCCTCTGCCTTCAGAACGCTCGGATTAAAGGCATGTGTCACCAATGCCTGGCACATTGTTCATTTTATCTTCATAATCTAATAAAGTAACCAACATCACCACCACCATCATCTCCACTTAACACATGAAAATAATGGTGTTTTGAAATATTATATAGCATAGTCAGGATTACACAATTTAGAATGGATCGGAATCAGGATTCAAACCTTGAGCAATCTTTAGCATCTGTCCTAAGCATGGCTGAATAGTACTTTTATCTTAAGCACTGATTTTAGGATTTGGCTTCCATCTCTGCAGAACATCTGGGTTTGGAAAGGACTGTGATATTCTAATGTCCTATAACTTTAGAGTTCATCAACAGAAGTTTATTACCCTGAAAGCTGGATCTTCTGAAATGATATCCTCTCACAAATCTCACGAAAAGAATGAGTTTTTATTTTGGCCTTCAAAGTGTTTAAGACAAAAGCAGGTAACTGTACTCTTGGTCTATGTCAGATGGGGTGGGAACCTGCAGACTGACATCTCTAGGCTGCAGGATCAACTCTCTGTTTTCCCAGGCTGCAGTTTTTCTTTCTATCAGACACTGTCTCCCTTAATTCACAACACACAGCTGATGCTCAGAATTCTCCACACCTTTGTTTCCTGGAAGAGGAAATGGCATTTCCGGGAGAGGATGGTGTGTGGGTGGCTAGATTCTACCCATTGTGTTAAAAACACCCAACTTTCAGTTGCATGTTGCTTTTCTCCCTCAGAGTCTGCCCTAAAGTTTCCCAGAATTGCACTGAGTACAGAATGACGCCAGTTGCTTCATTCCAGCAGGAAAAGATGCAGTTCTGACTCCGGACCCTGAAAGCTAAGGAATGAGGGATCCGAAGAGAATTCTTCCTGGATCTGTTGCAACTTGGAACTTGGAAAAGAACCCAGGCAACATTCTGCTTTTCTCTTGGACTGAGTTGATGACTGAGGCTTCATCTCCTATGGAAACCACCTCTTCCACTCCCTATGGGATTAACCTTTCACAAGGGATTCAGAATAAAGAGTACAAAGAACAAGTCTTAGTTTGAGCTTCAATTTGGAGAGCAATGGTATTTTGGAGAAGTAGGTTGTGGCAAACACAGACATCTTGAGGACAGTGTCATGAGACAAGGACATTTCTCTCTACAGAAAAGCACCACGTGGAAGACATCAATTTGGATGATTTCAAGAAGACCTTGGCATCCAGACATCCTCATTTCAAAGCTGGGCAAAGACTGTTTACAAAGTGGCCTACCTTAGTCCCCTGAAAGAATTAGAGGACGATGAACTACTTTAACCAAAGACTCAAATAACATGTGAAAGCTAGTGTAAAATTATTCAGATGTGTGAAAGTTACGGATAGGCAAAAGTGACAGAGGTGCAAACAAAATTGGGCATTTTAAACTCACAACATGGCCAAGTGCTGGTTTTCTTTTTAATCTTACTGTATAGTATGCACTGAAATTTCATTATTTATTTATTTACCAAAAGAGATCTTTAAACCTGGAAGCAAAAACTGAATTTTGTTGGGAGTAACTAAACTCTGGTTCCTGGGATTTATTTGTTTGCTTAATTTTGTGTGATTCTTGAGACAGAGTGTCATGAAGCCCTAGCTGACCTCAGGCTCATTACATAGCTGAGGATGACTTTGAACTTCTGGTCCTTCTGCCTGCAAATTCCCAAGGGCTGAGACTACAAGCTTGCATCTTCAGTTGCTGTTTCAATGAGGTTGCTGTCAGCTTTGCAGACTGTGAGTTGGAATAGTGAGAGATGAAGGTGATTTAATCTACGATAATTTTAAAAAGTGGTTATATTTTTTTAAAGTTTCCTTATTTGGATATGTATTCATTCTACATGCTTAGTGATGTTGAAGGACTTCATAATCATGGGCAAGGTAAGGCAGGTAGATATTATTTCTTCATTTAAGAAAAAGATGATGGTGATGAGGAACTAATAACTAATGCTGACAGTGCCTTTCCTACATTTGTCAGAGCATGGAGTCGTATAATGTCCTCTTTATTTTACAAATAGTACAGTGCATCCATGGAGTCTAAACAAATAACTCCCCAAATTCATAGAGACGATAATTTATAAGATAGATCTGGTCAACTTGATGCTCAAACTTATGATAAACTCATCGTACCTGTAGAAACAAGACAAGTGTTGAAATTACATCCTGGCTTGACTCATTGAGAGAACCATATTCCAATGAATAGAATACTATGAAAGCAAAAATTGCATCTATACATAGATGACCAATCTATGAATTATCATGTATCACACTGCTTAGTTAATGAAATCATAGAAAATGAAACAGTCATTGTCAACAGTGCAGAGTGTCTAGAAGGGGGTATTTTCCCCCTGAACATCAGTTAGCATGTTACAGAAAGAGCTTGAAACTGAACACAAAAACTGATTTTTGTTTTTTAAGTGGAGGAATTATGAAACTGTGATCTTGGTATTTTGTGTTAGTTTTAACTTGAATGTCTGAGTTGGACAGACAGGGTACTGGTGTGGCTAACTATGCTGTGTTCTATGCTGTGAGTCAGTGGGAGATGCTCTCTGTTCCTGGCCACAGTTTAGTTCCCACTCTCAAAATGTTCCATTTTGTGCACCAGTGTCACACCTCATGACTAGTTGTTTACTTCAAATTGACTTTTCTTGCTTTTGCTCCCTGCCTGTTACTATACATTGCCTACAGACAGGAGAGGGAATGTTGGATGTCAACCTGTGATTCAGAGAGGAAAGGTTTTTAACTCCATTTTACTCATTAGGAAAAATAGTAAGCCAGTCAAGCATGGTGGCACATGCTCTTAATCCCAGCACCTAGGAGGCAGAGGCAGATGGATCTTTATGGATTTCAGGCCAGACTGGTCCATACAGTGCATTCCAGGACAGCCAGGACTCTCAAAATTATAATAATGATGATAATTTAAAAACCATTTCTGCACTTCCCAGCACACATACTGGGATAATAGAGGAAAGATTGTGAAATGTGTAAGCAATCATATTAGCATCTCATATTTGTACATTTATGCAACCTTAAAAACAATGAAAAGCAGATGGACAGTCCTTTTATATGTCATGAGAACTCAATTCAGATCTGATGCTTAAAGATCAAAGATATCTGAAATCAGAAGAAATGCTTATTTTTTTAAATAGAATTCAAATGTCACATATTAATGCACAAATTGCTCCTTTCACAGATTTGCTTTAAAGTCAGTGAAGGGAATATAAATATTATACCAGGATTTTAGAAGGACGGTGGAGCAGTCAAAATCCCATAAAACAGTGATTTCAACCTTCCTAATGCTGCAACCCTTTAATATAGTTCTTCATGTTATGGTGATCCCCAGCCATAAAATTATTGTTGCTACTTCATAACTATAATTGTGCTGCTGTATGACTCATAATGTAAATAACAGTGCTTTCCGTTGGTCTTAGGCTACCCCTGTGAAAGGGTTGCATGATCTCCCCAAAGGGGTCTTGACCCACAGGTTGAGAGCCACTGACTTAACTGCTCTGGCCCCACAGCTGTAACTTGTTTTAAGCAGTTTCCACTACAGAACAAAGAAAACTGGCTCAAGCGCTTTCAGCTAGAAAGCAAGGATTGGGGTCTGGACCAGAGCAGTCCATCCTGACCTACCATGTGGAGTGTCTTTGGGGAGAGCAAGAATCGGAAGGGCTGTGAAGATGACACTAACAACGTTTCTCTCCAAACAGAAGTCAAGGTTCTTTGAGAACCTTTGTATGACATGACGTGACCCGCCCAGGGGGCTTTAAAATACTTAAAATTTTAATGTAAAAAGGCTTCTGGGTAAACTGAGTAAGGTACACCAAGTCAGGATTCCTACAGCTGGGCTACCAAGTTTACCTTTTCCCTCAGGAATATAGTCAGAACCTGAGCTAAACACACACACACACACACACACACACACACACACACACACACACACACACACAACTGAAGCAAAACCTGTGCTTAAAAGGCAATCAACCAACCAACAAACACATAATGAACTATGAACTGAAGGTGGTCCTGAGTTTGTTGGCCTTCTGCATGCTCCATCAAGTGGCAATGTATTAAAAGAATTTTAAGAAAATTATTATGTGTGTATTTGTTTCCTCAAACCTCTCTGCCATCCCTCCTTTTTTGCAGAAGCACTTTCTTCCTTGCCAACCTGGGTCTCTTCCATGGTTCTACACTCAAGTTATCCCACATATTTCTGAGCTATGAGAGAAAATTCCAGAAATTTCATGCTCTACTTTGTAGCCTCCTGGACACAGTGGGTGTATTGTGTATACTATGTGGAGGGTGTAGAGAAAGCAGAATTCTCATGTAAATTGGTGAAACTTACAAAAATGTTTGCACAATATCCACTAAGGCAGAAGGTAAGATTAGCCAGTGACCCAGGCATGTTGTGGGTACACAAAGCACAGAAGTGTGTCCATATGCACTGTAGGCTTGTGTGGCATGTTCACTACAGCACTGTTCAGAGTCACCACCAACTGGAAGCAATGCAATTGCATCTTAAAATTGTGGGGTGCTGATCAACTAAAACTGCAGAACTTAACATTAACGAAGAACTGCTGAAGGCCACGGCCTGAAGAAAGCCTGCAAATATAATGAAAAGCAAGTTCAGCAAGAACACATTCTATGTGGGTTCATTTACTCGAAGTTCAAAAACAAGTTGGCTAAATTCACACTGTGAGGCCAGAACAGTAGTTATTACATTTGAGGAGTGGGAAAGAAACTACTTGCTTATGGTGACATTTTTGTACTTGTCACAGAGGATGGTCACTTTGTAAAAGTTCATCTAGGTGTGTGCTTGTGACTTATGTACTTTTCTGTGTATGCCTTTTCAATAAACAGACTCTTTAGAGGCTGAAGAAATGGTTCAGTGAGTGAAATGCTTGCTGCATAAGCATGAAGCCTTGCATTAGGATTGCTAGCACCCAGGTAAAGAACTGTGTGTGGCCCCATGCATCGGCAACGTCTGCAACCCCAGCACTGAGAGTGGAGTGAGGTGTGATAGAAACCTAAGGACCCCGGGAGTTCACCGACCAGCCAGTCTAGCCAATAGGTGATCTCTAGTTTCAGTGAAAACACCCTGTAAAACACACACACACACACACACACACACACACACACACACACACACACACACACAGATGTGAAGGCCAAAGGTACAATGGCAGGTGGCCTTCACATACTAATATGCATATGTGTACATTTTCCCACATATAAAAAGAAGTCCAAATGCATACACCATGAGAGAGAGAGAGAGAGAGAGAGAGAGAGAGAGAGAGAGAGAGAGAGAGAGAGAGAATTCTTCCTTCTCTCTGCTATTCACAATGCTAACAAGTCAAGCTTAACCACAGTAGATTCTCAGTAAATCACTGAAACATTCTGTATAGTTTTAATTCGGTGGATAGAGAGTTCTACATGATGCTGCTTCTGCCTCATTCTGACCCTCTTTGCTAGGGTGCTAGACACTTAAGCCTCTGGCAGATCTATAAGGCCTCCCCAATTCTTCTCCAGCTGTGTATCCCCACCCCCAACCCCATTTATTCTTGTGTTATCCTTCTGCCTTTTCCTTTGTCCTAGCACTGTGCCTTGTACAGAGCATTTAATAAAAATGCAAAATTGCCCAATACCAAAGAAAGTTCAGGATATTTTGAATTCCACATTAGAGTCAGTGGAAAAATTGCCTCAAAGAATAAAAAAAAAAAAAAAAAAAAAAAAAAAAAAGAGGAGGGGGGGACTTATTCCAGCATGAACAAAAAGACTTCTCATGTCAGCTTCCAACTGGAGCAAATCACAAAAAAAAATTCACAAGCAACAAACGGGCTCAGTCCCAGTATCATCACTTTGAGGGGTCCGTTCTACAACACAAAGAACAAATTAGAAAAGGCCATTCAGGAAATTTTAATTTGCTAAGTAGAGAGGTTTTAGGAAAATAAGTTCTAGAGATGGATAAAGTTATTTTAATGAATAATTGGATACCTAGGGTTTGCCAGCTTGTGTCCAAAATCTTTCAGTTGATCTTACTTGTACTTCCTTTTTAAAACAATTTTTTTATTAATGTTACATTTTCATATATGCGTACAATGTATTGTGATCATATCTACCCCAAATCCTCACTGTAACTCCTCTGGGATGTGCCTCACCCTCAACATTCCCTCAACTTCATGTCTTTTTGTTTAGTTTTGATTATAACCCAATGAGTTCAATTAGTGCTGCCCATATAGGCATGGAGTGGGGCTATCTCCTGTGGGTCTGCCAGGACCACGCTCTCCTAAGGAAAACAGGCACAGCCAACAGCTATCAACTGTCAATCGCATCTCAATTGGGGTGAGGGTACTGAGCTCCCAATGCTTCATGTCTGGGATACTCACTGACTTGATTGCCTTTCTTTTTAGAAGGAGTTGAAAGTATTGCAAAGCTGCGGAAGGTTTGATCCCCTCAGCATGGTATAAATAGCTTTTGCTTTTTGCCTTCTTGTTTCTGTATTATATTTTCTTCTCACCAAGAACCATTTTATTACCAGTTTAGTTCCTTCTGTGACTAATGAGTGCCACCTATCTGGTAAGACAGGCCTTCTGTAATATCTAACAGTCTACTCAGACAACATGGAATTTCTCAAGCTGCCAACTGCAGGGTCACTTGGTATAATAAAAATCTTCCAAGAAGTAGGACTTGGGAGAAGGCTCCATCAATAAAGTGCTAGCCATGCACCCGTGGGTACCTGAGTTTGATCCATAGCATCCACTTGAAAAAGACAAGCATAGTGCTGTTCCCTTGTAATCCCTGTGGAGGTAGGAGCATCCCTGGGGCTCACACTGGCTAGATAGACTAGCTGAATGGTGAGTGCTGGTCCCAGTGAGTGAGTGAGTCTCAAAACACAAGGTGGGTGGCTCCTGAAAAATGATACTGCAGGTCATACTTTGACCTCCACACACACACATGTACACATGTGAACATGCATACCCACACATACTCAAATTTAAGATCCATACTTGAATACTCACGTGTACCCCCCATCCCACACACAAAAGGAATCTCATGATGCTCCTCTGTATTGTCAGCCCTCACCCCATCACCTGGCTCACCTTCAGCCTCTCTTGCTTCCACGTGTGAATTCTGAGGTGCACATGCTTTAGTGTAGTGGGCTGGCTGACCATCACGGTGCTGAGAAAACATGTGACGTTGCTAAAGAACACAGGGACATGAAGGGAGTTTCCAGGTTGGGCTTTTAAAAAAACACATACAGAACTCGTTCAGTTTCTCATCTCCAAAGAGTCACCATTACCTTCTTCATCACCACCAAAGGCAATACATCTGTACAAAAAGAAATGTCTTCATCCACACGAGCAGTGTTTGCTGTACTGAAGAGAGGCACCCAGAGTGGTATAACACTTGCCTGGTTCCATTGCTAATCCCATGGGTGAAAATTGATTTAAGCGAAACAGACAGATGTTCCTAAGTAAAATTTACATCCTCTCCCAGCTCCTCTGATGCTCTGTGTTCTACAAGAACAGAGCCAGGGGCTGAAGAGATGGCTCAGCTGGTAGAGTGTGCTTCCCATGCATGCAGGAGGACCTGAGTTTGGATCTCTAGCACCTACGTAAAGTTTGGCATGGTGGTGCCCATTGGTAATGAAGCAGAGTTGGCAGAATCCCTGGGCCACGCTGGCCAGCCAGCCTAGCCAAATAAGTGGCCTCCAGGGTCGGTGAGAGAATCAGTCTCCAAAAATGAAATGGAGAATGACTGAGAAAGATACCCAATGTATGACCTCTGGTCTCCATATGTCCACAAATCCACATGCACCTGCAAGCACTTGTGTACCAGCATGCACGGGTACACACGCACACACCGACACATATCTGTGCTTCTTTTTCCCACTCTGAATAATGAAATGTGATTGCGTTCAGCCAAGACTGACTAGCTAAAGAACGACATCTTTCCCCTGTCACCCTCCCAGCAGCAGAAAGGAAGGTGTTTCCACTTGCAGTGACAGGCACCTTTGTAGCTGAGAGGCTTCCATTTCATTATTTGCTTTAAAGTTTTCACCGAAATGCGTGTGGTTTTCAGACACAGGAAAGAAAACATGCCAGCCTGTGGTTGAACTTTCCACTAGAGAATAGACAGAGTGCAGCTCAGAACCAGCTCTGTGGGGAGATCCTTTCTGCTTGCTTAAGCGTGAAAACCCACGCAAGAAAAATTCCTCTCTCGAGAACAAGGCTGTAGAGGGCTTCAGTGTTCGGAAGCTTCGGGGATCGAGGCTTTATGGCGGCATCCGGAACTACGATCTAGTGAGCTGGAGGCTGGAGAACGGCTGTGGCTTCAAGGTCCTTTTTTTTTTTTTCCTTCTAATTTGATTTCTGGGAAATCAGAGGATGGCATCTTTCTGGCTGACACTCCCCACTTCCCATCTGCTCTAAATATGTCTTACCAGCGTCCACTTGAAGCAAACTGGCCTGTAAAAATGGCTCTTCCTCTGGTAGCATCTGACCTTCACAGCTATTTTCAATACCCGTTCCTGTTCCTCTGCATCTGACCTGTGGAGTTCATTTTATAAATTGTTCAATAAATACTTACAGTCTGTCAGCTGAATTTAAAGTATGACAAGTTGGAATTTCACAGTCAACCAGGATCCAGGCATGAATGAAAAACATCATTTAAGTTTCTGCTCGAAAAGCAATTATCAAATAACTCATGACACGGAGTGAATTTTGCAGAAATTCTCTTTGTAAGTTGAAACTTTGAAAATACTTTTCACAGATAGTTGGGGTGCCTAACAGCACAGGGTAAACACCCTCAGCTAAGTCTCATGCACTTTTCCAAGAAGCCATCTGCCTGGCCTGCAAGACAATAGGCCAATAGCTTCATAAACACATGGTGCCTTGATTCTTTTTCTTCTACTGCCTTGCTGGCCACAGTAAGGTAAGAGTAGAGTGTGTGATGTTCCGTAGTGTATGGAGAGTTGCTGCCAGTGATGCTCATGTGTGAGTTCAGTTCAGAGAGATTGGCCCCCACAGTGTAGAGGAAGCGGGAGTGAGCCTGTCTGCCTCTCTCATGCTCTTACCTAGGCAGGGGAGGTCTCATCAGCATGGATGTGGTAAACACATGTGCACAGTTGAGTTCTGTAAAAATGTGTTTTTAGCAGCACTGGGTGGGACTCCTTCCCATTGAATTCTCGGCCCTCAGGAAAACAGCCAGAGAAACCCCATGCAAACCTCTGTTCTGGGCTGCTAGAGCACTCTTTTCCCTAGGCGACCTGCCCTAGCACTCACTCCCCAGATCTGTTCCCACTCATCTTCCTCATTCTGCTTGGGTCAACTGAGCCACCTCATTCCTTAGCAAGCCTAACAAACCGTAGCCTGAAGTATTTGTAGAAGGCCTCCTCCAGTCCCTGACCACCTTAATTCCTCAGTGATGATTTTTCTACTATTTTGGGACCTGAGCTGCTACCTCAAAAGTCTAGGCCTCCAGGAATGGTAGGCAAATACTCAACAACTGAACTACATTGCAAGAAACTTACTATAATTCTAATACTATTTTAAAAATATATCACTGCTTACTAGATTCACCTAAGAATTGAAAGATTATTTTAACATTAGCAATCAATCCATGAAAGTCATTATCACAACTGGGAGAAAAAGTATTTACTCACTTCAAGAGACTCAAAGAAATAAGACACCTATCTTGACAAAACAGCTTACTTCTAGAAAGATACTTCTTTATTTTATTTTTATTTAAATTAAAAACAATCTTACTTTACATTCCAATCCCAGTCCCCTCTCCCTGCCATCCTGTCATGCCTCCTACCAACCCCCCACCCCACTCCTTGTCCACTCCCCAGGGAGTGTGAGGCTTCCTAGGGAGGGAGAGGGAGGGGTCATCAAAGTCTGTCATAGGAAAGATATTTCTTTAAATTTGACAAATAGTATCTAGAAAAACCAAGAGACATCCTTCTTAATAAAGAAGCCTTAAAGAGTTCACTAGTGGTACCAGGAACATGGTGAAAATACTTTTACTAGTCACTAACATTCTACTAGAAGTCTTCAGCCAGCAAGCAGGGCAAGGGGAGAAATAAATGTGTAAGGAATGGTTAAGCAAATATAGTCAGGGGCATGAGTTGTGGATGAGATGTATGCATGTAACACTAAAAACAATTTACAAATCTATTAAGACCAGAAGTTTGGGAAGGTTTTTCTTTTTAAATCAAAGTCAACATAAGAATTAATAATGTTAATACAATGCCAATACTACCATTGTAGTCAAAAAGTTGTCATTAGAATACTAGTGTAGTTGCAATAGAGACTGACAAGTTCTTTTAAAATATTTTTAACTTTCTTTTTATTTATTTGTTGTGTCTTTCATATCATGCATCTCGATCTCATTCATTTCCTACCCCTTCATATCTGCCTTCTGCCCTTGCAACCTCCCTCCCCCCCAATAAAATAAAATGAAATTTAAGAGAAAAAAAAAAAAGAGAGAAAAATCTCATCATGTAAGCTGTAGTGTGACATACTGAGTCACACAGTAAACCTTTTATTCATTTATCTTTATGTGCAAGTGTTCATAGCAAAGAGTCATTGATCTGGCAGAGGCTTCTGGTTTCTGCTACAGTATTAATGCTGGCCCCTCACTGGGACTCTTCTTGGATGTTCTGTTGTTGCCTTGTGTAATGGAGATTCTGCAGCTTTGGGTCCCTTCATGTGCTCTAGCAGATCATAGATGGAGTGGATGTTGGGGTGGGCCAACTCATAACTCTGGTTCTGGGCTTGGGTAGTTACAGAGTTGTCAGCCTGCCTGCTGCTCCCTGTCTTCACTACCAGGGTGAGAGCCCTGCAGCAGCTACAAGCAAGAACAGGGCCAGTTTTCCTACTTTCACACCCCCAGGGCAGCTCTCCCACAGGTATTCCTTCAGGCCCAGCTCTACTGTGTTGCCCAGGTGAGATACAGGGACCACTGTATGAATGAATGAATGAAAAATGAATAAATAAATAAATAAAGTAGGTGGCATGCTGAGGAATGAGACTTACAGCTGGCCTCTGACCTCCACATATACACACAAATGCTCATGTGCATCTACACACACACACACACACACACACACACACACACACACACACCAGCAGCTAAGTTCTTTACTCTTTGACCATGAGATTGGTGTGTTCCAGAGGAGGAGAGTTGTTCCTTCAGGCTGGTCTCTGAAATTAGATCAGTACCTTTTGTGAGATATTTGATTGCACTGTGTAAAGGTATATCACTGTGATTGGTTTAATAAAATGTTAAATGGACAATAGGTAGGCAGGGTTTGGGGGGCAGAGAGGTTGCTGGGAAGAATAATGTAGAGTTGCAAACCAGACCCAGAGGAAGCAGGAAACCAGCATGGGCAGAGTAAGGTAATAAAGCTATGAGTTAGAAAGCAAATTAATAGAAATTGGTTGATTTAAGTTGTAAGAGCTAGTTAGAAACAAGTCTAAGCTATTGATCAAACTTCCATAATTAATAAGAAGTCTCCTTGTGGTTATTTGGGAGCTGGTTTGTGGGACAGAGAGGTCTACCCAGCACACATATAGAACATCTATGTCCAAAAGCTGTCATAGGAGACAAATGAAGTTTGGTTATTCAAGTCACCCAAGGTTTGTACCAGTAAGGTTTTCCAATTACTGGTTCCCATGTGTCTTAGGGTTTCTATTACTGAAACAAAACACCTAGACCACAAAGCAAGCTGGAAAGGAAAGAGTTTATTTAGCTTACATTTCCATGTCTCTGTTCCTCATCTAACAAATTCATGACAGGAACCCAAACAGGGCAGGAACCTGGAGTTAAGAGCTGATGTAGAGGCCACAGAGGAGGTCTGCTCACTGGCTTGTTTCTCATAGCGTCCTCAGCCTGCTTTCTTATAGAACCCAGGATCACCCAGACCAAGGGTGATACCACCCACGATCAGCTGGGCCCTCCCTCACCAATCACTAATTAAGAAAATGCCCCACAGGCCCGCTTACAACCCAATCTTACCGAGGCATATTCTTAATTGGGGTTTCCTCATCTCAGATGACTTTAGTCTGTGTAAGTTGACATAAACTATCTAGCATATCAAAGTTTAAGAAACTGGGAATAATGGGCCATTAGTGTCTGACTATGGATACCTTGCCACTGGCTCTCAGGGTGCTGAGCCTGCGGGGTTTCCTCAGCTTTCCTCAGGCCACTGTGTGTCTTTTCAGTTACATTCGAGCTGACTTCTTGTCATCCCAGGCTCAGTGTTCTTTTCTATTTCTCCTTGGTGTCTGAGACTCATTGCCTTTTCTTCTATTCAGTTACAGTACCTGAATTCAGGTGCAGCCCTCACTCCTCTTCCCGCTAGATCAAATGCCCTTTGTTCTTCTTTATTTTACCTATGCACTCTTGACTGAAATGACCAGTACTTCGGAAATGATAATCTATGCTCCAACACCTTTGTTTGGCTTAAGCCCTCTCCTCTCTCAGGAAGGCGCTTTCCTCTGTGTTCTTCAAAAGCATTCTCCATTCTTCGGTATCTGGGTAAAGAAAGGATATTCTAGAAAAGGGAGGCACATGAGCGAAACTGATTTCTTTTTTCACACTTTTTTGTTAATTTTTTAAAATTTAAATTTGAAACAAGCTTGTTTTACATTTCAATCCCAGTTCCTGCACCCTCCTGTCGTCCCCTGTTTCCCTCACCAACCCCCATCCCATCCCCTTTCTGCTCCACAGGGAGCAGACTTCCATGGGGAGTCTTCAAAGTCTGTCATATCATTTGGAGCAGGGCCCAGGCCTTCCCCCCTTTGTCTAGGCTGAGAGAGTATCCCTCTGTGTGGAATGGGTTCCCAAGGTTCATTCATCTACTAGGGATAAATACTGATCCATCACCAGAGGCCCCATAGACAGCCCAGTCCTCCTAAATAACACTCACATTCAGGGGGTCTGGGTTGGTCCTATGCTGGTTTCCCAACTGTCAGACTGGGGTCCATGAGCTTCCCCCTTGTTCAAAATGCTGATTTCTCACATTTGTTTTATTTGCTTATTCATCTTTTCACAAAAATATTTTAAAATGTGTTTTTGATATTTTTTGTGGGTGCATTAATTACCATCCCCCAACTTCTAGATCTCCCTTCCTCCCAACTTCATGTCCTCTTCATCTTCTGTATTTTCTTTTTATAACCTATTGAATATAATCAGTGCTGCCAATATATGCACGTGATCATGGGACCATTCCCTGAAGCATGCTTGACCTAGCTAGGGCCACACCCCTACAGAAAGCTGGCTCTCTCCCTCAGCAGCCACCAGCTGTCAATTGCTCCTCAGCTAGGACTGGAGCTTATGAGCCTTTCCCCTTCCCTCTTTATCCCTTCCATGTTGACCAATTGGACCCAGTCCAATGCTGACTGCTTTTATCACCTTTATCTTGTGTAGGTCTTGGGCAGGCAACCATGGGACCTGGTTTTTCAACAATGCAGTAGCCCTGCCATGTTCAGGAGACACTGTTCTCTCTTGTCCTCCCCAACCTCTGGCTCTTTCAACATTTCTACCACCTCATCTGTGGTGTTTCCTGAACTTGGGAGGTATATAAGTGGGACATCTATAAATGCATTTGAACATTGGCACAAATGTCATCTTTTATCCAATGTGCCATTTTCCTAATTGAAACACAAGCATTTTTTTCTTTGTATGTGTATTGTTATTACTAATATTGCCACAATGTGATAACCTCTTGTTATTTACATCCCTGTCTTTCCAGTTACAATCAAACCTCACTATGGTATTGCTGCTAAATAACAGTATAAGGCTCTGATTCAGGTCTAGCAGTATTGGCTTTTAGTATCAACAAAATCAGTTTTCAACAAAGCCAGATTTCAGAGGTTGACTTACTACCTGCTATGATTCGAGTTTGAAATGTTTTCTTCATGGGCTCATATATTGTCTGCTGTTCTCTATTGGACAGGACTATTTGAAGAGACTATGGGGAAGGTAGGGTCTATCTGGTGGAAGCAAATAATTAGGAGAGGCCTTTGAAGGCTATTAACAGCTCTTGCTTTAGTCTGTCTTTGCTTCCTCATCTGCCACTGTGTGAATAATTACAGCCTCATGCCCCAGCCATCACTGACAATAGCAAGTCTACTATGCCTTCCCTGCCATGATGGACCAGACACACCTGAAACTGTGTACCAAAATACATCCTTTCAGCATTCTGTGGTTTCATCAGGGATGCCATCACAAAGGTGCAGAGTAGCAAATAAATTACCTAAGCAAAGAAGTTGGTTTGAGGCTGAAAGAAGGACCATTAACTTGTCCACCGTTACATTTGTTTCTCTCATCAGGCTCGGAACACTATTCATATGATGACTAAGGGCTTAGAATATAAAGTATCAGTTTCATAGTAAAATATATGATTGTTGTACAAGAAGAAATCATCCATACACATAACACACATATGTATATATGAATAAATAACCATACCAATCTTCTGATGGATTAGGAAAATCTTAAGATAAATTCCTAAGACCTCTATTTTAGAATCTATTTTCTTCTTTGTAATGATTATTCTGGCCTCATAAAATCTTGACTTATGTGTAATGTATTAGTAATTACTGAGAACTTTTTATACCCATGTCACAGAGCTAGGTTTTAGCTTTCTCTCTCTCTCTCTCTCTCTCTCTCTCTCTCTCTCTCTCTCACACACACACACACACACACACACATACACATACACATACACACACCACTTACCATCTGATAGCTGCATTCTAACCAAGATACTCATTAATGACTTTTCCCACCATATTTTTTTATGGTTCTTATAGAAAGTCATAAAACCTAGCTTTATGACATGAGTATATTTAGTTCTCAGTAATTGGTAATAAATTTTACACATAAATAAAGATTTTTATGAAGCCAGAATAATCATTAAAAAAAAGTATAGATTCTAAAATAGAGAACGTAGGAATTTATTTTAGGCTTTTCCTAATCTATCTAGAGGACTGGTAGGTTATTTCCTCCTCCTCCTCTTCTTAATCCTCCAATTGAAAACTTAAATTCAGAGGCAAGGAGAGGTAAGGGGGAGAGGAGGAGGGGATGAAAACATGAGGGAATGGGGTAGTTGAGGGGGAAGGGATGCAGTGGAAGAGCAATGAAAGAGATATCTTAATAGATAGAGCCACCATGGGCTTAGGGAGTAACCAGTAACCTGGTGTTAGGGTAACTGTCAAGAACCCAAAAGGATGACCCAGCTAAGACTTGTAGCAATAGTGGAGAGTATACCTGAACTGGCCTACCTTTGTAATCAGATTGGCGAATACCTTAACTATCATCATAGAGCCTTCATCCAGTAATTGACAGAACCAGATACAAAGATCCACAACAAAGAACCAGGTCAAGCTCTGGGAATCCAGATGAAGAGAGGGAGGAAGGGATGTATGAGCAGGGAAGGTCAAGACCATGATGGAGAAATCTACAGAGACAGATGAACTAAGCTTGTGGAAACTCATAAACTCTAGGCCTATAACTGTGGAGACTCCAGGCGACCGACTAGGCCCTCTGTATGTGAGAGACAGTTGTGAAGCTTGGGACTAGCTGAGAGGCCCCTGGCAGTAGGACCACAATACAAACCTGGTACATGAGCTGGCTTGTTGGAGCCCACTCCTAAGGTGGTATGCCATGCTCAGCCTTAATGCATGGGAGAGGAGCCTGGTCCTGCCCTGACCTATTGTGCCAGATTATGTTGACTTCTCATGGGAGCCCTTACCCTTGAGGAGGAGTGGACTGGGAGGTGGCCTGAGGAGGAGGTAAGAAGTGAGGTGGGAGGAGGGGTGGGAGAGAGAACTATGGTTAGAATGAAAATAAAATTTAAAAAAATCAAATTCATAACTAGTAAAATATATGAGGCTATTTCTATTTTTTTTAACTGCAGTAGTACACTGCTGACTTAACTTTATTATTTCTCTGTTCTCCCTCCAGCTTCAAATCTATTTACTCAATAAATAATTATTTGAGAACAATTTCAAGACTCATGCATGCAAGACCTTGATCTTAACCTATTCTAAGGAGGAAGAGAAAATGGTGTAATCATCAGTCTTGGTTGCTATAACAAAGTGCAAGAGGCCAAGTACTTTTAAAACAGAGACAGATTTTCTCTATCTGGGAGGGGAAACTTTCCAGATCTGTGAATCTGTAGTGGTAGTTCCTTCTGAGGCATTCTTCTTGGTGTGTAGATGGTCATCTTCTCACTACATCTGCATGCTGTCTTGTCTCAAGGTATGGGTCTTAATCTTTTATTAAGAACAACAAGTATACTGGATTGGGGTTTGTTTAGTGTTTGTTGCCTCTTTAAAGACTCTAAGGCAGCATACAATCACCTACTGTGTTATTCAGTGTTAAAACTTCAGTGTACAGGGGTGTGCATAAGAATGCTTGCTGTGCAAGAATGAGGGCATGAATTCAAATCAACACACATAAAATATAGGCATGCCTGTGTCTGCATCCAGTGCAGTGGAGGTTCAGGGACAGGAGGATTGCTGGGACTTGCAGGCTGCCTGGGTCTGAATTCAGTGAGCAATCCCAACTCAAAGGAATGAAGTGGAGCATGACAGAGTAGGGCATCTGAAAACCTCTGGCTTTCAGGCATACACAGGTGGATGTATGTGTATATACCACACACATGCACATACATATACACATAACACACACAAACACACTAGATTAAAAAAAAAAAACACTCCAGCATATGCAGGTTTGAGGGCTGGGGCAAGGGAGACACGATTTAGCTTGTAACAAAAGGTCAATGGCCGACTGTATATTGTTAAGTTCCTTGAGAGAGGCAGGTGTCTAGAAAAATGTGGCGAAGGAAGCAGGGAGCAAACAGGATCTGGAAGAATGAGTAGGCTTTCTCTCAGGGGAGAAATACAAACAAGCCATTTTAGGGAGAAGGAACAGCAGGAGCAAAAACAAAGAGTTCCTAATGTTTGTGGAAAGTGTGGAGGCCATCTCTTTGAGTAGAGCAGCAGATGGGATGCGGGAGACATGGGGTTACAGCAGCAGCC
Source organism: Cricetiscus sungorus (assembly GCA_030556225.1). Classification (NCBI taxonomy): domain Eukaryota; kingdom Metazoa; phylum Chordata; class Mammalia; order Rodentia; family Cricetidae; genus Cricetiscus; species Cricetiscus sungorus. Next base: position 15,754,685 of record JANBXA010000729.1, read on the forward strand.
ACAATAGTCAGCTGTGTGTACCTTACAAGAAAACTGCAACCCTTGGGGGCATAGTCTGAATAATACTAGTAAACTACCCTGGTAGCTTGTTCTACCCAAAGGGGCTCTCTCTGGAGTCATTTACTTGGCTTATTTGTTTGTTAAATTGCTGCCTATTCCTGCTGATGGGTTCGCAGAGGGATTCACACATGCTGCTGATATTTCCAATGCAACCATCTTGGCTTTGAACAGTGACTGGTTTTTGACTTTTATGAGGAAAATACCTGCTCATACAGCAGCAGCCTTTGAAGGAGACATTGCAAGGTCAAAATATTTTTTGTTGGATGCCCCAAGCTATGGCTAGAAATCATACCTCACTGTGCATCTTTGCCTGGCCTTCTAAGTGATGGAGACATGTTGACTATGGGAAAATATGGTAGATTTTTCTCTTTATATAAAAAACAACAGTTGAAACTAGAGCTGTTACATTTCTGGTGTGTTTGTTTCCTTTGTTTTTATGCTTATCAATATAAAAAATGACACCTGGTAATGTCACTCCTAAACATTTTCTTAACTTGTCCCCATCATTTTATTCAATAGAAGCATCACCATGGTGCTATGAATGCCAACTTGTTATTGGATATTGTGAATTTGCTAACTTATGAAATTTGTATCTGTTGTATTTGAAAAGTTTCTACACCCCGATAAGCCTCTTCGCTGACACAGCAATCCAAATCAGACCAAATCAAACCTAAATAGAAAAAGTCCATGTTTAATGGATGACCTTCCAGCCCCCCAGAGAGGAGACAGGAAGGGGAGACTGGAAAAACCACTGGGGGACAGTTTAAATACCCTGTGGGAGTGATCTTTCGAGGAGGGGCCATCATTTGGGGAGCTTTCTGAGATGCAGCAGGGTCTGGGGGAGATGGGAGAGTGGGATCTTGGGTAGAACCTGCACTATAACATCCTAGACTCTTTGAGTATATGGATGCCAGGGGCTGGGGTAAAGTTTCCACCTTAGCTGTATTATCTGCCTACAGAATCTAATTCAGTTTTAAAATATTTTTAAAGACTTATTTTATTTTTAATTGTGTGTGTGTGTGTGTGTGTGTGTGTGTGTGTGTGTGTGTGTGTGTGTGTGTGTGCGTGCGCGCATGTGAAGGTACAGGGATGCACAGAAGCCAGAAGAGAGCATCAGGTACCCCAGAGCAAGATAGGCACAGATAGTTGTCAGCTTCCTGACATGGGTCCTGGAAATCAAACTCAGGTACAGTACAGCCTCTTTTTAAGACAGGGCCTCTCATTGGCCTGGAACTCTTGAAGTAGGTTAGTACACCCCAGGTATCTACCTGTCTCTGCGGATTCTGGGGATTTAACACAGGTTCACAAACTTTCAAGGCAAGCGCTTTACCAACTGAGCTACCTCCTCAGTCCCTGGATATTTTCTAACACCCATAAACTCCCAAAATATGTCCACAGAGGTGAGACAATGCAAGTATTTCTTACTGTGAGTTCGGGAAAAGGGAAGCAAAGCAAAACACTGGTGTAGAGAGAGGGAGCAAATAGTTCCTGGTAACAAGGGGATGAGGGGAAAATATTAATAAAACAGCTCATGTTTGGCACTGTTGACACTAAGTAATGGCTTTCTTTGATTATTTTAAAATTCAGAGACAGTCTGATGATTTCAGTGTAGAAAACTAGCACCGCAGCTTTAAAATGCTTCAGAAAGTGGAGAATCCTAGAGAAGACAAGAGTGGGCTTAGTTAAGGGACAGTGTCTGTGCCAGCACAACTGCTTGGGGCCTCTCAGTGATCACTGCCCTTCTGTCAATCAAAAGGCCCGGCACGCTTGCCAGGAGCATTCTTGTCCACATATGTGCAGCCCAATTTAAATGTTTTATGATTTGATTTAAAATCAAATGATAATCTTTCGCCAGTTCTCTCAGGGATTAATTGTACAATCCTAGAATTAAAGGTACACACAGATGAAAGCACCAGCCCCTAATTTGCAAATGCGAATTAATTTTGCATAACTAAGCATTACCCTGTGAAGACTGATGGGAATTTCATAAACTCCTCATTTTTCATGCAGCTGTGACCAGTGACTTTACAGGAGTTGAGACAAACAGAATTTGCATATGCAACCCCAGACAGCTCAAACAATGTCTTAATTGTTGTTATTTAAATGAGAAGTAAATAATTAGCATTTGCAAAGCCAGTTAAGTTCTACTTTGTTAATTGTGTGTATACAAATTCCACAAGGAAAACAGTATATGGCTCCCACTTGCCAACTTCAACATCAACCAGAGGCTTCTTCAAATGAGAAGCCTGTAGAGGGAATTCTGTGGAAGAAACATTTCTCACTTTCTAGTGCTTGCACATCTTGGGTACAGGGTGGCGATCTTTGTCCTTTTCATTCTCAGATAAAAGCCTAGAAGTTGAAGAAGCGAGATAAAAGTAACTAGGAAGAAATCTGAAGATTAAGTAAGATTTTGAAAATATTTGGTGCGGGGTGTGAAGCCTGGGGCTTTGTGCACACTGAAGACACACCTCACTGAGCTCCACATGCCCAGTCCTTTACCTTGATGTCTCTGCTGAGCCTTGTTCGCTTGCAAGACAGGGAACTGATCCCACTTCTCATCACTGCAGGCTTGCCTGCCAAGAAGAACCCCAGTGTGTTCTGGGCTCACCAGTGCAGCTGTTTGCTCTGAGTCCTCTCACTGCACAGTTTTCCAGATGGTTCCCTGGTGGTGGTATTTCATTCAGGAATCCTTGAGGGAGCTGAGCCAACTACCTGGGTTGTCTTTCTGATACAGACACTGGAATGTTAAGATTCATGTCTATGAGCTCTTGCAGTTAGGATCTTGGCTCAGAGTTCAGACTCTGCTGAGGACTGAATCTGGGTAGAGAATGAGGCTCCTTCATGTGAGAGTGACTCCTGGTGGAGGATCTGGAGCCAGCAGGTGTACAGACAGCTTTTGTCCCTCCATCAGACGTGCCCTGATATCTGGTTGTAGCAGATCCCTGTCTTGCATGGCAGTACAATTTCAAAGTTGCTCTTAGACATACCCACTAGAGTTGGTTCCTTTGGTCTTCTTGGTGAGTCTGAAACTCATTGTTTAATCCTCTGTGATGAAAGCCAAAGGACTATCTGAACTCCTTTGAAAAGATACTCATCTCCCTGTGAACGGTTGCCTCAACAGTAACTGTTTCACAAATTCTAAACCAAGTCGGGGATTCAGGAATAAACTCTTGTGTGATTGCATTTGGAAGCAACATAGACATTTTACCTTCAAAATAAAAGTTGCAGTTTTTAATTGTGCCAGAAAGCTTCACACTAAAAATATTGACAGCAATAACCAAACATCAAACCTAATAAACTCAAATTCCATTTTTCTTATTAAGAAACAAGCAGAAGGGTTGCAGATATGGCCCAGTGGGACAAATGCTTGCTGTAAAAGCGTGAAAACACTCAGTTTGGATCCTCTGTGTCTATGTAAAAACCAAGTGTGACAACACACACTTTAGACTTCAGTGCAGGGGTTCAGGGACAAGGGAATCCCTGCAGATCACCTTTCCAAAATACTGAGCTCTAGTTTTAGTGAAAGGCCTTGTCTCAGAATCTAAAGTGGAGAGAGATGTGGTTAGAGGAAAACATTCAAACTCAAACTTTGCCTCCACATACATGTACATAATGAATGCTTCTATACACACATAGATGCAACACATACACGCAAAAATCACACAGAAGCATATCCCTTCACATACACATATACAAAAGAAACAATCAGAGGAGCAGACATTTCTGTAGATGTCCTTAAAAACAAAACAAAAACAAAACTATGTCCTAGCCACAGGGCTGACATAAATGAATTAGACCCAGCTATGCCGGGTGTTACTGAGCTGAAGTCTAGATTGTCATTAGAAATGGGACAGTTCTTTGAAGAGACGATTAGATGAAGAAGGACTGCACAGGGCAGATGTCTGTCCAATGGAGCTTCCCTACCTGGTGGAAGGAGACTCTTCCCCTGTGGCGGAATGTAAAGGTCTCTCATGGGTGGTCACTCACTGCATCATGACTCTTTTCAGACCACCATTCTCTCATCACCTCCGTATATCTGATTGCTCTATTCTAGGAAATGGTGGAGGCATATCCTAACGGGTTCCAGAGGGGATACAGAAAGTCCAACCTGAGAGTAAAAGGCTTGCAAGCTAATGGATGGCAAAGTCTTGCCAGGGCACCAGTAGAGGCAAGAGAAGTATGGGTGCAAGTGGGTTCTGTAGGTCTGAGATTGGGAAGAAAGGGACCTCAAAAGTTGCTAGTCCTCACCAGAGATCCCAGGATCTGGTGTGCTAGCTGGACAGAGAGTGGTTTTGAACACTTGTTCAGAATATCACCTAGAACTTGAACTCTGCAAGCAGCAGCCCACATAAAAGAGCTAGGCGAAGCCAGGAATCTTGACTTGAAGTAGAATTAGGGTAAAAAGAATTCAGGAGATTATAACAACTCAGTAACAGTGGGGAGATGTGTGGAGAAACTTGGCCTTGGCCCAGCTATGTCTAGATAAACTGGAAATTTGCTCTGACCTTTTGTCCCCCCCAGCCCCGCCCCCATTGTGAAAAGCAGGGCAAAATGATGTCACTGGGGCATGCAGATGTCTCTGTCCTCTTCTTTGACTGGTGCCAACAAAACTGATCTTCCCCTCCAATCTGTTTCTTCCTCCAGTCCAGACCAAGCAGTGTGCTATTCTTATACCAGTAGCCTCTGATCAGACTAATGGAAACTCAGGAATCTCTTTCTTTGGGAGAAATATTGTCTCTTCACTTCACTTTCAGCTCTCAAAGGGAGTGCTGGTTTACTGCTGGGAGTTTTCAGAGAGACTGGGGTGCATGCATCTCAGCTCTGTTATCAAAAATGCACAGAATTGTACTTACTCATGTAGAGAGCCAAGAAGTGCCACGCCTTAAAGTGGCGCTGGCTTCCGCCTTACACCTTCCTGTTGGTGAAGGCTCTCTGGCGTAAACAAGCCCTTAATTGGTTAAGTCTGTTCAGCCTGTCTGCTTCCACTTTAGAGTAGCCTATCTGCAGGGTCCACGTGGCTCACTGGGGTTGGTTAGCTCAAGGGTATTTAAGCCTGTGCAGGGGTCCCCCGGCTCTCTCTCGCAGGTCAGAGGAAACATGTTTCAAGGATCCTGATTAAAACTGCATGACGAAGATCTACCCGGAGTCTTGTCTTCCTTGCTGGTCAGGGTAGGCGTGTACAACTCATATATGGATTTTAGACATAGAGCAAAGGATCACCAGCCTATAATACACACCACCAGAGAAACTAGGATACAAAGAGGAGACTAAGAGATTCATATAAGGTTCATCACAGAAGGGGAAAGGGACAAGAGCTCCTGAGCATATAGGGAGTAGGGTGGGCAGTGAGTGGAGAGGGAACTAGGAGAAAGAGAAGGGGAGGAGAGGAAAGCACATGGGACTAGGAAGATTGAGTCAGGGGTCAGGGGAGGAATAGTCATGAGGAGAGAGAGAGAGAGAGAGAGAGAGAGAGAGAGAGAGAGAGAGAGAGAGAGAGAGAGAGAGAGCCATTATAGGTTTGAAGAGAAAACTGAACCTGGAGAAATGTCCAGAGACCTACAAGACTGACCCCAACTAACAATTTGAGCAACAGTGGAAAGGCTACCATAAATACCCTTCCCTGATAATGAGATCGATGACTAACTTATCCATCATCATAGGGCCCTTATCTAGTAGCTGATAGAAACAGAAGCAGATACCCACAAGTAAACACTGAGCCTAACTGGAATCCCCATGTAGAAAGGGAGGACAAGACCAGACTACAGAAACACATAGAGACACCTGACCTGAACAAGGAGGAGCTAATGGGCCCCCAGACTGATAGATCCAGCATGGGACTGACTCAGACCCCCTGAACACGGTCTCAGCTAGAAGGCCTGGGACCAGGATGTATCCCTGGTGCACAAAAGGACTTTGGGAGCACATCCCCCATGGAGGGATACTCTCTTAACCTAGAGGCAGGAGGGAGGGCCTAGTCCCTACTCCAAATGACTTGACAGATTTAGATGATCCCTCCTGGAAGGCATCACCCTATTTGTGGAGTGGGGGAGGGAATGGGAGAGGAAGGTGGTCGGGGGGCATGAGAGGGTGGGAGAGAGAGAAAGAAGGAGGGAGGGAGGGAGAGGGAACTGGGATCAATATGGAAAATAAAATTAAAAAATAAAAAGAGGAAAAATTCACAGAAAATCAACATAGTCAACTTCTATCTCCTCTCTTCCTCTCTCTCTCTCTCTCTCTCTCTCCCTCTCTCTCTCTCTCTCTCTCTCTCTCTTCATCTCCCACCCTCATTCTTTCTCTTTGAGAAGATCACTGTGTAGCACTGGATAGCCTCAAACTCTTAAATGTAGATGAGGTTGGCCTGAAATAGATTGCTGCTCTGCCTCCTGAAGGCTGAGACTGTTTTCTTTTATTCAGTCTTGTATTCATTATGTTAAGAAGCAAATATTTGTTAAGCATCTAATTGAAGACTGCAAAAGCAGAGATTATTGCCACATATCCTGCTCTAAGGGTAAGAGGAGGGAAAAGAGTAGTAATATTAGGATATAGCATAGCATTGGACCAAGAAGAGAGAGATGGAGCCCAAGGAAGAGTCACTTTGGGAGAGGTTCCTTTGGAGAACATTTTAGAAAATGTCCAGAAAGTAAGTCTTTTTATAATGTTTTGTTAACATATTAATTATGAACAACAATGGGTTTGTGGTGATATGTATACGATGCATGCTGTTCATATTCACCCCCATTACTGTCTTGTCTCCTTCTTACTCCTCTGATCCCCTCCACAGACAGTCAGTCAAAAGAGTAGGTAGAAGTCTACCAGATGAAAAAGGGACAGAATCAGTCTTGAAAGATGGAAGATCAAAGGGCTTTGAGAGAACATGATGCATTGTAGGAACTGCTGTGGGGACAGGTGTGCCTTGCAGTGACAGTAGTGGGTCTACAGGACCTTGATTAGGATCATGCTTGTCTTGTTTCCCTGGAATAGCTACAGCAACAAAAGCTCCCATTGGTGGAATATATATGACACGTTAGAGAGTCTACCTGGAGTTTTACAACATGGTGTTAATCTCTGTAAAGCTTCATTTTACATTGTACGAAACCATCTAGACAAGGTCGACCTTGATTGGTCAGTCTCCTGTGGTCTTCCCTTGGTGCTGTCGATGCATGGTATTCTGAAGCTGGCCTTCTTCTCTCAGTCATGTGGTGCTGATCAAATAGTGTTAGTTATGTGTAAGTACTTGAAGAATAAGCAAATTCTTTGAATGGAAAACCTTGGGGATTTCAGTGTGAATCTCTACGAAGAAAGAATCAACAATGATACTGATGATCCTCAATGCACCACCACATTTACATGGAATGTGCACAAGTAGTTAAACCCACAAAAAACAAAACAGGAGAGTACTGGTTGGCTAAGAATGGAAGGAGGGCTGTGGGGACTTGGAAGGGAAAAAAGACTTATTTGGGAATGATAAAAGTATTCTAAAATTAATAGGGTGATGATTGCACAAAACAGAACAGAAAATTGTCAAATTGTGCTTATCAAATGAATTAGACTCATGATAAATATTACATTTTAAAAAATTAGTTACTATTCAAGGTAAATATTCTTGCAATAAAATCATGAAAGACGGCTATGTTGGGATTTATATGATGTCATATGAAAGGGGTGATATTAACTAGGATAGTCACATATTTGATCATATGAGAGAGAACAGTCCCTTTGAGAAGAGCCAGATCCAATGAGGCAGAGTGATGGACATCCTCTGGGCATGAAGAAGTGGAGGTGCACTGCAGAGGGACATTATTTCCAGTGCTTATGATGCATGAGAGTCAAAAGTATGGGGTTCAGACAGATGGGGAGGTGGAGCTAGCTCATGAGGTGGAGCCCTAGCTTGGGGTTTCTATCTTTCATTGAAGCCAGATAGCTGGCTGAATTCTCCTATGTTTTACTGATTACTTTGTCTTAGTGCTGTCTCAGAGTTTCATGGAGTCAGATGAAGTATTGGAGAAACTTGGGAAAAGTAAGTTCTACATGTTGGCTAGCAAGATGTCAGATTTCATCCTGATATTTTCATATAGTTTTGCAATTTCTATTCTGTTGTTCATTATACATTCTATATGTACTTTAATCTATTAGATTTTACATTTACATGTATGGGTGTTCAAGTGGTGAATTTAAAAAATAAGATGTGAGAAGAGGAAAACCCAATGTCTAGACTTACAGACATTTCTGATAAATTAGTGACATGATGAGCAATTAGAATCATGTGAGTCATTCCATTGTATCAGTACAACAAAGGGCTCGAAAGAAAGAAATCTTTGTGCTTACAGTTACAATGGAAACCGCTCATCAATGGACTGCATGGGTCATCAAAGGTGGCTTACTCCATTTTGCATCCTTTCTTGAAAACAACTTAAGGGGAAGCAATGGTTTTTGCAAAATGGTAAAGTGCCTCAAAATAAGACAAATCAATGTGCTGATTGGTTGAAATAACCATTATTGGGCTCCAAAAATAGTACAAAGCATTTGTTAGAAAGAGTCTTTTTTAGAGGACTGTTTCTTGAAGCAGGTTAACATCTACTAGTAAAACTCACCAGCCCTGAAGAGAAGTCACACAAACAATTATTAAATGTTCTACTCTCAAGCAGTATATGTTGACATACTGATGCTGTAATAAAACTGATATAGGTTGCTTCCTCATCTAGCTTGACATACTTATGTCATTTATAAGGGTGATGATTAACATTAACTCTCAACTTGATAGGATCTAGAATCATCTAGGAAATAAATCTCTGGGTGCATCTGTGAGGGAGTTTCTAGACTGAGTTAAGTGGAGGGGGAAGCCCCATCCTAAATGTTAGTGACATTATCTGATGGGGTGAGGTCCCCATTGAATATAAAGGAGGACCTTTGCTAAGAAGTAGTTTGTATCTCCCTCTGCATCGTGGCTGCAGATGGCGTGTGCACCACACATTCCACACTGTGATAGACAGTATCTTTAAACTACCTCAAATATACTCCTATTCCCATAAGTCACCTTTGTTAGGTATTTTGTTACCCCCAACAAGAAGAGTGACAAATGCAGTAATGTTATTGTGATAAAATGCAAGAGATACTTGTTCTTTCTTGATTACCAATCCAGAACTTGATGGTAAGACCCTGTTCTTGAAGACAGACAGAATACACTTCAGTCTCAGGACCAGGAGAAATCAAGCTAGTGCTACCCTGGAAGCTCCCCTGGCTGGACAGCTTTTGTAGTACTGGAAGGTGCTCTTCAGACTGCTAGGAGAGAAAAGTCATCAGCAGCCTTGCTCACATATAAACCTTGTGAGATACAATGATAACTGGCTTGGAAAGACATGGCTAGGGGTACAATTGTGGCAGGAAGTTTTTCTTTTCTTTTTTTTGTGGAGAGCAACTTCTTTCTGATTGGACCTAAGGCCTGCTCCACAAGAAGAAACTCATTCTTGTTGCTGAACATCTGGCCAAAAACCTGTGGTTCACAGGCCCCAGGAGGAAACCTACTATAATTTGTTTACTAAATGGACATAGTACAAAATCCCCTCCAAATATGTATCTCTGTACCCATATGTCTTAGTTAGGGCTTCTATTATTGCAACAAAACACCATGACCAAAAAAGCAAGTTGGGGAGGAAGGGTTTATTTGGCTTACACTTTGCTGTTCATCCCTGAAGGAAGTCAGGACAAAAACTCAAACAGGGGAGGATCCCGGAGACAGGAGCCGATGCAGAGACTATGGAGGGTTGCTGCTTATTGTAGGTTCCCATGGCTTGCTCAGCCCACCTTCTCACAGATCCTAGGACCAGCAGCCCAGGGATGGCACCACCCACCACGGGCTGGGCTCTCCCCCACTGACCACTAAATGAGAAAATGCCTTACATCTGAATCTCAAGGAGGCATTTCTTCAGCTGAGGCTCCTTCCTCTGATGACTTTATCTTGTAGCAAGTTGACACACAAAACCAGCCAGTAGATGATAGAATACAGAAATTCACAAATGGCAAAACACAGAGATTAAGTGACTCTGGAGTACTCAGCCCTAAATGAGACATCTGTATCACACCCCCTTCCTCCCACCTTTCCTCTACTACCCAGTCTCAGGGGACAATGTGGGAGAAAAGGTAGGACTATTTGTGAGAACCAGAGGATGGCAGGAACTACATGAAATAGATTCTCTAGACACTTTTTCTTTTTGCTAACAGGAGCTCTCAGTGGTCAGGAACTCACCACGCAGGCTAGGCTGGCTGCCCAAGCATGTACCATCATGCTTGTGTTTTTGTTTTCTGTTTAATGAACTCTGGAGATCAAACTTGGGTCCTCACACATGCAAGACCAGTACTTTATTGACAGAGCCAACTCAGCCCCAAAGTTTTGTTCCTCTTGTTGAAAAGGTTACATAATAAAACCAAATTGTACTTTCTTCCTGTTTAGACACGTGAACAAGAGCTGGAACATTTCTCTGAAACTGGGTCCTTTTGGGAACCATCTGGAAGGATGGGGAAGACTTTAACTGTAGCTGGATTGTTCTGTCTAGATTGGACCAGAGATCTCTCCAAAGACCAGCATCAACCAAGTGCCACTGTGCCTAGCTTGTGCATGTCTGGGGATCCAGTTCAGGGGTTAATGCATGTTAGGGAGGTGCTGTACTACCGAGCTTAGTAAGCCATTAAAAAAATAAAAATTCATTGTTTGTTTTATGCTTAACTGTTTTTGAAAATGAAAGCATGAACTTAATTTGTGAAATTAAACTCACTTGTCATTTTAACATTCTTCTTTATTATTGACCAATTAAAGACACATTATCTGTGTTAAATAAGATAAAGTTCTATTTAGGTGTACTATATGATACATGGATTATACAGCATTATTGCATTTTACTTTTGAATAAGGTATAACACAAGTTGAATTCACTGCGAGGCCAAGGCGGGCCTTGAATCCTGATCCTTTTGCCGTTATCCTCTAAGTCCTGGGATCACAGACATGTACCACCATGTTGCTTTAATCCATAAAGCTTTAAATTTTGTATTCTGAGAATCATTCAAAGGGTTCCTCTAGATTGGAGGAACTGAGAAAGCCTGGACTTAGAAACAATCATTTGCCGTGTTACATTCAACCTTCAGGAGAGTCAGGTTGGTAATATTCCATGGGCATTTGTCATAAGAAATTTGACTCCCTTTAACTTGACCAACATCAGACTTCTTACTAATTAACAGAGATAAATGTTAAGGATATATTTTAATTTATAAAATTAGAGGCTCATAAATTGAGGGTTAGACTTGGACCTTAGTAATGAAGTCAGTAATATTCAAGGTATTTGGGTGATCTGAAAATATTTTGTAGACTTTATTTTCATTTATGTGAGCAAAGCATATCCATAAATGGCCTGTGTCTAGACGTAAGTCTGAGGTTTTCTGGTGGCCCAGTGGCGAAGGTTCCGGTAAGCAAATCTTGTTTTTGAAATTCTGTGTGTCCCTGCAGTGTCTCAAGCCAGTTGTCACCAGATCTCTAAAATGTCAGTGAGTTGAGTCTCCACTGATCTTTCAGAACCTTCCATATCTATTCACTAGTGACCTACAAAGGTCTACAAGTGTGGCAACATTTGATCTGTGACTTGGTTTTATTATGATAAATATATGGTTGCCCTGTGAGAAGGAAGTGAATTCTCATCCTCTTCACACTTTCCGTATTGTGATTATCTATCAATAATAACTAAGAATTTTGTATGGTCAAAGGTAACAAGGCCTCCTGTTCACCACAGATGGGTTCATGTGTGGACAGCATCTTGCAATGTAAGGAGCACTTAGGAAGAAAGGGGTAAATGATTTGAAGGGCTGGTGATGGGGGAGGTTGCACATTTGCAGATATAATCTGAATTGGGAGGGTTGCAAATCTACATGGTAGTTCAATGCTGAGAAAGCACAGTGGAATCCAGTGGTTGATAAAGAATCATCACCATGCTCTCTTTAATATTTTTCCTACTCTCCTCTAAAAAAGCGTTTTAACAGTATGCTTCAAATAAAACCATAAAGTTAACCCAAATAAATGACAACTTCATGGCATAATCCTGTATTATTCACGGTAGTGACTTGCTTCTTGATTTTGCAAACATGGAGTGTCTGAAGAGAAGTTTTAATGTAAGCCTCCATTTTGTTCTTCACGGTTCATTTTCTTGCATGATTAGATGGTAAGTACTCAACGAATACAAATCTCACAGTACTTATTACAAAATAGCTTTGCAATACAGGCTTTCTGTTGAAATTAGTCCTAGCAAGTTCTCTATGGGGCTGCCTTTTGGGTGAACCTCTACTCTACACTGAGACTAGTGATGTACATATCAGTGTGTCTTCATTGTTTCGTGTGTTCATCAATGTAATTTTGCTATTCTGAGAACTTCTTGCATGGGAAATAAAACCTTTGGATTTTCAAATAACCTTATTGCTTATTTCAAGACTTGCAAGGCCCATCAGGAAACAGCAAGTAGCATTCACATTCTAAGACTATTTGGATTCCTAGCCTGGAAATGTTTGTGTTGCTGAATCTACCAACCCTAGATTATTTTGTCTTTACTAATTAAACTCTCAAGTTAAAAGACCCATCTTAGAGCTCAGGAAACAGCTTACCTGGGAAAGTGTTTGTCATACAAGCTTGAGGATCTGAGTTAGATGCCCAGAGCCCACATAAAGAAACTGGGTGTGGTGGCACACAGTTGTAATCCTAGTGTTTGGGAGGTGGAGACAGGAGGATCTCTGAGGTTCACTGGCCGGCCAGCCTAGACTAAACTGACGAGTTCCTGGTTAGTGAGAGACATTGTCTCAAAAGACAAGATAGATGACTACTTAGGAAAGATACCTAAAGTTGATCTCTGGACTCCACAAGCTTTCATACCTGCATACCCATACTCACACACACACACACACATACACATACACACGGGGGGGGGACTTTAAATCAGAATTAAATCCCCAGAAGTATCCTGACCCTTTACTTTGAGATTGCAATTAAGGAAAAGACAGAGGGTGAGGGTAAGTGTAATTGTGTTCTGACTTAACTCCTTCACCACGACCCAGCAGACCATACAAACAAAATGGAGTCACTCATGCCAATGTCACATAACTTTACAGAAGGGGGTAGATCCACAAATGGGTGAGCTTTCCTCAAACAGATGTATGTTTATTAGAGTCAGCATTATAAAAGTCTCCTCCCATTTAATCCTTACCAAAAACCGTAGTGGAGGCTAACCAATTAGCTTTTCTTGTTTCATAGTTTCCATGTTACCAAACCACTGCTGGATTAGCTTCCATTCTGCTTTGTAGAGGAGTCTGCTCTAATTCAGGAGTCTCAAATAAAAGCCAATTAAATCTTTAACTGAATTGTTGTAATTTTGCCTTTTTAACAGTACTAAGGCTGTAGTGAGGATGAATGAAAGAATAAGCTTATTTACATTAGTGTTCATTTTTCTAACAGATTGCCATAATCCTTTTCACAGAACCATATGTTAACAGTTGTTGAGCATTTGTGTGCATTGGGCTGAGTACTTTTGTTGGCAGTGAGCATTCATGAATTATGTCCCCGTTTCTGTTTCATAGACTGGGAAAATGAGTTTTGAAAAGATGACATAGGGCTAGGGAGGTGACTCTGTGGGTAAAATGCTTGCTGCACAGATATGGGAGCCTGAGTTTGAATCCCAGGAATGGGTCTGGTGTCCTGAACCTATAGCTGTAATTCCATGTTCCTGTAGTGATATGGGAGACAGAGGCAGGAAAATCACCAAAAGCTGTTGTACACCAACCGTCTACACATTGGGAGTACACAGTGGCAGCAGCAAAAGAGACAGTTTCTCAAGCAAGGTCTAGAAGGCAAGCACTGATAAGCCAAGGCTGTCCTTCGGCTTTCACGTGTGTGTGCACACCGTGTACACACACACTCATATCATTTTGTTCTCTTTTCTTTTGGTATGCATAGTTCCCCACTGTGCTTATTACACTTCAGGAAGTTATTTTTTTTCTTCTGATTCTTACCCCCTTCTTATCATATGCACCATATACATCCTGTGTCAGCCTGAGTGTTTGTGTCTCTAATGCTGAAAATGGATCTTATGCTCCCTCGGAAACTCAATGCCCAGGAGCTGTGAGTCATCTGTTCTTTTAGAGCCTTCAAGGACTGAGGAGAAAAAAGAACTCTCATGTAAATCTAATATAAAGTAACTGGGTCTATCACTGAGGACTGAACTGGCTTTGACTTAAAACAACTTACAAAGGAATTCGTGGACCACTCCCCACTCATTGTTGAAGGCTGTATAATTAGTCACATTAATCTAGTAAATACTGGCAAAATGCTTGATAATGATGTCTAACTGGGGCATTTCCAAAGACCTTTGTTGTCTAATTAGGAGAAAATGGATGTGTGTGTGTGTAAACGACAGGGGGTTATAAAAGGTACTGTTATGTCAGTGTGTTTATACCTAACTTGGTACAATGACTTTCTAAGCAACTATTCAAATAAATTGACATCATTATGGCATATGAATCATCACAATTTGTCATCACTATGAGTCGTCATTCACTATTTTATTTTAACACATACTGAGGGGCAAACAATTACTGCTGGGAATTTAAAAAGGTACCCAGATGAAGAAATTCCCTGGATGCAAAGATGATGTTCTATAATCCTGCCTAGGTGTTCACTTAACCACCATTTTTCCATGGGGTCATATGTTTAGAAAGATATTTCATCTTTGAAGCGTTAAGCATCTTTTGCATTAAGCAAAACAACCCCATTTTATGACTTCTAATTGCAGTTCTTTTGATTGTGTTTACACTAGTTTCTTCTCCCCAAGATCATATTAAAAACTTACATTGCTAGGCTAGCAAAATGACTTAGTTGGTAATGTGCTTGCCGAATCCCCATGCCCTAAGTTCCATACCAAAAACCCATGTGCGAAGGCTGAGGTGCAATCTGTAGTCCTAGCACTCTTAGGTGAGAAAGCGGCTGGAGACAGGAGGACTGCCTGGACTCCTGTAGGCCACAAGCTTGCAGTACACAGCAGCACTTAGTACACACAGACAGGAGAGACATTGTCTCAACAAAATGACTGAAGTGAGAACCAGCTCTCAAAAGTGGTCCTCCTGTGCTTGTCATGTGCTGTCCATGTCATGTGCACTCCCGAAATAAACAAACAAAACAAATCAAAGAATAAATAAATAAATGTTATACTAAGTTTGGATGTTTTTCATCACAAGTAACAGGAAAGTCCATTCATTTTTTTATTTAATTTTTTAAATAAACATTTTTTTTTGTTTTGTTTTTAGTACATCTTGACCACAGGCCCCCTCCCCCACTTCTCTCAGTCCCCACTCCCCACCTGCCCTCTACCCCAGATCCACTCCTTCTCCATTTCCCTTCAGAAAAGAGCAGGCCTCCCAGAGAGATCAACCAAACATGGCATGGCAAGTTACAATAAGACTAGGCATAAACTCTCATATCAAGGCTGGGTGAGGCAACCTAGTGGGAAGAAAAGGGTCCCAAGAACAGGCAAAAGAGACAGAATCTACTCTCACGATTAGTAGCTCACACAAAACACCAAGCTGACAACCATAACATATACGCAGAGGACCTAGTATAGACCCAGGCAGGCTCCATGATTGCTGTCCGGTCTCTGTGAGCTCCTATGAGTCCTACTTAGTTGATTCTGTCTTTGGGGCATATTCTCCTTATGTCTTTTATCCCTCTGTCTCCTACAATTCTTCCTCCCCACTTTCTGTGGGGTTCTACCAGTTCTAAGGGGAGGTATCCAGTGGAGAACTCCAATTTAGTTTTTCTCTCTGTCTAATGTTTGGCTGTAGGTCTCTGCATCTGCTCCCACCAACTGTTGGAGGAAGCCTCTCTGATTTGAGCTAGGGGCAAATCTATGAGTATAGCAAAATATCATTAAGAATCATTTTATTGATTTTTTTTTCCTATTCTAAGTCTCTGAGCCCTCCAGCCTTCTGGTTCCTGGTCATCCAGTGATTGTCAGGCATGGGCTCCCTCTTGTGGTGTGGGCCTCGAATTAAACCAGTCATTGGCTGGCTACTTCCACAGCTCTGTGCCTCCATTGCCCCAGCATATCTTACAAGTAGGACAGACTATAGGTCAAAGGTTTGAGGCTGGAAGCCTTGCCTGGTTACAGACGATGGCCACTCCAGGCTCCATATCCTTCATCACCAAGAATCCTTATTAAGGTTCCCCTTGTAGATCCCAGGGAGTTTCCACTGCAGTAGGTTCCCACATTGACATCCCTCCAATGCTTCCAAATTAGAGATGCAACTTAAATTTGTTTTGTACAAACTTGACTTCGTGGTCATGAATGAATACACATACATACGCATACCATAGCTGGTTTGATAAGTTAAAGTTACCAGTAAAGTCTTCATCTTCCTTGTCCTTGATGTATGAGTTTATTTTAGATGAGTGAATCCCATTGAGATCAGTCTCCTGAGAATTTCTTGGAGGTAGGAGGATCTGTCTCTTCAGATGGAGAAGCAATGAGAAGATGAACTTCTTTTCTAATGACATTGGGGAGTTAAAACATCCAAGAGACTCTAGGGATTCTTAAGCAACTAACTCATGAAATACTCACATTAATTAAATTATGTATTTTGTTAGTGATCTTCAGCCAGAGGCCACTCAAAATGCTCCTGTTGTTAGAAAGAACAGGCTAATTATTTATTGCAGTGAGGGAAAGCACACACTGTGGAGAAAGCAAGAAGGCATGCTCAGAGAGTTTTAAAAGCACCAATAAAAGGACATGGGCTTGGAGTTGTAATTGGAAAAGAGTGTAAGGATATAAGTTTGTTCCAGATAAATGAAGGCTGTGAAACCAATAAGAGCGTTTGAGGGAAGGGAGACTGGTAGAAATCCCTGTGCCTGGAGCTGTCACTAACTTCAGCTGAGAAGGGGTGTTTGATATTTGTGGGTGACTCATTAACTTTATTTTTTTGCCTACGCTTAGGTGATGTCAGGAAGTAAGCCTGCTTTGTGTCACTTCACAATGGACTCGGGGTAATTGTCCCTAAGGCTCATCTCCTCTGAGACAGTTTATGTCTAACAAAAGAACTAGCACGTCCTAGCTGAGATTGCAGGCCAACATCTGAAGGCCAGGGATTGTGGTCTTTTCTCCATTCTCAATTCATTCTACCTTATGAAATAGTCACTGTGTACTAGGATATGAATACTCACCAAAAGTGGTTCTTGCATTTAAAGAATCTACTATTGTGTAGGACAAACAAATAAGGAAGAGACAAATGACATTTATCCAGTCAACACACAGAGTGGGTCCTGATAAGGGTCAGGCTTTGCTTTGGATGGGAAATAGGTTAGTAAAAATATATCGAAAAGAGCTTTATTTCCTCAAAGGGACAGATAATAAACAACAAATAAAATAAAAAAAGGGGGGGGACTTGAGAGATGGCTTAGTCAGCGAAGTGCTTGAGGTTTAAGCATGGGGACATGAATTTGAACCCCAGGACCCCTGTTAAAAAGCTGAACGTGGTTGTGTGTTGTTATAATCCCGGTGCTAGAGAGGCGGAGACAAGAGGCTCCTGGGACCTTGCTGTCCAGCCAGCCTGATTAGTGAGCTTGAGGCCCACATGAGAGACTTTGCCTAAAAAGAAAAAATCAAGTGACTAGCACGGAGGAACAACTCTGAGGT
This sequence comes from Cricetiscus sungorus, assembly GCA_030556225.1. Lineage (NCBI taxonomy): Eukaryota > Metazoa > Chordata > Mammalia > Rodentia > Cricetidae > Cricetiscus > Cricetiscus sungorus. The sequence goes on from JANBXA010000729.1 coordinate 15,772,450, forward strand.
TGACCTCTGTGCATACATATGCATGTGTACCCAAATATACATGACCTCTCTCTCACATGTATCCATTTATGTATAAAGGCAATAATGGAAAAAAAAAAAGAAAAAGAAAAAGTATACAGAGCTAAAGGGAGCGACCTGTGTGAGAGGCCGACTATAGTATTATGCTCAGTGACAGAGTGCTGCAAGCATGCGGAAGACATTGATTTTCATCCTGAGGTGAAGGAGCTACATGGCCATTCAGGTGATATTCTGTTCTTTGGCAATCTACAGAGCCAGGGAAAAATAAGGCTGGGGTTGCTAAGTCACTTGGCCTTTTCAACCATGGATACTGGATTCTGCCACTGTCAGACCATCTCAGTCTTTGTAGCATTCACAGTCTGGGCTTATTCACCTCTCAGTGACTTCCATCCCTGTGTCTTTTCCTGGTTCTTGTCAGGAAGTGATGTGCTCTTTCTTTCTTTTTTCTTCCTTCTTTTTTTTTAAAATTAATAATATAATTTAGAAATTTTACATGTGGATCCCAGTTTCCCCCCTCCCTCCTTCCCTCCCTCTTTCCCCTGTGACATGCACCCTGGCCACCTAGACTCACATCCCCCCATCCCCATTCCACATGTAGGGCTATGCTATCCAGGTTGGGTCATATAAATCTGTCAAGTCATTTGAAGTAGGGACTAGGACTTCTCTCCTGTCTCTAGGTTAAGGGGGTATCCCTCCATGGGGGATGTGTCCGCAAGGTCCTTTTGTGCATCAGGAATAGATCCTGCTTCTACTGTCAGAGTTCCCCCAGACTGCTCAGGCCTTCTAGCTGAGACCCATATTCAGGGGGTCTGAGTCAGTCCCTTGCTGGGGGGGGGCATTAGCTCCTACTTGTTCAGGTCAGCTGTCTTTGTGTGTTTCTGCAACCTGGTCTTGTCTCCTCTCTTTGCATCTGGTTTCTAGTTCAACTCAGTGTTTTGTTATGGGTGTTTGCTTCTGTTTCCAACAGGTACTAGATGAGGGCTCCATGATGGTGGATACTTTAGTTGATGATCTCACTATCAGGGAAGGACATTTATGGTAGCCTTTCCATGGTTGCTCGAATTATTAGTTGGAGTTGGTCTTGTAGTTCTCTAGACCTTTCTTTAGGTTCAGTTTTCTCTTCAAACCAATAATGGCTCCCTCTTTTATGTCCCCCTCCCTCTCACCCTGACTCAATCTATCTAGTCACACGTGTTTTCCTCTCCTCCCCTTCTCTTTCTCCTAGTTCTCTCTCCATTCATTGCCCCCCCCATTTCCATTGTGCTCTGGGGAACTTGTCCCTTCCCTTTTTGTGAGGGACCATATATGAATCTCTTAGAATACACCTTGTATCCCAGTTCATCTGGTGGTGTGTATTATAGGCTGGTGATCCTTTGCTCTACGTCTAAAATCCATATATGAGTGAGTACATACCCTGTTCTTTTTTTTTTGTGACTGGGTTACCTCATTCAGGATGGTTTCTTCAAGTTCCATCCACTTGCCTGTGAATTTCAAGATTCCGTTATTTTTTTCTGCAGAGTAGTATTCCATTGTATAGATGTGCCACATCTTCTTTATCCATTCTTCAGTTGAGGGGCATCTAGGTTGCTTCCAGGTTCTTGCTATTACAAATAATGCTGCTATGAACATAGTTGAGCACATGTCTTTGTTGCATGGATGTGGGTCATTTGGGTATATACCTAAGAGTGGAATTGCTGGGTCCTGTGGTAAGCTAATTCCCATTTTCCTGAGGAACCGCCATACTGATCTCCAAAATGGTTGTACGAGTTTGCACTCCCACCAGCAGTGAAGGAGTGTTCCCCTTTCTCCACATCCTCTCCAGCATAAGTTGTCGTTGGTATTTCTAATGGTATTAGCCATTCTGGCAGGAGTAAGATGGTATCTCAAAGTTGTTTTCATTTGTATTTCCTTGATAGCTAAGGATGTTGAACATTTTCTTAAGTGTCTTTCAGCCCCTTTGATTTTCTCTATTGAGAATTCTTTCTTCAATTCTGTACCCCATTTTTTAAATAGGGCTATTTGGTGTTTTGTTGACTAGTTTCTTAAGTTCTTTGTATATTTTGGAGATCAGCCCTTTGTCAGATGTAGGACTGGTAAAAATTTTTTCCCAGTCTGTGGGCTGCCATTTGGTCTTGTCAACTGTGTCCTTTGCCTTACAGAAGCTTCTAAGTTTGAGGAAGTCCCACTTATTGATTGTTGATCTCAGTGTCTGTGCTACTGGAGTTAAGTTCAGGAAGCGGTTTCCTATACCAATTTGTTCAAGGGTACCTCCTACTTTCTCTTCTAAGAGGTTCAGTGTGGCTGGATTTATATTGAGGTCTTTGATCCATTTGGACTTTAGTTTTGTGTATGGCGACAGACATGGGTCTATCTGCAGTCTTCTACACACCATCATCCAATTGTGCCAGCACCATTTGTTGAAGATGCTTTCCCCCCCCATTGTATTTTTTTTTTTTAGCTGTTTTGTCAAAAATCAGGTGTTCATAGGTGTGTGGACTAATATCAGGATTTTCGATTCCATTCCATTCCATTGGTCTACCTGTCTATTTTTGTGCCAATACCAGACTGTTTTCAGAACTACAGCTCTGTAGTAGAGCTTAAACTCAGGGATGGTGATGCCTCCTGAAGTTCTTTTATTGTACAGGGTTGTTTTGGCTATCCTGTCCATACAAAGTTGACTATTATCCGTTCAAGGTCAGTGAAGAATTGTGCTGGGATTTTAATGGGGATTGCATTGAATCTATAGATTGCTTTTGGCAAGATTGTCATTTTTACTATATTTATCCTTCCAATCAAAGAGCATGGGAAATCTTTCCATTTTCTGGTATCTTCTTTAATTTCTTTCTTTAAAGACACAAAGTTCTTATTGTATAGGTCTTTCACATGTTGGTAAGCATTACCCCGAAATATTTTATGTTGTTTGTGGCTATTGTAAATAGTGATCTTTCTCTGATTTCTTTCTCAGCCTCTTTGTTGTCTGAATAAAGTAGGGCTACTGATTTTTTTGAGTTTATCTTGTATCCTGCTAGTTTGCTGAAGGTGTTTATCAGCTGTAGGAGTTCCCTGGTAGAGTTTATTGGGTCGCTTATGTAAACTATCATATCATCTGCAAATAGAGACAGTTTGACTTCTTCCTTTCTAATTTGGATCCCCTTGATCTCCTTTTGTTGTCTTATAGCTTTAGCTAGAACTTCAAGTATAATATTGAAGAGATATGGAGAGAGGACAGCCTTGTCTTGTTCCTGATATTAGAGGAATTGCCTTAAGCTTCTCTTCATCCAGTTTGATGTTGGCTGTTGCTTTAGTATATATTGCTTTTATTATGTTTAGGTATGTTCCTATTATCCCTGATCTCTCCAAGACCTTTATCATGAAAGGGTGTTGAATTTTGTCGAAGGCTTTTTCAGCATCTAGGGAGATGATCATATGGTTTTTCTTTTTCAGTTTGTTTATATGGTGAATCACGTTGATAGATTTCCATATGTTAAACCATCCTTGCAACCCAGGGATGAAGCCTACTTGGTCATGGTGGATGATTTCTCTGATATATTCTTTGGATTTGGTTTGCCAGTATTTTATTGATTATTTTTGCATCGATGTTCATTAGGGATATTAGTCTGTAGTGTTCTTTCTTAGTTGTATCTTTGTAAGGCTTGGATACCAAGGTGATAGTGGCCTCGTAGAAAGAGTTTGGTAATGTGCCTTCTGTCTCTATTGTGTGGAACACTTTGAGGAGTATTAAAATTAGCTCTTCCTTGAATTCTGCACTGAAGCCATCTGGCCCTGGGCTTTTTTTGGTTGGAAGGCTTTCGATGACTGTTTCGATTTCATTGGGGGTTATAGGTCTATTTAAGTTGTTTGTCTGTTCTTGGTTTAATTTTGGTAAGTGATAGTTATCCAGAAATTTGTCCATTTCCTTTGAATTTTCAAGTTTTGTAGAGTACAGGTTTTCAAAGTATGACCTGAAAGTTGTCTGGATTTCGTTTGTGTCTGTTGTTATGTCCCCCTTTTCATTTCTGATTTTGTTAATTTCCACGATCTCTCTCTGCTGTTTCCTCGATGTTTTCCTTGATGACTTTGTTGAATATGTTTTCGGTGCCTTTGAGTTGGGCGTCCTCACCTTTCTCTATGCCTATTATTCTTAGGTTTGGCCTTTTCACAGTGTCCCGCATTTCCTGGATGTTTTGGGTTAAGGATTTGTTGGATTTATGATTTTCTTTGATCGATGAATGTATTTCCTCTAGTTTATCTTCAGCACCTGAGATTCTCTCTTCCATCTCTTGAATTATGTTGGTTATGCTTGCATCTGTAGTTCCTGATCGTTTGCCCAGCTTTTCTATTTCCAACATTCCTTCGTTTTGTGTTTTCTTTATTGTCTCCATTTCTGTTTTCAAGTCTTGAACCGTTTCCTTCACCTCAGGAGACCAAGACAGGAATATCCACAAGGCTTGATGGTCAGCTGGTCTAGAGAGGTTGGTAAGCTCAAGGTTCATTTGGTAAGGGGTACCGTCTCAACATTATAAGGTGGAGAGCAAATGAGAAATACATTAGATGTTCGTTGTCTTACACACATACACTTGCACTCATACCTGCACACACACCATCTGAACATAGAAACAATTTTAAATAAATATAAAAATTAATGACATTAGGAGCATTAATATGACACCCAACATTAAAATGTGCTTTATTGAAAATGGAATTGTTTTCATTGTGAAGCTAACAGGGCCAAGAACCATACATATGATGGGCAGGTGGAAAGGTGGTTCAGCAGCTAAGATCACTTATTGCTCTTTCAGAGGACCTGTGTCTGGTTTCCAGTGGCCACATCAGCTGGCTCATAACTGTCTGTAACTTCAGTTCCATGGGATCAGATAATGGATACCTGTATGCAGATGGTGCAGTACACTCACACAGGTACACACACACAGGTAAATTAAAAATAAATAAAGTTATATGATTTGGGAACTTGTTATAACACAGTCACATTTCTTGTATTTCTGTATATAAAATGTGGATACAAAACTGATCACTGTCTCACAGTGTTAGTGTGAGAACTATTCACATTAAACCCAATTCTCACTGCAGAAGAAACAGATCAATGGGGAAGATGTTATTGCTGCTGTAATGTTAAGTATACAGCTGGTGCCTGGTAGGTGCTTGTGGATATAAATGTACTCTTAAGAAAATCCTGCTGACAAACACATTCCAAATCCAGGGCTAGATTCAAGTCCCCAATATGACTTGTGAAATTTGCTCTGAGAATTCTTGGTCATGAGTATTTCTAAATTACACAGACTCATAAATTACTGATCAGAAACTGGATTGCCTCAATGGAAGCTGGTAAGTAGGGGAGATGTATAATAAGACATTAAGGTTATTCTGTGATGCATTTTACTCTACCTCTATTGAAGAACTGAAATTTTATGTATAGAATTGAGAAAACATTTATTGACCTATCTTCATTACTTTAGCTGTCCACAATATGGATTAAGTTGTGATCTTCTTTGTCTTTAAATGGATAATGAACTCCTCACCCAGTTTGGGTGCAATAACACTCTGCAATACTTCTCTCCATCTACATCACATCAAGGAGGAGATTGATGATGTCACACTGGGTTCTAGAAATGTTATTTTCGTACTGCCTTTCACTAAAATGTGGTTTTCATCATGCTATAGGTATGAGAGAACAATGAAGCTGTGATGGGAGATGTCATTCTATCAATATGTTTCTTTTATTGGTTAATAAATAAAGCCCTTTTGGCCTATAGGAAAGCAAGATAGGCAGGACTAGGAGACAAGGAGGATTCTGGGAGATGTAGTAGGGAGGAGCCAAGATGTAGGACGTGAGGGAAGAGGTCCGGACCCTCTCTCTGGAAAGATAAGACCATGTGGAAACACTTAGATTGATAGAAATGAGTTAATATTTAAGACAGAGCTAGCTAATAAGAAGCTCTAGCCATTGGCCAACAGTTTCATAATTAATACACTGTCTCTGTGTGTTATTTTGGAGCTGATGTGGCTGTGGGACCAGGCTGGTGGGAAAGTACTTGTAACAAAGCTGACAAAGGCATTGTTACTTAAACAAAAGCAATCCTACCAAAATAGAAGTCAGTCCTCAGATTTGTTTGCTCGTTGGTATAATCATATTTTAGTTAACAGGGAATGTCAAGTCTCATGCTGACATTGTCACTATGGGACATTGGGACATTTTGAACAAGTACTATCCTGAATATTTTTGTCTTTTAGTTCATATGCACCGTATTTGATAAAGCTTATTTAATGTAAAAATATTCAAAAGTGTGTTACCAGCTCAGTTCAAGTGGCAGCTTCCTTTCACATTCAAAAGAATTATACAGAGACACACTGAACAGACAGGCACATGCACCAAACACACTGAACACGTGGGTTTTCTGGGGCACAGCCAAAACCTGGGGTGTTTTGAATTAAGATTGTAGGTAGTTAATTCCAAATTAATTGTCTTAAAATATCTCTTTCAAGTCAAGACAACTAGAGGAGTCTTGTTCTGTCCTAGCCCCATAAACTAATTAGCTCTGATCTCAAATTTATACAGCTTGGAGTTGGAGAGATGGCTCAGCGGTCAAATTTACATAGCCTAGAGTCACCTGAGGGGAGACCCTGAGTTGAAGAATTTTCCAGGTCAAATTGGCTAAATATTAGCTTGGTCAAAGCAGTAAGCAGTGGTTCTCCATGGTTTCTGTTTCTCTTCCTGCTTTGACTTCTCTTAATGATGGGAAGTGTGAGGCAAATAAATTTCCCCCATCCGTAAGTTACTTTTGGTTCGAGTGTCTTATCACAGCAACTGAAAGGAACTGAAACACCCTACTTTGGGCACTTTTGAAGCTAGATAGCTTATTCAGGGATATCTTGATTTACAGTTCACAAAATGGTGTAAGTGTGTTGAGTTTTTAGCAGGCTTTGGCAGCACATATAAAGGCAGGATTAAAAGTCACTTTCCAGACTCTGAATTTCATAAAGTCTTTTCCCTAAAAGTGTGGCCTAAGAATGTATTTGGGGAATATTTTCATATTACTCTCTTTTGTCATTCCACATTCACAACCCCCCTTTATATCCTAAAGTACCTTAGGAACAGGTACTTCCTCAGAGTAAGGGAACTTTTGTGCTTGCCACCAAGAGACCTATTAAAAAAATATTGACCATATTGATTACAACATCTTCATGGGAAATACAAATTACATTCAGTTTCCATGGAAAATTCTAGTGTTTGGCTAGCAAAGATTTATGTTCTTCTCAAATGCAGACTATGGCTACTTTGTCCAAGTTTCTCAGGGTCCAAAAAAAAAAAAAATCTCATGAAAATGAAATGTTATCAGTTCAAAACATACATCCAGACCAGGTGGTTATATAGCTGCTAGGTGAAACCCATTGATAGAGCTGCTGTGGCACAATTTCTCTTCATTGGGAATATACGAAACTAAAACTACAAACCACTTCCTCCCAGCGTGCAATAGCAGGACAGACATAGATTAACCATTGTAGATGTGCTTTTTAAAAGTGTGAGAAGGGAGGTCAAATTGGCCTCTTAACAGACCTCAATGCTGCAATTCTGCTAGAAAGGGATTTATACTTTAAGATTTATTTACGTTTGTGTGTATAGGTGTGTTGCCTGTATGTATGTCTGTACAACATGTGGGTGCCTGCTGTCTGTGGATGTCAGAAGAGGGCATTGGATTCTCTGGCACTGAAGTTACATGGGTTGTGAGATGCCATATGAGTGCTGGAAATCAAATCCCTGTCCTCCAGAAGAACAACATGCACTCTTAGCAGCTGTGCTGTCTCTCCAGTTCCAGAAAACAGGGCTTTAAATTGCTGTGTTAAATTTCAGTCTTGGGGGCTAACTCTCCCAAGGTGGCCCTCTGGTGCACCTTTGGGGTTCTTAATCATGTGTGTTGGACTACACTCCTCCTCCTCCTCCTCCTTCTTTTTTAAATTAACTAGATTAAATTAACTAGAGCTCATTTTTTGCTGTGGAGTATTTTCTGCTCCTCACTGTGGGCGCCCATAAAGATGGCTGCAGTCCATCTTGGCACAAGGACAGAGTTCAAAGCTGTCAGCAAGTCACAAGACCTAAAGGTCAAAGGTGTGGCTACAGAAGGATGCTTCAGCCATCTTAGTCTAAATAACAACAGACCTGAATCTGAGGTGTGGCTACTCATGACCTCAAGGCTTGGGAAGGAGAAGTTGGAGCTAAGGTGTGGTTACTGAACCCTTAGAATGAGAAAGAAAGAAAAGTCTGTTCCATATACATGATACTGTGTCCACTTTTTGGTTAAGAGTGGCGAAAAATAAACTCGTGACATTTTCAGTATTGACTGATCTGCTCTCCTGACCTTTATTCTGTCTCTCTCTCTTTCTTTATTATCTATAGCTAGCCTTTCCCTCATCCACATTTCCCCACTCAGGTATGGACTTGGGGCCACTCGGCCGATTGCAGCCCCACAAAGACCACTCGCAATACCTCATCCCATCAGAGGTCAACACTGGGTATCAGTCACTCTCCACCTTAATTTCTTACTTTTTGAGACAGGGGCTCCTCACTGAACCGGAGCCCCATTGAGGAAGACTGATCAATAAGCACAAATGATCTGCTGCTCCTCACCCCAGAATACACACACACACACACACACACACACACACACACACACACACACACACACTCACACTCACACTCAGAAAAGTCAGGCAAGGTGGTATGCCTTGTACTCTCAGTGCTGGGGAGGTGGAGACAAGTGGATCCCTGAAGCTCACTGGCCAGATTGCTACCCTACTTGGTGAGTTCCAGGACAGGGAGAGATTTGTCTCAGAAAACAAGATGACAATACTGAAGGAATCGTGGTTGAGGTTATTCTCAGATGTACACATACATGCATACCTACATGCATGCATCTAAAAGCACACACAGGCACACACAGGCACACAGACACAGACACACACACACACACACACACACACACACACACACACACACACTTTCAATTTCCTGGTTAAATAGGAACAAACACAAGCCCTTACAAACTCCATTATTCTCCGATTGTCTATAATAGCACATCCATTATCTACAATCATGAGTCTTAATGCTGAGCCAATGACTAATAGAATCATGTAAGAGTTACTTTTTATTCTTACATAAAATGAAATGTAACAGTAGATTCGTTTTTATGCCTAATGAGGTCAATGTACTAGTAATTTAATAAGATGAATTTAAAGAATTTCTGACATAATATAGATAGCAAAATGTTTTAATAGTGTTGGTGGAAAATGTTTCTAAATAATACCTTCATTCACATTAGTCTGTCTACACATGTTGATTTATCAGCATAATTATTTCAACATGGGCTAATATTTGTCTCATGGTCTTCAGAGCTCACATATATTAAAGTTATATTTGAAGGATTTACCTATCATGTAAGCCTTGTCTAGCATGACTAGGCCTTGAGTTGAATTTGATCCCAAGCACCACATAAACTGGGCATTCTGGTACAACTAAAATCTGGGTTTAGGTGGAAGCAGGAGGTCAAAAGTTCAAGGTGATCCTCAGCTACATAGGGTAACACAAAAAGTAAAAGACCCAGAGACTGATACTGAGGTTCAAACTTCAAGCAGAAGATCAGAAAAGCAAAGCAGCCAAGCCCCTAGTTCTTACCTCTACCCCAGGCTGAACAGGCTGATCTTTTCTCCAGGAGCTCTTCACCAAGCCTCAGACTGCTACCTCTCCTCAGTGTGGCTGGAGAACGAATGCCAGCTCTGAGACCCCGTTCCTGTCCTGGGATTAAAGGTGTGAGCTCTGTTTCTCTTTTAGACGGATTTAATCTCATGTAGACCTGGGTGGCCTTGAATTCAGAAAGATCCATCTGCTTTTGTCTCCTGAGTCCTGGGATTAAAGGTGTGTGCCCCCACTGCCCGGCTTCTATGGATATCTAGTGTGGCTGCTTTGCTATTTTGATCTCTAGTGGCTTTAATAAATCATAAACTGTAGGCCTCTGCTTGGACCTCCCCAAGGCACCTGAAGCTGCTGGCTGGAACTCCTTGACCCAAAGCTGTTGTTGGTACTCTTCCCATTTTTGATAACACACACCTCATGACAACACACACCTCGTGACAATACACCTTGTGACAACACATACCTCATAGGGAGGAGCTAAGCCTAAAATTCCTGTAATTTTTCAACTGTGCTGTAAGTCAGTATTTAAGCCTGTTCTATCCCCTCAATAAACGGCATTCAGCATTTGGCTTTTCGACATTGTCATTGAACGAATGACCCACTGTCTTGTCTTTATTTCAATCTCTAGGTCTTCGCCAGGTTCGGGGAACAGATTGTAGCGCGGGCGCTACAATAAACAATACATCACCACAACATAGTGAATTGGAAGCTAGCTTGGTCTAGAATCTCTACAAACAAAATGGCCGATTAACAGTTGTTTTGAAAAATGCAGATTCCAACACAAACTCACACTATCTCACTCTGGAGTAAGGGCGCCTGGAGTCAACACTTCTAACTACCTGTGTGGGTGGCTCTCATGCACCTTTTCGGTCTGACCAGGACATGTTCGGAAAGAAACAGTAGGGAAACTTGAGGGACAGTGGTGTGAGCACTACTTTCCTGGGTCCAGTCACCTGCTCCTGATTACTGATCTCTGAGAACATCCAGAGACTGAAAATAACACTGGTCAGATCTTGAAGTGCCCCAGTCTGCGCCAGGCATCGGCAATGCGGTAAGAAGGGGCCCCCAGTATTTCCTTGAGGCAGTCATCTGAGGTTTGCTACAAAAATGTTCAGTAATTTTTCAATGAGGCTGTTTCAGAGATGGATAGGACAGGGCGCCGGGAGAGGGGGGGGGTGTTACACGTATCAATTAAAAAGTGCTTCCTCTTTTTCCTCCTGCTCCTCTGTATTTCTTTTTCCATTGGGCCAAGAACCTATTTTGAGAGAGGGTGGTTTGGAAGAAGAGAATAGTCACCTTAGAACTAAAGATAACCCATCAATACTGGAGAGTTTTCAGAGACTTCCAAGAAGAGGCTGCTGTCTGGGGACCATTTTCCTAGCTGGTCTCACAGCAGTACCTGCTGAACTGGACCGTAACTTCTGGCATAGGATCTGATGGGAGATTCCGTCAGTTCGTGCCTTCTGGATCTGCGGAAGGAAACGTGGTTCATTTACATTTTTCTTGTTAGAAAACCCAACTGAAGCTTTTTACTTTCTTTGAAGGTATACTGGCCCAGTGACTGTGCTCCAAAGACAGGGAGGCCGGGCTGTAGATACAAACAGGACACTCTGTTCTGTGGGTTTGGCACAGTGCTCCCTGGTGGTAAAATATGGAACTACACCCAAAACTTCTCGAAAAGAAACAGCCTTAGGCAAAAGAATATAGTACATTATGTTAGTTACAGTTACTATTGCTGTGATGAAACACCTTGGCCAAAGGCAACTTGGGGAGGACAGGGTTTATTTCACTCACAGTTCCACATAACAGTTCATCACCAAAAGCAGCGAGGGCAGGACTTCAAGCGGGGCAGGAACCTGGAGGCAGGAGCTGATGCAGAGGCCATGGGGTGGGGCTAACTGGTTTGCTCATCACGGCTTGCCTTCTTATAGAACCCAGGACCATCAGTACAGGGATAGCACCACCCCAAACGGGCCAGGTTCTCCCCTATCAATCACTAATTAAGAAAATGCCCTACAGTTGGGTCTTATGGAGGCATTTTCTCAATTGAAGGTCCCTTCTTTCAGATGGTTTCAGCTGCGTAAAGTTGACATAAAAACCAATCAGTCACAAACTCTTTACAAACGCACAAAAGCCCTCAGGCATGAGGGTGTCATAGAGTTTTCAATATCAGATCAAAATATTTTCATCTTCAGTAACTTTTAGCCATTGGTAGCCACGCAAGAGCCATCTCCTTTGCACACAGGCTTTGTGTCAGTCCTTTTATCTTCTCCCCTCTTTCTCCAACTTATCTCTCCTCCCCTTTCCCCACACTCGTTCCGTATTTGGGGAACAAATGGGCAGGAATGTCAATCTCATGAGATTGGACTTACGAATAATAATAATAAAAAAAACCCCACAACTTCCCCCCCCCCCTCCAAAGAGTACTTATTAGCTTTTGTAAAGGGGCACGTTTGGTTTCCAGCAACTTATTTTAGTAAATACAGAACTAAAACTGACTATGGTAGCACACACCTGAACTCAGGGGTTAAGGCTGGAGAGTCTAGGCTACATAGTGAGACCCTGTCTCAAAATAAACAAACAAACATAAACCCAAATGAAGCTGAAACAACATATTGGCATTGCTTTCTTTAAACAATGTTAATGTTTTACGTAAATTTGTATGATGCAAGTATGTGAGTGTGGGTGTGTACATGCAACAGTGGAGATCTGAGCTGCTTTCTCCTACCTTCCGGTTCAGCGTTGACCTCAGGTTGTCAGGCCTGCAAGCAAAGGTTCTTACCCACTGAGCCATGTCACCGACCCTCCTTCCACACCTCTATTGTAAAGTGATGGATTCTTCATTATAAATTGTTGGTTCTGCAATCTGCAAAAGCATGTACCAACACACAGCAAGTCTAAGTGCAAAACAATGTTAGAGTTGGTGGTGGACTCATAACCTGTGCAAAGATGACTACTCCTAAAAATATCAGCAATCCTAGTAGGGATAGCAGCACAGTTGAAATCACAGCCTCAAGCCTTAAAAGAAAAACCACAGGTGACTTAGCAAAAGAAATCCAGGAAGACTCAGCTGGGAACACTAAGATGAGTATGGCGAGAAGATCGTGACCAAAGCTTAAAGCCAAAAATGCAAACAAGAAGCCCAGAGGTGTTTGGATGAAGATTCTGATTCAGTTGGCCTGGAAAAGGGCCTGGGATTCTCCATTTCTGATATGTTCTCTCTGAGATGCCAAGGTGCATTTGAGGTCTTAATGTCTACAGCATGGCAGGATTGTTTCATGTCTGGCTGCATTCAGCAGGGCTGGAGTTTGCATGAAGCTGCTTGGGAGTTATGAGGAAGGACAAAACATGACACGTGGGGAAGGCTGTGCACATTGGTTTGTTTTCTAGCTATTTCCAAATCACCAGCCATGAGTGAGTGAGTTTGAATTGTAGAAACAGGCATTCAGGGAGTTGGATTTCTTTGGGTCAAATGTCTCTTTAGAGAGATTGCTGCTCTGCTGTTCCTGAGGGTCAAGCAGTGGTAGGTAGCACTGAGGAATGTGAAAACTATTCCGTTCAATGCGGTGATTTTATAGGGAAAAGAAATGAAGGCCTGTGTCTTTTGGCTCACAAAGGTGCAGCAGGATTAACCAATCCCCCAGTTACTTTCCCACTCTACCTATGGATCATGGCTCTTTCTAGGGACCAGAATAGATTTTGTTAGAGGTAATTTCCAAATAGGCTTTTGTTTTATGATTATCCTCATTTCTTCCAAATTACAGATTCCATTTCTGCAGAGGACAAGTGTTACAGATGCTCCAAATATGCTACCATCTGCATTAATTAGGCTCAAATTAGGCTTGTGCACCACGTATGTGTGTATCTGTGTTGTGTGTTTATGTATGTGTGTGGATAGATTTGTGTGTGTTTGTGCACAAGTAAGTTTGCCCCTGTGTGCATTGTAGAAGCTAGAGGACAACCTTAGTTAATATTCACTTATAAGTGAGTGCATACCATGCTTGTATTTCTAGGGATGTGTTACCTCACTCAGGATGATCTTTTCTAGTTCCATCTATTTACCTGAAAATTTTATGTTGTCAATTAAAAAAAAACCACACACACAGCTGCGTAATACTCTTTTATGTGACTGTACCACATTTTCTTTATCTATTCTTTGGTTGGGGGATATCTAGGTTGTTTTCAGTTTTGGGCTATGAATAAAGCTGCTATGAACATAGTTGAGCAAGTGTCCTTGTGGTAGGATACAGTGTCCTTTGGGTATATGCCCAAGAGTGGTATAGCTGGGTCTTGAGATTCCAAATTTTCTGTGTAGGTCTTGAGATTCCAAATTTTCTGTGTAGGTGCCATATTGATTTCCATAGTGTCTATACATGTTTGTACTCCCACCAGCAATGGAGAGAGTGTTCCCCTTGTTTCATGTCCTTGCCAGCATGAGCTGTCACTTGTGGTATGTATCTTAGCCATTCTGACAGGTGTATGGAATCTCAAAGCAGTTTTGATTTGCATTTCCATGATGACTATGGATGTTGAACATTTCTTTAGATGTTTCTTAGTCATTTGATTTTCCTCCTTTGAATTCTTGGTATCTTGAAGCTTTTATGTGTTCTGACCAGTCCTGCAGCTGCTTATAAAATAACCACTTTGAGGCTTAATATTAATTATAATTGCTTAGCCGATGGCTCAGGTATATTATTAACTAGCTCTCACAATTAATCTACTAATCTGTGTATCATCATGTGGTCATGGCTTATCAGTAATGTTCTGACATTTTACTACTCTGGCAGCTACATGGCATCTCCTTGACACCACCTTCTTTCCCACCTAGCTATATTTTGCCTGGCCATTGGCCAAATCAACTTCTTTATTAACCAATGGTAATAAAACATTCACATCATATAGAAGGGTATCCAATATCAATTCTCTGTTTAGATCTGTACCCAGTTTTAATTGGATCATTTGGTTTGTTGATGTTTAGTTTCTTGAGTTCTTTATATATTTTAGATATTAGTCCTTTGTAAGATGTGGAATTGGGAAAAATCTTTTCACATTCTGTAGGCCACTGTTTTATCCTATTGATGGTGGGTTTTTATTTGCCTTACAGAAGCTTTTCAGTTTCATGAAGTCCATATATTAATTGTTGATCTTAGTGCTTGCTCTATTGTTCCATTCAGAAAGTTGTCTACTGCACCAAAGCATTCAAGAATACTAACCACTTTCTCATCTATCAGGTTCAGTTTATATAGATTTGTGTTGAGGACTAGAGTTTTGTGCAGTGTGATAGATATGGATCTTCTTGTATTCTTGTACATGAAGACATCCAGTTAGCCAGCACCATTTGTTAAAGATGCTTTCTTTTTTCCACTGTGTATTTGACTTCTTTATTTAAAAAAATCAAACATCTATAGGGATGTGGATTTGCATCTTGGTCTTTGATTCAATTCCATTGATTAACCTGTCTGTTTTTAGACCAACATGTGATATTTATTACTATAGCTCTGTAATCAGGGATGAAATCCCTGATGGTGAAATCAGGGATGGTGATACCTCCAGAGCTCTTTTATTATACAGAATTGTTTTAGTTATCCTGTTTTCTTGTTTGCTTTTTTATATGAAGTTAAATATTGTCCTTCCAAGTGTCTGTAAAAAAATTGTGTTGGAATTTTGATGGGGATTGCATTGAATCTGTAGATTGCTTTTGGTAAGAAGGCTACTTAACTATGTAATCGTTCCAACCCATGAACAGGGGAATCTTTTTATTTTTGGATATCTTCTTTAATTTCTTTCCTCAAAGACTTGAAGTTTTGTCATACAAGTCTTTCACTTGCTTGCTTAAAGTTACCCCAAGATATTTTATATTATATGGCTATTGAAAAGGATGTTGTTTCCCTGATTTCTTAAAATTTATTTAAATTTGAAACAAGCTTGTTTTATATGTCAATCCCTCCCATCCTCCTCTTTCCCCTTCCCAACACCATTTCATTCCCTTTTTGCTCCCAGGGAGTGTGAAGCCTTCCATGGGGGATCTTCAAAGTCTGTCATATCATTTGGTTCAGGGCCTAGGTCCTTGTTCCATGTGTCTGGGCTAAGAGAGTATCCGTCTATGTGGAATGGGCTCCCGAACTCCATTCATATGCTAGAGATAAATACACTACCAGAGGCCCCATAGACTGCCCAGTCCTCCTAACTAATACCCACCTTCAGGGACTCTGGGTCAGTCCTATGCTGTTTTCCTAGCTATCAGTCTGGGTCCATGAACTCCCACTTGTTTAGATCCACTGTTTTTGTGGGTTTCTTCAGCCTGGTCTTGACCTCTTTGCTCCTCAGTCCTCCTTCTCTGCAACTGGATTCCAGGAGTGCAGCACAGTGTTTAGCTGTGTGTCTGCTTCTGCTTCCATTAGCTACTGGATGAAGGCTCTAGGATGACATATGAGGTAGTCATCAATCTCATTATTGGGGAAGGGCATTTAAGGTAGCCTCTCCACTATTGTTTAGATTGTTAGTTGGGTTCATCCTTGCAGATCTGTGGACATTTCCCTAGTGCCAGATTTCTCTTTAAACCTATAATGGCTCCCCTATTATGGTATCTCTTTTCTTGTTCTCTATTCTTTCCCTGACTCAATCTTCCTGTTCCCTCATGCCCTTCTCTCCTCTCTTCTTCTCCCCTTCTCTTTTTCCTCCCCATGCTCCCAATTTGCTCAGGAGATCTTGTTCCTTTCCCCTTCTCCAGGGGACCATGTATATCTCTCTTAGGATCCTCTTTGTTTTGTAGCTTCTCTGGCAGTGTGAATTGTAGGTTGATAATCCTTTGCTCTATGTCTAAAATTTATATATAAGTGAATACATAACATGTTTGTCCTTTTGTGACTGGGTTACTGTTAAGGCAGGTTTGGCCTTAACATAGCGTGTATGTTTCCGCCAGCCCGCCAGTCTGGGCCCAAAGCCGCGCCAGCCCCAAGTAACACTCTGAGACTCTGTATTTGATACAATCCTGTTGGCCAGTTACCATTATTGTTTATGGGCTAGCTCTGCCTTAATTATTAACCCATTTCTACTTATCTAAGTATTTCCACGTGGTCGTCTTATGGGGAGCCGCGGCGGGCGTCTTCCATCCTCCCCGGGCTACATCTTGACTCCTCCCCCCTACTTCCTCTTTCCTCCTTGTCTCCTAGCCCCACCTATCTTGCTATCTCATTGGCCACAGAGCTTTATTAACCAGTATGAGAAACATATATACAGAATAACATCTCCCATCAGGTTACCTCACTCAGGATGGTTTCTTCTAGTTCCATCTGTCTGTGAATTTCAAGATTTCATTGTTTTTTGTTTTGTTTTTTCTTTCTGCTGAGTAGTACTTCATTGTGTAAAAGTACCACAATTTCTCCATCCATTCTTCAGTTGAGGGGTCATTTTGGTTGCTTTCAGGTTCTGGCTATTACAAATAATGCTATGAACATAGTCGAACAGATGTCCTTGTTGTATGAATGTGCATTTTTTTGGGTATATGCCTAAGAGTGGAATTACTGGATCTTGTGGTAAACTGATTCTCATTTTCCTGAGGAACTGCTATACTGATTTCCAAACTGGCTGTATGCGTTTGCACTCTCACCAACAGTGGAGGAGTGTTCCTCTTTCTCCACATCCTGTCCAGCATAAACTGTCTTTGGTGTTTTTGATTTTAGCCATTCTGGCAGGACTAAGATGGTCAGTGGTCCCATAGACTACCCAGGCCTCCTAACTGAGACCCATGTTCAGGGGGTTTGGGTTGGTCCTGTGCTGACTTCCCAGCTATTAGTCTGGGGTCCATGAGCTCCCCTTTGTTCAGGCAAGCTGTTTCTGTGGGTTTCTCCAGCTTGGTCTGACCCCTTTGCTCATCACTTCTCCCTCTCTGCAACTGGATTCCAGGAGTTCAGCTCAGCATTTAGTTATGGATGTCTGCTTCTTTTTTCTGTTAGCTACTGAATGAAGGCTCTAGGATGGCATATAGGTAGTCATAAATCTCATTATCATGGAAGGGCATTTGAGGTAGCCTCTCCACTATTTCTTAGATTGTTAGTTGGGGCCATTTTTGTAGACCGTTGGATATTTCCCTAGTGCCAGATTTCTCTTTAAACCTATAATGGCTCTTTCTATTATGGTATCTCTTTTCTTGCTCTCTATTCTTTGTCAGACTCAATCTTCCTGCTCCCTCATATTCTCCTTTCCCATTCTCTCCTCTTTTTCTCTTTCTCTTAATTCCTTCTCCATTCTCCCAGCCCCTAGTTTGCTCAGAAGATCCCGTCCCTTTCCCCTACTGTGGGGGAACATATAAGTCTCTCTTAGAGTCCTCCTGTTTCCTAGCTTCTCTGGCTGTGTGGATTATAGACTGGTGATCCTTTGCTCTATGTCTAAAATCCATGTATGAGTGAGTACATACCATGTTCATTCTTTTGTGACTGGGTTACCTCATCAGGATGGTTTCTTTTAGTTTCATCCATTTGCCTGCAAATTTCAAGAGCCCATTGTGTAAATGTACCACATATGTACCACATTTTCTCCATCCATTCTTCAGTTGAGGGGTCATTTTGGCTGCTTCCAGGTTCTGGCTATTACAAATAATGCTGCTATGAACATAGTTGAACAGATGTCCTTTTTGTATGAATGTGCATCTTTTGGGTATATGCCTGTTTGTCTATTGTGTTTAGGAGGACTACTGATTTTTTGAGTTGATCCTCTAAAGTTATTTATCAGCTGTAGGAGTTTCCTGATAGAATTTTTGGGGTTATTATGTATACTATCATATCATCTGCAAATAGTGATACTTTGTCTTCTTCACTGCCAATAACATCCTCTTGATCACCTTCAGTTGTCACATTGCCTTAGATAGAACTTCAAGTACTATATTGAGTTCTATATATGTATATTCAACTATATTGAATAAATATAGAGTGGACAGCCTTTTCTTTTTCCTGATTTTAATGGAATTGCTTTGAGCTTTATTCCATTTAATTTGATGTTGTGCTATAGACTAGCAAGTCTATAAATTGCCTTTATTATGTTTAAGTATGTCCCTTGAATCCCTGATCACTCCAAGATTTTTATCATGAAGGGTTGTTGGATTTTGTCAAAGGTTTTTTTTTTGGTCATCTAGTGAGATGACCAGACAGTAGAGTTATGCATACCCTGTGAAGACAGTGACAGTGAAATGTAATAAAATGAGCACAACATGCTCCAAGTTGTTGAGCTACAAAGCATATCTATCAATATTTTTAGCAGAAAATTGTTACCATGTGAAACACTATATCCATGTTCTGGATTGGGGTGGATTAGAACCCTTGATGGCATATTCAGAAATGTAATTGTGGACATTTAATTGAGCACATCTAATTCAAACCTACATTTTATGCAGGTCAATTTTGGGGATTCTACTTAGCACAGTTGCTAGGGTTTATTGATAAAGGTCTTCAATACTGATAAGTTTTAAGGGGTGTTCTAATAGACTTGTCTATTGGGCTTCTGGATGGGGAGGGAAAACATTTGGAAACAGAATTGGAACTGATGTATAGTGTGACTCTGCTCAACTTCAGCAACAATTCTAGAGACAAAGTCCTAGGATGAGCTCTGTGTTTGGAAAATGTGCCTTGACAAAGACATTTATGGGCAGAATCTTAGTGTAAGATGCTAGCTCCTTTGCCTTGTGCCCGTCTTTTATATATTTTTTTTGAGACTCCTTTGAGAACTGTTCATGCTCATATTTGAGGAATCAAGGCTTAGAAACAGGAATTTCATAGCCTCAACCGTGTAAACTAATAGATGGCCTTAGTTAGACTTGGGGGCTAAAATACTCTTGCAAATGTGATCACGTAAGATCAAGCCATATCACCTTTTCATTTAAATTTTCACATAGGGGCCTTCCCATTTATTAAGGAAATACTTGTTATTGTGTGTGCAAGTGTATGATGTAGATATTTACATGAACATGCCACTGTGCACGTGTGGAGATCTGAGAACAGCTTAGTGGGGTGGATTCTCTCCTTCTACTTTTACATAGATTCTGGGGATTGGACTCAGGTCACCATGATTGTCTGACAAACATGTTTCTGGTCCTTAGCTAATATTTTAATTATCCTAATAAACTCTTCTACTCAAACACAAAGCTTCTGTTTGGAGACTCCGTCTTACCTTCCCCCCTTTTCTGTTGTAATATCCTATGTCTAGGCATTTTGGAAGGCAGGATTTCTATTTCCAGCCATTTCTCCGCTCTTATTGTTCCTCTTTTCCTGAGAATTTCTGTTGCAAAATCAGAGTCCCCTGTGTTAGGCCTTCAAGAGGAAAAGGAGGAATCCATCAATTCCTTCTTTGTAGATAAGGAACCCAATCCCCACAAAGCAAATGTTTTAGATCCTTACTAAAATTAGAGAAAAAACCAGGTCAAGAAAACAGCTCTCTCCATATCACGGACTTTCTGCAGACCAAATTAAGATATCAGACTTCCTGCCCATAGTCCTTGACTTTTCCTCATTAAACTCAAACTTTATTTTTTTCTTTTTGAAAATATGGGGTCTTTATGATACTGTATCTTGATCTTGGATAAACATTTTATTTCTTACAGTTGTGTGTTTGCAGGAAAAAATATCTTTACACATCATAATATTTATTCAACTGACTAGTTTAAGTGGTATTTGCAAATAAATTTCTTGCAAAACCAATATATTACTTACTCTATTTTATTTAAATATAAATCCAAAAGCTGCACTAGATTGATGACTAGGAGAAATACAAAGGAATAGAAGATGTACCTTTTAAAACAAAATTTCATCTGTTGTATTTGCTTTAGCATCAAAGTATGACTGTGGTTTTGTATATATGATATCAAATCACTCATTTGAACACATGTCTAAAGATTCAAAATACCCATAGTTTAGTGAATCTCCCAGCTCTTGTAAAAGAAGCTTTTCTTTTCTTTAGTAGGTGGTGATTAATACAGATATCCACAACTGGTTAGTATGCAAAGGATCAGAGCTGTGCAGTGCTTAGTTCTAAAGGGGCATCCATATCATATCCCTCCTCCCAAGGCTCAAAGGTCATCACAGCAGAGGATGCAGAAAGATGGTAAGAACTGGAGGGGTTTGAGGGTTGTAGTAAAATGGTAGTTTCTGGTCATGATAGTATAGGAGCACTGTGCAATATACAGATATAAGTCCACTTTCATTATTAGCACCATTTGTTGAATGTGCTTTCTCTTTTCCAGCTGATATTTTTGGCATCTCTGTAAAATACTAAATAGCCGAAGTTATGTATACTCATGTTTGGGTCTTGGATTTTGTCCCACTGGTCTATATGTCTGTTTCTAACCAGTACCACATCACTTTTATTACTATGATCTGTAACCCAGCCAAATATATCCCCATAGTCCAGGCTTGAACCACTAATCACATCCAATACACCTTCTCAGTCTCCTTGTCATCTTGATTTCACTCCTAGGCCCAATCTACATCCTTTCTTTTACCTCAACCTGGCTCTATCATATCATACAAAAGAAGTCCACATGCCCAAATAGCATCACAAAAGTACAAATACAAAAGATAAAGCCAACCAATCAAATCTACCGATCCTGTAGAAATTTTTGCCAATGAGAATTACATAGATGAACATCAGGATACAGAATTTAAAAGAACAGTCATAAATTTCATTGAAGATTTAAAGATTTAAACAAAGTACAAAGGGGTCAAGGAGGAAGAATGTCTGAGTGATGCCCAGACACAAACATAAGGCTGATGGCAATGAAAAAGAGAAGCCAGGGTTTGAGGGTGGAATTCAGCAAGGAGACAGAGACATTGATGAGGACCCAAGTTGAATGAAATGGGACTGAAAGCTCAGTGGAAAGCCTTACAAGCAGAATGAGTCCAGGAGAAGATGATATTTAGACTCAAAGATAAAGAAGAGGCTCTAAACAAAACAAGCAAGGAACATGACCAAAAAGAAACAAACAAAACAAACACAACAACAACAAAATAGGAGAGGAATATATGGGAAATGTGGGAGGCCATGCAATAATCCAAATCTTCAAACTGTATGTAGAGATGAGGGAGAAGAAAAATCCCAAGTCATAGCATCAACCGGATCTTCTACACTAAATTTTTAACACTGGGGATATTTTTATGGAGGTAACCTGCATTCCTGTACAATAGAAATATTGTACAGAGTAAATATGTTGAGTCATTGTCCCTAAAATCTTCCCAAGTTAATGGAATTAACTTTTAAGGGATTAGATGTGGGTTTTAGATTTGACCAACTTTTCCAGTCATTTTTATGCTTTTAATTAAAAAAGGAAGGAAGAAGAAGGAAGAAGGAAAGAAATCACAATTCCACCACATGAGAGGAACTGTGTTTAAAGGTGAGCTAGAAGGTGACTATTCTGCAGCATTAGCAAAGGTGGAAGGCACATGTGAGTGATGCTCTGCCCTTCTAGGTTCCTTAAGAAGCATCTTTCAGTCCGTGTATTTAGAAAAGAACCAGCTCTCAAGCGTTTTCAGAGGAGACAAGCAAGATGCTCAAAGACAGTGGGAAAGGAAGGGAAAAGAGGCAGACTTCATTTCTTCAAAGATAGTGAGAGAAGGAGGGAAATGAGGCTTACTTCGTTTCTGTTTCCAGACAGATGTGTGTGTGTGTGTTTGTTCATGGGTGTGTGTGAGGTTGTGTGAGGGTGTGTGCATGTGTGTGAGTGTTTGCGCTTATCCTTTTGTGAATCTTATGGGGGAAGTGACTTTTTCAGCCTAACCATGCTACTCTGAAATTTCCACTGTTTCTATTCCCTGCTTTCTGATGTTTTTCTATGTGTTGTTGTTGTTTAAGAATACAGGAAATGGCTTTTTTAATTTATAGGGTTACACAGGTCAATTTATAATGCTATTTCAGATTATCCTCTCCAAACATGCTCCTCCCTGCCTCCCTTCCCACTCCAATTAGAGGCCCTTTCATTCTCTTGACAATTTCAGCAGTACATACATAATATGTGTGTATAATATCTAGTTGAGAGAAACTATCTACGTCTTTCTGATAGTGTCTAACCTGACTTGCTGTCGTTAACTTCAGTTGCATCTAGTTTGCTTCATAACTTCATTCTCATTCATGGCTGATGAAATTCCACATACAATGTAAACTACATTTCCTTTATCCCTTTGTCCATAGACACCTAAATTGACTTCGAGACTTAACTACTGTGAATAATGTTATAATAACTATTTCCCATTTCTTTTACTTGAGAAAAAATGTCTGCTGGTTCAGCAGAGTACTGTGCTCCCGTCTCTGGGCTTCACTTTGCTGGTTCCTGATTTTATGCCCCCTCCTCATGCCTGAGAGCAATTAGCAGTTTCTGTTTCAGTTGTCTGCGAGTGTTGGCTGCACTCTCATTTAAATGTGACTTTTTTCTGTTAATTATATTAACAAGAATTATGGGGAAGCGATGGTTAGTTTATGGGATCATAGTGGACACAATATTAACTACTACTTTGACAGCTAAAATGTGCACATGACAAGTTTTCATGGGACTGACTTCATTTTGAAGCACACAGCCTTTAAAGGTGCAGGATGCTGCTTCTCTGTTATAAAGAAACTGAAACTGAAGGGTTAAGCAACATTATAGAACAGAGAACGGCATGTCTACAATAATGACATTTCTACAGGCAAAAGACTTGTTCTTCCATCATTATGAAAGAGGTTTCTATATGTGTAAAGGTGTAAGAGGTTTGAAAATGACCCACTAAGAGGCAATTTCTGTAAAGGTATTTCCAGGTTTCATTACATGTCATTGGACTCTAACAGGATATCTGATTTACCACCCCATTTTACAAGAATGGCGCAGCTATCCCTGTTTGCATCATTGTCTCCAGCTGGACAGAAACAGAAGGGTACCCATTTAGTTTATTAGTTAAACTCTTAGCAGCATGGAGAACTTACAGGGATTCCACAGGATGCATACACTGATACTTGGATTCAAGAGCAGAAGGGGTTGCATTTAAAAATCTCAATTTTACCTGTGGTAAATGTGGTACTAATTGTGTGACCATTTAATTGCTTAATCTTTAGTGCCTTCATTTGGTCATCTGTGAAATAGAGATAGCAATAACTGTTAACTTCATATGTCATCCCACTATGCAGTTTGGTGGTTTGCAGTATACTTACAATTGTTCTCTGTCACCATTGCACAGTTCCACAACTGGCTTGTCAATCCCCAAGGAATTCCAAATACAGTAGCAGAACCTTCCTTCCTTCCTCCCTTCCTTCCTCCCTTCCTTCCTCCTTCCCTCCCTCCTCCCTCCCTCCCTCCCTCCCTCCCTCCCTCCCTCCCTCCCTTCCTCCCTCCCACCCTCCCTTCCTTTCTCCTTTCTTTCCTTCTCCTCCCCTCTTTCCCTTCTTCCCTTCTCCCTCCATCTTGCCCCTCCCTCCCCCACCCCCTTCCTTCCCTTCCTAGACAGATCCTCACTCTATAACTGTATAGGTGGTGATTTGAGTAAGAAAAGTTCCCTAGAGGCTCAGTTATTTGAGCCCTTGGTCCTCAGCTGGTGGTGCTGTTTAGGAAGGTTATGGAACCTTTAGAAGGCAAAGCTTTACTGGTGGAAGTGTGTTACTGGGCAAGCTTTGAGAGTATGCAGCCTCATCAAACGGCAGTCACTCACTCTGCTTCTCTGTGTGTATTAGAAGATGACCACTGGGCTTCCTGTTTGTGCTGTCAGGCCTGGTGCTCGCTGCTATATCTCTCCTGTGATAGCCTCATATATATGTCTCTGAAACCATAAACCAAATTAAACCCTTTCTTCCGTAAATGGTTTTTGGCTATGCATTTTATCATAGCTGTAAAAAGTAACTAATACACCATGTGCATTTGTGCTTCTCTGTAGAGATAGAAAAGAATGTGTTTGAACTCTGGCTGTTAGAACGAATGGTCAGCTTGCCTTTGTATTGTTGGGATTTAGGAATTCTTCACAAGTTCCTTGTCAATCTATGACTTGCCAATATTTATTCTTGTTCTGTGGATTATTTTTATTCTCTCTTGAAACAGTCTTTTGAAGCACAAACTACCTCAGTTTTGATGAAGTGTTATTTATTTACTCTTTCATTGCCTGCATTTTCAGTCGTATCTAAGAACTTCTCATCCAATTCAAAATCATGTAAAGATCATTTCTTTGTTTTCTTTCAACACTTTCGCATCTTTAACACTTACACTTAGGTTTTTCTTAGGTTCACATTTTAGTTAATTTTATATATCACAAGTACATATCCAAGTTACTTCTTGTGCATCTCCAGATCTAATCTTAGTCGTATTTGTTTGAAAGATTATCCTTGGGGCTGAAGAGATGGCTCAGTGATAAGAGTACAAACTGCTCTTGCAGACTGAGTTCATTTCCCAGCACCCATGCTGGGATGCTCCCAAGTGTGTATATAACTCAACTCCATAGGATCCAGTGCCCTCATCTGGTCTCCTCAGGCACCAAAGTACAACATTCACATGCATATGCATAATAAAATAAATAATAAACTTTAAATGTAGCCTATTCTTTCAGTTTTGAGAGTAAGTGTCTTGGTACTCTTTCAGCCATCCAGCTTTAATGGCCATTTCTAGACAATCCTATTCCATTTGATGTGCATCTGTTCCACATCAATACCACACTCTCTTTCAAAAACTGCTTTGCTATTCCAGGTCCTTTCCATTTCCATATTTGTTCAAAAACATCACCTGTGAGCTTACAGGATTTCAACTGATCTATAGATCAAGCCGAGGAATATTTACCTTTTAATAATATCAAGTCAATTAGTTCACGAGTACAAAATGCCTACATATTTGTTTTTTAACCTACTACAATAGTTTTAGAGTTTTCAAAGTAAGTTCAGTTCCGAACCCATCTTTATTAAACTTATCTCCACTTTTGTCTTGGAATCTAAAATATGTCTGTTGCAGACAATTTGTTGTATTGTGACTTTTCTTGTCTCTGTTTTTGTGTTTTGAGACAAGGTTTCATGTAGCCCATGTAGCTTTGAGTCATATATACTGAGACTAACCTTAAACTGATGGTCTTCCTGTCTTCATCTCCCAAGTGCTGGAAAGTAGGCATATGCCAGCATGCTTAGCTTTGTTTTGTTGTGATTTAAAACCCAAACTATATTCTTCCATTCATCTTCATCATCATCATCATCATCATCATCATCAACAACAACAACATTATTATTTTGTTTTTTCCAAGACAGGGTTTCTTTGTGTATCCCTGGTGATTCTGGAACTCACTATGTAGACTAGGCTGGCCTCGGATACACCTAGAGCTACCTGCCTCTGTTTCTGATTGCTGGCATTAAAGAGCTGCACCAATACCAGCCAGAATCCAATCTCTATTATTTTGATTAACTTACTCAATTCATTTGTATGTATTGCAACTACTGATTAAGTGGGATGTACATCAGTATTTTGTATTTATTGTTAGAATTCTTCTATTTCTGCACTGGTACTTATTTGGTTAACTGTGTCCCTTTTATGTCTCTATGCTGAAAACTTATTGCCCAAGGAACTACATTAAGAATTGGGACATTTAAAAGATTTGGTCACAAGGTCTCTGCCTTGAGTTGTTCGGGAGTGAGAGTATATTTTAAAACAAAAGTGATATTGTCCCTATTTTTCTCTTTCATGTGGTTTTGCCAAGTGAACAGCTTTTTGCCACATTGTGATGTAATCAGAAGATCCTACCTGCTTCATCCTTCTGGCCATAGAACACCCAGAATCAGGACCAGGAACCAAGTGAACTTCTTTCCATTAAGAATTACCCAGACTGCAATGTTCTCTTATGGTAGCAAAAGTGGACCCAGACAGTGTCCTTCATAGATTCTGATGAGACTCAGAGGTCCGATTGTGTGTGAGAGGTTATGTTTTCCTTGGTCTTTCCTGGGTTCTCTCTGCCTTGTCTTCCTCCAGTCTGATAAGTGCATCTTTATGTGTGGATCTCTGTGAGTTTTTCTCACGTGTTTTTGTTGAACTTCTTGTGACTATGCATTATAGTTTTTTCATAAAACTTTAGGTGTGTTTCAATTATTAATTGTTCCAATCTTATTTTAACTACCTTTTCTCATTTTGAGAGTTCCTGTATGAGTGTATTAACACATTTCATGCTGTCTTAAAATAATAAATAAACCAAATCTGAGAGACCAGTAAGACAGCATGAAATGTGTTAATTTTAAAACATATTTAAAATAATAAATAAACCAAATCTGAGAGACCAGTAAATATGTTTTTTCATATTTAAATGGATATAGGCAAGTTGCTTACAATTCTACCATCACCCTTACTTTCTGTTTGTGTAGTCTTCAGAACAGACAGAAGTATGACCTTGGAACACTTTCAGTTCTCTCTTGTGTTTGTATAAAACGATGGACTTGCATGCATATCCTATGGCATGTGCATGGCTATTTAGATTTCCAAGGACACGGTAGAACTTTATAGTTTTTCATGTTATCTTGCTTCTCAGATTTCCCTCTCATGTTTCTTAGTTATTTTTGCCCCAAACATTCTATGTCAAAATCTTCAATGTAAATCAATTTCTGGTGATCCTTTTTTGACAGATTCTCCTAGAGAAATGCTGGTGTTCACTGGCTCTGGTTATGAACACAGCCTTTGACATGGAGATTTCTAGGGAAATACAAGATAAATAATTGAAATTCTGAGGGCATGTTTTGGGGGGAGTTCCAAATCCATTTTGCCTCCCTGAGGGCTTAGGGATGATTATTTTATTGTTTTTGCAAGGACATTAGTTTTCAAGGCAATTGTGGAAGGAGCTGAAAAGGGATAAAATGAAATTAAAATGATACAAAACTTGATGTTATTACCAAGACTTAGCAATTTCCCCCTAAGGTCAAACTCTCTTTTAATTGTTGCAAGACCCATTTCTAGGATTCAGAAAATGATGACCTGACACCTTTTTCAAGTGTTCTCATTGCTTCTGTGGAAAAGTGGGTTTTCAAAGGTTTATTCTCTGCCATCCCTGCTTATTCACCTCATTTTCTTTTATTAAATATGCTGAGCTAATTAGCATAAATTGTAACAGTACCTGGACCACAGTAAAATTATACTTAGTGGATTTATCCCTAGTTCAGCTGATCTGAGTTTGCTGACCTAGAAATAAAGATGTGATACTTTTTATCATTTATAGGAAAAAATCTATAACTAGCCCCACAGATTTTGTAAGACTCAGCAATAGCTCTGAACTTTTATCTTGGTGTGTGTGTGTGGGGGGTATCTTTATGTAATCATGAACCTCTTTATTATTTTTTTTTCCTGTATTTCTCATGAAGACTTTCCCACTTTACACAGGATTTCTAGTCTGACCCAAATCTGCCTCCAAATATGCTTTTCTCTCTTCAGTAACCTGGAGTCATGAATTCAGAAGTCATGAATTGGAGAGACTTGGGACATGAGAAAAGGTAAAGAATAGAGAGATGGATGGAAAAGATGTAAATACAGAACACAAATGTATCAAAGTCTCAAACAATAATATTTTTAAAAAGAAAAAAATAATATAAGCTATGTTACACTAAGTTAAAAATTACAAAGAGATCAAGCATTTTTGTTCATGTAAGAGCATAGATACTTGCTGTGGCTCTATTTGGAAATGTGATTAGCTTGTTTAAATGGTGTAATTTAAATTGTGTGGTGTACACAATTAATGTATACAAAAACAAAACTAACACAAAATTTATACATTTGCTCTCTATCCTTGTTCACATAGGAGGGAGACTGGTGATTAGTGTCATGTATTTTGACAATTAACACACACTCATATATTTATAGTTATATTAACTAAATATATATATACATATATATATATATATATATATATATATATATATATATATATAGTTACATTAACTAAAAATGCTGAATTTGCAAAGCATCAGGGTTCTTAGGAGCAGAATACTATTTGATGATGATGATGATTGTCTTCTACACACCTGTCTGCATTTTCTACAGATTCTGGGTCCACATTCATTGTTAAATACTTTCAAATAAATAAACAAACAAACAAAATAAGTCACTTAAGGTGTTCTCAGAGAGATCTAGAAAGATGATTTACACACCAGGACATTGATATATCACTGATATATCACATTTGATTGTTTACCAGAGTCTTGTTTTCTATGCCACATTTGCATTTGTGTTCTAGATGTATTTTTTTAATTAATGAGTTAATATAGGTAGTTTCTAGTTTGTCAAGACCTTTTGCCTTTCTTTTAAGATCTGAGGGTTTCCTTTTTTATTTATTTTTCATTTGGGAACTTAAATACTACAGAGATTAACATCTGAATTCTATCTCCAGGACCCACATATTAAAAGGAAAGAACTTACTCTGGTCTCCACATGTCCTTAAATTCACACACACACACACACACACACACACACACACACACACACACACACACTCACATGCACACATGCTGTGGCTTGGAACTACATGGTTCAGCTCCTCCCAGGTGAGTGTTCAGAGAGGTCTTCTTGTCTCAACATTGTTCTTGCCCAACTAACTCAAAGCTATTTTCAGAAAGGGTGATGGTTGATTCTGATAATCAACTTGACAGGACCTTAAAGCATCTTGAACCACACAGGGAAACAGTCTTAATGAAGGATTACCTAAATCAACTTGGCACGCTTGTAAATAACTTTCTTAATAGAATAAATGAAACTGGGGAGATCCACCTTGAGTATGGGCAGTGCCATTTTATGGTCTGGGGTCTGAAAAAAAGTAGATGACTGAACTGAGCAGGTGTTCAGGAGAGCTGAGCAGGTGTTCAGGAGAGCTGAGCTGGTTGGGTGTGCATGTGAGATGATCAGGTATGCATGTGGGAGGATCAGGTGTGCATGTGGGAGGATCAGGTGTGCATGTGGGATGATCAGGTGTGCATGTGAGCTGAGCAGGTGTTCACATGTATGCACTTACTCAGATTCCCGCCTTGCCTTCCTCACAGTAATGGGCTGTAACCTGAGATTGTGAGTTGCAACAAACTCTACTTTAATTTGTTTATTCTCAGATTGTTTTGTCACAGCAACCTAAACTAGAAAAGGAGGGGGCTTAGGTCAACTTCTGAATGAACACAAGAAAGCCTGTGATTTGTTTTTACAACTTTTTAAAATTTAAATTTGAAGCAAGCTTGTTTCACATGTCAATCCCAGTTCCCACACCCTCCCTTCCTCCCCTGTCCCCCTCCCCAACCCCCATCCCATCCCATCTCCTTTCTCCTCCCCATGGAGGATGATGCCTTCCATGGGGAGTCTTCAAAGTCTGTCATATCATTTGGAGCAGGGCCTAGGCCCTCTCCCATGAGTCTAGGCTGAGAGAGTAACCCTCTATGTGGGAATGGACTCCCACAGTCCATTCCTATACTAGGGATAAATACTGATCTATTACCACGGACCCCATAGACTGCCCAGTCCTCCTAACTAACACCCACATTTAGGGGTCTGGTTCGTTCCTATGCTGGTTTCCCAGCTATCAGCCTGAAGTCCCTGAGCTCCCCTTGTTCAGGTCAGCTGTTTTTGTGGGTTTCTCCAGCCTGGTCTTGACCCCTTTGCGCATCACTTCTCCTTTTCTGCAACTGGATTCCAGGAGTTAAGCTCAGTGTTTAGCTGTGTGTCTGTTTCTGCTTCCATCAGCTACTGGATGAAGGCTCTAGGATGACATATAAGGTAGTCATCAATCTCATTATTGGGGAAGGGCATTTAAGGTAGCCTTTCCACTATTGCTTAGCTTGTTAGTTGGGGTCATCCTTGTAGATCTCTGGGCATTTTCCTAGTGCTAGATTTCTCTTTAAACCTATAATGGCTCCCTCTATCATGGCATCTCTTTTCTTGCTCTCCTCTATTCTTTCCCTGACTCAATTTTCCTGCTCCCTCATATCCACCTTTTCTCTCCTCTTCCCCCCCCAAACTCCTACTCCCCTTGTCCTCATGCTCCTTTGCTTGAGAGATCTTGTTCCTTTCCCCTTCTCCAGGGGACCATGTATATCTCTCTTAGGGTCCTCCTTGTTTCCTAGCTTCTCTGGCGGTGTGGATTGTAGGTTGGTGATCCTTTGTTCTATGTCTAAAAGCCATATATGAGTGAGAACATACCATGTTTGTCTTTTTGTGACTGGGTTACCTCACTCAGGATGGTTTCTTCTAGTTCCATCCATTTAAGATTCCATTATTATTATTTTTCACTGAGTAGTACTCCATTGGGTAAATGTACCACATTTTCTCTATCCATTCTTCAGTTGAAGGGCATTTAGGTTGCTTCCAAGTTCTGGCTATTAGAAATAATGCTGCTATGAACATAGTTGAACAGAGGTCCTTGTTGTATGAATGTGCATCTTTTGGGTATGTGCCCAAGAGTGGAATTACTGGATCTTGAGGTAGACTAATTTCCATTTTCCTGAGGAACTGCCATACTGATTTCCAAAGTGGCTGTACAAGTTTGCACTCTCACCAGCAGTGGAGGAGTGTACCCCTTCCTCCACATCCTGTCCAGCATAAACTGTCTTTGGTGTTTTTGATTTTAGCCATTCTGATAGGAGTAAGATGGTATCTCAGAGTTGTTTTGATTTGAAAGACTATAATTTTGTTTTATCAACAAGCCAGAGAATGGAGGTTGCCCACTTACTTACTGGTTGATAAGCTTCCCTCTTTCTCTTTCTGTAGTGGATCTTTCACAAGTACCACAGTATTATTTAAACTCTAAGTGTATAGTCTCTAACATTTATAAAAATTCATTACAGTATCCTAAAACTCTGCCTAAAGAGCAGATTTAAAAACATATGTTTAGTATTTTAGTGTGAGAAGACTTTTCTTTCAAATATTAAATAAGAAAATACTAAACATTCTAAGTTCACGAAATAATCAAGTTGATGAAGTAAATGACAAAAACCTAAAATATTATAGACAAAAAAACCTTCCTATAATCCTAATAACTAGAATCAAGATGTGAATTATGGCATTGTTTGCTATGCTTTGTACTTGATGGCATTATTGAGAAAAAAATTTCTCTGAATATTTTTGATTTCTTCTCCCTTTACCAAAGTGACCCACATATGACTTAGGAGTGGTTTTTTTGGTTTGTTTTTTGTTTTTTGTTTTTTTTTGTTATATGTCCCCATTCTAGATGTGACTGAGATTTCTGACTTGAAATACAATAACATTATGACAGGTAAGCAAATATTTAAGTTTTACAATTCTAAGAAGAAATCTACAGGGAAATATTTTTAAAATTGGATTTATGGACACTAGAGCAATAAATGCAAAACATGGAACAATATGATAGATTATTTTTTTCTTTTTGGCAAGTGTGTACATACATGCTGTATGGGATGCAAGCTGGGGCCACGAAAATAAAGAGGAAAGGAAGATAGCGTGTTTGTTATTTGCCTTGCACTGAGACAAAATAACAAACAGAAGCATTGAAGGGATGAGTAGTTTATTTTGGCTCAGAGAGAGCGGTCCATCACAGCAGGGAACGTCTGGTGACTGGAGTGACTTGGTCTGTGACAATAGCAGCTTTTAAGTTTGCTTTAATCTCGATGGGCAGGCCATAGGGATCTGGAGTTAGAGCCAGGAGTGTGTACACTTTCAAAGTCCACACCCATGCCCTACTTCTGCCACCTAAGCCATGTTCTCAGAGGTTCCATAGCCTCTCAAGACAGACCCATGTGTTCAAACCCATGAACCTATGGGGGATATTTCTGAGTCAAACCAGACCAGAAAAGGATTCAATACAATGATTTGGGTGATAATTTTTTTATGAGCTATGAAAAATTCAGTGGTTAGCACCAATAGCTACTATGGCCATTTACAGAACACATTTGTAAAATGTAGGGTAAACACGAGTTTAACAGTTTCAGGGTATATAGCTTACAACAGTTCATATTGCAAATGTCAATTAAATATTAGCAATAAGTGACACGAAAAGGGTCATCATATACTAATGAACACTGACAATGCATATTTACAGAGCACCCTAACTAGTCACAGAGTTAGATACACTGGGAGTCACCCCATCACCTTAAGGAGTCCAGGATGTTTAAACAGAAGAAATGTAGAAGAGCTCATCCATTTTATTCTCAAAACAACAATATTAGATGCTTATGTTCCAAACTGTAAAGGGAGATTTTTTTTTTAAAGGACTATCCTATAGTAGTCAGCAAACCTTAGAGAAGAGAGTTGCTCCAGGGAATTCCAAGTAGTAAAATCAGATTGGCAGGACTCAGGCTCGTCTGAGAATTTTGCAGGCTGTTGTAACCATCAGGTCAGCATTGCACCCTAGCTTGGTAGGAAGTTGAACTCCCTTGATGTATAAATAGATGCTTGGGAGCAAAAGTCTCAGTACTGTAAGGACGTGCATTACATCCTGAAAATAGACATTTGATGGTACCTTGGGGTAGAATGATAGCTCCAGAGGTGAGATAAAGGTCTTGAGAGTTACCACAGAGAAAAACATTAAACATTGCCCAAGTGTTAGATCCTTTTGCCTGGCTGGTCAGACTGGCTGCTTCCTCTTACCTTCCACCTCTGAAATTTGTTAATTCATCATTCCAGATGTCATAGATCACTTGCGGGGAATTGCTAAATGAAGGAGGGGGAAAAAAAAAGCTATCACTAAAATGAGTATTTAAGTGAACAAATGCATAGATTCTTGAATCTATTTTTCTCATGGCTATCCATAAGTAAGTACAGATTTATACCTGACACATAGCTGAAGATTTAAAAGATCTTTAATGTTTTCCATGTCATGAGAGAATATTATGAGTTTTTGGAAATGGTCTACATTTTGTTTTGGTCATTGAACATATATGAGTGCTAAACTTTACCCAGTGAGACATTTGAGAATTTTGTATTTCACTGTGTATATCTTTTGCCTCAGTTAACAAAATACAGCATTGACTGTATCTCTTGAATATATTTTCTAAAAGGATATAGGTTAAAAGGAAACTTAAAGGATGGGGAGTAAAACTCAGTGGTACAACCCTCTGTCTGTATGGTCCCTGAATTAGACCCCCAGTACACACACTGTGGCCTAAGGCTGCTAAATGACTTCTTTCCGGTCATATTCTGTCTTAGTGTTAGAGCCATGCTAAAAAAATGGAGACTCTGGAATTTGGTTTCAACACCCAGTATCCCAAAACACATTCCTGAGTTTTTTCCATACATTAAAAATCATTTTGTCAAGTAGCTATCAAATAAGCCATCTCCAATTCTTTGAACACAATTTCACTATATGTATTTATTAGTTGCTGTTTTGTGTATGTCATGTGTATGTGTACATTAGCCACAGCATGTGTGTGTGGCGGTCAGAAGACAACTTGTAGGGATCAGTTCTCTCCTTCTACCTTGTGGGTCCCGGGGAATCACACTCAAGTCATCAGTCTTGGTGAAAGGTGCTCATCTTGGGTGAGCCACCCAGTGTACTCTCCATCTCTGGAGATGGCCAGTATGTATGGATTCATCTTGTGGAAAACTCCAATCAGTTTATTAGGGTACACCATATGTCAATGATGAGTATTTGCTGAGAAACGGCTTCTCATTTTTTTTTTTGCTTATTTTAATAATACTGTACATTTCCATGTTTATCTTTCAATATTGCCTTTTGCACACAGCCTCATTCAAAACATGTTATGTGCTCTTTTTGTCAAACTAATAGATCCTCATTAAGATAGCAAATGATTGTGGTTTGAAATAAAAACATACATATGGACACAGTGTCTGTGGGTGCAAGTAGATATTTAAGAAAATCTTGGGAGAAATGAGCAAGATATATTCATTTTTAATTAAATCTTGAAACATAAGGCATATGTTGAACCTGGTAGCTCATGCCTGTAATCCCTGTTCTTGGGAGGCTGAGGCAGGAGGGTTAACATGGGTTCAAGGCCAGGCTAAGCTACATTGAAAACAAACAAACAAACAAACAAACAAAAAACAAATAAAGAAAAATATGGTTAGTCATTTTAAAAATCAGTGGTGTGAATGCTATGAATCTATAATATGTTGTTTAGCACTCTCAAGTATGGTTTTGTAACTAAACAATTACTTGAGAAAAGAGATGGGCTTAAAATCAACTATTTTAGAAAATTCAAAATCTCCTGTATCTTAATAATAACTGCATATTGTTTAAATGTTCAATCAAGCTAGGAACAAAAGTAACTAGCAAAATAGATAAATGGGGAAAAATCTATCAGTGTCAGTCTAAGGTCTTCAGGAGAAAGGATAAGTTGAGAAAACAGTAACCATTCCTTCTGTGTGCATACACGTACATGTAACACCACACACACATTTGACAAATCCTTCATGACTACACACTCATTTGAAAGACAATGTGATGTTCATTCATGTCCAGGGTTGGCTTGTACCAAGATGAAACGTGGTCCAAGCTGGCTTGTGAGTCTTTTCCTTGGGATGTTTTATTTGAAATTCAGATAGTCAATTGGAATTTTCTTTGCTCCTGAAGCTGAAAGATAAAATAAAGTGATAGAGGCTGTGCTAGCTGTGTTTCCTGTCACATGGTTCTGTAGAACAAGAGAAACACAAATCAGATATGCAGATATGTCAGAGAGGAGGCAGATCGAGGATGCCTCCTCATTCCCGTCCCTAGTTCTAGTTTATTTCATTATTTTTCAGATGAGATAGGACCTCACTAGGTTGCCCAGGCCTGCATGAAACTCTCAAGGCTCAAGGGTTCCCCTGCTTCCGCTTCACAAGGACATGGGCACAATCTTATACCAAAGCTCCCAGTTTCCAGTTGTCTTTAAGCTGTAATAGCAGTTGTGTTGCTAGGATTCTGAAAGACATTGATAATCTCATGTATGCTCTTCCCTTCAGCCAGCTTGAGGACCTATTGTTATAGAACAGTCTTTAGAAATGCATGTATAGTGTGTTTTTGCATCTGTTTGAGCACATCTGGAATGCTTGCTCCAATGGGAAGATGTGAAGACCTGCCTAGCTTGATCATAGGTGACGAACATCACTGCAGACATGCCCTACCTTTGACTGCCCAGTGAACAGCCGGTTCATTAGAGGCACATCTGAGAGCTTGGTTCTGGGGGTGGGGGCAGAGGACAAAGGCTGCTAAAACAGTTCTCACGTAGTTTAGGGATTTTCTTACAGGTGTTATTTTAAAATAAGAGCCTGGCACTGGGGGTGTGGGGAGGATTCACAAGGTAAGTTTGAGAAATGCTTTTAACATTTTGTCCCTAACCCCAACCACTATACACACACACACATCCTTTTCGGCTTCCTCATCTGTGCAGCGGGGTTGACAATAGCTCCTCGTGGGACTTATTTTGTCTTCTGCCGTTTTAAAAAAAACAACCTGCAAAACCCAAACTCCAAACAGATGTAACTGTTGCAAGCGCCTTAAATGAATGTTTTTGTTTACTAGTTTTGTTTAAGGTAAGGTGATTTCCGAATTTGTGTATTCAAAATGAGACCGTGCAGTAAATAGAACATGAAAGTGCCTCACTGAGCATGCCCCCAGAGACCTGAAGAACTGGCTCCCATCATCAGGCAACCTCTCCCAAAGGAGAGTTGAAATTTCCCTCATGCGTGGGTCTCACATGGTTGGTGAAAATTCCCTGAATCTCTCTTGTGGTGATAGAATCTACTAAAGCCCCAAGGTCTCTAAATGTGGGAGCTGACCCATGGAGGGTAATTTCTCTCTCTGAGTGGATGGACCACTTCCCATGCAGGGGTCTGATACTCCCAGGGTGGATGAGACCTGCACATTCTTTCTCTAGGAGAGATGCATTAATCATTGGAAGGCACCAGAAAACCATTTAGGGAACTGCAGTACACTTCACTAATTGGGACTATCCTGGAGTTGTGAGTGGGGTGCCTGCCTCATTGTGGGCTTTCTCTTAGACACTTTCTTTGCTCTTTTCATTCATCGACAGGCCCTGTCACTGTAGAGGTTTAGAAATCTGAGAAACTTCCCATGGCACTCATCCATACTCACTGCCTTAAGGTCGCTTTTGCCTATTGAATTGATTGTCCAACCCCCCCCCCATGCTTTGTTGTATGTGTATCCTTGTGAAGTGTGTGGTGTTTCCTGCCTGCTTTGAGATGGTTCAGTGTTTGTTTTCCATCACCAATTCATCTGGCTTTTACTGTTTTCTTCTAGTACTTCTAAGATAGAGGGTGCTACAAGAATATGGGCTGTGAGACACTCCCATCATTTTGGCAACACTAGGCTTCTAGTTAGATATCTTAGTTTGGTTAGAGGTGAGTAGCATTCATTTTTTTTTTTAAGTGGGGGGAAACAAGGTAGTTGCACAGTCAGAGGGTCATAGCACCTCCTCTTGGTCTTGTGTGATTTAAACATTTCCTTCTTAAAAATTGATACTTAGCCTAATACATGTTTATAGTTGCCAGTCCCCTTTCTTTGGGCTATTGATTGTGATCTGGTCAGAACCAAAAATATAATGTAAATGAGGCTGCCCAGCCCAGCATTATGGTGACTGAAAGGCTCTCTCTCTCTCTCTGTCTGTGTCTGTCTGCCCTGCCCACTGTTCTTTAAAATAGCATCTGATATAGCCAGGTTTATAGTTGAGGATGATCTTGAACTTCTGATTCTGCCCCCCAACTTCTGAGGTTACAGGTGTGCACCAGTGAGCCCAGTTCATACAGTGTTAAGAATCGGCCCAGTTGAGGGCTTCATGCATGTTAGGCAAGCTCTACCAACTGAGCTGTATCGCTGGCCTTCTGTAGCTGTGCTATCCAAGATGGCAGGCTGAAGTCACAGGTGGCTAACAGACAGGTGAAATATGGTAAAAAGCACCCGAGGGCTGAGGAATATTTGTTTATTGCTATAAGGCCTCACTTGGTAGCTCAGGCTAACCTGTAATTCACTGAGTTGCTCAGATTGACCCCAAAACTAGTGACCCCCATATTGCTGAGTGTTGGGATTAAGGGCACAGAGCATCATGACTGACTCCAGAATTTTAGTCGTTTTAATTTTGATCGGTTTAAAATTTCATAGTCATATGTGATTAAAGGCTACCATATTAGGTGGCATAGTGTAAACACCAAGGACTTATCTCCATAAATGACTCCATTCTTCACAAGTGCTGCCATTTGAAATAAACTACCAATCTTTCTTGGGAGGGAGAAAGGACAGTTGAAATAGCCTAGGACAAATATGTCCATTCATCTCCCGGCTGGAAGCCCTTCATAGCACCTGCTTCCTTGGAGAGACAGCAAAGGCCCAGTGGCCCATGCAGTTTGTAGGTATTTCATGCTTTGTAGTGTGCAGAAGCTTTGCACACTTCAAGAAAGCAAGCCAGATCCAAGCCTTTCAGGTTAGTTAGGAACCTGCAGAACAGCGCTGGCATTGTATTGGCTGAGGCAGTCAGTTACAACGAGAGAAATGGAAACACTGAAGTAATTTGGCTGGGCATTTTATTTATGACAATCGTGTGTGTGTGTGTGTGTGTGTGTGTGTGTGTGTGTGCACATGCACACATGTGCGTTTGTTCTTTTTCTCAGAAGAAAACCACCAGTCAACAGTAATAACAATAAAACACATGTAATGTATCAATGCATCTTTTAAAATATGAAAATTCTAGTTTCTTAAAGTAAATATGATGTGTGGAACATGGGTTTCATGGGGAGCTAAAAGTGGGAAGTTTTAAGGGTTGATTTGTGTTATCTTTAATTATGTGGGTGTGCACTTGTGTGCTTGTAAGTGCAGGTGTCTGCAGAACTCATTGGGACTGAAGTTCCAGGTGGTTATGAACCACATGAGTGTTGGAAACCAAGCTTGGGTCCTGTAAAAGCCAAATGTGTTCTTAATTACTGAGCCACTGCTGAACACCTAAAATTGAGGGTTTTAATTTTTTTTTTAAGACACTTATCCAAGTTTGCCTTCAAGTAGAAGTACCTTTTAAAGTACTGAATGATAAATTCAATAATTACTATGACAAAAAGAAAAAGCAATACAACAAAAAGAAAAAGCAATACAACAAACCAAGGAGAAAGGCAAAGATCATCTGTATTTTCTGAACCTGAGACTATATCTCTAAAAGAACAGAGTCCACTAGGGCCCAGGATTTTCCATTAGTGCTCAGTATCCGCTCAGGTTTCTCTAGGGAACTGCCAGTAACTCAATAACAGCCATTACTTAAGACTTGAAACTGACTCTAGGCAGGTTGTGTGGAAGACAGGAGACAAAGAAGGCGTATTGCATTGTGTTGTCCTGATTTTTTATTCCATTACATACTAAAATTATTGGTTTTAAGGAAACAGACACATTCTTTTCTCTTTTTACTGAGAGTTTAAGGTGAGCTAAGATGTTCTCTGGAATGGATCGAGTTTTAGAATTCAGACTTCTTCCCTCGGAGTGGCATGATTCCCTGTATGAATAAAGGGAAAGAAATTAAAGACAGAAGCCTAGGTACCTGTCTCTTCGTAGGCTGTCATAGTAGTCTCGGACACAAGAGGGCAGCAGACATTAACTCAAGATTCCTGTCTGTTAACTCAGGCATATAGCCTTCTAGTACAGTGGACAAACAAAATAGTTTAACACTCGAATTACGAAACCATTTACT
Source organism: Cricetiscus sungorus (assembly GCA_030556225.1). Classification (NCBI taxonomy): domain Eukaryota; kingdom Metazoa; phylum Chordata; class Mammalia; order Rodentia; family Cricetidae; genus Cricetiscus; species Cricetiscus sungorus. The sequence goes on from JANBXA010000729.1 coordinate 15,811,748, forward strand.
TTTATTATATCATTGGAAAGACAACTCAATATACATGTTTTTTTCAGCCACGGGGAGTTTATGAAAATCAAGATACACACATAATTTGAGACATTGGGATTGAAGTCAAGTGAATTTGGAGTCAAGTCAGGTTCAAGTTTACATGCATTGGGTAACCTTGACCGTATAGCTCAGCCTCAGCTGAATCGGAATTGTCCTGTCTGTCTGCTTCCCAGAATCTTTGCAAGACTCATACGAGTTAACAAGTGTGAAAGTCGTTTGCCTCCAGCTTTGACTTCTTACTCAACTTTATCTACTAAATGGAGATGTTCCAAAATATGTGGCAAATGTTTAATTTTCTGCTTGAAACTACATTATCAGGGAGGACGACGAGTCAGCACAAAAGAGATTGAAGGTGGCCAGAACTTGGTCCTGGACAGTGGTGCATCTGTTTTGGAAGGCTGTCACCCAAGTTGCTGTTGTTTGTCCTCACGACAGTTTGCACCTCAGAGGAGCTTTGCCCCACACTGTTTTGTCCTCTTAGTCTGTGTAGGGAGAATTTGCCTTAATCTTGGGGCTGGAGTGATGGCTCAGAGTTAAGATTCATTGACCAAAGAAAATTGTAAATCCAACAAATCCTTAACACAAAACATCCAGGAAATGTGGCACACAGTGAAAAGGCAAACCAATGAATAATAGGCATAGAGGAAGGCAAAGAAGCCCAGTCAAAGGTGCTGGATCCTTGACCCCCATCGCAGGGCCTCTGCTAAAGAGGCCTCAGCTGGAGAGTGCCATGTCCCAGCTAGATTGGCCTATTGGTGAGGAAATGTCCTGAGTATCAACCCAGCCTTTGTCCCCCATCGCCAGGCCTTGGTTAGAGGTGAGTCTGGGATCAATTTGGGTGGATTCTCCCCTACACCTCTCCCCTACACCCTTCCCGCTGGGTTGTTCCTGGATCTCGCTGCACCTGTGTCCTGTCCCCGTTGAGAGTGCTGTTGGAGCTCTGATATACCCCCACCCACCCCCACCGAGAGCCTTCCCTCCCCATCCCCTGTGCCCTACTCTGCCCACTGTCCCACCACTCTGGTTAAGCACTGGGACAGAGGGTGGAGCCAACAATCCAGCTACCTTCCGAGAACTTCCTGGAGCTGATCTGAGCATACTAGACCTGCCTATCCAGGCGGGGCCACCAGTAATTTCCACCGGCCTGGTCTCTGACCCCCACCGCCTGTCCTCTACTGGAGTTCTGGGCCCCTCCTAGAGATCTGCCTATCTCTGCAGGACCACTCTGAGTGCCTGTGGGCCTGATTTTTTTAACTGTAATTTTTGTTTCTTGGCTGAATCTCTAGAGTTTTCTATGTATGGTTTTGTCATCAGAAACAGTAATACTTTTTCTCTAAGTGGGATTTTTTTTAAAGATTTTGTTTATTTATTATGTATACAGTGTTCTGCATGCCTGCCTGCATAGCAGAAGAGGGCACAAGATTTCATTATAGATGGTGTGAGCCACCATGTGGTTGCTGGGAATTGAACTTAGGACCTTTGGAAGAGCAGACAGTGTTCTTAAACTCTGAATCATCTCTACAGCCCCTAAAGTGCATGTTTTAAATTTATTTTTCTTGTCTAATTGTTCTCACTAGGACTTCTAGTATTATGTTGAACAGAAGAGATAAGAATTGGAATCTTTGCATTGTGGTGAGTTTTGTGTTGATTATAATGTTATCTCTGTTATTGCATACAAAATCTATATGAAGTTACAGTCCTTCTCTGACTATGTTGTTAAGAGTTTTAATCTTGAAAAGGAGTTGAGCTTTATCATTGTTTTCTTTGCATTGGAACACATTGAAGTGGTGTTCCTATATTTTTCTTTCATATAAAAAATGTGCTGTGTCACAATGACTGATATGGGTTTGGCACATTTTTATATCCCAGGAATAAATCTCACTTGATAGTGGTATACAGATTTTTCCATCAAACATGACTTGCTACTGTTCTACTGAGGATTTTTGCATTAGGAATATTAGTCTGTGTTTTCATTCTCTTGTGATATCTTTTTAAATATAATTTTATTTTTATTTTATGTCCATTGATATATTGCCTGCAGGCATGTCTGTGTGAAGGTGTCAGATCCCCTGGAACTGGAGTTACAGATGGTATGAGCCACCATATGGTTGCTGGGAATTGAACCAGGGCCCTCTGGAAGAGCAGTCAGTGCTCTTAACCACTGAACCATCTCCCCAGCCCTCTTGTGATATCTTTAACTTTGGTATCATGGTACAGCTGTCTCATAGAATGAATTTTGAAAGGTTTGTTTTATTTCTTGGAAGTATTTAAAAAGAAATTAGTTCTGATTATTTTAATGCTAGATAGAATTCATATGTGAAGCAATCTGGTCCTGGGCTTCTCTTTGCTTACTCATTGGTCTACTGGTTTTGATAAATTTTGCATTCCCAGGAACCTACTCATTTTTCCCTGTAATTGCTGTCTTCATTGGCATCACAACAAAGCCCTTTGTAATCTTTTTACATCTGAATCATCAGTTATCATATCTTTTCATTTCTGATTTTATTTACTTGAACATCTTTCTTTTTATTTTTAATATAGCTTAGAGTTTGTTAATTTATGTTTCTTCAAAGGAAACCAACTGCTTTTTGCTACTTTTTTTATGTTTTAATTCAAGATTTGATTTAATAGCTCTAATCTTTATTACTTTTTTTTGCCAAATCAAAGATTATCTTTTATGTTGTTTCTACTTCCTTAAGATGTAAAATTAGATTATTTAGGACTTTTTTTCAGTTTTTTCACAATATCATTATATATCACATGTATAAATATATATAAATCGTGCACATGCACGCATACACGGTTATATTCTCCTTCCTCATCTTCTTTCATCTCCTTCTCCATCTCATTGAACCCTGACATGCACTGGAACTGAGGCATTTCTTCCTCACAGGCTATCTTTTACAGTGTGGGAAAACAATGTGCAAGTTTTCCTAAGGGAGGAAATAGTCATCAACAGTCTTACTCAGCTGTGGACCCTGACAGCTACAATGTCAACCCCCAAGGCAGATGTACCCATGGCCATAGTGGCATAACTATTATAGGAATAACCAACTGCCCTTTTAAAATTGGATTTTAGGCCAGCTGTACAGAAAGAATTCATTCCTGGTACTGTAATCCTGGTCAAAGGGTTGAAAGATCATAGTCTGTAGAGGGGAACAGATTACTATTGTTTTGCTATATGATGTGATGTCAAACTGCCTTTTAAGTATTTATGCTTATACTCATAGAGAAGTGCCTTGTTCAGAGAAATGTCTGAAGTTAATGCTGAGATCCTAGCTTGTGAAAGTGTTAAGGGCATGTGACTGTTGAGTACTCAGCCCTAACTAGGACAATTAGATCATTCCCTTTCAAAGCTTACTAACATTGCAAATGAGAAGGAATGTAAGAGCTGCATGTTAGGGAGCCGAGTACTGAAAAACAGTCTTCTGGACATGTGATGGCTATTGCACACATGAAGTTACAGCAGCTGTGGTTACTTGAATAAAAATGGACATATTATGTGGCTGAGGGCTCAAAACTCTACCTTTCCTTGAGGAGCTATAGATAATAATGTTCACTTGGGGAAGGGGAATCATTTTCCCCAGTGATATGTGCTTGTCCTTGCTTAAGTAAATAACTCCACCCATATGGATGTAGGCAGCCTTCATTAAATACAGTGGAGCCAAACAAATGAATGCAGAAGATGTGAAAATGAGAGGAACGGGAATCATCTGTATTCTTTTTATATTATAAGTAGTTATTACTTTTCAACTTTCATCTTCAAAAGTTTGTTCTGTTCTTTATGAGTTGGGAATGTAAATTTTAAGTTTTGTATTTCTAAAGGTATTTAAAAATATGTTTGAGTTTATCTTTGACCCAATGATTGCTTGTAAGTGTGTGGTTTAAATTTCTATGTGTTTGTGACTTTGGGGATTTTCCTGTTTCTGTCTTTTTATTTATTTATCAAACCCAAGTCTGCTATGTCTGGTTATAAGCACAGCCACCCATGCTCCATTTTGGTTACTGCTTGGTGGTTTCTAATTGTATGGAACATTTATTTTTATTTCTTCACTTTTAGCCTTTTTGTGTTAGTTTCCTTTAGACTGTGTATGTGTGTGAGCGTGTGTGTGTGTGTGTGTGTGTGTGTGTGTGAGTCTGTATGTGTGTGTGTGTGTGTAGTTATTCACACACTCTATATCTTTACTTTGATAATTTTAGTCTAGCTGCATTTCAATTAAGCTTTTTCTCCTTTGAGATTTTAAAAGATAGTTTGGCATAGTATAGACTGGCTTTGTACTTGCTATGTGGCTGAGAATGACTTTGAACTCCGGATCCTTCTGCCTCAGCCTCCAAGCACTAGGATTACCAGCATATGTCACCACATCAAGGCCTTTTGTTGTTAAATTAATATTTTCTATATAACTCAACTTCTGGTAAACAAAAAGAAATTAGGTTTTCATTTTCATCAATAGGTGATTACATGCTGGCTGGGTAGAGAAGTATGTGTCTTTTAAAAATATAAGCTGTGATTTGTACCCAGAGGAGGGAATTGGGAAAATATGGGCTAGTGAATTAGTGTTGTTTTATATAAAAGGAAGAGAATTAAAGTACCTGTGGCCTAACTGAGTTGTAAACACATTTCACGATTAAACAAGCTGAACAATCCATAACAGTTTAACATGAATTTTAAACAAGAAACACTACATGTTCAAAATGAAACTTATTCAGGCCTTTTAAAATTACTTACATTATTTCCTCCTTTATAGAAATTTCTTAGTTTACTATGTAGTAAAAATTATATGAGCACAGAAAAGCCCCTAGAGAATATGTTTAAAATATTAGAAATAGAAGTTATTAAAAACCACAATATATCATTATTCAAGCAAAAGCTTTAAATGTTGCTTTTTTTAAACATCAAAAGAAATCATAGACAGACCTTCTTATATATAGCTATACAAATGCATTGGTCATAGTATATAATTGAAATAAACTGTATTGATTTCTTTACAGTACAGCAAGTGCCCTCCTATTTCATTCATCTTACTTTCCATATTTAAGTTGAAAAAAATCAATTTTACAACTTCAAAATGTCCTCATATTTTTCAGTTTTTCTGGGTCTATCCACAGCTAACCATTCCCCAGCTACTGACTTGAAAGAGCTATCTAACTAATGTTTATTGTTTTAGACTCTTGAATCTCCAAAATTTTCTCACAAACTACTTCATACAGATATTTTATTCATATTATTCCAGTTTTTGGCAATGCTCTTATAACCGTCTCTGTTTTAATATTTCCATTTCTTTTAGGAAGTTGTGCGCATTCTAGGAAGTGGAGCCTCCTATGGGAAGTGGGTCTCCTGGGATGTGCCTTTGAGGGTATATCTAGTTCCAGGCACTTTCTCCCTCAGCTGTGAGGTGAGGGGCCTTCTCTACCACATGCTGCTTCTGTCTTCATGCTCTTCCCACATCAGACACACCACACACCAATGAGAGAGCCAATGAATGCTCCCACTTGTTAGTAGAGGATAAGAAGGTCATATTTCCCTTCAGCTGCTGGCACCATATTAGAGGGTGACGGATAAAACAAAAGATACAGTAGTGTACAGGGTCTTATAATATAATACTTTAATTGTCCCAAATATAAGAAAAAATCACTTCATACACCTGGATAGGGAAAATCTCAACTCAACTGGAAACAGCCAACCACTAGATACCAATATCAAGGGGACATAAATGGGCTGGAGATGTAGTTCAGGTTTTAGTTGCTTAGTTGGCATTCACAAAGCCCTGTGTTCAACCCTAGCACTACATAAACAAGACATGGTGGTATATGTGTATCTGCAGTCCTGGCTCTGAAATATAGGGGCAGAATGATTCAGAGTTCAAGGCCAGTGTGGGTTTCATGAGACTCCAATCTCAACAAGAACAACAGAAGACACAAATGTTAGAAATATCTAATGAGACTCTTATAGACGATATTACAAGCAATTTGAAAACAGTTATAAACACACATGAAACAACTCCCAAAAATAAAGTCAGAAAAGACCATAAGGAGACTTTCTTCAAATGATAAAGGACAATTAATAAATGAGCTATACAAATGCTATACAAATGCATTGGTCATAGTATATAATTGAAATAAACTGTACTGATTTCTTTACAGTACAGCAAGTGCCCTCCTGTTTCATTCTTCTTACTTTCCATATTTAAGTTGGAACCTTCAGTAGGTTTGCAAGGGACACAAGCAGATCAATTGCATTTCTACACAAATACAGAATCTATCTTATTTATCTACCCAAGAATGAACAACCAAGGTGAAGGGTCTCCATGGCTTTAGATCTGTCTTTCATATGATAAACAGCTCTAAGTGCTATTGTTTGGGATAAAACTATTCGTGGGGTGGGACTGTCTCTGTTCTACCATAATTTGGAAAAGGTCATGGTAAGCAGGCTGTGGAGAGTCGCAATGGTCTTCCTCAGAGGACAGAGTTAGACCATTTATCATAACTTAGCTTGCATTTGCTTGTTAGAGAGACACTGAGACAGAATCCCAACCTTGTGGGCTGAGTAAAATTAATGATGAGGAATATATGATATGGGCACTCTTTCTTCCTCTTAGGACCACTAATCTGAGTGTGTTAGCAGCAAGAACAGGGATTCTGGCTGCTTCTGCCCTTGTTGGGAACAGTCCAGCTTCTGCAGGCAGAGCCAGCAACCAATGCTCAGACAAACAAAGCCAGGGGAATATGAACAAGCCTGACCAATATGCTGTAGCAGTTGCTACTGTCCTGAAGATTGGTTTGCCTAATTAGTTTTTCCTGCAGGATAATCAAAGGAGCTCTTAATTTTTATTTGTAAAAAAAACACAAAGAATTTCATTTCTTTCATTAGTGGTCAAAGGGGAAAAAGAGGAGAAAATGCCTCCACAGTCACCTTATAAAACACAAAAAGTTCTCCCAATTGCAAGAGTAAAATTTTTATTTTGCTTGGCGGATGATTCTCCTTCAACAACAAGCCAAACTGCATGTTTCAGGTGTGGCAGGGGCTACAGTAGAGCCCAAAGGGTCACCACAGGTCATGTGGGACAGAAGTCAGGGTTAAGGTATAGGGCTGTAGCTCAGTGGCAGCATAATTGCTGAGCATGCTCAAGGCCGTAAGTTTGAATCCAGTGCTGGAAAAGAAGTTAAAGAGGTCATTACTCACGATGTGGGTAGGATCTTGTAAGTTTATTTTAAATGACCCTGAGGGGTGGATGGGAAAGGGAGGGAAAAAGGGGGTGGGGGTTGGCAAATGCGTGTGTGTGGGGGTGCAGAGAGCTGGAAGTCTATAATGGTCCTAATTGCTCTTCACCTTATTATTTTTGAGACAGGGCCGTAGAGCTCTCACTGAACCTGGGAGAAAATACACTTTTCCTTCACTCAGTGAAGATCAACTTTGTCACCCAGTGTAGAGACTATGCTGTTCCTGCAATTCTTGCTAATTACCATTTACTGCTGCCTCTGCCTTCTGCTCTGAAGAGGAAAAGTTACTGTAATTGGACAGTGGGTGATTTCCAGTGGGTCAGAGGTAGTCATTATTTCTAGCTCTAGTGGCTTTATAATAGCTGTCTAAGACAATGCACTGGAAAGCCATTTGGTTTAGTGAAACATAATATCTTTTAAATCTGTTCTCTTGTTGTCTTGCTGCATATCATATTAGTTGTAATAAAATGTACCTTAGAAGCAAAAGGTGGCTTCATTCATCGTAATTTTTGTCTTAAGATGTAACTGTCACTTTGCTTGGTTGATACTAAAAGCCCCACTGAAGCAGAATGAGAGATTGGGTGTGGAGACAGAGTCAAACAAGGACATGGCTGAGCCAAGCACCATCTATAGGTTTGTTCATAAATCATTGAAAAATAATTGTACTTTAGCCCCCCCCTTCTGTGTAGTGTTAAGGTCCATGATGACTTCAGCTTAGATTTCTGGAAACATTCAGGAACTGTTCTGTGTCCAAGAAGGAAAAACTGTGACTTAATTAGTAGTGTGGGAGGGCTAGGTTTTTCTAACTTTCAAAGCTGTTCTAACACAAAAGAAAACATGAAAAACCTGTAAAGATTTAGCAGGACCTCTCACTGGTGTTTGGAAGAGCAAGAGGATAAAGCCTGCAAAGGGTTCGTGGTTGGAGATAGTCACAGAATTGAGCATGTAACTCCACACCAAGAAGTTCGCCGCTTGGTTTGTCCTTTGGCAGAGCCCACACCTGCACAGAGCAGCTTGAAATCAACTGAGCCATTGCACTGTTTCTAGCCAGCCCACGGACACATTACAGTATATGCACTTCTAAACTATATTAGGGTTAATAATTTGCTTAAAAAAAATCTACACATGCAATTTCAAACCAAAAAAGGACCCCTTCCCTTCCTCTATTCTTCTTCTGTTCCTGGACAACACCCACCTTCGCATCTGCTCCCGTCTACCTTTGCAGTTTTCTGGCACATATGTATTGTTCTGAATGCCAGGTTCAGGTCAACAGATGTTGTTATGGAAAACAGGAACTAGAAAATTAGAAAAGCTCTCTGCTTTGCAATGCTTATTAGCACAAAACTGCAGCAATATGCGCTATGATTTTAGGAGATGGCTCTGGTGGGCAGTCTTCTTACTGGCTTGCAGACTTGTTCTTAGTTAGAAGTAGGTCATTCTGTACAGATCCATTTAACTCATTAAGATATGTGTTTGTGAGCCTATTAAGAAAAAGTCGGACTTGGGCATATAATTTCTGGTATTCTATCAAAAACTCAACAACTCAAGGACAGTAGGATGCCTATTGGCATAGCATCCCGTCTCCCAAGAGACATCACATATCCTTCAGACTTAGAAGGGACCTTAGAGGGACTTCCTCAAGCTGATGTCCCTGCTCTCTTTAGAATAATCCAGCTTCATTGTAATCATGTTAATTACTTTTCTATAGTGATAATATACCTGACAGAAATAGCAACTTAAAGGATGCATTTTGGCTCACAGTTTCATGGACTCCAGTCTGTTCTGTCAAGGAAAGAATAGAGACTTCAGAAGCCCAGTCCATTGTGCTTGGCTGCTTTCTTGCAGTATAGCTTTTTTACATTTCAGCAGACCACAAAGCAGAGAGCCTAGGCTGAAAACTATAACTCTCAGGACCCCCCCCCCCCAGTGGCCTGTCAATTCACAAGGCTTCAATTCCCAAAAGTTCCATAATGTTTCCTAACAGCCCCATCATAACCATCAGTGAGCAACAATTCATTAAACTTTGGACATATATATGTATTCTTAGGTTGATTTTAGAGAGTAGCTTTCAAGGTTTTTGGGAACACATGCATGACTTTGTCTATGCATACTCAGCGTTTTGCTCTCTTACCTAGATATCATCTAACATGCAGGACTCAGGACTTCTTTCATCTTCTCCTGCTATCATCATGCTGCCTGCTCTCCTGTGTATCAGTCTGATAGCACTCCTCCTATAACAATGGCTGAATTTCTCATGGGTATAAAATGCATCCTTTTTGTAGACCTATGTTTGTTCTGTTGAATTTTAAACATATTTCCTAGATGGCAGTTAACATTCTAAAAGTACTTCTAGAATCTTAATTAACCTGTATTTGTTAATTTGTTAATGAACCTCTATTCTCTTGAACAGTTTATTGAGTGTTATTCTGCTTTCTCCCCTTTTCTCCCTTTAAACCTAGTTCTTGCTAGTTAATTGACTGCTTTGGGGGAGAAGGTGACTTCCTAAAGGGGAGCTATGGAAGTTCAACCATTCCAGTGAATCAGTCTTAAAAAGAAAATCCAACAACAAAAAGAGACAAGATTAAAAGTGATGTGCTGATGTTAGATCTGGGAAGGTGGACACAGGACGCTTGTGGCTCTTCTTTGTTTGGCCACATCACTTTGGTTGCAATGGAGTTTTGTATGACGTACTAAGGGTTCACTTTATATTTCTGGGATGTCTTTTCAACCATGTCTCCTTATCAACGTGTTGGTTACCATATGCCTTTTCTCTGCCTACAGACTATTTTTGAAAGGAGCTACCTTCTAGGAGGTATTTCCTCTCTTGAATTAAGCACCATTTCTTAACTTTTACTCTCTGTGACTCCCTTAATTCTCCAGTTGAAGCTAGGATTCTTGATTCTTGGAATTGACAGCTTTCTCTCAGTATAGGGAAAGGTGGATGGGCGTGATGCCTCTGGGGATTTAATACATGCAATCTTGAGAACAGTTACCTTGGAATCAATGCCTTATAACAATGCCTCATTTTTTGCATGCATCTTGAAATCATCTAACAGCAGGTCAAGTTTCCATGTCTGAGGGAAGTATGAGTGTTCAAAGTCTAGGCGCATCATGTGCCCATGTATCACTTACAGATTCTATGGATATTGTCTATCCTATTCATAGAGGAAAACATATATGCCAAAATTAATCAAATTGAAAGATTAAATTACTTTTCTTGGGTCATAGGAGTTGAGAGAGATGTAGAAAGGACCCCAAAATTTGACCAGCAGTCTTGTCTTCTGAAAATACCGCTAATAGGTAACTCAAATTTTAACTTACAATAAATGTTTGAATTATAGCTCACAACCTTATATGCAGCAAACTTTTTGACTATGAATGAGAGGTTTGGAATTTTCAACAAGATAGTGGCTCTTCCAGTGCCTCATTCTTGTTCAAACAACTGCCTGACTCTGAGAGGCCATCTTAGGGAAGCTGTCAGTGCCTTACCACTAACGTATTTTGCACTGATGATGATGTCACCTTGTAAAGGACAAAGAATTTCCCCTTATCCTTTAGTGCTGTGTACCTGCAGTTCGTAAACTGGACAAAAGGTAAACTACAGAAAAACTTTATCCTCAATATATATGATAACTGTACTGGAAAGATGCAAAGACTCTGCCATTAGGCTTGCGAGCTTATGTATCTCCTTTGTAAGCAAGCAACAAAGTATAAAGAAGTGATTAGAGAAAAGTCATAGAATTTCGGTTTCCAAGGGCAGCAACTTAAGGGAATGTTCACATATGTGAAGTTAATGGGTTATTTAAGTTATTTAGTTAGTTCTTTATTTTTGGCAGACTCAAACCTCCAGTCATAAGCATTACCACCCTCATCACCTGCACCACCAGGATTAAGAGTCTTTCTTCTCTTCTTGTTAAGGGAAAGGAAAGCATCTTTGCAATTCCAAATCTATGCTTTGCTTTTAGGCAGAAAATGAGAGGGCGCCTGCTCTTTTTCAATTGCCTTGAGCTCAAAATAAGCAACTGCCAGGCCCAAGTGTCATATTTAGAAGTGACATATTTATGGATGGCATATTTAAGTGGCATATTCAAGAGTGGCATATTCTAATTCCCTTCATTAGCATTGCGTTGTTTTTTAACATCACAGAATTTTGTATTCTGGCCCTCCTGTGTATAGGCTAACTTAGTGGCCCATTACTGATTAATCAAGGGCATTAACTATAAAAGCTCTTAAAGAATCAAATGTACCAATTTTTTCTTAGAATATATCATCCCAAGTGTTCATATTAGAAATATTTTCCCTGCAGGAACATATTCATTGGGTAGTTTATTAAATAATTATAAGGTGGGCACATGTTTGTGCAATTGCACAAAGCCAGCATGTGGATAGGAGGTAAGGTTTTCCCTATATAGTGTAGCAAGTATTATGTGTTTTAGTCTTCAAAAGCAGAATCCAGTAACCAAAAAGCCCCATTCTCAGTCTTTTAAAGGAAGGGCAATTACCTAGCTAATTCTATTGTTACCATGCAACAATTTGTTCTGAGTTATGTAAAACTAAATAAAGCATTTTTCCCCTCAAGGGTAGCCTCATTAATTTGTTCACTATTAATCACTAAACAGTTGGCATTTCTGTGAGTAAATGTGTCTTATTTTCCTTTTCATGTTCTTCTAGTCATGGATATGTAATCGGATGGGTCCAAATTAGTAATGCCAGCATTCAACATGGAGAGCAGCTGCTTTCATTCAGATGAACCCAGCTTCCTCTGCCTGGTAAGACCTCAAAATGTCCCAGTCCACCTTCTGCTTAAGAGCGTTGTGGTGGTTGAATAAGAATGTTCACCCCCCACCCTGCCTCCAGTGAATATATTTGAATGTTTAGTCATCAGGGAGTGACACTATTTGAAAGGATTAAAAGGATTAGGATGTGTCCATGTTGGAGAAGTATGTCACTGGGGTTAGGCTTGGAGCTTTTTTTCTTTCTTTAATTTTTTTTTTTTTCATTTTACATACAAGCCCAGTTTCCTCTCCCTCCCCTTCTCCTGTCCCCTGTCTCCCCCCTTCACATCCTCCATCCAGTCTTCAGAGGGGGTAAGTCTTCCCTGGGGAGTCAACAAAGTCTGGCTTACTAAGTTGAGGCAGTACCAAGCCTCTGCCCCTGTATCAAGGCTGAGCAAGGTATCCCACCACAGGGAATAGGCTCAAAAAAGTCAGTTCATACACCTGGGATAGGTCCTGGTACCATTGCCAGCCCACACTTTCCATCCACATAACTGTCACCCACACTCAGAGGGTCTAGTTTGGTCCTATGCAAGCTCTCCAGCCTTCAGGCTATAGTCTGTGAGTTCCCACTAGCTTGGGTCAGTTGTTTCTGTGTTTTTTCCAATCATACTCTTGACCCCTCTTGTTCATATCATCATCCCTGACTCCAAGAGCCCAATCCAGTGGGTCCTGGATCCATCAGTTCCTGGATATAGGTTTTCTGGTGATAATTTGGGTAGTCACTATTTGATGGGATGGGCCTGTTCAGACAATCTCTCCACTATTGCTAGTAGTCTTAGCTGGGGATATTCTTGTGGATTCCTGAGAATGATGACCCTACCTATCGTGATATCCCTTTCATTGGTCTTCCACTTCACACCTCCCCCAACTTGGTCTTCTTGATCCCTCATATTTCCATCCCCTCTGGTCTACTCCCCGTCTCAGTTTACCCAAGAGAGCTTAACTACTTTTCCTTCCTGGGGCACTCCATGTATGTCCCTCTTAGAGTCATCCTTTTAACCTAGCTGCTCTGGAGTTGTGGATTGTAGTCTGGTTATCCTTTGCTTTACACCTAATATCCTGTTATGAGTGAATGCATACTGTGTTTGTCTTTCTGGGTCTAGGTTACCACACTCAGGGTGATTTTTTCCTAGTTCCATCCATTTGCCTGTAAATTTCAAGATTTTCTCTTAACCACTGAGTAATATTCTTTTGTGTAAATGTACACATTTTCCTTATCCATTCTTTGGTTGAGGGGCATCTATATTGTTTCCAGGTAGTAGTTATTACAAACAATGTTGCTATGAACATACCTAAGTAAATGACTGAGATATGATTCTGCTTTCATTGGGTATATGCCCAAGAGTGGCAATCCTGGGTCTTGAGGTAGATTGAGTCCCAAAACTGCCATACTGATTTTCAAAGTGGCTGTACAAGTTTACTCTCCCACCAGCAGTAGAGGCATATTCCTCTTATGCCACATCCTCTCCAGCAAAAGCTGTCGTCAGTGTTTTTGATTTTAGCCATTCTAATAGGTGTAAGAACATATCTCAGAGCTGTTTTGATTTGCATTTCCCTATTGGCAAAGGATGTTGAGTAATTCCTTAAATGTCTTTTGGTCATTTGAGTTTCTTTTGTTGAGAATTCTGTTTATATCTGCACCCCCCTTTTTAATTGTATTACTTGGTATTTTGGCATCTAGTTTCTTGAGTTTCTTATAAATTTTGGAGATCAGCCCTCTGTCAGATGTGGGGTTGGTGAAGATCTTTTTCCATTCTGTAGGTTGCCATTTTGTCTTATTGAAGCTTTTCAGTTTGAGGAGATCCCATTTATTGATTGTTGTTCTCAATGTCTGTGTTACTTGTGTTATATTTAGGAAGTGGTCTCCTGTGCCACCATTGTGTTTCAGGCTACTTCCCACTTTCTCTTCTATCAGATTCAGTGTACCTGGACTTATGTTGAGGTCTTTGCTCCACTTGAACTCAAGTTTTGTGCATGGGGATGGATGTGGATCTATTTTCATTCTTCTAATTGTCAATGTCCAGTTATGCCAGCACCATTTGTTGATGCTTTTTTTTTTCCATTGTACAATTTTGGCTTCTTTGTCAAAAATCAGGTGTCCACAGCTGTGTGGAGTAGTATTTGGGTCTTCAGTTTGCTTCCATTGATTCACATTTTGTTTTCTTATGTCAATATCAAGCTGTTTTTATTACTATAGCAATATAGTGGCACTTAAAGTTAGGGATGATGATGCCTCCAGAAGTTCCTTTCTTATATAGGATTGTTTTGGCTAACCTGAGTCTTTTCTTTTTCCATATGAAGAAGCTGAGTATTTTTCTCTCAAGGTCTGTGAAGAATTGTGTTGGGATTTTGATTGGGATTGTAATGAATCTGTAGTTTGCTTTTGGTAAGATTGATTTTTTTACTATGTTGATCCTACCTATACAAGATAATGGAAGATATTTCCATTTTCTGATATCTTCTTTAATTTCTTCCTTCAAAGACTTAAAGTTCTTGTCATACAGGTCTTTCACTTGTTTTGTTAGAGTTACCTGAATATCTTTTATGTTATTTTTGGGTATTGTAAGGGTTATATTTCTCTGATTTCTTTCTTCACATATTTATCATTTGTATATTGAAAGCTACTTATTTTTTGAGTTAATCTTGTATCCTGACACATTACTGAAGGTGTTTATCAGCTGTAGGAGCTCCCTGGTAGAATTTTTGGGGTCACTTATGTAAACTATCATATCATGTGCAAATAGTGAAAGTTTGACTTCTTCCCTTCCAATTTGTATCCCCTTGATCTCCTTTTGTTGTCTTATTGCTCTAGCTAGAATTTTGAGAACTATTTTGAATAGATATGGAGAGAGAACACAACCCTGTCTTGTTCCTGATTTTGGTGGGATCATTTTTAGTTTTTCTCCACTTAGTTTGATGTTGGCTGTTAGCTTGTTGTATATTGTCTTTCTCGTGTTTAAGTATGTTTCCTGTATTCCTGCTCTCTCCAAGAAGGCGTGTTGGATTTTGTCAAAGGTGTTTTTAGCATCTAATGAGATGACCATGTGTTTTTTCCCTTCTTAGTTTATTTATATGGTGTATTACATTGACAGATTTTCATATGTTGAACCATCCCTGTATCTCTGGAATGAAGCCTACTTGATCATGGTGAATGAATTTTTTTGTTGTATTCTTGGGTTCAGTTTGCCAGTATTTTATTGAGTATTTTTGTATCAATGCTCATGAGGGAGATTGGTCTATAATTCTCTTTCCTAGTCAAGTCTTTGTGTGGTTTGGGTGTCAGGATAACTGCAGCTTAGTAAAAAGAGTTTGGCGATGTTCCTTTGTTTCTATTGTGTGGAACAACTTCAGGAGTATTGGTATTAGCTCTCTTTAAAATTATGGTAGAATTTTGCACTGAAACCATCTGGCCCTGGACTTTTTTTTCCCATTGGGAGATTTTCAATGACTGCTTCTATGTCCTTGGGTATTATAGGTCTATTTAAATTGTTTATCTGGTCTTGATTTAATTTTGGTACATGGTACCTATGCAGAAAATTGTTTATTTCTTCTAAATTTTTCAATTTTGTGGAGTACAGGTTTTTGAAGTATGACCTAACAATTTTCTGAATTTCCTCTGTGTCTCTTGTTATGTCCCCCTTTTATTTCTGATTTTGTTAATTTGGGTATTTTCTCTCTCTGCCTTTTGGCTAGTTTGGCTAAGGGTTTGTCATCTTGTTGATTTTCTCAAAGAACCAAGTCTTTGTTCATTGCTTCTTTGTATTGTTCTCTTTATTTCTATTTTATTGATTTCAGCCCCCAATTTGATTATTTCCTACAGCCAACTCCTCCCATGCCAAGCTCAGACTCTCTTCCTTTGCCTGTGGATGAGGACACAGAACTCTCAACTACTTCTCCAGCACCATGTCTGCCTGTGTGCTGCCATGCTCCATGCCATGATGATAATAGGTTAACTTCTTAAGCTGAATGTAATGTAATGTCTTCCTTTGCAAGTATAGCATTGGTCATGATGTCTCTTCTCAGCAATTAAACATTGACTCAGACAGTCTGTTTCACTTTTCTTGGCCCATCAATTCCTTTGATGTTTCCCTTTCTCCTTTGAACTGACAGTGGAACAGTTCCTTCCATGGCTCACATACTAAATGCAATCACTTTCCGCCTTCATCCACCCGGTTTGGAGACTATAGGCTTGCACAACCATGCCTGGTTTTTGTTCAGTACTAGGGATAGAAGCCAGGACTTTTTCTATGCTAAGCAAAGGCTTCCCACTTAGCTCAATCCCCAACTCCTAAGTGAAAATTTCTTAAGATTAAGTCATAAAGGCTAGTATAAGGCCTAGCTTGACCACAGTTGCTTCTGGGGGATATTTCAAGAACAAATGAGAAAGTAGGAAATTATATCTGGAGTTCTTGACAGTACTGCTGCTAATGTTTGAGAACCTTTTCCTCATCTATTTTGCATTGCTAGGTTTTGAAGGACATGATTTAATATTAACAACTACTGAAGTTTAAGAAAATAGCATAGTGAATATTAAGCAGTAAGATGAATGGCCAACCCAAACACATAATTTCATCTAACATAAGATATAATTTAGGTATTGTTATCTTCTTTGGGATTGTTTCTTTGATTTTTCTGTGCATATGGAGATTTTGAAGATAACAGTTTACCTCTAAGATTGGTGTTGGTATGCTTGGGTTAAGAACTGTTGTTATTGAATTGTATTTCCCCTAAAAAATTTATTATTCATATCTGAAAGCTGAACTCCTGGTGTGACACAGTCTTTAGAAGACAACTAAGGTTAAATTAGGTCAGAGGGCACTCATTGGATAGAACTGTAGCATTAGAAAGAGAGTTGTTCCCTGGGAAGACAGAGCTAGAAAATGGCATATGCAGGCCAGAAACTGAATCAGCCAGAAACTTTAACCTGATCTTCCAGCCTACAGAACTGTGAGACAATAATTATTGTGTTGTTTATCTCATCCAACCTCTAGTGTTTTGCTATGGCAACCCAAGCTAGATGAGGAATAATTGTCATAGAAGTGAAGTAAATGAATTCATCCCAGGACTGCTTGCATCTAGTGGATAAGATGCTTCCGATTTACTGACATTAGGGGAACAGCCTGAAATTACTTTGGGTTAAACCTTTCCAGATAGAGTTCTAGCAGGAAGACCGTAGAGACTCCTGGTTTACTTGGCATCCTCACTAGCGAACTTTCTCAACAACTGAATACAGGAAGATAAAGCCTTCCTTCATGTGTGTGTGAACAGAAGGTAACGACTCTCTCGGAGTCACTAAGAAAGCTAAGCCACTCAGATGGTGCAGCCTCCTTTCTAGAAAAGACTAAACTAGAAATTTCAGGAGAATCAGTCATCATGGTGACCTGAAGTGAAATCTATTAAACATAAAAAGAGCCTCTGAGCGCGATAATAGAGAAAGAAAGCTATGTGGAGAATGGCATATATTCTGCAGAGAGAAGGATTTTGACAACCCACTTTGAACAAGAGCAATGATTTCTTGTTTCTGTCTATCAAAGACAGCAACCCACATACTAGCCTTTATTTGGCCCCTGGAGATTAGGGGTGCTCTTTCTTATAATGAGGATTCTGGTACTGAGAGAATTCTCAGAAAACCTGAGAACAGACTGCCTGTATAAGACAGCTTGGCATATGCAGAGGTGTTACACAGGGATTACCTCAGAATACAACCTCTGGTTAGGAAGGAGGAGGCTTCTGCAACAAATCTTATGTTTAGGGAAACTGCAATTTACAAGATAAGGGAGAGGCTTGTGGGAGGAGATTATTGGACCCATGCAGCCGTGCTAGTCTTACAGAAGGGTCCAGAGCTCTAATATTTGTGAGTCATCACCCATCCAGGGATGGGATTCTTGTTCATACAGCAGCTTCTGAGTTGTACCTGCCCTGTAAGTAACCCTCAACCATATTTTTGTAAGTGAACCCAATAAGCTCATTGGTTCACCAAGCTGGGTGTTGGCATAATTGTTACTTGGGTTTGTTGTGACCTTTTAATATCTGGGCTCTAGGCAGAGGTGTGGAGTTTGCTCTCTCCAGTAAATACTCCTTAGAAATTCCCTCACAGACTTGTATCTTTTAGCTGATTCCAGGGCCAATGACTATCAAGATGAGCCCTCACCCAAAATGGAAAAAAGGAGTGTAAAAATTTTGACATGTGGTTATGACATTGCTTTGCATTTATCAAACTAAATGAAATACACTGTTCAGAAGTATTTGCAACTATCTTTTCCATAAAACTTTTATTAATGCATATAGCTTGAACAAAAAAGTTACATTATGACATTTTTATATACACACTGATCATATTACTATTTGCATTACTTAATTTTACTTAACATTTTAAATTTAGGATTTGTGTATATTGCACATATGAACACTGTATTTATATCACTTCTGCCCCCCACAAATTTTTCCCTTGGGACCCCCACTATCTCTTCAGTTGCTCTTCTGTAATTATTATTGTTTTACACTCACACATACACACACACACACACACACACACACACACACAAAGAGAGAGAGAGAGAGAGAGAGAGAGAGAGAGAGAGAGAGAGAGAGAGAGAGAGAGAGAGAGAGAGAGAGAGAGAGAGAGAGAGAGAGAGAGAGAGAGAGAGAGTCCAATTAGTGTTGCTCTTACACACATGTGTTTAATGTTGGCCTTTTGGGACTGACTAACTTATCAGGAAGCTTACCTGGAAAACACTGGTTCGCTTTTTCTCAGCAGCCACTGATTACCCAAAAACTCATCATCTAAGGGATGGGCCTTGTGAAATTTCCCACCAGCCTTATTAGTGTGTTTATTAGTGTTGTCATTTTGCAGTTCTTATTTAGTAATCATACTGGAGAGATTTTTGTGGGTGTCTAGAAGCCACCATCTCACAGCAGACATCCTGGGCTTCTAACTCATATAGCCTTTCTGTTTCCCTTTCTGTGGTGCTTTCTTCATCATACACATAGGGATGACTTTGTAACCCATCAGCTGCGTTAGCACACCTCATGGTCTGTTTTCTCCATTCGACTAGTTGTGGATTTCTGGAATAGCTTTTATGTGCTACAAAAGAAATTTCTTTGGTTATGAGTGAGAGCTGCACTTATCTACAGGTGTAGGAGCAAGCATTTAGAATGCAGCTCCAAACACACACTGTTTTAGGAAAGTAGAAGTAGAAGGTTTTCCTCTACAGCCCATAACCTTATCAACCACTCATAGTTCGCTAGGTTTACAGTACCAGGCATGAATTCCCACCTACTGAGTGTGCCTTAAGTCCAACGAGATACCCCCAAGATATAAGTGACACTGTTGCACCATTGGGGATACTTTGCTGGGGCCTGCCATTATTGTGGTTTGTAGGCTTTACATCTAGGTGGGACTGCTGGTAGCTTTTCTCCCTTGGCTGTTTGCATAGTACCTTGCAAACTAATCCCTGGGGGAGCTAGTCCTCAGGGGAGACTTCCAGGTCAGTTCCATCTTGATTTCTACAAGCCCTGTGTCTGAGATACATGGTGTCTTCAACCATGCAGTCATACCTTTGAGTGCTGGGAGGCAACTAAGGGCAATGGAGGTAGTCCATTCTGAGGAGTCTCTTGAACCTCTTTGACCAGCAACTTGAAGGAGGCTTCCTTTGACTGGCACTAGGGTTTTTGTTAGATACTCTATGGCTCTTAGGGGGAGAATGATCATTCCTGTAATGTAATTCCATTTAAGCTGTAGGCTTGCACACACTCAGGCATCACATTAGATGTATATGCATATAGACTACATATTTTAAGTAAACTTATAAACCCTATAGGTGGCTTTAGCTAACATAACTATTAGAAAACTTGAAATTACATTCATGGCTGCAGGAATGCCTTGCATTACATTTTTACTGAATGATATCTAAAAGGGGGAAATGACTTATCTTCAGATAAAGGCTTGAAGCCATGATTAGGATATATGCCATAATATCAAAATTGCCCACTACTGGATCTAAGAGGCTGTGAGGAAGCCTGTTATAATTGGGGAATATGAACAAGGCACACAAAACTAGAGATAAGATAGTCACAACTGGATTGTCACATATTCTTCTTTTTTTTTTTTCCTGAAAAGCTTAAAAAGTTGAACTCCTGGCTGGGCATGGTAACACATGCCTTTAATTCTAGGACCTGAGAAGGAGGCAGAGATAGAAGGCTCTCTGTGAGTTTGAAGCCAGTCTGATATATCTATGTATCAAATCCCAGGCCCACCAGAGCAGTGTAGTAAGATACTACCTAAAAAAAAAAAAAAAAAAAAAAAAGGCTGATTCCCTTCAACAAAAACACTGCATGAAGACATTATGCAAACAACTGTATTTGTTTAAAAATTTCATTTTGCCTAGAGTCTCTTGGGCTTGAGATGTAGCATTTTACTCAAGCAATATATTTAATGCCCTAAGGAATGGGGCTCAGGATGCTGCATACTCATTAAATTAAGCTGAATCTGTGAAGTTAAACATTATGCAACTGTTACTGAATCAGTGGCCAAGTTACAAGTGACTAAGTGTTAGAGTTTTTTGTTACTGTTGTTCTTTCATTTATCATTTTACTCTTAATAAAACACTATAGGAACCCAAATACATTTATTTAACTGATGTTATTATGTAGGTGTCTGGTTTTTGAGTAATTTATAATCTGTAAAATGTTAAAGTAGAATGTATTTAGTTTGCTTTTTACAAAATAGAAATAGGTACCAGATATATTTAGTGTGGTTGATTACTCAAGTGTTGATCAGTTTATCCTACATAACTCTTAAATGCTGAACCTGGACTTCAGGTTAACTCTCTGACTTTTTAGTTTTTCCCCCTTTTCTTTCTACAAAATATAGCAAGTTGCCATAGTACTGTGGTTAAGGAATAGCCAGAGACATCAAATGCCTGGGTGTGGACTCCAGTGAAAAGTTCTACTCCCTGTGGTCTAAGATGCCAACCTAGTTGCACCATTCTACATGTGGACCAGCTTACCAGTGAAGTCTCAGAAGTAATTGCATCAGTTTTGAAGTCCATCCACTGGGCAGTAGCCACTCCATTGCATCATCTCCCTGCATCTGGGCTGCCATTTCCATCACAGGTACAAGTGCAGGAAGACAGCACATTCACACAAGAAGTTAAGCAAAGCAACTTTTATACATACCAGGATGCAAAAATGGATAGTTGAAACCTTGGCTTTGAGGTTCAGGATAACTTACAGGGTACCACACTGGTGGAGCCCAAAAGGCCTCTGCTCTTCATTTTATACGCTTGAGGAAACTTGAATCCCCTTGGCTGAAACATGAAGGACATCCTGTTCTAGAAGGAGTGGGATCAGAAGACCACTGCTATTCCAGCCAATCTCTCTAAATTGTTACCTAATAAAGGTTACTTCTTGGTTCTTGCCTTCTTCAAGAAAAGATTTCAGCCAAGAAACACAAACACTTGAACAGAAGTTAATTTAGCAAAGCAAAGTCACAGAGCAACCCAGAGAAAGCTTGGAGCAGGCTGAGCTGGAGGGAGGGTGATACCCCTGAATTCTGTATTGTGAAATTTTGAAGTTTCAATGAATATTTATGAGGTGTGTGTTAGTTTTGTTCACAAATTATGGTAGATGATATATACCTGGATTTTTTTCTTCCCATGATCCTCTAGAAAAGCGATTGGAAGGTGGGGTCAAAAGCACATTTTGCACATGAGATTATAGCAACGTGTAGCAATTGGGAAAGTGCTCTGGTTCCTTAGTTTCTGATGCAACAAGAAACCCTCACTGCAGTTTCAAGGATGCTTCATAACAAAGGGACATCCAGAACATAGGGGATACAGCTGGAGTTTTTCTAGCTGCCCATGTCTCTCCCCTTGCCTACCCTGTCTCAGGCTAAGGGTGATGCATGCCTAACACTTCCTTCTTTATTAGATGTGAGATTTATTATTGAACATAATTTGGTGGGGTATAGAAGAGCCCAGTGGAAGCTCTCAAGAGTTCATGGTCCATCACGTTTCCAGGGAACCATGATTGGGAATATAGTTGAACTTACTGCCATCATGAATGAGCATACTTCTCAGCTACCATGTCTTCAAGTTCATCTGCATTGAACTTGGTGAAGACCCACTTATTTGAGTTGTAGCTCTTCTGGAGGCCAATTTGTAGCACTTCTATCATTATTCTTGAGTGTGTGTTGGGGGAAGGACAAATGATAACTTCTGGTGTTGTACCCCAGATATTGACCACCTTTTTATTTTTATTTTTTGTTTTCTTTGAGACAGAGTCTCCTACTAGTCTGGAGATTTCCAGTGGTGAGCCAGAGAGATCTCCCTGCCTCTGCCTCCTCAGCATTGGGATTATAAGTATATATCACCATTCCCAGATATTTGTTCAAAAGTATTCATTCTGGAGATTAAACAAAGGACTTCATGCTTATAAGGCAAACACTTTGCTGACTGAGCCATATCCTCAGCCTATCACTCTTTTGAGAACTATGAAGGAAAGGGGATGATCTAAGTCTTCAAGGCCACAGAGGACTTGTCCTTCAGCTTTCTCGTAAGAATCATGAGAATGGAGGAAACCACATTAGCACAACACAACACACAGTCAATGCTGTGATACCTGAAGGGAGCTTGGGAAGAACTTACCCTAGACTGGACACCCAGAGGACTAAACCTCTGACTGGGAAGGGGAAGCAGGGACCTCAGGGCAAGCTGCTTGTAGCTAAAAGAAGGGGTTCTCCCAAAGAAGTGGTGGTATCAGGCAGCAAGAAGGAACAAGGCTGTATGTGGGAGACTATGGTACCTTCACAATCTGTAGCGGGTGGATGTCTGATTGCAACTGATGAAAGGCATCTAACACCCATATCCATATCTCAGGTTCTCTGTGCCTGGGCTGATGGTCTCAAAGAGCTGTTTCTTCATCTTGTGCCTTTTATGGTGATCAAATTCTGTTTGCTAAACATTCAGCTCCATGGATGAAAGTGTAACATGAGCACCTTGAGTTGTTATCCACGTATGCAGTAATCACCCGCAGGTAGGATTCTGTCTCTACACTCTGAGTCATTTCCATGCTAAGTGGGAAGAAGTAATAGAGTTTACATAGCAGCATTTCTTGGGCTGAAAGCTGCAGACTAGAATATTTATCCTAAAGTGAAGTGTATGAAAATAATGCTGAGCAAATGCTATTTCCTGGGGATGGGAAAAACTTTTAATGAAGCATCTATTTGCATCTAATTTCTGTTTGCTTCTACCAGGTTCATTCAATTTGCTAGGTCATCTAAGCCTTGCTATAACATCATGGAAATCTAATAAAGACACACAATGCTGTGCGAGTTGTTTTTATTGCAATATAGGCATCATAGTTGAGATGGTCAGTAGCGATTGTCAGCCTATTTTGGGCTGCTGAGAAACATGCAGACAGGATGGCTTTAGATCACAGAATTTTATTTCTCCCAGTCCTGGAGGCTGAAAGTCAAGATCAAGTGCCAACAAGGTGAGTTTCTGGTAAGGCCTTTTCTCTTCGACTTGTAATTATCTACATTCTCACTGCTATGTCTTTACAGGGAAAAAGATAGAAGAACACACACACACACACACACACACACACACACACACGACAGAGAGAGAGAGAGAGAGAGAGAGAGAGAGAGAGAGAGAGAGAGAGAGAGAGAATCCAAATGCAGCCACAGTCACTTTAGGATTCAGGAATTCATAGGTAACTTGAGAAGGGCATGATTCAGTATGCAGAGGTGTAAAGGGCTATTTATAAACATTTCCTTTGTTTAAAGTTTCCCATGACTGCTCCTTTTGAGCTTAGATGAGGCTGTGTGATTTGCTTTGTTCAATTAAATGTGTGAAGTGACTTGTGACATAGGGAAGGAGCTTTCAAATGTAGGACACAGATTCCACATTTTTTTCCCTTCTAAAATAGAGGCATATATAATAAGGGTAAAAAACTCAGTGGTTTCTCATAGTCAAAACAAGTCCATTGGCTGATGGTCTCCAAATGGTTTAAGTAAAATAAAAGCTGTGATATGTACATACACAAACGCGGATGCACTTTAAAACACGTTTCACTATGAGATTTGGTGAATGCTTATCACTTGCATGAAATCAAGGCTAACATGATTCATACAATGGATGTTCTATGGATGTTCTAGTTACTTTCTGTTGTTACTACGATTAAAAGCAACTTAGGGGAGGGAAGGACTTATTTCAGCTTACAGGTTCCAGCCCATCATTGAGGGAAGTCAAACAGGAGCTCAAGCAGGAGTTCAAGGCAGAAACCATGGAGAAATACTGCTTGCTGTCTCACTGGAAGGCTCAGGCTCATCCTCAGTCAGCCTAGGAATACTAGAGTGGTACTACTCCCAGTAGGCTTGGTCCTGTTGCATCAATAACCAAGTAAGAGTATTTCCCATAGACAAGCCCACAGGCTAGCATAATCTAGGCAACCACTCAACTGAGACTCCCTTCTCAGATAACTCTTGGATGGGATGTGTCAAATTGACAATTAAAGCTAAGGGAGGTCACAGATAAGGATTATTTGGCATGACATTTGGGATTGATAAAACCAAATATGCATCTCTGTACTCTTCCTAGAGAATATCAGAAAATGATATATTGTGGTTCTTACTGTTAAATTTAATAACTTGTTACTTTTCTATATGTTATCTGTAGACATCTACAATATATGCTATATAAATTGGAGATTCTCTAATATCAGGTTATTCGAAAATGTATCCCATGGTGTAGGCCAGCATTTAAAATGATTGACTGATATCTTCCCATGAGTTTTTCATCAACACCATCACCTTCTTTGTCATCAAACATCAATTATATTAATATATGCAAAAGTCTCATATAGCCCAGGCTGTCTACAAACTCACTATGTAGCTGAGGATGACCCTGGGCTCCAGATCCTCCTGCCTCCCCTTCCCCCCCCCACCTTCTTCCTAAACCCCCCCCCCCAGTTCTCTATTATGAGGCTGACCCTTCTGTAACATTTTGTGGATATTTTTGTGGGGGGTGTTTGCCCAGTGTTCACTCTATAGTCCAGGCTAGCCTGGAATTCATTATGTGGCCCAGGCTGTCTCATCCTCCAGAGTGCCAAGATTGCAGGTGTGAGCCATCATGTCCTTTTCCTTGCATTGCGTACTTCTCCTTGAAGGGCATCTGTTGGGCTTTGAGTTCTAGTCACCAGCATCCTTTGAGTCTCTGTAGGGAAGCTGTCTGTTGGTTATTTCTTTCATAACTGTACCAAATGTACAAACGCACACAGATCTGTTGATTGTATTGAACAGGAAAAATTAACAATAAACCCAAATAATATTTATTAAAATTAGGTATTTAGAGGTTTAAATATTTATCTGTACAAATAATCACATGTATGTAAATATATATATGTTTTACGGATGGCACTAAAAATGTTCATAATTTTTCTATATCCTTCAAAGGAATATGCTCTGCCTGTACTCCAGTCTCATTCAGTATTCTGTTTTTTTATATATGCAACTTCTTTTTACACTACATTTTCACATTTACTTCAGTCCACAAAGACTTCCACTTTCCATGATAAATACAGGGAGCTTGTATATTACCCAACATGGGATATACTAATTCATAGGGCTACATGTAGTTTGATTGTATATGTGTTCTGACTAACCTACCAGGCTATCACTTGGAGGGTAGGGTTTTTGAAAATCAACTTTCAGGGAAACTCACCCATGTTGTCTAGGAGCAACTTAGAAGAAGTGTTGCCCTCACTTCACAGTTATGTACCCTGAAGAGCCAGAAGGAAAAAAATCAGGTCAATAATTTGGAGGCTTGTTGCTATGACAACCGGTCCAGGACCTGGTCAATTATGCCAAAGCAGGGATTCTCAGCTGCACACTCTTGAATCATGTCATCAAATGTAATTCCCTCTTCTCACTCTATAACACAAAATCCTAAATCAAGCTTGTTGGAATTCCCATCCAGTGTGAGGGAAACACCTGTAAAAGATTCCATGAAGGACATAGTTGTTGAAAACTAGCAACCCAAATCAAATGCCCATGTACATTAGTAGAGTTTATCAAACCATGAATCCATCGCAGGGCTCAGGGGAACTCAAGCCAGATCCAGTATTTAATTTGGGAGAGCTGTTTATATTCTCAGAGAAAATGACTGTATTCTTATCTCCTTATGAGCCCTGGAAGTGTGTGTGCATGGTGTGCATACTTTTAGTATAGGTGTGTGCATTTTATACCTGCTAGCAAGCATGTGGAAACCCAGAGTCAACTCTGAGTTCCTTTCTTCCATTCCTCTTCACCTTTTTATTTTGAGACAGCATCTGTCACTGAATCTGGAGCTCACAGATCAGCTGTCCTGCAAGCTCTTGGGATTCTCACACTCCAAACCCTGGGTTACAGTAGTGCATTTTTTCCCCCTAGCTTTTTAATGTGTGTTCTGGAGATCCAAATATAGGTTCCCCTGATTGCACAGGAGGCACTGTACCGAAGAAGCACCTCACTGGTCCTATTTTTCTTCTTAAGTAAGGAAAATGTCATCTTTAGAATGAACAAAAATCAAATGCCTGCTGTGTAAGCAAATGACTTTCGTTTTTATTTGGAAAATAGCAACAAGTTTGAGTATTATTTATCTTGATCTATCTATATCTATATCGATCTATCTCAGTCATCTATCTATCATCTACATATCATTCATCTATATATCATCTCCCTACCCCCGCTGTGTGTGTGTGTGTGTGTGTGTGTGTGTGTGTGTGTGTGTGTGTGTGTGTCTGTGTGTGTGTGTAGTGTGGGAGGGCAGAGCCATAAACTACTGGATAAGTATAGAATACAAAAACATAATTATTTCTTCCCTTGTTTTTTTTCCTGAGGTGCTAAATTTCAGCACAGCTCTACTTGTTTCTTAATTAATGATTAAACAAATTCAGTTCTTGATTTAACTTAATTAAACAAGTAATGAATTTGTGTATGCAGGAATCATTAATGTGGTGTCTGAGGCAGGCCCCCAGGGCACAGTTGGCTCTGCTCTTCACAGCTCACCAGCTAGTATCCAGAGCTAAGCACACATCTCTTATGGTTTATGTATTTGGTTTTGAGCTAGCTTTAGGCAGAGACCATCTTTGTGTGTGTGTGAAGATAACAACGATACACCTTTCTTAAGGTGTGTGTTCTGAAATACATTTCTAATAAAAATCAGGTATTTTTTTCTAAAAACTAATGTGGGCCAATTTAAAAAATGATTGTGGGAAACTCACTTTAGAAGGATGAAATAAAGCTTTTATCCTGTGTGTGTGTGTGTGTGTGTGTGTGTGTGTGTGTAAAATCTAGAGGTTGATGTTGACTACCTTCTTCAATTACTCTTCAATACCATTGTTATTAACTTTTTTTTTTTATAGATGAGCTCTCACTGAACCATTTTGGCTAGACTGACTGGCCAGGAAACCCCTGAGATGTGGCTGTCACATGCCTGGCTTTTATTTACTCAGTGGTCTATCTCTTAACCCAAATGTAATGTCATGCTTTTAGATATTACCACTTAATTTTGAAATGCAACCATACTTCACCAATTGAACTTCACAGCCACTGTGCAAAATAGGGAAACAGTTTTCATTATTTTCATACAGAGGCTCCTATTTTGGGCTAAGTGAATGCCTCTCTGATGGGTGGCAGAGTTCTTTGGATCTTTTGAAGTAGGTGGAATTTGCAGAAGGAAGACAGTGAACTCTCATGGACACTCATGATCTTCTGTATAGCCATGAGCTTCTGTATAGCCCCTTTGACACACTTTTATTTTTACTTTTGAGAAGACTGGGGCTTACCAAAGTGAAGTACATGGTGTAAGGTCATTTGGCTACCAAGCAGAGGCCCCATCTGCCCAAGACTGTCACATGACCTATTTAAGCGGTATCTAAATTTATGGCTGTAGGTTCTAAGGTACATGTCATCAGTTGGTTTGTACGATCTCATTGGCACTGTTTATAGGTAAGTCATTTTAACCTTGAGTGGCCCCTGAGAAAACCTTAGTAACTTCCCATTTCAGCTGTCATTGACTTCAAATTGGTGAAGTCTTATTTAATGAAGTGAGACTGTAGATGTAGCCCAAGGACATGGATGCTTGGTTATTATATCTTTTTTATTTTTTTTTTGTTTTTTTTGTTTTTTGTTTTGAGATAGGGTCTCACTCTGTAGTCTAGACTAGTCTAGAACTCATATGTAGCCAAGCCTGTCCTCAAACTCACACTAATCCCCCAGCTCCAGGGTCCCAAATGCTGTGGTTACATGCGAGAATCACTATGCTTGGCTCTGCTTGAGACATTGTCTTCCTATGTGGTCCAGACTTCATCTCACACTTACGAACTTCTTCTGTTAGCCTCCCAAGCGCTGGGATTATAAGAGTGTGCCACCATACCTTGACTTTCTTGAATTTCAGAACCAGAACTAGAATAAATTTTGATATGGCAAAACAAAGGGCAACTAACAATTTCTCCATGAGAAAAACAAAGTTGTAATTTATATCCTTGCCTGTGTAATTTGGAAAATTAACAAATTATATGCATAGGTACATGTCCATATATATATATGTACATATATATATATATACATATATATATGTGTGTGTGTGTATGCTTGGTGTGTGTATGTGTACAGGTGCATTTTTACATACATATGGAGGCCAGAGGTTGACTTTGGGTATCTTTCTCACCTCTACTTCATTTGGTTTTATTTTTGTCTTTTTGGAACAGGGTCTCTCACTAAACTTGGAGCTCACAAAGTGGGCTAGATAGGCTTACCATCAAGGCCCATGGGTTTTCCTGTCTCTGCCTCCCTTAAAGTTAGGATTACAGACATGTGCCATTACACCAGGATTTTTATGTGGGTGAAGGATACAGGGCAAATGAATAGAAAAAGATATGCCAAGCAAATGAACTTAGACACAAGCCAGTGTAGCTATTTTAATATCTGACAAAATTGACTTTAAATCAAAAGTAATCAGAAGAGCTAGGGAAGAAGACTGCATATTCATCAAGACAAAAATCCACCAAGAGGATATTGTAATTGTTAACGTCTATGCACCAAACACAAGAACACCCAAGTTCATAAAATAAAGAATGCATCATCTTACATAATATATTGACCATCACACAGTAGTAGTGGTTGACTTCAATACCTCACCCTTGCTAACAGACAGATCATTCAGACAAAAACAAAGAAATGTAGAGCTAACTGACATCATAAAATAGAATGAACTGTTATTTACAGAACATTTCATATAAACAAAAAAAGAATATACCTTTTCTCAGCACCTCATGAAGCTTTCTCCGAAACTGACCACATACTCAGACACAAAGCAAGTCTCAACAGATACAGGAAAATTGGTATAGCATCCTGCATCCTATTAGACCACCACAGATTAAAGCTGCAAATCAACAACAAGAAAAACAGAAGAAAGTATACAAGCTCATGGAAACAGAACAACTCTCTACTGAATGAAAAGGGGTCAAAACAGATATTAAGTAAGAAAGTAAACACTTTCTAGAATTGAATGAAAATGTAAACACAACATACTCAAACTTATGGGAGACAATGAAGACAAGTTCATATCACTAATTGCCTACATTAAAAATGGAGATACCTCATATTAATAATTTAATGACACACCTGAAAGCTCTAGACCAGAAAGAGGAAATCACATGCAAAGAGAGTATACATCAAGAAATAATCAAAGTCAGGGTTGAAATCAATAGAATAGAAACAATAACAAAAACAGTACAAAGAATAATGAAAGCAAGAATTGGTTCTTTGAGAAAATTAACAAGATTGACAAGCACTTAACCAAATTTACTAAAATTCAGAGAGAGACAACCCAAATTAATAAAATTGGAGATGAAAAGGAGATGTAACAATACACCAAAGAAATCAAAGAATTATGAGAACATACTTTAAAAACCTATACCCCACCAAACTGGGAAACATATAAGAAATGGATAATTTTTTCAATATATACCACCTACTAAAGTTAAGAGAATATAAGCAATTTAAGCAGATCCATAACCTCTAGTGTAATAGAAACAATAATTAAAAGTCTACCATCAAAAACATACCAGGCTCAGATGATATTAGCACAGACTTCTACAAGACTTTCAAATAACTTCACTTCTCCTCAAATTATTCTACAACACATAAACATAGGGAATATTGCCCAATTCTTTTTATGAATTGGTTCAGTACTTAATATTGAAACCACATTAATGGCCCAGCAAAGAAAGAATCACAGACCAATTTCCCTTATGAACACAAATGCAAAATTTTCAGTAAAATTCTTACAAACCAAGTCCAAGAACATATTTTTAAAAATCATCCACCATGATCAAGTAGTTTTCATTACAGACACGCAGGAATGATTCAACATATGTTAATTGATAAATGTAATTCATCATATAAACATTGAAAGACAAAAACCACATGCTTATTTAATTAGATGTAGAAAAGGCCTTTGACAAAAATCCAACAGCACTTCATGGTAAAAAGTCCTGGAGAGACTAGGGATACTAGGGGCACACTTAAACACAATAAAGGCCCATATTCAGGATCAGCTTAAATGGAGAGAAAGTCAAAGCAATTACATTAAAATGTAATAAGACAAGGTTGCCCACTCTCTCTATACCAAGTCAATGTAGTACTTGAAGTTTTAACTTAGAATAATAAGATACCTGAAGGAAATTAAGGAGAAAGGAGATACACATTGGAAAGGAAGAAGTCAAAGTGTCTTTATTTGTAGACGGTATGATAGTATACATTAGTGACCCTAAAAATTCCACCAGGGAAATCCTACAGCAAACGATCACTTTCAGCAAATTAGTAAGACACAAAATTAACTCACAAAAATCAGTAGCCCTTCTATACATGAATGAAAAATGGACCAAGAAAGAAATTAAGGAAACTATTTTTCACAATCACCTCAAATAGTATAAAATATCTTGGGATAATTCTAACCAAGCAAGTGAAAGATTTGTATGACATTGGAATGTCCCACCAGAGTTTGTATGTGTGTGTGAGTGTATGTTGCTGTTGTTTATATTCACTAACATGTGGTATATATGCTCATGCATGCACATTCAGGAGCCAAAACAGGACATCGGGTACCTTCCTCTATTACTGTCTGCCTTGTTGCTTTGACATACGGTCTCACACTGCACTGAAAGCTCCTTGTTTAGGCCAGCTAGCTGTCAAGCCAGTGAGTTCTCCAATTCCTAATGCTAGAGTTTCAGACATACAAATGAAGCCATGCTTGCTCTTTACATGGGTGATGGGGATTCAAACTCAAGGCCTCATAATTTCAGATAAGACACTTTTACTGACCAAGCCCTACTCTCAGTCCAACAAACTTCTATACATTCATTCGTGTGTGTGTGTGTGTGTGTGTGTGTGTGTGTGTGTGTGTGTGTGTGTGTATGTGTATACACATGTCTGGCTTTACATGATTTCTAGCCTACTGAACTCATGTCCTCAATTTGGGTAACAAATAATTCACCTATTGAGCCATCTCTCCAGCTTCTCATCCTTTTTCATTTTAAAAACTACTATCAGGTGTGTAACATTGGGACAGATCTTTCCACATTCATTACATTCACTGTTCTTTTCCCATATGGATTCTCTGACATCTGTTGACTTGGGACTTCTTGCAAAGAGTTTTCCACATGCAATATTTTTATGTTTTTTTCCAGTGAATTCTCTCAAGTATAGCAAAGGATTTTTTTCTGGCGGAAACTCTCCATACATTTTATATTTATATTAAAATTAAAATAGTAGCCTGGACTTTGAATCCTGGCTACTTATGGGGAGTCTGAGGCAGAAGGATCAACAGTTCAAGTCCTACCTGGGACAAATTAATGGAATCTGTATCACAAAAGACATAATGGTTATAGCATAAGGTCCTTCAATCCCATTGTTGCAAAAAAAATAAATTATGATTGGGATATGCATTTCTAATATTTTACTGATTTTTTTCACTTTTATTTTGTGTGTTTGAGTATTTTACTTGCATGAAAGTCTGTGCACAATGTAGGTGTCTGAAAGCCATGAATGTCAGAAGAGAGCATTGGATCCACCTGGCTAAGAGTTACAGGTGGCTGTGAATCACCACATGGATGCTGGGAATTGAACCTGAGTCACCTGGAAGAGAAGACAATGTTCTTAACTGCCCGGTCATTTCTCCAGCCCTAGTATTTCACTTTTGAGTATCATGGCAAGGTTCCCTTTTATTCCTAGCTTGCTGAATGTGGTTAATTTTGATTGTTAACTTGATGGGACTTAGAATCCCCATGGGGACATCTCTGAGAATGCATCCAGAGATGGTTACCTGTAGAGAGAATTTGCACCCTGAATGTGAACAGCATTATCACATAGGTTGGGGTTCTGAGCAGAATAGAAAGCAGAAAGGGAACTGAGCCCCAGCATTGACCTCTCTCTGCTTCCTGACCACACATGACATATGAGCAGCTGTTTTAAGTTCCCATGGCCATGCCTTTCCCCATCATTGTGTACTGTGCACTCAAACCATGAGCCAAAATAAACCTGTCCTTCTTTAAGTTGGAATTGTCAGGATTTTGTCTGGTTAATGAGGACAGTAACTAGAACACTGGACAGTAACTAGAACATTTCATGATGAATAGATCTGAATTTTAGCACATTTCTTTCCCTGAATTTTATCAAATAAAATTCCCAGGACCAAGAGAAAAGAATCACAGAAAGCTCCTTTCTGAATTTAAGGTACCATGTTTTGTTTGCCTTCCTAGGATAACATCTTTTTAATATCCCAGTAGACTTAATCAGAAGACAGGTTGCTTAGGATCTTTTATGTGCCAATAAGAAATTAATTAATCATGCACAGGATAGGCCATCAGTAGTAGTAGGGGTAATAATTCATCATCACTGTAGAAAGAGGTTAATAGTTATGAAAGAGACACACTCAAAAGTTGAAAATAGTTTCCATTGTTCAATGTGTGCGCTCCCCACTCCCAACCCAAGAACGTCTGCTGTCTGTAGCAGTTATTTAACCAGTGATGTGAACAGCAGAGGAGGCCTTGCCACATTTGAGGGGGCTATGATATGCTCCCCCCAGAGTGAATTAGGAGCTTTCACAGTCCTAAGAGCACTCCAGGTACCTGGGGTTCCTTGGTCTTTGGGGAATCAACTCCCTGTATCTACCTATGCTCTTGCTTCCTGAACTTTACTATTAGTACAATTCTAAGGAAACACAATGGTAAATCTAAGGCCAAGATTACTTCAAGTCAGTGGTGCATATGTGTGTCTCTTCAGTCACAAGGATATGTATATCTCCTCATTCACAAGCTTTTATTCAGGTATGAGATAAGTTCATTCAGATGCTGATGGTGATTCTTGTAGATCATCTGAAAACAAAACTCAAATATCCTGTGACACCCCCCCCTCTGTCCATATTGAAAGCCAGAAGTCAACATTTTGCTTTTTTCTTCAGATGCTCTCCACCTTATATTTGAAACAGGGATTCTCACCAAATCTAGAATTTATTGATTTTGCTGGGTTGGCCAGCCAACAGGTCCAAGCAATACAAGTCTCTGCCTCTCCCTGGTGGAATCAAACCTAACTTTTTACTGTGGGTATTGGGGATCAGAACTCAAGCCCTCAGGCTTTGTAGCAATGGCTTCACTGACTGAGCCATCTCCCTCACCCATGATCCTATTTTAAGAACATTTGTATTACTGTCTAACATATACACACCTAAAGTGAAACTGTGTTAATTTCTGCTTAATACCACTATAGATAAATTGCTTTGTGTTATCTTTCTGCTAGCTTATATGCTTTTATTTTCCAGAGATTTCAGTAATTCATGCAATAAAACTAGAAGTTTGAATAATCAAAATGACAAAGTGAATGTGAATAAGGAGTCCAAGATTTTTGTATGTTCTAAGGATGTAAAGATATTCAAGCCAGAGGAAGGGAAAGTTTAGAGATTGGGTCTTACTGGTCTTGTTCACCTCTGTGGACTTGACCTGGCTTGGTAGAATAGGGACCCTATAAATATTTGTTCAATAAGTGAAGGGAGACTTGCCAGCAATTAATGATGTCATCTTTTATGAGGAGCATGGCTGAATCATACAGACCAGATTTCCCTGTGTGAGGAGGAGTGGAAGTTCCCTTGGGTTGTGTAGAGGAGAGGATGGTACATTCAGTGGGACCTACTTTATGATTTTGTATCTCAACAGATCTTGCTCTTCTAAAGAGGAGTAGAGTTGGAAGGCATGATGCCTAGAAGGCAAGGAAGGAAGGAGAAGAAGATTATAACAGAAAAGGAGAAGGTGCTGAACCAGCCTACACCAGCAGAAGAGAGACAAGGGCAGAAAAATGAATTTCTTGCTTTGCTCTGTGCAATGGCTACAAGAAAGAAAAGAAAAGAAAAAAAGAAGGTTGGAATACTGACATGAGAAACTGTTGTGCTTGTAGAGCAAGAGAGAATCAATGGCTACCAGAAAAAGAGATGCAGGTCTAGAACAAAGTGTCTTCCTTTAGTGACTACCAGCTTGTCCTAGTCTTTTGCACCAAAATTTCCCCCTGCAAAAAGGGGGAAATTCACTGTGTGTAGTGTGAGGATTTTGAGAGATTTTAATGGAAATTTAGTTTATCTATATTCTTTCTAAATTAGCTATATACACCATCACTGTATTATCAATAAGAATATAAAGAAGAGTAAGCAGAAACTTCATTAAATTGATTGTATATTTACAGAACTATTTAAGTGACTTTAAAATGCTAGTCTTTGGATTCCATTCATTTCCCAACAGATCTTTTCAGTGCCTACTTAAATCACTAATTATTGTCCAAAGATAGAGGAAATGGAGGGAAAGGAAGAGGAAAAATTAATTTTCTCTAGCTTATGCCTGTCATCCATGAGGAAATCAAGAATCTAGATAGTGTAAAGAACATCTCCAAAAATTAGTTATGGTGAACACTATATTACTTCATTGAAAAATAGCTAAAACTTGAATGTTTTTCAATAAATGAAAACAATAAATAAAACATCCAGGTGTCCTAAGATAAAGTCAATCATTTATGTTTTTGGATAGATATACTAACAAGGTCAGCTAAGCAGGCTATTCCACAGTATAAAATGCATCAAATCATCAATTTGTCATCTAGCTTAAACATATACAATTTTTAATTGTCCTACCTCTGTAAAATTGGGAATAAGGAGTAGTTTTTGAAAGT
The DNA here is from genome assembly GCA_030556225.1 of Cricetiscus sungorus. Classification (NCBI taxonomy): domain Eukaryota; kingdom Metazoa; phylum Chordata; class Mammalia; order Rodentia; family Cricetidae; genus Cricetiscus; species Cricetiscus sungorus. The sequence continues at coordinate 15,847,043 of JANBXA010000729.1, forward strand.
TGTGTATGAGAAAAGAGTCATAGAAGGCCTCAAAGGAGAGTCTTATGAAGTAATTAAAAAGAAATTAAACAAAAAATACAGTCACTGGGAATTGATGGCCCGTTACATTCTTCAATTTTTCAATTAACAGTAATCATGCAACAATCTCCAGTGCTCATGTGGGGAAAACTCTTGGTCCTAAATGTAATGAGAGTTTCCATAGCACGTATCCTTTGTCCTGAGTGCTTTATTTGTGTGAGCCGGTTCTCTGAGAGCCAACCCTCTCCCATTCTTGCTAAAAGGAAGCAGAGGACCAAAATCCTTGTAGTTGTATTGTGAAGAGCTCTGCTCTGGTGTTCAATGTCATATCCTCTTCATCTAAATGTATCAAATCTACAATCAGTGTGTCTTAGCAGCTCTAGACTCTTCCCTCAAGTACACAGGCACACTCCACAGGCACCTCTTCTTTGGCAAGCATAGCCTGTCATTTTCCAGATGAGTAACAGGCACAAATCACATTGCAATAAATGATTTCATGACTCCGGTCCCCATTTAATCTAATCAGGGTAGATATGGTTGATTACATGAACAAAAAGCTACTGGATAAACATGCTTATTCAGGAGTAACTAACCATTAGACAGTATTATGTAATGTCGAAATAACTGCTTGGCTTAATGTTACGGTTTCCATGGAAACTGCATCAGTGAAGAGTAAAAGAGTTTAAAAAATACTGCTTTTTTTCTTCCTCCCATGCATAACTAGATTGTCTACAACCACATGTTTATAGTAGTTTAAAAGAAAGGATTGCTCTCACTAAAGAGTTACCTCATTATTAATGGATAAAAATATTGGGACTATTTTCAGAAAGGAAATACCAGCTGCCATTGCTTTTCTGAGTTATTTGGGGAAAGAAATTATGCTTAGATTGAATGAGGCCACATGCATTTCACATGCATGTTTGCTTATTCAAAGCTTAGGCACTCTCCTATGCAAGGTTCCTATGACATGGATGCCGTTTCTCTTCCTTCCATAAACAAAGACAGTGGTTATGCTAAAAGAAAAAGTCAGAGAGTCCCAGGCAAATGCTGAGCTTGGCAGAAGATGGCTCCTGTGGAAAGAAGAGATTAATTATAAGAGGTGGGTAGCAGACTGGGGTTTGTGTTTTGCAGGATTCGAGGTGCTTGCTGGCCTCTGATAGCTCTAGCTGCTGTGATTGCAGGAAGGAATGAACCGAGGGCAGCTCTGCATTGTTGTTTAGGTTTTTGCTTCATTTTAATCCCCTGTGATAGACAAGGAATAAAGTTAAATACACTGGCTTTTCTGAGTCACAAGTTACACCTTATGGAGCCTTACAGAAATCTGATTATTTTTTAGTCTCTGCAAGGTGAATTCCATTCTCCACAAATGGCCATAAAAAGTTCAGAGCTGGACACTAGGAATGTGTTGTTTTCTCCCTTTCTCTCCACACTTTTTACTCCTGGTAAATTCTGTGTTATTTTTTCCCCTTAAAAACTGGCTTTTTAATTAGAAGTTCCATGGAGGTCCTTTCCCATCTGAAGTTGTTTGTTTATTATGAATCAATCGCTACTCCTTCATTCATTGGCAGTGATTCTTTGATACCTACCTCTAAGATGGCTAATATAGAAAGCACTTTCATTCTAGGCTTAGGATAACCTTATTGTATTCATTAAAGGGAAGTAAATTTGAAGCATGTCCAGAGCCTATCCTTTCTAGTTGGCCCAACATATTTTTATTCTGAAATATGCCATTTTCTCCTTTTTACTCTAGACAGCCTCCAGGAAAGTTTCCCCAGTAAATGAACGGGGCCACACATTTTTGAGGCTCTGGTGAAATTTCATGGGAAAAGAAGCTACTGTGGATTCTATCCTAGAGCTTAGACACACCACAGGTCATGGGCTTAGAGTTGTCCTCTGAGATCAGATGGATTTGATAACACACAAAGAAAAGCAAATATAAACAGAAGATTTGTCTCACTCTATTGGAAGTGTTGACTCATTAGATCTGGAGAAGGCTCCCTGGTCTGGGTATACACACACAAATGTACACATGCACACACGCACGCACACACACACGCACACACACACACACACACACACACACACACACACTGTACACACATAGAATAACTTTTTTTCATAGTAGAAGCAATGACACATTTGTCCCAATAATTTGCAAAAAGTTCTACAGCATTTGGCTCTGTGTGCTTGCCAACACATTGCTAAATATCAGCTTAGTGGCCCAGGAATGCCTTAACTCTGTGAAGAGCATCTAGAGAATATTCTGGAATAACCTTGGAAAAGACTTGCCAATGAGGTATCCTGGTTGAAATGCCTTCAACCTCCTGGTTCCTTGGTCCTTGAAACCACCAGTTTGGCCAGAAAGAATAAAGCTCTAATGATACCTTAGTTGTGAATATAGTTTCATGGCCTATCTATATACCACATTTCTTCTTAAAATGGCCTAACTGATAGGCGTTAAGGCATTATATTCATTTACTGCTGTGAAAACTCATGCAGCTATCTCACACCTATTGAATTAGCCTTTGAAGGAATGTATTGGTCTGGTGTTAATTTACTGTGAAATGTGGCTATTTGAATCTCCCAGTCTCCTGTCTGATGTGTTCTCTGGTGCTCAGCTAGGATGAAATTATTTGTCTGTGTAGCCACTTATTTCTAGCATTCCTAGGAGGGAAAAATGTTCAATGGTTGGTTTGAACAAAGTGGTCACTTGACAAAATGGCCTCCTGTGAGAACTTAACCAGAACAGTCAGACATATATGGGATCCAAGACTATCTACTAATTAAGATACCAGAGTTTCAATTATGATCAAGTTCTGGGAATTCTATGACAGTTTCTGCTTGCTTAGCCTCTATGAGATAGCATTGCTCTCTTGTCTATCCTGAGTATTAGAGAATAATGGTGTGTATGTACAGATAATCAGCAATAGCCCATGGAACTGGCCAGAAGAAAGCAAGTGCCAGCTCACATGAAATGCTCTTAGAGTAATTAGACCAAGGACAATCTACTTTTAAACACTGGCTAGACTATCTGAGCTATTCATTGTCTTAATTACATTGTAAAGGCTTATTTCCAGGGTTCCATCAATTGTAAGCTGAAATTCAGTTACCATCCTAGTGAGTTAGGTGTTCGTCTTTGCTCTCCTCCTTACAGTGAAAACAAAATGGCATTAAGTATACCATGATAATATGGTAATGATGGAGAGTTTATCCTCTAAATAAGTTTGGTTTTAAACATTTCCTAAAATGTCTGTTTAGTATGCAAAGGAAGGCCCATCATCATTTGTCACTTAAAGTAAGATACGGTACACTACTCTGGTAAACTTTCATTGTATTTTGTCGTCACCATCAATGAGTAGTTTGTCTCATTTAGGGGATACTTCAAGTTCGTCAGTTTCTGCCTTTCCTCTTGAATTAGCTTTTCACTGACAAATATGAGAAAGAAACAACTTAAAAAGATGAAGGACATTTTGTTTCACAGCTTCAGAAGGTTCAACTCACGAATAGCTGGTCCCATTGACTTTTAATCCATGAATAGGCATGGTAGAAGAAAGCTACTGAGCCTAAATAGCCAGGAAGAGTAAACATGAAAAGAACAGTCCCAATATACACGTTTCAAAGGCACCAGCCTGCAAGCCATTTCTTCCTACTAGGCTCCACCTTCTATAGTCTTACCAGCTCCTATTAGTCTTTTCAAATTTTTAATCCATTAATGAATTTAAAACTTTAATTGTGTCAGAGCTTTCATAATCTGATCCACTCTGGAAATGGACAGAAGTATGCTTTACTAACCACTTAGCTATTGCCCAAGTTGAAATTTAAGATCAAGCATGATGTGTCTCTAGAACTCAAATAGTATTAAGTACACATCCATGTTGAAAAGACAATTATTCATCTTATGAACACTGATTCTATTTTCCTGACATGATCTGAGTCATAGTCCTTTAGTCCAATTGATTTGGTAAGGAAAAGGTTACAAGAAAAAGCTGTGTTGGAACACAGCTATGTTCAACCATTCCACATTATTTATGTCTACTGTGTGCTACAACAGATGTGACTTGTGAACTGGTGTCTAATACCCATGATCTACCCTCCTTAATAGATGTTTTGACTATTCCTAATCTAGAAGAGCTGATTTCCAAATTGACAAGGAAGCTTTGACTGATCTTGGCTTCTGAACTACAAAGTAAACATGCATAAAATATTCTCGTTCATGCTTGAACATCTTCAATAAAGTAAAAGCTCCATCTTTTAAATGCTTTGAAGAAAACAGGTACAGAACCGTGTCTAACCAAGTACTTCCCATCAATCTTGGAGGACATTCACTTGCAGCAGAATAAACACTGAGCACCCAGGTTTCTAAGATCACTAGGAACACACCAATATGCTGATGCATTTGGGTTTATGGATCCAAGGCAATGATGGAAATGGTATCCTAGAGGCCATCTCAGAAAACAAGGACACTGCACTGGTGTCCTAGCACTCTAGAGAAAGGCAGAGTTAGGTAAGATTTGGATAAAGCAGTGCTTTGAAAGGTTCAAAGCCGAGCAGAGTATTATAAAGTGGTCAGTATTTAATCTGGACTGAATATGAACTCTGGGTCATGTTTCCATAAGAACAGCCAATGTAGATATGAGAACCTCTTACCTCAAACTCTGTACCTGAGTTATACATTGATGCTTATATCTGTCAAAAAGTGCCCGGGTCTTCTCAGCAAAAAGTAGCGGCCGTATTCCTTCTACAGTGTTGTCAAATACAAAGGTTCTGGGGCCCTTTATTCAGGTTAGTCTCTATGTCTGACCTGGAAGAAAATGCAGGAAGTGAATATGGAAACACCTGCTTTGGGCTCTTGAACTGCCTTTTACTTCTGAGTGCTCATGGGCTTCCCTTGGTCCCCAAGACTCAAAGAGTTCAGAATGAATGGCAAGAAAATGGCTTTACATTTTTCACTTTCAGAGAACTTCTGCCACACCTCAGATCCTCTAATACCTCTATGTTCATTTGGCATGGGAAGAAATTTACCACCAGCACTGACTGGTCCTAGTACACTCTCTCCAAGCATCACTAGACACATCAGAGTCATGTTATGTCCATGGTGAAATATTGTCACCTTGGGAGCTTTGTAGATCACTTTATTGATGTCCATTTTTTCTGGTCTGATGACTGGCCAGGCAACATTTTCCTTTTCTCAGTCTGAGCTATTTTTAACTTTTTTAAGAAGGTGAGGATGGCAGGACTAGAAGTTGACAAAGCAGAACAAGTAACCTTGCAGCTTAGTTCAGGGTCTGGAAAGTTCTCTCAACTTGGTAAGAACATAATAAATAATTGGATTGGTGGGGTTTGAATAACTGTGGAGAATCTCAAACAGAAAAGCACTGGGTGATTGTAATCTCTAGTATTATTGGAGTCTCACAAAGAAATTCATGTTGCTAACTTTAACATTTAACTAGGAAATTGGAATAAAATTCTAATGGATTCATGTAATATTCATGTAATAGGAATCCTGATCACTCAGAAGTCGGGTACTCCATCTGATAGTATTAGGAGCAATTGTCATTTTAAGTAAAGCACCAAGCACAATGTAGCTGTCAAATGTGAGTTCTGAGCAATGACAGTCATCACAGAAGTTGTAGATAATATATTAGAACCCAAGAATGACCTGGTTCTTGGAAAATCATGTTTATTTTCTGACTTGACTTTAAAATTATGAGCATATATTAATTATACATGACAATTAATTATTCATGATGGCATTTTTATACCTGCATATAATGTGTTTTGATCATGAATACCTGTAGTGGTTTGAAACAAAATGGTCCCAAGGGAGTGAAACTATTAGGAGGTGTGGCCTTGTTGGAGTAGGTGTGGCCTTCTTGGAGGGCTTATGCCACTCTGGAGGAGGAATTTGAGATCTCGATATGCTCAAGCAATATCCACTGAGACAGACTACTTCCTGGTGCCTGTACAAGATCTAGAATTCTCAGTTACCTCTCTAATATCATGTCTGCTTGCATGCCACTATGTCCCACCACGATGATAATGGGCTGAACCTCTGAACGGTAAGTCACCCAATTAAATGTTTTCCTGTATAAGAGTTGCTGTGGTTATGGTGTCTCCTCACAGCAATAGAAACTGTAACAAGGACAACTCCCCATTGCTTTTTCTTATCCTCCCCATTCACTGATTCCTGTCCTCTTCCCAATTTGTGCCCTTTATACATTCATGTACTTTTTGTTTGTTTGCTAACATAATGAGTTTCAATGCAGTTGCTTATAGGAACATGGGTTATGTCCAGGAGTATGGACACCATAACAGTGGTTATACTATTGAAGAAAATGTCCTTCTCTAGCAACCATTAGCTGCATATAGATATGCAGAGAGAGAGAGAGAGAGAGAGAGAGAGAGAGAGAGAGAGAGAGAGAGAGAGAGAGAGAGAGAAAAAGAGAGAGAGAGAAAAAGAGAGAGAGAGAGAAAGAGAGAGAGAAAGATGGTCCTTGTCAGCACACCCTTCTGGCAAACCTTAACTGCCTGTAATTCCTCAGGACCTGACTTGATTTTGAAAGAGAATGCCCTATAGTTTGTCTCAGATATGGATTCACCTCATAGTCACACCCTGGGTTTACTCCATCTTCCACACTTCATCTAAAGGTTAGGGAACAGAAATGTGGAAGGTGGAGTAAACCCAGGGTGTGACTATGAGGTATAGGGAAACAGTCCTACTCTGCCAAATGCTCACACTTGAAGGAAGAAGGGCTGGGGAGAGTTTGAAAAACAGGTAAATTGACCACAGGGAGGCCAGGATCTAGTTGTGGGAAAGGAGAGGAAATGAGATTCTGCCTCCCAAGTTCCCTGAGTCATCTTGTTTAATGGGAAGATTGGTGTCCACACTCATAATGGGAAGGAGGAGGATGCTGTGAGAAGGAATTAGCTTTGATTAGAAGCAGCTGGGAGAAGAGCACAAACCCCCAAAGCCTTCAATAAGGGATAAGGCAAATCTGTGAAATACAGCGCTATAAGCTCTGTTTTGCTATTTAGCTAACACAATTGTTTATAGTACAAGAAAAATATTAGGAGAGAAAAAGAATGCTTACCCATGAAAATTAATGAGAACCAAACCAGAGGATAATTCAATCCAGGACCAAAGCAGCATAGGTTTGTTAGGGACCAATTGCACCAGAAAAATGTAGCAGCTTGCTTCTTGAAAAGAACTGTAAACACACACACACACACACACACACACACACACACACGTACACAGTCCACTTCATGAATGGGTATAAGACAAACATGGCAGATGTTACGTATTTGGATTTTAGCAAAACACTTGATAAAATTGTCCCATGAAATTTTACTTGCAAAATTCATTCAAATTGGCTGGGATAGGAAAACTCTGATGCAGATTGAAAATTGGCTCCAAATCCCTAAACTGAAGGCAATGGAGCCAATGATTAAATGACCACAGCTCTGGCTGCAGGGAGGTGTTTAGCAGAACGTCCCAGGAGTGACTGTTTGGTCTGAGTTTATTAACAGTCTTGGAAGAGCATCCACAGGATGCACCTGAATTCTGCCAGGAATACTGAGTTGGCCAGTGTTAGAGAAAGGAAAGAGGATCAAGGCCTCAAGGAGATGAACAGACCAAGAGCTTTGAAGTGTGGGAAGGGAAGAGGAAGGAAGGAGCAAAATGGGGTCTGCTTGGGGAGAATGGCTATCTACTGGTGTGCAGTGTCAGTTAGGGAATTGTCAAAGGAGAAAGAAAAGTATGTGATAGAAGCAGCCGCAGGAGAGGGAACAGCACATCAGCTACAGCTTAAGAGACACTGTCCAGTGACCATCAAGGAGGATTCAAATTTGTGAGGGCCTAGAGTTTCGGAATCTATGGGGTTCTCGTTAAGAAAAATCTGGCTGGAGAGATAGCCCAGTTGACAAAGTACTTGCCTTACAATCACAAAGATTTGAGTTAGTGCCCAAGAAACAACATTTTAAAAGCTGAGTGTAATGGTGTGTGTTTGCAATCCCATCCTAGCACCGGGGAGGCAGAGGCAGAGGCAGACAGCTCTGGTGCTCAATGACCAGCCAGTCTCATCTATTTGGTGAGTGGAGAGAGAGAGAGAGAGAGAGAGAGAGAGAGAGAGAGAGAGAGAGAGAGAGAGAGAGAGAGAGAGAGAGAGAGAGAGTGAGAGAGACCCTGTCTCAAAAAACAAGGTAGTTGACATCTGAGGAAGGACACCTGAGGTTGTCCCCTCTGGTCTTCACAGGTATGCATGCAAGTACACACACACATACACACACATTCATAAGAACACAAATATGTAATACATATATGCATATACATTTACACACACAAATATCAAGAACATACACGCATACAGAGAGTTAGCAATTTAAAGCTTCAGATTTTGTGGTTTCAGAGAACCTGTCAAGGGTGAGCAACGTTTTTCTCTTCTTGGTTAGTACAAGAGGAGGACAGATTGAGGACAGATTTAGGAGAACATTGAAGTTCTAAATGTTCCCCACTTCCCCATAAATTCCTGTTGAAATACAGCCCATGGAGTGCTAAGTGTTGGGATCTTGGGAAAGTGAATGGGCCAGAGAATGGAGCACCTTTGGAAGATGTTGTAAGAGACCCAGTAGAACATGGTTTCCCTTCTGCCTAAGCAGCTAAGGTAAGAAGACATTGGTCTACAAAAGAAGCAGAACCTTGCAGACACTAAAGCTATGATTACTTGGATGTTGAACTTTAAAGCTTCTATAATGTTAAAAACAATGGATTTTCCAATCCTCCAGTGGAGGGCCTTACACCCAGGACCACATAGATAGTACTAATGGGACTCAAGGTATTTTTTTCTTAAGAAAATGAAGTTGGAAGGTCAGGGAAGGAGTGGGTTGGGGAGGAGTTGGAGTGGGGAGGAGGAGGAAGATATTACCAAAGTATATTGCAAACATGTATGAAATTCTCTAAGAATAAATAAAAATATGTATTAAAAATAAATGTCTGATAGTATCCAGCTTCGGATACTTTTTTTTATTGCATCTTCAAAGAACTAAGGTACTGAGTAACAAAGGTGTGGAAAGAACCATTTAGTTGAAAACTAATTGCTGTCTTTGTGCAGATCCTAAAGGGACATAGACCTCTTTTGTGTTTAACCAGTTTACAGCTCTGCTGTAAGTTGTTGGTCAGTCCTGAACATTAAGTTCTTTGAGAATGAACCTCCATGTGGCTGTGTTCACACCAGATTTCTGTGTTTCTGGATTGAGTCTGAACACGGTTGAATGCCCCTGTCTCTACTGCTTCTTCCAGGTCACTAAAAAATTCAAAATGCTCAGCTTCAACCCAGCCATGAAATTCTTGACTTACAACTGCAAGATGGGCTGGGTTAAGGGTAGAGAGAACTTGTGGGACTGGCTAAACAATGGCTGGTCAAACTTGAGACCCATGTCACAAGAGGGAGCCCATGCCTGACATTGCCTTGAGGGCCAAGAACCAGAACTTGGATAGACCTGGGATAGAACCAAACATGACCAGTAAAAAAAAAAAAAGTCAACAAAACGATTCCAATCATCATCAGACTTCATCCAGCAATTGATGGGAGCTGATGAGAGCAGTTGTAAAGACTATAGCCAAACATCATGCAGAGCTTAGGCAATCCTACAGAAGAGGACAAAAGAGTGTAGGAACTAGAGGAGTCAAGAATGGCACAAGAAAACCCTCTGAATCATCTAACCTGTGTTCATAGTGGCTCACAGAGACTGAACTGACAGGGAGCCTGTATGGATCTGACCAAGGTCCTCTGCATATGTCATGGTTGTGTAGCTTGGTCTTGTTGTGGCACTCCTCACAGAGGGAGTAGGGGCTGTCTCTGACTCTTTTGTCTGCTTTTGGGACTCTTTTCCTCCCACTAGGCTGTCTCATCCACCCTTAATATGAGGGGATGCTTCTAGTATGATTATAACTTGTTATGCCATGTTTGGTTAATATCTCTGGGAGGTCTACCCTTTTCTGAAAGGAAAGGAGGAGTAGTGAATTTGCAGGAGAGGGGAGATGAGGGTGGTGTTGGGAGCAGAGGAGGAAAGGAAAACTATGGCTTGGGTATAATACATGAGAGAAGAATAAATACATAAAAAAATGCTCACTTTCTAGTGGTTAAGTCAGGACTCGTTTCTGGTCAGTGGAGCAGGAACAGAAGTGTCACACACTATGAGTCCCCATGGAAACCATGGGTTGACGGTAGCAGGAAAAGCTTCCAGGATCACTGTTTGGAGGGGAAGCATCCTAGAAAGCTACCTTGTCCATGTCAGGCATAAGGACAGAAGCAATAAGCAAATAAACTTCACTGAATTTACTTCTGCTAGTTTGAAATTGTTATGCCCATCATCATGACTAGAAATTGAATGGTTTCATTGGTCCTTCATCATCCCATCTACCTAAATTGATATTTCATCATCTATCTAAGGAGAAAAATGGAATTCTAGTCTGTCAATTTCCAGATCATTTCTTGCACAGCCACCTTATTGATTCATGTCATATTGCTGGGCTATTTTAATATTTGGTTTATATATGTGTTTATGAACATATTTGTGCTTGTTGCTTTAAAGCCTTTTAGAGTGCAGTAGAAAAATCAAATGGATGAGTAAATACATAAAATAAACCTATCTAAAGGAATCTCCTAAGAACAAAAATCCATACTTAATGTAGGATGCTTTGGCAATAAATAACAAACATCCATTCATGGGTATAAATGAGATGTTACTAATGCAGAAATCAACATTAGGGTATTCTGGAAAAAGCTAATGCTAAGATGGCTTGGAATAAAGCATTTCAAGCTGGATTCAGATTAGAGAGAGAGGTTTCAATTCAAGAAGAGCTTGTAGATTGTGTACTAGAGGTGTGTGTGTGTGTGTGTGTGGGAGCTTTATACAGACATACCCAGGTGGGATAATTCTAGAGTGGAATTAGTTAAACAAGAAGGATAAGAAGAGAGCAGAGCATAGGAACAAAGGCAAAGGACGTATTAACAGGTGAATTAAGAACCAAGAATTGGGATGAGTGTGTGTGTGTGTGTGTGTGTGTGTGTGTGTGTGTGTGTGTGTGTGTATTAAAGGAAGAGAAAATGAAGAATAAAAATCCTTTGAGACCAGAGACTAGTTATCTCTACAGACTCAGCTCCCATGAGAAAGTATACAAGATACAGTGGGACAAGAGCCATTATGGAGCTTAGGGAACCTGCACTTGACTGTCCTGCACTTCATTTAAATTCTGAATGATCTCTGTGGGAGGTAGATGGGACTTGGAGAGAAGGGCTGGAAACACTGGGGGAGGCTAGTGGAGTTAACGAAGGCCATGACTGGATTTATAGAGGACATCTGAACTGAAAAAAACAATGTGCTCCAGAATGGAGTTTCCTCCATCAAACAAGCATTTAGGTGAAACTATTTGAAATGCTCTTTCTGTAGAGCATTGATAAAATTTGAGAAATTCATAGGGTTCAAAGCAATTGGTAGAAATTAGTCTTATGTAGTCATGCGTTGTTTTGTTTATTCTTTATGACTCCTTTAAATAAGACAACTTGATCAATGACACTGTAATAAACAGGAAACAGAACAACCCTTTCCTCCATGAGGTGGGAATCAGGTTAGAGAACAAATCAGAAAGCAGAAACCCCAGAGCTGCCTGCATCAGTCCTCTGGAGCTCTTGGCACACTCATAGACCCCTTTCACCATGTTCAGGAAGCTGCTGCCCTGTGGACTTCTCAAATCTGGTCCTCTTATTTCATTTGTTGTTATTGCTACACTGAATCATTTATGAAGAATAAAGGGGTTGCCTTGGATTTCTGGAGCCTTGGAGACTCAGGGCTAAGGAGTCCCATCCAGTACAGGACCTCTTTCAGGTGGGCCACTCTCAAGAACCTTATGACTGACGATAGTGACTGTCAATTTAACTGGATCTAGAAACACCTAGGAGACAAAATCCTGAGCATGTCTGTGAGGGATTTTCTATGCAGCATGGCTAGAAGTGAGGTACTGTGCCTCCAGTGTGGGTGGTACCATTCCCTAGGCTAGGGTTCGATGGCTGAGTAAGGTCAAGGAATTGAGTGAGCACCAATATTCATGACCCTCTGCGTCCTAGCAGCAGATCCACTGTGACAAGCAGCTTCATATTCCTGGCACCATGCTTCTCCTGCCATGCTGGACTGTACTGCCAAACTGGGAGCCAAAGTAAGTTCTTCCTTCTTCAAGTTGCTTTTCTCAAGTGTTTTGTCAAAGTAAGGAGAGAAACAACTAAAACAAGTCCCAAGGAAGTCAAGAGCATTGCATTGTGAGAGAGGCATGTGCAAGGGAAAGAACCACAGTTGGTAGCTTTTATAAAAGACCCATTCTCCAGAGGGAGTGTGATGCCTTGGAGTGTGTGGGAGGGGCATGGGATGGGAGGGAGAGAGGAGAGGAGAGAAGAAGGGAGAGGGAACTAGGATCAATATGTAAATAAGAAAAAAAAGTAAATTAAAAAAATGAAAAGGATGGGAAAAGATGGAGCAATTGTCAGTGACTGGCAAAGAGACCAAAATTAAATACAAAATAAATGAACATAACCTCGCACACACAAGAAGACCCATTCCTAAGGGATATCAATTACCTGCAAATTTCTATGACCCAATCATTTGTTAAAGTTCTCACCTCTTTATACCACACAATGTGAATTGAATTCCAACATGAATTTTAGAGAGACCATCCAAGCCATGTATGTGGGCTGGGAAAGGCACTCCAGTACATGTGTTTTTTTTTTTTTTAACCTCGGTTCCAAAGAGGCTGAAGGTGGCTGGTTGGTTGTGGTCATTGGTCTCTAACTATGTTCATCCTTCTCAGCCTCAGACCATTCCATTTCTGAGCTATAGGCTACATGTCAAAAGTGTTCCATGAATGAAAATTTGGAATGGCTCTTAAAAGGGAGTAAAAGCAGTTTTTTTTCAATTGAGTAGAAAGACATAGCTTAAGTTTTACCATCATAACTCTTTTTTTCAATTATACATACAGCTCAGTAGCATGAAGGATGGCTACATGGTTGTGCAACCATCATCGCCCATCTGCAAACTTTGGCATCATTCTAAATTGACACTCTGTTCCCACTAAAGAGTAACTCTCAACACCTCCCCGCCAGCCCCTGACAACCACTGTTCTACTTCCATTCTCTGGGAATTTGGCTATTGTTGGGACTTCTTGTAAGTAAGATCACACTGTATTTGTCCTTCTTGGGTTTAGTTAACTTAGCATGCCAGTCTCCAAGTTCACCCATGTGGTTCTGTGTATCATAACTTCTTTCTGGTAAAGGAGTTAATGAGTTTTTAATGTACATGCTTTTATCCCAAAGAAAGAAGCAGGATGCTCAGCATTTCCTTAGTCATCTGAGCAGGGAACCACTATTTTCCTGGAGTACCTCAAGGCATTGATGCTCTGTGAATCATAACACAGGAAACACAAACTCTTTATTCAGTTGGCCCTTTCTAGCTTCCCCAGAAAGTGTGAGAAAGGACATTTGACAGCAACTTGGGTCTCAGGTCTGTCAAATCCAGAGGCTGAGCTGGCAGTCATGGTTGTACTTCCTAGAGTGTGAGGCATTATTGCTTTAGGATGCAAACTGGAATATAGATCTGAACAAAATATGTGAACATCTGGCTAACAATATAGCGCTCTCATTTTAACCAGTCATCCAAACACAGTGTCTTTGCATCTGGATGACAACCAGCATGCTGTTATTTTTCTCATTTGATTTTCTCAGCATGAAGATTGGGCATACCCATTTTCACCACCGTTTCATTGAATCAGGTGACATGTACCTTCTAAAGCCCAGGGGAGATCCTCATTGCCACTGCTGCCAATCTCTGCTCTGTTCCTTTCCCTTCTGGGCTGTCCCTGCCCTCCTACTTTCTGGCATATTAGATAGGATTCCAAGAACTTTACCATAGTGATCAGCCATTCTGTCACTTATGATAAAAGGTCGGGGGGGGGTAACTGTTCCCTGGACAATATTCATAGTTCCTCAATTTTATTCAATTCTTCCTCCATCCCATTGGAAATTGTACCTAATGGGTATGCTTTGCAGGATGGTAGAGACTTATGACATACAAGTCAAATAGATCCTCGAATTGTAGACAGATTTTTGCTGAGGCCATCACAGCTGTATGATTTTAGCTGAGGTCACTGAGGTTCAAACCAGCCTGAAAACATTCAGCAACCCATGAATCTTGTCATAGTTCCCTTCTGACCAACTTAACCACTCCACATGCAGCCTTGTACCATGTTTTATGTATTATACTTAGTTTTGGCTCAACTAGTCCGTACTCCAGAGCTAGTTTGGATTGCTGGGTGGTGCTGTCATTTCAACAGGGCCACTTGGGTGACTCCTCTCTGGTCAAGATTATTACCACTTAAAGAAACTGTAACTTGACACTCATTCACTGCTCTATGTAGTTCTGACTTGTCCACATTCCTTAAACAGCAGTGTTACAAACAACCACACCAAGAAGAATGAAACATGCTATTTAAGTAATCAGAGATGTTTCCTAGGAGATAGTCTTATCGTGTGCTGTCATGAGACAGGTGTTAGCTTATATCTGTGAGGAGGTGCACATGTTATATATAACCCAAAGTAAGGATAATACAGACTGGTATTCCTCCAGAATGAGAAACATGTAAAATCGTGTATCTTTGGGACCTGAATGTCACACAGGAAATGCTTTCCAAGAGTGGCCTGTGTCAGGGAAAGGAGGGAGCAGATCTCAGGGTTTGGCTGGCCCTTATTTCTTACTGAAATGGTAACCTCAGTAGGAGACCTTGTCTTAGAGAGTATGGTGGAGAAGTGATTAATATATCCAATACCAACTTTGGCCTCTCTATATGCCTACTCAGGCAAGCACACCTATACACACAAATCACACACACACACACACACACACACACACACACACACACACACACACACACACACGCACGAGCAATTTTGATGGCTGATTTTGATTGTCAACTTCGCTGAATTAAGAATCACTTAATTGATTAACGAGGCATACCTTTGGGTACAAGTGTGAGGGCTTTTTCAAAGAAGACTAACTGCGAAGGGAAGACCTGCCTTAAATGTTGGTGCTGCCATCTCATAGGCTGTGTCCCAAGTTAAAGAAAAGGAGGAAAGGGAGAAAGACAGTTGACTACGGGCGTTCAACTTTACTCAGCTCCCTGGCTGGTGCCCTGGTACAAACCATCCCCATCACATAGCTTTCTTCATGGTGCACTGAATCCCTCTGAACTGTAAACCAAAATAAAGCCTTCATCTGCTAAGTTGTTCCTCATCAGGTTCTGGGTCACAACAGCAAGAATGGGAAGCTGTACAGCAAGCAATGATAGAAGCTGGTGCTTAACTGACAATGGAGAGTAAGTTGAAGAGGGGAATTTTAAATATCTCAGCTTTTCATTGCAGTTTGAAGGATCATGGTGGCTTGTCCCACAAGTTAAGGTCAGCCTGTTAACTGAAGAGTGCTCATGAGATTACATTTGGAAGAAGTCTGAAGGCTTAGAAGCCATCCATGTCTTTCTCAGTGTCTTGAGGCTAAATAAAAACAGTTACAGGCTTGGTAAGCCATTATATCTTGTTTTCTGATACTTAAAGACCTTTATTGTGATTGTCATAGGAAGGACATGATGGATAAATAGTATAGAAGGACATCTCCCTTAGAAGCACACCTTCCCCCTCAGAAAGACACTTGCCCCCCCCCCAGTAGAATTCTAAGAGACCTGCAATAAGAAGAAAGTATACCTGCTAAAATGAGCTACAATGATTGAATAATAACTATAAAGTAAAACAGCAAGTTTCAGGAAATGGTGACAGATAGTATATAATCTTGATTTAAAAATGGTTTATCTGTATGATGAGTACAAAAAGGTTCATGCACAATGACAGTAATAATCACTGTTGCATGCTGGGATTAGAAGGCAAAGGTTAGTGGAGGGAGCAGCTCTGGTTTTGATTTTATGTATTTCTAGAACAATGTCATTTTAGTGAGGAAACCACACCCCAAATTAAAAGGACATTAGAGGGTTTGAATAATGGGAACTGCTCTCATGCAGTTCTTACTTTGAAGTTTCCTACCCTCCTGGTGGTGGTTTTAGAGAGACAGATGGAAATGACATGAAGCAGTTCTTTGATAGCCCAGTGGGCAAGTCCTTCCTGAAGGATCAAGCTCAGTTCTCAGAGGTTTCCAGTGGCCTGGGTGATCAAGTGTGGAGAGACTCACTCACAAATGAGACTTAAAGCCTTGTTTGGCTCAGAAAGCTGCTTTTATTGAATGCTTCCATGCGCTAACAAATGTCTGAGGCTACCAAAGAGGAGAGGAAGAGGCAGAGCAAGCAGAAATATTTCAAAGAAATGGATCAGGCTAGAGGAGCTGCGTTGTTTGGAAACTGTTTATTGCCTCACAGTATTTAGGTTGAAGTCTTCTTTGGATTGGATGGTACCTTCCAATCTCTAAAAATGACTGACTTCGATAATTATAGAAGAGAACTTTCTCATGGGGCTATCCTTACAATCTGCTCACAGCTGAGTTGGAATGCCCTACAAATGCTTTATGTGGGCAACATTCTGTGTAATTTTATTCTATTTGGATTTCCCATCCTTTGTAAAGAGAATAAATAGCTTTCTTGTGAGTAGCATTTATGGTAGTACAGCTGTAATTAGTTTTATTACTTCGCAGAATCTTTTTCCTGCTTGTCTTTTTGTTCCAGCCTGGGGCACTGGGTTCCATCAGTGCCTTCTTGTGGCTTGATCTTGATCTTGTTGGTCTACAGCAATTGGCTGATAAAACTTATAAATCTTGTGTTTATCACCTGCCAGGTTTTGTTGAGAGGTTTAGCTTTTCCCCTTTACAAGCTGTTTAAGTGTTCTAGCCATAGAGACCAGATGGTTTTCTATGCCCTTGATGTTTCCCTTGGTGGTTGATTATTCTGAGATGTTTGAAGGCTGTACCAGGGTGGGATAGTAGAATGGAATAGTTTTTATAGTTATTTTAGTTAGCATCCATGCATTTATGCCTTTGCCAACATAAAAGAATAGTCAGTCTGAAGTCTGGAAATCACTTGAAAGTAATGGCTCTGTTCATTTTAAAACCATGTGGAGAAAGCCCAGGTTTTGAGTAATCATTAATAAATAATTACCATTTTGTTAATACCTCTTGCCAGTGTCCAGATAAGAATGGTAGATGACAGGGTTGTTATTTGGCTCAAGATTTATTAGAATGCACTTGTTTCCTATTCCTTTATAGATGGGAGATTTCAGGGGCCACATGAAGAGCAATCTGTGTCCATATCAAATAAAATATTTGTAAGTTGATCAATATATACAAAGGGAAAATATTTCCCTATAAGCTTGAGACTAGTGCATTCCTTGTAGATGCTCAGTATCTTAGTTATGATTTCTATTGCTGTGAAGAGACAGTCTTCACAACACTTTTATAAAGGAAACTATTTAATTGGGGCTGGCTTAAAGTTTCAGAGGTTTAGCTTATTATCATCATGGCAAGAATCATGGTGGTAAGTAGGCCGACATGGTGCTGGAGAATGAGCTGAGAGTTCTACATCTTGATCTATAGGCAGCAAGGACACTATGAGCCACACTGAGTGTAGCTTGAACATATGATCTCAAAGCTTGGCTCCACAGAGAAATGCTTCCTCCAACAATGTCACACCTATTCCAATAAGGTCATACCTCCTAGTAGTGCCATTTCTTATAGGCCTATGGGGACCATTTTCTTTCAAACCACCACACTCAGTAAATATGTACTCCATAATTTGGGATTCCTGACCAGTGTTACACAGATTGCTTTTACTGCTGGTGAATGACAGAGCATAGAATCAATTGAATGTGCAAAGAATTTCAGTGACATATGGACAGAAACACGACAGGTTTCCTGATAAAGACAGCAACTGGTGGTAGGCAGTCAGACAAACAGAAAATAAACAAACTTCCAAAATGTACTCAGCTCTTAGTGAGGACTTAGCCTGCAGCCAAGGATACCTCTGGAGTCAGGGCATGTTGAATTTATTGCTAGTACAATGAGAGTGCATAGATCATGGGGACTGTGAGGAGTATGAAGATAAGAAGATGCTATAAGAATCTTGTGTGTGATGTGGGCTTTGGTTGTTTCATTTGAGGAGGAGCTAAGTAACCAGATCATTGTTGTAGATTGAATATTGCTAAATGACTAGGGCCTAGTGTCTCCATAAATCTTATGTCTGTGGAGATCAGGCTAGGCAGGACAAAGACTAAGCTGAGATTTTGAAAGATGTAGCAATGAAGAAAAGAAGGGGAAGCATTGTACTGAGTGTCATTCAGCCAGAGTAGGTGGCTTTGGATTATTTTATTTCAGCTGGACATACAAAGGCAACTAACTCATGGTAAAACCTGAGCTTATGTATCTGGAATCACTCATTCCTAGATGTTGGTAAAGGTTTACTTTCTTTCTCAGACAACAGTGAACAACAGCATCTTGCCCCTGAGCAACTGGGAATCTGTTTTAGGAAGGGCTATCATTAAGACTGCTGACATCTCATTGATCCCATCTCTGGCCTCATCCATGTAGAGCAGATAGGCCTTAGAGGCAGGATATTGATAAGATATCCCTTCTCTGCCCTTAAACAGTGTCCTGCCCAGGATTTTGTGCTTCCTAAGTGCTCTTTAATTTTTCCATTGACAGACACTTGTATATATTTATGGAATATGGTATGATGCTTTGATATATGTAAATCATATGAACAAGTCAAAGCAATTATAATAACATATCCACCACACGATTTAGCACATCCTTTTACTTTTTGGAGTGCTCTCATTTAAAATTCACTTTTTTAGCAATATTGAATTATAGAATTTCATTAACTCTGATCACCATGTTGTACCACAGACCTCAACAAATTGCTCTTCTTGTGTTGAACTTTGTACCTTCCGATCAATATCTCTTCATCATAGTCCCCCTTCCCTAGTCTTTGGTTCCTGCCATTCTGTGCCATGTTTTTGTGAGTTTGTACACTTTTACATCTTACATACAGGTAAGACTGGACAATATTTGGCCTTCTGTGTCTGGCTCAGCATAGTGCTCTTCAGATTCATCTGTGTTGTTACAAATGACAGAATTTAAGATTCTGTCCTTTATTGAAATTACCATGGGACTCACCAGAGAATCCTAGCATACTGAGTTGTTGATGAAGGCCTGGATCTGGAATGAAGATCTCCAAACAACAATGCATTCCATTCTGCCAACTCATCTAAACTACCTCTTGCTTTAGTTCCCAGAACTGAATACATCTGTGTTACTATCTGTGTTAGTTACTTGTTTGCTGTGGCCAAACAGTCGGTAAAAAGCAAGTAAAGCAGGGGAGGGTTTCTTTCAGCTCCCATTCTGACTGGATACAATTCCTTGTTAGGGAAGGAATGCTGAGGGGGTGAGTGTTAGGCAGCTTGTCACATTCCCTCTAGAATTTGGAAGCAAAGAGAAATGGATGATGGTGCTAACATTACTTTCTCACTCTGTTATTCTATGCAAGCCCCCATTCCATGGGCTGGTGCTCCTCACATCCAGGGTAGGCCTTCCATTCTTAGTGAAAAATCTCTGGAAATGCTCTCACAGTTACTCCCAGAGGTGTGTCCTAGGTGAGTCTAAATCTAACCATGTTGAAAATGAAGATTGACTCATCACACAATTTTTTCCTAAAAATTCAGTCATTAAACTGGGCAGTGGTGGCTCACACCATTAATCCCAGCGCTTGGGAGGCAGAGGCAGGCAGATCTCTGGGCTCGAGGCCAACATGGACTGTAGAGTGAATTCCAAGAAAGCTAGGTCTATACAGTGAAACCCTGTCTTGAAAATCAGACAAACAAACACCCCACCATCACCAAAATGCAGTCATGAGCTATGGTTGATAGCCTAGTGATAGAGCCTAACATGCTCTAGGTTCAATCTGTGGGTCACATAAATAAGTGTTTCAAACTGTAGCCACTTATGAATAATTTACAGATGTGTTTTCCCATTTACTTTAACCATTAATAATTATTTTATGCCTTCAAAATACAGAGAAATCACAAGTGTAGATACAATGTGCCCCTCTAGTCCAATTATTCACAGATGGCTTATGCTATCATAAGAGAACACTTTAGGCACCCAGCAGAAATCACTAGTATGCACGCCAGAGTGGGAGACAGAAGCCAGCCTCCAGGGATCCCCAGTCACTTGATATGCTTTATCACTGGCACTTCCTCTAAAGGGGAGCCTAGGAGCAGGGAGAATGACTTAACAGGTGCTTTCTGCATTTCATTGATGAGCAAATTGAAACATGAATAATGTTCTTCCTTAGTTATATCATTAACAGTAAAGATTGGATAGAGCCTAGGTCTTCTGGGCACAGAATCTGTATATTTTTCTGCAAGACTATTTTGTCATGAGTTCTAGGCTTTAGATCAGAGTTTTATTGCCAATAAGACTAATGGAGTGATGGCGTGGTCCAGGGGATAAAGGTGCTTGCTGCCAAGCTAAATAAACAGATTTTAATCCCTGGAACCCTCACACTGCAAGGAATGAAGCAATTCCTGAAGCTGTTGTCTAACATTCACATGTGCAAGTGTGTAGACACATGGATATGCCAGTGTACACACACATGTGCAATAGATAAATACATTTAAAAACAACAACAACAAAAGATTAATGAGGAATTGATCAGCTTAACTGTTCTTTCTTTTTCTGGCTCTCCTAGCCAGCTGACAATGGTATGTCTGTGGAGCAAAAGGGCCCATGTCCAGCTCAGGTGTTCACAATGGACGCAGTCTGTCCTGGAGATCCATCTAGTATATTGACATGCAGAAACAGGCCCACGCCTCCAAGGATGGAAGCAAAGTTCACTGTGATGCTTTGCAATCAGAGGAGGCAGTAATACCGAGTGGTTGTTACCTCCATATAGTAGTGGAAATGGGTAAGTAAGCACTCTGCCAAACTGGCAGCTCATGGTTAGCTTGGCCTTTCAGACAGTAAGCCCCCATGACACAGCCTCCAGAACTGTTAAGGAGTCTATGAAAGTGGCCTCCTAATGAGTTGTAAGGCCTATGCTGGCAACAAAACAACAACAAAAATCAAACACGGACTTTGTGATGTTAAACACATAGCACTTATCACATAGGAGAATACAAGGTTTCAGTAATTAATTGGCCAAGACCCCATTTTTTTTAAAAAACATATCTTTTTTTTTTAATTTGGTAACTTATATTGTTTTCTTGTGGTTTTCACATTATGCATTCCGATCTCATCCATCTTCCCATTCCCCCACCCCCATCCACACTGACAACATCCATTCCAAAAACCAAACTGAACAAACAAAGCAAAACAAAGAACAAGAAAGAAGAAGGAGGAGGAGGAGGAGAAGAAAAAGAAGGAAGAATCTTGTTGAGGAAGCTGTAATGTGGCCCGGTGAGTCACACACAAACACACACACACACACACACACACACACACACACACACACACACACACACACACACATTTTACCCTTCAGTCCTCTATCTTTCTTTGCAAATGTTAATTGCCATGAGTCATTGCTCTGATTTTGGTCTGATTTGAGGTCTCTGTCCCCTGTCATACCATCAACAATAGTCTTTCATGTGGCTCCCTCTTGACTTCCTCTTGCCCCGTGTCATGAATATCCTGCAGTTTTGGGCCTGTAGGCTCATCCCTTCTCATGCTCTAGCAGTTCATAGATGAGGTGGATGTTGGGGTGGGCCAACTCACAGCCCTGGTCATGGGCCTGGGTGTCAGCTGGACTGATCACCCTGCCAGATTTCTCCCATTGCAAGGCTCTGTGGATGGCAGTGGGGTTTGTGAATGTGGTTGTCTGATATTAAAGCCGCACCAGTGTTCCTAGTCAATGTTTCTCCTCACATTGATTTGTACACACTAGAATAAACCCTAAAGCTCTCAGAAGTGCTCAAACTTCCAGGAATAATTCTAGGCAACAGTGACTGGGTTGAATATGAAGGAGGTCCATTACATATGGACCACAATCCTTCACCCTTACCTAGCTACACCATGGCCCTAGTGACTTTATCACTTCTCCTATACCTGCTTGAGCTTGGTTATGTGCTATTTTTATAACTTAGTGGATTCAGGAGGTCGTCATGTGGTGCCATATGTATTTCCCTACACAGATTTGCACATCTGCCATTGTAATCAGCAGAACTCACTCTGCCAGTTTGCTGGTCCTACGAAAAAGATGGATGCCACAGAGCACGACATGGAGCAGAGCCACTTCCAACTGTGCTCAGCTGTGACCATCTGAGCCCAGCCAACTTATATATATGTGATAGTAAATCATGTTTGATTCAAACCAGTGTGTTGGGGTACTCCTCCATGTGGTATCTTTGTGGCAGTATAGCTAACAGATTCCCCATAATGTCTGAGTGCCACAGTATGAAGTCAAGTTGACTTCTGTGGCGTATTAGCATTTAGCCATGATGAAAACTGTCTTTGCCATCTTTACTGAGAGAGAAAATAAAAGTGCCTACGCACAGAAGCATATGGGCTTTTGCACATCGATGCAGGGGGATGGTGCTGACATGGTGCATAGTGCCACACTGGCACAGATCAGATTCTCTTCCCTCTTGTGCTGGCAACTCCATGCCCAGCAAAGGGCCCTGCAGATCCCTGTATCTATCAAGTTCTGACTGCTTCAAGATAGACAGGTACACACTGATGGATTCTGCAGTTTTAGATTTCACAAGTTAAGTATGACTCAAGTGACCTGTGTGTGCCCAAGTAGCAGAATGGATTTCCACATGTTCAGTGATTTTCACGTGATGATAGAATTATTCAGGTCATGGATATATCTATACACGCACACCTGTATTTATTTTAACTAAATGGGAGCAAAAGCAAGAATTATTTCTCTTTTTCCAAATTCTATATAGCATCTTCATCTATGTTCCCATTACTGCATGATTAGATCACTGCATTTTTGTTTTATTTTATTTTATTATTTTTTGGTCAATGACATTTGAAGGGAAGAAAACAGCCCCAGAAACATTACTCTATTCAAATAGCTTTTATTTGAATATGGTCCTTCTATGCTGGTGTGAAAGTGACACAAACTATCAAGTGCATGGTAGCAATTGCTTTCCAGGTCATTTTAACTCATTTGGGCAGCTCCTTCAGCGATCCTCATCTAGTGGGCCACAGAACAGCTGCTTCTCATTGTGTAAGACCCCAGTATACAAACAGCACAGAGAATGGAGGCGGAGACCCCTGGCATTTACTGTGGCCCATAACCCTACCAGCAGTGCAGCACTGTACCTTGGCTGTGGTCCGCCCCTTCATCCAGCCTACATAAATAACCTCCTGTGGTCCCCGAGCCCTGGGTGGGAGAGGGGGAAAGACTCGCCAACCCTGACTTCCAAACTACCTCAGTAAGGATCAGGTTAATGATAATTTTCTTAAATGATATCTAAATCCTACTGCCCATGTCATGCATGTCATTGGTCCCTCCTGATGTTTAGTCTGTAGGAAGAAGTATTTTGAATTGGATTGTCTTTCCTCCTCACATTTTTTTTTTTAGCTCTAACACCGTTTTTAAATTATAATTTCTTTTTGTTTTTCCTCAGTCCCTTATCAAATCAGGCATCTGGCTTTCAAGTCTAAGAATCCTTTCATACCTTTAGTTATGCCTTAAAATGTTCCCACTTTCCCCCTTCTTTTGTTTGAACCTAAGCTGTTTGTTCGAGGAAGGATTTGCTAAGGTAAAGCCAAATAGCAGGGCCTGTGTGTCCCTTTGTATTGTGCTCCTCTCCAGACCCAGGCTAGATGCAATAAGGGAAAGTTCCCTTTCATCTAGAATGGTAAGGTATGGGCAGGACCAAAGGAGGCCACTGTCCTCTTAGATGAAGAAGACAGAGCTTGAATAGTAACCCGTATGAGAGAAATACAAATCAGATCCTGTTCTGGCTCTACTCTGCTATACTGTCTTGCAGAACTATGATAAGCAATCCAAAGTTCTCATAGAGAAAACTACATGTGCTACAGCATAAAAACCTAGGTCAGTGTCAAAGGCTCAATTTATTTCCTCATTGTTGATGGAAAGATCCTGAACCCTGGTAAAACCAATTGTGCACTAACCTGGCCCCTTAAAAAGCACAGTTCAGTCTGATGAATGTAGCATGGAATGTGTAAGAAGTTTCTGTAGGAATATTGACATTTTGTCCCTAGAATTATTTCACACTAAGGCTCTGCTACTAATTTGGTCCAGCTTGGTTTAGCCACAGTGTTTTCTTCCATTGGCCTCCCTTACTCACTTGGCATTCTGACTTAAGTTGACATGACCTTTGCCTGCATGAGATATGATTACTAGTGTTTTCTTCCACCCTACCCAGACAATATTCATATAAGGAGAACACCTGTGTCCTTTAGAACCAGTATTCCAGACAAGCGGAGAGTAAATGGGGATAGAGGTCAAACAAGACATCTTGGAAGACTAACAAAAAAAAAAAAAAAAAAAAAAAAGAGATGCACATATAAAAATCTTTCTAGAAATCCCTCAATGTAAGTTATAAACAAATGCAAAGACATGTATGTTTTGGTCTATCTATGCTTGTCATCCTCACACTTGGGAGACCAGCCTTGGTGACATAGGGAGTTTGAAGCTATCCTGGTTTACATAATACACTGTCTCAAAACAAAACAAAAACAAAAAAGCTAACCCAATCCAAAACAAAATAATCAATTTAATATGAAAAGAATACAATCAATACAATAATCCTGGCTCTAAACAAGAGTAGTTCTTAAACATTCTAATGCCACAAATTCAAAACCCAAAACTCTCATAACTAGAAATTATTATTATCCCAGAGGTTTAAGTTCAGTGTCTATTTCCCTGCTGTTTAATAAATGAAAATAATAAATAATGAAAATAATTTCCTTTGTGATGTTTTCATTATAAATTCCCATGTCTAATGAGAATGTATTTTCAAGTCAGGGGGATAAGCACATCTCTGAATCGTAAAGCTCAATTAGAAAAACATATTTCTTACTCTACTCTGAGGGTCAGCTGGCACCATTTAGTGAAGTCCATATCATACTATATTTTCAAAGCAATATATTTTCCACATGGGATTTTCTACACGTGAATTAGGCATCAGAATTCTGGTGAAGGCTGAGGGAGTTAGTTTCAACTCAGCTGGCAAAGCAAGCATCCCAAGGAAACATGTCTTGGATAAAGCTCATAGAGTCACCTACCTTAGCCTTGCTTAGTGTAGTGTGAATACAATGCATTTCCAAGATAGCGTGTTACTATAGGAAATTACCTTGTAATTGTGTTGATTGCTCAGAAAAAAGAAAACAAAGATTCCTGGAATTTGTTCAATTAAAAGTCCTATCCCTTGGGGCCGGTGAGATGGCTGGATTTGTAAAGTGCCATACATGCCTGAGGGCCTGAGTTAGATTCCTAGCAAGCATGTAAAAAGCTCACTGCAGTAGTTCAGACTTGTAATCCTAGTGAGTGCCCTTAAACAAGCATATGCACTCGTGTGCATGCATACATAGACACACAGACACACGCATACATAGACACACACAGACAGATACACACTGAGACACACACAGACACACACAGACACACACACACATAGACACATGCACACACACACATGCAGACACACACACACATTGAGACACACACATAGACACACATTGAGACACACACACACACACACACACACAGACACACACACACAAAATAGAAATAAATAAACCCCTTCTTAAAGGCAGCAGTGTTCTGCTTCTTTACTGGAACACATTTTGAGCAAAATAATACTAAATCATTTCTGTTTTCCTTTCCAGATTTAAAAATATTTAAAATCACCTGTTCTGTGCTAAGCCATAAAAAAACAAACATTTTGGCAAACAGCTTTCCTGCTATATTTCCTATAATCCTAAAATCTTACAATTTTAGTAATATCTAAGTGCAGAGATATTATCAGTGATACGAATTGGTACCAGGTAGTGAGATGGAAAAAGCATTCAATGCTGATCACCCCAGCACTCCACTTCATGTGAATTTTCACATAACTATTTACAGTTCACTTGATTTTTGTAAGTACCAAGTTCATGGTTACTGCAGAGTTCCAGGACACTTAACCTTCCACACCCTGACAGTTTTATTTTATGAAGTCTGCAGCATGGAGAGAAAGCATCACATTCATGTAGGATTCTTTGCCTAGATTTCAGTATCATCAAAACATACTGCTTTTAATCTGCATTTCAAATTGCTTTGGAATTGGGCCATGTTTTCCAATTACATTGCTAAAAACTTCACAAGCTTTCTCTGCAGTTCCTAGTCTAAATATTTTCGTCACGGGATGGATCCTGCATGCAATACACTTGTTCCAGTTTTAAAATATGGTGCTTCGCAGAGCACACATGGAAAAGCAGGCAGTGGCCTCTCTAGTGTAAATCTTTTTCTACGTCAAAGACCAGAGACACTAACTGAAGGCCATGTGCATTGAACACTGCTGGACAGCACCTAATTTATGCACATGGAAGTCATTAGCCTGATGGAGCTGACATTCTCTGAGTGCCCCTGGTGTAATATTTTTCCATATATTTTGTTTAATTTGGTGTTTTCAATTCCAACAAAGTAGGCATTGTTATGTCTATTTAAAAAGCAAAGCCACTGACCTGAAGTTAAATGGCTTGTACAAGATCACACAGCTGAGAAGAGATGGAGCTGGGCTCAAGCCATGGTTCTCAATATCAAATATATTTTACTATCAATGGCCATATTGAAATGACAGCCCAGCAAGGAACCTTCTGGTAGAGATCTTGATCCTGGACTCAGGGATGAAACATCAGCATGCCTTTCATCAGAGGTGTCCTAGGTCCACCTTAGCAAATGTACACTTGTGTTTGCATTCATTTAGAATCAATAATTCCCATTTAAGATGTCTTTACTTGTCATTGCTTATAGCATGTAACGTTTATGTCATAATATATTATCAGGCCCATGTTTGCCTATCCAACATTATTATTTTGTTGTTATTATTATTATCATTATTGATTCTTATGTCTTTAGTTTCTTCATTCCTAGCCCACATCCTTTCATATTCTTCTGTAAACCAGTGTCTTTGGCTTTCTTCTTTCTGTTAGTGCTTACATTTTCTTGAGACTTTCTCCCTTCATTTCTTTCTCCCCCCCTTCCTTCTTTTTTTTCCTTCAATGCCACATAAAAATCATGGCTCTTTACTGGTCCTGTGGAAGAAAATAGAGCTTGCTTTGTTTAGTATTAAACAGTACGAAAACAGGCAAACATGATTTTTTTTCAACACCCAAACATTGGTCTTCTTATGGCCGATTGCTCTTCCTCATTCTGCTATAAAAAATTGTTAATGAATTTTTCACTTGGATAGATGCTGAATTAATACAGTTTATGCTAAAATTATAGTTCTCAGGGTGGGAAGTAAGATATTGGAGAGACAAAAGTCCCCTCTGGATTTGTAGAAAGCACAGGTACTGGCAGATAAAACAAGAATTAGTGCTTGTTTTCTGACTTACTGCCTCCACTCCCACACTTTAAAGTTTGGTGTGTATGGGTGTTCAACTATGTGAATGTCTGTGTACCATGTGTGTGCTTGTTGCCCTCAGAGGTCAAAATGGGAAATTGGATCCCTTGAGATTTAGTTATAGATGGTTGTGAACCACCAGTAGTTGCTGGAAATTGAACCTCTGGAAGAGCCGAGTAATTTCTTCAGGCCTCACCCTTTGTGTTTTAACTCAGAAATGTATATGGATAT
Source organism: Cricetiscus sungorus (assembly GCA_030556225.1). NCBI lineage: Eukaryota > Metazoa > Chordata > Mammalia > Rodentia > Cricetidae > Cricetiscus > Cricetiscus sungorus. The sequence continues at coordinate 15,874,906 of JANBXA010000729.1, forward strand.
AGAGAAAAAGAAAAGGAGGAACTCTTATGGAATTCTAAGGCTTGGGAATGATGCTGGTAGGAAAAATCCTTAACCATGAGCTGAAGGATGGCTGCCACCTTTCACATATGTTCTAACAGACTGTACAGTGGGACCTTCTTGGGAAGTGCTGAGAAAGAGACAGGTGGAAATTGTCATGCTCTAGAAATGTGGGTTAAACTTTATAACACTGTTAGTTAGGCATGTCTCCAAGGGACAAAGATCCCTGGTTCAGGTTGCACCATGAAGCTCAATTCTTTATATGCTTCTGCACACTGGAGTCTAATACCCAAGCGAAATACGATGCTCATACTTGCAAACCCTTTTGAGAATCTACTAACCTGTGTATTAACACCTAACACAATTTCAAAGCATTTACATGGTGAACATGATACAAAGCATAAACTAAAATTTTCAGAAACAGTCTGCACACACCTTGCAGGTTCCAAGGTCCACACTCTAGCCAGACCCTTATTTGTTAGCTGCTGACTTCTGCATGTTTCTTATTTCCCAGTCTTTCCTTGTCTGTGCAAAGGGTATGAGAATTGTTCCTCTAGATGGAGCTGTCCTTGTTATTAAATGTGAAACTCTACAGAGAATATAAGGGGACACACACTAAACCATAAGGAATGCTCACTCCTGTTAGCAAGGAATCATCTGTGAGTTTTAATGCCTTGATCAATAAGCATTTGCTTCTCCACCTCTTGCTTTTAGTCATTTGCCTTTTGCCCAGTGTAATCTATCACTAGTGCCCAAGAGGGAAGCAGCTTGGCTGATTAAGCTTCTCTCTGGATAAAACCTAGGGAGTGCAGATCAATAAAGAACAATTTTCAGATGGCAGTACATTTACTTCTAGTCTTATGTTTGTTTTGTGGTGGAGCTCATTTTGGAATAAGATACTATGGATTTCCAACTTCTGGAAGATATCTTGAAAGGAGTATAGGCACTAGGATAGAAGTTCAAAAGGAAGAATACATCATTGTTTTTTTCAGGATCAAGTCCGTGCCCACATCCATTTCTTCTGTATTTTCCCTTGTTGCCCTCCTTAAGAGAGATTACAAATAGACAAGGGCTGATGAGACCCTGCTCCTCCCTAAGGAGCTGTAGGCAGTTGTTTGTTGTTGAGGAAAGGAGAACAATTCTTAAGTGGTATAGCCACTGCAATTTGCTGTTACTCAAATAAATAACCAAATACCTAAGTTCATGTAGGCAGCTTTAATTAAATGTGTGAATGCACACAGGCACATGCGCACGCGCGCGCACACGCACACACACACACACAAGCACACACACATGAGCACACACACACACACACACACACACACACACAAGCACACACACAGAATGAAAGTATGAGTGTGACTGGATTTCTTGTTGGAAAGAAGAGGTTTGGTGGGAAGAAGAGGAGAGAGGAGATAAGCAAGAGATGACAATAAAGGGTGAATATCATCAAACTACCTTTCATATAAAAAATATATACACAGTGTACTCATAACCTTTTCATTGCTGTGACAAAATATCATGACCCAAAGCAACTTATAGAAGACAGTTTATTTTGGCTTATGGTTGCTGAGTCCATAATGGCTGGAAGGCATTAGGTAGCTGGAGTCAGAAGCTATGATATCATATTTCTATTTATGTGCATGAAGCAGAGAGAGGGAAATTTAAGTGAGGCTAGGCTACAAACCTTCAAAGCCTTTCCCTTGTGACATACTGCCTTCAACAAAGTTCCTTGTCCAAGATGTTCCATGATATCCTCAAACAGTGCCACCTACAGAGGACCAGGAGGTCAAATACATGAGCTTGTGAGGGTCATTTCTTATTCAAACCAGTGTGTGTGTGTGTGTGTGTGTGTGTGTGTGTGTGTGTGTGTGTGCATGCGTGCATGTGTAAAATTGTGAAAGAATAAATATATAAAATACTAGATGTGTTAGAAGCAAGTTATTCCTGGGGAAAGAAGTATAAGTTTTTACAGCATGCCAGGCCCCTTTCCTTCTCTTCTCTTCTCTTCCCTTCCCTTCCTCTCCTGTATCTTTTTTTTTTTAAAAAAAATCTTTTTATTATGGTAAAATACACACTGATATTATTTTTAACTATTTGGAAAATTTCATTTCAGTGACATTAAGAATATTCAGGAGAACAAGAAAGAGATACTATAATAGATGGAGCCATTATAGATTTAAGAAGAAATATGGCACTAGGGAAATGCCCAGAGATCTACAAGGATGACCCCAACTAACAATCTAAGCAATAGTAGAGAGGCTACTTAAATGCCCTTCCATGATAATGAGATTGACAACTACCTTATATGTCATCCTAGAGCCTTAATCTAGTAGCTGATGGAAGCCGAAGCAGATACCCAAAGCTAAATACTAGTGGAACTCTGAAATCCAGTTACAGAGAGGGAGGAGTAATGAGCAAAGGGGTAAAAAACAGGCTGGAGAAACCCACAGAAACAGCTGACCTGAACAAGGGGGGGCTTATGTACCCCATTCTGACAGCTTGGAAACCAGCTAGGATCAACCTAGACCCCCTGAATGTGGGTGTTAGTCAGGAGGACTGGGCAGTCTATGGGGCCTCTAGTAATGGATCAGTATTTATCCCTAGTATATGAATGGTCTTTGGGAGCCCCTTCCACATAGAGGGATACTCTCTCATCTTAGACACATTGGGGAAGGCCTAGGCCCTGCCCCAAATGATATGAGAGACTTTGAAGACTCCTCATGGAAGACTATACCCTCCCTGGGAAGCAGAAAGGGGGTGGGCTGGGGTTTGGTGGGGGTGATAGGGGATGATAGGAGGGTGAGGGAACTGGGATTGACATGTAAAGCAAGCTTGTTTCAAATTTAAATAAAAAAGGGGAAAAAACAAATAATGCTGCTATGGAAAAAAAAAGAATTTCCATAATTTTGTGTGCCTATCACCATTATCCACTTCCACAACTTGCATCATCACAAACAGAAATTTTCAGTATCCCAAGCAGAAATTTCAAATATACCAAACAGTAGCTCTTTATCCCTCTTCTCCCAACTCAGGACAACCACAATTTTACTTACAGTATCTATGAATTTGATTATTATACCTACTTCATGTAACAGGAATCATGTGGTATCTTCCCTTTGGTGATTAAGTTATTTATTACAGCCTAAAATACTAAAGTTGCATGGATGTTGCAATTGGTGCTGAGGCTTCCTTATTTTTAAAAATTGGATAATGTGGTGGTTTGAAAGAAGATGGCCTCCAAAGGGAGTGGCATTATTAGGAGGTGTGGCTTTGTTGGAGTGGGTGTACTTGTGAGAAGAAGTGTATCACTGTGGAGGGGATTTGAGGTCTCATACATGATCAAGCCTCACTCAGTGTCTCAGACCACTTCCTGTTGCCTGTAAGTCAAGATGTAAGAACTCTCAGCTCCTTCTTAGCACCATGTCTACCTACATGCTATCTTGCTTCCTGCTATGATGAAAATAGACTAACCCACTAACCTGTACTCAAGCCATCACAATTTAATGTTTTATTTTATAAGTTGTCATGGTCATGGTGTCCCCTCACAGCAACTGAAACCTTAACTAAGACGACTCGTATTCCACTGGTTTTTATATCATCTTCTTCTAGCTCCTTACTCTATCTCTGGTCTCATACAATAGCCTATGCAAATACTTCTTCTTCATTGAGTTGATGCTTCATCACCTCAGTGACATAGACCAGACTGAACTTGCTCTCCTTACCTGGGATCTGGTCCATTTTTTCCCCACCAGTGGCTCTCCACCCTTCCAGACACTCATCTGTGAACACTGCTCCTCTATTCCTGGTGTTAGGGAGTAAGGTAATATAAGACACACTAATTGCTTCAAGTTATAGTCCAGAGTGAGAGACAGAAATGGACTTCAGAGTTATGGGAAAATGATACAGACTTGTGTGCTCTTTCTGGTTGAAAAAACAGAAAACCTGAACAGATTGTCTGGCTCATCAGTAAAAACACATCTTGCTAAACCAAAAATGGTACAAAAACAGAATGAGTAAGGCTGAAGGTCCTGCCTGGCTCTGGGCAGCAAGCAGGCAATAGGAGAAGTCATGTGCTTCTGTGAATTAATGGAATAAAATGAGCTGTGGTTAGGGCTAAGCTCCCTGCTTGCAGTAAGTGTACCCACAGCACTCCATCAACCTTTGACACCTGCTTAGTGAGTGCTGAAGGATGCCTTAGTGACACTGCTAATGCACACAGCAGTCTTAGCAGCAGAGCCACCTCCCCCCAGCCACTTGGCTGCTTGTTTGGGGGATGAAAGGATGGAGTGTAACAATCCTAGGCATCTCTTTCTTCTATCTGGGAACCTAGGCAGGGACCTTAATGGAATCTCCATCTCTATTAGAGAAATGGAGAATGAAGGTTCCATCAAACATCTAAACTCAAAGATACCCAGGTCGTGGGGTAACTGGGGCAGTGTTTGCTCTTCACTCTTCACTCACACTAAAACTACCCTTGATATGTGACTTCACCCTATACTCTAACAACCACTTTATAGTTTGTCTGCCTTAAAGAAAAGTCAATCAATGTTCAACAAAAGAACACGGAAAGAAAAGTTCCAGGGAAGAATTTCTCTATAAACTTAAACTTAAATCCTTGATGAAATGTATCCTTAAGTAAATGTGGAGAAGCCTGGATAAAGCAGGTGAAGTAGACAAGTCCCCAAGAGAACCTCTTGTGTCTACCATCCACAAGGAAGCCATTTCCATCTTGCACCTTCAATCTCAAGTGTGTGTGTGTGTGTGTGTGTGTGTGTGTGTGTGTGTGTGTATAGAGGGAGAAGGAGGGAGAAGGGTGTGTTGTATCTGATTAGTGGAATTGTCTCTGTCAATTTAAGGAAATATTCACTGACAATCAATTGCCAGGGCCTAAGGAAGCAAAACAAAGGGATTAATAGCAATGTCTACATTTCACTAATTGCCACACTTCGCCTGCCTAATCTCTACATTGTTTTTCTGGCCAGGCTCTTAGTAGGAGGGCAGAGTATCACCCTGCTTTCACCAGCACAAGCCTTCATGAAAGCCCAATAAAAGAGCAGTAAGATGGAAAGGCTGTTATTAAATTTTCTTGACAGTCACAAACTCATTTCTTGTAAGCTGGTTTCATATATTGAAAACCTTGCAGTGAGCTAAATGCAGGAGTCCAAGGGTCATTTGACCTGGTGTCTAGGGATAGATTGTTTCCTGGGGCTAGACCTTGCCTTCCCAAAGCTCCTTGCAAAGAGACATGCTTGTGTCCTTCCTAATATTTCAGTTCTTCATCCCCAGAACTTCACTCTCATTCTGAAAATTGAATCTCTCAAGTTTTAAAAACACTGGCCTCAGCAATAATCCCCTGTGCATTTGACCCACAGCCACAGCTTACTTTCTTGGGACAATTCTGGTTATAGACACACAGGTTATAGACACACACACACACACACACACACACACACACACACACACACACACACACACACACACACGACATTGTAGGGAAATCAGAGTGGTAAGCCAAAACCCTGGTTCTAGTCTTCACTTTGACACTTGCCAACAGAAAGTTCCCAGAAAAAAAAATCTCACCATCTTTCTGCTCTTAGTTTCTTTCACAATAAAATAGAGGATTTATACAGAATGCTCAAAGACACTATGTTTTATGTCTTTCATGTCAGTAGGTAGCATAGCCAAGTGTTTGCAGTATTGACTGAACAAAGCTAGACACAGTTGGCTTTCTCACAGCTGAGGTCTCAAGCTGGTAGCCACTGGATATGCTATTGATAAGCCCAGCATAAGACACCATGGAAGGTGGCTTTATGCTATCAATGTGGGGAGGTCTTTCTTTGGGCTAAAGGCATAGAATGGGCTGAAGAGGGGCTACACAGGGAGAAAGGGATTTTCTTTCCTTATGTCTCCCTCCCTCCCTCCCTCCCTCCTTCCCTCCCTCCCTCCCTCCTTCCCTTCTTTCTTTCCTTATGTCTGTCTTTCGGCCTTCCTTCCTTCTTTCCTTCCCTCCTTTCTTGGCATGGCCTCATGCAGTACAGCCTCAAACTTGCTGTGTAGCTGAGAATGTACATGAACTATTGCTCCCCATGTTTCCATATCCTGAGAGCCAGGATTACAGATACTTGTCACTGTGCCTGTTTTATTTGGGGGGTGGGGTGGTGATGGAACCAAGGTTTCATGCATCTAGGCAAGTTCTCTACTAACTGAGCTATGTCCTCAGTGTAAAGTCTGTGCACTTAATTCTACTTAGAAGCAGAGTTGTGCAAACCAGGGAAGGAGTGTTAATGACTCCACATCTGCCAACCCTGCTTCATACCACATGGCCTGGTCCCCTTTGTTCCCGAAGTGATATTGCTAGGCTGGATTTAAAAAAAAATATTTTAGAGAGTATGTAATTAATACATAAATTAATAACCACTTTCCTGCTAAGTCCTGTTCCCACACTGGTGCAAATAAATGTGTGACATATTTAGCTAAGAACAACAGACTGTTTTCCTATTTTAGCTAATCTTGGAGAAAGGCATTTTAAGAATATGTGCTGGATTGGTATGTGTTTGTACGTGTATTTATTTATTGACATCAAGGAACTGATCCTAGAATTTCACACATATTGAGAAAACACTCTACCACTGAATTGTCTTTTTAACTTTTTATTTGGAGTCAAATTCTTACTAACTTTCCCAGGCTGGATTCAAAATCACTTTCTAATCCAGGCTGAACTTCAATTTGGGATCCTCTTGTCCCTACTACTTGAGTAGCAGGAGTTGCGAGCCAGTGTCACCAAGCCAGGCTACTGTGCCTTTGTATTTATAAACAAAACTGTTTTCCCTCCATCCTTCCTTTCTTCTTCTCCTTTCTTGTCTTTTCCCTTTTTCCTTCTCCCTCCCTCCCTCCCTCCCTCCCTCCCTCCCTCCCTCCATTCCTCTTTCCCTTCCATCTCCTTAATTTCCCCTTTTTCTTCACCTCCTTTCTTCCTTTCCCTCTTCTCCATTTCTTTCATGTTCCTCTACCTCTCCTTCCCACTTTCTTTCTCCTCGTGTTCTCCTCCTTTCTTTCTTTCCTCCTGCCCTCCTCGTACTCCCTTCCTTCCCTTTAATTCTCCCCTCTTTCCCTCCCCATCCTTCCATCCCTTTAATTCTTTCTCTCTTTCTATCTTTGCTTCCTCTTTTCTAAAAATCATGTCGATCCCTGATAGCTTCCCAGTGCCTTTGTCACTGTTACTTTGGCACTTGTCTGAACAGATTACTTTTAGGAAAATTGATAGAAAAGCAAGCCCTCCCCGACAGCTTGTCACATGGCAAAGCCAGGATCAGCCAGAGGAGGAGCTTTTTAGCAGGCCAGGGTTGCTACAGGAGTTGCTGTCCTCAGGAAGCTGGCTGCCTGTTTCTGTTATCACACTTGCTCAGTGATGTCAAGGTGACAGGGTGTGAAATGTTTAGAGGAGAAGGCTTCTCCTTTTTTTTTTTTTTTTTTTTAATATTTGTGTTTTCTATTCATACATTTTGAATTTTCAGCAATAAAATCATATTGTCTGCAAGCAGAGATAGATACTTCCAATTACCTCTTTTTTATTTATTATTTTTTTATTTTACATGTCGATCCCAGTTTCTTTTCCCTCCCTCCCTCCCTCCCTCCCTCCCTCCCTCCCTCCCTCCCTCCCTCCCTCCCTCCCTCCCTCCTCCCTCCCTCTTACCCTCTCTTCCTCCTCACATGCACCCTGACCACCCTCCCATCCCCCCACCCCGACTGAGCAGTCTAAGGGACCTCAGACAGTGGAACCAAGATGTATTCCTGGTGCACAAAAGGACCTTGCGGACACATCCCCCCATGGAGGGATACTCCCTAAATCTAGAGACAAGAGAGAAGTCCTAGTCCCTACTTCAAATGACTTGACAGATTTACATGACTCCACCTGGGTAGCATAGCCTCACATGAGGCTTCTCCTTGAGGCATAAATGTGACATTGTTCTCCAAACCCTTTCCCAGTGTGTCAGGTTTCTGTAGACCTGGCTCTTCCTTTCCACATAGGAACTATCTAATCCACTAGGCTGGGGAAGAACTCATTTTCTGTAAGAAACCAATATACTCACACCCACCCATGTGCACTATTGATTGATTCTGTTTTCTGGAAAACTCTGCTAATACAGGGGCCTGGAAAGCAATAAGGCACACATGTGATGTGTTGCATTCAAATTCAGGAAGCTGTGTCTGTGTTTAAAGAAAAAGGACAATGGCTTCCTGAGGTTGGGGATTTTTTCTGACCGGCAATATAGATGCTGGTAGTTCACCTAGGCTCCAGCAGATAAGCCTCCAGCTATGTTCATTCCTGCAGCCCTGATTAAACCTAGGAGGTCACAGGAAATAAAAAAAAAAAAAAAAATGAAAGCAGGAGCCCTTAGGAAGAAGGGAGTCTGAGAGTGGGATGGTAAGAAGAGAGAGGAACGGGAGAGAATGTGACAAAAATGTATTATATACACATATAAAGTCACTAAAAATAAGTAAAATATAAAAAGAAAGTGATGTACATATGCAAACTCAAAGATTCAAATATATGTTTTCTATGATATTCTATCAAATTCAGGATTTTTTTTAAGACACAAAACCAAATGGGGGCAATTTGGGGCTAAAGGAACACATGGAAGGAGACAGGGGACAAGAGAAGGTGATGGGGAGGAATATGAGAAAAAGGTACTATATATACATGTATATATATGTACCTGTAAAAACATCACAGTGAACTCCATTGTTTTGTGTAGGTAATACATACAATAAAATGTGAGAGAATAATAATGAAAGGTGCCTATTAGAAGGAATCAGCTCTCATGATCGTGGAGATCAATGATTTCCAAGGTCTGCAGTGGGTAATCTGGAGACCAGTGTCCCTCGTGGATAGTCTGTCCTTCTATCTACAGTCCAGAATAATGAAAACATGAGAAGACCTTGAAAACACTATTGTTCCAGACCACAAGTATCTGGGGGTGGGGTGGAGAATCTTTTTTTTTTTTTTTCTTTTTGTTTGTTTTTTGAGACAGGGTTTCTCAGTGTAGCTTTGGCTGTCCTGGAACTCACTTTGTAGACCAGGCTGGCCTCAAACTCACAGATATACTACTACCTCTGCTTCTTGAGTGCTGGAATTAAAGGCATGCATCATCACTGCCCAGTGAGGGGCAGTTCTTTCTTAGTATTTTAGGTCTGTTCAGCTCTTCAGTGGCTTGGATGTGGCTCTCCCACAGTAGGGAGGGAATCCACTTTGCTATGTCTACTAAAGTGAATTTTAATTTCACTCCAAATATTCTCACAGACAAACCCAAAGTTACACTGGGCCAAATACATGGTCCAAGTTGGCACATCAATATTGATAAGAAGATAGGGCATCATATTTGCCCAAGTAGACCTGAAAAATCAGCAACCACAGAACCATGTCTAAGTGACAAATCATAGGCCCAGGCAAGGCTTCTCTTATTTATTTCCAGGCTACTTGCCACTAGAGCATGTTTTAGTATAAAATCTAAGTGGAAAATTATAAATTTTTAAGTCAGAACCTTCATCAGAGTTGATAGGGGCTGCTTAGAAAAAAAGTAAATGACTTGGAATTACTTGGCTTCAGAGGAAGAAGCCTATGCATTTTAGGGGTATTACTGAAAAAAAAACTCTTTCTACTATGTTTACATCTACTGCACCCCTGCTCTTAGTGGGAGACAAAATCTTCTGCAGGTCCCCATAGCAATTTACATACCCAATGGCTGGGTAAAACTCCCACTAGTTTCTCTCTCTCTCTCTCTCTCTCTCTCTCTCTCTCTCTCTCTCTCTCTCTCTCTCTCTCTCTCTCTCTCCCTCCCTCCCTCCCTTCCTTTTTTCATTCCTTTCTTTCTTCTTTCTCTCCTGTCTCTCTTTCTTTCTATCTCTGTCTGTCTGTTGGTCTGTGTTATGTATGGTTATGTGAGTGCATATTTATATGTATAAACAGTATGCACACAGGTGCAGTTCCAGATCAGGTATCTCCTTCAAATGCTTCCCACCTTCTTTGAGACAGGGGTTCTCATTGAACCTGGAACTCACCAATTTGGCTAGACTGGTTGGCCAATGAACTCCAGGATTCCTCCTGTGTTATGATCAGTTTTCCCTCCAGCCTGGTCCCACAACTGTGTTAGCCCCCAAATAACATACAGAGACACTGTATGAGATATAAAGCTGTTGGCCTGTTACTAGTGTTTCTTATTGACTAGCTCTGTCTTAAATATTAACCAATTTCTATCAGTCTAAGTATTTCCACATGGTCTTATCGGAGAGAGGGCCTAGACCTTCTTCCCTAAAGTCTCTACACCTTGAATCTCCTCCTACCTCTCCCCAAATCCTCCTTGTCTCCTAGTCCTGCCTATCTTGCCTTCCCATTTGCCAACAGTGCTTTATTCATTAACCACTAAGAGAAACATACTTACAAAATGACATCTCCCATCACTCCTGTCTCTGCCTGTGCATCATTGAGATTATAGATATACTGAGTATCTGAACTCAGGTCTTCATGCTTACAACACAAGCTCTTTACAAACTGATGTGTCTCCTCAGATTCTGTTCATGTTTCAGAGGAATAAACACATGATTCAAAAACACTTCCTAAATTGAGATTTTAAAGAGAAGAGGCAAGATTTGATACTAAATTCCACTTCAAATAAGAACTGCACACACCAGAATCTTTGACAATGATAAATTCAAATAAATGCAATTGTGTGTGTGCGTGTGTGTGTGTGTGTGTGTGTGTGTGTGTGTATGTGTGTGTGAATGCAATGGTACTAACTTGAATTTTTATTGGTTTATATTACATTTATAATTACATACAAATTTTCTTTTCTCCCTTCAAACAAAATTTCCTATCACACAATGGGCAGCCTATAGGAATATAGATCATGTTGAGAAATTCTTCCTCTCCTCATTCTGGATGTCTGTCCTGGACCAAAGCAAAACATCTCCAGCAGACAGAAAGCAGCGTTAATTTGTGCCATGTCGGTCTTACCTAATTGATACCAAAACCAAAAGTGGCCTTAAAAAAATCATATTCCTTTGTTTTTATTATTATTACTATTAAATTTAAAAACATGTCAATTAAATAGTAAGCACTCAAAAGTGGACAAATTTAGTAGAATCTCTTTTCCAAAGAGGCACTCAGGGCTTCACACTATACTATCAAAATAAAGAAAGGAGGAAAGAAAGAAAGGAAGAAAGGAAGGAAGAAATAAAGGAAGGAAGGAAGGAAGGAAGGAAGGAAGGAAGGAAGGAAGGAAGAAAAGCCACAGAGATGATAGAAAATTTACCTGATGCCTACACTCCCTGGAGATAAAGACTCTGAATTATTTTTGTATTATTAGGGACAATTATGAGAAGCCATAAAAAGAGGAAGAAGACAAAAGAACCCAAACCCTTCTGTGATCAAATGGAAAGGATTACCTCATTAGTCAGAGAAGCTCCAGGTTAGGCTACTATGTAACCTTTTGCTCACACACAATTCTAAAATTTGCATAAGTAGTCTGCTGCACATATCTCAGGGCTATTGAGATGCTACGACTCACCAATCTATGCAGTCTCATAAACAATGCTTTTCTCCTTTTCTGGTACCCTTGTTTTCATAGAAATACAGCTGTATGGCACGGGCAGAGAAGTTGGAGGGAGAAGCGTTGGACAGCAACACATCCACTTCCTCCCAAGAGCCCATGGATTATTGGCACCCTTCCTGGAGCTGCTGGGAATGAACAGATGCAGGAGCTGCCTTATACCAAGTCTTTCCCTTCTCAGACAGGAAGCAACACTCGTATGGGATGGAGATAGTACATTTGGACTTAGAGGGTCCCTTGCAAATTGTAAGGTTGGTCTTTAATACAGCCTTGGCAATCAATGAACTCTTTCTCTTAAACGGGCAGGGAGAGTATGTGAGAAGGGGAGGTCCGGAAGCTTGCTCGAGCTTCAGTGGGACTTACATCAGTTTCTTAGGAGTTCAGTATAAATTCACGAGAAACACATGGGATGAATTTTCAGTGTGGAAATAGAGATTCAGTGGGAAAGAGCATTTCTGGAGGGGCAGGAGTGTGGTGTGACAGGAGAAGAACATAATTTATAGAAGCAATCAAACCAAAGGGTCCCAGAAAGAATTGTTTAGTTTTGTCACTGGCTCACAAACCTTCTGGGATTTCCATCTCTTCAAAAGCCCAAACTAAATCATTCATCTGTGAGTACTATGGGTGATCACCATGTATGTGCACCCTTCAAAGGGGCCATAGCCCCTATGAGGATTCTGGAAGTTATAGTAGTAGGATCTGAGGGAAGATGGACCTCAGGTGTGCATCACAGAAATAACAGGGACACATTTTGCAATGTGAACCTTAATATTTTTCAAGATATGTGTCAAGTCAGCAGCTTATTTGAGAGACAACTGAAAAGGGGTAGAGGTTGATTTGGGTCATGGTTTTCAGAGGTTTTAGACTGTTTCCCTGAGCCACACTGCTTTGAGCCCATCAGAGTGCATAGAGATGGAAGTACATGGTGGATGGCTGCTCATCTAAAGTGTCTGAGGAAAGAGGCGCAAACACAAACACCTCGGTCTCATTATCCCTTTCAATGAGCATTTCTAGAAGGGCAGGGGTGTAGTGGGACAGAAGGACATAATTTATAGAAGCAATCAAACCAAAGGATCTCAGAAAAACATATATGGGGGGGGGGACTTCATTCTTTAGGTTCTGTTTCTCTAGAGAACCCTGACTAATACACTAAAGAATACAGGGTTTATGTAGAGAGACTGGACCACTGAGCATGCTTTCTGGTAGGATATATGATTTAGGGAAATTCTCCAAACTCTTCCATCAAAAAGGAAAATGGGCAATGAATATACTTCCAAGAACAACTGGATTTAGAAGAGTGACTTGGCTTAGGTCCAGAAGACTGGTCCAGTTTTCATTAGGAAGAAAATTATATTTGATAAGGAAATCTAAATTTGGCTAGAGTTGTAGTAGAAAAGAATTCATATCCTCCACACATGTAGGCATTGTTCCAGGATTGAAGGAACTATTTTTAAGTGTGGTTCTTGCCATTGTCTGATTATCTGACCTTGACTATGTCACAGAAGCACTGTCTGGCATGAATTAAATTATGATTTAATTAACAGTAATATAATTCTCGTTAGATTGTAATAAAAGATTACATTTATTGAGTACTTTGCATTACTCTACATTTGCTTTACATTCATTTAATCCTCATAAAGATCTCAAAGTGGCCGTGATGCTCTGCATTCTATAGGTAAGAGGCAGAAGGTTAGCGAATTTAAGAGCTTGTCCAAAGTCACATAGATAGAAAGTGGCAGAGAGCTGAAATGCATATCCCCATCTTTTAGACATGGAAACACATGTTCTCCACTATCATGGGGTGTTACACTTCCTTCCCCATCATATGACTTATGAAATAAGCACAGTGGTCCCTAAGGAGCCTGAATCCCATATGTGATAATTAGTTTTGTCAAATTGGCATAATCTAAAATCACCTGAAAAGAGAATCTCATTGATGGTGAGCCCTTAGGTGAATGAGAGATCATGTGGCAAAAGAGGAAGGTGGACACCTGAGGAGCGTCCCAAGGTTGTCTCTGATCTCTACATCCACAAAGATGTATACCCAAACACATACACACTCTCTCCATATGCTCATCAAAAAATAAGCAGATAAAGTAGTTGCTAAAGAACTTGCTTCATGAGCTTGAGGAGCTAGCTGAGTTCAAATCACCATCAATGACATAAAATACCAAATGAGACAGTGTGTTCCTGTAATCCTAGCACTGGGGAGCTAAAGACAGGAAGATTCCAAAGCCTCACTCCAGCCACTATAGCAAATTTAGTTTCTTCAAGTTCAGTGACATAGAAATTGAAGATGACAATGACATTGGCTTCTGACTTACACACACACATACACACACACACACACACACACACACTTACACACTTGCATGATTTAAACAAAAACAAGCTGTAATCTGCCTATAAAAGAGAACACCTATATAGACTCCATATTTTTATTTTTATTTTTTATGTAAATTTGTATTTAAACTAGAAAATCTTATTTTACATATCAATCCCAGTTCCTTCTCCCTCCTATCCTTTATCCTTTCATGTACCTCACTCACCCCTCCACCCCATGCCCGTCCACTCCCCAGGGAGGGTGAGTCCTTCTGTGGGGGATTGGCAAAGTCTGTTACAACATTTGGGGCAGGGCCTAGCCTCTCCATATATCTAGGCTGAGAATCTCCATATCTTAACCACTATTCTACCATTATGAAGAGACACCATGATGACCAAGGCAACTCTTACGAAAGATAGACAGCATTTGATTAGGGGCTTGCTTACAGTTTCAGAGGGTCTGTCCATTGTCCATTACCATCATGGTAGGGAGCAGTTAGAGAAGTAACTGAGACTTATGCCCTGATCTGCAAGAAGCATATATATATATATATATATATATATATATATACAGATACAGATACAGATATATACATATATACATATATTGAGAGAGAGAGATTGAGAAAGCGACTGGGCCTAGCATGCGCTTTTGAAACCTCAATCTTCCTCCAGTAACACACTTCCACTACAAGCCACATCTACTTTAACAAGGTCCAAGCTCCTAATCCTTTTAATCTTTCTCAAATGCTCAGTCACCACTTCCTGGTGACTAAGTATTCAAAAATGTTAACCTATGAGGGACCATTCATATTCAAACTACTGCACTCCCTGGCCCCCAGAGGCTTGTAGCCAAATTGTAATGCGAAATGCATGTAAGCCAAATTCAAAAGTCCCTATAGTCTTTCACAGTCTCAACACAGTTAGATGTTCAAAATTCAAAGTCTCTTCTGAGACTCAAGGCAATTTCTTAACTGTAAGCCCCTGTAAAGTCAAAATCAAAAAAGGTAGATCACATACATACATTGGCACAGGATATACATGATTATTTCAAAAGGGAGGAAAAGGAGCATAGTGAGGAAATACTGGATAAAGCAAACCTGAGATCCAGGAGGGCAAGCTCCAAACTCTTCATCCCTGTGTCTGATGTCAAAGCATTCATCAGATCTCCAGCAACTCTATTGGGGGAGATTCAATCACACTGTGAATGACCAAGTGTGCATTTGCATTAATTAAATACAATTAATTGCATTAATTAAATAAAATTAACCTTGGGTCAGGAGGCTGCTTAGCAACTAGTTGATAGGAAGTAACCATAGAGCTTTGGAGGACAACTGGGAGAGATAAAGAGACCAGGAAGTAGTAAGGTGGACTTTAGAGTGGTACAGGTTTTCCAGGTTTGAGAAAGCAGGAGCATGGATCTTCTGTGAACTCCAACAAGACAAGGGCTTAGCTAGTTGCTATTCAGCCTCTCTGAGCTCATAGGTTTTCACCCCAGGCTTTGAATCACAAGTCTTTTTTTTTTCTTTTCTTTTCTTTTTTTAATTTAAATATATTTTAATATTCTTACATATCAATCCCAGTTCCCTATTCCTCCCTCCTATGCCCCCCACTCCCTCCCATCCCATTCCCCACCCACTCCACAGGGAGGGTGAGGCCTTCAAGGAGGGATCATCAAAATCTGTCAAGTCATTTGGGGTAGGAACTAGGCCCTCCCTCCTGCCTCTAGGTTAAGGGAGTATCCCTTATGGAGAATGTGCTCCCAAAGTCCTTTCGTGCACCAGGGACACATCCTGGTTTCACTGTCAGAGTCCCAGGCCTTCTAACTGAGACCCATGTTCAGGGCATCTGAGTTCAATGCTGGTTTCCCAGTTTCCCAGCTATCAGTATGGGGGTCCATGAGCTCCCCCTTGTTCAGGTCAGCTGTCTCTGTGGGTTTCTGTAGCCTGGTCTTGATCTCCTTTTCTATCTATCACTCCTCTCTTTCTCTGCAACTGGATTCCAAGAGTTCGGCTCAGTGTTTAGCTGTGAGTGTGTCTGCTTCTGTTTCCAACAGCTACTATATGAAGGTTCTAGGAAGGGGAAAGGGACAAGATCTTCTGAGCATATTGGGAGGGGGGGCAGTGACTGGAGAAGAAATTAGGAGAAAGAGAAGGGGAGGAGAGGAGAACATGTGGGACCAGGAAGATTGAGTCAGGGGATGAATAGACGAGAGCAAAAAAAGAGATACCATAGTGGAGGGAGCCATTATAGGTTTGAAGAGAAAACTGACTCTAGAGAAATATTCAGAGACCTACAAGGATGACCCCAGCTGACAATCTGAACAAAAGTGGAGAGGCTACCTCAAATGCCCTTCCTTGATAATGAGATTGATAACTAACTTATATGCCATCCTAGAGCCTTTATATGAATCACAAGTCTTACTCACAATTAGAATGATAGAGATTCAATTAAAGGCACCTTTAGTGAAAGCGACAGGGCTGGTGCCCTCAGGAGCAGAATTCTTTCCAGGCTGCAGTCTGAGTGGCCAGGTTGCTTCTATAGATGCAGACTGGTAATGATGAAGTTGTAAATGCTGGCTAAGATAGCAGTGGATAGCCACTGTGCAGAAGTTAAACAACACAACTCCTTTCAGCTTTGTTGACTACAGCACACTTTTCTCTCTTAGACTGGTTCCCACCCCATTAGCAGATAGATACTTCATGACTGCAACCTCTCCAATATCTTAGAGTCTCCCTTGCAATCCAAGGTTCACCTTCACAGCTTTTTGCAATGGCTTCTCTGGGCTTCCATGTAGGGACTGTCCTGTCACATGCTTGATCCTAGACGCTTTCCTTAACCATGGAGAAAGATTACATAACCCTTTCCCTTCTTGAATTCAAAGCCAGAACCATTTGGCCAAAGCTGTGAAGTTTTGCTGCCTGCTTGGGCTGAAAACAGCGCCCCTCTATGAATTGCATTTCATAAGCTTTTAGTCATTGCAGGCTTCCTTTGCTGCTTCAGCTTTCCTTTAATTCCTCTTCACAAGTCGAAGCTTAGCTAGGTAGGTTCTTGCCCTGAGCACAACACTCCTTTATTCCATTTTGAATCAGTCCACTCATTAATATATTGTCTTAGTCACAGTTCTATTGCTGTGAAGAGACACCATGAGCACGGCAACCCATAAAAGAAAGCATTTCATTGGGTTTCAGAGGGTTTGTCTATTATCTTCACAGCAGGGCATGGAGGGAGCATGCATGCACTTTTAGCACTGTGCTGAGAGAGAGAGAGAGAAAAAGAGAGAGAGAGAGAGAGAGAGAGAGAGAGAGAGAGAGAGAGAGAGAGAGAGAGAGAGGACTTGACATGGGTTTTTGAAACCTCAAAGTCTATCTCCAATGACATACTTCCCGCAAGAAGGCCATAACTCCAATCCTAATACTTTTCAAATAGTTCCACTCCATGGTGACTGTGCATTCAAACATGTGAGCTTGTGCGGATCATTTTCTTTTAAATCAACACACTCTCTACATTACAGAATTGCAGATTTTATCAGAGAATTATTTGGAGATGTTATCTTGTCAAATTACTTTCAGGAACATCAGCCTTCATGAGAGAGTGTTTACTCCTCTGGTTGGCTTGGAATAGGATTCTTCATGTTTGCCTTGTGATCTCTGGGACAGGGATAGCCATTATGTGCCAACTGCCTGCTTGGTTGGCAGGGAAGAATGTCATAATGAGCAGGTCAGGTGGTGATGAGGAATAGTGCTTACCATCTCATCCCCTCCCGGTAGAATCCGTGGGAGCTAGTCCCACTTTTTGCCAAGGAAAATCATCAAAGTGACACCTTTACCAGTTGTGTACATGTGTGTGCATGTGCGTGTGTGTACATGTATATGTATATACAAAGAGCTCAAATGGAAATTTGGGAAGTTTCTCCTTAGGTGCTGTTCATCTTGTTTTCGTAGACAAGGCTCTAACTGGCATAGCGGCTACTGAATCCTAGGAATCCTCCTGTCTCTGCCTCCCCATCTCTGGAATTATAAATGTGAACCACCATGCTTGAATTTCTACAGGGGCTCTGAGATCCTTGTGTTTGAATGGTGAACACTTAACTGAGCTGTCTCCCATACCTCTTCACCAGTTTTCTGTGGCCAAAAACTGGCAGAAATCTTGGAATCCAATTCTTTAAAGATCGGAGTGCTCACAACGCATATCCTGGACTTGGATGTAAACTCCCAAGCCTCCATGATGTTCGGAGAATTGTGAATTTGCCTGTGTGGATTTGCCTAGGGACACTTTGTGGACAAACTCTAGCCTCAGCCATTCCAGTGGCTCTAAGGGATTCTCTCCAGCCTTGGGCATTACAGAGCAGTGTTCTCAGATGGAGTTCATATTTATTTTCTCATTGTATCTTCCACTTCAAGGTAAGACATGGTAATAAAGAGTGCCAAGTCCAGGGGAAAGGCACTTGGGCTGGAGCATGTTCCAGGGAATGCTGTCACTGCAGCTATGTAGAGAGAACCTTTGTGAGCAGGTGTCATGCTGATGCGTCTTCGAAGTCTCAGAATTATTGGTGCCTTTCAGCCTTGGAAGTTCACTTCTAGGTACGAATTGAGATTTACATGTAAAACAAGCTTGTTTCAAATTTAGATAAAACATACTATCATTTAAAAAAAAAATCATGGCTTATGCTTTTTCAGTACGGACCAAGGGGGGCTGGTTGAATTTAACTAATTTAACCATAACTTGGTTGAACTGGTTTTGGTAGACTGTTATGTAAACACAAAGAGGAAAAAGTGGGTTATATGATGGTATGAAGCCAGGACTGTGCTGAGAAATAATAGACACATACTTAAAGCAAAGCACTGATGGTTTTCTCTGAGTGGAGGAGCTAACTAAACCTTCTCATTACTTCTCTGTGTTATTTTGTATTTCCTAAGTATTTTAAACTACAAATGGATGGTTATTTTTAAATCCAAAACAGATGTTATCATAAGGAAGATGAATGTTTGTTAGACTCAAAGGTTTCTGCCCTAAGCATCAGCTCCAGGTATGTGATATTGAGTGGGAGGACCAGATGTCTCTCTCCTTCTAAGTTGCCACACCTGTAAAATAAGAAAAGGGTATGGGCTGCCAATATAATGCTACTGTTAGACTTTAAAGAGAAAGTAGAGGTGAAACATATATAAATACATATATAAATTTTGGAATACAAAAAACATATCCTATACACTTTATATATATATATATATATATATATACATATATATATTTAAAATTATACTTCTATTATAAGATGGAAGGTCACTTAAATAGCACTTAATGAACCAAAAAAATATTCTGCTAACCATGCATAATATGGTGAGGATTCCTGTATATTTTTTGTTTTGTTTTTAATTGCCAGATAAAAACAAAGTCTTCTTCCCTCTGAGTGAGGTGAGCGTGTCCCTTTCAACATAAGCAGTCTCCCTCCAGCAAGTAGCTGTAGTCTCAAGGAGAACTGAGCCCAGAGAAAGCCTGCCATTTCTCTTTCTCTTTAGTGAAATATCCAGCCAATAGAATAAAGGGACTCATTTGAATTGAATGTTCCCTTTCCGGACTTGCTCCTGTTCCATGGCTAATTTGGATCGGGTCTTGAAGCAGAAGGAAGTATAAATTATAGCTAAATGGGACCATCCGAAACAATGGAAGAAGCTGCTGTCGGAGGGGGGAGGTGGCGCCTGAGCAGGAGAACGTTTGGGGGATGGAAATGAGACAGGTTCTGAAATATTTTCAAACCCTTTCACTGCCATCTGTTCGAAGTCTACGTTGCTAGGGATTTATCATTTCCCATCAATAAATCCTCTGGCTATGGAAAACATTTGGTAAAAGATGATTAGGCTTCCTTCTTCACGGTAAAAAAAAAAAAAAAAAAAAAAAAAGGAAAGAAGGGGCATGGAGCTGGGGTGGAGCCAGAATCCTGGGCAAGCGCTTCCCAGGAGCTGGCTGCATGTTAAAAAGTTTGAGCAGGATTTTTTTTTTTTTTTCTGGTCTACAACCTGTTCTGCTACCATGCTGCACACCCATGATCAGCACTGCCGTAGATAACCCAGCAGTTGAGAAGATCAGGCTATGAAACAGATCTACTATGAAGCCGTTCACAAGGCCATCTGTAGGGTCTGTCAGTTCTTGAAATAACCATAAGATTTCTGAATGTGGGGCCTGTTTAGCACTTGGATCAGTTTCTCAGATTGCTGAGTTAAAAAAAAAATACCTAGGCGCTAATTGGCTCAGTGGGTAGGAACACTTGCTGTGCCAGCATGAGGACCTGAGGTCGAATCTCAGTACCCACTTAAAAAAACCAAATGCGGCCAGGTAAGCAAGCTGCTCATAACCTCAGTAGATGCAGAGAGAACGATCACTTAGCATTCTGAATGCCAGTATAACTTTAGACTAGGTGAGAGAACCTTTCTCAAAAGTATAGGTCAGAGAGTAGGAGGAATTGCGGTGTGCGGTGTGATCATAACATACTGTATAAAATGATCAAAGAATTAAACTAAAAGGCAGAGTAATTGACGATGTCTTCCACTGGCCTCTACACATGTGTAGACACGAGCACATGTACTCATCTACATATCTACATATGTGCTTATAAACCACACCCACACACACACACACACACACACACACACATACACACACTCTCTCTCTGTCTCTCTGTCTGTCTGTCTGTCTGTCTGTCTGTCTGTCTGTCTCTCTCTCTCTCTCTCTCTCTCTCTCTCTCTCTCTCTCTCTCACACACACACACACACACACACAGAGAGAGAGAGAGAGAGAGAGAACTGTAAACAGAATAAATCCAACTGTTTTGTAAAATGGAAATCAAGCAGAAAATGAGGACAGTTTTGCAGTTAAATGATTTTAGTTTTAGTTCCAAAGATTAATGAACTAATATATAAAACAAACACCTCCAACTATAAAAGTGCTTCATTATCCCTTTATTAGCTTTTTTTTTCTTTGCTATGACAAAATACCCTACAAAAGCAACTTAACTAAGGTCAGGGTTGCTTTGGAGCAGTTTGAATGTACAGTTCATCTTGGTGATGGGTGGCTTGGTAGCAAGGCCATGAGAAGTCTGCTTTTTGTAGCAGATTTGTCCACTGTGAGAAAGTGTGTTGTTGTGGTTGGTGTAATAAAAGCAATAGCTAGAAGAGGTTAGGTGGGATTTCCAGGAACAGAGGACTAGGGGAAGAAGAAGGGCAGAGTCACTAAGCAGGAGAGGAAAAAGGAATTGCAAATGAAAGAGAGCTAACACCAAGTGACAGAATGTAGATTAATATAAATGGGTTACTTTAAGTTATAAGAGCTAGTAGAGACAAGCTTTCATAATTAATAAAAACTCTCCGTGCCATTATTTTGGGGGCTGGCATTGGAAAATAAAGCCTGTCTGTAGATGGTGGTGTTACATCTTCAGTTGGGGAGCAAAGGGAAGAATTATCATGCTCAGATTACATTGTCCTTTTTATTCAGCCTAGGACTCAGGAAAAGTGACACCCACTTTTAGAGTGAGTCTTCCCACCTCCACTGATGCTATCTAGAAAATCCCTCACAGACATGCTCATGGGCTTCTGTTGGTGATTCAAGATCACAACAAGTTGAAAAAGCAATAGTAATCATCACATTCTCTAAAGACAGGTATCTGAGAAAGGGAATGTTCACATCTATCGCGTTCTGCATCCACTGCTCTCCACACTCCTTAGCTGCTTCATCTCATCCAGGTTAGGCTGAGAAGTGACTCTAAGTCTACTCTTCTGTGACACTTCTGTGACACAGCTCAATCTGTTTTAGGTGTTCCTGGCTGCTTTGCATGATCACCTTTCCTTCCTCCCTCCCTCCCTCCCTCCCTCCCTCCCTCCCTCCCTCCCTCCCTCCCTCCCTCCCTCTCTCCCTCCCTTCCTTCCTCCTTCCCTCCCTCCCTCCCTCCCTCCCTCCCTCCCTCCCTCCCTCCCTCTCTCCCTCCCTTCCTTCCTCCTTCCCTCCCTCCCTCCCTCCCTGCCTCCCTCCCTCCCTCCCTCCCTCTCTTCTTTCTTTCTTTCTTTCTTTCTTTCTTTCTTTCTTTCTTTCTGAAGATTGTTTATGTATTTTATGTATATGGGTGTTTTGTCTGCATGTATGCCTGCATATCAGAGGAGGTCATCAGATCTCATGGGACTACAGTTACATCACTTTATAAGCTGCCATGTGGATGCTGGGAAATGAACCCAGGACCTCTGGAAGAGCAGCCAGGGCTCTTAACCACTAAGTTGTCTCTCCAGCTCCACAAGCTGCTTTTTAAAGATACTTGGCTGTTTTCCTGCCTATTGCTTGAGGGCACTTCATACTCCCCTTTCCTAAAACTGGCAGCTTTATGTAATAATAAGGAAGACTATAGAAAACATTGGTAAATGGGTTGGAAGCAAAGCAGAAATCCACAAGTTGAAAAACTACTTTGTGTGTGTATGTGTGTTAATACACATGTTAACATATATGTGTGCAGGTGTACGTGTGTGAGCATGGGTGTGAATGTGTATGCCTGTGTGAGTGTATGGGGGAACGAGAGATCAGCCTCATATGTAGTTCCTTAAGATGCCATCTATGTTGGCTTTTGAGAGAACTGCCCTGGAACTCACCAACTTAGCTGACTGGTCAATGACACCCAGGTTCTGCCTGTGTCTGTCTTCTCAGAGCTGGCATTACAAGGTTGTGTCACCACACCTGGCTTTTTAGCATGGACTCTGGGGTTCAAATTCATTTCCCCATGCTTGTATGGCAGGTACTTCACCAGCTGAGTTCTCTTCCCAGCTTGTTACAGGCCTAAATCAACTTACTTTACAATTAATCTTGATTTGGGTATTAGCAGAGATACACACACTTATGCATTTTAACTGTATTGGACACTTTATTTGGAAATGCACTTTTCTCTTAAGAAGATGTAGTCATAGCACAGTTTCAAAGCACTGCCACAGTGAAGGTCAACTTCTAATCAGCTGTGTTTTCTTCATTCAAAGAGAACATCATCCTTGCATTTTGTGGGCTTTCCCTACCCCTGTAAATTTAAAAAGAAAATGAGAAGACAGAAACAAGGAAGCATGATATACTTTAAAAAGTTTGTGTCCAAAATTGTTCTGTTGTCCCAAGGGTTCATAGTTTTACTGACAATCACACTCAGTGTAAGGGTGGGAGGGTGGAGTGGACCTCAGTGAGTTAGTAAAGTTCAAGCTTGCAGGTTTTCAAGTTAATGACAGTTGAGAGACCTTTATATGTTTCAGGGTTTTGGCAACTGTGAAACACAGCCAACCATAAGATGAAACCACTATTGTATCAAGAGAAACAGGAAGTAGACATGATCCAGAGTATGATGGTCTGCAGGTGCTGGTGTCTGAAGCCTGAGAACCTCAGAGCATCTCTAGAATATACTCGGTTTCTGGTGGAATAATATAATTAATGTGCATTTGCCAATTCTGCTTTTTGCTTCCTGGAACATTCTTCATTAGAAAGATACCATCAACAGAAGAACAAGAAACCAAATTCATTTGACTGTATCCATGAATGTTTCTGCAAACGGAACATAATTTTGTGATTATGTTAATCAGATAAATGTGTTTTGTTTGGTTCAGAAAGATTGAAGGATTTTTGACCCAATTGTGAAATTTACATTTAAAATATGAAACATATGGGTGTATACTCACAGATTACATAACATCCGCAAGTGTGTAAAAAGGAACAGTCTGACAGATGTTCACAGAGGAGTGGACCTAGAAGACGTATCAGGTGTGAATTAATGATGGCAGAAGCTAGAATTTGATTTTATTGCCAAAGAAGGCAGACGGGAACTCAGCTTCTGCATAGCCTCCCGAGATCACTATATCCCCAGTTGTAGCTTCTTCCAAAGATGTATTCTTCCTGCCAAGCCTAGCCATATGAATCTTTGGAATAGATTGGTTTCAGTACTCAATGTGTTTTTCAGGGATGCGGGTGTAGCCTTCATGCCAGTAAAACAAACAAACACTCCATATTCAATCCTCAGAACCTTTCATAGTGTCTTCAGTTCTTGTCATATAGAAACATCCCTCAAACTGTGGTTCTTCAACGTATGCTCTGACTTTTTAAACTTAGAATAACTGAACAAGCGCAGTGATCAAACCATTACCGTATGAAAGAATATGGCTTTGGGAATATTTATTACAGATTTGTAGGTCACAGACAACAACAAAGATGACTAAGGCTCATCTAAATATTTGGAAAGGGGACATCAGTTACATAAATTAGATTACATCAATACAAGGACATGATGAACAGCCATTGGAAAATGAGGAAGGATTTTTTAACAAGAAGAAAATACAAGTTATGAAACAATGTAAAATAGGATGTTATTCCAATTACCATTGCCAAAACAAGCCAAATGGGACACATACCAATAGGCAGATAGGAGTCACCCAGCTAGGTGATGGAGATGCAAACAATTTTAATGACAGTCTTTTTGTTCCACATTTATGTATGTATATAAATTCAATCAATTTATTATTGAAATCATGTTTGCTTAGGTGTATACAAGAGAGAAGAGAGGCATTGTGGGCTAAATGCAATGAAAGTGTGTGTTCTTAAGCAGGGAGAGGGTGAAGCGAAGATGGGGAGGTGACACTGGGAACTGCAAATACTGGAACAAGTTTCTCTTACTCTTAGCACTTAGGAGCTGTGGGAAGATACTGTGCTTGCTAAGAGGAGCACTGACCTTCTGTGGATATTTCCCCATGACATAGCATGTTTTTCAGAGTTAGGTCTACGAAGATATTTAGAGCCGTTGAAAATGCATAAATAATAAGAAGTCTCCTTGCTGCAGGAAAATATATAATATGTATATATTTCTATCTCTCTGCATCTCTGTCATGTTATTACTTCCATCATTCAAATATAGTAAAAACTCATTTTAAATGAAATAAAAAATGGAAAACAATTACATATATGTTGGCTTTAATACAGCCTTCAAGCTTTAAATAATTTTAAGACAAAGGCTATCTTATTTAGAAGTCAAAAGAAGTTTCATCATTTTTGATATTTCCTCCAAATCTCTCTCTCTTCCTTATAAAATGTTAATTTAATTCAATTGACAGTAATGAGAATTGCAACTGAACAGATATCATAAATACAGCTTCTCTACTTCAAACTATGATACCATCTTGGAAAATGTACCCTTTATTTTAAAATGAATTCAAACATTCTTGACCAAAGTCAAAGTTTTTATTCTGAAAGGTGAATTCTAGAAAAAGCTACTCCCTGTAAGGGAGTTTTAAAGAACTGTTTTAAAGGATTGTTTTCTATGGTTCATAACTTAACTTTGCTCTCTTTCTCTCTCAGCCTCGAATGATTGGGGCTTGGTAAGTAGAAAAATGTGTTTTGTATCTTATTTTGCTTACCAAATTCTTATTGAAATTTATCATAGAAAACTGAATAGTTACTTTCTGTAATACAGGAGGAAAACAATGTCTACTACCTAAGGGGCAAAATGGAAGTTTTAAAATAGGACTAAGGAGAGAAACCCGAAATATCAGGAAGTTTCGGGACATTCAGTAGATCTTGGAGAAGCTCTTGAGAGGAGAGTATATCTGGCTTTTGCTGAAGCACACACTTGTACAGAATAAAACTCGTTCGTTTGGTATGTACTTTGAGACTGCAATGGGACTTTTTAGAAAATACTTTGTTATTAATTTGAAGAGGTGATAATGATTTTACTAATTGATTTTCTACCAACTCCTGATCCTGCTTACTGGCTCAGGTACCATATTTAAAAACAAAACAGAACCCTATTCAAGTGCTGTGGGAATGTTAGTTCAGAGTAAGGAATAACTACTGATTGGCATCATCCTAGACAAGTGAAACATCTTAATATTCTCCTCTGTCATCTACTGAGGCCAAAATGAGTGAGTTATCATTTAGGTAAACAAGTCGGGTTTTTTATGCTGTTGCTACTCATCCCTTTGAGGACAGAGTCCAGTCTCAGCCTCAATGATACATTTGTAACCTACACATGTTGTAGAAGTGACTTTGTCTGGTATCCAAGACAGATTAAGGGGAATTGTATAGCTTTTAGAACATTTACTCTCCAAGCTATTAGCCATGATTTTCTTCCCTGTTATAAATATACAAGAAAAACACTTTAAAGTAGAGAAGACTTATCTGGGCTCATAGTTTCTGAGGCCTAAATCTGTGCCCACAAGCTCCATTGCCTATTCTATACAGCAAAGCAGAAACATCGCAGAAGAAGGACATGAAAGACCTCATGGCAGCCACAGGGCAAAGAGGAATATTGGGAAGGGGCAAGGGCCAGATGGACCCTCACAGGCCATCCTAGCAGCCCAATCCATGTTTTCATATAACTTTCAATCCATCAATGGATGGGGTGTTGGTTAAGGCAGGGTCCTCATCATTTATAAATGTCCTCATAGAAACATCCAGAAGTATGATTTTTAAATCCCTCAGGCATTTCTAAACACAATCAAGCAAAAGGAAAAAAAGAGAATAAAATTAATGACAAAGGGCTATGGGACAACATTCAAGAAATTCACCTGTCCAACAGTCTAAGGCCACTATGTCATGAGGAAGTCCAAGTTACATACAAAAACCATAGTTAAGTAGTATCATCCATTGACATAGCTCACACCAGCCTGGAGCCTCCCCAGATAAAAGGACAGACATGACAGTGAAGAAATATTTGTCTCCCAGATGGTTCTGGTGCTAGATGACTAATTCCAACATTTGCATTGTCCTAGTTGAACCCTGCCTGTCCTTCAAGATTCCACCACTTTCTTGTAGGGAGTGTTGCCTGGCTGTGTGTCTACACTGTGCAGCCACAATGAATCCAAGTTCAAAGCATGGTAATTTTGAGACATTTCCAGGAGACAGAGGCCAACCAAAACCACCCAGAAATTGCCAAGTCTAGAAGATAGTGACAGCTGTAAAGTGTGCCCAGTCTGAGTGGCAACAAGCTTCTTGACTTTATGTAAGAAGGTTGATGTGAAGGGACCTGAGGACAAGAAGAAACATCCCCTTATTGGTGTGTCCTCAGATGGAGGACTTTGTGGTTCTATTCATTCCTTAGTAGATAAACAGATGAAAAATGAGGTGGAAACCCTTAAAGCATATGGAAAAGAAATTAAACTAGTTGGAATGGGTTAAAAAATTAGGTGCATATTTTGTAGGACTCACTCTGTCTTTGGTGTCATTTGAAGACATGGGAGGAAAGCCCCCCACTTTTTGAGATGTGTCAGTGATTGCTCTTAAATCGTTAAATTCTGGATATGAGTTTGATGAAGGCGGTAGCATTTTTAATCACTTTAAGTCCATTATCTCCTGTAAGACAGAAAAGAAGCCCATCTTCTCTCTCAATACCATCACAAGTGCTAAGAGCATGAACATTTATGATGACATTGATGCTTATGTGCTGCAGAATTACCAGGAGTACAGTCTGGCCAACAACATCTACTATTCCCTGAAGGAGCCTGAGCAGAGTGCCAGGATGATGACTTCTGATATGACTGACAAATTGATGCTGATGTTCGATTGTACCCATCAGGCTATCACCATGAAGCAGGTGACTGAAATAGTCTCTGCGGACACGGCACTGGACTAATGAAAATCAAGTTGCAGCCTCAGACAAGAGGTAAAGAAGGAAAATAACAAGTTGATTTCAAATGACTGCTGTCCTTGGTGGGAGACATTTGGTCCAATGAGTTACAAAGACAGCAAGATATTTGTAAATTATCTTACAATAAACAACTTACAATGAAAAAATTAGCAGAAAAATCCATCCCTTCCATGCCATTTAAGAATATTCTTATCCAGTAATACAATCCTATTGTTTTTTTATCAGCTTGTTTTCTTGTTGTTTATTTGTTAATTTTTATGTAGCAGTGGATCCTGCTATATTGTGTGACATAGGCTTAAGAAAAAAAATATAAGTAAATAGTTGAGATTAATATGACATCAATAGACTACTTTGAAACCTTCACTTCTGAGATAAAGGAAACTGGGTTACGTGATCTTTGTAGTTCTGATGAAGTAGAAAGTTATTACGTGTTTTTAGCTTTCAGTATAACAGAATCATGTGGTGTTTTCATATCAGGTAGTTGAACAGAAGAATTGCTTTTGCATTCTCCTAAGGAAGATTAGACATTGCTTTCCACTGTACTCTAGTCTCAGTCTCCAGGCTTCCCATTTTGAGTCATTAATAAATGCCATCTCATGATCTGGCTCTAACGCAATGACATATGTTAATTCACATGCAGACCATTCACACAGTCTTATTAGTTTCAGTTTTGCCAGGGTCTCTTTGGGGCTGTAGAGAGGGCTCAGTCATTCAAAGTTTTATGGGTTACATTTCCTTCAAAGCTTGAATTCCAACTTTGGATGAAACGGGCATTTTTTTTAACACTTGAAAAAATAGAAAATTAATGTGATAAATAAGTTTAGGTTTAAGGAGCTTCTACTTAGATGATTCTTTTTATTGCAGTAACAATTAAAAAGATTAGATGGATATATATATATACATATATATATATATATAAACGTATGTATGGGAGGGTAATGCCATTCTGTTCATAAAAACACTTGAGTGCATTGTTTGGCTCTTTTATTCTTTTCTTATTCAGAAATTATATTTCTCTTCCCTTTATAAATATAGAATCAAATGTGTCATATGGAAACCCCAAACAATCAGGCTATAGGTGTTAGTATTCAGGCATCTGTACTGGCCTGTCCTTGGGGTTCTGACAGGATAAACCCTCAGCTGTAGCCACTAAGAGCACCACCTGTGCATAATCACTATGTTCCCTTTTAAAAGGGCCCTGCTCACCTTCCATCTTCCTCTTTTTCTTTCTCTCCCTCTTTCTGTCTGTTCCTCCCTCTCTTTTCTTTTCCCTCCCATTTCCACTTTTTAATGATCCCTTTCTCTAATAAAAATCCCCTCTGCTTGAACACTGTCTCATGACATTTTTCATGCTGCTTTTCTTAAATTACAATAATAGTTTGCACTTAAGAAACAGATAGTAAAACCCTATCACTAAAGTTACCTATACAACTTTGCAAACATGGGGAAATTGAGCTGGTGTCTACATAGAGCCTTCATACCTGTGTTCTAATATCTTTGGTAAAGAAGGCACTCTGCACACAATGGAAGGAGAAACATAAACACCAACCCAGACACAATCTTTTTGATCTACAATGCTGTCCTGTCTGGAAGATATGTTAGTGCAATGGTGGCACAACGCTTGTAAGAGTAACCAGTCAATATCTAATTTGACTTAAGACCCACTGCAGATGAATCCATGCCCTACAAAGCTTGGATGACAAGAACCTAAGACTGCACAGTCTAGGGACCTAGGATAAAATCAAATATTACTGTTCTTAAATAAAAGTAGAAATAAAGTAACTCTTAATGACATTCTACTCCACTAATACATTGGTGCCTTGCTCAGTCATCATCAGAGAAGTCTCCTCCTGCAGCATATGGGAACAAACACAGAGACCCACAGTCAGACATTATGCAGAGATGAGAGGCCTTGTAGCACTAAGCCCTGCATGAGATGTCTCCATAAAATCCCTCCCTTCAGGGCTCAGGGAGTTCTGTGGAAGAGGAGGCAGAAACTGTGCCCTTTGCATATAGATCATGACCTCAGTTTAGTGTTTTTATGGATTTGTGAGTGTGCAAACAAGTGGGTCTCTGTGTTAGTATCTGTTTTGTTGGTCTGTTCTTGAGTCCCTTTCTATCTGTTTTATCCTATTCCAATAATTTAAATTTTTTGTCTCAATACATTTCATTTCATTTAAAAGAAGAAAAAATGTAGCAGTACTTCTAATTGGTCTTAATAATAAAAACCTGAAGTCAGAAATCTGGATAAATGCTGAAGAGTCAGAGAAGTAAAGGAGTGAGCCATAAGAGAGACCTCTTACCTCTACTAAATCCTCAGACCAAAGGAGACAATCCTGTCCCTAAGAATTCCCAGAATGTAAGCTAAACACCATTATTCATCTCTCTTTGCTTCTTAGGAATGGGTACAATATGACAGATGCCTCATGCTCCTGCTGCTGCGCCTTCCAGGCCATGATAGAATACATTCTCTGGAAATGTGCAAAACCTTAGGGTTTGTTTGTTTGTTTGTTTGTTTACATTGATTTTTACCAGGTATTTTGTTGTGGCAGTGAGGCAAGAAACAAATAAAATGTATGATTATAAATCACTATCAGTAAAAATCAAAGAAACTATTCAACAAGAATTAGGATGATCCCATGTTCATCTTTGTACTTCCAACACTTACTGCCATGCATATTCAAAATATGTTCATTGAATGAAGAGTTACTTACTGAATAAACCCAGCATGCACATATCACAAGGAAAGATTTTCCCCATCTCACCCCTACCCCCAAGGTACTTGACTCCCTATGAATTACTACTCTTTATGGAGGTCTCTCAGTGGAGATTTAGCATAGTAGATGGATGCAGAGTCCTACATTGTATTTATTTGGGGTAGAGTTTCCATTTGTAAGTCATTGATTTGTCTACTCTCCTCTTTGATCAGTGACAAAAGATATACTAAGTCAACAGAGTACAGGTTTGGTTCACACTTGAATCTGAAAGGGCTTTTATTTTAAAGTACCCATAATGGCCTCCCAAGGTCCACAGTAGTCTATGGATGGATAGGGTAAAGCACCATCTTGTTGCCAGTATGAGTTTGTAAACATTATTCCTAAGTAGGGAGCCTCACTTGTGAGAAATGATAGGTGCCATAAATAGAATTCTCAGTGTCTGGAGAGATGCTCAGGAGTTAAGAGCTCTTGTTGCTCTTGTAAAGGATCCATGGTCAGTTCCTAGAACCTACCTGGTGGCTAAAAATAATCTACAATTCCAGTTCCAACACCATTTTCTGGCCTCCACTAGCACTAATGGAAATAGTGTCAGGCACACATGCATGCAAAGTACACACATACATAAAAGTAGAATTTCCATATAGTATCTTACTATATAGCCAGGAGTGGCTTCAACTCTCAACCTTTCTGCCTCAGATTTACCAGTGTTGGGATTACAACCATGACTGAGAAACTACCATAACTTTGAGATGGAACAAGGATATTTTTTCTAATCTTTGAAATTTTTATCCTATTAAAACTCAGAAATATTTATTCAGACTTAAATGAATGATCAAGGTTTTTATTAATCAGTTATTTTCTACAACAATTACAGAACATAAAGAATCCTTATGTTGACAGTATCTAAAGCTCTTGTTTTTCCTTTGCTGGACCTTCTGAAACCCATCATGTCTGAAATTTATTTCGAGACACACTCATATAGCAAGTGTGCCTTGGGACTTTGGGACCAACCATAAGCCACAGATGTATATGAAGGAAAGTCTGATTAAGGAGATTAGTTTATGTTTGGGTCATTATTTGATGGTCTGAAAATCCAAAGAAGGTGTGGCCATAGCTTCTCTGAATAGTCTCTACCAGTCTTTCCCTCCTTTGCAGCATGTTCCTTACCAATAAAAAGACTAAGATAGAAAGGTTAATTAAGTAATGCCACAGTAATTTCCTTTCCCAGTCTAGTTATCCATTATACACAGAAAAGACAATAAAAAAGAGAGGAGAGAGAAGTAACTATGATCTTCTCACAGTGTAAGTCACTTCTTAGAGTAAGGAGTAAGAAGTTAAAGGATACTATAAGTTTGGGGAGGTGGCTCTGTGGCACAGTAACTGTTATGCACGAGGACCTCCTGAGTTTTATTCTCAGACCCATGTAAATCCGGGAGTGATGGTGCACGTCTGTAACCCCAGTGCTCCTACCATGAGATGGGAGGCGGATGTGAAAATGATTGGAAAAAAATGGCAAACAACAAAATATTTTGTCTTGAACAAGACGGAAAGGAAAGACTGACACCTGAGTGTGTCCTCTGAGCTTTACATGTACATCACACACACACACACACACACACACACACACACACACACACACACACACACACTCACACACAAACCTTGTAAAGACAAAAAGAAGTTAAAGAATACATAGTGATGCATTTGCTTTTAATTCCATAATTATCAGCCCTGCCTTTTGATAAACTCTGAATCATTTAGGAAACCAGAACCATCCAAAGAAATCCAAACAAATCTGTGATTCTGTTGTTTAAAAATATATCTGAGCACAAGAAATAAACCGGGAGCATAAGTTGGGGCTGTCAGTTTATTTAGGCTTATCTTATTTGTAGCAAATAATGAATGTCTTATGTTTTAAGCAAGCAATAAGAAGCAATTAATGATTCAGTAGCTTAAAATACAAGAAACTTTGATGTGCCACATCAGGTTAGAGTGTTCTATTATTATGCCACAGTCGGTGTCACCATGCCATAGCAAATCCAGAGGTCAGACCATAAAACAAACACCTGCTGTCCTTGCTATACTTGACTTTGGTGTCAGGATACAGAGCACCAAGGCCTTAAAAATTTGAAAAAACCTTTGATAGAAGAAAGTATATAGGCAAATACAGATCCATACCACCTGTTGCCTTCAACACACACAAATATGGACTTTTAAATGAGAATTACATCCATATTTGTGTGTGTGTGTGTGTGTGTGTGTGTGTGTGTGTGTGCATTCATGTGCATTCACACGTGCATTCATGTGTGTTCTGTGTGTGGGAGTACATGTATTCATGATATATATGTGGAGATCAGAGAAAAATCTCAAGTATTGTTCCTTAGGCCCCTCCCACTTTTTGTTTGAATTAGGGTCTTTAATTGATCTGGAACTTTTCTCCATAGTCTAGGGAAGCTGGCCTCTGCCTGTCTCTGCCATCCATTTTCCAGCTGTGGGGTTGCATGCATGTGTTTGCCACACCTGATATTTTATGTGGGTTCTGGAGATCTGAACTAAGGTCCTCTGGCTTTCAAAGCAAGTACTTTGCCATTGGCCTGTCTTACTAGCTCCTTTCCTTTCTAATCCTTCTGTTCACTGGAGTCATCACATGAAATACTGGGCCATAAGCAGAGTTTTAAGCTGTGTTTCTGACCTGCTGCTGCTGGCACATCTCTCTTGAGTTCACTGGAGAGAAGCAAACATCAAGCTCATGGGCATTGGGAGGACTGGAGTCCCACTCAGATAAAAAAGATATCTGAGCAACTGTGTTTGAAGCAGTCATGAGATATGGAGCTGACTTGAGAGTAATCTGATATACTATAATAACTCTGGAACTCTATTTAGGATCATGTCTAAAGAGAAATGAGTTTCATATGTGTCTTTTTCTTTTGGAAGAAAAATTCTTTAAAAACATAACTATTATTTCTAAGAAGAAAAGAGTTATGACTGTAATTTCAGACATTTTGAGAATAATTAGGCTTTGATGAACTGTTACTAAACTCTTAATATCCTTTCTTTCTTTCCCTTTTTCTTTCTGCTAAGTGAGTGCTTTGTCAGTTACATTCTTAGCCCATTAATTAGTTTTTATTTTGAACAGGTTTTCACTGTGATCTCATTCTGTAGTCCAGGCAGGCCTTGAATTTATGCCATCCTGCCTTAGCCTTCTAAGTAGCTGAGATTACTACATTGCACCATCATATGCAGTTTACATACTTTGATTACATAAAAATACACACATTAAGAGTGATGTAATTAATCATTAGTATTGGTATAATATACAGAATCAATATACATAACCAGATCAACTGAGGCACAATTATGAAAGTGGCAATGGTACAAAAATAAGGAAAGAAACATGATCATTCTATGGAGATCAGAAAAGAAGAAAACATTCTGTGAGCAAATGACCCTTTCTGTCTGGTAAGGGTTACTCAGCAACCAGAGATGGTAGCTTATAAAAGAACTAGCCACTTATTCTTGTTTAAATCCATGCAATTCTGTTTTCATCATTTCCCTTGGACACATACATAGCTGTGTGAAGTGTGTGCAGAATACTATGCACATGCATGTCATATATATTCACACACATGTATATACCCCACATACACATATACTATACATCCATGCAAAAAAATAATAACACACATAGGTGCATACATACACAAATATATGTATATACAGCATAATAATACACAACACACAGAAACACACATGTATACTTAGGTACTTGCAATTTTTAAAAAGCAGAATGAAAGAGAAAGATGCCATGCAACAGAATTCAAGTAAAGGGATTTTTATTAAGGGAAAAGGATCACAAAAAAGAGAAGGAATCATAAAAAAAGGAAAGGGAAGGGGAGACCAGCCTCCGGGGACAGGAGCAGTGGGAGAGAGAAAAGAGAGGCAGAGAAAGGGAGAGAGAGAGGGGGGGGGAGGTGGTCAAGGCCCCTTTAAAAGGGACACAACATAGTGAATAGGCACAGGCAGTGCTCTTGGTGGCAGCTGCTGAGGGCATATCCTGACAGAACCCCAAAGGCAGGCCAGTACAAATGACTAAACACTAACACACATCACATATATAAACACATATACACTCACACAGTACAGACACACATGAGAAACAGTTCACAATAACACAAATACATACACATGCTACATGGCATCTAGAGTGCAGAATCTCTCATCTGTACTCTGACAGTGAACCTATCAGGGCTAAACCTCTAAACTTTTATCTACGTCCCACTGAAAACACATCGTCAGAATGGCGACTTTGTAGAAGTTCCAAACATAGTCTATTCAAATTGAGAAAAGGCATATTTAACCACAATTAAGGAAAGAAAATTTGAGCAGATCCATGGCTTAAACATGCAGGAAAGATACAGAATAAAAGTTCAGAGTCAACTAACTATATAAGGCCCGGAAGCAGTATTGGAGAATTTTTATCAGGCTTGTGTTTCCAAGGCCTTTGTTTCTTATTTCTATTAAATTAACTATTCCATGTTAATAGCTACAACTGCTTAAAATAATTTGTAAAATACAAACACATTGCATGCATCAAGAGGAGTTATAAATAAATATGGGAAATAGTATTACCTAATAAACAGATGAGACTAACTGGAAAGTAACAAACATGGATGTTAAAAGAGGGCTTCCCAAACTAGTCATGTGACAGCTCTGTATTAGACACTGTATTTGGGCATGTGGAAAGCAGCTCAGTAAAGAAACGGATGGAGTTTGAAGGAGTTGGATTCATTTTCGATCTTTTACTCTCAAGGGCTTATTTTACTTGTGTGTGTGTGTGTGTGTGTGTGTGTGTGTGTGTGTGTGTGTGTGCGTGTGTGTTCACATACTTGTGTATGTAGGTGCTGTCAGCAGCCAGAAGAGGCAGGGTATTGGAAACTCTGGAGCACAGTCATGGGTGCTTTTGAGTCTTCCATCTGAGTGCTGGGAACTGAACTCATGCCTTCTGCAAGAAAAATCCAAGCTCTTCACCACTGGGCCATCTCTTTATACACAGATCTTTCATTCTTTAGAAAATATAAATGCAGAACAGAAAATGCCAAAAGCTTAGAGAGGAAAAGTTATTTATTTTGTTAGTCATTTTTTTTTTTGTGACCATTGCACTGTTATTTGTCAGAGCTGGAGAGGAAAACACCCCAACAGCCATTCACAATAAAAGTAATAAACAAATAAACAGTATAACCACATGAAATACTAGCCTCTTTCCAAAAAAAAAAAAAAAATGAATTGCTGGCTCATGAACCAATAGGGATTCATTTCAAATACATTAACTAAGTGAAAGAAACAAGACTCCAAATATGACATCTCTGTGAAGTTCAAGGTCAGGGCAAACTAGTCTATGAGAAAAGAACCAAAGCCCAAGTTGACACTGAGAGAAGACCAGTAACTGGGGATTTCCTAGCATTGGTTGTCTATAACTTCATTGAGATATTTAGCACATTAATATATACAGTTGCCAACACTCATTCAACTGTGCATTTACTAGATGGACATTTTACTCTATGTATTTGTACGACCCCAGATATTTCAGCTTACTTATTCACTACTCTATTCCCAAGTGGATTTTGTATTCTTGGATATAAATTTATTTTCATAACTATAATGCATATTGATAATTACAACCAACACAGTGGAACTGGGAATGCCTAAGACATGTGCAAGGCTGATTATTGCATTCAAGGTCACAGAGTCAAGATCAGCCCTATATGATTTGCTAGGAGCTATTACATAGGGGCAGTGATGTGAGGAATTACCCATGGAAAGATTCAAATTTGTGTGAGTACACATAGCCCCTGATTCAGTATGTGAGACCAGATAAGGGAAAGGTAGTCAATAATCCAATAAATTTACTTCTTCTTCAATAAACAGAGGGTGTTTTCAGTGCCTTCAACTCTTTCCTCCTTTACCAAGGAAGTACAAGCAGTGTATTGTGATGGGATATTCACTTTGTTTGCTTCTGTGGCACTGACCACGCCCATTGGGGGGTGGAGCCAGGGGCAGAAGTGACCCATGGAACTAGTCTGAGGAGGAATCGGGGAATTCTCCCTTGCTGGCAGGATGCAGAGAGGAGAGCAAACTGCTGGTGTTCATCTGTCTATGTTGTGAGTTATTTCTCCCTGAATAAACATCTATTCGGCCTATTTGTTTATCCTGATCCTTAATAAACCGCGATAGTGTACTCTCAAATAAATAAAGCTGTACTGTGGAAACTGATGAATATTGCTTAATACTTACCCAATGATTCTCTGACCAAGTGATACATGTATATTGAAAACTTCATCTTCCAGAACTCTGTGAAACAGACAATATCATGACCCTATATTACTGCTCAGTCCATCATCTGAAGTTAACCTCAATATGCATAGCCGTACATAAGAACACCCACTCATAGGGAAAGAGGGAGATGACAGATGGAT
The DNA here is from genome assembly GCA_030556225.1 of Cricetiscus sungorus. Lineage (NCBI taxonomy): Eukaryota > Metazoa > Chordata > Mammalia > Rodentia > Cricetidae > Cricetiscus > Cricetiscus sungorus. The sequence goes on from JANBXA010000729.1 coordinate 15,911,684, forward strand.
AAATAGATAGATAGATGATAGATAAGATAGACTGAGTGTGTGTGTGTGTGTGTGTGTGTGTGTGTGTGTGTGTGTGTGTGTTACCACACAGGTACTGGGAATTGAACCAGAGTCCTCTGAAAGAGCAGCCAGTACTCTTAACTGCTGAGCCATCTCTCTAGCCCACTATGGGTGGTGGTAGTAATTTAAAGGGACATTGGTCATCATCATGCTGACACTCATTTACAGATAATGAATCTGAGACCCATAAAGGTTAAATGACTTCCCAAGTCATTCATCTAATTAGGTGCAGAGTTGGAACAAGAAGCCATATTTTAAAAATCCAAGCCCAGGGCTTTTCTCCCACATCAAAAAAATTGAAGTTTTTTCACATAATGCCCAATTTGAAATCTATGCCCCAGGGAATTGTTGGTTAGATAGTCATTGTGTAATGAAATTCAAGTCTTGGAACTGCCCTGGAGAGATCCTATAGCCCTTGCCCCCAAATACTCACAGCATCAGCCTCACACCATGCCATCCAGATGAGAATCTTTCCCAGTTCTTAAAGCTTTCCAGATGCATCTCAACTGGATTTCTTAATTTATTTTCCAGAGCAAAAGAGCAGGACTTGGAAAATAGCCTAATATGCATAACCCATTAATAGCATCCCAGGAGACAGATGAATCCAAGCCCTGAATGTCCAAAGCACTTTAATTCAGGATGTATTGCACTGAAGCCCTAGGGATTATTTTTATCGGCATCGACTGTGAATATGAATTGTCTTTCTTGCCTGCCTGATTTGGCTGAGAAGGGAATCTCACACACAGAATTTAACATAGGACCAAGTGTCAGAATGTAGGCGATTAGTAGAAAAGAAAACTGGAATGAAGGTGAAGAAGTATTTCTTCCTTGTACTCCAAACTTTTAATAGGTATTTCATGGTTTTTATCTTTTCTTCCTTTTTATTTCCTTTCTCTTTTGTCACTCCTAAAAATGTGTTCAGTTCACTACTTGTTCTCTTTTGAATGCTCCTCTACTTTGATTCTCAGCTAGGTGACCATGTCTGAGTCTGCAGTTGGTCCCTTTTCCAATGGTCTATTTACAGAGATGGGAAGGTGTGCTAAAGAGAAGATGCTCAAGGGTCAAGCTGGTGAAGGATACCCAGAAATCATCATTGGCACCTTCTCTACCTTGAAGGGTGCCACATAGCCCTGAATGTGGTGTGGTTGAATTAACATGTTCTAAGATAAACATGCTACCTACCACCTGTGTTCCAAAAGGCTCCCTACAAGCTGTAGAGGGTCTTGTCATTGGAACAGGGAAGACAAGAGGAGACTGACCCAAACTGAAAGCTAGAGGTTTAATAGTGTAAACTCCCTTGACAGTTAAAAGAAATAAAGACACCTGGTCTTTATCTCTTGTCCAACACTGTGTTGGAAATCCAGGCTAAGACACAAAAAGCAGACCCATTTGAAAGAAAGAAATAGAAGTGCCATTGTGTGTGAATGAATTGACTCTATATGGAGGGGGGATCAAAAGTTTCTACAAACAACTTAAATTTAACAAATCTATTTAACAGCATGGAGAGCAGCAGGGTAAAAAGAGTCAATTCTGTATGTATAGTCCTGTAACAAAATAAAAATGAAATCTTAGAGCTGTTGTGACTTACCTAGCATAAAGGATCATTAAATACCAGAAAATAAACCTTTAAATGCATGTGAATAGTCAGGAAGAATTTGCTCAAATATTAAAACAAATTGTAAAGTATGATTGCTCAGATGACACAGAACAGTATGCTGTTTGTTTAAACAAATGTAGGTCAATGATATAAAATAGAGCACAATTTAAGGTGGGCTTAAAATTAGCATATGAAAAGCTTGGGGGTAAAAGGGTTTGCTGCATAAGTCTGGATACCTGAGTTCAGTCTTCACAACTTACATAAAGGTTGAAGGAGAGAGCTAACTCCACAAAGTTGTCCTCTGGGCTCTCCACATTATCACTGTCATCATCATCATCATCATCATCATCATCATCATCATCATCATCATGAACACAAACACACACACAGACACTAAATTTTAAAAATTTTAAATGGAAAGCCTTTGTTCCAAATACAAGTTGTTTCTTCATTATTCTCTGTTCTCTTCTTTGTTTTTACAGTTCGAGTTAAAATTCACTAATATTTTCTTATTTATTTACTATTCATCTTCACTATCAGACTATTAACTCATGTGAAAAAAAGATAGTCTACTTCTTTTAGTAACTGGATATAACCTAGCACAATGCTTTATACGTGGTAGGCATTCAACAAACATTTGTAAAACAGCTAAATTAGTGGATGTGTCAATAAATGTACTCAATAAAATTATTTTTAAAATACTTGTTTCTTAGTATCGATCTTGTAGAATATGGTGAGATAATTCCAGGTGTGTTAAAATGTATTAAAAAGCAGACAAAATATTTTAAAATGAAATAATACAGATTATTAAAGTATGGACAAGACTATCATAGATACAAGATCTGTAGTAGCAAAAATCAAGGGAAATATATGTGGCCCTTCAAAGCATTGAGCTTGGTATGCAAAAATGACCTCATGAAAGAAACTTAAAGCTGCAACAGCTAATTGGGAGGAATATTTGCAACAAATACCAAGGAAAAAAATTAATGTCTTTAATATACTAAAATTTCCTTCAAATCAGCAAGCAAATAAGTGCAGCAAGCACATGAATATATAATTCATAGTGTAAATACCAGTGCCTCAAAATTATATAATACCAATTGATTTGGATGTTAAGATCTTATAGAAGATATGCCACCGGTTATGAGAAAAAAGAAAAAGTAGATCATGAAATGCATGAAAGAGACAGAGGGTGGGTCCAGTACACCCACATGCCACTGGGGGAGAGGGGACTAAGGAATATACAAAAGGTGGCCAGGGTAGACATTTGAGAAATGAAGGTTGAACGGAAGGGTTTGGGCCAGCTTAGGACACAGTACCACAAACACTCCACATTGCCAATCCAAGTATGGTGCCCTCTCTACACATCTTCACCTGAATACTCAATGATAGTTTATTCTTTGGCTATTAAATAAGGTAGTAGTCTAATCCATATGGCTCCTGGACACAATAGCTGAGACTACACATTGACAAATGGGTAAAGAACATCTAGTCTGAGGCTTTGCAAATAGATGTCTAAATTTGAGAATCATTTCTTTAAAAACTAGAAACTTCTAAACTGGAAACAATCAAATGAAACAACAGGATCCCCTGGATGAAGCTAAGCTTTGGAGACTGCCCCAGGGAAAATCCTTAGAGCACTCCTTCTAGCTCACTGGAAAATCAAGGACTTAAAAAAAAAAAAAAAACTATGTGTGTGCAAGTATGCATGCATAATTTTGGAATGTACCATGGTTCATATGTGGAGGTCAGCGGGCAACCTACAGATCCTCACTTGCCCTGTGTTTGAGATGGGACCATGTTGTTCATCTCTGAGTACACTAGGCAAACTGGCCCATGGTATTCTGCAATTTTCCTCTCTCCACCTCCCATCTCAGCACTGAGATGCACTGGGAACACTGGGATGTATGCTACCATTTTTCACTTTATTGGGTTCTGGGGATGCAGAACAAGGTCTTTATGGTCACATGGCAAGTACTTTATCTATTGATCTAACTTTCCAGCCCCACCAAAGAATGACTCAAATTTTCTGTCTATATTTCCCCTTTCATAGAGAAATGTTAGCTCCCCCCACATGCAATTTTCACACATATTAAAATGGCTGAAAATTTGTATGATAGTAGAACTCTATGATTTAAATTATGCTTAGCTTTTAGTCACACAATAAAGAATTTGCCTTCAGTATAAGAATTCTTTCCATTGTAATTTGATGGAAATTCCCTCAGATATCAAAAGGGTTAAGCCTCTCTAATTATTTTTAAAAAAAATGTCCAGCTTTTCAAAGATTGACCAAGAATTCCCAGAACAGAATTAAGGATGTGCAAAAATGGTCTTAATAAAATAAATCCCTGCTAATGAAGGTTTATTTTATATGCTCCTAGAATCCTAAATCAAGTTAAATTCTTTGGAAAATACCTTTAAGACTTAAATGATTGTATCCCCACACAAAGTGGAGTAGTTGGATATTTAATCAATGTGGCTATACAAATTGAGTAATTTAGGTACAAAGTGGATGAGAATAGAAGTCTGGTGTAGGAGGTTTAATTATCTGATTTAGCAGGGTAGGTTGATTAAATCTACTAAATCATAGTCTGTTCTTTCTTTGCATGTGAATTCAAAGAAACCAGACAAGGGTTTTTCTCGATTTGAGAACTTTATCAGTTCCCTGTGAGAGACAGAGGTAGCATCAGGAAACTGATGAGTACCACTTTGTCATTACTCATCACACAGATTGCTTTAATAGTTCAGAAAACTAGTTGTCCTTCTGGTTTCAAACATAATTTTAGTAACAAAGATTCCACATCTTTACATACAGCCATGCTCGCTGGATCTCTGAAATCTTTGTGTTGAATCTCTCTGACTGGGTATTACTCTGTAGAAAGGAGAGCAGCATTCTTAATTATTTCTCACAAAAGGGCTATCATCCTTCCAATCATCCAAGCCATAATGCCAAATGTCATCCTTCCTCAACAAATCAGCACTTTTAACAGTCAGTGACTCACTATGCCCTATAAATAGACATTGAGCTCATTTTTTCTCCACTACTGTCAACTCATCAATTTATACTATTAGTTCTTACATGGGCAAAATTATAGCAGGGCTCATGGGATGGTTAGTGGCAATTGTCACCTTAGAACTTAGAATCAGCTAGGGGATGGACCTCTGGGTATGCCTGTGGTAGATTATCTTGGTTATGCTCACTGATGCTGAAAGACCCATCTTAATTGTGAATGGGACCAATTCATGGGTTGTGTCCTGGACTCAATGAAAAGGAGAGACAGGACTGATCAGATGCATTCATTGTTCTCTTCTAGCTGTAGACATGTGACCAGGAGGCTCTCACTTCTGTGACTTTTCTACCATGATAGACTACAAACCTGGAATTATGAGTCAAATGAAGCTTCCTTGTGAGATTTCTGCTTTCTACATCCTGAGGTTTTCAACTTAAACATCATCTCTGGAGCTTCTTTTACTCATCTATTTCTCCCTTCCTTCTTTCCCTCCATTCATCCCTCCATTTCCTCTTCCTCTTCCACCTTCTTCTTCTCCCCCCAACCTCTCTTCTGTAGTCCGGGCTTCAACTTCAGTATAGCTAAGACTGATCTTGCATTCATGAAGCTCCTGCTGCTGCCTCCCAAGTGCTGTGATTGCACATATGAGCCAGAATTCCTTTTCTTCCTTTAAAAAATTTTTCAAACACAGCTTACTCTAATAACTTACACTTCAAAACTCACCATGTTACAAGGCAATGGTTCCACATTACTTAATCAAGGCCAGACTTCTTTGAGAATTTTCCCCATTTCCTGTTGGGTTCCTGTCTTAGTTAGGGTTTCTATTGCTGTGAAAAGACACCATAACCATGACAACTCTTATAAAGAAAAACATTATTTGGAACTAGCTTACAGTTCCAGAGGTTTCATCCATTATCCTCATGGCAAACATGGTGCTGGAGAAGGAGCTGAGAGTTCTATATCTTAATCCTCAGGCAGCAGAAGTATTCTGTGTCCCACTGGACAGACTTGAGCTTATAAGACCTCAAAGCCCACCTCCACAGTGACACACTTCCCCCAACAGGGCCACACTTATTACAAGACCATACCTCTTAATAATGCCTCACCTTATCACCAAACATTCAAACATATGATACATGGGGGCCATACCTATTCAAACTACTACAGTTCCTATGCTTCTGGAACTTTCCCCACTCAATCATCTTTATCAGAAATACTAAACTCTGCTCTCTAACTGTGTGATGATTTGAATGTAATCAGCCCCCTTAGGCTCCTAGGGAGTGGCACTATTAGTCAGTGTGGCCTTGTTGGAGAAGGTGTAACATTGTTGGAGGAAGTGTGTCTCAGTTCACTTCCTGTTGCCTGTGGATCAAGATGTAGAGTTCTCAGCTACCTCTCCAGCACAACATCTTCCTGCATGCTGCTGTGCTTCCTACTATAATAATAATGGACCAAACCTCTGAAACTGTAAGCCAGTCCCTATTAAATGTTTTCCTTTATAACATGGTGTCTCTTCACAGCATTAGAAATCCTAACTAAGACAGAAGTTGGTACCAGGGACTGGGGCATTGCAATGATAGGCCTGACCATGTTTTTGTTTGGAGGAAATTAGGCTTTGGTACTTTGGGTTAGAAAAGCATGGAAATGCTTAAAGTTGGGCTAATGAGTCACACTAGTAGGAACATGGATGGCAGTGATACTGAGGGCGATTTGAACTATGGGGGCCTGTCTCAAGAGGTTTTCAGAGGGTGAGAATTTTAGTGTGTTGCCAAATATTGACTCTGTAGTGTGATTATCAGTGATAACTCTTACACAGATCAATAACAACAAGAAGCAAGCTGAGCAAGGGAAAATACAAAATGTACAGTTCAAGGAAAAAAGGGGGCACCAGGAAGTGGGAGCTAAATCTCGTACTCAAGGAAATAAACATGTTCAATGGAATAAAGGGAGTGGTTTCCTCAGAACAATATCTTACCCAGCTAAGTTTCCAACTGGTGAAAAGGAATTAAAGAAAAGCTTAGAGCTGGGTGTGGTGGTATACACCTTTAATCCTAGCACTCCAAAGGCAGAGACAGAGACAGGCAGACCCATGAGTTTGAGGCCAGCCTGGTATACAGAGCAAATTCAAAAACAGCCAAGCTTAGGCAATGAAGGAAACCATTAAAAACAGAAAGCTGGTGAAGATATAATTGAAGGGGATCGAGTTCCAGCGCAGCAAGCAGCAGAACTTGGCAGCCTTGGCCACATGCTTCTGGCTTTAGAGTCAAGGACAGAAGAAATGGGTTATAAAATTTCCTCCCCCAACTAAGGAAAGCTACAGAGGTCAGACAGATGGCAGTGGTGTCTCTGCATGGGGGCCTAGAGAGGCCATTGTGTGCATCTGTAAAGGTGAAGCCTGTATTATCTTGGAGACCCCAAGATGTTGGAGAAGCCAGAGTTGCAGTATACCTGCCAAGGAAAGCTGATAACAGAGAGTGGGACCAGACCAAGAGAAAAAAGTGTGTTGCAGTCAACAAAGATGATGGGAGTTGGAGATCTGAAGAATGCTCTGACATGATACATGGAGATGCAGAGTTTTAAGTTTACCCCATTGGTTTTCAGTCTTGTTTAGGTCCAGTATTTCCTTACTATGTTTCTTTCCTTCATTTTGGAATGGTAATGCATATCCTTTGCCATTATATGTTGGAAGTATATGATCTGCTTTTTTTTATTTTATTTTATTTTTATAGTGAATTACAGTTAAGGAATTGCCTTAAGTTTCAGAAGAGACTTTGAACTTTTACAGTCTATGTGAACTTTTGAAATTGGACTAAATGCATTTTGCATTATGATATAGTTGCAAGCCTTTGGGGTCAGGCAGTGGAGTGTGGTATTTTGAATGTAATTAGTGCCCATAATTTTATAGGGAGTAGCACTAGTAGGAGGTGTGACTTAGAGTAGGTGTAGTTTTGTTGGAGGGTTGGAGGAACTGTTTCAGTTCACAACAATAGATACCCTCAGACAGAAGGGGTCTGCTCACCTTTTTCCATGGTAGCATCACTTCTGAGCTCCTGTGGCGCCTGTTACATGTTCGTCTGTCTAGTCACTGAGTTACTCAGTACCTGCCTATATTCCCAGAGAGTGAGTGAGCTTAAGCATGGAAAAGAACTTATATACAAGCTCCTTAATGATCCATTTGTCTAAGAGGTTTTATCCCCTCTTTATATCCCTCCAGAAACAAGAATATATTTGACTTGATGGAGTCTAAACCCAAGCATTTAACTTCATATTTAATCATCTTCTTCAGTTTTCTTCTTATAAGTTGTTTGCATTCATTTGTGAATTTTGTAAGCATATTATTTTATTAATTAAAATTGTTCTTTGACATTTTCATACATGTATTCTAATTTCCCTTACCTCTAATTTTTTATCCTAGTCATCAGTTCTTTGAATCAGGGGTGACATCTTGAATATAGAATCTCTGCCACAATGCATTTGTGCAGAGTGCTTGCAAAGTCAGTTGTAATTATGGGAAGTATTCACTTTTGATGATGAGCTTTCTAAACTAGCCGTAATCTCCACTTATCATCATCACCAGAAATATTTCTGCTAAATATTCATACTTCCTGATGTGGATTGGTCAGACATCTTTTTGTGTTTTTTAGTTTGCTTGGCATCTCTGAGTACACTTACTCTTTGGCATTCATTTTTCCTAAGTGGGCTGAGTTTTGTTACTTAATTACTTTATGCTCAGCCATTCATCAATGTTGCATTCTTTTGAAAGCATCAGCTAAGAAAGCCTCAACATAATATATGGTTTAAATCACAGCTAGAAAGCTATTATCACTCGCTGCAGATCCTAAGCAACTTCTAGGGCACTGCATTAGAGACAGGTTTATTTACATAATCAGAGTTCTGCCTCCTTAGAGCTAATAGAAATGGCACAAAACACAAGGGATTTCAGTCTGAGCCCCAAAGAAAAACATATCTGAGATACACAGTAGTTTTGTATAAATATCTTTTAGTCCATCTTTGATGTCTCATAAGCCCATTTATAGAAAATGTGTCCTAAGACAAAGTCAAATATTTCTAAGTTCAATAATATCATCAAAAAGTTTATAATTTTTATGAGTCTGTCAGTAGAGTTTAACTTACTTCGGTTATTATTGTTATTATTATTGTTTTATTATTATTATTGTGGGGGGATGAGTGGGAGTGTATACATACATGGAAGTCAGAGGACAACTTTGTGAAATCAGTTCTGTCTTTTTACTATGGGTTTCCAGCTGAACTTGGGTATTCAGCTTTGCATAACAAGCCCTTTTACTTGCCGTTTTTCCAGATCCTGAGTTTGCTTTGTTTTAAAATAATCACTGATACATTGTAAGTACAGGGTCATTGGGCAAGAGTTTTTTTGTTTTGTTTTGGTTTTTTTTTTGTTTTTTTTTTTTTTTTTTTTTTTTTTCTCTCTCTAGTTAGCTAGTACCAGAGCTGGAAATAAAAAGGCTGGGTAGGAACTATGCCTGAATTTTAGCCTTGAGCTTCATTTATGACAGCTTTTTTTTCCAAGTTCGTTTCACAATGTAATTGTTGTTAACAAGTCATCATCAAACAAAATGAAAAACAGCCAGACATGTTTCCCAAGGAAGATGAAAATTGTAACGTTGTGCATGTACAATGCCTACTGACACTTTTGCCAAGCAGACACTGAGGGCTGGGTGGCCACAGAGGAGGACAGAGACAATGCAAATTGCTCGTGCTTTTGAAAGAGAAGACTGGAAACAACTTAAAAGGGAAAACCATTTGCTCTCTGCCTCTGCGTTATAATCCCAAGCAGAAGTATTCCTACTGAAATGAATGGGGAATGTGGGCAATTAGAGAGTGTGGAATTTAGCCTTTGATTTATTTCCCCTTTGATCTCTAATCATCATGGCCCACAGCAGGTATGAGTTTTATTAACTTCATTTGCCATTAGTTCAAGAAGTCATACATTTCCTCAAAATAAACTCATTTTAAAAATTGAATGAATGTTTCGAGCCTTAAAAATGCAAATATGTCATAGTTTGGCTGTATTCAGCAAATTCCTAGAATCAATAAACCAAGAACAGAGCAATTTCTATTACTGAAGAGGAAAGTGAAAGCCTGCAAATTGAAACCAGGATGAAAAAGCAAGTGTCAAAGAAGGCGCACAACATCCAAAGTAGGCGAACTTCCTACTTTGTAGGACTGTGATATTTTAATGAGTTCAATGCATAAACATAGATAATACTTTATGTAAGAGAATCCTATTTTACCTTGATGTGACATAAGACATCAAAACATCTCCAGACACAATCCAATGAATATTCTGGATCTGATTAAGTCATGATGACAATAATTGACATACTATAATGCTTTCCATTTTACAAGAAACTTTTATTTACTTTATCATATTTTATATGTACACACACACACAATCCCCTAAAACATTAGAACATGCACATAATTAATCTCATTTTGTAGATTAAATAGATAGGCATGGCAAAAACAACAGTCACTACAATACTTGCCTTGTAAGCATGAAGATCTGAATTCTATCCCCCAAAACCCACTTATAGAAGCCTGATGTGGTTGTGCAAGCATGCAATCTGCAGAGGAGGCAGATACAGGTGGGTGGGTTCTGGGGATCACTGTTCAGTAAGCCTAGCCTGCTTGGAGAGATAGAAGTTAGTGAGAAACTCTGTCTCAAAAAAAAAAGAAAGGAAGGAAGGAAGGAAGGAAGGAAAGAAGGAAGGAAGAAAAGAAAAGAAAAAAGAAGGAAAAAAAGAGAAAAAAGTAGAGTCTTCTTGAGGAACAGCACTGACACCTAAGGTTGTCCTCTTTTTTCCATACATATGGACCTATTACTCCCCCCACCACCACCACAAGAAACAAAGGTGAAGAGGCAGATGTTCCCAGTAGAGGGCAGCAATAAACACTTGTGAAAACTTAGTGCTGTTTCCTCCCCCCAAACTTCATATCTCTTTTATTTATCTTTTATCTATTTTACATGCCAACCACAGTTGCCCCTCCTTCTCTCCCCCAGCTCCTCTTCACTTCACTCTCACCCAACCCCCCATGTACTCCTTCCTCAGAGAGGGAAAGTCCTCCCATGAGGAGTCAACTAAGCCTGGCATATCGAGTTGAGTCAGGAACAAGTTTCTCCCCCTTGAATCAAGGTTGATCTAGGGGTCCCACAAACAGGAAAGCCACACAAATGTCACCTGCATTCAGAGAGCCTAGTTCAGTTCCATGCAGGCTCCCCAGCTGTCAGTCCAGAGTTCATGAACTTCCACTAGCTCAGATTAACTGTCTCTGTGGGTTTCCCATCATGATCATGACCCCCCCCCCTTGCTCATATAATCCCTCTTCCCTCTCTTCCGCTGGACACCAGGAGCTTGGCCCAGTGCTTGACTATGGATCTCTGCATCAGTTACTGGATGAATATTCTATGATGACAGTTAGGGTAGCCACCAATCTGATTACAGGAAAAGGTCAGTTCAGACACTCTCTCCACGATTGCTAGAGTCTTAGCTGGGGTCATCTTTGTGAATTCCTGGGAATTTCCCTAATACCGGAATTCTCCCTAACCCCATAATGGCTCCCTCTATCAAGATGTCTCTTTCATAGCTCTCCCTCTCAGTCCCTCCCCCAACCTGACCATCCCATTCCCTCGTGTTCTCATCCCCCATCCTCCCCCCAGTTTACCCAGGGGATCTTACCTATTCCCCCTTTCTACTATCTTCCTATCTATTCAATACAGTATTCAAAGTTCTAGTTAGAGCAATAAGACAACAAATGAAGATCAAGGGGATACAAATTGCAAAGAAAGAAGTCAAACTTTCGCTATTTGCAGATAACATAATAGTATACACAAGTGACCTCCAAAATTCTACCAGTTGATAGACACCTTCAGCAAAGTGTCAGGATACAATATTAAACTGAAAAAAAAAGTAAGTAGCCTGTAGCGAGATATTCACCTTGTCTGCACCTGTGGCTTAGGCTATGCCCTTTGGGGCGGAGACAGGGCTGGATGGGAGCTGGGAGAAAAGGCTGGGAAAGGGTCGGGCCGCCCCTTTTTGGTGGTGGATGCTGGAAGGCTCAGGATCCGCTGGAACCCGCCGCATACATCTGCCTATGTTGTGAGTTATTTTTCCCTTAATAAACTTCTGTTCGGCCTAATTGTTTTTCCTGATCCTTATTAAATCGCAATAGTAGCCCTTCTATATAAAAATGATAAACAGGCTGAGAAAAAAATCAAAGAGACATCACCCTTTACAATAACCACAAATAATATAAAATATCTTGGGGGTAACTCTAACCAAATGAGTGAAAACTGTATGACAAAACTTTTAAGTCTTTGAAGAAAGAAATTGAAGGAGATAACAGAAAATGGAAAGATCTCCCATGCTCTTGGAAAGGTAGGAGCAATAGAGTAAAAAATAGCGATCTTACCAAAAACAATCTACAGATTCAATGCAACCTCCATCAATAACCCAACACAATTCTTTATTGACCTTGAAAGAACAATACTCAACTTCCTGTGGGAAAACAAAACCCCAGGTGAGTGCTGCTTTTAATATCACATGTAGCTTCCCAGGCAACTGGAATGAGACTAGAAACAACTGTTTATTCTTTGACTTTGTGACCCTGACAGGGATCACAGCTCTCTTTTGAACTGTTGTTTTTTAACAGAAGTTGTGCAAATCTTAGTACAGGCATCTAATTCGTTACAGCATGACCTATCAGGGAATCTTTGCTAACTTGTAGGGAAAGCTGAAGGAGTGCCATGGAGACTTTCTCTTTAACATTAACAATGGACTGAATGAAGACCCGAGACTGCAACCAGCTGTTGTCTCAGCATTGCTGTGGGCCCAGGAATCAAGAATGCACAAGTGCTAACCGATGCTCTGCCTTTCTTAGTTGGTGGAACATGGCAGTGCAGATAACCTCCCTGAGTGCTAGTTTTATACCTAGTGCTAAAGCTAGCACCAATGTTAAATAGCCAATGACTGATCATCAGGCGTTAGATGTGCTCAGTCCATTGAGATAGGTCAAAGTCTTATTAATTTTTATGGGCCATTGGCTGGTGCTTGGATATAAAATGCAACTATGTAATCTGAAGTTCCCCTTGTTGACTGTAGATGGATAATGGATGCTCCAGGGAGCAGAGGACATATAGTTCTGTTCCCTAGAAGGAGTGCATAGTATCTGCTTCTAAAAAGTTACAGCTGCCTTTGTGACACAGAGAAGGTTACCAGCTCACAAATGACGTAAAGAAGTGAGTATTAAAGTAAACAGATAGTCAAAGGCTCTCTCACAAGTTGCTGAGTCAAAGATCTCTTTGGGCAAGAGAAGGTGTGAATAGCTTCAGTTGAGATCGTCATCTGACAGGTGTCAAACAAGAGACCCAGATTGCATACTTCAGAGGAGTCATATTCCACATGATTGGCTTCCATCACCACAGGTGATATAATAGATATCATGGCACCTTCCAATTTGTACTGGCTTTAGAGGTAACGTAATCTTATGCAAGTGTGTATGATGACCTTGCTATTACCATCCAAAATGCCTTTTTCCGAAAACAGGATTGCATTTAAGGGATGATTAAAATGGAATGGGGTGTGTGGTGCTTGTCTGAATGTAATCTAACTGCACTATTCATTTAGCGGAGTCTAATTACTAACTCTATAATTACACTACTCAAGAAAATTGTTTTAGTGATGGTTTTATTAGACTAACTTGAGACAATTTTTGTGCCAACATGAGCAGAACAAATGGAATTTAATTTCAAAACAGGGGCAAAAGAAGGTTACCCAGGAGAAGAAAACCTCCCAGGCCAGACTAGAGTTCAGAATTGCACAGGAGAGAAGAGTAGCTGGGAAAGGAAGGCACGATCCAGATGGGAAATGTCTGGGCAGCTAGTCATCAAAACTTGCTGATTTGGGTTTTTATGGGAAGAAATAACAGGGAAGTTTCTAGATGCCAACTCCGAGACTCAGTGGACCCACAATGGTTCTTTCCCTTTTGCTCATTGTATAGGTAACACTACTTCCCAGAAGCTCCCCAGCCAGCCTTAGGGACACAATCCTGCAGCCTGCTTGGAGTGCAGATACTCATGTTCTTCAAACTTTGATAGAATCTGCCATCTTAAACCATTTCCCAGGTGAGCACAACTGTCCCTGTCTGAGGAAGACCCATGGAGGTGGCCAGTGTGTAGTTGCTAACTGAAGTTTTAATTATTCCCTGCACTTAAATACAATGTGCATTCAATAAAATGAAAAAGAATGGGAACACAGTAATATAAGAAAAAAGAAAGGTACCTGCATTCTGACCATTATTCGAGGATTATTGATGCAAATTATAGTGATTTCTCTTCCAAGTGGTTGGTGGAAAGATAATTTCACATTTTTAGTTCAGCCAAGAAATAAATCATTATACTTTTTTGTACCCTGTTATGGATATTTTCTGTGTTTTGGTAGAATTTTATTGGCATTTGCTGATATTCCACCATAGTTCAACATTTGTGGGTTTTGTAGTTGTTGTAAGTATAGACAAGCATTTGACAGGTTTTGCATTTAAACATTATTCACAAGACTAAACTCTCAGAACCTGAATGTATTTGAAACTTTGCATAATGATGGTTTCTCATGATATACTTTGAAATAAAGTCAAGTTTGAATCATCACTTCTTGGAGGGCTTTAAAAATACTCACTTTTATTGTCTTTAATTATGTATATATGTTTGTGTCTTTGTGTGGGAATGTCCAGGTGAGTGAAGGGGCTTGCAGAGCTCAAGTGATCAGATCACCCTGGATCTAGAGTTACAGGTGGTTATGCACAGCCCAACATGGCTACTGTAAACTGAACTTGAGTCCTCTGCAAGAGTATTGCTTTTAATCAGAGTCATCTCTTCAGCCCCTTTCCTGAGGCTTTATTGGAAGTCATGGGAATTACAATTCTCTTTTTCTCTCCCCCCATATATGTGTACATGTGTATGTGTGTATGTTCATGTATGTGTGTATATATGTATTGCATGTATGCACATATAGAGATCAGAGTTTAGCATCAGGCAGCTTTCTCAATAACTTGCCACTTTTTTTTAATGGATGCATTTTACTTTTTAAAATGATTTTATTTTGTTTTTATGTGTTTTGCCTACATGCATGTCTGTGTGAGGGTTTCAGATCCCTTGGAACTTGAGTTGACAGTTTTGAGCTACTTAGTCAGTGCTGGTAATTGAACCTGAATCCCCTGGAAGAGCAACCAGTACTCTTAACCACTGAGCCATCTCTCCAGGCCAGTTACCTTATATTTTGAGTCAGGATCTCTCATTGGAGCAATTCAGTCAGATCCACAGATACTCTTGTCTCCACCTCTCCAATTTGGGATGTTCTACTACCTAGCTTTTTACATGGGTTTTGGTGAGAAAACTCAATCCCTCATGTTTGTGCAACAAGCCCTTTAGTGACTGGGACATCTCCATAGTCAATAATGTATTGGATTATTTAGGCCCCTGACAAAGTCTTTTTCTCCAAGGAACAGGTAGTGGTTTGAACTCAGAGCTGTTCCATTTCCTAATGTTTTGGGGTAAGAGCAGAGGGTGCTACAGTTTCATGAACATTTAACTCATAAGTTTTCACTCGTTTCTCTTTGCAATTCTATTGTATTAAAGGAATGAGTAAGACATATGTGTGTGAAATGATGGTGAACTTTGGAGCTAGATTCTTGTGGGTTAAATGCTGCCTCTATTTCTAAACTATGGGACATAATATAAATTATTACTTTCCCCTTTGGGGGTCATATTCATCTCATTTACAAAATTGCGTTAATATGGGCTCCCTTCCCTAATTAATGATATGGCAACCCCCCAGAAAAGGTGGGAGAACCTGTAGTGAAAACTGACCTTGATATGATACACTATTGCTTTTCTTGATAGATATGCTGAGCCTGTGTCTACCATTCTTCCGCTGGATGAAATACCAGCTTGGTTTTTATGAAAATCAAAAATCATCTTTGAGAACTTTATCTTTAAAAGCATGTTGGACTTCTTTTGGAAAAATTCAACTTGGTCCATTTGTCTTCCATGAAACACAAAACATGAGGAAAAGAAATTGCAGCCTACCTAAGGTCATATTCATAAATGACAAGCCCCCAGCTTGAGGCTGGTGCTAGCATCCTCCTTAATGACAGAGGCCAGTGAGAGGTACTCACTCAGGTTACAAAAACGATGCTCTTATTAAATTTCATCACACATGTTCACAGAGGCTGGAGGAAGGCAGCATCACCTGCCAATGGCAGGTATCTTGCAAACAAATTAGTTATGAGACCTTCAGCATCTGGTCTGGGAATTCTTGTACTCATTTCCTGCATGATTTCTAGAACATCTTATGACAAACACCACCCCAAACCAAGAATGGAGCTGATACAGAAAAGAAAGCAAGCTCACCAGCATCTTCCCCCTTGGCACTCAGCGTGCATTTGTTTCATCTAGTGTGACATTCATTAAATGTCGGCAACAAGAAAACAAAATGAAACAGACCTCTGTCAGGAGCTGAGCTGAGCTGCAGAGAGAGCTAGCTGCCAAATGCGAAGGAGTTCATTACACCTAAGCTGAAATCAAAGAGCTGAGCCTTTAACCACTTACTGGGACAGTCCAAGCAAGGGCTTGGATTCCGCTGTCTTATGAAAGGGCATGCCATGTTGCAGTCACGTGGATCAGAGCCAAAGTGGGAGTGATATCATTGTCGTGAGAGTCTCAAAAAAAAAAAAAAAAAACAGGGGTGGGGGGTGGGGGGTGGGGGGTTGGGTGTTTTAGTAGATCCTGAGGCTAGGAGTGGGGTGGGGGTGTGAATAGGAGGGCTACTAGGGAAAAGTAATGAGTACTGGCTCAAACTGAGTGGTGGGGCGGTGGGAGGGGAGTGTCTATGTTCCCCATTCCAGGTAATTTTCAGAAGAGAACTAGGCAGAGGGTCTACAAAGGCCTTGGTTGGAAATCCAGGAGGGAGATCTAGGGATGAGGACACTGGGTCAGAAATACAAAATTGTGTAAGTGTATGGTCACTCAGGAAGACCAGAGTCCTCATCAACAATTGATTTCAGGGACTACCACACTCTCCTCATGTGCCAAGTCTGGTCTCTCTCTCTCTCTCTCTCTCTCTCTCTCTCTCTCTCTCTCTCTCTCTCTCCCTCCCTCCCTCCCTCCCTCCCTTCCTCCCTCCCCCTCCTTCCCTCTCCCTCCCTCCCTCCCACCGTCCCTCCCTCCCTCCCTCCCTCCCTCCCCTCTCTCTCTCTCTCTCTCTCTCTCTCTCTCTCTCTCTCTCTCTCTCTCTCTCTCTCTCTTTCTGTCCCCTAATGCTTTGAGGACATACTTTGACATTGTCTAAGGCTAAAACCCGTACTCGTTTACTCGATTTTGACCTGGGAAGAACTGCAACCTTATCCTGTGATTTCTCAGAACAGTTCTTCCCAGACTACAGCAATTACTAAATTAACACATACAAAGTGCTTTTGTAGGGTTCTGTACAGAATGTTAATGAGTTTGGCACCAGCAGTAAGTCTCTCTCTCTGCAGCATTACAATATTAATGGGTGCATTTTCTTCCTTTCATATCTTCTTTATCCCTTTATTTCATCTCTTCTTTCACCAGTAAAGATGGGCTTCCACTAATAAAAGGGTCTAGGAAACACACACACACAGCAAGCATGCAGAGAAAGAGACCCTTCAAAAAGTAGAGGGGAAGCAAGACCAGTTTCTCCCCGGATGTTGGGACTTTCAAAGTCCTTGAATGGTCTTCTTCCCCTAATTTAGGGTTGGTCAGTTTGAAGAAGGCCAGGACAGCAGAACAGCCACACTGTTGTGCAAACATGTCCTGATGCAGCATTGAACTTGTTGAGCGGTCTATCAGGGGAAAAAGCCCACAGGGCTTTTGTTTTAAGTTGGTATGATTTTGTCTCTGGTTGGTTGGGGTGGGGTGGGAGTGGTGTGGGGGAGGTGTGAGGGGAAAGGCAGCCATCTTGGAAGCTCACCATCTCATTACTTAGTCACAGTTCTTCTCTCTGTCTGGACAATGTTTGTTTGTGACCTCAAAAAAAATGAATTTGGATTTTACCCTTTCTTAATTTTAGTGAGTAAAAGGATTTTACTTGTTCAATTCTTTTTTCAAAAGAAAGAATTATTTTACTGTTTTTTGTCACTTGGATGGCAGGGTGAAGTATGAATGTGAAAGTGGGTGCCTGAGGAGACTGGAAGAGGGTGTTGGATCCCCCGGGAGTTGGGAGTTACAGGCAGCTGTGAGCTAACCAACATGGATGCTGGGATCCAAACTCAGGTCTTTCTACAGGAGCACTGCATTGTTTTATTTGGTGAGCCATATTTCCAGCCCACCCCTTTTTTCTTATGGTTTGGTTTTCCTTCTATTGGGATTATTATTATTCCTTTCAGATCTTAAATTCTGGCATTTTCCCTAGCTTCTGGAATCTGGCATATCTTGTAATCAAAAGCAATGGTTTTTGATAGATTGATGTGTGGTGCTCTTGAAAAAAAATTAAAAAGCAATTGGTTTTCCCTTTGGCTTATCTAAAGTCAAAATAATCATGACCAAGAAATAAGACTACACTAATTATTATTTCATTACTTATTTATTCTACAGTATTTCAAGAGACCAAGGCATCATTTCCTAAGCAATGATATTTTTTTTAAGTTACTTTTTTTTTTAAAGATTTTATTTATTTATTATGTATACAGTGTTTTGCCTGCATGCCAGAAGGGAGCACCAGATCTCATTGTAGATGGTTGTGAGCCACAATGTGGTTGCTGGGAATTGAACTCAGGACCTCTGGAAGAGCCATCAGTGCTCTTAACCTCTGAGCCATAAAGAAAATATGGAGATTTTATTCAGAGGATTCATGCATATTAATATAGAAAAGCATTTCAAGGGTGGCCACAATCCTGAGCATATTCAGTTACTCAGGTATGTTACTGTACATGTTCCATTTAAGGTCATAAATAAAGAAGAAAAAATGGAAGATATATTCCTGTATATTTTTAGTTCAAGGTCATGGAGCACATGTTCAAGAACAGGTTAAAATGATGGCATGAACTGGGCATATTTAACTTGTATTGGAAAGATGCCAGACATGTCTATTTCTAAGTACACTCAGTCTTGAGTGTACTTAGATTTGAGTTGCAACCTTCTGAAGTGTGTTATTGTGCGAGTTTGTCCCCATGGTGTCTGTCTCATGTAACTACTAACAATCCAACTGATGGAGTCCATCCATTCCTGTGGAAAGGCTTATTGACAGTCTATTAAATACCCCATGTTCAAATGTGTGAGGTCTTTGGGGGGAAACTATGAATAATCATTGATTTGAGGAAGTTTTCTAAGATGGTTCTTCTATGTTTCTGGATGTGTATCTGGAGCCAAACACTATAGTTTAGTTGTTATGTTTTCTGGGTGAAAATATGGAATTTCCCCATCATTCTTTTACAGAAGACTTCAGATAAAGTTTTGAAGCATATATGGGAGATTCTAAGTCTGACACAAACCCTCAGTCATACTTTCCCTTGGCTATCTGGGGGAATCAATGTTTTCAAAATCATTTGATTTTTGAGTACTGTGGTTCTGCACTTTCTTTTGTCTTTTGAACAGACACCTTATTTTCCTTAGGTGACCATTGCCAAGGGCACATGGTGAGTTCAAGTACGGAGAAAGGAAGAGACTTGGTGTGGCTGTCAAGTTGTTCCCAGTATTCTCACATGGGCTACTCAGTTTTCACATGTATCTATAATTACGAACAGCTGTGTTAAGTTGGCTCAGAGCTCTCACATGGGCTACTCGGTTTTCATAGGAACAGCTGTGCAAATTGTCTCAGCGCTCTGAAACGAGTTTCTCTGTTTTCACATGTCTAGAGTCACAACCAGCTATGTAATTTGCAGACTTTAGTGCAGTATCAGAACATTTTGCTTTTCTAAAACTAGGAGGAGCTTCCAGATGACAGCAGCAAAGAGGAAACCAAACATGTATCTGCTCACTGGCAAAACTGCACAGCTATGGATCTGTGAATGAGTTCTTTCTTATTCCCAGGTTTCAGCTATATTTACCTACAGTGCATGGGTGGGATTCTCTGTGAACCTTCCAGTGACTTAGGTGTTGCATAGGTTGAGAAGTGTGGTCTCCCCCTAATTGCAGGGATGCTGCCACCTGGAGACACAGCAATATCACTTTGTAAGTCTTTGTTTTCTTCCAAGCTCACCACCTTGGAACCAACTCACACCTATAGGACTAAGGAAAAAGTCCTTCCGAGCAGAGAATATGCTGCCAATCTTATTTTTCTACTCCGTTCCATATACTCTCACACTCCAAGAGTTCATGATCATCTGAGTGTGTGTTCTCTCGTTTTAAGTCATGTCTGGGAAGATAACAAAGAGATTCAGGAAATAAGCAGACATCTGACTATTATTATTCAACAAATACAAATCATGCTTGATATTTCCAATGTAATGCCAGGGGCTATAGTAATCATCAAAAATGTAGCAGACAGAGCTGTGATTGTGTGAATTGCATGGGAATTTCTAGAGGGAAATAAGCATCACGTAGAGGAAATAAGAAGTGGCACATAATCAATTGTTTGGTTTTGCAGTTTGAAACACAACATTAAAGATTTTCCTAGTAAACAGAGCTTGCACTGAGATGACAGAGCAGTGGGGAGCTGGGAGGCAAAGGAGGGAAGGTTGTAGTGGGTATGGAAGGACAACTGAAAAATAAGTCGGGAAAGGAAAGGGAGATGTGACAATTAACACTGAGACATTTTGAGAATTCCTTTCAGCTCTATGTTCTAGTTCTATGGATTATGTATGAGCAGAGTTTGAGGTGGAGTGAGCTGAGAAAAGAACACAAGGTCAAAATGATGTCACCCAGTCAATAGAGGATCTCCAGTTCCAGAATGCAGGACTTGACACTAGATTCATATTTTACAGGGAGCATCCATGGGTTATGAAATAAATGGGCAATGGTGGTATGGTGCTGGGAGAGCAACCCTGGTGCATGTTTAGAGGGAGAAGGTAACCAAGCCAAGGGAGAGAAGCCCGTGGATGGTATTGTACATGCCAGGAGAATATTGTGAGGACAGGTTAGATTGAGACGACGCACTAGTCTGTGTATAGCATAGCTCAGTACAGTAAAGTTTATCACCTTTTCTTTTAACTCTCTTGGGACGGACAACGTGATCCAGAGGAGGAGAAAATTACATGAGCTCTGTTACATAAGTAGGCAGTTGGGCTAATAGTAACTGAATATGTTTGCTATTTTAGATATTGATGAAGGAAGGGAACCTTGAGCTTCTCCAAACAGGCTTTATTAGGAGGTTTTTATACAGGACTAGCAAATGCCTATGGTTGCCTCTGATGCCTGTAGCTATTTTCTTCCATGGCAATACCCAGGTAAAACTAGAAAACTGGTTTTCCTTGTGCAGACATAAATGTGTTGTTATAGGCTCCAAATAAGCTGTCTACTGAGGCCTGGAGAAATAACAACCTTGTTTGTGTTACTTGCTGGTGTCTATTTCCCTTCAACATCTTTATCCTTATGCATATGAAAATACCTAATAATTTGCTATTGTCAAAATAAACTTAATTAAGAGATGATTTTATGTTAATAGATTAAATTCAGAATACTTTTTAAAATTACAAATGAAAGTCTACTTTTTAAAAAATGTTCTAATTTTTGAGATAGGGTTTTACAATGTAGTTCTGGCTGATCCAGAATTTGCTAAGTAGACCAGGCTGATCTTGAACTCACAGTGGTCTGCCTTTCAAATGCTGGAATTCAAGGCATGAACACCATGCCCAGCTTGGTTTGTTTGTTTTTGTTTAGTTTTGCTATTTTTTAGCAAAAGGCCAAGAGAGGAGGCATTTGATGGTGTTTCAAGTGAGATATAAAAGGAGCCGTGCTAGTTTCTTAAAAAGCACAGTATATGTGCTCTAACCAATGCTTCCCAGACCCGTTTTACTGTACTATCCAAAGAAAATGTGTTTGTACAGCATGCAATATAAACAACATTGAGGATCAACTGTCAGAGGGCTGAGATTGTGCCATGTGTCATGTGACTCCTCTGTCCTCTGTGGGATCTGTCTATGTGGATACCCTTTCCTATCCAAGGAACCTTTTTGAAAGCTCCAACAGGCCACCACATGCCATTCATCTCAGGTGCTTAGGCTACTGTTGTGGAATAGGGAGACATCATGTGTGGTCATAACTCTCAGGGGTTTTGATCCTTTACAGTTAAACACAATGAAATGCTGTGCTAGTTGAGATTGGAAAAATAATCCAATCAGACCCATAGCTGCCTGCTGGGCCTCACTAGTGGGCAGGGAACAGTGACCATGGGTGTGCATTTCTGAGTTAACACTCTTTCAAGGGAGGTGTGATTATTTGAAACAGGATTTACAAAGCATAGAAACCCAACATTAACTAGGTCAGCTCCTTGTGGACAGTGCAGAATTACGTTGCCATGCTCTTCCTCAGCTTCAGATTCAGCTCAATTTTAAAATGCTCAAGGGATAGTGAAATGAATTTGTCAACACTTAGTTGCAGATTCCTAAGTGCAGCCAAACAGCAGGGATGGCTTGACCTGCACACCTGCACAGCAGCAGAACAAAGAGCAAAACTGTAAATATGCAGAGAACTGATCCCTGGAAAAAACTGCTCATGTCTAGATGAAAGACACATAGAGGGAACTTGACAGCAAATGAAGGCTAATACAGTTTAATGTGTTCTTAGGTTTCACTGGGCAGAGGGTCTGTGTCAAAGACCTAATCACAAGTACTTAGAACATTTGCTTGTAAGTTGCTACTGTGTGTGTGTGTGTGTGTATTAATGGACCTGAATGTGCCAGTCTAAAACTGCAACACTCAGTAGATGACCTTGGGTGTGGGTCTTCACCTTCGCTCTTGTTTAGGCAGGGTCTCTTTGCTGTCTTTTCGTTACATCCACCAGGCTAGCTGGCTTGTGGACTGATGGTTCTCCTGTCTCCACCTCCCATCTCTTGTAGGAGGGATGGCACTACAGATGCTCACACTCTGTGTCTAGCTTTTTTGTAGGTTCTGAGGATTCAGACTCAGGCATATTGGGGGGATTGTGGGTGGGAAAGAGAAGTAAAAAAATGTTGTAATTATAATATCAAAAATGTTTAAGAAATAAAAAACATACAAATTAGACCCTTGTCCTTTCACTGCAGAGATTTTGCCTGCTAACCCTTCTCCCCAACCTGGCTTGTCCTGGTTTTCCATCCTCAGCTTCTCTTTTATTCCATCACCCAATCATTTCTTGATTAAATTGTGTTCAGTGTTCTAATTGGTTATCTTCAAGTATCGTCTGGTAATAGACACCATTTCTATCTTTTGCTTGTATGCCATGAATTTTAAAGCATTATTTCTGAGCTCATCACACTTGAAAAATATTTAAAACACACACACACATACACACACACACACACACACACACACACACACACACACACAAAATGTGTGTTATGAAAAAGAGAATGCTGAGAAAACACAAAGAGAGGTGGAGTATTTTTAGCCAATCGTTCCCTCCATTTCTTAATCTATCCAGTTTATTTCAACGCAATTACTTTTGATCAAATTGCTTTGACCTGATTGTTTCTAATTAATTGATCATCTAATTGAATTGTCTTGGAGTGATGACATCCTCTCCAAAATCATTACCTTTTGCCTACATCTGCCCATTTGGCAATGTAGTTCTTTCCTAGCTCTAGTTCCCTTCTTCTGCTCCTTAGGACATCTGGTGGACTATGTTCAAGTCACTCTTGTGTCTCTCTAAGATGCCAACTGCATCTTAAATCTGTCTTATCAAACTTTTTCTTAATTATCCTTGTTTCAAATTTATTTTTGTGGAATATACAAGCCAGAAGGATTGATTTGTGTTTATTTTTGCTTCATCTAAACAAATCATAAGTTATATCAGGACCCTTTCAAGCCCCTCCTTTTCTTTATTGATCTAAAATACAATGTTTAAATTTCCTAGCTTCTCCTCTAAGTATGGAGTTCTGGTTTTTTTTTTTGTTTTGTTTTGTTTTGTTCTGTTTTTTTTTTTTTTTTTTTTTTTAACCTGACATCTTGTGGCTACAACAGACCATTATAGCATTGTCATATTTTGGTATATCATAGAGGTATTTCCTTTTTCTTTTAATGCACATTTTCTTTGCTACTCAACTTTTCAAAAGAAATCTATTAGGGTTTCTAGGAGGATTGCACTGAATGTATAGATTTGTTTGGGGCAGAGCTGGCATCTCTACAACTTCTCTGAATTTCCCTTTCTGAGAAAGAATTGTGTGCTTTATTTAACAGGATGACAGCACCCTCAGTCTCTTATTTCCTTTGTGGCTCTTATTCCTACTGTAAATGATAATATAATGAATGCATTAACTCTTTTCCTGTTTATGTGTCCATGGATAATGAATTCAGAGTTTCTAAAACATGAAGAGTGCATAGAGCAGAACAGATGAACACTGATGAAGTTATTTTCAATTTCCTGAGGCCTATGGACCTCAGTTTGGAAGACACCCCATTCTCCTCTTTTTCTTCTTAATTTGGAGATTTACCCTACTGCTTTGCCACCCCAAGCAAGCTAAGAAAACAGGGTATCAAGCCCTACTTACTCCAGTCTCTCTTCACAGGCCTTCTTGACTCCTGTTGGGTTGCACCCCTCTCCCCCACGCATACCTAAGTGTATTCTTGATTTCACCACTTTAAATACCTGACAGAATCAACTTAAAGGAGGAAGGATTGATTTGGGCTCCTTGTTTCAGGGAGCATAGTGGGAGGGTTCACCAGAGCAGGGGAGGTGTGGTAGTTGCAGCTGCTTGGCCTAATTGCAGAGGCTGATTCTGACCAGCACCAGAAACAGCTGTAACCTTTAAGGCCCATCCCCAGTGATTTATACACCCGGCTAAGCTCTCCATCTCCAATGTACCATAACTCCCCCAAACTGCCCCACTACCTGTGGCGCAAGAGCTCAAACACATGAGCTTGTGGGGGTCCTTCAGCCTCACACCACAATGCCCAATATTCTCAAGGAAGGTCTTTTCACAGCCTGCTTTTTTTTTTTTTTCCAGCGTCTCTGCAGGCTCAGAGAAGGCTTTTTCTCCCATCCATCCAGGTGTGAAGCATCACAAAATTCTCCTCTATCTCTTCCATTTATAAAAAACCTCTGAATTTTATCACTTTGATTTTCTTCAAGAATTTGATGACTGGCAAATGCATTTTCTGAACTAATCCCCATCCCCTTCTCTCTCTTTTTAAATTTTTGGACACATAGATTATATGTGAGTACTTACTAAAGACATACATTGAAAAGAAATGTTCAAGACGCATTAAGATAAGCCAGACTAAGTCCCATTAGCAGAGCCGTGCTGTCCTGTGCCCTTGTTCCTTTCCCTTTGGTTTCTCTCTACCCTTGAGGGAGACACTTCCAGTCTTCAGTGCCAGGATACAAGAAGCTGCTTTTATCCTCTGTTCATTTGTTGTTGACCAGCCTCACCTTCTGATTCCTGTTTCTTTAGATTCATACCTCTCGCCCCACAAGCACACTGTGACATAACCACTTGCCCTGATAACCCTAATAACCTTCTAATTTTTTTTTCCTTTCATCTAAGGCAGAACTCTCATCTTCCAATCTTACTGCGTACTGTCTTTACTTTAATCCTGGTTTCTCATGACGCGGAGACATATTTCTCAAGTGTACTCTCTGCTGGCCCTAATATGTTAATGTTCTACTTAATTCAACTTCAAATGTAATTTTTTAAGAGCCTGTATCACTTTGATCACGACTTGGAGCCTTCCTAGCTATGGACAATGATGACTTCCAGTCAGACGGCCTGCAATACCCTGCAGGCATCTGGCTGGCTGCCAGTTTGCAAATCATTTTGTTCATATTGTTCTTATTTGTGACACTGGATTGATTCCAATTAAAAGTTTAATAATGCACTAACTAATGATTTAAACAAGTTTATAAGATTAACATGGAACCAATGCTTTAAAGTAAATCTACATGCATAAATCCCTCTGAATTATTAATCTATGCTATTTGTTATGAAGTATATTAAAAATAACATTGAAGGGCCAACAAGATGTCTCGCTGCGTAATGAAGCTCTCTGCCAAGCCAGATGGCTTGAATTTGATCCCTAGAAGATACAGTGGAAGGAGAGTCAGACTTCTACAAGTTGCCCTTTGACCCTCACCTGCACACTTTGGCATATCAGTCCCACACACCAGGCATACTTCCGAGCTAAGTAAATAAATGTTAGAAAAAAAATCCAAGAAGGGAGATTTGTGAAAAGAATAGAAGTTAGCCTAGGCTCAGATCTTGTCTCTACTTGTCCCTTGACTGTACATTCTAGTCATTTCTCATTTCCATATCTCATTTACCCACATGACAGCTGGAAACAGTAGAGCTCACCGAGACTTATGCAGTAATATGGAAAAAGGATCAATAAATATCTATAAATTTCAAGGTCTGGAGAGATGGATTAGCAATTAAGATCACGGAACTGCTCTTGTAGAGGACCCAGGTTCGATTCCCAGCCCGTATGGTGGTTCATAACTGTAAGGCCGGTTCTGGTCTCCTTGGGCACTGGAAATATCTGATGTGTAGACACACATGGAAGCTAAACACATATACACAAAATATGCCAATATGTGGGCAGTGGTGACACATGCCTTTAATCCAAGAAGTCGAGAGGTAGGCAGATCTCTGTGTAATCCGGGTCCGCCTGGTCTACAGAGCTAGTTCCAGGACAGCCAAGACTGTTACAAAGTGAAACCCCATCTCAGGGAAAAAAAAAAAAGTCTGTATGCGTTAGAGTTCTCAAGAACTAACCAGCTTTAATCATTTTCTATCAAAGTACATTGTGTCCAGGAACAGAACACAGTCTCCTAATCAAAAAGTCATTTTTTACTGGGCATTGGTGGAGCACACCTTGAATCCCAGCACTCGGGAGGGAGGCAGAGATAGGTGGATCTCTGTGAATTCGAGGCCAGCCTGATCTACAGAGGGAGTTCCAGAACAGGCTCCAAAACAATATAGAGAAACCATGTCTGGAAAAACAAAAAACAAAAACAAAAAAGTCACTTCTGGAGCTAAATGTAGTGCTGCACACCTGTAATCTCAGCACTGAGGAGACTGAAGCAGGGGGATGGCAGGCTTGGAGACCAGCCTGGCTCACAAAATGACTTCAAGGCAAAACAAAACAATCAAATAAAAGGCAAGTTTTGTCTTATTTGGGACATATTAACATATTATTTTCCCCAAATTTTATTTGGTTTTCTAATCCTAACTTCTTTGGGTTATTGTAAAATTATTATTTATTTTTTATTCACTGGTGACAGAATGGTAAACCTCAAAGTTTTACTTGACTTCAAAAATCTATGAGCCTCAAAAGAAGAACAGCAGGCAATTGATTATCAGTGCTATAGAGTGATAACGAAAAAAAGTTCATGTGAATGCAGAAATAGATCTGTATTGTAAAAGAAGCTGTGTGTTTCTGAAACAATGAATGTCAAGTCATGATGATCCTGTGCTCTCTGGGAGAGTGAAATTTGCCCACGGACAAGACACACGTTCTTTATTCCCTACCATTACATCTGCTTTGTGGGCTGACTAAATGAAGAGCAAATCAATTATGAAAGTGGGTTTCCCAGAGTTTTGATTTGCATTTCCCTGATGGATAAGGATGTTGAGAACTTTCTTAAGTGTCTTTCAGCCATTTTAGATTCCTCTATTGAGAATTCTCTATTTAGTTCTGTACCCCATTTTTTAATAGGGTTATTTGGTGTTTTGTTGACTAGCTTCTTGAGTTCTTTGTATATTTTGGAGATCAGCCCTCTATCAGATGTAGGGTTGATGAAGATCTTTTCCCAGTCTGTGGTCTTGTCAATTGTGTCCTTTGCCTTACAGCAGCTTCTCAGTTTCAGGAGGTCCATTTTATTAATTGTTGATTTCAGTGTCTGTGTTACTGGTGTTATGTTCAGGAAGTGGTCTCCTGTACCAATTTGTTCAAGGGTACCTCTCACTTTCTCTTCTAAGAGATTCAGTGTGGTTGGATTTATGTTGAGGTCTTTGATCCACTTGAACTTAAGTTTAGTGCATAGTGGTAGATACAGATCTATCTGCTATGTTCTACACACCAGCATCCAGTTATGCCAGCACTATTTGTTGAAGATGCTTTCTTTTTTACATTGCATAATTTTATCTGGTTTGTCAAAAATCAATTGTTTGTAGATGTGTGGATTAACATCAGGGTTTTCAATTTGATTTCATTGGTCTGCCTGTCTCTTTTTGCACCAATACCAAGCTGCTTTCAGGTCTATGGCTCTATACTAGAGCTTGAAGTCAGGGATGGTGATGCCTCTGGAAGTTCTCTTATTGTACAGGCTATCTTGGGTCTTTTGTTTTTCCATATAAAGTTGAGGATTATTCTTTCAAGGTCTATGAAGAATTGTGCTAAGATTTTGATGGGGATTGCATTGAATCTGTAGGTTGCTTTTGGCAAGATTGCCATTTTTACTATGTTGATCCTGCCTATCTATGAGCATGGGAGATCTTTCCATTTTCTGGTATCTTGTTTAATTTCTTTCTTGAGAGATGGAAAGTTCTTGCTATACAGGTCTTTCACTTGTTTGGTTAGTGTTACCCAAGATATTTTATGTTTTTATTTTGTGGCTATTGTAAAGGGTGATGTTTCTCTGATTTCTTTCTCAGCTCCCTTACCATCTGTATATAGTAGGCTACTGATTTTTTTTTTGAGTTAATATTGTACCCTGCCACTTTGCTGATGGTGTTTATCAGCTGTAGGAGTTCCTTGGTAGAGTTTTTCGAGTCACTTATGTAAACAAGCATACCATCTGCAAATAGTGAAAGTTTGACTTCTTCCTTTCCAATTTGTATCCCCTTGATCTCCCTTTGTTGTTTTATTGCTCTAGCAAGAACTTCAAGTACAATATTGAAGAGATATGGAGAGAGTGGACAGCCTTGTCTTGTTCCTGATTTTAGAGGAATTGATTTGAGTTTCTCTCTATTCAGTTTGATGTTGGCTGTTGGTTTACTGTATATTGATTTTATTATGATTAGGTATGTTCCTGTTAGCCCTCTGATCTCTCCAAGACGTTTATCATGAAGGGGTGTTGGATTTTGTCAAAGGTTTTTATAGCATCTAGTGAGATGACCATATGGTTTTTCTTTATCAGTTCAGCATCCTTAGCCATCAGGGAAATGCAAATCAAAACACCTCTGAGATACCATCTTATTCCTGTCAGAATGGCTAAAATAAAAACGCCAATGACAGTTTATGCTGGAGAGGATGTGGAGTAAAGGAAACACTCCACTGCTGGTGAGAGTGCAAACTTGTACAGCCACTTTGGAAATCAGTATGTCGGTTCCTCAAGAAAAATGGGAATCAGTCTACTACAAGACACAGCAATTCTACTCTTAGGCATATACCTAAAAGATGAACATTCATACAACAAGGACATCTGTTCAAGTATGTTCATAGAAGCAGTATTTGTAACAGACAGAACCTGTAAATAGCCTGGGTATCCCTCGACTGAAGAATAAAGAAAATGTGGTATATTTACACAATGAAATATTACTCAGCAGAAAAAAAGTGGAATCTTGAAATTCGCAGGCCAATATATGGAACTAGAAGAAACCATCTTGAATTTGATGATCTCTCATTGAAGACCTCCCCATCCCTGGAGAATGGATGAGGGATGGGATGGGGGGTGGTCTGTAGGGATGGGAGGATGGGAGGTAGAGGGAACTAGGATCAATATGTAAACCCAGTTACAAAAATAAAAACATGGTATGCACTCATTTATATACGGATTTTAGAGACAGAGCAAAGGATCACCATCCTACAATCCACACTGCCAGAGAACCTAGAAAAGGAGGATGATCCTAAGATAGACATACAAGGTCCCTCACAGAAGGAAAAAAGGACAAGATTTCCTGAGCAAATAGGGAGCAGGCAAGGCAGGGGGAGAAATTAGGAGAAAGAGAAGGGGAGAAAAGGAGCCGAGAGGAGAACATGAGGGAGCAGGGAAATGGAGTGGCAGAAGAATAGAAAAGAATAAGAAAAGAGATACCATAATAGAGGGAGCCATTATAGGTTTAAAGAGAAATCTCACAATATGGAAATGTCCAGAGACCTACAAAGATGACCCCAACTAACAATCTGAGCAATAGCATAGAGGTTACCTTAAATGTCCTTCCCTGACAGTGAGATTGATAACTAATTTATATGCCATCATAGACCCCTCATCCAGTAGCTGATGGAAGCAGAAGCAGACACCCACAGCTGAACATTGAGCTAAACTCCTGGAATCCAGTTGCAGAGAGGGAGAAGTGATGAGGAAAGGTGTCAAGACCAGGCTGGAGAAACCCACAGAATCAGCTGACCTGAACAAGCAGGAGCTCATGGACCCCAGACTGATAGCTGAGAAACCAGCATAAGATCGACCCAGACCTCTTGAATGTGTTTTTCAGTTAATAGTCCTGGGAAGTATTTGGTAACTATGACAATAGAACCAGTATATATCCCTAGTGCAAGAATGGACTCCAGGAGCCCATTCCCCATGTAGGGATACTCCCTTAGCCTAGGGACACAGGGGAGGGCCTATGCCCTACCCTAAATGATTTGACAGACTTTGATGATCTCTCATTGAAGGCCTCCCATCCCTGGAGAATGGATGAGGGATGGGGTGGGGGGGTGGTCTGTAGGGATGGGAGAATGGGAGGTAGAGGGAACTGGGATCAATATGTAAAATAAGAAAAAATATTAAAAATTAAAAGAAAGAGAGAAAGGAAGAAAGGAAGGAAAAGGAAAGTGGGGTTCCTTCCCCTCCATTTCTGGAAATTAAGTATTGGGTCTGTAATTACAATGCTTTTGTTTGTTTTTTGGTTTTTTGAGACAGGGTTTCTCTTTGTAGCTTTGGAGCCTATCCTGGCACTCACTCTGTAGCCCAGGTTGGCACTGAACTCTCAAAGATCGGCCTGCCTCTGCCTCCCAAATGCTGGGATTAAAGGTGTGTGTCATCATTGCCTGGCTACAATGTTTTTGTTTTATAGAAACCATTTTTGTTTATAGAAGTCTTCTGATATGAACAAAGACCAATGTTTAATTAAATTAAATAAATTGGAATCTCTGCTATGTTGATCAAATCCGGTAAGACCACTGCCTTCTTTTTCCCTGATTATTGACTTTCCTGGTGCCCAAAGCCCAGGTTGAGTATGTGTGTGTTCTTGTGCATGCATATGTGTGTATTTGTATTTGTCTGTTGTTTGTATGTGTTCATATGATGCATGAATATGGAGGTACGAGGCAACTCTAGGTGTTATCCCCCAGCAGGGCTCCCCAACTTGCTTTTTTGAGACAGGGTCTCTGGTGGTTTGAATGAGAATGGGCCCACAGACTGATATGCTTGAAGGCTTGGTTCCTAGTTGGTGGAACTGTTTGGAAAGGATTAGGAGGTGTGCCACTGAGGGTGTGCTGGTGAGGTGTGTCACTGAGAGTAGGCTTCTAGGTTTTAAAACCCCACACCAGCTGGGTGTTGGTGGTGCATGCCTTTAACTCCATGCTTTTAATCCTGGGAGGCAGAGGCAGGCAGATCTCTGTGAGTTGGTGACAAGCCTGGTCTACAAGAGCTAGTTCCAGGACAGCTTCCAAAGCCACAGAGAAACCCCGTCTCTAGGGAAAAAAAAAAAAAAAGCCCACACCATTCCAGTTGGCATACTTTCTCTTCCTCCTCCCCCACTTCTTTCCTGCCTCCTACTTATGGATCAGAAACAAGCTCTCAGCTAGTTCTCCAGAACTCTGCCTGATGCCATGCTCCCATGACAACCACTGACTAACTTTCTGAAACTGTAAGCAAGCTCCCAATTAAATGCTTTCTTTTATAAGCTGTCTTGGTCATGGTGTCTCTTCATGGCAATAGGAAAGCAACCAAGACATGATCTCTCCCTCAGGCTGACTGACCACTGATGCCCACGGATGCCCTATCCACTTCCCCAAATCTGATATTAGGATAGGTTTCACCACACCTGGCATTTCTCATTTGGGTTCTAGAGATTGAACTCAGGTGCTCACACTCGTGCTGCAAGCATTTTGCAAATGAAGCCATTGCCCCACACCCAGAGTCTAGCTTTTCAAATGAATAACTGCCTTTTCACCAGGATGGCACCAAAAGCAAAGTTGGAAGTCCCTGTCCCTCCCAAGCACGGGCCCTGAAAGCCAAGAAAGCAGTGTTGAAATGTTTTAGTAACCACAAAAAGAAGATCTTCAGGGCACCCACCTTTAAGTGGCCCAAGACCCTATGGCCAGGAAGCAGTCCAAATACCCTCTTAAGAGTGCCCAAGAGAAACAAGCTTGAGCACTATGCCATCATCAAATTCCCCTGACCACTGGGTCAGGCAGGAAGAAAACAGACAACACATCTGTGTTCATTGTGGACATCAAGGTCAACAAATAGCAGATCAAGCAGACTGTGAAGAACTCTGTGACAGTGATGTGGCCAGAGTCAATACCCTGACAAGGCTTGATGGACAGAAGAAGGCAGATGTTTGCCTGGCTCCTGATTATGATGTTTTGGATGTTGCCAACAAAATTGGGATCATCCAAACTGAGTTCAGCTGGCAAATTATAAATAGACATTTTTTTTTTCACTGCAAAGTGAAATAAATAACTTGTGTGATTCTGCAGTAGCCTTTGTGACAGGAAGATCCCACAAGAATTTTATGGCAGCCACTGACCAGGTTCTAAGACCAAAATCAGAAGCAATGTTTGCTCCTGTAATGGGCAGCAGGCAACACTATGATGACTTACAGATTTCAACTGGATCAAATCCTTCCTTTCTTCATCATTTGAGTGGCGAAGTCCCATGGAATGGGACCACAGCAGCTGAGATATGGAATTTCCCTTGTATACTACAAATAATAAAGTTAATGTATAGAGCACTTCATCTTTCATGCTTTTTAGAGGATAACACATGATATGAAAGTTTCATCATTGTTTGATTGTTTCCATATGATTCAAATGAATTGCCCAAACTTTTGAAATTAGAACTCTAATTAATGTTAAATGTAATGTTATTTGCCAATAACTGGAATTTTCAGTAGAAAAAGCACTATCATTCTAGTGCTTTATCATCCTTGACTTGAAAACTATTATTATGTATGTCTTACAGATAATTACACTGAAGGTCAGAGATAGTGAAACAAGATTTAACATCACTAAGTTAATCAGTGATAGAACTGGTTATTATGTCAGGCCAATTTGGTAATAAATCAAATGCTTTATGCTGTGCTATAGATACTAATTTTAATAAGATAATAGACTTACCATTTTACTTTTCATGATGTATCTCCTGATCACCATAAACTCAGCATGCTATTTACAGCAATAACAATTATAGGACAAGGATGCTGCATTTCTAGGTGTCACTATCCATTCAACCTGACTGTCCTAGGTAACATGGATAACCTATAGAAGAACAAGGATACCTGTAAGCTGACAATAACACACATCAGATAATTGTTGCTTCAAAACAGAGCCAACATCTCTATAGTGGCTTCTCAGCAGTGAGATGCCTCTTCTTGGCAGAGAGGCTGGGGAAAGATCTTTGTAGGTAACAACACTTGCTACACAAGCATGAAGACGGGAGTTTGAATCTTGAGTGTCCATGTAAAAGGCAGAACGTAGCTAGCTCTGTGCCTGTAACTCCCACACTGGGGAACAAAGAGAGGTGGATCCTGAGAGGCACTGTCCAATCAGTCTAACCAAACTGGCAACCTTTTGTTCAGTGATAGGCCCTTATCAAGGGAACAAGGCTGAGAGGAATAGATAAACATTTAACACCATTTTCTGGCCTCTCACACATTCACATACATGCATACTACCCAAAAAAATGACCCCCATAGGGAGTGGCACAATTAGGAGTTGTGACCTTGTTAGAGAAATTGTGTCCCTGTGGGGGCCAGCTGTGAGGTCTCTTTTGCTCCAGCTTCTTTCATTGTGACAGTCAACTTCCTGTTGTCTACAAGATGTAGCACTCTCAACTCCAGCACCACATCTGCCTGTAGGCAGGCATGCTTCCTCCCTCCATGCTCACTGATGTGATGATAATGGACTGAAACAGTAAGCAAGCCACCCCAATAAAATGTTTTCTTCATAAGAGTTGCCATGGTCATCGTGTCTCTTCATAGCAATAATAAGCCTAACTAAGACACCACCTCCAAATACACCACATAACACAAAAATAAACTAATAAAAATGGAAATTAAAGAAAGCCAAGCCTGTGAATGGATACAATCTTCACCTGAGAGAAGGTTGAAGGCTTAGAGCAACATCAAGAAAATTTTATTCATTCCAGAATGAGGAAGATGGAAGTCAAGGAAATACAGCAGGAATCAGAAGGAGTTCATGTGTACTCAGAGAAAAATAAAACCATACCCATTTGCCATATTCTAAGGACAAACAACCTGCATGAACGCAGTAGAGCAGTTTGGGTTACATGTTAGTTGGAGGTGTTTGTTTGTTGGTTGGTTTTTATACAAATTTTAAGTGTCATAATTTGTTAACTGTCTACATAATTTACTTATTGAGACAGGGTCTTGTTACATAGCCAAGCTAACCTTGAACTTATAATTTTCCTGTCTCTACCTTGTTAATGGGGCTACAGGCATGTAACACCACATCTAGCTTAGTCACACACTGTAACACTGATACATATTTTCAAACCTTGAAGGAATCAAAGCAAAAGTCATAATAATAATATGGTTATAATCTACCCAAATGTTATTTTCCAAAAGCAAAGGTGATAAACTCATTCAAACTCATAATATTTAAAAGACAAACTCCTCATGCTAACTAAAGGCAAACTTTTCATCAGCTTGTTCAGGTCAACAGTGCCTGGTAGGCAGAAATTATAAACAAATGCATGAGAAAATTGTATGAACCATTTTAGCCATCTACTTTTCACCTTCCTTCCATGCTTTTCTCAGTAGAGAAGAGCAGATAATCTAACCCTATAAAATAAGAAGTCTATCAAAGTAAAAGCATGTCAGAGATCACATCGCTTTATCTTTGTGCTTCACAAGAAAACAGGATACGGAGAACACAATGTATGCTCTTGACCCGTTGTCAGCTAGGAAAGCAGCATCAGTCCTTTGGCTACTAAAATCTCCATTACCCACCCAGGTAGCATTAGATTCTAAGGGAAGAAGCAATATAGAAGAGGAACATCAGTGACGACAAGTTTTACAATTCTTCGGAAAAAATGAAAAGTATCAAAATGAACTTCTAAGTCTTTTATACATCAACTTTAGACATAAGTAAGAAAAATTATAAATCTAACTCTATAGCTAGATAAGGTCATACTCCTTTAACTAGAGGTTGGAATCACAAACCGATTAATAAGATAAAGCAACATAAAATATATTCTTTATATAAAGAAAACACACTATTCTAAGATGTAGAGAAGAACAACTATCTATCAAGAAGACATACAACACAGCAGAAATTCACCAGCCTGAAGCCACAAATAATGTGCAGGGAACTTGGTGGAGGATAAATGGAGAGTAAGGCAGAGTTGGAATAGCTTTAGAATTGAGGTTATGGATGATGCTTGCTCAGAAAGCAGACCTAGCATCACAAACTTGACAGAGAAATAAATAAGATCGAGAAATAGCAAGGAATCCAAGCTCCTGACATGCTAGAAGGCTCATTCTGCTCACACAGTCATGACCTGTCTTACTGGCAATTTAATATCTCAGAAAACTGAGGTAGCAATGAAGTAAAAATCAATTCTTGAATGAGTAGAGGAGATACTTTTAAAATATAATAAAAAAAAACCTGTGTAGGTAGTGTGCATGTGTGCATGCAAGTGGGCCCGCACAGGCATGAACACGTGTGTGTGTATGTGTGTGTGTGTGTGTGTGTGTGTGTGTGTGTGTGAGGGATGCATGCACACAGTGGAGGCCAGAGTTTTATGTCAAGTATCTTTTGTTATTGCTCTCCACCTTATCTTTTGAAACAGCCTTTTAATGTCTTGTTTTGCTTTTAAAGTTAGATGGTTTTTGAAGTATAATCTATAGATCAGTAAGCATGGGAAGGTTGAAACTATTTTCTCTCAAATATTAAACTATTACTTGGCATCATAATCACATTGACATTTGCATCGTTGGTACAAAAACAAGGGAATAAAGCTGAAAACCCAAGCACAAACTCAGGAAGTGTCACAAGCTCAAGAGGGTAATCAAATGCTTGAATAAAAGTAAATGCATGTCACTGTGATTTAAGAATGCCTTAATGAAGCAGAGAAATGACTGATACTGTGATGTCTTGAGCCTTGACTATATAGCTTATTCGTGTTCTGTCTGACAAAACAAGAAGTGAATAAATTCTATTGCATGTCAAACAACAATGATCATCTCAAATAGAACTATGATTATTTGTTGCCAGCTGAACTAGACCCACCCCTTTCATAGAAGAATATTTTATGTGAAAAATTATCCATTGAATTCTTAATCAGACCCAAGCATTCAACACAATTGCTTCTTTAGAAAAAAAAAAAAGAACAAAGGGGGCATCACATGTCAAAGAAAACATTAGACTGTGTTTGAGACAAATAAAAACAATTTGAAACAGAGAATGGGAAATTCAGTGATAGGCTTGGTTTCAGCCTCCATCCAGAGCTAACCCTTGAGGAAAGATCATTCGCTGTTTTCATTCTATTACTTACTAATTTATTTCTGTTTTTAAAAATTAGTACACAAAATAATGGGTCTCATTAGGGTATTTTCTTCCTTTTAAAAAGGTTTATTTATTTCTATTTCAAGTGCACTTGTATTTTGCATGCATGTAGGTCTGTGCAGGGGTTTCAGATCCTCTAGAACTGAAGTTACACACAGTTGTGAGATACCACATGGCTACTGCTAATTAAACCAAGGTCCTCTGGAAGAGCAGCCAGTGACTTTAACCACGGAGCCATCTCTTCACCCCCCTTATTGGGGCATTTTCAAGTATATATGTAATATTATTTTGTTCTTAATTATTCCCATAAAAGAGATGGGATACAGTATTTATAAGTAAGTATTTAAAAACATTTAAGAAAGTCATTGACTGGCTGTACAAAAGGGTTTTCAGATGGGGATGTTCATGGTGACTTTGTTGTGAATACATTTAAAAAATTCGGGGCCCAAGGAAGTAGTGACGTCAACAAATGCCTGATGTCCAGGGGACCCAACTTGAATTCCTAGAACCCACATAACAAGCTGGGTGTGGTGGTGCATGTTTATAATGTCAGTTCTGGGAAAGTAGAGGCAGGAGGGTCCATGAGGCTTGCTGGTTCTCCAGGTTATGCTACTTGATGTGGGCTAAACCCCCAGGAAATCTGTCTCAAGACACTAGGGGGATGGCACCTGCTGCTGACCTCTGGCTTCCACAGGCAAGTACATAACTGTGCACATATACTTGCATAACACACACACACACACACACACACACACACACACACACACACACACACAATGCACCACATCTTAACTTTAAATAATTGTCTAAAATAACCACATTCATATTTGTTGCATATTTTTCCATTTTATATGCTAATTCTTATGACAAATTAATTCATGTAATTTTAGGACATTGTTACTTCACTTTTAACTGCTTATGTATGAAGAACCTTTGCCTATAAACTTTCACTCATTATACTGTTTAAAAGGAAAGAATAAGATCCAGTGCTTTGGTGGCATAACATTGGCTTTTAACCTTAAGTAAAGTTAGTAGTAATTTTCTTTACTTTACATGAAGTGAATATTCATTAGACACTTTGCTGTTCCTGCAAAAGAGAAGACTTGAAACTCTGCAAGATAAATTAACCTCCCTGAGCCCATTATCATTAAAAACTCCTCCAGAGTCAGGTGAAACATCGAGCTGGTTAATTAAGATGCATCTGCATTCGTCAAAAATTGTTGAATTGCTGGTAATGTATCTTACACACACACACACACACACACACACACACACACACACGGCTTGTAAATTAACAGTGACAAAACAATGAGTTTATATATAGTAAACTAAGGGAACCTAAGAGTATAGATGTAATCTTACCAGTAGACAGATGAACTCTTTTTAAAATAAAAGATACATAAATTTATTTTGTGTGAGTGTGTGTGTGTGTGTGTGTGTGTGTTATGTACCTATGGAGGCAAGAAGAAGATGATGGTTCTCCTGAAGTTGAAATTCCATGAGGTTGTGAACAGCTCAATTTGGGTGTTGAGTACTGAATGCAGGCCTTTGCCCTTTGCAAGAACAGCAAACATTCTTAAACGCTGACCCACCTCGCCAGCTCCTGCAGAGGTCTTATTCTAACTCTCTAGGTTACCTAGACATAACATTTAGAAAGGTAGCATTGGTCTGAAGAAATAATAATGATATGGGGTACAAAGGTGAATTGCATTTCTTTTTTTTATTTTTTATTTTGTATTAATAATATAATTTAAAAATTTTACATGTTGATCCCAGTTTCCTCTCCTTCCCTCCCTCCCTCCTTCCCTCCCTCCCTCTCTCCCCCTCTCTCCCTCCCTCCCTCTCTCTTACCCTCTTTCCCCCCTCACAGGCCCCTTGACCACCCTCCCCTCCCATTCCCCCCACCCCCATTCCACATGTAGGGCTATGCTATCCAGGTGGGGTCATGTAAATCTGTCAAGTCATTTGAAGTAGGAACTAGGACTTCTCTCCTGTGGCTAGGTTAAGGGAGTATCCCTCCATGGGGTATGTGTCCACAAGGTCTTTTTGTGCACCAAGAATACATCCTGATTCTACTGTCTGGAGTTCCTTAGACTGCTCAGTCCTTCTAGCTGAGACCCATATTCAGGGGGTGTGAGTCAGTCCCATGCTGGATTCCTAGCTATCAGTCTGGGGGGGGGGGCATTAGCTCTTCCTTGTTCAGGTCAGCTGTCTCTACGTGTTTGTGCAACCTGGTCTTGTCCTCTCTTTCTCTCTGCATCTGGATTCTAGTTCAACTTAGTGTTTAGTTATGGGTGTTTGCTTCTGTTTCCAATAGGTACTAGATGAGGGCTCCATGATGGTGGATAATTTAGTTGAGGATCTTACTATCAGGGAAGGTCATTTATGGTAGCTTTTCCAAGGTTGCTCAAATGGTTAGTTGGAGTAAGTCTTGTAGGTCTCTAGACCTTTCTTTAGGTTCAGTTTTCTCTTCAAACCAACAATGACTCCCTCTTTTATGTTCTCTCTCTCTCTCTCTCTCTCTCTCTCTCTCTCTCTCTCTCTCTCTTCTGTCTTCTATTCTTACCCCGACTTGATCTTCCTCTCCCCCCCCTTCTCTTTCTCCTAGTTCTCTCTCCATTCACTGCCCCCCCCCCCCCCGCCACTTCCCATGTGCTCTGGGAGATTTGTCCCTTCCCCCTTTTTATGAGGGGCCATATATGAATCTATTAGAATACACCTTGTATCCTAGTTCTTCTGGTAGTGGGAATTATAGGCTGGTGATCCTTTGCTCTGGGTCTAAAATACATATATGAGTGAGTACATACCAAGTCCTTCTTTTCAGAATGGTTTCTTCAAGTGCCATCCACTTGCTTACGAATTTCTAGATTCCATTATTTTTTCTGCAGAGTAGTATTCCATTGTGTAGATGTGC
The DNA here is from genome assembly GCA_030556225.1 of Cricetiscus sungorus. NCBI lineage: Eukaryota > Metazoa > Chordata > Mammalia > Rodentia > Cricetidae > Cricetiscus > Cricetiscus sungorus. The sequence goes on from JANBXA010000729.1 coordinate 15,951,087, forward strand.
CACATCTTCTTTATCCATTCTTCAGTTGAGGTTGCTTCCAGGTTCTTGCTATTATAAATAATACTGCTATGAACATAGTTGAGCACATGTCTTTGTTGCATGGATGTGGATCATTTGGGTATATACCAAAGAAGGGAATTGCTGGGTCCTATGGTAAACTAATTCCCATTTTCCTGAGGAACCACCTTTATCATGAAAGGGTGTTGAATTTTGTCAAAGGCTTTTTCAGCATCTAGGGAGAGGATCTCCAAAATGGCTGTATAAGTTTGCACTCCCACCAGCAGTGGAGGAGTATTCCCCTTTCTCTACATCCTTTCTAGCATAAGTTGTCATTGATGTTTCTAAATTTAGCCATTCTGGCAGGAGTAAGATGGTATCTCAAAGTTGTTTTGATTTGTATTTCCCTGATAGCTAAGGATGTTGAGCACTTTCTTAAGTGTCTTTTAGCCTTTTTGATTTCCTCTATTGAGGATTCTTTCTTCAATTCTGTACCCCATTTTTAAATAGGACTATTTGGTGTTTTGTTGACTAGTTTCTTGAGTTCTTTGTATATTTTGGAGATTAGCCCTTTGTCAGATGTAGGGTTGGTAAAAATCTTTTCCCAGTCTGTGGGCTGCCTTGGTCTTGTCAACTGTGTCCTTTGCATTACAGAAGCTTCTAAGTTTGAGGAGGTCCAATTTATTAATTGTTGATCTCAGTGTCTGTGCTACTGGAGTTATGTTCAGGAAGTGGTCTCCTATACCAATTTGTTCAAGGGTACCTCCTACTTTCTCTTCTAATAGGTTCAGTGTGGCTGGATTTATGTTGCGGTCTTTGATCCATTTGGACTTGAGTTTTGTGCATGGTGATAGACATGGGTCTATCTGTAGTCTTCTATACACCATCATCCAATTGTGCCAGCACCATTTGTTGAAGATGCTTACCTTCCCCCATTGTATTCTTTTAGCTGTTTTGTTGAAAATCAGGTATTCATAGGTGTATGGGTTAATATCAGGATTTTCAATTTGATTCCATTGGTCTACCTGTCTATTTTTGTGCCAATACCTGGCTGTTTTCAGAACTATAGCTCTGTAGTAGAGCTTAAAGTCAGGGATGTCTCCTGAAGTTTGTTTATTGTACAGGGTTCTTTTGGCTATCCTGGGTTTTTTGTTTTTCCATATAAAGTTGATTATTATCCTTTCAAGGTCAGTGAAGAATTGTGCTGGGATTTTAAGGTGGATTGTATTGAATCTGTAGATTGCTTTTGGCAAGATTGCCATTTTTACTATATTTATCCTTCCTATCCAAGAGCATGGGAGATCTTTCCATTTTCTGGTATCTTCTTTAATTTTTTTCTTTAAAGCCACAAAGTTCTTATTGTGTAGGTTTTTCACATGTTTGGTAAGCATTACACCAAAATACTTTATGTTGCTTGTGGTTATTGTAAAGTGTGATATTTCTCTGATTTCTTCCTCAGCCTCTTTGTCGTCTCAATAAAGTAGGGCTACTGATTTTTTTTGAACTTATCTTGTATCCTGCTAGGTTGCTGAAGGTGTTTATCAGCTGTAGAAGTTCCCTGGTAGAGTTTATTGAGTCGCTTATGTAAACTATTATATCATCTGCAAATAGAGACATTTTGACTTCTTCCTTTCCAATTTGGATCCCCTTGATCTCCTTTTGTTTTCTTATAGCTTTAGCTAGAACTTAAAGTACAATGTTGAAGAGATATGGAGATAGAGGACAACCTTGTTTTGTTCCTGATTTTAGAGGAATCACCTTTAGCTTCTCTCCATTCAGTTTGATGTTGGCTGTTGGTTTACTGTATATATGTTTAGGTATGTTCCTGTTATCCCTGATCTCTCCAAGACCTTTATCATGAAAGGGTGTTGAATTTTGTCAAAGGCTTTTTCAGCATCTAGAAAGATGATCATATGGTTTTTCTTTTTCAGTTTGTTTATATGGTGGATCACGTTGATAGATATTCGTATGTTAAACCATCCTTGCAACCCAGGGATGAAGCCTACTTGGTCATGGTGGATGATTTCTCTGATGTATTCTTGGATTTGGTTTGCCAGTATTTTGTTATTTTTTGCATCGATGTTCATCAGGGATATTGGTCTGTAGTTTTCTTTCTTAGTTGTATCTTTGTGAGGCTTGGGTATCAAGGTGATTGTGGCCTTATAGAAAGAGTTTGGTAATGAGCCTTCTGTTTCTATTGTGTGGAACACTTTGAGGAGTATTGGAATTAGCTCTTCCTTGAATTTCTGGTAGAATTCTGCACTGAAGCCATCTGGCCCTGGGCTTTTTTTGGTTGGAAGGCTTTCGATTACTGCTTCTATTTCATAGGGGGTTATAGGTCTATTTAAGTTCTTTGTCTGTTCTTGATTTAATTTTGGAAAGTGATAGTTATCTAAAAATTTGTTCATTTCCTTTGAATTTTCAAATTGTGTGGAGTACAGGTTTTCAAAGTATGACCTGAAAGTTGTCTGGATTTCCTCTGTGTCCATTGTTATGTCTCCCTTTTCATTTCTGATTTTGTTAGTTTGCATGTTCTCTCTCTGCTTTTTTGTTAGTTTGGATAAGGGTTTGTCTATCTTGTTGATTTTCTTGAAAAACCAACTCTTTGTTGCATTGATTTTTTATATTATTTTCCTGGTTTCTATTTTATTGATTTCAGCCCTCAATTTGATTATTTCCTGGTGTCTACTCCTCCAGGATGAGTTTGCTTCTTTTTGTTCTAAGGCTTTCAGTTGCACTGTTAATTCTCTAATGTGACTATGCTCTGTTTTCTTCAGATGGGCACTCAGTGCCAATGAACTTCCCTCGTAACACTGCTTTCAAGGTGTCCCATAAATTCGGGTATGTCGTGTCCTCATTCTCACTGAATTTTAAAAAGTCCTTAATTTCTTTCTTTATTTCTTCTTTGACCCAGGTGTGGTACAATTGAACATTATTCAGTTTCCATGAGTTTGTAGGGTTTCTACAATTTGTGTTGTTGTTGAATTCCAATTTTAAAGCATGATGGTCTGATAAGATACAGGGAACTATTCCAATTCTTTTGTATCTGTTGAGGTTTGTTATGCCACCTAGTATGTGGTCGATTTTAGAGAAGGTTCCATGTGGAGCAGAGAAGAAGGTATATTCTTTGTGTTTGGATGGAATGTTTTATAGATGTCTGTTAAACCCAGTTGAGACATAACTTCTGTTAGTTCTTTTGTTTCTTTGTTGAGTTTCTGATTGGTGATCCTATCTAGTGGTGAGAGTGGTATGTTGAAGTTTCCCACTATAAGTGTGTGAGGTTTTATGTGAGCTTTGAGTTTTAGTAGCATTTCTTTTACGAATGTGGGTGCCTTTGTATTTGGAGCATAGATGTTCAGAATTGAGACTTTGTGTTGATGGATTTCTCCTACGATGAATATGAAATGACCGTCTCCATCTCTTTTGATTAATTTTGGTTTGAAGTCTAACTTGTTAGATATTAGGATAGTCACACCTGCTTGCTTCTTGGGTCCATTTGATTGGAAGATCTTTTCCAAGCCCTTTACCCTGAGGTAATGTCTATCTTTGAAGCTTAGATGTGTTTCTTGTATGCAGTAGAAGGGTGGATTCTGTCTTCGTAACCATTCTGTTAGCCTGTGTTTTTTATAGACAAGTTAAGACCATTAATGTTGAGGGAGAGTAAGAACCATTGATTGTTAATGCTTGTTTGTTTTAGATTGGTTGTTGGCAGTGGTATTGTAAATATATTTGTCCTGCTTTACCCTTGGTTTCTGGTGAAGTGGGATTATCTGTTGCCTATGTCTTTGTGAGTGTAGTTAACTTCCTTGGGTTGGAGTTTTCCTTCCAAAATTTTCTGTAGGGCTAGATTTGTAGATACATATTGTGAAAATCTGGCTTTGTCATTAAATATCTTGTTTTCTCCATCTATAGTGATTGAGAGTTTTGCTGGGTATAATAGCCTGCGCTGGCATCCATGGACTCTTAGTCCTTGTAGAACATCTATCCAGGACCTTCTGGCCTTGAGGGTTTCCATGGAGAAGTCAGGCGTAATTTTGTTAGGTCTGCCTTTATATGTTACCTGTCCTTTTTCCTTCACTGCTCTTAATATTCTTTCTTTATTCTGTATGTTAGGTGTTTTGATTATTATATGTCGAGGGGTCTTTTTTCTTTGGTCCAGTTTATTTGGTGTTCGGTATGCTCCTTGTGCTTTCATGGGCATGTCCTTCTTCAGATTGGGAAAGTTTTCCTTAATGATTTTGTTGAATATGTTTTCAGCCCCTTTGAGCTGGGCTTCCTCACCTTCCTCTATGCCTATTATTCTTAGGTTTGGCCTTTTCACAGTTTCCCACATATAGGTATGTAAGCTATAACCTAGGAGAATGTTTTCCTGTTTTTTAAAATATGCAATACAAGCCTGTGTCCAGATATCCTATAGACATGCTATCAAATGCAGTAGTAAAGGTAATAATCTAGGTTTAAAAGTGGACACAAAATGTGTATAAACATTTCATCAAAGAAGATATATGGATGGTAAGAGAGATAATGAGCACACTTTTCAAGATAATGGAAATTTAAATGACAATGACATATAACTATGTACTTATTAAAATAGCTGATGCTAAAAAAGCCCCACAGCTCAAATGTTGAAGAAGATGCAGTACAATAAGAATTCCCTTACACTGTTGAGAATTCAAACCTCTATAGCCACATTGGAAAAGATTTTAGCAGTTTCTTGTGAAATTAATCTTGTTACCCAGCAACTCCATAGCTAGGTATTTATCCAAAATAAAAATGAAATCCATATCCATATTAAGACCTGTGTGAAGATACTTGTGTCAGCTGTGATGACAGCCTGAAACCGAAAATGACCCAAATGTTCACAAGCAGATAAATGAAGAGTCTCCACACAGAGCTCCACATAAATAACCAGTTGTTTTTGGAGAAGTGGTGTCATTCAGTGGAGAGAGGATCGCCCTCTCAATAGATGAGACCCCAGGGTGATTATCTGCCTCTATAATGGATAAACCAATCATGGTCAATCTATGCAGTAAAACACAATTAGCAAAAAATAAAAAAAAAATAAAAAAAAAAAAACCGAACTTTGTTACTTCCCACACTGGACAAATCTCAAGGCATTGTGTGGAACTGCTACACAAAAGAAGTCAGATTAAAGTGCTACCTGCTGCCTGACTCCATAAGACTCCTGAGAGGAAAAAACTATAGGGAACCAAAGTGTCACTTGGAGAAGCTACCAACAGCCAGGACTTGGATAGGGTGTTGAATCAAATGAAGAAGAGAGGGTTATTTTAGAAATGTGGAAATATTTTTATGCTGATGAATAAATAGATATGTATTACAGAAATTCCCCCAAGTTGTAGAATTTTAACTAAGTTTAGGCTTAGAATTAATGTATGTAAGCTACCCTTTCAAGAATGTAATCTGGGTATACTCAGACATGGACATGAAAATGTGCCAGAATGAGTGAGCTCTCTCCACCCATAGCAGCTCAGAGAATGAACCACAGTCAGGGACATTCATTTACTTGCTATGCTGCGATAATTAACTTGTCTTGTTCTCTGGCTAATTGTGGTACTTATTATACCCAAAGCCTTATAAATGGAGTAGTAGTGCTTTTAAAGTATGCCAGATTTCCAGTCCTTGGCAAAAAACAACCTTTAAAAATACAATTTTAAGATAAATTGGTTTATAATCACAGAAACAGCCACAAAAATATTATAAAAATACACCTCTGGATGTGTGAACAGCAGTGGAAAATTGGGAAATAAATAATGTGCTAGTTTTTTGAAGGAAGTACTACTTGACTGTGATGCTCTTCTGGTGGAAGTTCAGAACTTATTTAACCCATCATACAGCTACAGAGAGGTTTAAGATTACTAAAATTCACCAGATTTTCTCACTAAGTCCTTGTTGTCTTTGATATTTGACTGTCTTTTCCACTGTGTGTGTCTATGAGTGTATGTGCACATGTATGTGCACATATGGTGCATTTGTGTGTGTGTGTGTGTGTGTGTGTGTGTGTGTGTGTGTGTGTGTGCAAATGTGAGTAAGTGTGTGAAGGCCAGAGGTGAGCATCAACTGTCTTTCTCAATTGTGCTCCAGCTTTTTTTTTTTTGAGACAGAGTCTCTCACTGAACCTAGAGTTTACTGATAAAGCTAGACTGTCTTTCCAATGAAACCCAGACATCCTTCTACCTCTGCCTTGCCAGAATTATAGGCATTTTAAGCATGGCTTTTGGGAAAGAAACTTGGGTCCTCATACTTCCCCAAAAGCACTTTGTATCACGTCAGTGCCATCTCTTTAGCCCCTTGATGATTTAATCTTTACACATTTAAGAGTATGATTTCCAAAACTACTGATTGCTGCTTGGAGATATAATATTTGTCATTATGTTTTCTCTTATTCATCCTTTGTTCAAATAAAGAACTATATGCAGATACCTTTGGACTTGGTATAAACTGGTAGTCAGTAGTTTTAGATGTTTCCTAAGACCTCAGCACTTCATAGGACCCCACAACCAATCTGTTTGTTTTCCTTGGATGTGAGAAAACATAGTGGTAGGATATCTGTGGGAATTACAAGATGCTAATTTTCCATATTTTCCAGTGTGGAGGTGGTTTTGAGTAAGAAATCTGGTAGAAATTTTAGTATGAAATATTATCTTTTACAGATCTGAGAATGTGGGCCAAAATTTACAACTGCTATGTTAGTGTGTCACATCACACTCTGGTATGTCTAGTCAAAACTATGTAAAGAAAGAAAAAGAAAGTCTTGTGGTACTGGGAATTATAATTTTCTTTCTACCATTTCTAGAAAAAAAAGAGCAAACAAAGTCTACATTATTTTTGGCAGATAAAATTGCCATTTAGTTTTTTCTTAATGCATTATAATTCCCCTACAAAATACATGTAAAGGTATAGAAAATGATTTTTTTTAACTCACCACTTTTTAAAACAAACAACTGTAAATAATAAATAATCAAATGCCCAAATTATTCCTGAAAGACAGAGACAGAGACAGACAGACAGATAGATAGAGACAGACACTACATGGATCCTGAATCAGACTCAGAACCCTACAGAAGCATTAATGCTGGGTAGTTGTCACTCCAGTACTTGGGGCTGAAGGAAAACATCCATGCCTCCACGCCTCCCCCACTTGACTCTTTCATCATGCACAATCAAGACAGAAATAGAAAATTCTAGGAGGCTAATAGACACAAAAGACACTCTATGATAATAGAGAAGAAATTTAACAACTCTGTTTTTATCAATTTTTCTTTGTAAAATATAGTATTTTATTAACTCTGATGATTTAATACATGAATGCAATGTATTTTGATCATATACCACCTATTTACAATCCTAACTGCTTTCAGATCTACCTTCCACTCCCAACCCCTTACAACTTTCTGTCCTTAAATATATATATATATATATATGTATATATATACATATATATATATATATCCACAAATTGGAGGACTTGAAACTACACACACACACACACACACACACACACACACCTACCAAGACAAATTTGTCCTGCCAATACACTCGCAGGTGTGAAGCCATCCCCTGGTGCATAATCAACCTACCAGGGGCCACATAGCCTTAAAGAAAATTAATTCTCCTCTCTTTAGAAGTTATTAACTGCCAATAACTCAACTAGGGATAGGAAGTTTTGAAGTCTTCTCCCCTTTGTGATGGAATGTTGACTGGCTTGATCTAGCATAAGTCTTAAGCAGGCAACCACAGCTTTTGTGATTCATAAATAAAGGGGTTCTATCATGTATTAAAGACAGTGTTTTAGTCCAGTCCTCCCTGACCGCTGGTTCTTATGACTTTTCTGACTCCTCTTCTATGATGGTCTCTGAGCCTTGTGGGGAGGAGTTTTTTATAGTGTTCTATTTACGGTTGAGAACTCCACAGACACTCTCTGCACTTTGACCAGTTGTGTTTCATGTTAACTGGTGTGCACTATACTAAGAAATTTCTCTGATGAGATCTGAGAATTGCACTAAGTTATGGTATAGAAATATGAATTTAGAGGGTAGTTTTGTACAATGTCTATTTAGCAGAATAATGGTAGTGGTGATTACCCCTCATGACTATGACAAGCTTCTGTACAGCAAAGGAAACAGTGAAATGGGTCATGATGGGGTTAAAATAACTCTTCCAGATATCTATCAATAGAATGGATCAAGTGAATGACACAATATCAGAGCCATGTGATCTGCTTGGCAAGTTTTTCCACTGAGATTTTATTTTCTTTCATATTTTGACTGAGCTTTAAATTTCTGAAATTTCAACTTTAAAAAACATGCATCTTTATTGAATTCTTTCTTATACTGTATATTGACTTATTTAGGAGTTTGTGTCTATTTAGACTTTGTTAACAGTTTTGATCATTCTTTTAAATTCTTTGTTAGCATTTCATCTAACCTACTCCCATTAGAATTCATTGCTGTGGATTCATTATTGGGAAAGTCCTATTATCTGATTTTTTTTATGTTTTGTTTATTTATTTGGTTGGGTTTTTTTTTTTTGGTTTTTAGTTTCTGGGATGGGATTATGCATCTGGGATTAAGTTGTAGGCTGGATTTTTTTTTTCAAATCACACATACTCTTTTAGTTAATGTATTTTCAATGTTCAAATAGAATGAGGTAAAGCAGGGTTTAAGTATCATTCTTCTCCACTGTCCTGTGGTGTAGTTCACTAATTTCCTAGTTCACATGTTCAGACTGGATGTGATTTCTACAAATAGCCTAGGGAAAGAATAAGTACAGAAGCAACCAGAATGGATGGACAGGCCCTGCACTGGTTACTTTTCCAGCTGCTGTGAAAAGAAGTGATTTAAAGAAGGAAGGGTTCATTTCGGCTCATTCAGTTTGTTACAGTCCATCATCACCAGGAAGACAGGGCAGCTGGAGCAAGATGCAGCTGATCACGTCACATCTATAGGCAGGGAGCAGAGAGTGAAGAGGAGGTGGGGCCTGGCTATGATCCCTCTAGGTCTGTCTTCAGTGGTTCTCCTCCTCCAGCAAGGTTCCACCCCCTAAAGATTCTAGAACCTTGCCAAATTGTGCCAGTAGCTGAGGACCAAGGTTTAAGCCCAAGAGCACATGGAGACTTTCACATTTAAAGCACAACAGGCACCCTATGAAGATGCAATAATAGCTAATCAAGAACAATTTTCCCTTCAACTGTAATAATTTTGGGGGGAATAAAGATAGTACAACTTGTGCTAAGATAGTTGTTCCTATGGGTAGGAATACAAAGAAAATAATCAGAGTGAGACTAGTGAGTAGTTTTAGAGCAATAGAAAAAAATCCTTTGCATTCAAAATGCCACTTTTCATTGTCTTTGCCTTTACAATTTAAAATTACTCAATAATTTAATAAGTGTATAGACACGTTATGGCTGAAGCTCAACCAACAAAGAAGTTTGTGGAGATTAATACATGAAATTCCTCTCTCATTTGTCTCCATAATTGTACCTCTACTTCCAAATTAATGCTTTTTTAAAATAAATCCTTTCAATCATGTGTTTGCTCATATAAGTATGTAAGTATTCATGCATGCACATATGTTATTAAATAGGAAAACATATTTTAGGAGGCATGTATTTATGTTCAAATATGAGAAAATTTGACCTTATAAAACAAAAGATGAAAGCAGAGAAGGAAATGAAATTGATTAAGATGGAATTTTTTTGAGGTGGAATTTTCATTTTAGAGGCTTATGGTAAAATACCTTTAGATGAAAACAAATTTTTTTAATTATCAAGATGAAAAATGCTAGACTATAATTAAAATCTGCTCTGAAAGTTGTAAGAAAAAAACCCTGCAAAATCCTATCAGTCTTAACAGCAAACCATCAAGCAGCTCTCAAAAAATTAATTAAAAAAGCAAGATGTGACAAGAACCAAATCTAGAGTGAAGCAGGCTGAGAATGAGTGGCAGGAGTACCTAGAATGGTCTGAGCTAAGCTGGAATACAGCTCACTCACTCAAATAAATGCTGAACGCATGCTGCAGACAAACAAAAACCACCAATTCAGAAGCAACCTACAAACCTGAATTGGTGGCCTCTCTCCAAGTACCATTGAAAGATCCAAGTGAACTCTTTCCTTCTCCCCACACCCCACATCTAGTGCCTTTTCTAAAAATTACTACGGCTTAACCTCCTCCTTCCTGCCAGTAGCCCATTCCTCACTCTGGTCCACATTTGTCATCTCTTGCCCCAATCTGTCTGTCTCCCTCCCTCCCTCCCTTCCTCCCTCCCTCCCTCCCTCCCTCCCTCCCTCCCTCCTTCCCACCCTCCCTCCCTCCCTTCCTCTCTCCTTCCCTCCCCCACACACACACACACTCACACACACATGTGCACATGGAACTGGCCTTTCCAACAAATAAACAGAAACTTCACACTCTTTGAAACAGAGCAGCTAAAGAGAGAATTATTTCCAGTGACTGAGAAGGAACAGAGAGAATAAAATTCCCCTAGACTAACATATTAATTAGATTTGTTCCTCTCACACTTACCAATCCAATTCCACAAACTCAAATACCAATTACATAAATACAAACCACTGATTTGATTATTTTAACAACAGTTTTTGTTGTTAAAATGGTGGGGTCTGTTGAGGATACAACAGAGAGCAAATAGGCAAGACTGTTGATCTCAAAGCACACATGAGTTCAGTTCTCACATGTGATGTAATTGCTGCACAGCACAGTGAGAGAGCTGGGTTAACTCTCAATTAAAGGACCTCATCTGAATACTTCCCTAGGAAGGCCTTTTATCTCTAACAAGCTGGATCTTTAGAATACCTGTGTTCAGTCCCCATGGTGAAAGCTAGAGAGGTCCTGTCGCATAGGGAGGAGAAGGGACCAAAATCCTTCATCAGATCTGCTACAAGATGCTAGTAGGTCATCTCCAAGCAGAAAGCATCCCATCTCTGTGAGCTCCATAAATATTCAGCAGTTGAGATGTGGGAAGCTTCATATTTGGGGGGGGCAGTGGTGTCCCCCAAACAACTGTGTTCTTAGAGTTTAATATATTTAGCATCTGGTTACACTTACTTTGAAAGAGAAGTAGGAACTGTAAGTAAACTTGACTAAGCCTTTCAGGCAGGACAATTGATATTTTCTTTATGATGTTTTCTAATATTTTAGTTTGAAATGACTATGTGCTCTCAGAAAGTCACAAACCAGAACGGAATTTCTGTCTCCTTCCCTGAACTTGATCTAGTGATGTTAATTGTAACTATAGGACAGTATGGAAACAAGAAAATGGACATTGGTACAATCTGAAGACCATGTTCAGATTTCAGCAGGACTGTATGTTTCATATGTGAGTCCGGGTTCGGGTGTGTATCTGTGAGTATATTTGTGTGTGACTGTATGTGTGTGAATGTGTGTGTAATAGTATATGTGTATGTGAGTGTTCATGTGTGTGTGTGTGAAAACTCTAACACACACAAGGTCTTCACAGTGCTGTCATGGACAGGTTTCTTTCTGGACCACCACCACTCCACACCACCACACCCATATCAGCACCATGCCACTACCACCATCAAGATACAAGACCATTCTAGAACCACAAAGGTCCTCTGACTCTCACTCTCCCTAATCACTGACCATGAGAATTTGTTCTTCATCTCTATAGTTTTCTCATTATGAGGAACTGCCTAGATAGAGGCACACAATGTATGAGCTTTTGTGACTGATTTTTTGTTTCACACAATTCTCCTGACATCTGTTGAAGTTATTATTTCAAGTGCTTTAAAACATATATAATATATTAAGTGTCAAAGTAGTATCATGTCAATCCCTGTTGAAGACATTGCTTCAAGTCAATATGTCAGTGTGGACCACAGTTAATGATTCTTAATCAAGCAGAGTAATTGAAATTAACAAGTAAACGTGGCTTTAGTTTTGCTTTAACAAAGACACTTTCTCCAGGATCATTAAAGAACAGTTAAATTTGTGATTTCAAGTGCACATTGTCCTCTAAAATGTCCAGGTTTGTTTTATTTTTTTAAACCCTTTTATCAGCATCTCATTGCAGAACTATCAATAGTCAACACAATATAAGCAGACTTCTGGGTCAATGGACAGCTTTTCTTAAAACAAAACAAAACAACAAATAAGTTTGTGGTGGAGTGGCCACTTGCTTGGTTAAGTGCCTGGCTTGTAAGTATGAGAACTCAGAACAGTCATTAAACAAAACAAAACATAAAAACACTCAGGCATGGTGCCCACACTTATAATCCTATACGTAATGGCCAGTCAGTCTTCGCGGTGATTCCAAGCCAATGAAAGACCCCTGTAAATAGGATCTTCAGATAAAAACCATGTCCACATGCTCTCCATGAGTGCAAGCACACACACACACACACACACACACACACACACACACACACACACACACGAGAGGGAGAAAGAGAAAGAGAGACTCACACAATACACACATATCTATATCACCTATCTATCTGTGTTTCTATCATTTATCTGTCTATCATCTTTCTGTCTGTCTATCATCTATCTATCTATCTATCTATCTATCTATCTATCTATCTATCTATCTATCTATCATCTATCTACAGGTTTGGCTTAGCAGCAGTCTTCCTTCCATGAAGTTACTGTCCAATGATGCTGGATAAGCTGCAATTTGTAAGATCATGTAAATCAATGGCTCTTAGATTACACAACATAGTGTCAATGCTGTTTCTTAGGACATGACATGTCAGTCACTTTTTTAACTAAGAGAGAAGCTCAGCCTTTCACTACTGACATGAGAGCTACACGGTAGATTGACTGCTACTTAAGTCTGTGTAAACTACATTTGATTAATGATATTTGGAACAGTCTGGAGAACAAATGGAACCTCTTCATGAGACACTAACTCCAGGCAGAGCTTTCAAATGTAAATTTCTTCTTTTTTTAAATTAATTTAGCTCTCCTAAAAATGTTCTTCTCAACCAAGATTCATAACCACACACTCTCAGATTTCATCTGACATAGGTATTAAGAAATACTATTTCATAAAGTGCATGTGTTTATTATCCTTAAATAAAGTTTATTTTTCTTTGAGACTATATCCATACTCATTGTACATAAATTGGGAAGTGCATAGAAGAAAAAGAAATAAAATTTTCTGATAGCTTTAGTCTGCAAGCGTAGTTTATTTCCCAGTCTGTCTTTTTCTATTCTATAAAATTCATTATAGAAACTTATGAAAATAAACAATTTGCAAAGCATATTTCCCTTAGAAAAATATATACCAAGGAAATTGTTTATGTTATATTATATTCTTAATGTATCTTTCATCAGACCCCACTTTGTAGGGAACCTCCTTACTCTTCTACTGCTTTCCTTGATATAATGTTCTTTTCTGTGTTTCCCTGTCTTCTCTATTCCCATGGGACTGTGGTGTGGTGTGTCATGCTCTCTCTGTCTCTTTGTGTGTGTGTGTGTGTGTGTGTGTGTGTGTGCTCGCACATCTGTGTGCACACACACACATGCATGTGCATCTGTAAGTGTGAATCAGGTTTCTATCGGGGCTAGGCATGTGTATTGGTATATTTTGTGTATTTTCATGCTCAGTCCCCAGTTGGTTCTCTGTCAGAGAAAGATTAAGAGGTATAGTCTTGTTGGAGCAGGTGTGTCACTAGGGATGGGCTTTGAGGTTTCAAAAGCCCACACCAGGCCCAGTTTCTCTCTCTTCTGTTTGCCTGCTGCTTGTGATCATGACATAGAGTTCTCACCTACTTATCTAATACTGTGTCTGTCTTCCTGCTGTACACCCCCTACCATATATGATGAAAATGAACCATCCCTCTTAAATTGTAAAAAAGCTTCTATTTCATTGTTGTCTTTCATAAGAGTTTCCTTGGTCATGGTATCTCTTTACAGCAATAGAACACTAATTAAGATAGACCATTAGAGCTAGGGTTATAGACAGTTTTGAGCTCTCCCACCCAAATGTTGGAATAGGAACCAAAGTTCTCTTTTGGAAGAGCAGCAAGCAAGTATAGAGGTAGAAAGGTGAGGTCAGGCCACCTTGGAAGATAAAGTAGGTGGTCAAGGAAAGGAATGTGATGATGATGTTTGAATAGAAAATGTTCTTCATATGTTCAAATGCTTGAACACTTGGTCATCAGATGGTGGAACTGTTTGTGAAGGTTGTGCAATCCTTAGGACATAAGCCCTTGTTGGAAGAAGTGTCCAACTGAGACTTTGAAATTTGTTGAAGATGCTTTCTTTTTTTCATTGTATAATTTTAGTTTCTTTGTCAAAAATTAGGTGTTCATAGGTGTCTTCATATCAGTGTCTTCAATTCGATCCTATTGGTCTACCTGCCTGTTTTGTGCTAATATCAAGCTGTTTTCATTACTATAGCTATATAGTGGAGCTTGAAGCTAGGGATAGTGATGCCTTTGGAAGTTTATTGTGCAGGGTTGTTTTGACTATCCTGGGTTTAGCCTGACTGCACTTGCTACTCTCTCTCTGCTTTCTGAGTGTGGGTGCACTATGATCAGCCAGCTACCTGCTTCTAACATGACTTCCTGCCTATTGCCATGTCTTCTCCACCATGATAGACTCTATCCCTTGGCTACTATTTTGTCAGTGTATTATATATCACAGCCACAGGAAAAAAAAGCTAATAAAAAAAGTTATAGACGATAAAGTCTGATGGAGGAAATGAATTCAAATAAGAAAAGGAGAAAAGTATAATTTCAGAAAGCAAGAAGAGGGCAATGAGATTTAGTGTGAGCCATGGACTTCATGGGATTGTCTTCTGTGAGAACATTTAAGTCAAATGCTGTCTCAAGGCTGTGGAGCTGCAGCTTGCTAGACCAAAAGGACAGAACACAGCTCGGGATTGTGATGTAGAACCAGAGAAGAAATCTGAGGTGTGATTTGGACAAGAGCAGATTTAGTGTAGAACACTGGAAGATCTGAGAATATCTGGAATCGGAAGATCTGAAATACAGGGAGTTAATAATAACAGCAACAACAGACAATCATAATAAAAGTGATAATGCTTACAGACTACACAGTCTGTTGGTTTGTGGTGGAAGTCATCCTTCACAGCTCTGGCTGGGTTTTACCTCCCACCACCTACCTTGGTAAAATGTCCTAGTTTAGAACTAAGAAGCAAGAGGCTAAACTAATATGGTACAGAGTCCATGATTAAGAGCTTGGCTATCATATGGACTTGGACTAACTCCAAATCTTTCCACTGTTAGCTAAATGACCTCCCTGAGACATCGTGTCCCCTGTGAAACCAATGCAGTAACAATGTCATCCTTGACTCACTTCTTTGAGAAGATAGAATTGAGGTACCAGGATAAAAAGTGCCAGTAAAAGAGACAAAGCCAATGCAAGGAATATGCTTTTTGTTTTTATTTTTTAAAGGCAAAATGTGCATAGATGTCTGAACACTGTAGGAGGACAATGCTGTCATAATGACCTTATTCTATGAGCCTCAGAAAATATTACAGACACTTGAAAAGCTGTGTGAACATATGGTGACAATGTGAGCGGTGGGTGGATTGTGCTTATGACAGGAGAAATCCCAAGAAGAGATAGATGTTAAAAACAAATAGATAACTCTTCAAGAAACCTCTGTCATTCCTGCCTGGGGTGACATTTTACTCTGAACACTGAAGTCTAATGGAATCACATAATGGTTCAAATGTTAGAGATACCTTCCCATCAGCAAAGGAAGGGAAATGTGATAAAAAATTAGGCAGGAAGGTAGAAACTGTGGTGATGGCTCAGCAGCCAATCATATGCACTGCTACTGCACAGGACCCACTTCAGTTGCCAGTAATCCATGATGGGAGGCTCAGAAGTATCTGTAACTCCAGCTCCAACAGATCCAACACCTCTGTCTTCCATGGACATGTGCATTCACATGTACATACCCCCCATGTGCATATATTTATATGTATGTGTATATGTATATATCTGTGTGTGTGTGTGTGTGTGTGTGTGTGTGTGTGTGTGTGTGTGTGTGTGTGTGTGTGTGTGATTTAAAAAGTAAAAATAACTCTTTAGCAATCAATAAACTCAGTTCTATCCTGGTTTCCCAGCTATCAGTCTGGGGTCCATGAGCTCCCCCTTGTTCAGGTCAGATGTTTCTGTGGGTTTCTCCAGCCTGGTCTTGACCCCTTTGCTCATCACTCCTTCTCTATAACTGGATTCCAAGAGGTCAGCTCAGTGTTTAGCTATGGGTGTCTGCTTCTGCTTTCATCAGCTACTAGATGAAGGCTCTAGGATGACATATAAGGTAGTCATCAATTTCATTATAGGGGAAGGGCATTTAGGGTAGCATCTCCACTATTGCTTAGGGGGTCATACTTGTAGATCTCTGGACATTTCCCTAGTGTCAAATTTATCTTTAGACCTATAATGGCTCCCTCTGTTACGGTATCTCTTTTCTTGCTCTCCTGTATTTTTTCCCTGACTCAATCTTCCTTCTTTTTCATGCCCTCGTCTCCCCTCCTCTTCTCCCTTTCTCTTTCTCTTAATTCTCCCCTAGATTAGGTTGGGCCATCTTTGTCGATCTTTGGACATTTCTCTAATGCCAAATTTATCTTTAGACCTGTAATGTTATGGTACCTCTTTTCTTGCTCTCCTGTATTTTTCTCCTTACTCAATCTTCCTGCTCCCTCATGTCCTCCTCTCCTCCCCTCATCTCTCCTCTTAATTCCCTCTCTGCTTCCTCCCATGCTCTTAATTTACTCAGGAGATCTTGTTCCTTTCCTGTTCTGTGGGGGACCATGTATGTCTCTCTTAGAGGCCTCCTTGTTTCATAGATCCTTTGGTGGTGTGGATTGTAGGCTGGTGATCCTTCGCTCTATGTTCAATATTCATATATGAGTGAGTACATACCATATATGTGTGACTGGGTTACTTCACTCAGGATGGTTTCTTCTAGTTTCATACATTTGCCGCAAATTTCAAAATTCCATTGGTATTTTTTCCACTCAGTGTGTAAATATACCACATTTTCTCTATCCAATCTTCAGCTGAGGGACATCTATGTTGCTTCCAGATTCTGGATATTACAAATAATGCTGCTATGAACATAGCTGAACAGATTAGATGTCCTTGTTGTGTGAGTGTGCATCTTTTGGGTTTATGCCTAAGAATGGAATTGCTGGATCTTGAAGTAGACTGATTTTCATTTTCCTGAGGAAATGCCATACTGATTTTTAAAGGGGCTGTATGAGTTTGCACTCCCACCAGCAGTGAAGGAGTATTCCCCTTTCTCACATCCTCTCCAGCATAAACTGTCTTTGGTGGTTTTGATTTTAGCCATTTTGACAGGACTAAGATGGTATCTCAGAGTTGTTTTGATTTGCATTTCCCTGATGGCTAAGGATGTTGATCACTTTAAGTGTCTTTCAGCCATTTTAGATTCCTCTATTGAGAATTCTCTATTTAGTTCTATATCCCATTTTTTTTAATTGGATTATTTGGTGTCTTGGTGACTAGCTTCTTGAGTTCTTTGCATATTTTGGAAATCAGTCTTTTGTCAGATGTGGGGTTGGTAGATATCTTTTCACACATGTTGACTTTTTAAATATGAAATGACACTTGGACAGAGTTTTATTTCTCTCACTAGAGAATCTACATTTAACTTTTCTATTCCCTTTTTTTTAAAAAAAAAAAACAAACTCTGTGTGTGTGTGTGTGTGTGTGTGTGTGTGTGCCCTAATATGCATTTGAAGGCTAGAGGACAACTTGGATCCTTCCTTTGACCACATGAATCCCAGGGAACAAACTCATGATGTCATATCTGGTAATCAGCACGTTTACACACAGAGCAACCTCACTGGTTCCCTAAAGTTTCTATTCCTCAAATGAGTTCCAATCTTGGATCTAAAACAAAATAAAACAAGCAAGCAAGCAAACAAACAAACAAAATATCATATTCTTCCCAGATTCCATTAATGGTGCATTTACTGTAGTTCCTTGTTTTCGAAGTTGCATAGCTGAGGCTGAAGATGCATAGCATAAATGTGACATTTAACTAAGACACAGGAATCCAAGATTAGGGTGCAGATTTTCATTATGTATAAAACCAGAAACTTAGTCATTAAAATTAAAGACCTTCCTGCAGCAGGGGTGTCTATGTGTTTGAAGTTTTAATACAGTCGTATAACATCTCAAATAATTTGCAAACAAATATTTGAAAAGGGAAATAGGATTGAAAATCTAAATCAAGGAACAGATTGTTAAGAAAGCAATATGCAGGGCATAAATCACTTGTTAAAAAGTAGCTGTTTCATTACAGAAGCTTGCTATCTAAGGCGCTGGGGTGAATCCCCCTACAAAACAAATAAAAAAGCAGTTAATGAGCAAGTTTCCTGACATATCCTTATTACAGTTTTTCACATCAGTCTTTCTTGAAGGATATGCTACTAACCACAGCGTAAACTTCTGAACATGTTTCGCTTGCACTCTGTGGAACACAGTTTAGGAAAGCAGCTATCTTGAGTAGAACTGAAGCATATGAAAGTGTGAATTTGGCTAAGAGTCTTTTTTTTTTTGTTGTTGTTACAGATGGGGACATTTCATTACAGATGGTGACGGGGTCAGTCTATATCTTCAATGCTAGTATCCTTCATTTTTGAAAAAACCAGAAGACATGTGCCATGACTTGTCACTTGTGCCTTTATCACCATTCTATTAGACATTATTAAAGAGCTTTGGATTTGCAGAAAAGCTGCAATACCCCATCCTATATTCTCCAGGGTGACATCTTATGTTATTATAATCCATTTAGTAGGACCTTGTTAGGTGGCTGATTTACTAAGTCCAGACTTGAAGTTTTTCAGGTCTTTCCAGTGCTTTCTATTCCAAGGTCACTATACTATATTAAGCCATCTTATGTCCACTGCTTAGTACCTGGTTCTCAGATTCTGTGCCTTCCGGTGACCTTGATCATTTGAGGCATAGCTCATCTAATATTTTGTAGAATATACTCTGATTTTATTTTCCTGATTTTAGTGGCAATGAGGCTCTGGGATGAGGGGATAGAGACCCTTCTTATCAAGAGTATGTGTCATTAAAATGATTTGTCCCAGATGACCTTTGCTATGAAGCATTGAGTGACACAGAGACTTGCTTAATGATTTATTTGGCACTGACATAGGTCACCAGAACATTCCTTGTTTGAAACCTTTCTTAGCCAACTTCGTTCCTGACAAACTAAACATTTATGATGCAGTTGCTGAGGTGGTTGAGAGTTGGAAAGGATATAAATTTGGTGAGGGAAGGTGACAGAGAATGGGGGGGTGTAAAAACTTTTTATTTATTTGTTTATTTGTTGTGGGTGGGGACTATATGGGCCATTTTCTTATAAAGGATAGGAGATCAGTTCTTAGGACCCACTGTGAGCAGTTCACAACCATGAGTAACAGTAGATCTATGTGATCTGACACCCTCTTCTGGCCTCCATAGACATGCATGTACACATAGGCATACATAGATAGACACACATATATATGTGTATATAATGTATATGTGTGCATATGCATATGTGTGCACCTAAGTGTGGGGGAGCATGTGCACATGTCCCTGTGTGTGCATGCATGTAGAGACCAGTGATCAGTGTCTTCCTCAATCTTTCTTAGTTTATTTTCTTGAGATATGGTCTCTTACTGGATCTGGAGCTCACCAATAGTCTAGGCTGCCTAGCTAACAAACTCAAAGGATCCCAATGTCTCTGCATCTGCAGAATGGGATTACAGGCTTGTAATGCCACACTAGCTTTCAATGTGGGCAACAGAGATCTAGACTCGGGTTCTCACACTTGCACAGTAAACATTTTACCCTCTGAGTCGTCTCTCCAGTTCACAATGAGATTTTTCCTGACCAATTATTTTCCTACATACGTAGTCATTTTCATTTAATTATTGCCCATTTTATTGAGAAAACAGGATATGCAAAAAAAAAAAAAAAACAGATTTGACTTCATGATTCTAGGCCAAATGTCTCTGTGTATCACAGGATCCCACCCATAAGGGGAACACAGACTAGGTGAATGATCTATCCAGAACATTCAAATGATCTATCTAGAACATTTTGTTATTCCATTTCTGCATTTAAGCAATACATGTTCAGGCTCAGACTCTGTATTGGGCACCAGGAGTAAAGCCATAAAAAAGCACAAAGCCTTGCAGCAAATTTTAATGAGTATTTTTTAAAATTCATCATTTTTAGTTTATTTTAAATACAAACCAGTTTCCCCTCCCCCCACCACTCCTCCTCTATCTCCATTCAGATGGTGTAAGGCCTCCCATAAGAATCAACAAAACATGGTATATCAAGTTGGGGCAGAACTAAGCTCCTCCCTCCTGCATCAAGGCTGAACTAGTCACCCCTCCATAGGGAATAGTTTCCAAAGAGCCAGTTCATGCACCAGGGACAGGTCCTGGTTCCCACCACTAGGGGCCCCATGAACAAACCAAGCTACACAACTGTCACCCAGATGCAGAGGGCCTAGGTTGGTCCCATGCCAGCTCCTTAGCTGTCTGCCCAGAATATTTAAATCACAACCAACCCAGAGAGTATGACAGTAGTCAGAAAAATGGTGTCCTGAACACAGCAGCTTACAACACCAGCTCTCACTAATGCACCTGATTCCTCCAGCCTTTCTTTCACTTGCAACTCCATTCACATTACAGTACCATTTAATTTCAACTGCCCATTTTCATAGGGATTTATTTTTTATCAATGTTTGTGTGCATGCATGTGTATGTCATGTCCATGGAGGTGTCCATGGAGGTCAGAAGAGGATGTCAGATCTCTTGGAGCAGGAGTTACAGGGTGCTGAGAACCTGGTTACTACAGAAGAACGATTAGCATTCTTAACTGCAGAGTTCTCTGTCCAAGGCCTCAATTTTCCCATGTAAATATTTACATGGATGATGCAAGATAACCTCCTGCAGAAATTATATGAAATTCATTGTAACATACCTGCTTCTTTTCCCCAAATAGAAGAACCAGAGTGGTGTATTTTCTATTCTTACAAACAGACCAATTAAGTCTTTTGCCATTTTCCCACCTACAACATTTGTATATCACTTGAAAGAATTTATAAAAGTTGGGAGAAGGATGATGAGCAATGTATTAACACTCTATGCTCAAACTGGAAATGTCATTTCTATAAGACTGAATAAGAAAAATGAATAGATGTCATAAGATAATAAACTGTGTGCTTGAAGCCAAGACTTTAATGGTTGTCATTTGTAAAGACTGCAGTACATTAAAACAGTTGGATTTTAGTGAGTTACCACATATGAATCATGTGCCCTTAGTTCTTTTTAAAAAAAATACATTTTTCAGAATGTGATGTTTGCTTGTTTTTAGGAGTGAGTATGGAACCCAGGACTTTTTGCATGGTAGGCAAATACTCTAGCACTGAATTATGTTCTCAATCCTTGTAAAATCATAAAGAACCAGCATTTTACTGTTTCGTAAGCTAGCCTACAATTTGCCCTGTAGCCTAAGTCAACTTTAAGCTTGCACTCTTCTTCATCTCCTAGGATTATAGACAATCATGATGACTAGCTATTTGGGGAAGTTTGGTATGAATTCTAAACACATTTTTCCATGGTATTCCTGTACAGCACCTGTTCTTTATGGTCTGGAGAATGATCCATGATGGTCACACTTCTGATTTTTGAATGAAACCAGATCTGTATTTGTTAAATACAAATCAAGCTAAAGCTGAAGGGCACACATCAAGCAGCCAATAAACAGCAGAACACCTCCCCCAAATCAGACAGGCAAAAACACCAGGCAGAGACAACTGGAGTAGCTAACTGAGAGAGCAAGCTAAAGGGTGGTATCAACAAACCAGGCAACTGCAAACATCCTATAGATTCCACTGGGGAAGTTGAGGCAGCTGGCTGTAGTTCCCAGAAGACAGGCCCAGGCATAGCAGAGTGTCCCCTTAGGTGAGGCTTCCAAGTGAAAGAGCAAATAGCAGCAGAAAGGTAGTGTGAAGCTGGACACATCTGGCAGATATGACCAGGGAGGCTTTGAAAGCTGCATGGAGGTTCCCTCTGATTGGGAAGTCTAGACAGAGCAGAGGCTTCATTCCACAGGGAGCTTCTGCCATCTCTTCCACAGTAGATCATTTTATATCATGGGATGAACAATAGCAACCTCCACTGGAAATAAATGACCTTGTAGCTGTCCTCAAGGGCAGTGTTCTTATTCTTGGGCTGTTTTGTTCTTCCCTCACCATCTCACAAAGCCAGGAGGACCAGCCTGTTCCCACACAAGGGATCTATGAGGGCACCTGAAACAAACATGCCAGAGCCCTCCTCTTGCCTTGTCTAGTCTCAACGACCTCAAACCTCACAGGAAAATTTGCCAACATAATGTAAGTTGGAGAAGCCCATATTCTCTGAGCCGAAACTCATTGTAGTGTTGGAGATATTTTTTAACAGTCAAGTCAAAGTTGGTAGCTTTCTTTACCTTCCATGGCTGGGGATTGAACCCAAGTCCTCACACATGCTACAGAATAGCTCTCTACCACTGAGCACATCCTCATGCACTGAGCACGTCCTTTGTAGTCTCCGGGAAGGAAAGTAGATTGTGGGAATTTACTCATTTCTTTTAAGTAAAATAATCTCAATATTTCTTTGCTCTGAGGATTGAAGTAAATGGATTGTATGTGAAAAGCATTTTGCAAATAATGAAGAATGACACAAACATTTAAGTTTTCCAAGTACTTCTTATGAAAAGCAGCCACTTGCCAATGAAGCATGTATCCTTCCCCAGCACTACAAGTCTATAACCTGTGGGTCATCTTGTTTTTCTGGTTGCTTTTTTAAAGAATCATACCCATCAAAGGCGTTAGAAAATACTACAATTAATAAATCAGAACAGAGGTTTGTAAGGAAATCATTGAGTGTCTTCTTACTAAAATTCCATCTCCAGAAGAATACTGTCTTATACCATATACAGTTATGAGTTTTTCCATACTCTCACTGCTGCCTCCTCCTGCTCTCCCTCCCTCCCCTCAGCCCTCCTCCCTATCTCTCCTTCTTCTGTCCTATCTCCTCCTTTCTCCCTCCTTCCCCTTATTCTCACTTTTCTTCTTTTCTTTCTTTATATCCTTCCTTTTTCTTTCTTTCTCTCCCCTTCCCTCATTCCCTTTTCTCCTTTAATTTTCAACATAAGTCGAATACAGCACAGCTTAGGGTACTTACACCAATTTTTCACTTAATAAGATAATTTGCATCTTTAAAAACAGGAAAAATAAAGGGGTGGTTCATTGGAGTTCATTTTTTTTCTATGGGTGCATTAGTTTTCATCAGTGTGACCAAGTATCAGGGAGAACCACAATGAAAGGAAAGAGACCATTTCTGCCCCAGGGTTGCAGAGTGCTTTCTCCATGATGGCAGGAAGGTGTGTTGGGACAGAATAATACATGCCATGAAATGAGCAGTAGTGACTGTTGTGAAGCTTTTTCATTAGCCTTCTTTTATATTATGTGGGTTCCTAGCCAATGAGATGGCTTATCTCACATTCCTAGGGTCTTTCCCTACTAGCAAATTAGTTAATTCTTTTCACTGAAAACAACATCATAGACACATACAAAGATATTATCTACTAACTTCCTGGACCCATCAACCCAAACAATTTGACAATCAAGATTAAACATCATGGGCCTGTGTGTGATGGCTCAGCAGGTAAGGGTGCTTGCTTCCAAGTCTGACAACCTGAGTTAGAATCTCAGAACCCACAAGGTGGGAGGAGAGTACTGATTCATAGAGATTGTTCTCTGACCTCCACATGTACACTAAAGCATCCACACAGACACACACACACACACACACACACACACACACACACACACACACAGAGAGAGAGAGAGAGAGAGAGAGAGAGAGACAGAGACAGAGACAGAGACAGACAGAGACAGACAGACAGACACACACACACACACACACACACACACACACACACACACACACACACCAAAAAGGTAAGGTAAAAATTATTAAGCATCACAATGGGCATACTCTATCCTAAAGAGCAAACATATTGCCATTTTGTAACATTTAACATGTCCATGAACATATGGGTTCTCCTCTCTCCCTCCCTCTTTTTTTCTTTCTTCTCTACCTCCCTCTTTCTTTTCTCTCTGCATCTCTCCATTTCTTCCTCCTTCCTTTCCCCTATACTCCTTTCTCATCCCTCATCTCATTCCTCTTTACAACAGGCTTTCTTGTATCTATACAAAAATGAGGTTTTAATGATTATTTTGAAAGCAAGGAAAAATCTTCAGGATTTTGTGGTAGGAGTCAGCTCTAGCACCTTCACATCAGACTGCACCTAAATTACAGACAGTGGATGGCTGTATATTAATGTGCATATGGCGGCTATTATTTGAGCAGTGGGATATCTCCTCTCTAGTATAATGAGATCCTTCAAGACAGGATTTTACTGTTATTATCATTATTACTTGCCTCTTTAAATTGAACCGTATATTTTAAATTTAAGTGTAAATGTGAGGTAGGCAGTGATAAAATTAATTTAGTAATAACTGTAATTATTAATGGTAGCTATTATTCATTGCTAATTATAATCACTTGAAATTTTATCATTCAGATAAATCTACTGTCTATCATATTTTAGTGCTATCTGTGTTATGTAAAGGTTTAAAATCAGCTCTATTAACTTCCAGGTAACTAAAGATCTTGCCTGCTGAATTGTCACTAAACTTGGACACATGGTCAATTTCATTATGAGAATTTGCTCCAAGTTACACCCAGAAATAAGAGTCACACATTTGCTAAAATGGGTCTAATTTTATATCATGCTTGAACTTGGTGCTTATTACTTTCTCACTGCGTGCATTGTGTGAGTTTGTATGTATACATGTTGGTGTATGTGTGTGCCCATCGATGTAGGTATGAGGGCATGTGTTGGAAGGTTGTTCATGTGGAGATCAGGAATCAGTCTCCAGTGTCTTCTATTACTTTCCATGTTATGTTTTGAAACCTGGAGCTTACCAATTTAGCTTTGCTGGCTCGTTAGGGAGCCTCAGTGAGCCCCTGCTCTACCTCTCCAGGTCTGGGATTGCATGTGTGTGCTGCCAGGCTTTTTACATAGGTGCATGGGGTTGAACTCAGTTTCTCCTGCCTATGTAGGGAACACTTCACAGGCTGAGCTATCTCCTCAACCTTGTCCTGTGTATTTCCTAGACTGGGGCTTTTTTCTGTTCTGTTGATAAAGGGAACTGAGTTGTTCTTGGAAAGATAAATGATCAAAGGTCACTCACTAGTAGACATGTCTACAGATGCAGGAAGCTGGGATTTCCTTTTGACTCTTCTGCTTGGACTCTTACAGGAATTGCAAATGACTGGGTTGGATGGGCTGAGTATACCATGATGAGGTGAAACCCTGCACTTCAAATATGACTTGAACAAAATTTGTGTTTTCATGTTACACCCAGAAATGTTCTTACTCCTTGTGACAGGTGGGACCCACAAGATTTATAATTGCCAACATTGATTTTTTTTCCTGTTGGCTGTTAGTACTGTATCTATGTGATTTGCTTTCTTTGCTTCATGCTACTTGTGACATTCATTCTCTTTGTCTTATATAACTTAATTCAAATATCATCTTATTCAATTTTATTCATATACCTGTGTGCTAGCACTGAGTGGCTACTGTGTCCCAACAGTGGGTACCAAACTTTGAAGCCAGACAGACATCATCCTTTCCCTCATGTTTAAACACTTGGATAAACATCATATCTATCTCAAGTACCAAGTGCAAAATTATCTTTTATTGTAATTATTTTTGACAGAGTTAAATAGCTGTCTTCAGGATTCCCTACAATTGAGTCTTACCAGGACAGTCTTTTCCAAAAGCATGTGGTGGCATTGGCTGTGGAGCCCAGACATCTGGCACAGGCAGTGCTGCTAGAGATAACCCTAGTCCAGCTTCACTGGTCCATTAATACAAAAGACCCCCCAAAGAATACTCCCCAAATAATTTTAGAGTGTATTTCTAAATTAAAATGTACATTTTAATTATTCTTTGGTAATTCTATGCAATTCCCTGAGGGTTCTCTAGGCAATAACATCATTTTCAGATTTGACAAAAATATCTTTATTCAAAATAAGTTTGGAAAGAAAAAGAGGATGTTTAAATGACCTAGGTTCAGTGAAGAACCCCAAGCTAAATTGAAATGAGAAGTTAAAAATCAGGAGTGGAAGAGGCGGCTCAGGTATTAAGAGCACTGGCTACTCCTCCACAGCTATCATCCCAGGATCTATGCTGGGTCTCACAACCTTTACGCCCACAGTTCCAAAGAATGTGAAGCCCCATTCTTGCATGTGAAGGCACTGCACACAAGTGGTACATAGACATACATGCATGTAGGCAAAACACCCATCATACACATAAAAAATTATATATATATATATTTTTTATGTCACGCATCAGTGGGAAGCTCTTGAAGATCTGCTGACCCCAGGCTTAGCATGACTTTGTAATATGATGATCCTCTCCCTCAGCATCTATTGACCCCAGGTTATCAACACTGGAAGCTAGTTTGGAGTATCTGCTTACTTTACAACATCTCCATTTTAACTGTCCTTAAAAGAACTATTGTATTTGAGCATACTAATTCTTTGCTTACTCAAATCATTAATTTATTGTATTTATTAATTTGTGTATTAATGTATTGTATTTATTGTCGCTGTTTTATTGCTGTGAAAGGACCCCATGACCAAGACAAGTCTTATAAAAAATAATTCAATTGTGGGCTTACTTACAGTTTCAGAGCGTTCATCATTATAAGCATGGCAGGGGTCGAGGCAGTGGAGCAGCAGCTGAGAGCAACATCCTGATCCCTATCAGAGGGGTGGGAGGGTGGGCCTGGTGTAGGTTTTAGAAACCTCAAAACCCAGCCTCCAGTGACACACTTCCTCTAACAAGACCACATTCGCTCTTCTTTCTAATCCATTCAAACAGCTCTAAGCACTCTAAGCACTGAAGACTAGTGACTAAGTCTTCAAATACATGAGCCTATGGAGGCCATTCTTATTCAAACTGCCACAGAGATCTTAAGCAGAAGGTGGACTGGGACATTTTGAGATAGGAGGCACAGGGGTGCCAGACAGGACAGTGGAAGAGTCTGGACAGATGAACAAATGTCCTGCAAGCATAGAACATCTATAAGTGTGTGCACACAAGTCTCAGCCACACATTAACTTCCTCATCACAAACCTACAAAGGCTTCATAAGGGGTGACCATGCAAACACTTCAACTGTCTGAGGTCTTCCCTGAGTCTCCCAGGAGCCTGTCCCACTACAACTCAGTTCATTCCATCTGATGTATGTGCTGAGTTTGTTAAATTTTAAAATGGCCCATTTCCCATATCTACTTATTCTAACCTCCCTATTTTCCTATCAGCTATCATTCAGTCTTTAGTAGTACAATCTTTAACTACAATTAAGTTGCATAAACTAACTTGCCAAAGAAATACCATCCCCATGGCTTTTCCATCTTCCCAGGAGCTCCTGTACTGCTCTATCCATTTACTGCCTCTCAAATGTCAAGTCTTTGGTTTAAATAGAAGAACAGTCTTCATTCTACCTATGCTATCCTGCTCTAATTTTTTTCATAGCACTTATCAGAATGTTATCTTGGCTTGAGCAGCTCTTGTTTGCTTCTCCTCTCTCTCTCTCTCTCTCTCTCTCTCTCTCTCTCTCTCTCTCTCTCTCTCTCTCTCTCTCTCTCTTTCCATACAGAAAGCATCTTAAGACAGTTGCTTTCTTAAGGCATTATGGTTTCCAATTGAGCACAAGTTTGGCTTCTCAAATGAATGGAGCTTACATTGTTTTTGCTCATGCAGACTAGGATTGTCCACAGATTAATGTAAGGAATGCTAATTTTCATAACTAGATTTAATCTTGGGAGATGCACTGGAGAGTATGTGCTTCATGAGAACCAACACTCTCGTCGTGACATTCCTACAGCTTTAAAATGTTCCTAGACACATGGTGGACATTGGTTCAATATTTGATGAATGAATGAATCTAGGAAAACTTGGCACTTTCACATTTTTTTATTACATTGAAGATCGTGAGAAATCAATGAAGAGATTTGCCAAACAAATTGTGTTTTCATGCTGTTGTTTCTAAGGAACATTTTGGCAAGCTGTCAGAAGATACCTTCTCGTCTGACTTCATACAAAAAGGCTAAAGAGTGTTTGTGTATGTCATTGTATGCACCTATGCATATGGAAAAGTTTGGTGTGAACTCCTTATTTTGTGATACAGGCTCACTCCCTCAACTTAATCTCAGCTGTTGGCAATGAGTTCCAGGAATACGCTTGCCTGCTTGCTGAGAAGTGGGTTTATAGATGGATGCCAGTACACTTAGCTCCTTATGTGATTGCTGAAGATCTGAACTCAGGTCCTAATGCTTGGATAGCAGGAACTTTACCAACTGAAACATCTCCCGAAGCCCCAAGGAAGTTAGGGTTTTGTTTTGTTTTTTTTTAACTGAAATAGTTATGATGGAGGAGAGAGTGGCCTCTAGAGTCTGGGTAGTGGGTGTTTCAAGCCTGAGAAAAAGCTTCCTTCTTAAAGGATATTGACGAGCATGGACTGTGTATGAGGAGGCACTGGGGGATTCTTTCTGGACAGTGAAATGGCATTTACAAAACAACAATGTGATGAGCTCAGTCCAAATAATTCACAAACATATGGACTCAATTCCCCTTAAAACACACATGGTTTCAACAATTAAACACCAAAGCAATTTCCAGGGAAGAGGATACACAACAGGGATTTGATGGGGTCCATTTGAAAACTGTCCAAGGCCTTCCCTGAACCCCACATGGAGTCACTCCAATGGAACACTTGGAGTGTGAGTTCACCAGCTGTGGGAAACACAAAGCCCTTTTCCAAATTGTAAGCTGTCAGAAACATTCGCAGTAACATTCATGAAGCTCCATGTGGGAGAAATGGCTTTGATCTTAAGGATAATGGGACGAGTAGAATTACACATTTTTCGACTTAACACTTTCCCTGTTTGTTAGATTGGCAACATACAAAGAAAAATAAAGTGTGTCTATGTGTATGTGCATGTATGTTATGATAATGCTCCCCAAGAACTTAAATCTCTTCAAATGCCTTCTCATTTACTTTTATGATTAATGCCCAAGAGGAATATGCACTTACTCTACTTCCATGATGAGGGAAGTAAGGTAAAGAACAAACAGAGAAAGGGTCCTTCCTACATCACACAGCTGGCCATGAATAGCCAGAAGCTATTTCTTCAGCCCGCTGAAGATCCAGATCCATTTTGCCTCTAGATTAATAAAGATGGGAAGAACATTACCATATATTAACTTGAAATTTGTCTCCTAGGGGGAATACTGGTTTTTTGTTTTTGTTTTTGTTTTTCCAATGAAGCTGTAGCACTTGGAAACTGGTGAAGAAGACACAATTAATGTTTTCCCTTATGAGTCAAATCATACAAACTACCTCCATCATATCCAGGGGCTCATACAAGACTGAGTGATACAACACCCAAGTTGATCCCATCACCAAAAGGCTTCACACCCAGATGAAATCCTTAAGCCCATCCTCTCCTGTGCTATCATCTTGCTAAACCTTAACCCATGTGGAAGTTTCCTAAGCACATATGTGAAGAAGATGTATCCCTCCCACTTCACTATTTTTGACAATTTAAATATTTCTTTTTTCTTTAATTTAGGAACAATCTTATTTTACATACTAATCCCAGTTTTCTCTTCCTCGCATCCTCCCATGACCCCCACCTATCCCCTCATCCCATCCCCCATACACTACCCAGGGAGGGTGAGGCCTTTCATGAGGGATCATCAAAGTCTGTCACATCATTTAGAGCAGGACCTAGGCCCTCCCCCATGTGTCTAGACTGAGAGAATATCCCTCCATAGGGAATGGTCTCCCAAAGTCCATATGTGCTCTAGAGAGAAATACTGGTTCCACTGTCAGAGTTCCTATATACTGGCCAGGACTCCTAACTGTCACCTGCATTCAGAGGACTTGGTTTGGTCCAATGCTGGTTCCCCAACTTTTTGACTGGGGTCCCTGTGCTCCCACTTGGTTAGGTCAGCTGTGTCTATGGGTTTCTCTAGCCTGGTCTAGACCATCACTCCTTTGCTCATCACTCCTCCCTCTCTACAACTGGATTCCAGGAGTTCAACTCAGTGTTTAGCTGTGGGTGTCTGCTTCTGCTTCTATCAGCTACTATATAAAGGCTCTAGGATGGCATTTAAGGTAGTCATCAATCTTGTTATAGGGGAAGAGCATTTAAGATAGTCTCTCTGCTATTGCTTAGATTCTTAGTTGAGGTCATCCTTGTTTCTCTCTGGACATTTTCTTAGTGCCAGATTTCTCTTTAAACCTATAATGGCTTCGTCTATTAAGGTATCTCTTTTCTTGTTCTCCTCTATTCTTCCCCCAACTCAGTCTTCCTGATTCCTCATGTTCTCCCACCTCGTGATTAAGGGCACTGTTTGCTCTTTCAGAAGATCTGAGTTCAGTTCCCAGAATCCACAATGGGGTTCACAGCCATGCCGCCCACTTTATTTTAAGAGTATAGTAAATATAAAATACCAACAGGGAGTGGTCCATAGGACCTAGTCTCCTGAGATTTTTCTCTAACTGCATTGTGTGTGTGTGTTTTAAATAAGTCCTTCTCACAGAATAGTTAGTTGAACAATTACTTAGTTTGATAAGTTAAACTTCATGGGAGGCCCACACCAATGGATCTCACACTTGGTTGTGCATTAACTCTGGAAGTGGGGGTATTTAATTAATGTTTATTTGCCCTTTTTGCCTGTTTGTATACAAAAATGGATTTCATTGTGGATTCTCATACATATGTACCATTGTGCTGTGTTCATAATTGGTGTGAGAGTAACTTTTAAAGACATAGTATACCATAACAGCTGATATACCTGTTATTGGTTATTGGCTATTGGTTAGTTATTGCAGTTCATCATTGGTTTGTATATCAAATGTTCAATCACAGTCTGATCTTATTATCTCTGGGAATTAACTAACCCTGGAAAGCACAATCTACAAGATTCAAAACATCATAAAACATAGATTATTTCCAGAATTGTACAATTCCGCCCATCAGAGTGCTAAATGAAGAGCTTGATAATAAGAATAATAATGAAAAGCTTTTAACTAGAGTTTTCAATTAATGTATGATTTCTGAATTAGAAATTCCCTTTTCATCTTCCTAGAGAAGTATGCAATGATAGAAAATAATGTTATTATGTTAAGGTAACCATGGCTGATAGACAGAATTGACTGGGTCCTTACAGCTCAGTTAGGGTTTGAAACTAGACATGTTTGCTCACTTTATTCTGCCCATGCTGACTCCAAGCTATGCCAGACTTATATATTTCCTCTGGTGACTACAGTGCACAGCAGCCATAGATGGCTTACAGTGCCTAGCAGTTTGTCCCCCACTGTGTGGCTGGTGAAGCTGGCATTTGCTTTGGAGGGCTAGAAACCAGGGCTATGTGCTCTCTGCTTTTCTAGGCAGATCCCTCAGTGTCTGGCTGTTTGGATTAGGTATGCATTTTCTTGCCCACCCTTTTTTCTTTCCTTCCTTCCTTCCTTCCTTCCTTCCTTCCTTCCTTCCTTCCTTCGTTCCTTCCTCCCTCCCTTCCTTCCTTCCTTCCTTCCATCTCTGTGTGTTATGTGTGTTCATGTGAGGGGTGCATGTATGTTGGAGGATGAGCTTACATGTACATAAATGTGGAAGGCAGAGATCAATATTCAGTCTCATTTCTCAGGAACCACCTGTCTCATTTTTTGTTTGCTTGTTTTTGCTTGTATGTTTTTGAAACATGGTCTCTCTCAGTGGCATAAGGATTTCCAGAATGAATAGACAGGCCAGCCACCAAGCCTTACTGAGTCACTGAGTCACCTGTCTCTGCCACTCTCCAGTGTTAATACTACAGTCAGGTGCAAACACACCCAGCTTTTGTGTGTGTGTGTGTGTGTGTGTGTGTGTGTGTGTGTGTGTGTGTGTGTGTGTGCGCGCGCACGTGCGTATTCTGGGGCTCAGTCTCTTGCCCTCATGCTTGTAAAGCGAACACTTGATTGACTGAACCATCCTCCCAGATCCCTGGTTGTTCTTTAAAAATGTAATTGAAAAGAGTGTATATGTATCACATGTAAACATGGAAGGGCCATGGACTGGCTGTAGGAAAGGTCATGATAACCATTGTGATGAAAACTTTTATGGACACAGGGACCTTCCAACCACAGATGGGCTCCAAGCCATGACAATTTTAAAGACACATGTGTGCTTTCATGAGAAGAAAACAAGCGTGTGTCACTGGGTCCTTCCTTCCAGTTCTTACCTGGTTCTAAACGCCTCAAACAAACACCCAGACAGAGGACTTTAAAATAACTGTAAATCAGCTTCTCAGGGGCAGTGAATCAAATCAGAAAAGGAATTCAATTCCCATCCCCCACAGTACAGGGAAGGTAAGAAAAGCTGTTGTTTAGACTCCATTGTGTGTGTAGAGCCATTCATCAATTTCCTCAGAGTTTGAGTCAGCCTCTCAGCCTCATGTGAACCACTTGCCAGAATGGCCCATGGTGGAAGCGCAAGCAGCCACACCTTTGGCTCTGTCAGCTCCTAGCTCCATTGGCATATCAGGACGTAACTGTGACATCCCAGAAATGGCCCACCAAAACTCATGGAATCCAGCTCTGCCTGGCACTACTTAAATAAGAGGTTTCTCAGAAGTAGCTGCTGTGGGAATCATTGGAGGCTTTTAACAACCAAAGGAATAACACATTCCCATAGGAAGCTGGCCTTTTCTTTTCATCATCTGAAATTTGCAAATAACCATTTTTTCCTGTTTGTGTCTTGTACATATGTTTGTGTATGAGCACATGTGTACACACACATATGTCAAAGCCAGAAGTCAATGTGTGTTCCTCAACCATTACAAGATGAATAAAAGACCCAGAAACAGATATTAGGATTCAACCTGAAGATCTCTTCAGCCAAGCTACCAGAGATCTCTTACCTCTAACAGGGCTGTGGAATTCCTGTCCTCAATGTGGCTGGAGAATGAATGCTTCCTTTGGGTCTTGTATAACTTTTGTAAATTATTTAATTTTCTTTCCCATTTCTCTAATTCTTTCCCAAGCATTCAAAGCTACTTCATGGCATAAACCCAAGAGATTATCATCATACTTGCAATTGCCCTTCTAAAGTACCATAATCTCCTTCTCCAAGAATTTGGTCTTGGGAGATATCTGTACCTCTAGCTTTAGCCTTTTGTTCAATAGTCTTAGCCTCCTCTCTGAACCAGGAAGTCCACTGTAATTGTGGTCCAGGCTCTAGGACAGCTTTAATCAAATTTATCTAAACCACAGGGTTGTCCTTGTAGATTAGAGCTTATGTTTGTCATCTGCTTCACAAATGGTGAATGGATACCATATGAGACTACAGCTTTCTTGAATTTGACACTTTTTTCATTTGGCTCTTCCTGTAAGGTTACTGGATATTAAAGAGTTCTCTTAAGACCTTAGAGTGTTCATTTTTAACCTTAAAATGCAATGCTGAATTTGGTTCTCCATGTAATTTCTCAGTTTGGGTTTGAATATCTCTATAACCTGTTTTAGTAAGTTTTTCTAAGTCAGCACTCACTCAATGTCTCATTATTTTATGTTTCAAGCCTGTCTCACTGACTCTGGACCTTGTACTGACTACCAGCAAGTCCTAGAAGATTCCCCCGTCTTAGTTTTCCCCTGTGATGAGATGACAGGGGAATATTGCCACAAGTGGCTATTTTTTTTTCTTTTTTCAATTTAGATTCTGGGGAATAAAAGCAGGTCTTCTTGTTCATGCACCCAGTACTTCACCATCTAAGCCATTTTCCCAGCATGACTTCCTTCAAGCAGTAGCCTAGGAACTGTGGGTTGGTTGTGCACTTGATTTCTTACCAGGAAACCTCAGAAACAGGAAGGACACTCAGAGACCAGCAAGTCATGGTTTTAAAATAATTATCTTCAGAGAAGTAACCAGGACAAAAGTACACTAATGGTGTGAAAAACTCACCCACTTGATGCCAAAGGAAAGACCCAGTTACTGTTCCCACACCAGTGATCTTTGTCCTATGTACAAAAAGGATGAATATGACTCAACACATGTTTTATCAAGTGGAGACTTAGGACAGTCTTATGTTGTGAGCCTTATTAGTCCACAACAATCAGTGTCATTGTGTTGCTAATTGTACAAGTGCTAAGCAACACTGAGTGTTTTCTTTCTTTTTTCTTTCCTTTCCCTCTTTCTTTCCTTCTTTCTTTCATAAAATGCATGGTTTGTTTTCTTGCAATAGACCGAGTATTTTCTCATAAATCAGTATTCGCTACAGAAAAGCCTCGTTTTGATTAATCTTTACAGTGTACTGCTTCCTGTCTACTGATAATGGTCTTTCTCATATGTGCTGTCCTGCTGCTGAGTTCCTGTTGAATTGAAGCAGAGTAATTCTAAAGACAAACACTGGGATTAGCCTGTTTCTCTTTGTTCCCAGTTGGTGGCTGTTTGGGGAGGATTAGGTTGGTGTGGCCTTGTTGCAGGAAGTATACCACTTGAAGCAGACTTTGGGGGTTAAAAAAGACTCAAGGGCATCTGAGTTAGCTCTCCTGGCTTCCAATCTGTAGACAGAGATGTGAGCTCTCATCTGCTCCTCCAATACTAAGCCTGTCTGCCTGCTGCCATGCTTCCAGCTGTAATGGTGATGAACTCTTTATCCTCTAGAGCCATAATCCCAAATAAACTCCTCCTCCTAGAGGTTGCCTTGCTCATGATGTTTTTTCACAGCAATAGAAAAGTAACTAATACAGCTAAACAAATAAGAAACATGGAATCCAAGTTGCTTTTATACTTTATCTCCTACTGGCCCCTGGTCACTGTCCCTCAGCTGTGTTTTCATAGAAAACCCCTCTCTTCCCTCTTCCTACTAAATATGAAAACATACAATGGACCCTGCCTGCCCATCAGAGATGGAACATCCTCCTGCTTTGGGGAACTATAAGCAAACACAGAGTTTCCTTGTTCTGTGTATTAGTTACCTTTCTTGTCATTGCGACAAAACACCAGACAGGAATAACTTGAAGAAGAGTACAGTTTCAGATCATAGTTTTGGTAGGTTTGGACTAGGCTTTCATAGCCCCTATTCCTGTGTAAAGTATCATGGCTGGAAGGATGAGTGACATAGAACTGTTATCCTCATGGCTGACAGAGAGCAGAAAAAATGAGACCAGAGCGGGTTTGGGACAGGGTATCCCAATGATCCATTCATGGTGACCTAATTCCTCCAGCTATGCCCAGGCTCCTAAAGTTTGGAGAAGCTCTGCAAATACTATTAGTTGAGCAATGCATGCTATATTACTCAGGGTTCTCTAGAGAAACAGAATAGAATGAATGTGGTATGTATGTGTATGTATGTGTGGGAAGGTGAGATTGGATTTATTAGAATATCATACAGGCTGTAGTCCAGCTAGCCCAACAATGGCTGTCTACCAACTGAAAGTCCAAGAGCCAAATGGTTGTTTAGTTTACAAGGATGAATGTCTCAGCTGGCCCTCAGTATGTGCCAAATTTAAAAGAAGTAGGCTCTAATATAAGTGAAGGAATGAATATGCCAGGGAGCGTGGAGGCAAGCAAGTAAAACACAATAATTTCCTTCTTCTATGTCTTTTATATAGTCTGCCACTAGAAGGTGTGGCCATATTTGAAGGTGACTATTTCAAAAGATCTGAATTAAGGATGAATCTTCCCACTTCAAGTAGTTCAATTAAAAAATCCCTACAGGTGTGTGTTTCTAGACACTTGGGTTATAGTTCATTCTAGACATGGTCAAGTTGACAACCAAGAACAGCCATCACAAGTAGCATGACCTCAACATGTGAGCTTTATCAGGAAGTGGGGAGACTTCATATCCAAACCATCTAGAATTCTCATCAGAACAACCCACACTCCAGAAAGGTGTAATGGAGTAGCTAATTGTTTCTTAGACTAGACAAAACAAAGCAGACAGACGTCCTATTCTCACAATTGCTGTACCATCACTAAATAACCAAACACATTTCCTGTGTGTCAAAATATTTGAAGATATACCATATTTTAAAGGCATTTAATTGCAACTATTTAGTTTGTGTATGTGTGGGTCAAGCACATGACCAAATGACAATTTGCAGGTGACAGTTCTTTCCTTCTATCATGTGGGTACTAGGGATGGAACACAGCAATCAGGCTTGGAAGTACTTTTACCCATGGAGCCATCCCACTGGCTCTCTGCCATTATATTTTAAGATCCTGTTTTTAGAGCACATTCAGTCATTAGTGTGTGTCTATTTGCATGTAATATGGTTAATTCCTATTGAAATTTCAGGAGCCTTTTGGAATGTATATTAAATCATTTAGCACATTTATTTGCTTCATAAGTGTGTTTTATTTGGAACGTCTCCTATTACATTATTAGAGATAAACTTTATTGAATATAAAAGATCCTTAATTTGGTTGTATTATTAAACTATAAGTATTATCAATTTAAACCTTATCACTTATTCCATTTTAAGGCTAGTAGAATGTTCATCTAACCTTATTGATGTAAATAAATAATGATATTGAGACTGGATGTCTTGTTGTCCTAGTTTCATCTCTTTTGCCATGATAAAGCACTCTGAGAGGATTCATCTGGCTTATTCATCCAGGTCATAGTATATCATTTAGGGAAGATGTTATAGGAGCAGAAGGCAGAAAGTTGAAAACAAGGCAACTTGCTGTTCCAGGAAACAATGCCTCTAACCAGAAAACTAGCCATAGACAAGAAGTATAGAAGGAACATGGAGAAATTCTTCTTGATGGCTCACTTACAGGTTCATGAAGAGCCAGACTTCTCATACAGCCCAGGATCACCTGCCCAGGGAATGGTGCTGTCCATGGTGGGCTAGGCCCTTCTGTATCAATCTGACCTAGGTAATACCCCACTTGAGTCTCCCTTCTCAGGTGACTCTAAGCTGTTTCAAGTTGATAGTTAAGGCTAACCAGGACACTTGTTCTCTTGTGAAATTATAGGCTTCTATCTTAAACCCTGTGTCTCCTTCTCATCTTCCTCCCTATCTCCTTCCAGTCTTTCTTTCCTTCTTTCTTTCCCTCTAAAATAATTAATTCTTTGAGAATTAAATTTAATCCATTTTGATCATATTCACAAACATCCCTCAGTTCCTCCTACATCCTACCCTACCTACCCAACATTGTGTCCTCTTTTTTCTGTTTTTCTTTTTTCTTTATTTTTACTAATTAATTAATTCCCTCAGTCCTTTCCCCCAAATCCCCCCTTCCCCATTCCATCCACTGCTCCTTTCTCTTTAGAAAAGATCGAGCCTCCCATGTATATCAGTCAGCTATCATATATCAAGTTGCAGTGTCAGACTAGGCACCTTCTCTCTTATTGAAGCTGGATGAGGCAACCCAATTGGAGGAAAGGGTCCTAAAAACAGGTAACAGTGATGTGGGATGTCCTTCCATATGCTGCCAATATGTGTTGCTGTTATTGGTTGATAAATAAAGCTCATTTGGCTGATGGCCAGGCAAAATAGAGCCGGGTAGGAAATCCAAACAAAGGTATGGAAAGAAAGGAGGCAGAGTCAGGGAAAAGCCATGTAGCCACTGGAGAAGCAAGGCATGAGGTAAAGAGTCACAAGCCTTGTGGTAAAATATAAACTAATAGAAATGGGTTAATTTAATTGTGAGAGCTAGTCAGTAATATGCCTGAGCCATTGGCCAAGCAATTTTAATTAATATTAGCCTTAGAGAAGTTATTTGGGAACAGGCAGGCAGGATAAGAAACTACCATTTATATAACTGTCAGAAACAGCCCCTATTCCCACTGTTAGGAGTTCACAAGAAGACCAAGCTACACAACTGTAACATATGTGCAAAAGGCCTAGGACAGTCCCTTTCAAGCTCTCTGGCTGGCAGTTTAGTTTCTGTTATTCCCTATGAACCCAGATTAGTTGATTCTGTGGTGTTCTTGTAGTGTCCTTCCTTCTCTTCTATAGGATTCTCCAAAGTTCACCTAAGGTTTGACTGTGAGTCTATGAACCTATGAACCTGTTTTCATCTGTTGCTGGTTGAAGCCTTTCTGATGACAATTGGGCTAGGCAACAGTCTCTGACTACAGCAGAATATCATTAGGAATAAAGGAATCATGTCATTGACATTTTTTTTTTTTTTTTGCCAGTCATGTTTGGCTCTATCCTAGGTCTCTGGACTGTCTAGCCTCTGGGTCCTGGCCCACTAGGCAGTATCAGAGGTGAACTCCCTCTCATGGTATGAGTCTCAAGCTGAACTAATCATTGGTTGGCCATTCCCATCATTTCTGCACCACATTTACCCCAGCATATTTGTAGGCAGGGCAAAGAGTAGGTGAAAGGTTATGTGGGTGGATTGGAGTCCCAACCCCTCTACTCTAAGTCTTGCTTGGTTACAGGAAATGGCCAGTTCAGGCTCCATATCCCTTACTGCTAGGAATATTATCTAGAGTCACCCTTCTGGGAGTTTCCATTGCACTAGATTTCTAAGATGCACCCCCTGACACACATAACTCCACTTGTCTCTCCCAGTACACTCTCCCTCCATCCTCCCCCAGCCAGATCCCTCCTGTTTCCATGCCCAACCCCCATTCAGCCCCTCACTCATCCATCTGTGGTGTCTATTTCCCCTTCACAGTGAGATTCCTGTTGTCCCCTGGAACCTTCCTTGTTACTTAGCATTCATTGCCATCTACTAAAAAAAGAAGCTTCTCTAATGAGGGCTGAGAACTGCACTGTTCTGTAGGTATAACAATAAGTCATTAGGAGTCAGTTTAACACTATACTCACTTAACAGTTTTATTCAACTGTCACTGAGCAGATATTCATGTCAGATACTGAAACTGGAACCAGAGATACTGCTGGGAATCTAGATCTTGGCTCTGAATTGCTGAATGTTTCACCTGCAAAATGATAACAAGTGAAATAAATGTCATAGGATGACATATGAAACTCATCTCTGTTTTCTCTTCTGAGAGGTGGGATGGAGAGCCACATGTGGATAAAATATGTACCACTCAACACTCCAACACAGGAATAACTTAAAGCACCAATGGGGATTGATGCACTGGGGACAGAGATTATTGCATTTCTTTGTTCAGAGGAAGCACAATTAACTTGATCAGTTTGGAAATTATTCATGCCAAATTCACTTTCTAGTCCTAAAATAATGTTGTGCAAATTTTTGGCAAGTTGTTTCATGTTCATGTTTAATGAAAGCAAAAAAATTCTTTTTCTTATACTTAAATGCATATTTAGCTTCATTTAGGCCATTCCTTTTGAAGTAAATGCAAATGAAAGAGGGATATAGCTATTCCATGATCTTTCTTTAATCAAGATTACTACAAAGCACTGGGTGACGGGTGACACAGATCATATTAACTTAATCATGTGTATTTTGCTAAAGGATTTAATGTTTTTATGAACCAGAATATCCACATGAAGGCTATAGGATCCTCAGTCAAAATGAAGATTTTACAGTCAATGATGTGTTTCCTGTTGACTGAGATGAAGATGAAGTGCTCTCTCCCACCTCATGCTGGCCTCATTAATACATGGCTGTCTTTCAATAATTCCTGGGTTTGGAAGAGGCAGTTGGGAACTGACTCCCAAGTATGATGGAAACCCAAGCTCATCCAATGTGATCAACATAAAGTATAATTGTGTCTGTGCTGTTTTTATTGGCATAGATCCATTGATTGTAGAACTGGGTCACATAAGGACATATTCATGCATCTATACAATGCACTTTGAGCATGTTCCACTTCATATTGATCTATTCTTCTCTCATCTTTCTATTGGTCCTTCTTTGTTCTATTCCACAGTTTCACTTCTACAATCATATGAGATACACACATTTTTATGTATATATATATATATATATATATATACATACATACATACATACATATGGTCCACAACTGAGAGAAAACATTATATTTGACTTCCTGAGTTTGACTTAATTCACTTAATATGACAATGTCCAGCTGTATCCATTTTTCTGTAAATAATGTAATTTTGTTCTCTTTTTGACTGAATAAAATTTTGTTTTAAATACCACATACAGTCACATAGGTACACACACACACACACACACACACATTTATACATACACCCACATATATATGCATATACACATAAGCATATGAACACATACACAATACCATGCACACACAGATACACAGGCACTCATAAATATACACACATATGCACATACAGAAATAAATACACATACATACATGCATGCACATATATGCACACAAACACCCACATGCATACTAACAAATGCACACACATGCACACACATGCACAAACATGCACATACACATATGCACACATGCACATTTTGGTTTTATCTTTCCTTCTTTTCTCACTTAAAGTCAAAATGCTTCTATGATATCCCCACAGTCCTAATTTTTCAACTACACAAATAAAGTTGGCAATCTACAATCCACTGAAAAATAGTACTCAAATATCTCTTTCTACTTAATGCCATTTATCATCAAAATTTTTGTTTCATTTTATTTCTGTAAGATAACAACCCAAATCTAATATTTCCCTCTGTACATTATTTAAATCTTTCTATTCCCTTTCCATATGCAAGCCCAGGAACATTTCTGTAATATTCATGAGTATATAGAAATTGTGTAGAGAAGAATCTTGCTTCCTGAAGAAAAAACATGATTTCTTTTAAAAATCTGGAAGAAAAGATTAAGGCCCACATTGCAAAGTTTTTAGATATCTAGGTAAGGAAAGGGGATATGCTTTAGTGTGGTGTGGGTGCTTGTGCCTGGGTTCAGTCTCAGCACACACAAGAAAATACCCTGACAATGTATGCATTGATAATATGAAAGCACATTTTGACTGGATTGTCTTCAATTTTGTGCAGTTTATCCTTGATGCTTACTACTGTTAGAAGGGCCCTGAGAACTAGAGAGTCTTGGATAATAAGGATAGCCATCATTATCATGCCTGTGTCAGATCTTGTTTAATCTGTCATCTCCTTTTAATAGTGTATTAATGTGTCTCTTTTAATATTAAGCTGAAAGTAAGGACAAGGCCAATTTTAGTTTCCTTTTCTGTTGGTCCCATCTAATGCTTCTAAACCTCAAATGGATTTTTCTTCTTCCTTCCCTCTTCTCCTCCTTTTCTCCCTCCTTTAAAATATTATTAAATATTTATCATGCTGGGTGGTGGTAGCCCACACCTTTAATTCCAGTACTTGGAAGGAAGAGACAGGTGGATCTCTGTAACTTGGAGGCCAGCCTGGTCTACAGAGTTAGTTTCAGGACAATCAGTGCTACACTGAGAAACCCTGTTTCAATAGAAAATATAAAAGGGAAGGATGGAAGGAAGCCTCTTAAAGAATCATAATGGGGCTGGAGAGATGTCTCTGAGGTTAAGAACACTTGTTCAATTCCCAGCACCCACATTATGCCTCACACTGTTTATAGCTTCAGTTCTAGGGGATCTGACACCCTTTTCTGACCTCCAGAAGTACAATGTACACACATGGCACAGAGATGTGAACAAAATATACATATATAATAAATAATTCTAAAAACATTTTTGAAAGAATCACAGTAGATACATGTAGAGACAACCGCTTATATGACTCATCAACTGATTCTTGCTAAGTTAAGACTTTCTCAATCCAATATCTAGAGGAGTGAATTTCTTTTTATTATTATTATTATTTTTATTTTACATGTCGATCCCAGTTTCCTCTCCTTCCCTCCTTCCCTCTCTTCTTCCCTTCCTCCCTCTCTTTTACCCTCTCTCCCCCCCCTCACATGCACCCTGACCACCCTCCCCTCCCATTCCCCCACCCCCATTCAATTTATCCACCATCAAGGAGTGAATTTCTTAATAAATACTCAGCTCAATTGTTAGTGCTCAAGATTCCAAATATTCAAATTAAAGTCTTTTATTGAGCTGCATCCTGGCTCTAACTTTACTTTCATTTGGAAACAGATGTACTGATTTGCCACGCTGGTCTTGAACTTGCCATCCTCCTATTTGGGAGTATAGGCCTGTGCCACCGGCCTTAGTACCCAAGTTTCAGCTCTAAGTATTTCAGCTCTAACTACTTAGCTCTGTGACGTAGGCAGAGGCATTTAGGAGAGCAGAGTCTCTTGGTTCCTTCAAACACTCAATAACAAATGACAGCAATAATGACTCATGACTTCAATATACTACTACAACTTTTCATATCTTATGGACTAATTATTTCATATTATACTCTGAGTCTAGGGCCAATCTGGTTTACAGTGTGAGTTCCAGAACAACCAGGCCTACACAGAGAAACAACAACAATAAAAACAGCCCCAAGGATCCAGTCGAGTCATACTATGAACTAAAGCATTCAGGACACTCTTTCTATGCATGTGTATGCATGTTTGCAGATGTATGAATGAATGTTTGTGGTGGGAGTGTGCATGTGCATTGACAAAAGTCCACAACAGGGCTATTCTCTGAGTTTCTGCCTTATATATTGAGGTGGGTTCTCTTGCACTGGAACACAGAGTGTAGCAATATGACTAGTCATCAGCTTGCTCTGGGGATCTCTAAGAC
This sequence comes from Cricetiscus sungorus, assembly GCA_030556225.1. Lineage (NCBI taxonomy): Eukaryota > Metazoa > Chordata > Mammalia > Rodentia > Cricetidae > Cricetiscus > Cricetiscus sungorus. The sequence goes on from JANBXA010000729.1 coordinate 15,993,853, forward strand.
CTTCTCCATGCTGGGACGACAGGTGGACCAGCACATTTACCTGGCATTTATGTAGGTGCTAAAGATCTGAGCTGCAGTTCTTCATGCTGGTACATACTGTTTTACCCACTGAATCATCCCTCCAACCCCCATTTCCTTTTTTTACATGCAATGGCTTCTATTTCTGTCTTGAAACATCAACAGTGGCCTTGAGATAAATAGGATGGTAAGTGTTAGTGAAGGAGACAGATTTTGCCCCGACCTCTTCCTGGTAAAAAAACAAAAACAAAAACAAAAAAAAAACAGCGCATTTTCTCAGCCACAAATGACAAATGGTGAAAAAGGAGGAATGGAAGTCTGACCTGAAAAGATAATCAACCTAGAAATCCAGTAACTGTAAAACCCTGGAGAGGGATTAAGTCTACAGCCAAATCTCTTCTTAATTTTGTTAATCAGGCATTTGTCAGCACAGGGCACTTTTTGTAAGTGTTGAGAAAATCAAAGCACAAGAAGGGGGCCTGGGACACATCTTATTACATCCTTCATCACTGGGGAACATTTCTCAAGTTGACTTTATAAAAGACATTTGGGCTTCTATCTCATGTATGAAGATAATTATTTCTGTCATAATGAATAATTTAACCCAACTCCCACCCTCAGACCACTCATAGCTTTCAAAAAAAAAAAAAACACTGCCAGGTGACATATCAGTTCTCAATTTTATGAACATGGCAGAAATGTAATAAAAACAAAAGTATTCTCAATCCTACCACGTGAAACTTCCTGGCTTTATCCTTTGCTTTTGCCAATGTAAAATCAGGGAACATTAACAGCAGGTGTTTCTTTAAAGACCTGCAGATGAGAAAAAAATGGAGCTATAGTTAATTCCATCCTGCAGTCAGGGAGCATAACTAATAAATACAACAGCATTTTTAGACCTAGATTTGTTTGTCTCTTGATAAAAGTACTTTCATCTCTCATAGCACCCCACTCCCTGCCCAATACTGTGACACTGTCACGTATTAAAGGTCAATAAAGCAAGTATTGTAGTGGCTCAATGCTGTCACAAGCTGGCTTGGTAATTCATATCTTAGAACTCTGTTCATGTGTAGATGGGATCTCATAACTTAGTTTTTTCCCTTTTATTGTGAAACAATCTCACACTTAACAGGAAAGTTGCAAGTCTATAACACAGAACTTTCCTGAACTACATAAATGAATTTTCTATCTGAAGCCAGTATAACATTTGTCTTACTTTCATTTCCTGTTGCTGTTACTAAAAGGAGACAAGGTTTAATTGGCTTACAGTTCCAGGGTACAGTCCATCATAGCAGGGAAACTGAGGTGGCAGGAAATTGAAGTAGCTCGGCATTTTACATATACCGTTAAGAGCAGAGAATTAATTAATTCATCAATGAATTAATGCATGCCTACTTACGCTCAGCTCCAAGCCAATACTTACAGAGTGCAGGACCCAAACACAGGGAGTGGTGCTACCAACAGCAGCCAGGTCTTCTCACTTCTTCACCTTCCAGACATTTTCCCGATAGGATTCCTCATAGGTCAATTCGATCTAGAAAAGTCCATTTTAAGAGTGATTTCCCAGGTGATACTAGATTGTGTCACATTGACAGTTAAAGCTATCCATTACCATGCTTTACTGTCAGCCACTTTTCTGTTTCTGTGAGAAAGTATCATGATCAAAAGCAACCTAAGACAGAAAGGGTTTGTTTTGGCATATGGTTCCACAACAAGAGAGTCTGTCGTGACAGTGAAGCTATGGCAACAGCATGGTAGCAGGTAGACATGGTAATGTGAACAGAAGGCTGGTTGACCATGTTCTTATCCACACACAGGAAGCTGATAAAAAGAACATATAGTGAGATGAGCCTATAAGCTCTTAATGCACACCCGATGACATCTTTCAGCAAGGCTCCACCACCTAAACTTTCCACAACCTTCCCAAATAGCTCCATCAATCAGGGACCAAATGTTCAAACAGAGTCTACGGGAAACATCTGTGCCGATTTAAATGAGAATGGCCCCTATAGGTCCACATATTTGAATGCTTGGTCCTCAGTTAGTGGAACTCTTTGGGTAGCACTAGGGGTTGTGACCTTGTTGAAGAAGATGTGTCACTGGAGGTGGACTTTGAAATTTCCAAAACACACACCATTCCCAGTTAACTTTCTCTGTCTCACACTTGTGGATGAGAATTGTAAATTCTTAGCTACTGCCCCAGAACCACAACTGCCTGCCTGCTTGCTGCTAAAATCTTTGTCATGATCCTCTTGGACTCACCTCCAGAAACTGTAAATCCCAATCAACCCTTTCTTCTATATGTTGCCTTTACTGTGATGCCTTGTCACAGAAATAAAAATGTAGCTAAGACTACATCGATTTTCCAAAATACCTTACTGTATATGTACTCCAAACAGGGAAAAAAATCCACAGCACAACCTTCAAAACTAGGAAATTTACAGGGGTCTATTCTCATCTCACTAGATTTTTTTTTTTTATTCAGGTCAGGCATGCATATATATATATATATATTGCATATATATATATATATATATATATATATATATATATATATATATATGCCTTTTACCTGTCTTGTATTTTGAATGCTTATATAAACATTATCATCAATCTTGAGTAAGTTCCCAGGACTTTCCTTGAAGTTTGACCTTCCTTCACTTCCTTTCAGATAATAGCCAATTATTTCATATAATTGACCTCAGTTAGTGTTTCCCTGGGCATTATTAGTACATTGTTACAGAAGCATCACCACACACAGGTGGCATGGTGGGTGGTGTGCAGTTCTACTGTCCCTTTACTGATGCTATTAATTTTGACATATGATTAAAGTGGTTTCTCCATAGATTCTCTACCCTAATGACATTCTTCGCATAATTGTTAGGTATTCATCAAGAATCTTTTAATTTGCTCATTTGTTTATATCATATGGATTACTATTTTATTCAATGGCATATAATTATTTCTAGTCATCAAATATTTTGATATTTTGCTTTTCTCAGATTTAGTCATATAAAAGCCTTTTTAACTAGGTACTACATCCTTTTTGAATGACCTCATCTTACTATAAATTCTTCTTTCCTTTTGGGTGCAAAAAGACATTCCAGGAAATACTGTAAACCAGCCATTGTGCCAAATCATTTTGGAGATTATTAGCAGATTTTTATATAAAAATTACCTAGAAATATTTAGAAATGCTATTTGGTCTCTAGGTGGACCTCACTGTATACACAACTTCATATTTACATCCATATTTTTTACTATAGCTATCTCTGACAAAATAAGAAAGTAGGCTGGAAAGATGGCTAAGTCAACAGAATGTTTGCCCTTAAAAACATGAGGTTCTAACTTTGATACCCAGAGCCCATGGGGGGGAATAGCCATGGTGACATGTGCTGGGGGGACAGAGAGAGGTAGATCCCTGGGGCTCATTGGTCAGTTTGCCTAAACTATGATAAGTTCCAGGCCAGAGAGAGACCCCTGACTCAAAAACCAAGGTGGAAAGCACCAGAGTAAAGATACCTGAGGTTGTCCTCTGACTACCACATACACATGCACAAAGGAGCTCATACATCCTCATAAAAACCTCGTGTGAACATACACAATACACAAACACACAGATATATTAAAAAACAATATTTATAACAATATTGTAATTTATTCTGCATTATAGCACTTAGTTTCTTAGCTGTTTTGTTTTGTTTCCTTCTATCCTATATTAGTGGATTGTCCCTTTGATAAGAACAAACCTGGCTTCTGTAATAATGAATATGCTTATGAAACTGATCACTGTCCCTGTGTTATATAGACCTCCCTTGCTACTGACCTTCTGCCAAGATAGCCCTCCATTCTTCTAGGCATCCACGTAGTGCCTTGGGCATCTTTCTTTTAGGTGTATCCCTCCTTCATTCCAGTTCTGACATTTGCAAACACTCTGTTTTCTGGTTGGGTGCAGAAGATATATTGTGTAGGAGAAACTGCCAGCCAGCCTACCCAAGCTGCCAGTACCCAGACCAGCGTGCATGAGCATGCAAGGCAGGTACTTCCTCCCTGAGCCAAGCCTACCTCTACACTCAGAGACTGCTGAAAAGGAAACACCAGCCTAGAGACACCAATGAGGAAAGGACAATGCAACAGAGTCATCTGAGCCAACAGGAAGGGGATATAAATGCAGGTCTACTTCCTTATTAAAGAGTCTGCAGCAGGCTCTGCTCCTCACTGACAACCAGTGCCTGAGTCACTGGTGCTGCATCTTCTCAGCCCCTCCCCCAAGGGGTGTTGGAGCAGGGTCACCAGCAACAGTACTGTATACAATATATATATATATATATATATATATATATATATATATATATATGTATGTATGTATGTGTATATGTATATGTATATGTAATATATAATATACTGTACTGACTACATGATCTGCATTTCCTCATCACCTTGCTAGGCTTCAAAATTTTGAAATACACATCTCTCTCTGTCCCTTCTCAAACTCCTTGATTGCCTGGTAGAAAGTACTTCAACTGAATTTGCGTGAAAGGTCTTGCCTCATTACCAGTGGCTATAAATTTTTCATAAAACCATGGGAATGAATGGAGATTTTATAAACCATGTAAAATTTCCTCAGAGATAAGTCACTTGACAGCACCAGGATTTCTACCTTAAAAGAGCAATGCCAGCCGTACTGCCTGGGTGGGCCCTGAGAATTACTGTGACTGCACGGTACCACTCTACTCCAGTCACAGTCTCAGAGCCCAAACTCTCAGGCTCACCTTCACATCTCCTCTCCTACTCTTTTCTCTGCACCTGTCCACCCACATGTCTCATTCCCAGTCTCTGCCACACTTGTCATTCTGCCACTCCCCTTCAGCATAATCCTAACAGGACTTGACAATTGCTTCTTGAAGAATGGTGGTGGGACACACACAAGTCCAGGATGTTGACTGTGACATCCAGATTATTGTTCTTGCATATTGTTTTCTATAACAATACAGTATGTATAACTGATCAAGTAAATTAGCATCTGTATTTATCATTCCCCTGATGGACAACATGGGTGCCGTGTTAAGTAGATATGATTATGTGAGAAGGTTGCCATGACAAGCCATAAACTACATGACTTAAGAAATAGAAATTCATTGTCTCTAAAGGTTGCTAGATCTTAGATCAAGTAGGATTGATTCCTTGTGAGGCTGAGTGACTGATCTATCACATAGCTCTCTGGATAAACAGAGGGACATCTTATCCTTATGTCTCCTCACACAGCTTTCTCTCTGTGGCTAGCTCTGTATTCGATTTCACCTTCTAAAGAAGATTTATTTTTATTATGTGTATGTTTGTGTCTGTGTGGGGATATGTGCATGCAAGCACGGATGTCACAGAGGGCAACATGGATTCCCCTGGAACTGAAGTTACAGGAAGTTGTGAACGATCTCATGCAGCTGCTGCAAGTCAAACTCAGTTTCTTTGCATAAGCAATGTATGCCTTTAACCACTGAGAAATCCCTCCAGTCTCTTAGTCACACCTTTTGACATGGACACCAGTTATAGAAAGTTAGGCCTAATGAATGCTAAAGATTGCATATCAAGTTCATTGCCACTGTTACGGCCCTATTACCAAATGAAGTAACATTGGGAGGCACCTGGATGAGGATGTTCACATATGAGCTTGAGGAAAACAAAATTCAATCCACAGTATCAGGTCTTCCCTAAAGGTTGAGCCAGAGACCCACACACCTTCCACCTTGTGACTTCCTCATCTCCAACACAATCTTCCAAGCTTTCTATTGTTGTGTCAGCTTACTAGAAGAAAAATAGAGAATATCAAACCATGGTAAGTGTCATGGGTCCAGCCAGGAAATAGCATGTCACTCATTCTATGTTGACCAGAACTCATGGTGAGGGACTTTGGATGGGAAGTGTAAGCTAAGGAATTGTTCTGGAAAGTAAGAATTGGTTTCTATGATCATTTATCTCTGTAGTTTGTATGTGGACAAATATGCCTCTACAAGTGTCCTGATGTACATTCTCCACCTTATTCTTGGAGACGGGTCTCTCACTGAACCTGGAACCAGGCTGGCAAATAAGCTCTTCACCTTCACCCCATGCCCATGATCTGCTAGGTAGTCCTCATCCTGCCCTATTCTTTGTCACTGCTGTGTTTTAATGTATTCTCTGCAGAGATAAATTATATTTAAAAAGTGAGGTGTTGTGACTTACACAGCTGAATACTTCAGAGATTCTGGTCTGCCTCATATCCTATCCTAACACATCCCATATGCATTTCCTGTTGTTTGCCTCTCTAGTTTACTTAGATATGGATTAGAAATTCCAGCATTCTAGGCCAGTAAGATTGCTCAGGGAGTCTGGGTACTTGCCATACAAGCCCAACTTGGTTCCATTCCCAGAATCATGAAAAGGTGAGGAGAGAACCAAGTTCACAAAGCAGTCCTCTCACCTCCACCAGCCCCTCCCTAATAAGACGACATAAAGTTTTTACATGGTGAAAAGAACTCCAGAATTCTCTAGGGAAGTCATTGTTTCCTTAGGGCTCTAGTTAGCTCTATTTTATACTAATGATAACTGCAACTACCAGCCTAGCAGCACTAAATAAAGAACACTATCTTACAAAACTGAAACTCACTGCTGGGATTTTTCCCCCCTAAACACCGTTCTGCATAACAATATTTTTAATAGGGTGATTTTCTACCAACTGGCTCACAAAATGCTTGTCAATCTTTAAAAAGCAGAATTAAATAATACTGGGCAGCAGAGTGTGTCAGGCATAGATTACAGATGGCAGGAGGGCAAAGACATTGTGTGGTGAATAAATTACAGCCTTCAATTCTAAAGCTAGAACTCGAGGTAGGGAAAGGAAGGCTGAGGCTGCACAAGAGAAGCAGCTTCAGATGACACTGAAATCTTGTTCCTGAGAGCTTACAGTGTTCCTGAGAGGCAGATGTGTGGCAGACAAGGAGTTTCTTGGCCACAAAACATTATATCAGGGTGTAGGAGTTGGCTCAGGGGGTAATAACACTTGCTGTGCATGAATGAGGACCCACATTTGAACACATAAAAAAGCTAGGTGGAGCTCATGCTTGTCTGTGACCCTGGCATTGTCAGGTTCAGAGACAGGAGGATGGCTAGGACTTGCTGGCTGCTAGGCTGGCTTCAGACTCATTGAGAGATTCTGCCTCAAAAAACAAGGAGAAGAATGATTGAGCGGGATACCTGGTGTTTTCCTGTGAGTAGATAGCTAGCTCAAGGGTACTTGCCACTTAAGCCTGACAGCTGGAGTTAGATCTTTAGCTCTTGTAGCAGAAGGAGAGGGCCAGCTCCCAAAGATTGTCCTCTGACCTCAGCATGCATACTGTGGCATGGGAGTACCTGCATTCATACACACAATTACAACAAGTTTTACAAATAAAAATAATATTAAAAAGTATTTATAAACACTCAACCTCCCCAAAAAATGTTAGGAAATTTCTGTCTTGATGAGAATATGATAAAGAGATAGTTTCACACATAGTTAGTAAACCAAAAATAAAAAATAAAAAGGAAGAAAAGAAAGGAAACCAGAGAGCGAGACCTTCTAAGAGGGAATATTGTAACACTTAGAACTTGGTAAACATAGCTAAGCCAATTGGAGCATAAGAAAAAATGTTGCTTGAAATTACAGGAAATTACATCTGTTGATCTTGAAATATACTCACAAAATCTTACTATATTTAACAATGCGCATATACAGCCGTACAACATGATCCCATTTTCTACTAGTGCTTAGAATAAAACAGTAGGAGACACAGGATGTCACTGCATAATACTGCCTGGATTACAGGAACCAATGATCTTTTTTTTTCTCCTGTTCTTTGGTTTATCTGCAATTCCTACTTATTTTAAGTGTATATGCAGCTTATTGTAATGATAAAAATAGAAACTGTTTCTATAATGTTCTTTATTAGTGGTGTGTGTGTGTGTGTGTGTGTGTGTGTGTAGGCTGTCATTCTTGAGGCTCCATTCACTTTATTTATTTGGTTGGTTGGTTGGTTGGTTGGTTGGCTGGTTGGTTGGTTGATGGGTTCCTTGATTTTGAGACACTGACGTGGAACTGACTGGCCAGCGGGCCTCAGGGCTCCACTTTTCTCTGCTTCTCAAAGGGAGTTCTAGTATTTACAAGGTAAGCATTTTAGTAGCTGAGCCTTCTCTTTCCAGCTTGTGGTGTTGTTCATACAAAACAAAATAAAGAGTAGTGTGGAGAGGTAAAGTAGTATGTCTCAACTGGATGGTAGAAAAATACCTCATTTCCTCAGTCTATATCTGTACACCCAAGCCAAACCCAAGTGCAAGCCCATTGCAGGATCGGCCATCCCAGGATTGCCCATCCCAGGCTTGCCCATCACCATCTGACCTCCTCCTGCAATGGTCCTCTGATGTGAATCTTTGTCAGTTTCCTCCAACACTCGACTGTCTGGGAGAAATCATCTTTGAAGAAACCTGAATTGAGACAGTGGCAGCATCACCTATGGCTGTCGTAAGTGTGGGACTGAGTTGTGTGGAACACAGTCTCTCTTGAGATTAAAAGCCTGACATCTTCGTCAGGCCCCAGACAGTGCTTGGCTGACTTTGACATCTGCCCATAGCAGGAATTTTAAAGCCATTACTACAGAATATCTTTATTGGAAAGTTGAATGGCCTTCCAAATGCCTCATGGCTATATACCCATCAATATCCTTGAAATCATTTAAACACTAGAACTGAGGATTTCCTATATAAATCCTGCCCAACTGCCATCAGCTCTCTGCAGGCTTAAAAGGAAGGGTTAAATTAAAAGAATTGAACTAATTAGCTTAGCCAGAAGGAAATTGAGGAGAAATTTAGCATCTATCTTTAGGAATCTAGAAGATCATCATAAATAGATTTTTATAGCTCTTCTCAACATTCAGAGAGAGCAAAAATTTTGATGCAGCAAGAAGGAATTGAATAAGAGAATGGCAAACTTTCATATCCGGCACTGAATTAGGCTACCAAGAAAAGGCTTACGTATTTCTGGAACAGCACAGACAGACAAGCTCTGTTCAATTACCTGGCCTCATCCTGGATCAAAGAATCAGACAAATGCCCTCTTGTCTTTCTCTCAGACTTAAGCTCTGTAATTTGAGCTTAACTTCCAGTGCAGGCTCTCAAAGCCTGCTACCAACACCCACCAAAATAGCCACATTTTGCTCAGTGTTAATTTTTCTAAATGCCACGTGTCCTAAGATGATGTTCATTGCATTTACAGAGTGTTACAGATTTTAGAAATTCTGTAAATGTTGCAGTCAAAGCACTGCTTACTCTGATGACATTTGAAACAAACATAGATGTAAGCAGCCTGAAGAAAAGTTTTGAAGCCTCCCTCCATCTACCACCAATCATGCAAATAACTAAACTTCTGTCTGATGTCAAGCAACGAGTCCGAAATTGTGCTCTCAACTCTGCGTGTGCAGTCTTTTGCAGTCCTGTACACAATTAAAATATGAAAGGAATTCATTTCTTCTCCCCAGAACAAGTTGAAAATGTCATACTTTAAGACTTTCTCAAGACCTAAGGTGGAATTGGGCCACAGTAGTGAATGTTAAACAAACTACTGAAGCCCGAGAGTGGGGTATTAACCACACCCTGGTGAAATGCATTCAATTAAAACAATCTCCAGTTACTTAAGACTCAGCACATGAAAACACTCCCCCAACACCTCAGTTTTGAATGCTTTCCCTGTACGGTTTTCTGTCGAGATCCAAGCCTCCCCCTTGGGCCCCAGCTGCTGTGCATAGAGCAAAAGAACTGAGTGGGCAGCTCAGGGGCTGCAGCGTTGCTGCTTGCTTGCTTGCTTTTCCTCTTTGAAACCCTTTTCAGAAAAACGAGCTCTGTACTTCTGGAGTCTCAGGGCGATAATTAACAATTAGCTTTGGCGCCAAAATAAAGCACCAATATTTTTTGGCTGAGAGGCAGAGACAACAGAGGAGGCATTTAGCATTAGTTAATGAATAATTATTAATTAATCAATTCCCCAATAAATAGCCATGTTCAGTTTTGTCAGAGACTGTTGACTTCAAATTGTTCCCTCATTACCAGTAAAAACCAATTTAGGGGCTACATGATGGTATCAATTTTTTTTTTTAATGTCACACTGTAAAGGCAATCATAACTATAGTGGCACACAGCTGCCGGAGGGGCTGTCTATACCTCTTAAGAATGCATTTCCAGCAGATTAGAGCCTTCTTCACCTTGAGTCTTAGTGTTTTAAATATAGGATGGACACAGTTAAGCAGTCATGAACTCGGTATCCTTACTTCAATTCTCACTTAAAGCAGAAGGGACTTACAAAGACAGTTGTATGAGTCAGCCTTAGTCACCAAAATCCCCAGCATTAGACAGTATTGTTATTATAATTTGGAAACTACTCCTGTTTCTCTTTGATTTGTGGCTGTCTTTGAAAAATGGGAGGCAACAGCTCTCTGTGTCCCCCCACTTGGTCCTAAGTGAAAGGTGAATCACAAGCAGATTTGGGAGTGGTAGATTTACCTCAGCTTATTGAGGAAGCTAGCAGACTGGCTTTGTCACTATTTTGGTTCTCGTTTTGGAAAACAAAGGCTTTAAGAAATAAAAGACTGGCTGAGAGAGAATCAGAGCAGTTGACACAATAAATAGGCTGCATGTTTATAAAATCGCATGTGCTTTAAAGGTAAATGCAAAAAACCATGTTTTTTACAACTTCTCCAGAAATCCTTAAATGACAATTTCCTTGGAGTTCTTCTTAAAAACATTTTAGTGTGTGTGTGTGTGTGTGCGTGCGTGCGTGCGTGCGTGCGTGCGTGCGTGCGTGCATGCGCGTGCGTGCGTGCGTGTGTGTGTGTGTGCGTGCGTGCGTGCGTGTGTGTGTGTGCACATGCATGCTCATGCTTGAGTGCATGTGTACATTTGTGTGTGGGTGGAGGTTAGAGGACAACGTGTGGGAACCAGTTTTCTCTTCTATTATGTGGGTCCTGGGATAGAACACAGCTTGTCAGGCTTGGCAGCAAGTGCCTTTACCTGCTGAGCCATCTCACCAGCCCCTTCCTTAGGATTTTTACCTATGTGTTCAAATACTATTGTGTAACTTTATGAACAGTAATATACATCTTGCCCACGAGCAAAGGTAGGGCATAGTGAAAAGAGGTTGGACATTATAATCAAACAGACCCAAATGCAAGTTCCAGCTATGATTGTGTGGTACATTCTGTGACCCTCATTTTTCATCTAGAAAGTAGGTTCATCAACTACATTTTCAAGATTAAAATGTGTATTAAAGTACATATAGTATGTGAACATAAGCTTTATAATGAGTGGTCTAACAGAGGGGTGGGGAAGATGGCTCAGCAGGTAAAGCATTTGACTGTCAAGCATAGGGACATGAATTCAATCCCAGGATGAGACATGGGGGGACACTGGGGCTCCCTGACCCACATACCTAGTCTAATGCTGATGAATGAGTCCTGGGCCACTGAGAGAGCCTATCTCAAAAACATAAGATGGGTAGTGCCTGAGGTGTGACACTCAAAGTTGTCCTCTGACTTTCAGATGCATACACAGGAATACATCTACATATATGTGTGTATCTTCACCTACACACATTAACATGAATACATAAATACCACAGATACAAAGATATTTTTTTCACTTTAATAAATCTCATAGTGACCTACTATGGTTTGGGCAAATGCCTCCCAAAAGGCCATAGGTTGAAGGCTTGAGTCCTCATTTGTGGCAATGCAGGGATGTGGGGAAAACTTAAGATAGGGAGCTGAGTAACAGGAAGTCACACCACCAGGGCCGTGATCCTGAAGGGGATTCCAGGACTCTACTTCTTTCTATGCTTGCTTAAATGAGCACCTCAGTCCACTGCGTGCTTCATCATAATTTGCCTCAGCATAGGCCCAAAGGTGATGGAAGCAAGTGGTTACTAGCTAAGACCTTTGCAAGCATGAGTCAAATAAGCCTTTCCTCCCTCTAAGTTGATGATCTTTGAAATGGAAAGTGTAGCTACAATGGAAACTACAAATATCCATTCAAGATGTTAGCTATAATTTCTTAGTCTTTTTTTTCGCAGAGAGGGATATAATCTTATATTTAGTGCTACATAGACCAGACTGAAGCTGAGTCCATGCTGAAAGCCCACGTTACTTTGGTGGCTAAAGAATGGAGGAGGCAGTGCCTAGTTCATAGTCAACTACTCAGCCTCATAAAGGTGGGAGAAAGCATCATCACAGAGAAAGAGATGAAAGAGGAGGGTCGGCTAACAGAGGAGAGAGGTGCTCACATCTTTTCTGGGTCTAGGGACATATTTTCTGGAATGTGGGCTCCACCTCTTTTGATTCATTTTATGGTTCTGTCGGGTCATGGTTGTCACCATGACAACTGTCCATTTAATATGCATATGGAATATGATAGGGTTGGGGATCTCTTAGGGGTCATTTAGATGGCCATCTTGGGACTAGATCTTTTCTAGGAGTCTATTTACACTGAAGATCACCCAGTTCTTTAAAATGAGCCAAGTTAAAGACAGGCAAGAGTTCAGCCAAGGGATACAGTCACTACAGCAGGTAATACAATGGCCAGTATGTAAGAGATTGATTGGGGCAGGTTTCCCTCCCTCTACCCACAGGAGAGGACATCCTACGAGGTTCTGAGAAAAAACTTGAACAAACAGGCCTTGCCTAGGTCTTCTCTATTCTCTATCATTGTACCAGCCCTTAATGTGGACTTGTTTCTCAAAAATTACCCATTTCACCAAACTTATCAAAACACATAAATCTTTCTTTCTTCAGATGCTCTCTCTCTCTCTCTCTCTCTCTCTCTCTCTCTCTCTCTCTCTCTGTGTGTGTGTGTGTGTGTGTGTGGTGTTCTTGTAGGTGCATGCATGTATGCAAAGGTGTGAGTATGAAGTCATCCTCAGGTGTTATTTCTCAGGTGCCATTCACCTTCTTTTCTTTCTTGTCTGTTTGGTTTTGGTTTTTCAAGGCAGAGTTTCTCTGTTTTGCTTCAAAACCTATCCTGGAACTTGCTCTGTAGATCAGGCTGGCCCCAAACTCACAGAGATCCACCTGCCTCTGCCACCCAAGCGCTGCAATTAAAGGTGTGTGGCACCAATGTACGGCCTCACCTTGTTTTCTAAGACAGGGTCTCTCACTGATCTGAACTTTCCAAGTAGGCCGGACTGGGTTGCTAAGGAGTCCAAGGGTTTTGCCTATCTTCACCAAATGAGCCTTAGAATTACAAGAATATATCAAACATGTCCAGCTTTTTATTTTTAAATGTGGGTCCTAGGATTCAAACTTTTATCCTCATGCTTGCAAGCTAAGTATGAGCACAAATGAGCCATCTCCCCTGCCTCTAAATCAACATTTGTGAAAACTCCATGTCAGGCAATAACTTTGTTAAATAAGCCTATATGTTGCCCCCTTGTTAATCTACCATTCCTTACAGGGGCCTCGGCCCTGAACCTCCCAGATACTAGCAAGTGTCAGAAACACAACACAATACACTTCTGCCTGGAATAAATAAACCTCCTGTCAGCCTAGTTTGTTGCTCTAATCTGTTGCCTTCAGTCATTAGTATATGCATCTTGGGGAAAAATAAAGGCAAAGAAAAACCCAAGAGTAAAACTAGGAAAAGAGGTTCTCTTGTGGAGGGTTTTGGACCAGGGGAGGTGCCACTTGTGTTGTGACTCCTTTAAACATTAGGAAGACCCAAACTGTTCTTTCTTCATTAAGGAAACCTAAGCATGGTCTGAAGAAGCCATAGACTTTGGAAAAACAGGACAAAAGGAAGCCTTTTCAAGGAAAAGAAATATTAAGTGGTGGTGATATAGTCTAAAACCAAGATGATTCTTAAAATAGCCAGTCGTGTAATATGACAATAATGGTGATGGTGGTGGTGGTTGTACCCAACCACCATGGGAGTTGGTGACTTAGTGTCTAATATGTCTCCAGGTAGTGTTGCCATGGAAACCACAGGATTCCCTTCCTCTGAACCACACCCAGTCAGTGCCTTGCACCACTTTTCTGTTCTTCTCTGATTGTACATTCAACTGGAAGAATCCATGTGATTTATTCCTAAAAGGTTGGAAGAACAGTCTTACATGACCCCTTCCTGTAAAAGGGGCCCTTGAAATCACTAGGTGGAAGTAATTCCATGAAGAAAGGAGGTGAAATGATTAAAAAGACAGGTCAAAGGACAAAATGGAGTGAGTTGATGAGTGGAGACTTGTGGGTGGGTCATCCACACCAGTGTTTCCATTTTCCCATCACAGCTGTCAGGGAGCAACTGCCCCTTTGTTCATGTAAATGACAGGCTTTTAAGAGATGACCCCAGCCATTAATTTTAAACAAAAACACCTCGTGGATCAGCTGCTTCCATGGAGTAACAAATGAGTTGAACTGGTTTTCCTGGGATAGCAAAACTATCTTTTCCTTCTCACTGGAACAGGAAAGAGAAATTTTGCCTTAGAGAAAGGAAAACTGATGAATCTCATCTCTGTGGTCTTCAAAAATGTTAATGAGTAACCCTATGCATAGAGTCATGACAGTTTTCCAGTTTCTTATCTTGCCCTCTTCTCCAAACTCTGACCTCTGACATCTGACGCTCCCTCCCCTTCCCGCATGTCCTCACAGCTTTTCTGCAGCCCCTAACCCAGTTCCATTTATGTGCAGCAATGGTTCAGTCAATAAATACCATTTGCAAGGATGACCTGCATTCCCGCAGGCTCAGTTTCTAAGGCCATTGTCTCTTCTTCCAAGTCAACATGTGTATATTTCCAGTGGTCACTGAAGAACAAATGAAAGGCAAAGGCCGGCCCTTCATCTGACACCTTCTCTAGCTGGTGACAGGGTCAGGATGTACTATCCCAAAGCATGGCAACTTGGAAACTAGAGAAACTGTAGCAGTACACCACAAAAATTAGAAATCTTCTCTCTCTCTTCCTAGAATCAGACTTTAAAGCCCAGAGGAAAACAAACCATTAGATGCCTGTTCTGGAGAGGCCTCCCTGACCTCCATATCTCACAAGGAATCACTTTTATCTCTAAAAGCACAGGGACACAGAAGGAAGAAAAATCTCAACAGAGTGGCCTTGCTTCCTCCCTTGTCCAGCCTCTTAGAAGGAGAGCTGAGCCTTTTTGCCCATTCATGTTTTCTCATGACTGAAGTTTTCCTCTGACTAACTTAAAAAGGCATATGGCTCTTTCTGTGTTATTTATTTATTTATTTATTTATTTATTTATTTATTTATTTATTAGACCTCCATTTCTGAAGGTTCTTGAGTCAAATGAAATGCTTGTTAAACAAATCTCCATGATTTCTCCCTCAGTAATTTCTTGTTTGTAATTGGGTCTTTGGCCCTGGATCTCAAGACTATGTCTAGGTAATTGGTTTTAGGTTTTCCACCCAATTCTCATTGTTGTAATCCTTTTATCTCTCTTTTTGAAATTATGTAAACCAGACTTACCCCAATCTAGCAATCCTCCTGCTTAAGACATCCAGGTGCTGGAATTATAGGCACAAACCACCACACCCAGCTTCCATGCCTCATTCTTCTCTTCCTTTACAGAATGATCTGGTTTGCTTATAGGGAGTTCCACTCCTGAATGGGTTGCTGCTTTAAACTAGAATTCACTTTGAGTTTGTACCTATAGTAAAAGCTGAACCGAACCTGGATTCCTATGCATATACCATGAGGGGGATGACACAAACCATGCTAAGCATAGCGGGGATCAAGGCAAGCTCTTAACACCAACCTCTACAGAGAGCTGGACAAAAGCTAAAGCAAGAGAGACCCACTCTACAAAGAGAAGGTGATCCCAGAAATGGATCAACGTTCCTTAATGTTTTGATGACCTCCCCTAAACATTCATCCTCCAGTGTGCTCACTGCAGATGACTCAACAAAGATGAATTTGAAAGAGAGCAATCTGGACAAGATTTGCTCACTTCTAATTTTGAAGGTTTGTTTTGCTTTTTATTTGTGTGTGTGTGTGTGTGTGTGTGTGTGTATGTGTGTGTGTGTCCATATAAGTATATGCCAGTGTGTGCAGATGCCCACAAAGCCCAGAATGGGGAGTTGGATCCTCTCTCTGCAGCTGGAGTCCAAGGAGTTTATGAGCCACCCAACATGGGTGCTGAGAACTAAACTCTGGTTCCCTGTGAGAACAACAAAGACTTTTATTGAGCCATCTCTCTAGCCCCTCACCTGCAACTTTGAGAATATATAAAGGGGTGTTTTAGAGCTCTTGAACATTTATTTTAGAGAGTGAGAGGCTCAGTTGCCTCAGCTAGAGGTAACACAGCCAATGTCAGCTATGAATCACCCTACAGTATTCTTTCTCCAAAGAACACAGGACTAGCTATAAACCCATGTATTGGAGCCAGACACCTTCTCCTGTTTATAATCTCCTTTGCCTCTGGTTGCTGTAAAACCATTTTCACTTACTCACAAGTGAACCTGCTTGATGCAGCATACACTTCTTCCCATGTACCCAGGCTCTCTTAAGGGAAATAAAGTCAGACTCATTAAATCAACACCATGGGAGAAATGAGAGTGGAAGAGTAGAGTACTCAGCAAACATGACATGTTGTCTATTTAGACTCAGCTCTCAAATTTGCAGTCAGGTCTATCATTTGCTGTGTGAGTGTTAGCTGAGGAATTATTCTTCAAGCAACATAACCATTGCCTCAGTTTCCTTCACGGCAAACACAGGACTAGAAAAGAGGAGTGCAGAAAGTTGCCCCCCCCTTTTTTGCACATCGAGAAACTTTTCCACTTTCAAAACTAGCTCTCCAGTTTCAATGCCTTCAAGAAGAACATTGGTGTCAAAAAAGCCAAATACCAAGCCCTCCTCTGCCCCCACTAAGCAGAGTAAAACCAAAGGCAAACCACATTCATCCTGCTTTTGAGCTATTTCAGCTTTGAGGATCTTGAAAGAAAACAAGGTCTAGGGTGAAAGAAGGT
The DNA here is from genome assembly GCA_030556225.1 of Cricetiscus sungorus. Lineage (NCBI taxonomy): Eukaryota > Metazoa > Chordata > Mammalia > Rodentia > Cricetidae > Cricetiscus > Cricetiscus sungorus. The sequence goes on from JANBXA010000729.1 coordinate 16,010,890, forward strand.
CCATTGTGTCAAGTTGAAGAGGTCCCTTACTTTAGTTCTACTTGGGGTTAACACAAAGGCAGCTTTCCACATATGAGTAGATGAGAAGTTTTCCCTCTTCACACTATTGGGGTCAGATGATTCTTTGATGCTGATGGCTGTTCTGTGTGTGGTAGGAAATTTAACAGCATCATTGGCTTCTACCTACTAGATACAAGGAAGTCATTCTCCCTCTACCAAACTTGTAACAATTTAGGATGATGTCTCTAGAGATTGTCAAATGTCCCTGAGAACAATACTGTCCTCAGTTAAAACCCACTGGAATAAATGATAGACAGACAGATAGGCAGGAAGGCAGACAGACAGACTGATAGAAAGAGTATAGATAGATAGTAGATGATAGATAGAGGGAAACATGATTAGATGATAAATATAGATGTTGACATATAAAGATATGGGTAAAAATAATTGATAAAGGGATCTGAATGAATAAAAATATTTACTTCCTTCAGGGTCCCATGATAAACCCACAATTACCCTTGAGCACACAGACCCACTCATGTCCATTAGATGTTTGCAAGTCTTCATAGAATACTTTTTGCTTATCAAATAGAATTTAAAATCTCTAGTATTTCTTGGTATCCTTCACATTTGGTCCCTTTTCACTGCAGATCTATTTCTCACCATATGTCATTCTTCTCTTAACTTTTACAATACAGACACATAGCGCGTGCGCACGCACACAGACACACACACACACACACACACACACACACACACACACACACGTTTTCCAGTAACATTCAAACATAGCTTTCATCTTTTAATCTTAACCTTCATCATTTGTTCTTAATGCCTCAACTCTATGACAGCCTAATCTATGGAACACATGTTCCATTTTCCGGGCTAGCCTACATGCTGCCTGTCCTGAAGAGTCTCTTCAATATTCAATTTCATCCTCAGGAGTACTGGATCAGTTACAAGCTGCAGTTCTCTGATCCTTCCATCCAATGGCTCTGATAGCACTCTTCATTATAGCTCATTGAGGATAGACTTGCCATCCCTGTAATTAAAGACTGCATTCTGCTCATGGCTGAGCTAACACTGTCCCTGCTGGCTCATAACAGGCATCCCATGGAGATTTGTTGAGTCTAAGAAGATGCACTTTCTCTTGCTTTAAACTTCAAAGCCCCTCTAATTTTTGGAGTTTCCACAGACACTAATTGAACACCTGCAGTGGACACACCACCACACAGATTCGGACAAAGGCTGTGTAGCTCAATGGGGGATGAGACCAATGTAAGAGTAGGGAAAGAGCCACAGTAGATGGGGAACTAGTGTTCTTTGGGAATTTAAAATGCTGGAAGAGGGAACACATTTGCTTGGAAGACCAGGAACAACCATGGGGAAAATAAATCAGCGCTAACAGGCAACTCTAAAGAGCTGGGAATGATAAAAAAGTATAGTTCAATCATGGCAAATAGCCAAAGGACCACTCGGCTTGGCACTGGATATTCAGCTCAGCTAAATGACTGAACAAGTTGAAATTACTCCAACCCCTAGTATCTTCCCTTGTTGAATGACAATAGCAATTTTGTTTGTTCATTTTGTTTTCCCATGCTGGGGATTGAACCATAAGTTTTGCATTTTCTAGGAAATTGTTTATACCACTAAGCTGCATCCCCAGCTGACAATATTGATTTATGTAGATGGAGATAAAGATGTACACAGAGATGATAGATTATAGACAGATAGCATACATGGATACATTAATAAATAGTAGATTTAAAAAGGCAGATGGATAAGTGGATGATAGATGTACAGATTGTTACAAATAGAATATGTGCATACATATATATGTGCATACCTATATATATACATATATATATAGTAGTGATAGAATCAATACATATACATACATACATATGTGAATGGTAGAAGGAAATTGATTAGATAAATAGATGATGGATAGATAGAGACAGATCTTGATTGGAGCTGTATAAACTAAATGAAATAGTGCATAAAAACGCACCACATATAGGATTTGACATGATGGTTATTCAATAAATCTTAGACATCATCATTATTAGTATCTGTGAGCACAAGTGGGTTTGATTTTATTGATTCTCACTGCTCATAAAGAGTCTTTAAACTAAGTCCCTTGGTCTGTGCTTCCTACCTTTTGTTCCTTTTGTCCAGCATTGAGAGTTAGGATCTCATTGTTCAAAAACTATGAAGGGTAAAGTATTGCCTGAAAGAAGCTGAAGCTAGGAAAAATGAATATTGTGGCATAGGATACTTCAGACTTTGACTGCAGTGATACCTTTGTGTGAAACACTAAGGCAGGGCTAAGTGGTGTCTTGTTTGCAGGATAAGTAGAGCACAGCTGAGGCTGTAAGTTTCTGTGAGGGAGGTGCAATGAAGGCCTTCAGACCTAATGACGAAGTATGAATTCTTAACTCGTATCCGCAGAGCTCATGGCAGATACCATCTGTATTAAGCAAGGCTTTCTAGAGGAACAGAAACAATAGATTGAAGAAGTTGATATTTGCATAATCAGAGGGAGTTAATTAGACTGGCATACACCACTATATAGGTCGTTCAATGATGCTTTGTATGCCGCAGGGACTGAGAACTTCATAACTGTTCAGTCTATGAAGCTGGATGTCTGGGCAGTTCAGCAGTCTGAGCTTGGTGCTGAGAGTCTAGAAGATTTCCAGTTGAGTAACTGATATTCAGTCCATGTAGGAAGGCAGAGAATGCTGGGATTTGATGCCAGTGGAGAATGGAAGCAGTCAGTGAAGAAGAAAGGACAGATACACTAACTCAGAAGAAGCATAGGCAGGCAACCTGGGGACACTTTTTCTCAGACCTCTCTATATCTGGATCACCTGTTGGGAAAGTGCCCCTTCTCTGAATGGGGAGGATCTTTACCCTACAGTTAGTCCTTTCTAGAAATGTCCTCACAGACACACAGAGATGTGTCTCCAAGTTGTATCCACATCTTGTTCAAGTTCATTATCAAGATTAGCTATCACATCATATGAACATATCATAACAGGACTTAGCCGACAAAATTTAGTATATGTCAAAAATACAATGAAATAAAGACCCTATGCTTGGACTGGGCAATAGCTCCATTATCAAAAAAATTCAGTTCACTCTTCCAGAACCCACATTCCAGAGCCTGACATGGTGATACACAACTATAATCTTAGTACTGTAAGAGCAATGACAGGGGCATACTTGGGATTTGCTGGCCAAAAAGCCCAGTATAATCAGAACACTCCAGCGTAAGTGAGAAACTCTGACTCAAGAACACAAGGTGAACAGTGGATACAACCTAGAACTACTGGGGAAGAGAACCCTACTAAGAAATTACCTAAATTGGCTAGGCCTGTTGGGAATGTCTGTAGGGGTTGTCTTGATTGTTAGTGGACATTGGAAGATCCAAGATGTGGATACCACTGAAGATGTATTTTGCAAGCTGAAGAGATGAAAACTGTCAATCGTGTGCTGTTGTTATTTATTTATTTATTTATTTATTTATTTATTTATTTATTTATTTATTTATTTTAACCTATAATGGATTTTTATTTCTGTTTTCAAGATGGAGTTTCTCTGTGTAATAGCCCTTGCTGTCCTGGAACTCTCTTTGTAGACCAGGTTGGCCTCCAAGAATAGATCATTCTTAAACTTTATGTGGTTTTTGAGAAGTCAATGGACCTGGATACAGAAACCTCAAGGCTGTCCTTAGAAGCACATGGGGACATAGCATATTGACCTTGAAAATGAGGCATGAGTGAAATCATCTTGCAGGTCTTGCCAGCACCCATATGCAAAGTTTTGCTATTGTAACTGCTTTAGATATTAAAATGAGGCAGCAAGGACTTCCTTCTTGTCTCAAATTTATACATATTTCATGTACAGGAGATAAATATATTCTGAGAAATCCCATAGAGCTGCATAAATGCCTACTATGGAATACTTTTAGCACCCACAATATGCTAAGCAATAAATTTCTAATTCAAGCCTTTCTAAGCCTGTGTGGTTGAAAGTGTACTTTTATTTTGCATTATCTCATGTGGTCTTTTCAAATAACTTAGATTAAAGTCAGCAAAAACAAAAGTACTAGGGGCATTTTACACTGAGAGAGGAAGGTGCTAGAACTTTAAGAGCCTTATCTATCATCCTCATCATCTAGCCAATTTGGGAGTGCAGATTTGATCTTAGAACTCTTAGGCTTGTGAAAATATGTCATTGGAACTTTGTATCATGGTCCCTTTGTTCAAGTTTTCAGAGAAACCAATGTGAAGTAAATAGAAGCTTCTAGTAGGTGCTGATGTCAGCTAGAGGAACTCATATTTTCAAGTTCATTAAAAAAATAAACACAGCTTGGGTCACCAACAAATCATACTAGTCATATGATTAGATTTGGTCTTTATTGTCCATTAGGGTGAGAGGCTATTTCATGGACAGTATTGTGTGATTTTGCCCTGATTAAATGGGAAGGACTAATTTGTAGTATTTAAAAGAAGATTTCATCCTTTCATCATGGAACATACATTAAGCCAAATAAGTAGAAATGGTGGGAGGTAGGACAGGCTGCTCCTTGAAAGCTGAGATACTTTAGAAAGACAAAGTTGGGAGAAGGGGGGCAAAGTCTACGAGAAACACAATGAGAGTCACTGCTTCTTTTGCTGTCTGCTGTTGGGGCATTGGAAAGGGCATTATTTAAAAGTTTCCATATACTTTCAAAACTGGATTCATCTGCTATTTGTGTGATATATCTGGATCCAGCACCTACTAGTTTTTATTAAACAGTTGAGAACAACTGTTTTAATAAAGGGTAGGGTGAGGGCACAGATAAGTAGAAACAAACTATTTCAGCAAGTGAAAGGGGTTATGAAAGAAACAACCAAGGCAAAAAGACAGATAGTGGAGCAGGAAGGAGCTCTGTGTGTAAAGCACTTGCCTTTATGCATGTTTATTTAGCATATACAGAGCCCTGGGTTTAATACTCAGTACCATTAAAGAATACCAAACACAGTGACCATTAGGAACAGGCTGGCAGTTTCTCAGGGAGAAAGAGAGGTGGCAGTGAAGCTAAGTTGGTCCAGGGTTATAGAGAAGTCTATTTTCTGGAGATTGGGGAAAGGAAGGAATAAAGACAAATATAGTTTCAGCTTATGCTGCCGAGGGGCTGAGGGTACCAGCATCCCATAGGGACTAGACTATGGATGTAGGGAGAAATTCAGGAGTTGTATTACAAGAGTGTTCAGTTTCATTCACTCATTGGGGACACCCCGGTTATACAAATCTGGAGCATTAGGATGAGTTTAGCATTAGCAAAATGAGAGTAGAAACCCACACACAGGGGGCATTTAAGTGTCAAGATTCAGACTTTTAAAAGGAAGGTGAAGAGATCTAGATGAGAGCTGTGCCCCCCCCACACACACACGCACACACGCACGCACGCACGCACACCACAGACTGATGTAAGTGGCAACAGTTCCTGATACATGAGGATAACCAGGAGAATGTGATAATGTGGGAGGTACAGCTACCACACGATGTGGGACTGAGATGTTGGGGGGGGTAGATTTTATCATTGATGTTACTGCAAAGTGTTTAAGAGTTGGTAAGGAAGCTTCAAGGTCAACTGTGTTTAGCGAATACTTCCTGTGAAGGAATGGGGGTGAGCACAGAGAAGGCAGGAAAAGCCAGCAATTGGGTCTGGCTCTCAGTCCTGCTGCTTACTAACTGCTTGGCAGAGAAACAAAACAAAACAAAAAACAAAAACCCGAACTGGTTGGCCTGAGACCCTTTGGGGAAGCGAACGCAAACTCCAGTCTCCAGAGGAATCATCTTGGGAAAAGCTTTACCCCAGCGTATTCCTCAGGTTCTCCCTAGAAGCCAGTACTGAGAAAGAAAAAAAGAGGGCGTGGTTGTTTCAAGGAACTGACTCACTTGACAGTGGAAGTTGACAACACTCAAAACCAGCAGGAGAGCTGGCCATCTGGAGATCCTGCCCTGCCACCAGCTTTAGGCTTGATAGCAAGGAAAAGCTAATGTTTTCCTTTAAATCAAAGGCAAAGAAAGCTTACGTTCCAGGCTGTTGGCAGAGGAGTCTGCCTTCCATTAAAAAAAAATCCGCAGTTAAGGAAACCATCTATGTCCCTGGTCTATTGATTTAAACGTTAGACTCATCTGGAAACAACCCAGACCGGTTGGTTGAACCCTACATAAAACCAGCCACAATACACAGTCTTGATAATGTCTTGTTGGCGATGTTTCAGAAAAGGCTACTAAAGTTGTATTTCTTTAAAAGGCCCCTCGGTCAAATTCCCTCCACATAGCAGAGTCCAAAGATCGAAGGATCAACCAATTATAAACAAGTGGAACAAATACTTTCTCAGAACTAATTTAAACATCATGCGTTTCACGTTGTGATATCACAGTGAGTGTAAACAGGGGCTAAGCACAGCAGTGTGTAAGCCTGAGATGTGAGCCACTGGTGGGTGGGGTTGCTTTTGTTTTAGGTCCCATTCCCCGTCCGCTATCCCCGCCTCTTCCCCCTCTCACCCCCCACCTCCGCCACCGGTCTGTGAAACATTATCTTTTTTTTAACCTTTAGGGCAAGGGAAAGAGCTGTGCCTCAGGCCTAGAGGAAAGGATCTGCCTCGCCATGCCCTCTGATTGTCGGCTTTCCTTCCTAAAACTCACCTTTCTTGGCATTTAATTCCTCTGATGTTCGGGTTTTCTCTTCCTCCAAACAAGACACCGGTGCAAGTGCTTATACACACCAATAGGTGGCAGCAGCCTTCTGAAACAGTCGCGGAGGTAGCGCGACCTTTCCTCGAGCGCTTGGGACTTGGGGTGCAGCCCAGGCAAGATGGGATGTCAGTGTTCACACAAGCTGTGCGCCTTTCCTCTCCAAAGAAAAAAAGCGATGCTGCTCGGCGATTATATATATATTGTAAAACTAACACGGAACCATTCCTATCCTTTTACCTTCTGGTACAAGCGGATTCAAAAGCGAGTTGTAATCTTTGTGATTTTGCACGTGTCGCCTCTTATCGTTTCAGCTGCAAGAATGAAGACAGAACGAGGCATTCATTCTACTATGACTGTAACCAGTTAAGTACAGATACCCAAGTAGATGTATCGTTCCCTGAACTTTAATTAAAGGTAATTGATGTGGAGAGAATGAGAATGGAGATGTCTGCATGATTACTGATGACTTCGCCGGGTAGGAGTGTGATGTTGCACAGGCCACCCCACATTCAGGTTCTGTAACGTCACATCAGAGTACGTTCTTTCACAATAAAATCAGCTGACCCTGGAGCAGGGAAGGAGTCTCAGATGAGAAAGTGCTTGAAGCACGAGGACCTGAACTTGGAATCCCAAAACTCACTTTAAAAGCTTCTATAACACCAGAACTGGGGAGTGGGCAGAAAGCCGCAGAACTCATTGGCCAGGCTGTCTAGCCAGTAGGTGAGCTCCAGGTTGGGGCAGAGACCTTGTCTTAAAAATTGAGAGGCAGTGATTGTGAAAGACACTGGATGTCAACCTCTGGCCTTCACTCATGCACACACTCAAGCACACTCATGCACACATGCACACACATGAACGTATGCACACATACCAAATACACACAAAAAATATTTGATACAGAGCTAAGGCCTTTGTCTTTCCACATTTAATATTGCCTTCTTCCTAAGTAACTCTACAGGCTGCAGGTACTCAGGGAACATTTTAGAAACCGGAGTCTATTCTGTGGAAATAACCAGCAACTGCCCTAGACAATAGTTTCTGTATTCTATTGACTGGAAAATACAGAAAATAGGATAAAGTGTTTCCTGCCAGTCAGATTTCAGAAACACACATGCACGCACACACATGCACACATACACATGCACACGCACACACACACACACACACACACACACACACACACACACACACACGTCTTGGGTACTAATCATCAGTCTCCTTAGTGCCTTTCCTCTGCCACCATTTTGAGCAGCACCAAATCATGAGAGAAAGAATACAGTAACAAAAGCCATAGCCACTGTTTTCTAAGTACTTACTTGCTGAAGATATTTCTTTTAAACATTTTATAATTCTTCTTGAATAGGAAATTTAAACATATGGTTGCAAATGTTTTAATTTTATTAAAAGAAATAAAAATAAGGGATTCCTTCAAGTGCCTGCTACCCATCTGCATGTTCTTAGTATGTCCTTCCAAGGCAGAAATGCTAGCAAATAAAAGGATGTATTTATTCTTATTTTCTCTGTTTTAAACAATGCTGTAAACAATCTTTAGAGCATCTTTTTAACATGTGTCAGGTTATCTATGGCATTAATGGCCAGGAGTGTCATTGCTAATCATTTTTATTCTTAGTTATATGTGGAAGTTGTTATGACTGAGTCTTGCATATTTGACATTTATTCCTATGCATTTTATCTCTCTTCCTGGAGTCTCACTTTCATCAAGTCTTCTGAAAGTATCAATTTTGATTACTGAATTTATATTTTATTACTTTGATATATTCTTAGGAGTGATTTAAAGATAACTAACACGTGGCTGATGGCTACTCTTGTCGACTGAACTGGATTTAGAATCACCTAGAAGACATTCCTCGGATTGTGTTTGTCAGGAAGCTACCAAAGAAGCTTTACTGAGGAGAGAGGACTGTCCCTGAGTGCAATTAGCGCTGTCCCATGGGCAGAAGTCCTGGGCTGAACAAGAAGTATAGCCTGCTGGGCACTAGCTCACATCAGATATTTTGTCACAACAGTGATGAGAGGAACTAAGACTTAACCACTTTTCTAGAAGTTTCACACTTGTTGATTTTTACTAATATTATTTTAAACTTCTCTGTCTCCATTTTGCTTTGCCATTGTGTGTATGTGTTACTGAGGTTTGAACCCAGGACCATGTACATATTATAAGCTCTCCTATGAGCTATGATTTGCCTCTGCTTCCTTCCTTTGTCTCCTTTGGTCTCTGCCTTGTGAACAGGCAGGGTTGTTTAGGATGGGGGTGATAGGCTTTCATGAGGCATTCACACACAGGCGTTGCAGAGTAATTTTCTCAATCATGCTCATGCTCTTAATGGAATTTCTCCTTGTCTGATTCTAAAGCCTGTATTTCTGTTTTGTTTTTCAGTTCTAGGTATGAACCCAGGCCCTTGAGCATGCTGGGTAAGTGCTTGACCACTGAGCCACATCCTGAGGTCATTACCACAGCACAGGCTGATGAGAGATATGAACTATGTGCTTGTCTGGTCAAACTGTTCTTTTCACTCTACCAGGAGAGTTTGTTGATACAAACCTGTGGCTCACCTTTTTTCTGCTTAGGTGTCTTCTTCTAAGTGTTGCTCTATAGTCATCTGTAATGTTGCTCCAGAGATGTTTGTATCCACTCCTATTCATGGTTTTACTACAGTATGCTTGCCTGGCTTCTTAAATGTTCTTTTTTTTTAATTTTTAAAGTTCAGTTCTCTTACTAGACTGTAGCTTGACATTGGTTGTTTTGTTTGATTATTCCCTGGCCTGTAATATAACTGTTTGCCATGCACACTTACATATTTCAATTTAGCTATACTTTGGTGTATTCGTTCTAATCAACTCTTCTCTGAGGATTTCTATTTTATTTACACGAAGTCTATTTTGTTTGTAATTCATACCTATCACTTTCTCTCCAATGATTTTAACCATTTATCATCTTATTTTACTCATTTTATCTCATTTCTATCTTGGAAATATGTTTTTGTTTTCATGCTACTGATTCTTTCTTGTGATTATTTTATTTCCATTTCTATAACAGTTTTGATTTCTCTTCTCTTTCTTCTCCAAATAACTCATGTTGTAGAACCTATAGCTATCTCATTATACTTTCTTTCTCCAAGTTCTCACATTTCTGTTTTATGATATTCCTTCTTTGAAGCAACTGCTTCATTAAGACCTCCAAAACAGTGTAAACTGTTTGGTCACAATATCTTGCCTGGTGACACTGTTGCCATGGTAATAATCTATATTGGTTAGAAAGCCATCTTCAGATCATTTCTACATCTTTACTCTGAAGATCTTTTTAAAATTCCTTAGCATTGGAAAGCTGGCTTTCATGATGCAGCCAGGAGCAGAGCAGCCTGTGTTGAAGCAGCACCATTGCTTTCCTAGATTCACAGCAAAGGCCACTCCATCCCCATCTTCACAGATGAAAACTGCCTCCTATGAACTCCTGTTCCTCTCTGCGAGGCTGTATTTCCTATTCTTTGGCTCTTGAGACTTCTCAGAGCCAGCTGGCTTCATCATGGTTTTTTGTCACCAGCTTCCCTTTTTCTGGCTCAACATACCATGTTTCCAAAGAAAGATGTTGTCTTGCATGGCCTGTCCCTGGTAACAATATTTTCTCATGTCTCCTTGGCATTTTCTCAGGAGGATATTCTTTGTTGCTCTCTAAACTTCTCATTTTCATTGCTCACCATTGGCTTCTGCCTAATTCTGGGTTCCTGAAACTTCTAAAAGGCATTTTGAAGCCAGGGGTTAATCTAATTTCTAAATGTTACAGATAATCAAATTAACAAGGTGTTTTATTTACTTTTCCAAGATTTAAAGATAGACATGCTCTTATTAGGTTAACATTCATGTTCACACTTAACGTTCAGTTTCTTCCAAGAGCTTGTTGAATTGGATCCTAACATTTTACTTTCTCATGTCCTCTTTTATGCCAATTCTCACTCCATGAACCTTCTTCTTGTCATTTATTATCATGGATAATCTTTCCCATGTCCCCTTCTCATTTTTCACGTCTTGTTTCTTTCTAATTTAAAACCGTGTCTCTCCAACTCCCAGCCTTAGTTTATCAGGAAGTATGGAAGTGAATAGTATGTAGACCATATATTAGCTCAGGTATCATTGTAATGGCCTATGGCCTATTCATAAGCCTAATAATGATATTTAGGCCTGATGGGAGATGTTATTCTGTATATATGTTTCTCATACTGGTTAATAAAGCTCTGTGGCCAATAGAAAACTAGATAGGCAGGGCTAGGAGACTAGAAGGAGGAAAGAGGAAGGAGTAAGGAGGAGTCGAGATGTAGCTCGGGGAGGAAGGAGGACGCCGCCGCGGCTCCCCGATAAGACGACCACGTGGAAATACTTAGATAAGTAGAAATGGGTTAATAATTAAGACAGAGCTCGCCCATAAATAATAATGGTAACTGGCCAACAGGATTGTATCAAATACAGAGTCTCGGAGTGTTATTTGGGGCTGGCGCGGCTGTGGGCCCAGACTGGTGGGCTGGTGGGCTGGCGGAAACATACACGCTACATAGGCCATTGATTAATTTCCCAATAATATCCATGCAACAATGCTGAACATATAAATGGTGAGTCCTGATTCTGAGAGGTCCATGACTCTCTGTAACCACAAGTTTCTTTCCAACATCTATTAGTTTACATCAAATAATGAGTAAAGCATACTAATAGGGTATCTTGAAGTCAGGTGACAGCTATAAACCAAATCTGGTGTTGTTTCTACCAAAGCAGGAAGACAGCAGTAGTGTACTGTGCTTTCATCTTCTTCTTCCTGTAGACACTCACAGGAACCACCTTCTTCTGACTCCCTCCCTCTCATGCTGGGAAATGCCAGCAGGGCATCTTTTCCAATTCCCCTGTTGTGTTTGTGTTCCTGGACCCAAGGGGCTGATGTTTAGCACTATACTAGAAAGTCCAGTCCCTATCCCAGCCCATCAGAGAACTGATAAACACCACTTACTCTATATCCCAGATCTTCTGGGCTGCATATTGATTACCCATAGTGCTGTGTCTGCTTTTGTCATCTAGCTTCATCCTTATGGTTCATGCTGCCTTAAGTCCATGTCCCCATGTCTCCCTTTCCAGAATAACCTCACAATTGGCTCTAATTTCTGGAGTTTGCTTAAATTCACCTTCCAGATACATCCCAGTTTCCAGAACAGAAATCTAGCTGAGAGTTCACCCCCCACCACTTCCAGGTTTCTCTGCTTACATAGTCCCTTTCTAAGGGTGTCTATGGCCACCTTCCTACACACACATTATGTCTACATTAATAGGAAATGGAAACTTGTTTGCTTCATGGATTTGAAATAAAGCTCCGAGGTTTCTGTGAGGGGATGTGTACTCATCCCAGAAAGTACCTACCCACCCAAGCTTTTTGTTTTTTAGAAAAAGCACTCAATTATGTGCAAATGATAACCCTCCTGGATACAACTCTCTGGAGTTAGACATCACTCTTGTTCCCTCAAGAAAGGCTTCACAGTAATAGTTTATCTCCATGACAACCACGGGAGCCATGTTTCCTCATTTTCATTTTTAACTTCTCATATAAAATAATCTGTTCGAGGTGTACAGATGACTTCACAACTAGGTATTTACTGAGCCCATATTAAGATAAAGCTCCCACATGTTGAGACATAGGCTACTTCCACAATCTAGGATACCTAGGTCTAAGAAATTTGATAACTTTCTTTAAAATTGAGCTTGTCATTTATTGGCAGAAATATTAAGCAAATGAATTTATTTACTTCTTATACTTAAGGGTTTTTTTTAACATTGAAACATTGAAGGCAGTCCTACTGCAAGAAGACCCCATATTATATATTACATAATGTGGAAGTTGTTAGTCAATACAGCTGAACAAAACTTAGTATGTGCTTCTGTTTATTCTTTTCTTTCGTAAAGTAGCAGTCTGTGACTGGCTAAAACTCTCACCTCAGCATTTTCCAAAGAGGAAGCATGTCATAGCCTCTTGGTAAGGCTCTCTTGTATTGGTGGCAAAGACTCTATTACAGGTGGGTTGCCCCACTGAGCCTGTTATTTCTGAAATACCTTGATCTCTTTAAAAGCAACCTGCTGCTGTGTGCTGGCCTACAAAAGAGAAATCCATTCTCTCCACAAGCAGTTGTCAACCATAATAAAGAAAAACTGGCAGAATAATTTGGGTGATTGCCAAGTTCAGGTTAATATTGTGTGAAAGAAAACATATGGAACAACAATATTTTAAGAGCTATAGACATCTTTGTTTTCATGGCTGTGGCTCAGCCAGCAACACAACTTTGTAGTAAGAAAAAAAAATGGAGTGGAGATCATGGAGACCCAGAATTCTGGGCAAAATACTTTATTAATAGAAAGCAGAGATACATACTCAAGTGTCTAACTTATTGCCAATTCAACACAGCAGACCCCATCATTCTTTAGTTTCCAAGAAAGAAAAAGTTTTAATGAGTTAGTTAGAGATTTGATACTGAGACAAATCTCTATCAACACAATGAAAACAACCTTAGTTTCCCCTAAAACTTCCTACATTTTGCTTAGCCATTTCCCCACCATTTTCCACTCCTAGCCCAAACCACTCTTCCCTTTGTCCTCCATGTCTGTACAATTTAGCTTTCTAAAATGTTATAATGGTTCTCAGCCCTATTCACTTCCTTTTCTCTCTATTTCTTACATATGAAGAAATTTATGTACACAATTTCTCATTAAGATGTGTATGTTTTTCCTATATCAATCTGTCTTTTGTTAATTCCTAGACCAGCCATAGATCCAAGGGGCAGAGGAAAAAAAGTCTTTTTTCCTCAGTAGAAGTGATGGTGGAAATTTTTAAAAAAGGAAGAGGTAGAAGGAGATGGAAAAAAAGAAGAGAGGAGAACAGAAGGAGAGAGAGAGCTATCCTTGACAAACATTGTTTACTGGCTTTTGATCATGGACCATGTTAAGCTATATCTTACAGGGACTGCAGAGAGGACTCAGTAGAGCCCTTGCTCCTCTTGTAGAAGGTAAGATGTCAGTTCCCAGCATCCACACTTGGTGGCTCCCACTGTCCTATAATCTCAGCTCCAGGGGGTCAGAACCCTTCTTTTGTCATCCATGGTTACCCACACATGTACAACACACAGAGAGAGAGAGACAGAGAGAGAGAGAGAGAGAGAGAGAGAGAGAGAGAGAGAGAGACAGACAGACAGAGACAGAGACAGAGACAGAGACAGAGGCAGAGAGAAAAAGAGAGAGACTTGGGAGAAGGAGAAAGAGAGCAGAGTCAAAGCAGAAATTTGGAAGCAGCTAGATTGGGTTCATATGTCAGCTTTTCTATTAGGTTCTATGATCTTAAAGCTTCCCTTTTTTTTAAATCAACTATCAAGTTGAAGAAGCAATCCTATCCCATTAGTTTTGGAGGGAGATACATAAATAAATTTGGTAAAGTATCATTCACATAGCATAAAAATTGCAAAATTAGGAGATCTTGGAGAGCAACTAAGGTTTTGTTCCTTCTGGCAGGGTTAGAGGGTAACTGATAAAGTCTCAGCTTTGGGAAACATTTTAAATTCAAATCAGAACAGTTGTCAATATCATATAGTACATATCAAACACACATAGACATTTCTTACATAGTTCAGGACTCTCTGTCAAGGAAATGGTGCCACCATCAATGCACTGGCTATTCCCACATCAACTATCATCAAGACAGTCTCTTGTAAACACGCCCATAGACTAACCTAATCTAGACAAGTCCTCAAGTGAGGCTTTTTTGCAAACGATTCTAGCTTGTGTCAATCTGACAGTTATAACTAACCAGGGTAAGTGGATAGGTGGACTGCAATATGAGTAGGCTCTACCAACAGCAGTTAGGGAACTGAAATCTCTGATACAGTCAGCAGTTCTTTGCTCATCATTCCCTTGGTGCACACACCAGGTAAACAGATGCCATGTCCATTGGGGATGTTCCCTCACTATTTAGAAATTCTCCTCTTTTGGGGTCAAGGTGAGAGAGCTTAATGCTTCCCTTAGTCTGGTGAGCCTGACAAGTTCTTGGGCCAGGTTTTCCATGTGCTTCCATAGTGCCAATTTACTTTTATAAATTTGTAGGTTGGTGTCTCTTTAATTTTAGGGATAAGTTAATTATCAGTCTGTGTCTCCTGGGTGGAGTCAGACAGATGGTGTTGTTTATATGCTTACCATCGCCCTGTCTCTATATTTGTACTCAAAATGGAGCCAAATGATAGCTCTAAAACAGAATCTCTTGGGCAAGGCTGAGCCTAAAAACAAAACAAAACAAAACAAAGCACTGTTTTACCCAAGAGAGGGTAACAGAACAGGGCAATGTCTGAACTCAATAGCTACCCCTCTCATAACATAAGAAGTTGACTCATAAACTCAGGGGAGCTTCCTAGTAGATAAATAATTGCTATGTAGGGCAAGTGGTGTTTCTTGATTCCATGAGAATAGGTGCTCCTGTGAGCTTGGGATCCATCTAGCCCTATCCATCTGGCTGTGAATATGGATTCCACGTGAGAAAATAGCATGTATAAGTATAGTGTCCTTCACATCTGTGAATTGTTCCAACAATTATCAAACACAGAGAGATATGGAAACGCCAAATCTGTAGTTCAACTGAGCACAGTAGAGGTGGCTTGGGATGTCTGAAATTTGTGACTGTTTGTAACTATCATGTGATGTGTCAACAGTCTTCTGAAAGACTTTGCCCCACTATGTGGGTCTTTCTTCAGGTCCTGTCAACACTGAATTGAATCAAGAAACTCAATCAGAGTTAGAGACCTGCTTTCAGAATATGCCTCCAAACAATGGATCCATTGACGTCAAGTTAGCCTCTTATAATCAGTCACATAACAGTATAACATAGTCACGGGCAAATGTTTTAAGATAGAACTCATCCTCCCTGTGGCTCCAAGAACTGCATGCTCAGCATTTATTGGCACACTACCATTGTGAACCAGTGGTCTCTATTATTCAGTGCTTGCTATCAAATAGGGGGAACAGTTAAGATGGCCATAGTCTGAACATATTGGAAACTCATCCCAGAAAATCTAAGACAATGTCCAGTATGAGGTAGGCCAGTCCTCCGTTTCTGTACACTCCCATTATATCTTAAGTGTTATTCAAATTCTTAGCAAAATTCTTCTTAAAAGAAAAAAAAAAAACAAATCTAGAGCTAGAAAAATGATTCAGTTGGTAAAATTTACTTACCTCACAAACATGAGGACCTGAGTTCAATCATTGCCCCCATGTAAAAACTGGGCTTGGCATGTATCTCTATTGATCCCAGGGCTGGGGAAGCAGAGACAAGGTCTCTAGAACTCACTGGCCAGCTCAGCCAGTGCTTTCCAGCACCAGTGAGGAACAGTTTCAAGAAATAAGGTGGAAGCTACTTGGTGGTGCCTTTCAGGCCAGCACTCAGGAGGCAGAGACAGGTGGGCCTCTGCCAGTTCAAGACCAGCTTGATCTACACAGAAAAACCCTGTCTCAAAAAACAAAAAATGAAAAAAAAAAAATGATGGGGGTTGGTGGGGGAACAGGGAAGGATGGGAGAGCAGGCACTGGGATTGATATGTAAAACAAGCTTGCTTCAAATTTAAATGTGTGTGAGTGTTTGTGTGTGTGTGCGTGTGTGTGTGTGTGTGTGTGTGTGTGTGTGTGTGTAAAAAGAATGTGCTAAAGATCTACCTTTAAAAAAATGAAGATATTCAAATGTTGATCTCTGGCCTAAAACACACACACACACACACACACACACACACACACACACACACACACACTCACACACATGCATTGAAAATAAAACAAGACAATCTTATATATTAATAAGTCAGGGAAAACCATCTTGATGTCTTCATGCTAGCTTGTGCTTGCTTTTGCATGATTTTCCCTGTGACCTCTGTAGTTTATTTATTAAGGATCAGGCCTCCTTCACATGTGAGCTTTTGTTGGACTTAGGCCGTCTTTTAGGAACTCTGTGAGAAGATCTTCTCCCCCAGTATTCAGGAAACTCACTTGGGTGCTATGAGTTCTTCTAGATAATTAATCCAGCACTACAACTCCCAGCCGGAACTCCCCCTTTCCCCAGGATCCACTCTTTTAATTTTCTTCTAATTTGCTTAATATTTCTGCCTCCCTGACTCATAATTCACTTAAGAGCATGAGCACACATTCGTTATCCCAGAGAAGCACTGTTTGAGGACCACCTGACCCTTTTCAAATCCAGTTTTTCAGTGTTCATTTAAAATGGAGACTTGGCTATTTCCCTGCCCATAGAAGTGAAGATTTAGTTGTATTCTTGTGGGATGCTGTTGAAATTTTTGCAATAAATTTGCAAGAACTGACTCATCCAAAGTAATGAATCACATTAAGAATTTAATTAGAGCATCAAAGGTGAAGACTCAGGAATAAGAACTGACAGATATGGAGGCTTAAATCCCCAGCCCAGGATACAATTTCATAAAGGGATATCTCCCCACCATGTGCATGCACGCACGCGTGAACACACACACACACACACACACACATACCCACACACAAACACACACCAGGTCATCTATGTGTATTTGTACAAAAGTATGTTATCCTGTTTGCACACTATTGTGTGAAGGCCAGAGGTCAACATCAGCTATCTTCCTTGATTGCTCTGCTACTTGTTTTATTGAGACAGAGTCTCTCACTGAGTCTAGAGCCTGCAGTTTATCTAGGCTTGCTGGCGGATGAGTTCTAGAGTCCTCCTTTCCTGGTCCTCAACCCCAGCACCGGGATCAAATATAAGATTCTGAAGTTGGCTTATTAAAAATATGGGTGCTAGAGATTTGAACTCAGGTCTTCATGCTTCCACAGCAGGTATTTTACCAACTACTAAGCCATCTTCCCAGGAGAACTCTCTGACCTATATCTTTAATTTTCTCTCAATATCCAATGTAGCCTGTACTTTTTATCTTCTCCTTTTGTGAGATATATGGTGAGACTGTATTTTGTTCAATGTCATATGTAGCTGAGGAAGATCTTGAACTTGAAGCACTCTATCTATTGAACCCCATTCCTACCCCATAAGTGTGTGTGTGTGTGTGTGTGTGTGTGTGTGTGTGTGTGTGTACATACTTTTTTGTTTTGATAAGCTATCACACTAAAACTAGGAGTAAGGCAACAATATACATCAGGCCTTGGGACATGAGTGGTCATCTTCACCATGTGTCTGCACTGACTTCCCTCTGTATGTGCCTGTGTCCATGTTCCCTATTCTTACAAGGACATCAGTCATACTCCATTGGATACTTGCCCAATGACTGTATTTCTACTTACCCCTAAAAATACTTTATATCCAAATTGGTTATTGTATGAGCTTTCTGCCCCTGTGGCAGAATATCTGAGAAAACCAATTCAGAGAAGGGAAGATTAGTTTGGCTGTATGGTTTCAGAGGTCCAGGCCACAGCCACTTGGCCACATTGTTTCTGGGCCTGTGGTGAGCCAGAACACTAAGTAGAAAGAGAAGAACTTGCTTATGCTGTGGCAAACATCAGTAATGTGTGAAGACAGGGACAAAAAGCATATTTCAAGAGAAAAACCCTTCCTCTAGCCAGGTCTACCCTTTTCACATTCCTACAGCTTTCCAAGTGCCATCATCTGAAAACCAAGCCTTCAACACATGGATTCTGGGGGAGATTTAATAAACAAACCATATTGGCCACATTCTGGGACACTTGGTGTCCATGTCCCAACACATGAACTTCCGGGACATAGTTCAACCTTAGCAGCACCCTTATCAACTCCCAGAGACTTTTCCCAGTCACAACAAAAGTGGATGTTGTCAGTTCCACTTTTTGTGATGACTTTCCATGCTCAGACTTCCTGATGGAGGCAAGTTGGTGATGTTAAGACCATTGTGTTAGGCTGTTTCTGCTTTCCCTGTTAGATGCTTTCTCTTTCCACAACTTTCTAAGCTTCTCTCTTACCTCTGCCATCCTAGCCACTTTAATTTCTGCTCTAAGCACTTCTGGAGTACTTAGAGCAGAATACAAAGGACACACAGATAGCTAAATATAGATTTACTGACTTCGTCTGAAGGCAGCATTCAGGTGCTTGTGAATGTATCCATATTTCATTGGCTTTCATAGTTGAGGATAGTTTCCTCATGGTGTTTGTTGAAACCCATTCAACTTGAGTTCTCTGTTGTTACTGTCTCTGACAAATAACCATCAAGTGTGTTATTTTGTTTACCAGAAATGATAATGTTAAACTAACTAGATATGAGAAGATATATCAGTCACAGGAATGACTGTAGGATCCAGAATCAGATATGCCTACTTATCACTTCCCTGGAGGCACAAAAATTTTTAGTGCGATAGTTTATCAAAACAAAAAAAGTATGTACATACACACCCACCCCCCACCCCCCCCCACCCCCCCCACACACTTATGGGGTAGGAATGGGATTCAATTGATAGAGTGCTTCAAGTTCAAGATCTTCTTCAGCTACATATGATCTGAGGCTATCCTGAGTTATGCAAGACCTTTTGTCAGAAATAAATAAAACTAAAGAAGAAAGAATTATTAAGTATAGCAGTAAAGCATGCTCATTCCTTACTACATTACTTGTCACATAGAACCCCATCTACACAGTCACTGTAATTTTAGCTTGTTCTGGGATCCTTTGTGTTAAAACAGTAAGCGGCAAGCAGCATATCAAAACTAGATCCACTTGGAGAGAATTGGAAAGGTCACCTGCTAGTGAAGTTCAAGGGAGGGCTGCTGCTGGGCAGATGGCTCAGTGGTTAAAGCAATTGCCCTGTAAGCATGAGCGCCACAGTTTGGGTGCTCAGAAGCCACCAAACCGCAGCATGAGTGTGACAGCAGCCTATAATTTCCAAGTAAGTCATCTAGTAAAAGTAGTTGTATCAATGAGTTCTGAATGTGACTGAGCAAACCTTCATCTTCAGTGAAGTAGATCCTCCATCAAGAATGATGCTAGACATCATCCTCTGAGCATACATGAGTGCCGGCACACATACAAACATATATACACATGTGTACACAACACATAGAAACACTTTCTCTCTCTCTCTCTCTCTCTCTCTCTCTCTCTCTCTCTCTCTCTCTCTCTCTCTCTCTCTCACACACACACACACACACACACACACACACACACACTCAAAATTAAAATTTTGCAAAGCTTTATAACATGATTCATTTCAAAAATGAGCACAATTGTTTTGCCTCAAGGTTGGCTGACTTAGGATAGACTGTTAACACTGAAAACAATGCCGTTTGGAAGAATTGGCATTCCTGAAGCATTTTTAATTTCCAAGTAGCATGCTTTACCGGGAGTACTCTCAAAGCACCTGTGGTATCAAACATTTCTCTTTCAGGAGAGCAGCATGGTTTCTACAATGCACATTCTTTTGTATCACACATTGCCACAGTGATCTGTCTCTGATCCCAACATGTGCTCTTACATCGTGTTTAATTTAGGAAGATTACAATCAATGATCAGTCCTAGATCCCTCCTGGACTCCTCGTCATCTGTACTGTAGGAGAACGCCTTTGATGTACTTGTACTTTGAATTTCTGAAAGTACTCTTGATTATCATTTATGCTTCACAGAGGCTGTGACTCCCTCCTGTCCATGAGCTTCCTGTTCTCCTAAATCATCTCTAATGACTTAGGTAAATTATTTTTCAATGTCTGTTTCCCTGATGTCACATGTTCTATAAAACATAACCCTATTTTGTGGCCTTCCTCTGCCTACCAACAGCAACTCTCATAGTTCCTGCCTCATGTGGGAGAGTTGTTACCAAATTTTTTGCTAAATTATTTTGAACTAGTTTTCTTACCTCATCAAGTAGAAGTTTTGCCATAAGTTATGGGGATCAGAACCAATCAAACAAGTCTCTCCTGCCTTAGCACATCTTCAGTATGTCACATTACATAGGATATCACACTCATGTGCTGCACTTTGACATTTGGTGAATAACAGATCATAACATATGTATATATATATATACATACGTACATACATATATATATATATATATATATATATAAATACATGGTGGCAATGTCTATTGTATTATGTATTATTATATTATTACCTAGAAATGGGTTACCATGTATAAACCCACTCTGTGTGTACATAATGCTGAAATCCCCTAATGTTGTTTTAGCTGAATGTACTCTGCTCTTAAATAACATGTTATTATACTCATAAACACTTTATGCACACACACACACACACACACACACACACACACACACACACACACACACACTAAACAGTAGAGAATGCATTGAGCATTTTCAAAGAAGGCAGATGATGTCTTAGTTTGGAGTTTGAGATTAAGAAGTTCAAAGAACTAAGATGATTCTTTTCTTCATGAAAACCCTGCTCTTGATCACTGCCTCCCTGCCCTACCTCCTTAGAAGAACAGAGAAGAACAAAAGAAGAACTGTGCACTTGATTCATACAGGATTGAAAGCTTTCACCCACTTAACAAGTGAGATGAAATGAAAGCCTCAGAAGAAGGAACCCAGCATCCTGCCCATGTACTGCTGTAACAGCCACAGGCAGATGGATGTGACCTTTAACAGTTAGAACCCATGTGTGTTGCTCACATAGGGGGGATATTTGTAGGAGGTCTTGCTGCTTCTCTCTAAGCATCCCTGCAAACAGGAAACTACTCTAACCCTCATTTTACATTTTCAGGGAAGCATTTATTTTTAGCTCTCTCTCTCTCTCTCTCTCTCTCTCTCTCTCTCTCTCTCTCTCTCTCTCTCTCTCTCTCTCTCTCTCCTCTCCCCCCTCTCCGCCCTCTCTCTCTTACCACACATACACACACAAACGCAAAAAATTTGCTAGAGTAGAGGTCAAAAGTCAAGCATGTTTGAACTACATTAGCATCTACAGAAGACTTATTTAAATCATCTGAGAGAATGGCTCAGTGGGCAAGGTGCCCACAAGCATGAGGGAAAATCCCCATCACTCACATTAAAACCAGCAGTGATAGGAGTCTGTAACCCTAGCGCTGAAGTTGGGAAAACAAGAGGGTTGGAGATGCTCATTATTCATCCAGCCTAGCCATGTCACCATGCCTGGGTCCAGTGAGAAACTGTCTCAAAACTAAAGTCAAGAGCAATTTAAAAGAACACTGGAAAAGATTATCGCTAGACTCCACATGCCATGAATATACATGTATACCCACTGTTCTAAATTCACTTCTAGTGCTGTTACTGAATACTTTGGCAAAAGCAATTTAGAGAGAAAGGTGTTTATTTTAGTTCACACTTCCATGTTACAGTTTATTATGGGAAAGTCAAGGAAGGAACTTCAAATACACAGAAGGCAGAAAGAAATCATTGCACACATGTTCACTTGTTTGCTTAATTGCTTGCATTCACCTTGATTTCTCCACTCATACACAGTTCAGAACCTTCTGCCTTCAGAATTTTGTCACTGATGGTGAGCTCATTCTGTCTATATGTTAATTAACTTAATCACCCACAATATGCCCACATGCCGGCCCAACGTAGACAATCCCTCGGGAGACTCTGCTTGCCATTAAAACATTAGAAAATGGACACTTCTTTATAATCAAACTCATTCTACCACCTGCACAGATAAGTATACCAAGATAACTCTAAAAAAATGGCTGGCTTCACACACAAAGCCAGTCATCGTTAATACTAATCCACCATCCAATAAGTAGATGACCTCAGAACCAATACAACTCACGTGTGTTTCCATTGCTTCATCCACTGACACTTAGCATGCATCCCTAAGAGGATGCTGTATTCACTCAGAATCTCAGCTTCTTTTCCATGGCATCGAACTATCACCCAGTGTCCTTATACACATCACAAACACAAGCACTCACACACATGTGCACATGCTTGCACTCACATTCATGCACAAGTAAACACACAGTCATTTTTGTTGTTCAAGGTATTGCTTGTTAGATTCTCTGTATTTTCTGGATTCCATAACATTATTTTGGAGTACATTCAAGTGAAGATTAAGTGGAAAGTTCTGTGCTTTCAGGATAGAATATGTTTTCAGGAAGTTAGGAAGGGTTTTAGCAAGCATGATTAGACCATAATAAGCACTTAATTAGTAAAAGTAAACCAAATTATCCTTGTATCCTAGCTGCTGGATGACTAAGCATCACCAGGAAAACAAGTTTTAGTACATAGTGCACTTGAGCTGCAAAAGTATCTGCTAATGGCAGATGGACATTTCTAGAGTTCTGTTGTCTGCTGCCTGCACTTGCCTTTTACAGAATTGTTGGGCTATCAGAAAACTAATTATGGTCCCATGTTACATCTTGGTGCTGGGACAATAGCTCTGATTATTCCCAGGCTTAGAGACTTTGAGGTAGTATTTTCCTGATTGCTTTAGGAGCCCTGCAGAAATTCTGTTTATTAGAAAAAGCAAGCTTATAACATTGTGAGAAGCAACAGGTGCCAGAAGAAAAGTCAAGTCTGTAATGAGGTTCTGGATGCTTACTCTGGAGAAAGCTGAGGAAATGAGGTTCTGGATGCTTGCTCTGGAGAAAGCAGAGGCAATGAGGTTCTGGATGCTTGCTCTGGAGAAAGCTGAGGCACTGCTGATATTGTTTGCATTTCATTTCAGACACAACTTAACTAGCCATATTGTTTCAGCCTGCCACTGCAGATGCTTTTCATATGAAGTTATTGATGGTTTTACTTTTAACAAAGGAAATAGATGAGAGAGAGGAAAACGTATAAAGGGAAAATAAATCATTAGAATGTATCTAGGGACACTTCAGCTATTTTGGAAACCAAATGCTCCAAATAGTGAAAAATGTCCACATATAAAAGACTCAACCATTCAAATGTGCAAACATTAAACAATTGTATAGAAGAATGCATACTAAATGAGAGATTTATTCTATCACAGGATAGAAGAGCTGATAAACCTACCTTGCTATATCTTCAAAGGCAAGGCATCTGAAAACTGAAGTTTCATTAGTTTATATCTAAATAGTTGTGATACATAACAATACAGAGAGGCTACAGTGACTTCTTTCCTTTCTATATATTGCAATGACCTCACACAGGACACCCTATTCCTTTGTAAGTGTTATCAGTAATTTCTTGTGGGTATAAGACTGAATGTGCCTCAGATTTCTTGTAAGTTAAAGTGGACAGGTCTGTGTGTGAGTGACTGTAGGGCAAGGCTTAAGGATGTTAGTGTGTGTGTGTGTGTGTGTGTGTGTGTGTGTGTGTGTGTGTATGTGTGTGTGTGTGTGTGTGTTTCATTTCCTGAATTACTTTTGAAGGCATGTCACTAGGAATTAAAATTAGGGGAAATATCACCTCTAGATGTAAGTAATAAACTATCATGGCTCATCTTCAGTAAGATGCATTAGAATACATCACAGAATCACAGCGAAGGGAGAACTAGGTCCCTTTCTTCCCTAGCCAGCAGCTTGTCTGGGCGTTCTCAGTTCATCCTAGTGTTAAAAAATGGCAGTCTGCTACACGACTGAGCACACGTACCAGAAAACGAAAGAACACTGAGCCCCAGGATGTGCATTAGATAAGGCTTTGCATCATGAACCAATCTGAGCGGGAGGCAACGCTACACACGAGGAAAAGGAAGACTGTATCTCCCTGACGGCTTCAGCCAATGAGAAATTCAGGGACAGAGAAATTAGGGTAGGAACATAAATGATTTGCTCAACACTATCTGGATGGTTTGTTTACTTTGGTCTTTTCCCTAGGTAATGCCCAACTTTACAAGGCTGTAAAACAAACTGCTTCACTTTTGCTACTCTGAGTCTCCAGTCCTCTTAAAATTATGAAGTGAAAAAGCAATGTTTTTCACATGAAAACCTAGTGTATACTGTGGTGTATGTACAAGCACAGTGTGGGCATCAGAAGCATTTCTGTGCCACTGGAGTGGGCCTGTGAGGCCATGAGCATCCTTTTGTGTGTGGGTAGAATCAGGTGACCTTCAGAGCTAAAGCTGGACAATTGCTGTTATATTGGTAACTTTTCTCATTGCTATGACAAGATACCTGACTGAAAACCTTAAAGGGGGAGGCTTACTCTGGCTCACAATCTAAGTGTACAGTGCATCATGGCAGAGAAGGCATGGCAATGGGAGGGTAAGGTAGCAGGTCACATTGCATCCAGTCAGGAAGCAGAGATGTTAATGTTGGTGCTTAGATGTTTAATGTTTATTATTAATGGGGACTTCAGCTATGAAATGGTGCTGACCACAGTCAGGGTTGCTGTGACAGCCAGAAGACAGTATTTGCTCAGGTCTTCCCCAGCCTCCGACTCTTACACTCTTTCAGTCCCCATTTCCACAATGCTCTCTAAACTAGGGGAAGGTGCATCTTGTTGTTATTGTTTTCAGATACTGTTTTAGGACTTGCGATGAAAGTGATAATAAGGGGCAATTATTTTCAAATACGAATCTTGAATTTATCCACTTTCCTCTGTCCATTGTCCTCAAGACCCTGAGGTTGAATAAAAAAAAAATGATGCTATGTCTGTCTCCTTCCTGCACTGTTTAGTCTCAAGTACAAAAGGAGTCCCTTCCCTGTGTACTTGAGCAACCATAATACAGCAGGAAGCACCATCAACTTCTAGAAATTAAAATTCTCCCCTTACTTATGCTCAGTACAGTATTCAGTGCTGACTTCTCAGTCCCTGAAACCTCCAAGCTGTCCCCACAGTACCCTGTGATGATATCTTGCTTGCATAAATAAAGCATGTCTGAAGATCAGGGACTGGAGCTTGCCACTAGCTGACCAGAGAGACCCAGCTAACTCAGTTGGTAGAGTATGGGACTCTAAATCCCAGGGTTGGAGTTCAAGCCCGTGTTGGATGCCAATTTGCAACATGAAAAATAAAGACTCAGATGTTGGGGTTCAAGCTTCAAGTTGAAGATCAGAGAAGCAAAGCAGCCAGCCACTAGGACCTACCTTTACCTCAGACTGAAAGGGTTAATCCTGTCTCCATGAGCTCTCACCAAGCCTCAGACTGCTGCCCCCCCTCAAGGAGGCTGGAGACTAAATCTCAGAATACCACCCTAGACACTGGGATTTATATACCTCTCTAGGGCTGGGAATAAATGCATGAGCTCCAACTCTCTTTTAGACTGATTCAATCTTTTGTAGCCCTGGGTGTCCTTGAACTCACAGAGAGATCCATCTATCTCAGTCTCCTGAATTCTGGGATTAAAGGTATGTGCCATCAGTCTTCTATGACTAAACTAGTGTGGCTGGATTTGCATTTTGACACTTCAGGCAATCTTTATTAATTCACAAATACTATATCACCACAGTGCTCTGACAATGACAACGATGTTAGTGATCCACTTGGTATGGCTAGGTCAGAATTCCTCTGACTTAGTCAGAATTCCCACAGCTCAGATTTTTTTTTTTTGAGAGCAACTACTTCAAAATATTCCTAGTGAAGCACTTCCCTCTTAGACCAGTGATGCCTAAGACCCTGGCCTTGGGTTCTGCTTAAAGTCAATGCCAATCCTTAGAGTCAAGCCAGATCTTGACTTTCTTTTGTTCCTCCTAAACTTCTCCAAGATAGATCAGTGTTCAGAGAATGCCACACACTGTCTGCAGAATGTGTGACTCACTGAAATAGATTCTGTGTCACATGATCCCATCAAAGGCAGGTTCACATCTCAGTACACAGAACTTACAGTGGACCCCTCATTAACCTGCTATACTTCTCTCAATTATTCAGAGTCCAAATGGTAGATAGACTATAAATGCCATGCTAATTCCCATGGCCTTTCTCAGCCAATTATCAGCCTATATGTGTCTTACCTGTAGTTTGATGTATTTAAAACAGCCTGATTCATTTTTAATATTCCCCCAAAGACCTTAACATTATGGTTCTTTGTATAATGTCACAAGTTAAATCTCTCTCCCTGGAAGATGGAGACATTTCTTTTCTTTTCTTTTCCTATTTATTATTTTTTTTCTAAAAATATGGACTGAACTCTAAATGAATAGTAGCATGGGGCCTGCTTAGGTCCTTACCTGAAAGAATCTCATAGGCAACTTGGCAGGTTTTCAAATGACTAGAGAAAATGTTCCTTGCCTTTAGATGGACTGTAATCTGTTAAGTGGCCATTAAGTCCCATTGTTTCAGAAGTAGAACAGAATGCAACACTACAAACATAACAAACAGAAGCAACAGACAGTGCCTGTGACTTCACTTAGGAGATTAGTTCTTTGTCTTGAATATCCAAAGGTCTAAACTTGGTGATTAAGGAGGTGGTTCAGTGGTTAAGAGAATTTATTGCTTTCGCAGAGGACCTGAGTTTGGTTCCTAGAACCCACATCGTAGGGGTGGTCACCTGTAACTCCAGATCTAGGTATCTATGTGTGTGTATGTACATGTGATGTTCATGTACACATAAAAAAATAAACTAGGAACAAACAAGATTGCTCAATGGGTGAGTACCTACTGAAATGCCTAGAAACCTAAGTTTGATCAACTAGATACACATGGTAGACTCCTGATGCTGTACTCTGAGTGCCATATGTGTGCCATGTCATGCACACTCATACCCACACACTCACACACTAAAATGTAAATTTTAAAAAATAAAATAAATCTAAGAAAACATTGTAAAGTATATTTTGGAGCATATTACAAAAAAAAAAACACCAAAGCTTTTTGTATAAGTTATTTATGAGTGTTATACATTAACAATGTATGGATCATAAAATAATTTAATACACTGAATCTTGTTGGAGGGTTAGTAAAAAGAAAAATGAGTAGAGGGAAATAAAAGAAGGTATAATAGGAAGAAGGAGAGCTTGAAAAACCACCAAAACCACTAAGTAAAGGAGATATGTAAGCCAATATCAACAGGCAGGGATTTATGAAGAGAGGCAACATATGAAAACTTTGAACTTGCAAGAAAACTTTGAACCTGAGGCTGGAACAACCAAGTGAAAACAATAGCTGAGAGCCCAAGTTATTCAAAAGCTGAAACTACAGGAGAAAAGAGCACATGTCTGTGTCCACTCAGCAATTCCCAAAGAGCAGAACTTTGAGAACATTGCATAGGTTAAGTTAGCAAGGGTGTCTCAAGTGGGTCTCATGTCACCTCCTTGCTGTGTTATTTCATAGTGAGTCAGTTAATAAGTACTAATCTCCCTGTGCCTTCAACCAGGTATAGGAAGGAGCCAGAGGGTAAACATTTGAGTAGTCAACTTTATACCTAGCACCACCATGGTTTACTCAACAGACAACAATAGCAAATGGAGTCTAGAGCCTTATACTTTTTAAATTTCATTTTGTCAGGTTTTCATATGCTGTAATGGACCTATAGAATTTCTAATAAAATATGTCCTATTTTCATTCCTAATTCATGTTATCAGAAGCTTGTCATTTTGCTCATTTCCCAATTCTTTGTGTTTTTTTTTAATTGAATATTTCTCATTATTGAAAATGTTTGGTTTGGATTGTGATGTTGACTTTCTATTCCAGGTACACACATGGTTCTCCCTCCCAGGCACCATGGTTTGTACACACACACACACACACACACACACACACACACACACACACCACCTCTACCATCAGTACCACAATTATTTCTACTGAATATGATGTTATAGCTTGGGGCAAATAATTATAAATATATTGTTCAGAGCTGGCCTTGCAATTTATTATAAAAATGTTATATAAAAATAAACCATTCTTCCAACATCTTAGTTTCTCTAAAGTTAGTAAATGCTTCCTAGTTTTATTTTACACAGATTCCCATGAAACTGTCACTAAATAACTAAAAAACAAATCTCTTTATAAGAATAACACAGTTCTCCTAGAAGTTGGGTCACCTGATACTCATGACCCATGTGTGTTTGCTTTCTCGGTTCATTCCTTTGTATCAGTAGGCTAGACAGTCTAGTACCTTCAGAAGAAAGGGTGTGTAGGCACTGGCTCCTTGAGTCTGTGAATATAAGTAAATGTAGATATCAGTAGATAATCAGTAGATAGACAGGATTTTTAAATGTTTATATTCACACCTGATAGCCAGGTATATAGGTATAGAATATGAAGTAGGAAATCATTTTTCCCCAGAAATCTGAGTGCCTTGCTAAATCATTGTCTTCAATCCTTTATTAGAGGTGTAGAATATATTTCTGATTGGTTAAGTTCCAAAAAAACCCGTAAGAGTATAAATGGGGTTTGAGGATACTAAGGTCAACATTTAATGTCTAGATTTTTAATAAAAACCCTTGCCTCAGTACAATACACTTGGTATCCCCAAGTTCAAAAAGGCCAAAGGCCTCTGTGGATCTGAGCCACCCAACCAACATATTGCTGATGTTCTATCGGACTAGGGGACAAGCCACCTAAGTAAAAACTATATAAACAAGGATGTGGGCAGTCTAATGGCTTCTTACTCTGAATTATAATTATAATCAAATTCTTTATTTATGCCTGAAATTTCAGACATATCTAGTATCTCCAGACCCTGACTTTCTGTGGTTCAATGGTACATGCTAAATGTGTGTGTGTGTGTATGTGTGTGTATTCAGTTGTGTATTTAAGTTTAAGCTTTTTATATTTTATTTTGCTCAGTCAGTCATTCTCCCCTAACTCTTCAGAATTCTTTTGCTGTGGGCTTTTTTCCCTGCTTAATTTATCTGTATGTAATTGTGTATATGCATCATTTTATAGCACATAAAGACATTTGGGAAAGAATCAAAGATAAATTTGTCACTTCTTCTGTGTTGACCAGAATATATTTCTGTTTTACATGAAATTTTTCTAAATGCTTCAACAGGTATATTACTTAGGTTTAAAAGAAAAGGAATGGGTAGCATATTTTTCATTGTGTGTGTGTGTGTGTGTGTGTGTGTGTGTGTGTGTGTGTGTGTGTGTGTTGGAGCACTTCTGTGCCATGCTCCTGTGTGGAGATCAGAGGCAGTTCCTGCCTTCTACCCTGTGAGTCATGGTTTCAAACTCAGAGTGTCAGAACTGGTGGAAAGCACCTTTGCTTGCAGAGCTACCTCACCAGCACATATGTCATTTTACTGCCACATACATGGTAAGTTGGAGACTATGAACATATTAAAACCCATGGTGAATTTGTAAATGACCTCAGTCATTGCATTTTAGCTTTAATCAATGCATTTATTGGAAAGAGGTACACTCTTTCAGAATAATATTTTCTTTAAATACATGTTTATGATTTGTGGTATTGTACTCAAGATATAGCACTCCTTTGCTTTTTCCGACTATGAGATACTCAAATAACCAGTAGAGCTTTATATTTAATGTAAAATCATCCAGATATAAAGCATATGTTTCATACATCTTTAATATTAAGCTATAGGGATTCCTGGATTGCTATCATAATCTAAATGTCTTAAAGAAACTGGAATTTCATACATGACACTTGACATGCTTATCACAAGGGAACTTCTGATTCTACAGAAGCATACTAAAATGTTCAATATTTATCCTGTCTTACTGACACCCTTGTCAGATCTGATCAGATTTCCAGTCAAAACATTATGTCTCTAATTACACTGCAAATGGCCTGAGATCTGAGAACCAACATGTTTCTTCTATCTCTACCCCATTCTCCTCCAACAAAAGGGGACCTCTGCCAGAAGGGAGCTGGCAGCATGGAGGCTGACTCATGAGATAGAGTGCAATTTGGCTTGGCTTTTCTGGTGACTGCACAGTGCCAAAAGGACCAAAATGTGTTTGTTTCCACAAAACAAGCCGCTTTTACAAAGTGACACGGGAGCAGGTACAGGATGGGGAGATGCTGATGTTTCTTATGCAGCCTGGCTTGTTTGCTGAGAAGCAGTGAGCTGTCTGTGTTCAGTGGTGATGCTACACAACAGCTTGAGAGGGTGTCACACAGCATGCAGCTATGCTCGGCTTCGTTGTCCAGTGCCTCTGGACCAAGAATTAAGACCGGCACTTTCCAAGACCCTTTAAGAAGATTCTGTGGCTTAACTCCTCCCTTGACATAAAATGTGGCCGTTGCAAACAAGACCTCAAAGGAATAGCTCTTGTTGGACTTCACTGGTATGTAAAAAATGTTTCCTGCTACCCCCATACACAGAAAAGATGAAATTGAAGAGATTGAAGAGATAGCTCAGCAGTTAAGACTGCATACTGCTCTTGCAGAAGACCAGAGTTCCGTGTCCAGCGCTCTTGCTAGATGGCTCACAACTGCCTGTAAGTCTGTTTCTGTAGCACCCACAAGCATGCACTAGTACCCATCGTGCACATACACCCAAACAAAAATTAAAATAAAACTTATTTTTAAAGACCGCTTTATATATATATATGTATGTATACTATATATGTACATATATATGTATATATATATATATATTAACAACACACACAATGGAGCTACTTGCAGATGGGCAGACATGTGTGCCATCTCACTGCCTCACTCCCTGAATAGCTTTGAAACCTCCAGTCAGGCTAATTCAGTAGCATATGCCAGGCTGTAGACTCACTCACAGGCTTAATTTACTTTCCACCTAATAAGTGATTACCTTAGTCACACTTCACTTTTTAAAATTGCTATTGGTCATTGATGACTGCATCACACCTCACTGTCAAACACTTCTTCAAAACTTCTAGTCCCAATTAAATAAAACCTCAGTGAAGCTTTGACCCTGAAACCACCAGGAGAGCTATATATGTAGTGTGCTAGACATCGTTGTACCTGTAGGCCAGTCATAGAGTCTGTCTCTGCCTATATCAATCGTAGGGTCTGGCACACAGTTGAAACTAATAGATGTTTGATGAATTCAATGTTTTCAACTCAAATATTTTGAAGCATTTATTTTATTGGAATATACTGACTATACATAATAAAGTTTCTATTACATTTTATACAACACACTATTATATATATGTATATACATATACATGTATTTTGAATATATGCACCCTCTGTTACACTCTCTGATACCAACTCACACATACCCCTTCCTCTTCCCAATTGCACTAATTTATTTATTACTTGATCCAGATACATAAGACTTTAACCATGACGTTACAGAATCTCTGAAACACTTCTCCAATCCCAGAGTCTGACTGCCGAGGTATCCTTAACATGTTGACTTCTCACCCATAGCTCTTCTAGAAGATCTGAAGATCCAACAGGATACTTCAATTAGCTAATAGACTGAAGTATATGTTGGCACTGGCACTATTAAACTGAGGTATATGGTCAAGAATAACACTTGAAGACAGAGAAATTGAAACCAAAGACCACAGTGTTACCCAGATCTTCATGTTCACTCTTCCATCTGAGTTCACAGTGGAGGGGCTACGTTCAGAGAGGTGTGCTTCAAGGGAAAGGGTTCAGAGGTTCCAGGGAGGCCAGGGAAGGGGCTGGGCTGCTGAAGTACTGCCTTGAAAATCTGAGGTCTGGGCGGATCCGCAGACCCCACATAGACCAAGCATGCAGGCACACACTTATAGTCCCAGCACTGGGGAGGTAGAGGCAATCAGGTTACAAAAACCTGTTGGTAAGCCTGCCTGCCTGATTTGATGATTTTCAGGTCAGTGAGATACCCTACCTCCAAAAAAACTGAATGGTGGTGTGGAACACCTGAGGTTATCTTCTGTTCTTCACACACGCACACGTGCGCACACACACACACACCTACTCTCTCTCTCACACACACACCTACTCTCTCTCTCTTTCTCCCTCTATCTCCCCCTCTCTCTCACACACACACACCTACTCTCTCTCCTTCTAGCTTTCTCTATCTCTCTCTCTCTCTCTCTCTCTCTCACACACACACACACACGCACCTACTCACTCTCTCTCTCTCTCTCTCTCTCTCTCTCTCTCTCTCTCTCTCTCTCTCTCTCACACACACACACACACACACACACTAATTAAAAAAAAATAACCTAGGAACAGGAAGCTGGCTTATGAAATGGTGAGAAGGTGGCTAAGAAGACATGAACACTGAGTCAAACCATCCCCCTGAGAATACACCAACAGCAGCATCAGACCTTTCAAAATCTCCCACAAGCACAGCTTTCACCGAAATGGAATTTGACAACCCTTTCAAAACGTTGAGAAGATTCCCACGTGCTGAATAATTTACGAAGAAGTTCCCTTTCCAGGGCTGATCTGGTTTGAATGTTTTTTTTTTTGCAGTTGTATTCCGGTCTATTTTACTCCTGGTTGGTGTCATAGGATAGCAGGAAGGCAAAGGGAAAGAGGTCATGATGGAATAGGGAAACATCTTCCTTTCATTGCTTCCTTTGTTCGCTCTCTGTAGAACAGCATAGAAGAACAAGCACTGTGTTTATTATGAGCACTGGGAGAGAGATTTGTTCTGTACTTGGCAAAAGAGACTCTCATTGTTACTTGTAAGACAAAAGTTCTAGTAATAAACTTGTACATATCTTCAGATCTATAAGTGAATGGTAAATATCTGGCAGCATAACAGTTGGGGTTGGTGCATATCTCCTGCTATTTGACTTAGAAAAAAATGAAAAAAATATAAGAAATAGCAGAAGACATCTTTGTACTTTAGAGCACATGCCTATCATGTTGATGCTGCATGCAAACCATTACATTTAACATGCCTTATACTAATTTGCATTTAGTACTTAGGTAGTCTCCAGTCTTTTGGTTGTACAAAGATGAAGAGACAAACAAATTCTTCTTTCTGGGAGGGGAAGGAACCAATAGTACAAATATTTACAACTTTTCACAGTCACATCTCTCCCCCAAGCAGGGGAATATCTATTGTTTCCATTACCTATCACAGTGCATTGGTTTCAGTGCACCATGAGATTATACGTGACATGTGCAGCGTCTTCCAAATTCAAAATAATTTTGCATTCTAGTAATTGCAGATATCTGTATAATAGCATGCTAGTCTAAGAACACAAAAACATCTGTTCCAACTATCAGGACTCCGGTTGCTTTCACAGTTTTATTGACATCATATGCATTGACCTTCATCTCTGGGCAGTTCACAAGGAAGCCAAAGCTTCTACCTATGACCTCCACATAGCTACTCAGTTCCAGCTGTCCCAAGAAGCACAAGCCAGAGCATGGGGCCAATAACTCCTGTCTTGATTTGTCCTTTTTGTGTCTATTGTCTTCATTTTGTTATCTTTAAATTTTTTTTTTTTTGCTTTCATTTCTGTTCCAGTTTCTTTCTCTTACCATCTCCCTTCCAGGAACATTATCTTGAATTGATTTAGCGCTGATATCTCAAACCCCAAATATTAAGTGCATGACTAAAAGCCATTTAAAAGCCTAGGCCAGTCATCTTTCTCTATTCTAGGAAGAGTTGACATCACTCTTTCCTACCTGGAGTGGGTGTCCCAGTGCCCCCTGGAGGACAGAGGTTGGAAACGCAGGCTGGATAACTTTACAAGGCTTCACCTATTTGGGGGAGGGGATCACTTTGCATTTAACATTCCCTGTCACATGAACTTCAGAAACAACCTATTGTTTGGCAAAATAAATAATACAGAGGACCATCAAATAAAAGGGCCAGCGATTCTCGCCTATTCTGACTTAACCACGATCACCATCTGGTGAGCATTCTTTCCATCATTCTCATTTATTTGTTGACTCACAGTTCACTGAGCACTTGCCATGGGCTGGGCTCAGAGTTGCACACGGGGGACACAGCA
Source organism: Cricetiscus sungorus (assembly GCA_030556225.1). Lineage (NCBI taxonomy): Eukaryota > Metazoa > Chordata > Mammalia > Rodentia > Cricetidae > Cricetiscus > Cricetiscus sungorus. The sequence goes on from JANBXA010000729.1 coordinate 16,045,361, forward strand.
TTCAGCAAAGCAGATGAGGTCCCCGTTCTCCTGGAACTTTTCTTTGGGTGGAGGAGGGTAGTAGAGGAGGAGGGGGAGGGTAAGGAAGAAAGGCATTAGACAAAGAACTCATTCTTATTAAAAAGTGGATAGGAGATCAAATGGTGTGTAAGGTAAGTTACGGTGGAAGTAGGGAGAATGGTCTGCCAGCCAAGGACTTAGAGGAATATTCCAGGGAAGGGATCAGCCACAGGGTGAGGCACAGTATGCAAATGTCAGAAGGCCATTCTTGCTGGGAGTGTTGAGATTACCCAATGAGCTCAGTACCCAGAAGGCTGAAGGCAGGAGATTTCAAAGGCAGCAGAGTTACATGCTCGACTCTGCACCAGGCTTGGGCTGCATGAGAGAACTTGAATCACAAAAGTGAAGACAAATAGGGGAGGAGAAGAAAATGGGGAGAGTGAAGGTGACAGGGGACTGGGTGAGGGTGAAGTTGGGAGGGCGGTGTGTGTGTGTGTGTGTGTGTGTGTGTGTGTGTGTGTGTGTGGGCGCGCGCGTGCGTGCGTGTGCGTGTTGAAATAGAGGGGTGAAATTAGAGAAGAGAGAACAAAGGAAATGGGATGGGGAGAGGGATGGGAAATGGGGATAATATTGTATTCATGTGCCTAGGAACTATATCAATAGAAAGGAACACACAGGGTAGAGGTGATCCTGAATGGGAGCCAGGGCCAGATCTCTCAGAATCAGAGAGGTCTTTTTAAGGACAGGATGGTTATTAGGAGAACAACAGGAAGGGACAACAATAGGCAATGGACACAATTAGATTCCCACCTCTAAGAACACCCCTGACTGCTCTTATGGAGAAAGGATGGCAGGGAAACAAAAGTGAAATTAGGAAACTACAGAGTAAATAGCCCTGGTCCAGGAGTGGTGTCCCTAGGGAAGGTGCAGGCTGACCTCTTTATGAAAGGCTCTAATGCTCCTATAGGGGACCATTAGTGGCTTGTGGTTTGAAACAAGCCCTTAAAGAGGATTATTTGAATTGCGGACTGAGAGTCTCTTCCAATACACACAGTGACTGTTTCTTCTGGGATTATATAATAACCTTTGGGCTGAAGCATTTACCTTGCCTGGGCTATAAAAGTCTGCAATCACTTATACAACCCACTACTTGCATTCTGCAGCCTCCAGGCACACATCTGTCACTGAGTAATCAGGCTCAGGTTTGCACTCAAAGGCCCTTCCGTTGGGCCTGCTTGCAGCCGCCTTCTTGCTTCAGCTCAGTGGGCTGGCTCATCTCTGAAAGTGTGGTCCAAGAGAGCATCCTATAGGCCCTGCTCTAGAAGACGCATGTGGGTGCCTTGTCCACAGAGATTGTGACACCAAGAGACAGTGAGCAATCACAATTTTCTCCACTTTATGCAGCCACAGCCACAGCTACAGACCCATTCCTCCATTATCTGACTTTGTCTATGGTAATCACACCCATAGCTGCATAACTGCTCCTTTATAAAAGTGTGTATAGACAGTATACAGCTGTTTCTGCTATTTGTTGTTGTTGGTGGTGGTGGTTTTTTGTTTGTTTGTTGTTTGTTGTTTTGGTTTTTTTCCAAAATGCAAACATGTTCTGGTTGGATTGAGACATTGGGGACAATTTAAAGAGAACATGAATTTTCTATTTTTCATATGCCATTTTATTTGTAGAAGCACTTGGCACACACAGCTGAATCAAGCAGCCTAGGAAGCCAGTAATATAGCATGTCCACCTCAAATGACAGCCAGCTGCCTTCAGGTGAGAGTCACAGCAGGTGTCACATCCTTGTGACCTGTCTTCAGTTTCTTTATTTTCAATCTTTTATTTCATAATCTCATAGTGAAATAGTGTCATAATTACTAAACAAACACTTTGTGATTGGGTTTGAGGATGACTTATGCCTGGTCCTGCAAACCTGCTCAGGAGTCCATGCTCAGGTAGATCAGAGGCTCTAGAAGGAACCTGACACTATTGCTTTACTAAACGGTTCTGTTGTTGAATTGCTTTCTAAATCCATATCTGATGGCGCTGTGAAACCTGAGACTGTGTTAATAAAATCGACCTTGGATCAAGGGGAGGAGCCAGCAACTAGTTGATAGGGATTAGCCATAAAGAATACGGAGAAGCCAAGAAGACTGAGAGAGAGAGAGAGAGAGAGAGAGAGAGAGAGAGACAGAGACAGAGACAGAGACAGAGACAGAGACAGAGACAGAGAGACAGAGAGAGAGAGAGAGAGAGAGAGAGAGAGAGAGAGAGAGAGATGCACTGGAAGGGATAGGGAGTGACGTGGAGTGTTGCTATCTCTTTTGGTTTAGGACAACTGGAGAGACACTCTTGCTGTGTCTCTGGCCAAAAATGAAGGTCAGCTGGTTGCTTTGTGGCCTCTCTGAGCTAGCAGGTTTTCACCCCAACATCTTACTCCTGAGTCTTTAATTGGTAAATAGAATGAGACTTATTTAAAAACTATTTGGGGTCAGCAGGAGAGGTGGTGTCTGAAGGCCCGGAAGTCACTCCAGGTGGTATCCTGAGAGGCAGTGTGCTGACTGCAGGGCTTCAGGCCTGAGATGGTAGTTATAATATCAGCAAATTCAGGTGCAGCTGGTAAGCCAATGGAAAAACAACACCCATAAAACTGGTGCTATGTGCAACTGTCATCAGACAACCTTCTGAGTGCAGTGAGCAGCAAGTGAAAGGTGAAATCTTTAACTATCCAAAGTGCACAAAATACATGATAGTGGAGTGCTTGGCCCTAAATGTGACAGCTATATTACCCCTTTCAAGGCTCAGGAAGCATCATGGTAAAGGAGGGTTCAGGTACATAAGAGGCTGGAAAGATGCCTTGGTCATTATGGGTATGTGCTGCTTTTCCAGAGGATTGGAGTTCATTCCCAGCATCCATGTCAGGTGGCTCACAACAGCCTATAACTCCAACTGTAGGGATATCTGACACTTCCTATCTCTGTGGGCACCTACACACAAACACACATACACACACACACACACACACACACACACACACACTTTTTAAAAGTAGATTGTAAGAGCCAGAGAACGGGGAGTTGTACAGTAAAAAGATATCATGTGGACATTACATAGCCATTACACTCATGAACACACTGTGCCCTAAATATTCCACGACAGAAAGGCCAGTAAGCCTCTTTCCCTCCTAAGGAACTGTAGGCAATTAATGGTTGTTTGGGGAAGGGAGATCTATGCATATTTTAGTGGGCATATAACTCTGTACGCATAAGCTATGTAAGTAGTTTACATTTTGTTGTTGTTGAATGCTGTGATAAAGCATGACCAACCACTGGTCCTGCCTCTCACAAGGGCAGCACAGTAGAGACAATCCTATTAGCTCAGATGTGGGTGAGCCAGCCCCAAAGTTGTGAGCATGGGAGAAATTTCCCCATTTCTCATTTGTCTTGTGGTGGGATGGGCAGAGGAATGACCCCCCCCCATCCATCAATGTCTGAGTCAGGTGGGAGAGAGAGAGCTAGCCTTGTAGTCATAAGAGCAGGTAAACTGTCCCTGACCTCCACTAGCTGCAACACTAGGTAGAGAAGGCACCTCGACAGTGCAACACAATAGAGCCAACATTGTTAGCGCATCCCTGAAATTACAAACATGGGAGAGTTGTCCCCATTCATATCTGGCAGACCAACCCTACAGCTGCCCAGGCCCAGAACCAGGGTTATGATTTGGCCTGCCCCAACATCCATCCACCCTGTCTATGATCTGCTGGAGCATATGAAGGGACCTGACCTACATACCCAAAGCTGCAGGAACTTCACAACACAGGGCAACAATAGGATATCCAGAAGGAGTTCTCGTGAGGGCCCAGCATCAATAGTACAGGCCCCAAACCAGACCAACAACTTTGCAATGAACACTTGCAAATAAAGATATGTGGACACAGGGGTTTATGGTGTGACTCACCGTGTTACACTGCAGCTTCCATGATGAGATTTTTAAGTTTTTCCCTTTTTAAATGTTTTTCCTTTTTTCTTTATTGCTTAAATTTTGTTATATTTGGGGAATATGTAGGGGTGGAGGGCAGATACAAAGGAACAGGGAAATAAGTGGATCAAAATACACCATGTAAAAGACACATAAAATAAACACATAAATATTTTCTTTAAAAAAAGAATGCCCACCTAATTTTTTTGTAGACTTTGTCAAATTACCCTCTAGGTAATTTGTACATGTTGATAATCACCAACAATACATGACAGACTCCATTCTCTATCATTGCAAACTGCCAATAGTCTATGTTTATAATTCATATAAATTAAAATATCTGTGCTTTAAGCAATGAACTCTAATCTTGATGACCATGACCTGAATATTAATGCCCTCTCTAAACTCATGTGTTCAGGTGCTCACCACAAAGTATTAGTATAAAGCAGGGCTTTGAGATAGTAATTACGTCTTGTTGGCAAGGCCCTTTTAAATAAGTTTAATACTCTCTGGAAGAGGCAAAAGAACATCACCATCCCTTTCACTGTGGAGAGGTATGGAAGAAAATGCCATTTATGACCCCCAACATGGACCATTCCAAACCCCAGATCTTCTAGCACCTCTCTGCTGGATTTCAGCCTCCATAACTGTGAAAATCAATGTGTACTATTTATAAGTCACTCTGGGTATAGCAGCCAGATTGGAAGAAAACAACAGTGTATTAACATTTAATGTGCTATGTTAATAATGGCATGAACTGAGAGTAGACATATGGAAACAATGCAACCATCTACAGTTCTCTGTAAATTGTTTAGTAGAAGTAATCTATTTTTAAAATTATCTATTGGCCATTTGTACTTTACCCTTAGAGTAGTGTCTCCCTCTTTTATTTGTTCACTATTAATTGGACTGTGCTTTTTATAGTGTTTACTTTTTTAAGTTCTCTGTATATTCTGAATATTGGCCCTCTGTCCAGTATATCTGGTAAAGATTCACTCTCATTCTGTGAGCTGTCTATATAATCTGTTGGGTTTTTTGGAATATAGAAGTTGAGCCAGGCACAAATACAAATACAAATACTGATGCCAGCCTGGGTGTTCTGTGTTGTCACAAAGGGCCATGGTATCATTCAGGCTAAGGCTGCTGCAGAGGGCCATGTTTGAGTCCATGGCCATGCAGCAGCTAGGGTCTAAGCTGGTGTTCAGGGCTCCTGTTATCACCAAGGGTCAGCTTGGATCGTGTCAGAGTCCAAGGACTGTGCCATGCCCATAGCCATGCTGATCTAGGTGGCCAGTGATGCTACCTGGAGCCATGAACACATCCAGGCATGGGCCACTGCCTAGGGTCATGTCTGGGTCTGTGGCCCTGTGGAGACTAGGGTCTGGTGTGGTGTCTGTGGCTCCAGTGGCCACCCATGGCCCTGAGGATGCCAGAGTCTGACCAGTCCCCAGGACCATGTTGGTGCCTGAGGGTCAAGCTGATCTAAGTGGCCTGTGCTGCCACCGGGGCCTTGGTGGTATCTGGCTCAAGCTGCTGCCAAAGGCCATGTCTGTGGTTCTGCTGTAGTTGGGGTCTGTGGTAATGTCCATGGCCCATGTTAGCATGAAGTTCATTGGAACCATGCTTTGCTGACCTGGCCAACCCTTCACTGGCCCTGGGATGCCTGGTCCTGCCCCTTGCTGGATACTGCAGCAGGCAAGTTGGCCCTGCCTCTCAGGGGATAGTTCACCCCTGCAAAGAGTGAGAGAGCTAGCCCTGACTCACTGGCTACAGTGCACGAGAAAGCAGCCTTCGCTTACCATCTAGCCACTACAATAGAGCTGCCCTGTTGCTGGGGATGTAGGTAAGCCAGCCCTGAGAATGTAAAAGCAACAGAGCTGACCCATACCCTCTAGTCTTCATGTGATGGGATGGGTGAAGGAAAGATGCCCACCCCTTTCTGCCCCTTTCTCAGGGTCATGAAAGTGAGAAAATTAGCCCCGCCCCACACCAGCTGTAGCATACAGAAGAACAGGCCTTGTGCCCTGCCTGGGCAGCACAGCTGTGGGGGAGAGGGCTCAGATGAGCCATTCCAGAGGGTATGAGAGCAAGAGAGCTGACCCTACCCCTCTTGTAAACCATACAGCAGTCAGGAAAGAAGACCCTTCACCTTGCCTGGGCAAAACAGAGCTGGCCCTGGCAATGAGTGAGAGGGACCCGGGTCTGAGGGTCTAAGCAGGAGAACTGACCTCCACTCCTGGCTGTAGGCTGCACTGGGTGGGCTAGCTGAGGTGGTGTTTGAGAGCTCCTCTGGGTGGTGAAAATAAGGGAAAGCTAGGAAACAGGCCAACCCAGGCCCAGAACCGGGGTTACGAGTTATCCAACCCTAACATCATGGAATATATGAACTGCTAGAGTATGTGAAGGGGTCAGATCTGCAGATCCAAAACAGCAGGGTCTTCCCGACATAGGACAACAACAGGACATCCAAGAAGAGACTGAGTGAGAGCTCATTATTGATGGTGTAGAAGAAGGCTGAGGCTTCAAGCCAGACCAACTGCTCTTGACAATAAACTCCTAAAGTGAAGATGAATAGACTAAAGGGTTAGCTATGTGACTCAATGGGCCATGCTGCAGCTTCCACGGCAAGATTCTTCATCTTCTTTTTTGTTTGGTTTTGGGTTTTTCTTTTAAACTTGGCTTTGATTTAGGGGTAGGGAGAGTGGTTGCAAGAGCAGATTTGAGGAGACAGGGAGAAAAGTGGGACCAAAATGTATGAGGTGAGATCCACAAAGAATCAATAAGTTAAAAAAAAATACAAATACTGTAAATTTTCTGTCTTCTGTGAAATGGAAACTATGTAAACTACACACATCTGCAAGGTGTGTGTGTGTGTGTGTGTGTGTGTGGTATGTGTGTGTGTGTGTGTGTGTGTGTGTGTGTGGTATGTGTGTGTGTGTGTGTGTGGTATGTGTGTGTGTGTGTGTGTGTGTGTGTGTGTGTGTGTGTGTGTGTGTGTGTGTGTGCACATGTTTGTGCACATGTGTGTGCCTGTGATGAAGGTGGAGGAGTATCTTCTTGGGAAGAAGGCAACAGGGAAGTAGAACAGGAGATGTGAGGGGGAGAGAATGTGACAAAGTACACGACATGGCACACTTGAACAAAAATGTCACAAAACTTTATTTTGCACAATAAAGATTACCAGTAAAACTTTTTAAGTCATATATTTAGTCGTGTGTGTGTGTGTGTGTGTGTGTGTGTGTGTGTGTGTGTGTGTGTGTGTGTGTGTACATGTGTAGAGGTCAAAGGACAGCTTGCTGGAATCAGTTGACTCCTTCTACCGCATGGTTCTCAATGTCAGAGATGGAAACTCAGATTATCAGATTTGGTGGGAAGCTCCTTTATCCACGGAGCCATCTCTGTTTCCTTTCTAAGGCATACATAGAAACTGCCTTGTGTTCTCTACGTGTCTCATTAGTGAAGCTGAACATCGTTTCAAGCACACATAAGCACTTGTTCTTTCCTGTAAGTTAGGTAATGATTCATTTATTAATTTATTTGTTCTATTTCCTGTACCTCTCAGACCTGGAGCTTCATTTGAAAAGATACACACTACAGTCCTCGACTTCTAATCAAAAGTCTCTTGGGAAGAGCATTTGGAAGGGAGAGCAGAGATAGAATGTGGCCAAGGAAGTGGAGAAATGTGAGAAAGATTGTAAAATATATCATGGTGGGGGAATAAAGCTGGGGCAAAAGGAATCTGATGCTTAGAGAAAAGCCACATTCCCAAGCTAGAAAGTAACAACAGTACACGTGGGCATTGTTTTCTCTGAAACACTCAAAGCTTTTTGCAAATGTTTATTACCCTCTTACTATCACAGTAAGGAAGAAAGCTGTTAGCTCAGCTCGGCTTTTAATTTTAGCCAGCAATAGATAAACACAGAGGTTTTTGAGACCATGCACTCATTAAGTAAATATTTGCTGAATATCTTCTTTGCGTAAGATATAGTATTAACCCCTGTGAGTCTATAATGACTAATGCATAGGATCTACCTTGAAAATTAGTCTTAAAGAACATAAGGGCATCTCAGCTTAGATAAAGCCCACCCTGCACCCTGCTTAGCAAAAAAATCAGTCTTGGCTCACTGTCTCATTGTCATGGCGATGCATCCTGCGAAAGTCCTTTGCAAAGCACTCTGGGTGCCACTAACCACCCACAGACTGAGACCTGAGTCAACATTTGCCCCTTGTACATTCTTTGGTGCCTTCTTTAATGGTTTGATAAAAATAACTTAAAAAAACTAAAAAACACTAACTGAATTCCATAATTTTCCATGGAATTTAGGAACAAGATGTCAGAATCTTAAAATAAAGAAAACAAACACATATTATGCATTAGAGTACAATTCTAGTATTTGTCTGGAGCTACTCAGAAGGGATTTTATTTAAAGAAAACAAAACTACTGCATGGAAAATGCACTTACTAGCTCCAATTTGGTTGGGGACACAAAAAGGGAAAAAGTTAACTTTTAAAACGTATAATATTTTTATTAAATCTTGAAAACTTCAGATACGTTTAGATCATATGCATTCCACCTCCTTCCCTAACTCTTCTCAAATCCACCCCATCACCCTAAACCTCTCTACATCATGTCCTCTTTAAAAACAACAACAACAACAACATCAAAAATCAACCTCTCAGGTTCAATTAGTGCTGCTCATATAATCTTGAGTGTGGAGTCATCCATTGGAGTGTGGTCAATTTACCAGTGACCATACACTTGAGGAAAACTGACTCCTCTCTGCCCTAAGCCATCAACTGCCCACAGCTTCCTAGTTACTGGTGGGGACTCATGGCCCTTTCCTACTCCATCCTTTATCTTCTGCGGGTGTTACAACTTTCATTTCATTCCTCTTCTTCAGGAAAAGCTAAATGTGTTAGTTTAAAAAACAAAAACTAAAACCACAATTCTTCCTGCAAAGGAGATGAGAAAAAATTAATTCTAATCCAAAACATGAGTGATGATAGCCTAGGAACACAGATTTCGGTTACAAGTCCCATGTTACAACATGGAAGCAATTTAGTGATGTTACTACAGTAACAGAGGAAAAAAGTCATAAATTAAGATGCTATTAACATACACTGGTGGACACATTAGGTAGGTGGGTCAGAGTAAAGTTGGAGATCTCTACAACCTGCCTCAGGTGTATCTGATGACACTCTGCCTTTCAGTTGGTAACAGCTACCACTCTGATACTTGTATCTATTGAAGATTTTACCTGTAAGTCATGAAAGCATTTGGCCAGACATAGAGGTCTGGGAAAGAGCCCATGACAAATTGTAATTAGGTTCCAGGCCTGCAATGTTCCAACCTCTCCACAATTATTGGAATGGTAATCAGTTAATCAGCCTTGCAGGAGGCTCCAGGAAAGATCCATTCTTCCTAGAGCTTTCATCCACATCACACACACACACACACACACACACACACACACACACACACACACACAAAATGTGATTAGAATAAGAGAAGCAAAATCAATAATGTGACATTATATAGCTGGGGAATGGTCTTTGTTGTTATGTATAATTTAGATCTCCATACCCAAAATATTGGAAGTGCCTAACAGTTCCTGAAGCATGCTGAAGCATGAAGAGTCCATGGAAGAGTAGTCACAGGCCCAGGGACAAGTTTTTTTCACAATGACATACTCAACAGTAGCATATCCCCTTTTTTCTGACTGCCTTGAGAAATGGCCAAAGACTCGCTGAGGATTTCCTAGGCTCACAGGAGGGCTATGAGTACAGAAGGATCATATTTCTTTTTCTTTCTTTCTTTTTTTTTTTTTTTTTTGAGACAAGGCTTCTCTGTGCAACAGTCCTGACCATCCTAGAACTTGTTATAGACCAGCCTGCACTCAAATTCACAACGATATACTTGCCTATGCCTCTTGAGTGCTGGTATTAAAGATGTGTGCCACCACCACCTGGCTAAGGATCATCATTATTATGCCATTTATTTTACGATGCCTTTCCTCCCATTTTTACTATGTGGTACCCTTTTCAGAGCTTATTTATGGTTATTTTCTTACCAATTCAAACAACCTGTTAGTTCCTTTCCTATTTTTATAAATGAAGACTGAGATGCTAAACAATTCAGGAATGACAGTTGGGCAGGCTCAAATCCTTGTCTCCTGAGACAATATGGGGAAAAACAAGCATGGGACTCAATAAAACTTTATTTATAGAAACAAATAGAGGACCAGATTTGGACCCTTGGCCAGTTAGTTCAGTGCAGTCTATGATGGGACAAATAATTCCAAAAACTTGAATGTGGCAACAACACATAATATACTCCAGATCAGCAAGCTCAGTTACTTTAATACCTAACAAGGAATGTAAGATAGCCACATTTTGGAACAGACAAATGGAAGAAGGCTGGGGAGATGGTTCTAAGTGTATGCTGTACAAACAGGAGGTACTGAGCTGACTCCTAGCAGTTTTGTAAAAAGCTGGGCATGGTGGTGCTTGTGTGGTATTTCTAAGACTGTGAAAGTAGAGACAGGAGGATACCTCTGTATTCACTGAGACATCCTGTCTCAAAAAAAAAAAAAAAAAAAAAAAACAAGGTGGTAGGCAATACAGAAACACACTTGGCATTGACCCCTGGCCTCTACCTGCTACATATGTATGTAACCAAATATACACATGTACACACATGCATGTGGCTAGAAATTCAGAGAGAAAAAAACATAGGAAAACATAAAATCATGTGTCATTAAATTAGCCGATATGTGTGAGACAAGGTAAGTTCAAAGCCAAGTTTTAGAGACAGATTGTGAAACTAATAGGAACTGAAAAAAGAATATTTCCTTTTTTACTTAGATGTACGAAATTTATAGAACATAGATGAAGCAAAGGCACCTGGAAACATCGTACAACTACAGAAAACAGAAAAAGGAAAGGCATTATTCATAAAGAAAGGGAGGAAAATGCACATCCAAGTAAGATTTTATCCCCCCTCAACCCACAAAGTGCCTATTAAAATAAATGCCATCCTCCCAGGCTAACAGACTGATTAGACTGCATTATTGATTATCCTAGGGAAGATGTCATCTGAAATGCATTGTGGATTCATCCAATAACTAAACACATTTCTCCAGTCGGCACCCAGCCTCTTTACCTCTGCTCCAATTTCCCTCTGAATTGCAAACAGAACATGGTTTTATCTAGTCTCTTGCTCTCCCTGTATCTGTCAGTTCTCCCTGGAGTCTTCCTAAGCCAGGGACCACAAGCCGAGGGAATCTGATGGCTGAAAAGGAGGCCAGGCAGGCTTAGGGCTCCGTGGGCAAAGTAATTTTCCAATGGAAATTGTATGTGGTTACATGATGAGCTTACCCTGCCCTGCTTGAAGCCTGGGATTTAGCAAGCTCCAAATCCTCCTCTTCCACGCAATGCAAACATATTCTCAGTGCCCCGGTCTGCTTCTAATGATGAGTTCCTGATTTCAGCAATACTGTTTGTTTGCCTGTCAGGGAGGGGTGCAAAAGGATGGAGGCATCACATGTTAAAACCTAGTGCCAGCTCCAGGGTCACTAGGTTGAGATACCAGGACCATACTGGAGAGAAGTCACCCCAAACAAGTTCTAAAAATATCTATACAGGAAATGGACAGTCTGCCCCCAACAGGAAACATGTGTGATTCAGCTGTAAAATGCAACACTGTAGAATCAGGCAGCCTCTCTGAATTCACTGATTACCTTCTTGTCTTCCCACCCACTCTGCGCTCCTTGCCATGGCCATGAGCTTTAAGTGTCTCCTGTCAGCACTCTAGCTGCCTTTCCCAATCAAGTGACATCAGCTTTCTCCCTTACAGAGCTTAGTGGCTCATGGTATCAACAATTGGCTCCTAGAATATGCTTGCAGCTTGTTTGTTTGCTTGATGTGGGTTCTGGGAATCAAACTCAAGTCGTCCAGTTTGTTCTGCCAGCACTTTACCAAACAAGCCATTTTCTCAGGCATGACTCATTATGTTTCTACTTATTAGTACTGACCTCAAGTTATAGAATAAATAAGCAGATGACAAAGACAGCACTCCCTAAGGCACAAACACATTGTAAAACATCAAGACCAGGACCTGGAAGGGACAATCTTCATTTAAGGCCAAGAAAATTCATATTACATAGGAAGAAATGTATTATTTCTATATGTGGTCTTTTTTTTAAAAAAAAAAAGATGAATAACTTTACATTTTAAATATTGTTTGCATTGACATCTGCTACATCTTACTTGTGACATCTAGATCTTGACCACTTCTGACATCCTGAAGAATGATTCTGCTTTATAATTTGGATGATTCCTGTCCAGAAGAGGGGAACTATAAGGAAAGGCCTTTGTTAGCTTAGTCCTGAGTTTCCAGCCCATAAATCCATTCCTAGCACTTAGGTCTTCTGAAAAAGAAATTTTGTTAAAATGTGTGCCATTGAAGTTGGCTGTTATTGGCTGTCAGAACACACTTTGTTTATTATTGTATAATGAAACCACAGTCATAATTTTCACAGTTAAAGTAAAAACTGAAATGTTATGACCACACTAGACTTTTTCAAAAAGCCCACTTGCTTCTTGTGATATGGTAGGTCAGGAAGGGATCGTTGAAGGCCAGAATGCGATCTTGAGGGTCTCTCTGTAGGCTGTTGTTCTTGGCCATTAGCTAGATAGCTAGAGAGGGTTTGGGCATGAAAGATATGACTGGTTGAGAACAGGCTAAGGACCATAATTGGATATATTCATCTGAGTGATAAATAGGATCTTTTTAATGATGTTTAACCCTGTTCTAGTTAGGGAGAGTATGTGGGGCACATCACCCCACAGCTGCACAGGCCCCCACAGTGAGAAGGGCCCTGGGCTGGTTCAAAATGTGCTCTTGACTCTCTTGTTTTCTCTTTGTGCTTGTGTTAGGTAAATGAAACTCAATGAGATTGTGAGCAACAGAGGGGAACACAAGCATATCTTCCATGTTCCAGCCCTCATTCACCTGTCCTAGGATTTCCCACTAGTGTAGAACACACATAGATTCACAGTGTGGATCCATGGTCACGGTAATACGAGGTATATTACATCTAAAATCAAGGAAGTAGAGACACTAGCAGCCCTAAGAGGCTTTTGTCTTCCAAAAATGAAATGCTGAGCTGAGAAGACAGATTACTCTGTGGAATCCTTGTCACACAGTCATGAAGACCTAAGTTGAATCCCCAGGGCCTGTGTTTAAAAAATGCTAGGCATGTTACACAGTTGTAAGCCTAGTGCTGGGGAGGCACAGATGAACAGAACTCTGGGGCTCACTGACAAACCAGCCTGGCCTAATGGACAATGTCAATTTGACCTATTAGAGACATGTCTCAGAGAACGTGGTAGGCATCTTCCAGGACACTCTCAGGACAACACCTAAGACTTCTGGATTCTGTGCACACGTGTGCCCTCCTCACAAACACCATGCACATACATGAACATATACACACAAGCATATCAAATTTGCTTCCAATGTATAAAGAAAGCAATAGCATCTGAAGGCTTAGGAACAACCAAGGAAGCTCCTGTCTTTTCTTGTGTTGGTACCTATGTCAGTCAGCAACTTACAATGATGATGAGAAGAAAGGAATAGGGCAACCATCTTGTCTTCTTTATTCATTGCTAAGCTATAGATAAAGTGTTGAGAGAGTATATTCATATCAGAAAATAAACACTTTGGAATTAGCTCTGTGCAAAATTGTCACATTAGTGCCCTTTAGAAACACCTGTCATTTGGCAACCAAAGTTAATTACTTTTGGCAGAGGGGGAAAAACACACAGCATAAAAAGCCAGGGAACTCTTAGAGAGTGTCACCGTATCAGGTCAGCAGGATTCTTAGCTAAGAGGACAACAGAGCTGTGAAAGGCTTAGGGCTCTGGTCAGCTGGTTATGAAAAGGTTCTGAGGAACCTGAGCGAAACCTGAGTTTTGCTCTAAATTGAATCTCATCAGAAAATGAAAGCAACTCTCTGGCTATCTGACAAGTCTCATTGATAAACAGGACAAAGCAACACAAAAATAAACACAACACTGGAAGCCAGGTGTGTTGACACAAATTTGTAATTCTGATATTCAAGAGGTAAGGCAGAGACATGGTAAGTTTGGAATCCCACAGGGCTATGTAGTGAGCTCTTGGCAACCTAACCTACACGCAGAGATCCTGCCAGGAAAGGAGGGAGGGAAGGAGAGAGGAAGGTTGAAAGAGGGCAGAAGAGGAGAAAAGAGAGAGGGGCGGGGACACATAATTAACAATGGCATTGAAATTCATTTGTGGAATAAGTACATGTATGTATGAACTATGAAATACTTATTATGTCATTTTTGTGGTTCTATGTGGGAGCTAAATGAACAGAGATTTGCAACAAAGTTGTATTGCACAGCATAAAGATGAATGCTAGAAATCCATACCGTCATCTAAATCTGTTTAAGTCTCTGTGTCATGTACGGCATCTCTGCCTTTTGAACAAGTTGGTCAAACGGTTTCTTTTGCACCTAGTCACACTATGTAGGCAGCTCTTTTCCAAAGCCTTTCTTTTAATCCTTTGACAGTTCCCTAAAGAGAAATTCTAACCTTCATCTTCTTTTGTCCTTCAGAGATCACTGGATGTGACAGGCAACCCCATAATTCTATGGGAGTTCAAATCCCTGGTGGTTCCTTTACTACTGAGTACTTTGATGAGATGGGGAGGGGACAGTAGGCAGTTAAGCTTGGTTGTCAACTTGACTAGATGTAGAATCACCATGGAAACAAGGTATGGACCTATAAGAAGGACTGAATGGAGGAGTGAATAACCACTCTGTGTGGGCAGCACCATCCCATGGATAAAAATGGGAAAGCCAGCTGAGTACCACCATTCATCTCTCTCTACCTCCTGACTGAGGTTGCAGTGTGCCAGCCACCTCATACTCTTGTTGCCATGACTTCCCCACCATGATGAACAATGGCACAGAGCTGTGAATCAAAATAAGCCTTTTCTGCCTTCCATTTGTGGGATGTTTGATCACAGTAACTAGGGGAACAACCAATACAGAAAGCCCCCCACCCTTCCTCCCCACACCCTACTCCTTCTTTGCATGGAGCAAGCTAAGGACCTGCAAGACCACAAATCTGTCCTTACAGACCACGCAGAGCTGTTGCTTTTGAAATTGCATTCTTGGACAGAATTCCCTTGTCACTCTTGTCTTTCTGCCCCCCTCCCCTAGGTCAAAGATAAACTATTTCCAAATCAACCTCTTATCTACAAGTCTTTTCCCCAGTTCCTATCCCATGTCATCCTAAGCTTTCTAGCAGTGACCAGCTTACATTTATCCTTGATAGAAATTTCTAGTGAGTTTGCACCCTGCCCTTGACACAGAAGACAGCTTGACAGAATAACTCAGAGAAAGATGTCTGACTTCATATTTAAAGTTTCTTCACACCAAACCAGACCAGAGCAAACAGATGAGCTACATTAGAGTCTGAAGCTCCTAATCACCCCTCCTGTCTTTTTCTTAAGATTAGCACCTGCTGCTTGTGCATCGGATAATGACACTGTGTTAATGGAAGATTGGACAAGACTTTCCCCAGTGTTATCACTTAATATCTGCAAATAGCCCCTGACTTTTACTTACAGTTCAACACAACACACTACACAGCATCACACAGAAAGACAGCAAGCTGTTCAAGAAGTGAACAAAGGAAGAAACAATAACTGCCTCTCACCCACCTCCACTCCTCCTCCCAAGGCATGATCCCCTCCCTATCTGGGCTCTTCTCTGAGTGGAAGTGTCTGGTAACACACGTGGTCTTGGTGACTTTCCTTGATGGGAAGCCATGGGTTCTGTTTGATCTCCATCCATCTTCACCCTGAATGTCTACCACAGAGTGCCTGTGACTTATTTCCTAGACACAAATTTCTACTCTCCCCACGTATCATCTGTTTTCTATCGGTCATTAAAAGACACTAAAACTGTATAGTTTGCTAACTGAATTTGAAGTCACTCTCAAGGTCATGTGGATGAAATTTTGATCCCCAGGCTCTGTTGAGAGATGACTGAACAATGCGGGTGCTAACTTCATCAGTGGATTAACCCTGTGATGGCTTCATAGCATCTCCATTACAAACCCAAGGGGTTGTATGTATTGACTGACAGAAATATTAGAGATGATACTTGGAATTTTGGTTACTGAACATCATCCCCAAAGTTCTATGATGCATATTAACTTTCCCTTTTGAAGTATGATTTGAATTTTCATGGCCACCAGGAAGTTATAGGGTGAAACTGACAATGTGTGTGTGTGTTTCAGGTGATACGGTTGAGAAAGGATGTGAAACCCTTTGTACTTCAGCCATACAAACGAAAGATTGGTACAATGAAAGGCAGAGGAGTGCAGAGGACCACACAGTTGGAAGCTTAGAGAATGGAAGAACAATAACAAAAGACTCCTGCCTCACTTCTTTCTATGTGACTGCTGAGACTGCATAACAAGAACACACAACTTTCTCCTTTTCAGAAGCCCCGAAGTTCATTCAAAATAAATTTCTGTCTCTCTAGGAGGACTTGTATTCAGATGCAAGACTTATTTGATAACATCTGCCATCCTTCCACACTACAGAAATGCCAGCCAAAAGCATCCATGAAGGAACCTGTTAATTTGTCTGTGAGATTCTAAGGAACCATCCAGTTGAGTGCTGCTGTCTCCTGCATGTACTTGGGTAAAAGAAGGTGACATAAAAGAGCTGAAGTGTGGCCTCTGTTGGCTTCTCCTTCATTAGCTTCACTATATTTGTCAAAAGAAATGGAGAACTTTTGTATTCTGTTTTTATCATTTGAGAAAGGGCAGAGAGAAAGAGAAAGAGAGAGACAGAGAGACACAGAGAGAGACACACAGAGAGAAACAGATAGACTGTTTTTTTTTATCACTGCAGAGAGGTAGATAGAGAGAACAGTCTTAGAAATAAATATGTTAAGCCCAGCACAGTACAGCATGTTTGTGATCATGAGATCAGTTCAGGAGACTGAGGCAGAAGGATTACAAGTTTGACACAGTCTGGGATACATAGTGAGAGCTAGGCCATCTTTGGCTATTCAGTGAAAACCATTCTCAAACAGAATGAAATGATGGAAGAGTACAAGGAGGAAGAAGAAGAGAAGAAGATGAAGTACATTTTAACAGAGAATATCAAACCATGGCCACAATTCTATGATGGTCAAGTTGGGCATGGGGTTTCTTTGCTTCTGCGAGTCCCTTTCCATTGTAGAAGAGGAGCCAGCAACAGAGTTGCTCTAATTCTTTTCCCTGTGGTGATGTACCTGAGCAGAACGAAGAACAGAAACATTGTCAAAAAAAAGGTGCAGAGCAATGAGGTACATCTGACATCAACCTCTGCCGTTCAAATTGGGAGCATGTGCACGCACAAACATGCACATGCACACGCACAAGCTATTAGATATTCTAATTGTTGCTAGCTGAATGTTTCAGTTGGTATCCTAGTTTACTATCAGCCCAGGTGGACCTCTCCGGCATCAGAACTTTTTATTATGTGGTAACTGTGCAGTCTGGCTGGCTGGGGGACTGTGTTGCACTTGTCAGAGCTGCTCATTGGAGGCAGAACACACTGGATCACGGCCCTCAGAAATGTTGCTAATTTCACACCTACTCCCCACAGCCCCAATTGTATCCATCAGTTCCTAGGAAAACCTTCATGGACTCTGGTCCCCAAGGATTAATAGTGACTAAATATCTATGCAATGACCTCTCCTATTCAATAACTATTCTCCATGACCCTGGGGATGGGAAAGAGGAGGAACCAGGTATACAGAGCATGGATCTTTTCACCTGCTTATTCTCCACATGGGAGACATGTTTATTGTAAACTCTGGTGTGTGAAAGCTTTTAGCTTAGTTGTGGGACCCCAAAAAAAGGTCTCAGTAAAATCTACATTCTTGAGGATAGAGACAGCATTATTCTTTCTACTTCTCGACTCTTATGCTCAGTGCCTAAGTCTGCTCAGCACATGGATGGATGGATGGATAGGTGCATGAATGAATGAATGAATGAATGAATGAATGAATGAATGAATGAATGAATGAACGAACGAACTGTCTCTGGATATTATTAAAGTCGGTTGAAGTAGATGGTAGATGTAGACATAGAATGGAAATTACTCTTCCACATAAAACTTGAAACACTTTTAAGTGTGTGTGTGTGTGTGTGTGTGTGTGTGTGTGTGTGTGTGTGTGTGTGTGTAGCTAACAGTGTAACTTGCAGGAGTCAGTTCTCTGCTTCTACCATGTGAGTCCCAGAGATAAAATTCAGGTGATTAGATTTGGTGGGGGCACCTGTACCCCTTGAGCCACCTCTTAGCACACCAAATATAACTTTTTTTGTTTGTTTAAGGTTCTAGGATTGTACCCAGGGTCTTAACACATGCCAAACACATGCTCTACCATTGAGCAACAGCTCCCTTCCCAAATAAAGCAATGTTTTAAGATGTATTTGTTTTCTCAAGATTTTGGCTTCTTTGCACCTAATTCATCCTTTTCTCACCTTAACCTCTGGGTGAGATAGGATCTCTAAAACAACTTTTTCTCCCATTATTTCATAGACAAGGAATCTGATGCCTAAAGAGGGGGAAATGACCTAACTAGGAGAAAACACAGCAGTCAATTTGTATGGTTTATTTTACTGTAAACCCTAAAAATCTGTTTTCTGTGAAAGCATGAAATCCTGACACAGACTCCAGTAACCAGAACATTGAATTGTTGGAAAACAACCCTCCCTTGGTCTCGTGAAATTTGAGAAATCCATTAACTGCGAGATGCACAATTGTGTTGTGATCTAATAAGTTAAGGACTATGGTACAACCTGTTCCTCCTACCTACAAGTTTGTTTCCACAAATTGAAAAAGCACTCAGGTTTATGAGTGTGTGTGTGGTTTTTTTTTTTTCTTCAATTTTTTATAGTCAAAATAAGTTGGCTTGGGATTTCTAAGTCTTTCCAGCGATGGTGCTTTTATTTTGTTCTTTGCCCCATCATTGACTGGCAGCTTTTTCCATGATGCCATCATTGGTGCCAGCCAGAATGCTGATGGGACAGCTTTCCTTAACAGATACTCTTTCATTGTCGTCTCAGATTTCCTTTGAAGCCACTCAGACATTCCCAGATTTGTGCCTGAAGCTTGCTGGTTGTGACAGGCAAACCCTCTGTCCTCACTCGGAAACCAGAGAGGAAAATGGGAGACATTGCCTCCCTTGGATTTCAGGAAGCTTCCACTGCTGTTTCCTAAGCAAGGAAGCAAGCAGCATCAATGATGCTCTTGCGCATATAAACTGTTTTAATTAAACTGTCTAAACCTTATTAAACCTGTTTCCCTCGCACTAAACATGTGCCATGCACCTCTGCTCCTGTGTCTTCCTGTGTACACAGTGCCTTTCCAGGTTAAAGCCAGATCATGGTATAATTACTTCAGTATAAGTGCACAGGTTTGCACACGAGTGTGGAGGCCAGAGGACCCCCATGGTTGTCTGTAATGGTTAGTGCTGTTCCCTGGGTGGAATTTGGGATGTCCTGGGAGATAGGCCTCTGAGCATTCCTGGAAAGAACTATCTTGATTAAGTTAACTGACAGTGGGAGACACACCTTACTTTTGGGTGGGACCATTCCCACTGCGAGGATTCTGAACTGTACAAAATAGAGAAAGAGGTGAGTACTAGGAGACATTATCCCCCTCTACTTCTCAACTGTGGCCCTAGTGTAATCACCTTTCTGAAGTACCTACTGCTGTGACTCTGGGTATAAACTGTACCCTGCAGCTGTGAGTCAGAGCAAAGCTTTCTCTTAAATTGCTTTTCTCAAAGTATTTTAACACAGCATCAAGGAAAGGACCCAAGGCAGTGCCATCCTTGGGCACTCTCTGCTTTGTTGGTTTGGTTTGGTTGAGAAAAGGTCTCTCAGTGGCCTGGAACTCACCAAGTAGGCTGGCCAGAGAGCCCTAAGGATTGTTTTGTCTCCACACCTCCAGCACTAAGATTACAAGTAGGCCACCATATCTGGCCTTATTTCATATAAATTCTCGAACTTGAAATCAGATCTTGTGCTGCAAGGCAAGCTCTCTTTGCTGACCCAGCCATCCCCCCAACCCTGATTCTTAAACACACTCACACAACCATTACCCTGCAACACACTGGGCACAGCTGCAGTGGGGCACACAGGACGGTCTATGCTTGCACATGTGCAGGCAATGACAGCTTCATCCGGAAAGCTTGCTTTACCCTCACTGAAGCCACAGTGGCAGTACTGTAAGACTGATGCCTCCTGATTTCTGATACATAAAAATGCAGAATCACACAGGACAGGGCTGCTTGAGTCTGTGTTGGGATTTCTTTTCCAGAAACCCCTTCTTCCTGATTATTATGGAAGGATTTGGCATGCCACTTAAAATCCCAAAGTGCCTAAAACACATCCCAGAGAAAGAGAACCAGAGACATTTCACAAACAAATCATCAACACGTCAATACAAGCAGCATTTCTAGATGCTGGCTGCCAATTAGATTCATTTGAAGAAGTGGTGGCAGGCTAGGGAGGGTTAGCCACATTAAGTCAAAATCTCTAGGAATAAGGCCCGAGCACTGGTTAATTTTGAAAAGCCCTCTAGCAAGTTCTAGGGCACAGTCTAGGCTGAGGACCGCTGTTACATAGACGGGGAATCCTTGGATTTCTAGAAAGCTAATTCCTACTGATTTGATGCCCAATTAAGAGCAGTTTGTCCTCCTGGGAGACACCCACAGGAAGTAGCACGTGAATGGGGCTCATTTTGTATGGGCAGTACTTGACAGGGTGTTCTGACACACTTTTCTCCTTCCCATGCCTTATCTCCCCACCCCACCCCCTTTTTTCTGTCCTGTCCCTTTTCTATATGCTGGCTTGGCAATCTTGCTGCATAAATCTATTTCAGCAGAGCTACACACTGAGATTTAAAACCTTTCAAATTGTGTCATTCAGAACCGTGAATGCCATGTCAGGCACAGAAAATAGACATTCTGGGGTACTCTGAACTTGTCTGTCTCTCTCTGTCTTTCTGTCTCTGTCTCTGTGTGTGTGCGCGCACACAGGTGCGCACGCACACACACACACATGCATGATCAGAAAACAAAAGCTCACCTGTCATTCTTCAGGCGCCACTCTTCTTATTTTTTGAGACAGGGTTTCTCACTGGCCTGGGGTTTACAAAACAGGCTGGGCTAGCTGGCCAGTGAGCATCAAGGACTCACCTAACTCTATGTCCCCAGCTCTGGTATTACAAATGGAGTTCTCAGACAAGGACTGTACCACTCTAGTCCTATGGTTAACTCTTGACTGTCCCCTTCCCCCTCAGGGCTTGCTGGCCCTGCCCTAGACACCTTCCTAGAGAATCACTTTCTTCTCTTCTGATTCCCTGCAGTGCTGGAGAAAAGCATGGACCCAGGCCCCTGAGGTGTGCATTCCCTTTGTTCTAACCTCTTGTTAGCTGAGGCAGAGGGTGGCACAGAGCAGACCAAAGGCAAGGAGCCTATGTGCCCTCGAAGGAAACTCTCACTGCTGCATTTGGTTACTTCTGGGGGTTCTTTAACTCAGGGGATCTAAAGGTCAGTGGCGATCCACCAGACGTTTAGAGTTGCCTTACAAAAAAGGAACATTCTGCTTTTGAGAAAACTAACAGCCTGCTCATTTATACTGTCCTTCCCCTAGATTTGTTTGTTTGTTTTTTAAATTCACAAATGATGCATAATTAGCGTAGAGGAAGAAATCCTATTGGGAACCTTGGAGATGCTGGAGAAATTGTTTAAAATTAATTTTCCAAGTGCCATCTATAATTTTCAGAGAAAATATTGTCTAGTGTGCTCTGTTCTAAGCCCCGTGGAGATTTTTATGGAGAAAGTACAGTTGGTGCCTTTGTGTATTTTATTCAAATTTATACAATATAATTTCAATAACAATCCATTTCGGGGAATTAAATAACGGGGCTGCTTGAGAGGCACCCACCTCCGCATCTCTACACAGCTCACTGTTCGGCAGTGAGAGCTCTTTGGCAGAACTTGTGGCACACTGTCCCTGTACCTAGCCTTCCCTGTATCCAATAAACCATTTGAGCCATCTGTCATGTACAGACAGAAGAAAAATCTATTACCTGGGCTCTCTTTCCCCCTCTTCTCTCCACACTTGGATGCATTTTCTTAACACTCCCTGGCTCTCTGTGGAGAGCGGGACTCATATGAATGAAACACAAGGAGACAATATTTTTTGCAAAGAGTATTCATTTATAGTTCTGGGGACTGAATCTAGTTCCTCAACTGTTCCAGGTAAATATTGTGCCATCCAGTTGTACTGCTAGGTGTACAATGAGTTCTTAGCAATCTACACACAATGTACATTGTTTTCTTTTAAAGGTTATTATCTTTTCTTTAAAGGTTATTTTAGAACCCAGGTTGCTACTATTTATTGTGTGAGGTTAGGCAAACTGCTTAACCTCTTCAAAGTTCTGTTTCCTCATGTAGGGAGAAATGTTCATTGTATCTACCTCTAGAGCTTTTCTCTAAAGTGAATATGAAGTGTGTGGCTGAACCAGATGCAGGGTTAAGTACATAATAAATTTCAGCTAGATGTTATTGTTACTTCTGCTGCTATGCTTCCCCCCCCCTCTCTTGCTCCATCCATTTCTCTTCTGACATGGCATATTCCGCTAAAATGAAAAGCCTAAAGAGGAGAGAGATTTACCTTCTCAGCTCTTCTGGGGTAAACATAAAGATGGAATTCATGGGACGCCACCTGCCTGTCAACCTGGATCTTTGCTTGTTTATAAAACTCCAATTTGATGCACTCTATTAAAGGCTTCAGGGGGAATTTTGAGGCTATCCCACTGGTGGGATCACTATAGTCTTTCCCAAATCTCAGCCATCCAAGCTCCTTACCAGTAGTTCCTCTGTGCACCCACACAGCAATTTGGGATTTTCAGGTCTTATATCATTGCTATGAAATCTAAGAGCCTTGTGATATATCATAAATCCATAGGAAAAACAAAAACGGAAGCAAAGCATTTAGGCCACTAGATCAATGCTACTCAGTGGGAAAATTAGGAACAGACCTTATTTTCTCTGTTGTGTTTTTGTCTGTTCTTTGCCATCATCCTTGAGTTCAAAACGGCCTGATAAATGTAGAGAAAGGAAGCACAGAACTTAAAAACAACAAAACAAAACAAAAAGCCTAGACCATTTTTGTCATTGGATTACTGAATGCAATAATTTTCACTGCATGAGACAGTTCCAGAATAAAACCCACTGAGCCAAGTATCCTAGTGCCTGAGGGGGACCTTCTGGTTTAGCTTTTTCCAAGCCACACCTGTGTATGTGTGTATGTGTGTATGTGTGAAAGAGTTTATGTATACACACACATAACTTTTTTAAAAAAGCATAGAAACTTTCACATAGATTTATTAATGGCAGTACCTGGAATCCAAGAACTTGGAAGGCAGAAGCAGGAGTTGTGAGTTTGAGGCCAGATTGGACTATACATTGAATTTAGGATGGTGTAAACTTTAGAGTGACACCCTCTGTCTTACAAGCAGAGGGAGAGAGAGAGAGAGAGAGAGAGAGAGAGAGAGACAGAGACAGAGAGAGACAGAGAGAGACAGAGAGAGACAGAGAGAGAGAGAGATTTGTCCTTTTCATTTGCTTCTTTTCCTACTTGAGACTGAGAATAAAATAAGTTAAGACCAGAACAAGACAGAGAATGTGGTGAGCATAGGAGGAGAGGGGGCAGTAAGAGAAGGGTCAAGTCTTTGCAATGACAGTAGTCCCCTCTCAAGTACAGTGTTACAGCAGATGCTGCGTTATCCTGGTCTTCTGAGCAGTTATGGGTGTGCCAGTTTTCAGGGTGGAGGAAATAGCTGTGGTTTCCAGGGTCCCAGTGAGTCTACGGGCCGATGACATCTGTGTGCCTATTTAAACCTCAAGGGTATACCACCTTTTTCTATCTGAGCTGTTAGCTTTTCAAAATACTTAAAAACCAATCAGTGACTAAATTGCATCTGAAGAGCTATTTCAATTACAGAATGGAGCAGCTCCTCAGCAACCAGAGTATTTAAGAGCTACAAAAATTAATGTGCATTTTAATGCTGATCTTCAGAGTATAATATGCTTTGTGATTCATTTAAATGTATTCTGTGTGTTTTAGTCTGGCTTAAGGCACAGCAGCAGACCTTGAATCATCATAAAAGTACATTTTTAAGATTTTATTTTAATAAGAAAAGTATTTAAAACCTAAGAAGATAAACTGAGTGGAAACATAATTGGTCCAAATCAGAATATAGATGGATTCTTTCGCTTAAATAACTTGAAAGCATTCCTGCTAATGACCCTTAGTCTTCAAAGAGACAACCTATAGTTTGGCTAATACCAAATAAAAACCCCATCTAAAATTGCCTTTTCTTTTGTTGCCTGGCTACAAATACAGCCTTAGTAGCTCACATCTAGAGCTGTGCAATGTATTGAAAATCACCAACTTGACAGATAAATCCAAGAGAATTAGTGCTGCCTTGGTTGGCATGTTTTAAAACTAAACTAATCAAACATAAACGTTTTGCCCCAGAGCCATGGCAAGCACTGCACATGTCGACAGCCCCAGAGGAAGTCAAGGCAGGGAAGGAAGCAGCTGCTTTTGCTCAGCAGTTACCAACATCAACATTCAGTAGGTGTGTGTGTTGTTGTGGGGTGGGTATAAAATAAATAAAGGCCACAATAGGAAAATGAGGTGAAAGGTAGATACACCCGGCCCTGGTTAAGTGGTCTTCGGTGTGTAGCAAGGGTGGGAGAAGGGTGAATTGAAGCCTCCAGCTATTAACTCAGAAAGAACCCTGGGCCCTGGCTCATTTCAATCCTTCATCATTTTGCAGAGCAGACAGATTGATGCCCCAGAATGAATGCAATGAAGCTTCTAGGAGCCCAGTCCAGAGCCTTCCACTCCCAACTCTATTTCCAGCCACCTCAAAGTGATTGGACAGCTTTTCCTATTCTGTGCTTTGTTGTACAGTCAGTTGCAAGGAAAGAGGAGAGAAGTAGAGAAAAGAGGCAGAGAAAAAGAGAAGAGAGGGCAGGAAATGGAGAACAGAACAGTTGTTATCTCCAACTCCCAGCAGCTCTGGTTTCCCTGTTACTTGGGTCTGGTTTGTGGGTGTTCTGCTTGAGTGAATGAATTGTGTGTCTAAGAGTGACCTGAGAGTATTCTCCAGCTTCCATGATTCCTTGTTCCTGTAGCTCATTCTTCTCTCCCACAAGCCAATATGGTTGTGCACTGAGAAAAAACACACACTAAATAGCCAATGAGAGCCTCTGGAAATACAGAAGGGGAAGGGAGTCCACCTCAGTCTAGGAAAGGTGCTTCTTTCTGCCATGCATGTGTCAGAAGTACTTAGTAGACAATCCCTGAGCATCCATTATGAATGCATTTGCTAATACATGTACTATGCATGAACTATACATGGACTAAGGATCTGGGGATATGAACAGGGGGAGCCACAGCTGCCCCTTAATTAGACAACACTAAATGCAGTGGGCTGAAAATACTTAAGAACTCCATATTGATGGGTTTTTTGTTTGTTTGTTTTTTTTTTATAGAAACCAATATTCCTGAGGGCTTACAAGAATGTTTTGAAAGCCAGCAAAACAACATCATAATTTAGAATACTCTGTATTCTATTAGATGCCAAACAGGCATCTAAAGATTTCAGTCTGAGTCTGATTTTTCTGGGTACCAGACTACCTTTTCTAACTTCTGCTGGTGCTGTAGTTTGAGTGTGTCCAACAAAATCCATATTTTATGCCGGGTGGTGGTGGCACTGTCAATAACTATAATCCCAAAACTTGGGAGGCAGAGGCAGGCAGATCTCTGTGAGTTGGAGGTCAGTTGGGTCTACAGAATGAGTTCCAGGACAACCAGAACTATACAGAGAAAACCTGTCTTGAAAAACAAAAAAATAAAAATGAACAAGTAAAAATATCCATGCTTTATAAACATAACCCCACATTTAGCATTCAGAGAGATGATTAGGTCATAAGGGCGATGCATGGACTGAGAAAGATGAGTTCAGGGTCTCCCTCACTCCCAGAGGCAAAGTCTTGTCCTTCTGCTTTCAGCCATGAGGGTGTTTCAAAAGCTGTATTCACCAGGTGAGTCTCTTAGACCTTGAAGACCTTGGACTTTCCATTCTCCAAAGTCAAAGGATGGAGTATCTATCATATGTATGCATATATATATATATATATGTGTGTGTGTGTGGGTGTGTGTGTGTATATATATATACATACACACACACAATATATATATATATATATATATATATATATATATATATATAGAGAGAGAGAGAGAGAGAGAGTATAAAGGTAGAGGTCAGTCTCAGGTATCTTTCCTTAGGCACCATCTCCCAAATATTTTGAGACAAGGTATCTCCTTGGCTTAGAACTCCCTAATTAGGCCAGCCTAGTTGGCCAGCAAACCCAGGGATCTGTCTCCATCACCCCAGAGCCACCATATCTGGCTTAGTTTAGCATCAAACTCAGATTCTTATACTTGCAAGCAAGGACAGTCCCTTTCTACTAAATCATCTCCCTAGCTTTAATCTCTGTTTTTCTAAATCGCCCAGTGTGTGGTATCCTGTCATCTCAACACAAATTAGACTACAAGACTGCTGGGTAAGTTTTCATGTTGAGCCCTAACAACACATTGACCCTCTGTATTACAGAGCCAAAGAGCTCCCATTCCATTGCAAAGCCTGGCCGAGTCTCAGCTGCACTCTGTCCATGAAGCCTTCATCTATGGCTGGGAGACAAGAGTCCTCCACAAGGAGGCCATTGAGCAGCCAGCTGGGCCATGGACCGTGGTAGCGGCTTTCATCTGTGTCCCACTCCTCTCTGATGGAGCTGGGAAACAGAAAGCTATTTATAAGCCTCTGGTGGTGTTTTCACCAGCCAAGAGGTGAGGCTGGTTTCTGATTTACGTCTTCCTAGCCAGCTGTCCCTTGTCATTTTACACATGCTGGCATGACATTTCCTTCTAGCCAATTTAATCCTGAAAACTTTTGTTTCTTTCACACTTAAATGAAAAGTAAGCCTCTGACTTGAATCGCCCCTCACTCTCCTGTGACTGCAGATTCCCAGGTTTTCCTTCATTTGTTCTCTTGGGTTTCCCTCTGCCTTAGGGATGCTACACATTCTTGCTTTACTAAAACCTTTATGACATTGTGTACAGTTTCTTTTTAAAAATTAATTTGGGAGAATTTAGTTAAGAGCTGGGCAGTAAGTGAGATCTAAACATTTTTAATGTCCCTTTTATTTCTTCAGCCACACATTTCTAAAGTGAAATAAATGGCAGAGGCAGGAGCTTGCAGTACATTGAAGCAGTGAGCACAAAAAAAAATCAGGAAAGAACAAATTAATAATTTAAATAATTCACGTCAATGAGATACCACCAAGCACTCCACCAGTGTGAGATGGAGTTACCATTGGTATAAAGATGAATACTGCAATGGATGGACACTGGGTGTGTGGCGAAAGGACAGATAATATGCCAGGTTCTGAGAAACTAAGGGTGTCATACATCATAGCAAATCTCTAAGATCCTCTGGCGAGGCGAGTCAGCCAGAGACTTCGCTTGCAGGAAGAATTACAGTCACTGGCAGCCACCCCCTCCTCACTTCTGCTATGTAACTTCACACCATGTCTTAAGTCTTTCTTCTTAGACCTCTGCTAGTGACATGGAGGGAAATTCTGGGAGACTAAATGACATCTCATGAAATAGATGAGAACATAAAAATGAGTAATATTCTGAGCATAGTATTGAGTTATTTGAAATAAGCCCACTATAAACATAATAGAAGTATTTGAATTTTAAACTGAAGGCAAATAAGTCAGAGGGACAAGATTAAAAAAAATACAACTAATATGTATGATTAAAATTCTAACCACATCTAACTCTACAAGTGAGTTCAGCAAACACTCATTGAATAAATAAAGAGAATAATGAAGGAATCCCAAGCTGAGAGCTAAAGGGCATAGTTACAAATTTCCAAGAACAGAAAAGTCTAAGTGGAAATAGCATCTGAGAGGGCAGGAGCCAAGTTTATTAAAGTCTGGCAAAATCCCATCTGGCATCAAATTGAGTTCTTCATTGTTAAGAACACTACATGTGAATGAGGACAATAGCTGCTACAAAATGCCACAATTTCCTTGACTGACAAAAATAATCAGTGTTTAAAAATGCACATTCTTACATTTTCTTGGGATCTGTCTTGACATTTTCAAGAAAAGAGTCAGAATTAAAATGTTGCTCTTTAAAATTTCCAGTATTCCTCCAATCCTGAAATGCATGCTTGTCAAGACATCACTGAACTTTCTTACAGATGATTAAGCCTATAAATTATATATTGTTTTGTGTCTTCCATAGTTTTGTTTTTGGTTTTGTTTCTTTAAAGAAAAAAAAACATGATTATCATACCAAACTTATTCTGTACTTGCTGTTCATTCACAGTTGTCATTAGTGGGGATTCACCAAGGTAGCCTTATGTAGCTCTAGGTAATTTATTTTAACTGACATATGGTATTGATTGGATATAATGAGCATTCTGTAATTTACTCCTTTGTTATCCCGATCATTTAAATTTTGTTCATTTTTTAATTGTTTTTGATGCTAAAAACAAGATTTGTTTATGATTTCTGCATCTACAAAGCAACATCAGCTCCAAACTTGTGGTTCTGATCCTGGCTGCCCAGGATGAGTTTTAAAGAGTTTTGTTTTGTTTTTGCTTTTTTTTTTTTATTTTTTCCATTTAAGGAAAATATCACTGCTATGTCTCAGAGCAAAGGCTGTATTTTAATTAGTTTCTGAACAATGGGAAAATTGACATAGTATAGAAAGAGGATTTGAAGCTGAAGGTACATAAAAAGAAAAAAGGACCCCTTAGGTCTAGAGAGGTGGCTGATCAGTTAGGAGGGTTTGCTGCTAAGCCAGAGGAATCAAGTTTGATTTCCAGTACCCATTTCAGGGCAGCTTGAACCCACCAGCTCCAGGGGACCTGAAGCCCTCTATTAGTTTCCATAGGCGCTCACATACACGTGGCATACACACATAGACAAGTAACATACACATGCCCACAAGTAAAAAGTAATTTTTTTTTTAAAGAAAAGAGCTATTATGGAATATCTTTTTTAGAAGACTGACAGTAAAGAATTTTATTATGATTGACAAAATAATAGAAAAACCCCTGAAATATTAGGTTCTCTTTCTTGAGAGTTATTTCGCACTTCAGTCCAAAGCATCTATCTTAAAGCCTTGCGGCCTTTGCTTTCCTATAGCATTCCTTTCTCAATAGTAAACTTAACAATGTACTTATAAGGCAATCTATTACTTCATTTACAAACAAATTATTTAAAGCAACAGAATTATGTAAGGCAGCTCACGCTTTTTCTGTAATTTAAACAGTTTACTTAAATATTAAACTTTATTTGGTCCTTGAACCTGGTTCTATGTTACATATTTCAAATACTGTAACACTAAAAACACATAAGAAAGCAGAAATGGCTTTTTAAGACACTGGAGTCTCCTCTCTCTCTCTCTCTCTCTCTCTCTCTCTCTCTCTCTCATGAATTTATTATGCATATAGCGTTCTGCCTGCATGTATTCCTACAGGCCAGAAGAGGGCACCAGATCTTATTACAGATGGTTGGTTATCAGCCACTAAGTGGTTGCTGGGAATTGAACTTAGTACCTCTGCAAGAGCAGTCTGAGCCATCTCTCCAGCCCTGGAGTGTCTCCTTTTTAAAGAGAGGTTTTGCTGTGTAGTTCAGGCTAGCAAATTCTCAATGTTCCTCTTGCCTCAGGCTCCCAAGTGCTAGAATTACAGCTATGTATCATGGAGCTGATTTTGAACTTGAGTCAGAGTGACAAGCAGCCGTGAGAAGACCTCAAAAAGGGTTTTTCAAGGGAATGGGCAGAGGGTTCTGGTCAGTTTGGTGAACAGAATTACAGTATGGGTTGGGCCATTCTATCTTTCATTTTGCCATGTATCAAATTTGAGACAAACAATGCAGAACCATATATCATACCCAATTGTTTAAAGACATATTAAGCTAACGATTAAAGAAATAAGAGCTGTAACAAAACAGTAAGGGGAAAGCTATGGTTTCTATCTAATAGAAAGTCATGAAAATACTGAAGCTAATTGTTAGCCCAAATCTGATTGTGCTACAGATAGACTAATGATGCTTGTAGGAGTAACAAATACAGACATAAACAATTTATACATCATTTTGTTTTTATTTCATTAAATTTGCTGTATTTAAATAAAATCACTAATTATGTTGTCAATCAATATTCATATAACCTGTTTTATTGGCAGCAATAATCTAAAAAATGAAAAAAATTAAGTTTTTACATAAGTATATACAATTTAAATATATGTTAATTCAAACTATAAAGTGAAAGAAAACTAAATTAACAAATGTTTGTTTTCCAAAAGATTATTTTAATTCTAAAATATCAAACATAATTTACTAATAACAACATATTTATTCAAATTTACTTACAATAACATAAAATTTAAGCTGTAGAAAAGTCAACTATACTCATTAAATATTTAATAAATACAAAATTATTCACAATTCAAGTATTAGGTATGCATCTAATTGTACTGGTATCAGTTTTTGTGTTATAGCTAGTCCCATGTTCTTTTAAAACATAGGCAAGGAAAGTGTTGTAAATTATGTAACAGCTGCCATGATAAGCTAATTTTTCAATCACAGATGTGAAGGGAAGAGAGCAAGCCAGGCCATAGGAGGAAGCACTCTTATTGGTGAAGAGACACAGGTCATGAAAAGCCTGGGTAAGGAGCTTGGTGGTTCTTCCAATGGAAGGAAGAGCTAGGTTGGCTAAGCAGGTTTGGGATTGGCTACTTTGAGCAATTCCAGCAGGCACTGGAGCATAGGGATCCTTTTTCAGTTCCTTGGTGCTCATGACAATCAGGGAAGGAAATAGTGCCCAAAGTGACAACCCAGAGCTTGGAGATGTTTAGGAGGAATAAGGGCTATAAATAGTTGGTTTGTGTATTAGTTATTTTCTGCTACAATGACATAATCCCTGATAGAGACAATATAAATGATGAAATACTTATTTAAGTTCATGATTTCAGTCCTGGTGGAGGGGCATGCATGACAGAGTTCATATCAGCAGGAGTGCACGCTAGCAACTCCTCATATCTATGGATCAAAGAGACAGGGAGAGGATACAAGATCCACGGGTGAGCATAACACACACAATCTCACACACACACACACACACACACACACACACACACACACACACACACCAGCCTCACTCACAACCTTCTAATTGGCAACACAGGTTGAAGACAATTATTCAAAGCATGAGGCTTTGAGGGATATTTTGGATTTAAACCAGAGAAATTTGTTTCAGGCAAGTTGACTGCTATGTCCTGGAATTGACTCCTCTTAACAGGTACAATCTCAGCAGAATCAGCAAGGTCACAAATGTAGAAAATACAAGATATGAGTAATACATGTATACATATATAAATTTAATAGTTAACAAGATCCAGCTATACCGCTCTTGAGCACATACCTGAGAGATGCTTCATCCTACCACAGAGACACATCCTCAATCATGTCCATTACTGCTCTATTTATAATAGCCAGAAATTGTAAACAAAGTACATGTCCTTCAACAGAAGAATGGATAAAAATAATATGACACATTCGGGCATGGTGGTACATGAAGAGGCAGACTAATCTCTAGTTCAAGCCCAGCCTAGTCTACAGAGTGAGTTCCAGGCCAGCCAGGGCTACACCGAGAAACCCTGTCTCAAATAAACAAACAAACAAGCAAACAAACAAGTGAAAATGTAGTCATTTATACAATGGAAAATTACTTAGCCATTAAAAAAAATAAAGTCATGAAATCCACAAGAAAATGGGTGCACTAGGAAAAAGCATCCTGAGTGAAGTAACTTAGACCCAGAAAGACAAATACGTTGTAAAGTCACTCATATGTGGATGTTAGCTGTTAAGTCATTGATACGCAAGCTACAATCAGTATAATCACAGAGGTTAGGTATAGAGTGAGGGTCTTGGGGGATTTCCTTAGGAAAGGGAAATAGAATATATAATTATGGATAGACAAAGAAAGTAGACTAGAATGGGAGGCTCAAGAAAATAAGGGAGGGAAGAAGGGGGCAACATTATTAGGGTAGATTAAATTCAATCCAAGAGACCAAATGTGAAGTCACCCCCCTGGTAGTAAAAAGTTGTGTAGTTTTCCCTTGGGTTGAATTAACATGACATTTTCATCCCCAATGTTACTATGGCACAACTAAGCTATAATCAGCATTTTCAGAGCAAAAGCAGAGGCTGTGAGCAGCCACCACCCTAGTGTCAGTGAAAGTAAGAAATGGTGAGAAGAACAGAGGGATAGCCAACGTGACCACACTACATTAGGAAAAGGGAAAACTGAAGAGGGCCAGTAACCCTCCCCCCCTACTCCAGTGTATCTTCAAGGTACTGATGTGAGCTGTGCTGGAGTATAAGATGAATTAGGATGAGATGGGGCAAGAAGAGTGCATAATTAACCAGTCCTGGCCAAGGTGTGGTCTTTTTGTTTATCATCTCTGTTTTGGTTTGAAAAGTAGTCCAAAGAAATCTTTTCTGTTTGAAATGATAAAATGTTCCCAAGAGATGGTTACTTCTGCTCCAGTGTCGACTATCATGGATTAATTACTGTCATCTGGTGAATAGCCTGTCTTGGAAGGTTTTGCTGTTCTCCAAGGTAGATATAGCTTCAGGACTATGAATTATTTCTGTGCTTTCAGCCAAAGTAAAGTAGGCAGATGGACAAAATGATGGCTGTGCTTTTGTGCCCTTTTTACTTACCTTGTGGATTCAAGTGAAGAGTCAATGCTTTTAGCAGAAATACCTTCAAAGGGCCTACTTCAAAACACCTGGCATCCATGATAATGATGAGTAAGAAATTCAAGCTGCTTATGGGTTTTAGATCTATGGAAAGAGAATGTTATAGTAATATGTCCTTAAAAGTATTAATACAAATTATTACTGAGTGAACCATTTAGCCAACAGCTTAGTTCATGCCCTTGCAAACTTAAACAGCATCTGCCTTGAGGATTCTAAAACCCCATCTAGGCCAGGTGGTGGTGGTGGTGGTGGTGGTGGTGCAGGCCTTTAACCCCAGCACTTGAGAGGCTGAAACAGGCCTAGTCTACAGAGTGAGTTCCAGGATAGCCAGGACTATTTCATAGAGCAATCCATCTCGAAAAACAACAAAACCAAAAGAAACCCCATCTGTAATCCACTTCACTAACTGGGATGGGCCCACATTCCATACAACACAATATGACATGTCCTTATATGTGGCTATCACAGAAATCTTGTGTAAAAGTTTGTATTAGGGTAGATAGGGTGATTCCAGAGACCAATTCCTGAAATCAAAGAAAACATTTCAACTGCAAGCTGAAAGATTGAACAACCCCCCCTTCTCAGATTTCTATTGGTCTGTCCCCATATTTAGCATTCACAACTAAAATCCGAGGTACAAATGAATGTTACTCATCTGTACCACAATGGAAAGACAATATGCTGATGTTAGAAAAGTGATTTGTTAACAAATGGTGACCAGTCGCCCTGAAAGCCACATTGCAAGAATTTATCCACATTTAAAGTGTGTATGTTCATGAACAGCTGGCTTCTATTACAAAACTGCATAAAACTAAATGTTACTGCCTGCTAAAGGTTAAGGCTGAATTCTGGTTTGCACATTGCAACATGGACAGTAAGACCTAACATTGTAAATTACACACAAAGGAAAAGGGGGGAGGGGTGTTCTCATACAGAGACATATTTGTATGTTCTCATCCAAAGCATAATGAATCACAAACTGAAAACATGTAAGATTTAAATCAAATTTAAATGCACATTAAAATGCATTCTGATATTTAAAAAACATCAACATGTTTAGTTTCCTACTTGAGATTCATAATGTAGCTCTGCTGTTACACATATTTCTGCTATGACTTTACAGTGTGTCTGTAAAAACAGAAGAAGACTATGTCTATGAATGGCATGAGCACTTTATCCTCAGTCCACCTCACCTGCTCATTTCTCCCTTCCTGGCCCAGCATATATATCAGTGTCTGATGCCTGTTCTAGGTCCTGAGTGTGGGCAGAGACCCTGGTGGTGTGTTATTCAGTCAGCTTCCCCATTCCTTCCCACGGTGCGACAGCACTGCAACCAATACTTGTCAGGGGCTGCCTATCTACCTAACACAGCTGCTAGTGCAGCGGTTGCAAAAACTGCCAAGAGATTTCCCATTTAGGGAAACTCAGTTTCCAGTAAAGGCTTAGAGCAAACAGGCTGACTGGTGTATTTGTGCCTGTGTGTGTGTCTGTGTCTGTGTGTGCAAGCATGCACATGCAGGCATGCATGGGTGCACAGGTGCATTTGTCCATGCACCTGTGGGTATGGAGGCCAAAGTCAGATGTTTGCCTCTATCATTCTCTACCTCACTCAACTAGCAGCTCCAAACCTGGCATTTATGTGTGTGCTATGGGTCTGAACTTAGGTCCTCATGCTCTCTTGGCTAGCATTTTCCCCTGTGAACCATCCCTACTTCCTGGTTAGCTGTCATAATCCTAAAATGGCTAATAAATGAATAAATAAATAAACCATCTTAGTTACAAAATCCCCAGAACTCCAAGAGGTTCATTACAATGCAGAGGTAATATAAAGGTTTATAAAATGCATCCCTAGAGAAAAATTATTGCTGCCTGCAGGATTTGATTTGTGAAAGCATCTGGCACAATGAGACACATCAAATTTTGCAGCCAGAGTGACTAAAATTGACGTCCCTGGAGGCAATTAATAAATTAGCATATGAGGTTCATTCACCTGCACTAGGCCCAAGCCCTTTCCCAGGCTGCAGCAGTAAGAGCTCTTTCCCCAGGAGACACAATTGAGACATATGTCTGAACAAACATGCCTGTGTTTTTGCCGACATCTAAATCTGTTTCTGTCTTCATTACCCCATTCTTAGTCCAAAGGACTACACTTCGAAACGGTGCCTTTGGCTCAGCACAGTGGATCAGTCAATGGTGCTGCTAACATTTTCCCTCAGACATAAACCATTTTGGGGTTGAGTGTCTTCTAAGACACAGCTGGCCTGATGTCACATGAAGTTTTGACAATTGGAGCTGTACTAGGTTTAACAGCAAATATAGAAATTAAAGATGTCACAGCAGAATCAAAGGTCCAAATGTCAAAGTACATACAAAAAATCCATTGATTCAAAATAATTATATGTACTCTTATAATGTCATTTAATAAAATCCTCACCTTTTTTTACTTAATGACCCTATGAGGGTAGAGTCATCATTCTCTGGTTTTTAATTATTGCTAATGTTGTCTTTCTGCCACTATGCTGATTCCCTTAAAGCAATAGCTACTGTGATGGGATTCTTATCAAGTGCCCATTCTACACACAGCCCTGAAGGTGGGCAGACCTAGAGCTAGGGCAGCTACATGGGTTTTCCACCAGGGACAGGACGAAGAATGAATATAATTCATCAAGTGAAAATAAAACACGTTACAAACGTAAGTCATTTGAAGAGTATGTTCAGAGCACAGGAAATTCCTGGGGTGGGTGGAACAGGAAAAGTGCCAATTTGTGTGGATGGCTGGGACATCTGGGAAAATGCAAACTCCTGGACTTCCTGGGTCCTGCTCTTGATTGATCATGATAGCTCCAATTATGAACAACTCAGAGTTTCTGTATCTATTATGTACTTAAAAGCATCAATGTGAGGCTTGCTTCAGTCTTCAAGTTTTTCCCCCTTTTTATTTTCTCATCAACAAGCCAGGTAATCCCGACTGAGTATCTTTAGGGTTAGGACACAGAAATGTTTATTAGTTTAAATGGCTCTCAAGTTTAAGACATCAGACAGAGTCTCCACCACAGAGCTGATAGTGAGGAAGAACCAAAATAAATTGCCTCTAATCAAGAAGAGAACAGAAAAATTGCAAAAGGAGATAGAGTTCATTATCTGTTACTTATGGGAAAGGCTATACGCATTATAAAGGCCACACTTTCTCTAAAGATACAGAGTGCTTGAGAATTGGTATTCAGTGGTGGGCAATGAATAATGTTACAAAAATAAGTGTGACCAGAGGACTAACTTGGGGGCAGTAGTTTCCATTCCAAACTCACAGAAAATAGTGATCTTATTTTGTTTTTCTTTTTAAAATGGGCTTTCCCTCCCCCAACAGATGTAGGGTTATGACAAAACTAATTGGAAGATAGACTTTCCACATACCCCTTACTTCTGTATATCCAGTCTCCCTTACCACTCAAACCCTGCATCAGACTGCATTGACACAATGAACATGCAATGACACATACATCACGGTCACCCCAGTATATAGGTCAAAATACTTGTATTAGTTATTTTTTCTAGATGCCAGGATGATAGACTTGACAAGAAGCAACTTAAAGGAGAAAGTTCATTTTCATTTATAGCTCAAGGCGGGTACACTCCATCCCGGTGGGAAAATCATGACAGAAGGACCAAGGTGCTGCAAGTCACACTGTATCTTCAGTGAGGAAGCAGAAAAGACAGTTGTAGCGAGATATTCACCTTGTCTGCACCTGTGGCTTAGGCCATGCCCATTGGGGCAGAGACAGGGCCGGATGGGAGCGGAGAGAAAAGGCTGGGAGAGGGTCAGGCCACCCCTTTTGGGTGGTGGACGCTGGAAGGCTCAGGATCTGCATCTGCCTATGTTGTGAGTTATTTCTCCCTTAATAAACTTCTGTTCGGCCTAATTGTTTAT
Source organism: Cricetiscus sungorus (assembly GCA_030556225.1). NCBI lineage: Eukaryota > Metazoa > Chordata > Mammalia > Rodentia > Cricetidae > Cricetiscus > Cricetiscus sungorus. The sequence continues at coordinate 16,082,297 of JANBXA010000729.1, forward strand.
CCTGATTCTTATTAAATCACAATAGACAGTGAGTGGGACTAAGCTATAAAACCACAAAGTGCACCTGCAGGAAGTGTGACTAGGTCCCTCTACAAAGCCCTGCCTCTTAAAGACACTGCAAGTAGCACTAGTAGCTGGGGATTAAAGTGTTCAGACAGGTGACAATGTGAAGCATGTTTCACATCCCAAGAACAATATTCTTTAGTTTCAGGCAAGTATATAAGTATGAGTATCCACCATGATATTAGCAGGCAGAGTCTTCACTGCCCTAAATAGCTCCCGTGCTCCTCCTGGTCATCCTTTTCCATCTTCTAATCTAAGATGCAGGCCATCTTGTGACTATGTGGTACACGGGTGCTTTTAGAAAGGAAGGTAATCAAAGAAACCAAAGAGACATTTATACATTTTCCCAGCTGGAAGAAGGAAAGCAGAATAGAAGGAGAAGGACTGTTCGCACTTTGCTCAGTGATGGAGAGGTCCTTCTGTATATATGTTTCTCTTATTGGTTGATGAATAAAACACTGGTCAGTAGACAGGTAGGAAGCATAGTCGGGGCTACAAGATGAGGAGACTTCTGGGGAGAGGGTACAGGGAGAAGCTACCAGAGCAGACGCCATGTAGCTGCTGAGGGAACAAGGTTCTCTGGTAAGATAGGACCATGTGGAACTACTTAGATTAATAGAAATGGGTTAATAACTAAGAGAGAGCAAGCCAATAAGAAGCCTAAGCCATCAGTTTAATAATTAATAATTATTATTTTATTAATAATTAAATTATATAATTTAATAATTAATATGTGTCTGTGTGTTTATTTGTGGCTAAATGGCTATGGGACCAGGCGGAACAGAAACAGTGTCTACACCTCAGAGGCTACAATTGAGAATTTCTCCATCCATCTGTGTCCCCTGTCAGACCTAAAGTAAGTATGAAGGAACATGGGACAGAATTGCAGTCCATTTCACATTTATTGTGGGATAGCCACAAGACAATAAATAATGTTTAGCTTCGTGGTCTTTTGTATTAACTTATTAGGGTGGTGTGTGGTGTCAGAATTTAACATGGAGTTTTAAACTATCCATCCAGGTTCCTCAGCAGCTAAGTGAGGCAGATCCTTATGGCAACTCTTGCAATATGCTATATTAGTCAGGGTTCTCTAAAGTAACAAAACTGATACAATGAGTAACACACACACACACACACACACACACACACACACACACACACACACACTCACTCACTCACATGGGATTCATTAGACTGGCTTGTAGGCTCTAGTCCGAGTAGTCTAACAATGATGGTCAAGAATCCAGTAATTGTTCGGTCCGGGAGACTGAATGTCTCAGCAGTCCCAATCAGATGCTGGAGTCCCCAGAAGTCCTAGAAAGCTAGTGTCTTCAGTCTATGTTGGAATCCTGAAAAAGTAGGTTCTAACACCAGTGAAAGAATGCCTCTGGAACAGAACATCAGTGAGAATGAAAGAAAGCAGGAGGAAGCAAAAGCTCCCCTCTTCCATGCCCTTTTATGTGGGCTGCCACCAGAAGGTGTGAAGTGGATTTAAGATGGGTCTTCCCACATCAAATAATCCCATTAAGACAACTTTCTCACAGGTGCATGCAGCCGCTTGGGTTTTAGCTGATTCCAGATGTGGTTAAGTTGACAACTGAGATTAGCTATCATAGGCACCTTCAGAATTCTTTAACTAGACCTGTAAGTTTCTTCCTTCTTTTTTTTTTTTTTTTCAGGAAAAACACTAGACAGAGATATATCTCTGTCTGCTATCCTAAATTTCTACATGGAAAGCTAAGAATACACAAGAGTGAGCCTGCCATCTTTCCCTAAGGGTAGCCTTAAACTGAGCATGCTCAGTAACATAACTCTTAAAGTGAGTGTGCTCAGGATTTTACCCACCCAGAAAGTATTTTTCTAAGTGAATGCTTACAGGATTTCTAAATAAAATCCTCAGAAAGGACACTGCTTTATAAATACTTCCCAAACTGGGTTCCCCTTACCTGCTGCAGTTAGTAAATCACATTTTGTAGCTGTTCTCTTTTGGCCTTGCATTTTAAAAAATGCAAATTTTTGAGTTGTGTGCTTACGTAATTTTGCCTATTCTATCTCAACACAGTTGCCAATAGCGGCAGGAGGAATCCAGCTTGCTCTTTAAATTCTCTCTCAGGAAGAAGGCATTTTATTTTCCAGTAGGAAGTGCTGCAAAAAAGGAGCAAGAATTCCCATTTATAGCTTCTATTTGTTACCCTGTGTTCACTGCAGAAGGGAGGCAGGCTGAGTTGATGCTGGGGCGACCAGCACAGGGTGGTCCCAAAGCAGAACAGGATCAGGAGTCCGTCCCAGAGATCCAGTGTTCTGGGGCACCCAAACCACCCTGAGAAGTGCAGCATCAAGAGAATTCAGACATAGCCAAGACCTGGAAACTGATTGAAAGCGGGAGACAGAGAGTGGACAGAAAGTTCGAGGATGCCCAAACAGGAATTCTGAGCATTTTTTTGCTGGCGGCAGGATCTGCAGCTCTGGTCCTACTTCCCGGTTGTCTGTAACCTTGCCCGGAAGCCACAATGAGGATGTGACTAACTGCGGCTCAGAGGAAGCCCTTGGTCACCGGTGGTTGTGCCACCTGAACTGGCCTGCTCATTGCCCTCCCAATGCTTCACTTCAGTTTCTGCCATATGTCTTTTGAGAAGCCCTGAGACAGGCTAGCAGATGGATGGCATTTCATCTCTAGGGACCTGTCGTACAGGGGCTTTGCCGTCTTTCTGTCTCTTAAGCTTTCACTTACAAATACTAATAAATTTCTTTCTAATGCTCTCTCTCTTTGGTCCCTGAATGTCACTCATTGAATGAATTCCTTAGATAAGGACCTAAAAGCCACTGGCTTGGAGTGACTTTGGTGACTGTCAAATTCTCTGAACTCTAGCTCTCCAAGCTAAGCTCACAAGACCAGAGCAGCTCTGAATTTTCCTTTGCCAATGTGGAACTGCCCTTAGTTGTTCTCTTAAGAGAGCCCTATTCCTCAGAAGAGGGTGCTGACAAGCACTAAGATTGTTGTCAGAGCTCCACGCAACTGAGCTTTGATACACTCATCCCAACAGGAAACTGAGGGCCGCTGAAGGCCAGTGGGGTGAAGGGGCAGAGCCATCACAGATGCTGCGACATATGAGGAAGCCAGTCACAGATCTGCCGGCACATGGCTGCTTGGGTGTCCCAGGAATTAGTTCAAGTCTTGATGGAATTCCTCTTCATTGTGGGTTTGACTCTTAGAAACTGCCCCTACTCGGGAAAGGACAAATTAATAAATAAAAAATGTCCTGTCTGATCCTACAGCTTCAAAGTCCTCTTTGCCTAAGCTGTATCAATACTATATATTTTGATTAAAAAAAAAAAATGAGAGCAGCCCATGTGAGTGCTTTGGAGAGGGAGTGACAAGGGGCAGTTCAATACCATCCTATGCATGTGTCCCTACAGAGCTTCATTCTGGTAGGTTCACACCTATCTTTTAGCTTTTCTTAATGGAACTGGCTCTTGCTCACAAGTTTGCCTTTGTTTATCAGTGAATAAGCACTTTTCAGCCTGCAGTCTATGTTGGGAAGCAAAACAGCTTCAGACCCAGAATAAATTGGTACAGTGCAATGTTTACATAATACCCACCCACCCACCAACCCACCCTGGTGCATACCCTGCCCCTCCTTCCATAAAGAACCACTGAAAAGGCTTCTTGCATTACTTGCTCTAAGCTGTCTTATGACACCCAATGAAGAAAACTACTTGTTTTAAAGAATCCCTTCTCCACGTTAATCTGAGAAGGCATTCTAAGTAAAAACCCTTTTGTATGTGTTTGCATTTAAATATTCATTTTCTTTCTCTGGAATGACTTTACCAATCCCATTGCACACATCCTGCCTCCATATGCCCTTTGCTTTCAAAGCACCAGGCATACAGCTGTTAGTTTTAATGTCTGTTTGTAAAAGTCAGCCCTAAAATTTTAAATACAATGGAATCCCTCCACATGGTGAGATCGCAGTTGTAAAGTGGCCCCTTTATAAATGCCAGGGAAATAATAGAATCTTCACTTCTTTTCTGAGTCTACTGCAACCCCGCAGCTGCTGCCTTGGTTACAGCCATGTGGCTTCTCAACAAGCTCTTAATTTGAATGGCCTGTTTGTGCTCTGCTTCCAGGAGGCAAGCCTAGGTATGATGTCCGATAACCACAGGAGATCGGGCCTTGATGAATGACTTTTTTCGCACAAAATCGGCTTTATGTGACTGGTTCTCGGCCCACTTAAGCACACAGGATGAATGATAAGGGATCCTGTTGGTGTGAAATAAATTGGATTCAGTATACTCTCACCACCTCCAGCAGAGACTGATTAGCCAATTCCAGAGATGGATGCCTCTGAGGTCACTCATCACACTGTCTGGTTTGTATTTCACCTATGGGACTCTACTCTTTTATCTTGAATGCATTTCTGAAAACATGTGAAAGGCGATTTAGAGAGGAGCTTAATTCTTTAAAAACAAAATAACTAAGTAGTATGAAACTGTGAGTTCAAAGCCAGCCTGGTCTAGAGAGCGAGTTTCAGGACATCCAAGGCTACACACAGAAACCCTGTTTTAAAAAAAAACAAACAAACAAACAAACAAACAACATTTAATTATTTCCTGCCACTTAGAACTCATCAACATTTCTCTAGAATCTTATTTTTTGTTCTTTAGTAGCACCAACATATTGTTAATTTCAATAAGAATCCATTGTGTATTGTGATTAGATACTTATGGCCCACTTTGTGGTTTATAACTATAAAGTGTTTAAGAAAGTAAAATTGGCTATTCCTACCTACCACTTGGTGGTTTCAAATTCGTTTTTACATAGGTACCATTTCAAAAACATGTGAAATTTTTAATGTGTGACACAAATTTAATAGCATAGTCAAATCATATGATGATACCAAAACTAAATTTCTGGGTCCCAATAACACAGCACATACTACAAGAAATGAAAGAGGTAGGACTCATTCTGCATGTGTATGTATGTACATGCATATGGTAGTCAGAGCTCACGTTCAGATGTAGATGTTTGGAAGTCATACACCCTATTTTTGATACAGGATCTCTCACTAACCTATGGCTTGCCAAGCAGAGTACATCAGCTTGTCTCTGCCTCTAATCCCCAGTGTTGGGATTACAAGTGCATTCCTGTGGATTCTAAGATCAAACTCAGACTCTCATTTTTTGCACCATAAACACTGTGCCCTCTGAGCTATTTCCCTTGCTCCATGGTTGTTCTTATCACTGCAGCAAAGTGAGGCTGGATAGAACACATCTGACCAGACTATTTCCAAATAGGATTTCCAAAAGATCAGAGTTAAGAACTGTATATTTGGAACTGTATATCTACATATCCACAGACATTTGACCAAATTTGTCATGCGATCCCTTTGGGCAAAGAAAATAATGTGTAATAATGACACGGTCTCTTACTAACCAAGAGCCTTCCCAAAAGGCGTTGACTAAGAGAGCATTACTTTAGTCCCTTGTAAAAGTAAAAAAATGACCATCCACTCAGCTTGGACTTCAGCCTTACAGTCATTTAAATGTTAGGCAAGGATACAGAGTACACATCATAATCAAATTTGTGAAGAGACCAAAAGCTTAAAAGACTAATTAACATATTTACTTTATGGTGAACAATCAAAATCTGAAAGCAATTGTCCCATTCTGTAGGCACTCAAAATGTGGATGTTCAGAAAAATGAATGAATGAGATAGGCTGGAACTGAGGACAAAATGAGGTTCAAGAAATATAAAAATAAAATGTCAAGTTCATGACTGGGAAGAGCTATTTTATCAGCTTTTAAAGACTATACAATGACCATGAATTCAATACAAGTCAGAAGTTCACCAATAGCCTTCAAAAGTGTAGCAGCTTATGCTTAGGTTACAGACATAGAATGCTAAGCCTCAAAACTAAAAACAATAAATAAACTTCATTTTATCCTGGCAGAGACCTTTCTATGGTATTATATTCAGTTCTGAGCATCCTGTTTTAAGAGGAGCCTTGAAGAATAACCATATCAAAAAAGATAACAAAGACGAATATCAGAAAAACACATTGTATAGGGGTTAAATAAAATAAATATGGTACTCCATGGAAAATCAAAATCCAAGTAGAATACTGTCTGTAGATGGCATAAGAGTTGATTTGTGGAAGAATAGGTAGACCTTGTTTTATAAGATTTATTCTATTTATGTGTTTATGAGTGTGTGTGCAAGTATGTGCACACATGTGTATATGAATGCATGTGGGTGCCTGTAGAAGCTACAAGAGAGGAGTCAGATCTCCTTAAGCTACTAAGCAAGTGGTTTGACTCAGTCTTAAGTTTTGTGGTTTGCAAAGTGAAGTTGCTGTTAACCCATACCCAGAGAGATTCTGATAGCTAAGTAAGAGAAGCTGTGCCTTGCAGATTCATAAACTGTGAAGTAGCTTTTAATAATTATCAAAGTGCTTTCACTTTTATGTTGTAAGGCTTTTACTTCTGCTCATTTCTTTTCACAGGACCTATCCATAGGATGTGCAGGGGCACAATGTAATGTGTATTTTACTGTGGGTCATTGCATATGCCTTTCAGAGCCCATCAGGGACAACAGACACTCACCAAAAGAGCTAAGTAATGATTGAGTAGATATAGTGGAACAAGGCTTTCTACACTTGCCAGAGCTAAGGAAATAGTGTGTGTGTGGGGAGAGGTGGAGATTACTGCAGGACCTATTCTATCTGGCTGGATAGAGCTAAAACAGAACAGCATAGTGTTGCTGTTTTCTCTGCAATGGTGATTGTCAGCCCTTATCTGTTCTTGACAACCAACTCCTTGGTTACCAACAGGTGCTGACACAGATGTCTACAGGGATGCTGTTCAGAGCATCCACTGAGAGGAAGCTCTCATCACAATGGGTAATTTTTTAGAGTCTTTGTGACTGCTTATACTTTTCTGAAGCAATAATAGTTTCTCCAAGGATTTTCTTTTTTCAATTTAAAAATTTCCCCTTTTACAAAACATATTGAATAAATATGCACCCAACTGCAACCCTGACTTCCAGTTGGCAATTGACACTTCTTTTTCAATTGACTTTGAACATTGGGTGTATTTAGAGGGATTGTAGCCTTGGTTAGTTGTCCATAATTGAGCTTACCATCTTAGCATATCCTCAAACCATTTCATCATCATTAGATCTCTTTCTGTAAAGTCAAATATTTGGCCTCTGTTTTCTCATTGAAACAAACTCTAATTACATGAACATAATTTTCCACCAGGACCCAGTGACCATATTCCTGTACCTTTCCCATTGCTTCTCTAGGTTAAAAAGTAAGAGTATGACTCTGATACAAGTCCAATGACAAAGGTTTGCCACCAATGTGTCAGCCTTCCAAAAGGATTTTGACAGCAGGTATCCAATGCAAGGGTTAAAATAAAAGGTAACTCTGTCTTTAAAAGAGAGATCAGCCTTGAGGAATATCCACCATTGAAAACAGCAGCGCCAGCTATGTTTGCTACTTTTCTGTTGCTGTGACCAAGGCAACTTATAAGAGAAAGCATTTGATTGGACTTATGGTCCAGAGGATTAGAGACCTTGGTGGCATGGTGACTGGAGGCAGCTGGGGAGGCATGTGAGAGCTCACAGTTAATCAGGAGGCAGAGAGCATACTAGGAATGACAAGAATCTTAAAAAAACCCCAAATCCCACCCCCTAGTGGCACATGTCCTGCAAAAAGCCCCACCTCCTAATCCTTAGCAAACTGTTCTATCAATAGAGGAGCAAGTATTCAAACATATGAACCTAAGGGGGCCATTCTCACTCAAGTAAATATGAGGTTGAAAACTGGGGAGGGGGATGAGAACAAGTTACTCACTGAATAAAAGGATATTTGACAGGGGAAAGACTATGACTTGGAAAAGAATAAAGCTGAAGAGTCACCCAAAAGAAGATTCCTGGAAGACAAAGGAAGAAGGAAAGGCAAAGAATTACCTCAGGTGATATTACATCACTTTTCCAAGTGGAAAATAAATGTATTCTCTCTTGTTTCTCTAGAAAGCCCCAGCAAAACGGATGCCACTTGTTGATGTGGATGAGGGACTTATGTGGAACTTGGGAAGGCCCTGAGTCTACTTACTGTCTAAGTAAAATGAAGAGAAAACCCTCACATTAGGGTTCCAGAGAAAAGGCTGTCTTTCTCTTCATGGAAAAATTAAAACATGAAATAAGACAGAAGTACAGTTCAGCTAAAGGACAGAATGAAGGCATAAAGAGGCGTGTAGATGTATTCTCCCTTTTATTTTCTTTACCCAAGTGATTGCTTTGGGGGCAATTCAGATGGCTGAGCCCATGTTCCTCCACCCCACCCCCAGCAATAAGCTAAGTAAGGAGGCAGGGTGGAGGGAGGAAAGGGGAGGAGGAACGGAAGTGTCTGAGCTACATTTATGATCTTAGTCTACATTACAGTGAGAATTTGGACATTAATGCCCCATCTGCTGAGAAAATCCACCAGAGATTTTCAGTTATTCTGAGTGATGATGGGACTCGGGTTTCCATTTCCCTCCAGCTGCAGATTAGGCCCCTGCTTCTAAGAGAAAAACCAGTGACTTCCGCTGGCTGTCTGGTGAACGAGTGCTCATTGTCTGAGAGCTGAGGATAAAAATTACACCCCTCACAGCAAGTCTCAGGGCACACACCTGTGCAGGACGGGGCCTCCTGAATGGGGTAATAGAGAGCTCTGCTCAGTTCCCACCACTGCCACGGGGTGACTAAATGGCCCTCACAGAATCGTTTCCTGTCTCGCTGTTACACTTCGTCCAACCTTAACACCAAGATCAATGTTTCTTCCTCCTGTCCCAGAGTGCACAGAAATCATCAGTCCTCCTCTTAAAGTTAACACTTTCTTCACTCTCCCTAGATGCCTTTCGTTTACTTTGTCCAAACGCACGGCTCTAGGGTTTCTCTGACATCATTCTATGGAAACCATGCTGCGGAAGGCCTCTATCTGTGCTCACACACACACACACACACACAATGTGCACACACCAACACCCACGGAAGCCAACATGAAGCTGCATCCCCCAAATCCCTGCTCTCTAAAGCAAGTAATAAGATTCTGGGACACAATACAGGCTGATTAAGATTTATTCGGGGTAGAATTCACTTATGCAAGAAACAGACGACCTCCACAGATCCCTGATCCAAGGATGTCCTCCAATCTTCTCTCTCTGACCCGGAAGTTAGAGAGAGCATCCGGGTTGGCACCCAGACCTGAACTCCACGGGCCACGCCCACCCCTGTCCCCAAGCCCCCCATTGGGCGTGGTCAGTACAACAGGTGTGGGCGGGGTTGGACATTTCACTACAGCTTCCCACATAAACCTTCACCCCATGCTCCCTATCCTCCATGAGTCTGTACACACCCTCATCCATACACCCTCATCCATACTCGCGCGCGCGCGCACACACACACACACACACACACACACACACACACACACACACACACACACACACACACACATGCATGCGCACATACTTTTAAACTATAATCTTAAGACAGTCAACAATTTCAGAACCTGCTTTCAGAGCATTTGTGTTGGACTGTTCTATGGCCACTTAAACATTGCTCATACATAACTAGGATCACATCCAAATCACAAATAAATTATCTCCCCTTCTTCTCCTTTCCAGTGTTACAGATTCTTTTAATGATATGAATCCCCCCCCCAAAAAAATCACCCCTTATATTTTGAATGCCCCTTGCCTTCCTCTACCTCATATATCCATTATTTTCTATTACACTATTCCCCTTTCTGTTCTAAGTCACTGTCATTCCACCCCTGTCATTTCTAATGTTTTCCTGACCCTCCAATCCATCATTCTCCCTTGACACTGAAGGCACAAGGGAGAAGGAATCTCTGGATTTAGTTGCTATGCTAGTGATGGTGGTGTGGTGCATATCCTTTAAGAAAAGATTTTAATTTTTTAACTGTGTGTTTGTATGTGTGTGCATGTGAGTGCAGTGCCTACGGAGACTACAAGAGGGCATAAGCTCCCCTTAACTGGAGTTACAGGTGGTTATGAGCTAGCCAATGTGAGTTCTGGGAGCCACACTCAAAATCCCAGGAAGAGCAGTATGCACTTAACCACTGAGCCATCTCTTCAGCCCTGTTGGTGCACATCTTTAAGGAAGGAAAAGGTGTGCATCAAATCTTTGTGCCCTGAATAAATTGTGACAAAGACATGAGGGACAGTCATCCAACTCTTGAACAAATTCAAGTTAGTGTTCCACTCTGCCCTTTTTCTAACTAGGCTCCTCAGTATCCCAGAACAACCTAATCCTTTGTCTTTCTCAATAATTTTTCTTCTTCTTTTTTTTAATCTCAGTCTCTTTATCTGAACTCCAGTTGCATTTTTTGAGTGTATCAAGCAGTGCTTGAGACTGATGTACAATTATTCCAGTTGAGTGTATTTGATCCCTTTCCCACTAGGAAAAGCTTCCTTACATTGCAATGCTCTCGAAACACTTAAAGGAAACACAACCAAATTATAAATAATGTAAGAATCATGCCTTGCAATTGTTTTGTAATCTCAACACCCTGTAAAAATATGCAAACAGTGGTGGCACACACTTTTAATTCTAGCACTTATGAGGCAGAAGCAGGTGGATCTCTATGAGTCTGAGGCCTAGATGTTTTAATCCTCAAGGTCAGATAACAGGAGGTTTGATCTAAGGTGCTGTTATTAGATGCTTTAAGAATTAAGAAATTAATTGCACCTGTCTCTTCCTTGTATCATTGGCAAGGAAGGCCTTTTGTGCCCCATAAGACCTTTGAGCAATAAACTTAGGGCAGATCCCAATATTCACTGGATGCCCTCCCAACATTATCTTCTGTCTCCAGCCTGTTTCTTTCCTCAGTCTACACTCTGCCTCTCAGATGCCAACCAGACTAGTCAGCTGGACTGAACACTGTACCTTCTGGCCAAGCCATGTGGGCTCACAATATTAACCAACCCAACTGAGAGCCCAGTACAGGAAATGCTGTGCTGCATAGCGACATATGTGGAGACACTGGTCAGAAAGTTGTACACAAAATAGAAGAGTACACAGTGCTAGACTATGGGGAGCAGAGGAAATCATGAGGAGCCAATGAAGCACTAAATGAATGTGTATTTCTATCAAGGACCAATGCCTCAGACTCATGGGAATTGGCAAATCTTTTCTTGGGAAATTAGCAAAAATATTCCTCTGGTCCATGTGCAGACATTAGCAGTGTGTACAAAAGCTAGCAACCCCAGCACCTCTCCCAAATTGTAACCTGAGACTGATCTACTGGTGTCCTCCATCAGAGTGAGGACAGCCCAGCTAATCACCAAATTTTCTGTATGTGTGTCTGTCCTGTCATTTCTTCAGTGTCTGTCATTTCTTCATTCTCTTGTTGCCCCCACCAGGTTTCCAGGACCAAGTCACACAGGAAGCAGTGTCAGACTGAAGTTATGAACTTGTGAGTCTTTCAAAGGAGATTTTTAAAGCCAGCATGAGAAGATGGTTCATTGGTTAAGAGCATATACTGCTCCTACAGAAGACCTTAGTTTTAGTTGCCAGCATTCACATCAGTTGGCTCATAACCACCTGTAACTCCAGTTCCAAAGATCCAACACCGTCTTCTGGTCTCCATGGACAACTACAATCATATGCACATACCCACAATCAGACACACAAACATGCTCATAATTAAAACAAAAGTAAAATATTTTTTTAAAGTAAAAATGAACAAATTTTGAAGTTAGGGTTTAAGAAATGGCTTGGTTGCTAAAGTGTTTACTTGAAAGCATGAAGATCTGAGTTCAAATCCCCAGCACCCATCTAACAAGCTAGGTGAGGAAACATGTGCTTGTGATCTCAGCACTGTAGATGCAGAGACAGGAGGATCCTTGGGACTTGCCGACCATGCTGTCTAGTTGATTCAGTGAGCTGCAGATCCTTTGAGAGTGGCCCTGTCTTAAAATATAATGTGGTCACAACAATGGCCAGCATGACCTGATAACCCTAGAGGTGCAATGATTGTGGCATGTATTCCTGTGTGGTAACCAACAGCTCTCTAATTGGTCTTAAGGTCTATCTGCTCAACAAGATGGAAATTGTGCCTGCTACTGGAAATCTAGCAAACTACCTGAGACTAGTGAATTCAAAGATCTTAGAGCAGAGCCTACAACTACCAATTTATTAAACCAGAATATTCCCTATTAACATTCTAAATACTTATTTTTATACCAACAGATAACTGTAGTTCTCAATCCTCATTTAAAAAACAAAACAAACACTTCTCTTTGCAACAGATGGAGACCATCATACAAAATACAAAATTGCAACTGATAAAAATGTAGAGAACAAGAGATTGTGTGATACTCGATCTCAAAAGACATATCTTTGTGGAAGAGAGAAAGAAAGATTGTAAGAGAGGAAAAAGAAATTTGCTATTAGCCTCCTAAAGTGGCTAAACCCATAAAGTCTCATCAACATGACTGCCTAAATAAGACAATGATGACACCAATGGGCATGCTAATGTGGAAGGGACAAATTTTGCAGGGCCTCAACACTAGACAATGTACTATGAGGGAGGATGAGAGTAGGAGAAATCATCTTCCTTAGGGAAGAGCCCGCCCCATTGGTTATTCAATACCAAGTGGTCAGCAGAAATAATATACACATGAGTAACATCATAGTGACTCAAAGGTTGAATTCATTTATTTTCAGGAGTCTCTCTCTCTCTTTCTCTCTCTCTCTCTGTGAGTGTGTGAGAGAGAAAGAGAGAGGGGAAGAGAGAGACAGAGAGAGAGAGAGAGAGAGAGAGAGAGAGAGAGAGAGAGAGAGAGAGAGAGAGAGAGAGAGAGAGAGAGGACAACTAAAGAAGAAGCCATGAATTTGAGATAGAAAGAAAGTGGCACATGGGAAGGGTTGAAATGAGGAAACAGAAGGAGGAAATGATACAATTATATTATTGTAGGTAATCAGGAGCTACACAACATGGATGCTTAGAACCAAACTCAAGTCCTCTGCAAGAGCAGTGTATGCTCTTGACTGCTGAGCCATCTCTCAAGCCTGGCCAAAAAAAAAAAAAAAAAAAAATTAAATATATGACATCATGAAAGAATTAGTGGTAGAAAAAAGTAGAAAAAAGTCAGTGATATGTTCATGACCAATAGGGAGCCAGGGAGGTGGCATATAACCAGCAAAGGAAAGTAAGAAGCAACTGGTAAGATCAGAAGAAAACATGTGCATGATGATTTAATGAACTAAACAACACTGAATGAATATATGAATGTACTTATTTCGTAAGTGAAATAATGATGAAAGAGCAATGAATTAGGCTTCAATTATAAGTTTAATAGTCACATCTCATAGGACCACAAACAGAAGGAAATCCACTGTAAAAAGGCAGCCACATTTTATCTGGAAGGCAGTGAACTAAGGGCAACACTGCCCATTAAATAAGTCATGAAGAGAACTATCACCTGCCCTTTAAACAGGAATGAAAATAAAATCGAAAAAGGTTCACTTATCTACCTGGAGAAGTAAGTCAGATTAAACATTTAAATGAATTTTATCTTTCTAGGAGAACCCACTTGCTTCTTAAAGGATCTCTAATGTCACTTTTCTTTTGCTCCTCAGACAAATGTGTTTTTAAATACTCCTGTCTTCTGCGGCCAGACCTTTTCTGTAATAAAGTCTTTCCAGGCATACAGTCTGCTCTAAATGCAACACCTCATTGCTAGGCATCCCTCCTTCCTCTAGCCCCAATAAAAGGCAGCCAAGTGCTGGGAATCCACTGTTAGCAGAAACCTGCTGCTTTGCTCCTTCCTAGTGGGCCATAAGGAAATATCTTCTTATGTCAGTAATTTTGATAGCAGAGATTAGATAGCAGCAAATATTTCTGCAAAAGCAGTAACTGTTTTGAGCTTTGTGAGCCACACAGTTTTTCTCACACTCAGCTTTATTCCTGGAGCTTGAGAGCAGCTGCAGACCTGTAAACAAGGGAGCCCAGTGACGTTCAGATAAAACTTTACTTACAAAAGGAGGGAGGAGGGGAACTGAAGTTGGTATGTAAAATGAAAAGAACAAAACAAAACAAAACATTTAAATAAATAAAAAATGTGTAAAGGACCCTTCATTTACAAAAGCAGGCCATGCACAAGATTGGGCTCTGTTTCTGGAGCATTATTTTTCAATTATTCTAACCCTTGATTGCTTATTAATGCCCCAGAAACAATTTTAATACCCAAGAGAGGATTTGATGACAAAGTTAAGTGATATTGCTAACCGAGCATGTGCAAAATCCTGGGTTGGGTACCCAGTAATGAAGAAGGGAAACAAAACAACCAACTTGGATATTATGAGCTCCAAACATAAGGAAATAAAAGTGGGTAGTTCTAGGTTATAGCCATAATACAGGATATTCCTTAATAAAGATGACCCTTGTTTAAATGTTAAACAGCCATGTTAGGAAAGGCTTCTCAAACCAGTAGATACTCTATTCTCAAGGGCTCCTTTGAGTAAATTATAGAACCGAACTAGCAAACAATAAAATGGAAAAAAAAATCACATCACCTGTTATGTAATATCAGAAAGTCTCACTCCATTACATGGATATTTCTTCAGCGTGCAATGTATTTTCTTGGCATTAATCTGCAAAGGCTGCGAGGGGAAAAATGTTTGAATTTGAATTTGATGTCCTCCTTGCCTTTGTCATTACATTTCTTAAGTAAAGCCCTGCTGCTCAAAAGTATACTCCATTTAATTTAGTCACGGTTTAATGTAACCTTCCCCTTAATAATAGCTGTGGAGGACTTCACATACTCCTTTCAACATCACTTTCAAGATGAAGATTCAAAGAAAGATTTTTCTGCCAATGGTGGTTTTGATACAAAGAGCCCATTAGAAAACTTGAAATGTGTAAATTACACAGAAGGCTCTAAGATGAGGCTTAAATTGTCGGGGTGATGTACCTTCCCCGAGAAGGTTAATGGAGAGACGGGTACTTGTTTCAACAAAGGATTGAAAATAATGCCCAGAAAATCACCCTCATCATCAAAAGATGGATTGCTTTGATTGCAGACGTGTGTTATGGTATGTATAGCTAGAAACCCATGTTATTCTTCCTTTATGCTTTTCCCGTGGCAAAGACAGCATTAAAATGCAGCCCTGAATACATCCACAATGTCCCCAGCACACTAACTCACCTGCCTCGACTCATGATAGATGTGGTAACGATTGCTCTCGCGATGCCTGCGGAGTATTCTATCAATATTTTATTGTAAGTTATCATCTCATACAGCCTACACTTTAGAGTGTGTAGACAAAATGGGGCCAGAGGTTAGCAAATGAAAGCAGTGGTTAAATCTAAAATACCAATTTTGACTGTGGTTTTCCTTCCTCTTCTCCATTAAAAATTGTTTGCCACAGTCTCACCAGTACTCTACATTTTTCATCTTGAAATCTCTGCTACCCTGTTTCTTAATACTTGCTAGAGTTCTTTACAAATCTTGAGTAATATTGCTTTCATATGGATGACTGTGTACAAATATGGCCCTACACCTCTTTGTCAGAGCCATGGCACTCATTTACATGTATAGGAAAGCTGAAGAGTAAAGTGCTGTGTTTTTTGATTTTTTGTTTTGTTTTTGGAAAATTTTATACATGAAATATCAGATATTATTTCTTCATCCTAAGATAAATAATAGAATCAAATACTTAAAAAAAAAAAGAGAAATGTGTAGAGGTAAGTGCATGTAAGTTCAAGTGCCCTTGGAAACCAGCAGTGTTGGATCCCCTAGAGCTGGAGTTCCAGGCAGCTGTGAGACACCTAGTGTGGATCCTGGGACCCAAACTTGGGTCTTCTAGAGAAATCAGCAAGCACTCTTAACTATTGAGCCATCTCTTCAGGCCACAAGAACTCAAACACTTTTGAACAATATTATTTGTGATTTTAGGATCAAAGCCAGGGTACTGCAGTACCAACAGGCTACACATTTGTTTCCTGTATGCCAATTAAATTGGTAGTTGAGAAAAGATATTGTTCAATGTGTCCACAAAATAAGGAGGAAAAGTAAAGAAATTTATGCCCAAGTCCATCTTCAGGGTACTGAACTGAGGTGTAGGTTTTAATAAAGGAAAAGAATCATGCCTAATTAAGCAGCCCTGATCCTTATATGGTTCCCAGTCATTGACACATTTTTTTGCATCTGTTTTTTCTACAAAGTGATACAGTTAAGATGTGAGAACTGTTGAAATCTCTTCATGGGAGGGCAGTTCATACTCGGGCTGGTACCAAGACTTCATCCATTCATTTCCCCACCATGAGATTCCTGGGGGTATTTTAATTAGTTGGGATCTGTGGTTGTAATAGTCTGATAGCCATATGGAGAGAGGTACAAGTGTCTGTATTGTCTCTTCTCCCGAAAGGAGATTACAATAGAATTAAATCTACATGTAAAAGGCTGGCCTAGAGTTGACCAAATCACATCATGACTTATGGTTAATTAGAACTTTAGGCAGAGCTCTCATCCTTTAGAAGTAGGTGAGACCTTCATGGGGCACACAGACTCAGTGGTATTATGCTATACTTGATCTGATCTAGTGGTTTCCACCAATGTATTTTAAAGATGTTATGATTTTTGACTGTGCTGGCTAGTGTTTTTTCAGCTTGACTCAAGTTAGAGTCATTTGGGAAGAGGCAACATTCACTGAGAAAATTCCCCTACTAGTCTGGTCTGTGTGGGTATTGACTAATGGTGGATGTGGCAGGATCTCACTCACTGTAGGCAGTGGAATCCCCAGGAAAATAGTCCTGGATTGTACATGAAAGTAGACTGAAAGGCTGGAGAGACAGCTCATTAGTTAAGTGTACTGGCTGTTCCTCCAGAGGACATAGATTTAATTCCCAGCATATGGCAGCTCACAACTGTCCCATTCATCTGTTGATGAACACTCAGGCTAATTGCATAACTGGTATGCTGTGGTATGCTGACCTAATTTTCTTTGTGTATATTTCCAGGAGTATAAATGTATCTTGAGGTGCTCTATATTTTTCTGGAGGAGGTTTCATAATGATTTCCATAGTGAGTAGACTAATGTACATCCCCAATAATGGTACTTGTAGGTTTTATTTGTTTGTTTGGGGTTTTTTTTTGCCTACCAATAGTCATTTTTTAAAAATGAAAAGAACTTAAGGTATCTTGAATTATCATTTGACTTCAAATTATCTTTCAAAGCTGCTGTAATGAAAACAGTATGGATTTGGCATTAGAAACATGCATGCACAATGATGAAATAGAAGAAAAGGCCTGGAATTAGATCTACACACATAGGATCAATGGTTATTTAACAAATGTGCCAAGAATACAATCCAAAACACAATTTCTTCAATGACAATTGTCTAGAAAACTGTATATACACAATTAAAGGAATAAAACTAGGTACTGAGTGTAAAAAAAATAATGCCCCAAAATGAACTAAAACCTTGATATAAGGCTTGAAAATAATAAAACTTGTAGTAGAGAACAAATATCACTCTGATAGAAAACAAAGGAAAGATGCTTCTTAACATATGTTATTATTACTAAGATTTGTTCTTAATTATATGTACTTATGCACATGAATGCAGGGGTCCACAGAAGCCAGAAGAGGAGGGTATGAGATCTCTGGAGCTGGAGTTCTGGGCAGCTGTGAGCAACATATGCTTTAAACCAAAGATCCACCTCTCCAGTTCCCAACGTTTATCATTGTCAACGTTATTTACCAGTAATAATACTGACATTGTTCTGGGTTATGATGCTTTGAATCTAACTCCAGAAGCACTTAAACAGAAAGAATTAAAACAAATGACTTAGATTACACAGGACTGAAATGTGTTTGGAGGCTTGGAGAAATGGCTCAGCAGTTAAGAGCACTTGTTGCTCTTGAAGAGGACTCAGTTTTGACTCCTAGTACCCACATTGTGGCTCACAACTACCTGTAACTCCAGTTTCAGGAATCTGACATCTTCAGGCCTCTGAAGGCAAACACACACACACACACACACACACACACACACACACACTATGCACATACACACAGGCAGGCAAAATGCTCACACGTATAGAATAAAGATAAAATAAAATGTGTCTGCACAGCAAAGGAAGCAAACAATAGAATGAAATGACATAAATAATTGGGTGGGGAAAACACTTGCAAACTTAAGCCTGGTTAAGCCTGTTAAGAGGCAATATCTAAGTCTTAAAAGACTCAAATTAACCACCAGAAAGCAAATAACACAACTCAGAAGCAGGCAAAGGGCCTAAAGAGACATAAAAACTGCCAACACACGTGTAATAGATACTAACACCAGAGAGGGAGCAAATGCAAATCAGGACCTTGAGGAGGTATCACTTCATGTGCATTGGAAGTGTTATTCTTGCAATGGTAAAAGACAAATAGTGTTATTGGGGACATAAATTGGTATAGCCATTATGGGGAAAATATGGCATTTTTCAAGACAATATTATTAATGCAGAATTACCGTATGATGCAGCAATCCATGCTATGTCGATGATGCATTCAGTAGTCTTTATCATTATAGCATTAATTACAATGGCTACCATATGAAATCAGTTCTGTGTCTATCAACAAATGAAGAGATTAAAATATACTTCATTAGGTAGAGGAGATGACCTAGTGTGTAAGCCTGACAACCTGGAATTGAACCTCCCAGACCCATGCAAAGAAGTCAGAAATGGTGGCAAACAACTAGAATGCCAGAATTCCACTAGTGAGATGGGAAGTAGAGAGGAGCACCAGCCAGAAGTTTGGAAGACAGCTAAACAGGAGTACAGGCACAGAGGCAGAAAAGAGGAGAGAGGTGGAAAGCAAGGAAATATCCCCCAAAACTGTACTCTACCAAAAGCATGCTCTCACACTCATACGCAATACACATATACACACATAAATGACTTTGAATGTGATTTGATTATTACAAAATAACTACACACTATATATATATATATAATAACAGTATTATTCAGTCATGTGTGTGTGTGTGTGTGTGTGTGTGTGTGTGTGTGTGTGTTCTTGTCTTTGTGGGTGTATTTGTATACAAGTATACATGCAAGTGTGTGTGTGTGTGCATGCAGAAGCCACAGGACAATCTCAAGTATGAGTTCTTAGGAGCTACTCCTCTTGTTTGGTGAGACATGTTTTCTCTCTGGCCGAGAGCTCATCAAGTGGACTAGGCCTACTAGTCTTCAAGCTCCAGTGTTACCTTTCTCTGCGCCACCCCCCCCCAGCACTAAAGTTCCAAGTGTGCACTACCATGCTTGACTTCATCACCTTCAAAAACATGGATGAATGTGGAGAAAGTTCTAAGTGACACAGAAAGTGACACTATATTTCTCACTTGTGGTTGGAATCTGAAATACCAAGACCCATGCTAGCAGAATAAGGAGTAGAGGTTGCAGACAGCTATCCTTGGAGAATGTTTAAAGAAATCCAAATTTGGAGGAAATATCTGGATCATTTCAGAGTGACAAAGGTACTGGAAGCTTTAAGTCCACACACAAAGTGTGTCCTCCCAGCCTCAAAGTAGACTTTATTTCTCAACCAGCAGGGATGGAATCGTTCACTACCAGGCAAAATTAAGATACTGGGAGAAAAGCACATAGCATGTAGACCATGGCTTGCACTACATTAGGGCAGACGTTCTAGCACATGGCTAAATTTATCTTAAGTTCTTGCAAGTGTCTTGAAGTTTGTAGTCTGAAAAATGGCACAAAATTGCTTTGTACCCTGAGAGCATTACTGACAATTCATTACTTAAATAGCCTCCTCCATTTCACAGATTACACTCCATCTAAGTCCTCCATTCTGTATAACAACCTGTCTTGACCGGCTTTTATCTCATCGAAGTGTCAGCATCAGGGCTTACAGCAACTGGGCTACGGACAGAATGGAAAAAGACATTCAAACTCAGGAGTTGAAGGCATGCTGGCTACAAATCTTCAGATTAGTCACTGCAAAGGAAAAGCCCATCTTCCTAATGTTACCAATGGGGGCTTTGTAATTTGGGTTATCTATGTGAATCTCTGAGGACCTGTGGAGAATGAGGGCATTTATTTACATGGTGCCTTTTTACTGTCATAAGTAGCAGAGCATTTAAATGGTGTATATGTCTCCCTAGGCACAAGGTAACAATCATCCAATATGCTTATGTATTAGCACTGCGAATTGTACCAGTGGGCAATGTATTCATGAATGGTTTAAATGGATATGAGCAAAAATAATAGAATACAAGTTTGGTCTGAATCAAAACTTAAACACAAATTTAACATGGTATCCCTCACTGCATCCTGCAATGTGTGTGCCCCACCATGAAAACTAATAGCTTTGCCCAGAGGAAAGCTATTTCCCCAGATGTCTAAATAATCAAATGAATGGGCTGCTAAATCTATTCATCCACCTGTAAGAAAATAACAACTCCTTCCCTGGAGATGTGTATAACTTGGTGTGGGAGCCACACAAGTAAACCAATGGTGAAAATGAACTGGAGAGATTATATTTAGTGCTGGAGAGATGGCTCAATGGTTAAGAGCCCTTGCTATTCTTTCAGCTTAGAATTGCCTGTGACTCCAGCTCCAGGGACCACAACACCTTCTCTGGCTCCCACAGATACTTACACACAAATAAAAATAATAAAGTGAAACTTCCAGAAAAAGATTATATTGACAAGAATTCCCTCATTTTAATATTGTTTCATATTAATATACATTGACACTATGAGAAAACTTGATGAAACATTCATAGGACTTTCCCATAAATTCTTTTGTGAAATTTCCTGTGAGTCTCAGATTGTTTCAAAACAAAATACTTGTTTTCTCTTTTTGTACATAGAGAAGTGCTATTTAAGTTAGACTTATAGCACAGTGAGTTGATTAGCATATACACTCTGAAGTAGTTGCCATAATAGTCAATTAACATATTCTTAAATGTACCCATGTTTGTATATATAGGTATGTGTAAGTGAAATAATGCATTCTATATTGTAGAACATACTCCCAAAAAGGCATTTTTAAAGGACAAAATTTGCATCAATGATTACAACAACAATAGATTCAGCAGGTTGCATATATACATTTATATGTATGCAACACAAAGAAAAAGAGACTATTAACTTGAGGGGTCATGGGAGGAGTTTGAGAGAGGGGAGCTAAGGGTATCTGGGGGAAGGAAAAGAAGAGGGGAATGATGTAATTCCATTTCAATTAAAAATATTAAAACAAAACGACTTAATAAATTCTTCCTACAACCTGATACATGAAGGTCTTCTGATGTCATAGTAAATCTGAAGAGCTTAATTTACCTAAAAAAAAAAAAAGTCCTGTTCTTTAGCCACGTTGAAATATCCAAGTCTGGCCTTGCAGAATACCCTTAGGTCTTTGCAGTCATTCCCCTAAAGGGAGACGTAGAATCTCCACCTTCCCTTTACTCCTGTTCCAATGTTCCCAGAGGTCCAAAGCAACAGCATCAGTCAGTCATAGACTAGAACTGTAAGCCAAAGTAAACATTTTCTCTTCGTAAGTTAATTATCTTTGGTATTTTGGTATAGTGATGGAAAGCTAACAGGATTTTCCTTCAATTTAATGAAAACATAAAGTCCAATAGATGTATCCACTTGCAGTTTATGAAGTAGGACTCTTAGTCATAAAAGGGTAATATAAAGCAAGAACAGCCAGCCACACAGAATGAAACACAAAGGAACCTTAGAACATATGCTCTGCTCTTGAAGGAAAGGGAAAATTGTTACCAGTAAGGGCAAGGATAATATTTACACAACACAATGTTTGGCTTCATGCCTTTTTTGTCTATAAAATGCAGTGATCTGCGAAAAAAAATCATTTAAAAACATGAAAATCTAATTCAGAGATCAGACGACCACTATAGCTCTGGCATCCAATGAGAAGTTGGTTTGCTCTTCTTATTTCAAAACAAACAAACAAAAACAAAACAAACTTACAAAAGCTGCCTGAAGAAGGAAGGTTTTGTTCATTGTTCCACAGCGCCTGGAAAGTCATGGTGAGGAGTATGAGTTATAACACAACTACAGTTAAGAATCCAAGAGTAATGAATGTTGCTGGTCAACTTGCTTCCTTATTTTTATTCAGACAAGGTTCCAGCACATGGAATGGTGTCACTCAATCTTAGGGTGAGTCTTCAAATCTTAACTAACCCAACCTAGATAAATCCCTCACAGACACAGACCCAAGTTTGTCTCCAAGTTGATTCTAGATCCTGTCAAGTTGAAAATCAATATTGACTTCTTTACCTGGGTGGCATTTGCCTTGATTCTATTCACTTAGTGACAATCCATTCCTGTCTATAGTGTTACACATTGTTATAAATGCTTGTAATATATCAACAGAACTAGTTTGGAAAATGGTTATTTACAGGTAATTTGATGAGTCCTCTTGTTACAGGACTCATAAGTGCCTCGAGGTGGCCATGATGTTCAGAAATTAAGATTATTGTGGTTCTCTCCTCAAAGTGATCAGAGGTAGTAGAAACCCTCAGAACCTAGATTGTTTGGGGATGATGGAATGTCCCATGATATGAGGAACTTACTCTCAGAGTGATCTCTAGTCTTAGAGATGAGAGACAGGATGACTCAGTGACAAAGAGGTTATGGAGTTTGGGTCTGGAATGATCCCAAAGGCCCATATGTTAAAGGTTTGGTACCCAGTTGGTGGTGCTTATGGGAAGCTAGTAGTTCTTTTAGGAAGTAGAGTTGATAGAGAGGCCTCTGGTCACTGGAAATGTGTTCTTGAAGGTAACTATCGATCCCAGATCTTTACTCTCTATCCTACTTCCTTCCACAAGTTAAAGATAGTCTCATGCCACATTTCCCATTACACCATGGTCTCCCTGCACAGACCTAAGAATGGCAGAACAAACTGACTGTAGACTGAAAACTCTAAAACTAGGAGACGAATCTTTTCTCTATTTAAGTTCATTTTTTTTGTTTGTCATTTCACTTCATTCGTTTATTTTCATTGTCTATTTGGGTGTTTTGTTATAGCAACAGAAAGCTAACTAACATGGAGCAATTCCAAAGAAAAGGACACTCAAGCAGGCCAGTACCATGAAAAATCATTTCCTGATTTAGTGCCAGGAAATTGTCTTAATCTTGAGTTAACATGGATAAACTGAGAGGAACTTTCAGGAAACTGACCCTTGACTCCTGAAAGAATCTTATGTCAGCAAATACTTGTAGTGGGATATTTACTTTATCTGCTTCTGTGGCACTGACCACACCCATTGTGGGGCGGAGCCAGGGGCAGACATGATCCATGGAACTAGGTCTGAGGAGGAGCGGGGAGGCTCTCTTGCTGGCGGTATGCGGAGAGAGAAGCATCCGGTTCCAACTGCTGTGTTCATCTGTCTGTGTTGTGAGTTGTTTCTCCCTGAATAAACATCTATTGGGGCTGTTTGTTTATCCTGATCCTTATTAAACTGCAATAAATACTGTTTCTTCAGTGGCCGGGACTAGCTTAAGCAACATATGGTCAAGATCAAGCCAGCCAAAATCCCAGTATGGGGAGGGAAAGGGCTCATGAAGCCCCATCCCTAGCTGAGGTGTTATTGACAAGTGATGGCTGCTAAGGGAGAGAGGGTCACTTTTCTTCAGAGATACTGGTCCAGAAAGGCTACCCATGCTCCACTAGATGGTACCATGCAACATACATATAGATAGCTCTAAATGGACACATTGGCTATTTAAAAAGAAACAGAGCACATGAAGTTGGGAGAAGAAAGTGGTGGGGGAGAGGGAAAAAATTGAAGGCAAGGGGAGTGAGGGAGTATTTGATCAAAACATATTATACACTTGTATGAATACAAAGCAATTTTTAAAAATTTTTATTACTATAACCCTCCCTTAAGAAGTAGGGCTTGAAATGTCTCTTCCTGTGTTAGATATTTTTTAACTCTGACCAACTTTCCACCAACATTTCAAACTCAAAATACACATGCATGCACATATGTAAAGAGAACTCTTTATTTCAAAACCTTTACCATCGTCATTTCAGGAGGCCCATTTCCTCTGTGAAACTTCCATTTCCTCAACATGAAATTTAAGATGAGTCATCCCTATTTTCACTCCATCTTACCCATTTCTTACTGAAGACCTTTAGCCTCCTGGGACAGAAGTCTTTGTCTGCTGTCTCCGTGTGCATGCTTATCCTTCTCATTTTCCTCTTTGGTTTATAATATTTTCTTCTAAATGTAACAGAGAGGACAAAATTGTCTATAATCTTGGGATGAATCATTCATTCATTCTCTTTGTGTACTTCCCTCAAAAGCCATATCCTATAGTATATGTCCAGGTAATATATTCCCTCTCAAAGCCCACGTGAACATATTCATCTTTCTTTTGTTTTTCTATTCATTCATTTGTTTTACTTCCCAGCTGCCCCTTCCTCCCTCCCCCAGTCCCTCTCTCCCATTTCCCCTTCCCACCCCTAATCCCCTCCTCTTCCATCTCCATCCAGGAAAGGGCAGGTCTTCTATGAGTATCAATAAAACACGGCACATCAAGTTGCAGTAACACTAAGCACCTCCCCCTGTATTAAAGATGGCCTAGGTGACCTGTATGAAAAGTAGGGTCCCAAAAGCCAATGAAAGTGTCAAAGACAGCTCTTTTTCCCACTGTTAGGAGTCCCATAAGAGGACCAAGTTACATAACGGTGGTACATTTACATAATGGAGTATTACTTGGCTGTTAAAAACAAAGGCGCCAGGAAATTTAAAGGCAAATGAATAGAACTAGAAAAAAAATCATCCTGAGTGAGGTAACCCAGATTGAGATATTAGCTCTAAAATAAAAAATAATTATCCTACAATCCAAAGATCCAGAAAGACTAGGTAACAAGGAGAGTTCATGGGGGAAACACACAGATCTCCTTGGGAAGGGGAAATAGAAGAGATTTTGTGAATAGACAATGCTTACTTTTAAGAGACTCCTTCCCTTCTGGGGCTCAAGTAGAAAGCTATTTAAAAAATATTTCTATATTTTGAGGCAGCACAGAGGGGACCAAGGAGGCTCTACTTCTGCTCTTTTCATTGCTGTAATAAAATATCTGACAAAAGCAATTTAATGGACATTCAGTGCACAACAACAGGGAAGACATGACAGCGAGCATGGGAGGTAGCTGGTCTGGTTGTATCCATACATATGAAGTATGGAACAGACAGGAAATAGAGCCTGGATATTAAACATCAAGACCCTCCCCCAGTGACACACTTCCTCCAATGAAGTTCCATATCCTAAGGTTTCCACAGCTCTCCCACACAGTACCACAGGTGAGGGCCAAGTGTTCAAACAAATGAGGCTGTGGGAGAAATTTCAGACCCAAATTATGACAAACCATCTTTGTTATGTTCCTAACATTGGGAAGCTAACTGTTAATTACTCACTTACAATACATAGGCTTTTCCAAGCTCCCTTTCATCAATCCCTTTGGCATTCCCCTCTTTGTAGAAATACTGAGTTCTTCACACCATCAACTTCACTAGCAATCCTTCACATACGTGTGTGTTCGACATGCATAAACATTAAATGACATAGGAAGCATTAAGAAACTAACAATTCCCTCTGCCCTCTTCCTGAAGACACAGTGCATCCATGCAAGCCCAGTCCCCTTCTAGATCTGCTGCTTCCTCTCTTGCTTTCCAGTTCCTCTCCCTTAATCCTTCCCCATCCTATGTCTCTTTGCTCTTTCCTGAGTCTAAACTCCATTCCACCACAATAACTAAAGCAACCCCTCCATCTACAAATCTTCATTTCTCATCAGTTGCTGCAGTAGGTGTCTAAGGCCAGCTAAAACAGTAGAATGTCTTCTCTCACTGTTCTAGGGGCAGGAAGACTAGGCTCAAGGTCTCAGCCTACAGCCTCTTTCTGAGTGCAAGGGAGATCTTGACATTTCTCACTCCTACCTTCAGGTGGAGTTCACAATCTTTGGCCTTTGTCATTTTTATAGCTGAGTAGTTCTGGTCTGTCTCTCTTCATATGACAGTCTCCCATGTATCTCTTCTCTTTTTGTAATCAGGACACCATTGACTAGACTAAGGTATACACTACTTCAATAAATCTCTTCTTAAGTAATAACTGCAAAGATACTACATCCAATAAGATCACATTCCGAGTTCCCAGATGGGACACTACTCAAGTCAGCACAGTAACAAAAGAGTAAGTCCTTTTTAGCTGTGGGGATCAGAAAAACACAAATGTGGAAAGAAATGACATAGTCAAGAACTTTAAGAAACTGCTTCACAGTCCCCTGCCTGTCCCCAGTTGCCTGCCAGCCTTATTTCTGCCTTTTGTCCTTTATCCCAACGATGCATTTACAAATATACATAGGAATAATGATACACCTGCTGTCTTCTTTGTAGTCCCAAAGGAAGCAAGTCTCCATGTCAACTCTATAAGCAGACAGAAGACTTGGAGTAAACTATACAGGGGAGTGACAACTAATGCCCTGTGGTGCAGAGGCCTTTGATAAAGGAGGGATTTTTCCCTTCTATACAGTTTGCTCTCCATACTTTACACACAAGTATGTATTTCTCATACCTATAATCTGAAAGCATGGCTGGATCCCAGACAATAAATCTGTTTCCATACAAATGTTAATGTGTGGCCTAAAGAAACTGGAGGAGTGCATATGGCCTAGTCTTTATGGTCTTTTCTGTAAATGTTAGCTACTGTTCATAGAAGCTGCTAGGTGCAGATTTAAGCCACCAAAGAATTTAAGTATTATGTGGGACCAGAAGAAGCTAATGGGGTTGAAGAAACTGACCAATGAATACAAAAGAGGGTAGCTGAAACCTACTCTGGAAAGACAAGGGCCCTTAATATGTCAATCCTGCTGAGCCACATCCACAGGGCAGGAGCCAGGGTTGAAGCCAGTCTGGGTCTGGTGTTTTCTACCTCCAACAATGGCGTGTTGACATAGCCCTAATGGGGCATTTTCTGCCTTCAAGATTGAATGTACACATGTATATGCATGAATGTACAGTAATTATGAGTATTATGTGTGCTTGTGTATAGCCACTGGTGAGTGTGCATGTGGTACTGGCCCTAGGGATTTTTTTTCTCTCTTCTGTGTCATAGCCACAATTCTCAAGCAATGATGACACTGCTCATTTGGAAGGGTCCCAGCTGGTTCCTGACAGCTGTCATCCTAACAAGATTGTTATCTGGGCAGCCTTGGCCCATATGAGCTCAAGGTCAAGGAGCAATCCTGCTCGGAACTTTCCCAGAGAATGGGATGCTTAAAACAGTTTAAAAATTTAAACACAGCATACTGGTAAGTGCATAGATTTATAATCTGTCGTATCTGAGTTTGGAAGGCATTCCCACCATTCATTAGCAGCAAGAACTGAGGTCACTCAGTTAACCTTTCCCCTATCCAGTTTCCCTATCCATAAAAATGGCAATAACGATACTTATCTAATAGAGTTATTGTGGAAATGAACAGAGGTTAGATCAAATAACTAAGCTGGGAAATAGTCACGTAGGTGGCACGACAAACAGTAGGATCAGTATTCAGAGAGTTTCTGCTTTGACATGCCACCTGTGCTTTGACAAGACCTTCTCATAATGAAATTGACAGCCTATGCACCCCACTACGTGCCTGAGAGAGTAACGAGGCTTTTTCCAGGCTCTGAGGTCACCTCGCCCTCCCTTTTGTTACTTCTATCAGGGTCTCCAGGAAATCACAGTGCCACAGAACAGAATCTGCAGGAAGACTCGTACTCTTAAGGTTCTGAGTTTCCAGAGCAAAAAGATGGGGATTGGGGAATCACTTTTCCTTATTTTGTGTTGATGGAATTGTATCCCTTATACTCAGGGGGGAACTCCTTCCAGACACCTGCACCAGGGCTTGTGACCCGGAAGAGAGCAGAAAGTTGTCTATCATCTCCTTCAGAATGCCTCGGGGTTTAGCAGAGCAAGTAGTGCAGTACAGAGCCAGGATCTGAATGACGGTTATTAACAGCAAGGAAAATGCTGGTTACCCTGTGCTCTATGTTGTATGTCAAGCCCTGTCTTTAACCCCTCAAAAATGGTCACCTGTAGTACTCCAAGGAGCCCATGGTGGAAACTGATGCTGTGTTGACATAACCCCAAACAGGGCACCTTCTGTTTGCAAACTTGTGTGTATTTGAGAGAGTGTATGTGTGCTTATGTGTAAGTATGAGTGTATGTGTCTGTGCACATATTACAGCCAAAACCTTGGAGGCAGAGAAGTCTAAAGTCAAGAAGACATCATGCTGGTCCTCTCTGACTGCAAGGGAAACCTACCCATACCTTTCTCTTACCTATCAGGTGGCCTTTGTGTGTTTGTAGTTACATCAATCTGTCCATCTTTACATGACTGTCCCTCTGTGTCTCTTCTCTTCTTATAAGGATACTACTTACTGGATGAAGGTCCAAACTGCTTCATCATGACTTCCTCTTGAAGTCAACTGAAAAGACCCTCTTTCCAAATAAGATCACATCCTGAGGTCCCAAAACAGAACAGTAGTCAATGCAATACAGTTGACAAATGGCAAGTTCTTTTTATCTGTGTGGGCCAGAGAAGCATGGATATGCAAAGAAGAAGCATTAAGAAGCTGCTTCAGAGGCCCCCAGCTGAGTGTTGCTGTCTGCTTTGCCTGGTTCATGTCGCTCTTTGCTTTTTATAAATTTAGGAACATAGAGGAGGAATGATAGACTCTGTTGTCTTCATCCTTGTAGTCCCAGGGATGATTTTCTTTTTCCATTAGGACATTAAAATATAAGAAGCTTAAGTAACTTAGTTTCCTTGGGTGTCCTTTCTTCCCATTGGATATTCTGCGGTTGGCATTCAGACCAAGGCTTCAGTCTGGAGCCAAGGGCAAGTCATACTTCCTACTTCATTTTCTGCATTTGAGAGAAAGGGGAAGCCTGTGAAAAAGAGGAAAGGGGAGAAGTGAGAAAGGAAGTACGTTTTTGCAACACCAGTAAAAAGTTTCTTGGACATCTCCATTGCTTATCTTTAATTCATTGGCTATTTATTTATTTGTTTATTTGTTTATTTATTTATTTTCTCATGGCTGTGACCACATACTTCACAAGAAGCAAGGGAAGGAAGGAGGGAAGTTGTTTTGGTTCACAGTTTAAAAAGGATACAGTCCATTGTGATGGGAAAGCCACAGCCACAGGCGCGAGACAGCTGGTGGCCCTGTACCCAGTGAAGAAATAGAAAGGGAAGCAGGGCTAGGCTAAGAATCCTCCAGGCTCTTACCACTGACACTCTTCCTCCAGCTTCTAGTCATAAGGCTTCACTCTAGCTAGTGACCAAGTATTCAAACACGGGAGCAAACAGGGGACATTTCACTTCCCGATGGAAGCAATCTTCCTGGGCAGCCACTGAATGAAGTGTGAGTGGTGGTGTCCACTGCTATCAAGTGTTCCTGAGAATCAGCCAGGTGACTGTCCTTGTGGTGGTTAGTGTAAGGATTCAGGCATTACTCTGGCCTGCCCCTGTCGCCTGGCAGAATGCATTCAGGCAGTACTCTGGTCAGCCCAGGGTCCATAAATACTAGTCTGCAGGCAGGTGTAAAGGACCCCTTTAAAAGTCAGACCCCTGCCCACTTACACTCTCTTTTGCTCTCTCCCTCTTCTGCTTTCTGTTGGCCGCCAGCTACCCACATCTTCTTCTCTCCCCCCCCCCTCTCTCCCTCTCTCTTCTTCTGCTCCTGGTGCCTCTATGTCTCTTCCCTTCTCCCTCCCCTTTCTAAATAAACTCCTCATTTAAGCTCTATCTGCCTGACATGTTATTCCCTCCCACCTCGGTCACCCTCACCTGTTATGGAACCTACTATGCTCTCCCACATGGTCCCTTACCTTGGGATCCCACTCACTTGAGACCCTCACCTGGAACCACTCCCCACCCCTTCTCCTTTTATTCTTATAACTGCAACTAAAGAACAACAATTAGCATCTCAGATAATTCTAGCAATGGCACAGACTAAGAAATTTGGGTTGGTGGTGGTGGAGGGGGGCTGGCATTATTAGCTTCTGCTAAAATCAGAAATCTACTGTTGGAATCACCTGCTGAGGAGACACAGCTATACAGAGTTGCTCGGCTAGGTGGCATCCTCTGCTGTCCATGGACAATGCTGCCAAGTCATGTTCACGAGAGAGATTCAGGGATGTGTTCCTTACTGTTTCTGCAGGAACTGGGGGGGGGGTTAAGATCCTTCTCTGGTTATTTGAATCATCCGGTCTAAAGCCTATATAAACAAAGCCCAGAGGAAACCCAGAGCTACAAATGAGAAAACAGAAAAGAAGGAGAAACAAAATCAGACAAGAAGAACTACTATCTCCAGTACCCTTGGCCATGAACTGATCTTACATAGCAACCCTTGATATCAGTTAAAAGAGTGAGGTGACAAACTGACTTTTATCGCTTAAACTCTAAATCTGGTGGGGAGTTTGCCAGGCCATTTTAGGCTTGGTCTCATAGATGGAAACACACAGTTCTTCAAGCGCATTTTTAGTTGTTGGGCAAACTTTAACAACTCATTTGTTCAACTGCCTGTCCCCAGTCTCTCTCTCTAAATTCCTCTGCGCATTGGTTTAAATGAAATATTTCTTACTGTGAACTCTCTCTGAGATATGATGGAAGGAGAGTGAATGAACCATGCTATGCTAAGACTATATAAAGCAGTGGTTCCCAACCTTCCTAATGCTGCGTCCCTTTAACACAGTTCCTCATGTGGTGACCCCAAACCATAAAATTATATTTGTTGCTACTTCATAATGATAATTTTGCTGTAAATGTCTGTGTTTTCCACTGGTCTTAGATGACTCCTGTCACCTAAGGGGTTGTGACCCACAGGTTGAGAATTGCTGGTCTGATGGGATGTCTGTTTCAGAATTTCCAAGTCAGAAATCTCATCTGGTGGTGGATGAGCCACACAGTAAGTCTTATCTTACCCCTTGATAATGAGGAAGGCAAAGTTAATATCAGTCTTAAATTCCACTCTTCTATGTAGAGAAATTTCAAGAGCCAGGCTATTAGGACCACAATATCTCACAGCCTTTGGATAATACTTCCCAGAGTGATGAAGGCAAAAGAAACTTCCAGAAGGGGATGATAATCAGTATGCCGTTTCCACCTGAAGTAATCCCCAGTAGAAGAATAAAAAAGATGTTTTGTTTTCAGTGGCACTAGAGTTTTATTTTTATTCCAGAGGATGGGGTTTTATGGCAATGAGAATAGCAAGAAAGACTGAAGTCATTGAGATATAAATGTAAGAAGAACACAAATGGGAAATTAGCTTCCAATTAATATTTAAACTATAAAAAATAAAAATAGTATTGTATGCAAAACTAATTGTTTGAAAAATGAAAACAAAGATTTGTCTGTGTTTCTCAGGTGGTACAAAGTCTGATAGTTTTTAAAAACAGTTGCTATTTAATTTTTGTGATGGAATCCAAACGACTTTCTTGGAGTTCATCCCCGTTATCTTGCACAGTCATGCTTTCTTTGCTCCTTGACATTAAAAGCTATTGTAATCTTGCGTAAATTACAATAGCTTTAAAGATACGCATGGTTTATTTGTAGAGAGATATTCCCCATGTAACAGGAAATAGCCAGGTGAGCATGCAATCCGAAAACAATTTAACATCATGATTAAAGACTAACCCAAACTCCAAACTTCGTTTCTGTATTCTAAAACAGTGATAACACACAGATTTTCTTTTCTTGGATCTAAATGAGATAAAGCTGTGGCTAAAGAGATTATGGCTCAGATGTGAACAGCAATGGCTGTTCTTCTAGAAGACCAGAGTTCAGGTAGCTCATAATTGCCTGCAACTCAAGTTCCATGGGGTCAAACATCTTCTTTTGGCCTCTAGGCACCTATATGTACAAACACACTTCCCATACATAGATACACACACAGACAAGCACGCACACACATAGTTGTAAAAATTAAATAAATCTTAATTAAATTAGGTCAAGTTCAGCCATTTTGAAGAGAATGTCCACACAACACTGAATGAAATCATAAGTTCATTTTCTCTGTTCTTACCTTTTACATTAGACATTGTCAAATCAAAACAGATTAAACGTACTTTACTAAAGATATAAAAATCCAGGCATTACCTAGATAATAATAATTTCTAGTAACATTGGTATGTGTCTAAATAATGAAATGCATCATAAATTTGATATGTGGAAGGACATTTTGGCATTGAGCATAGTTTGTTAATTTTTTAAATTCCTTGATAGGTTTTTTTTTTCTTAGTACATTCAACATTTTTTTTTGTTTTGTTTTTTACATGTTCAGGACAGAGAAAGTTGTCACTCCAAAATATGTACCATGGTATTAACAACTTGTCAAGAAGATATTAATGAAAATTTGATTATTTCATTGATGTACTTGAGTTTGATAACCCCTTCATAGTGCAACTGAGTATTCAAAAAAATGAATGGTTCTTTGCTCATTATTTTTATATGTCTCCATTTAAAAATTTTAGGCATTATACTTGGTTTGGGGTTTATGTAGGTGGAAAGATGAATGAAGGAGTTGTAAGGTGATTCACTTTTTGGAATTCTAAGAGTTTAGAAGCACTAACTATTCATTATAAACTTTTAGTACAAGCATATAGGAAAAGTCTTAAGCCTTCAAACTCAATGAACCTTACCCCATACCCCAACTCATAACTCAGTGGTTGTCAACCCTTCAGTTAAATTAAAATCATTGGGAGGGATTTGAAAATGCTGGTATTTAGGTTTTACTCTGAATCATGAAATTTTATCTATCCTTTGGTGAAACAGACCAGAGTGGTCATTTGGAACAAGCTTAGGGTCACTATCCACCATGTTTATTGACATCTGTAACTTCCCATATAAAACACTAGCTAATAGTTACCTTCCCCACATCCATACATACACAGAACCTCAGAATGTGACCTTATTTTGCAGAAGATGCAAATGAGCTCATGCTGCCTCAGAGTGGCCCTGAAACCCAACACCGAGTGTCCTTAAAAGAGAAGGAGAAGACACAGAAAAGATAGGCATGCAAGAAAGACAGACATGCAATAGAGAGTTGAATAATGCTTTCAAGGGTCAAGGAATTCCTTTGGCCACCAGAAGCTCAGAAAAGATGAGGAAGATGTCTTCCCCAGAGTCTGCAGAGAGAAACATCACACTGCAGATATCTTGGATTCTGATTTCTAGACTCCTTAATTATGAGGAATTAGATGTATGAAATGATAAGACACCTAAGTCTTGGTAATTCATCTTGGTAGACTGATGATTTTCTGTCAGCTTAGTAGCTGCACAAGAATCTACTGATATCTCTTATTATCTGTGGTCCCCCAGCCCCCCAGTCAGTAGTGTGGTGAGGCTTCCAGTCCAGCAGCCTGGCTCTATCACAGCCTCAATATGTGGTTTAAAGTAAGTCTCTATTGCTCTATTTATCAATAAAACCCAAGAATTAAAGGCTAAGGTACAAACCTGCTAGATCAGAGAGGCTGGGTAGCAGCTAGCTGACCTTGCTTCTTGGCTGGAGACACTACAAGAGACCTGTCTCTTCCCTTGTACCAGAACCAAGAGAGCCCAAAGGCTAGTCATCACTCTTTCCTTACTGTGTGTCTTCTCTATCCAAATTGCTAGCTTTTTTTGTGAACAATTCTGGTCAGCTAGTCCCTGGCTCCACCCTCTGACTAAAGATAAAAGTTTATTGGCAGCTTGGAAGTGTCAGAGTGCAATCAAAATATCCTACAACACTGGACTTAGCTAACCACTTTAGTAACTATTTCATTTTTGGATTACAGTAAAATCCCAAAAGATGATCTTTTTAATTCATTGTCATTTAGGTTTCATTGTGAATATAAGCTACATTCTTTCTTAGCACAAAAATATTCTAAGATGTCATAGTTTGTAGGAGAACCTATGTGTAGGGTGAACATAGAATTCTTGACCCAAATATATCACTTCCCATATTATTTTTAGTACAAACTCAGTGATGGTTAATCTTGATTGTAAATGGGACTGGCTGAGTACCACTCAGGAGACCCACTTCTGACTGTACCTATGAGGGTGTTTCCAGAAGTATAAGTGAGGAGGAAAGGTCTGCTCTGAATATGGGCATCACTATCTGGTAGGCTGTTTCCAGATTGAGTAGAAAGGGAAATGGGGAAAGCAAGCTGAGTTCCAACCTTCAACTTCCTCTGCTTCCTGTGTATGGATGCAGTGTGACAAGCTGCCTCATGCTCCTCCCTTTCTGCTTCCTGACTGTGGATGCAATGTGACCATCAGCCTCGTGTTCCTGCTTCCTCTCCATTATGGGCCATACTCTCAAGTCATGAGCCAAAATAAACTCATACCTTAAAGTGCATTTTGCCAAGTATTTAGTGACAGCAATGAGAAAAGTAATGGATGTAATTCCTAAAAGTTGAATTCCTGTGGTTACACACTAAGCTTTTCCTAACACTTACATAGTTTATATTCTGGTGAATGAAAAGAAAGAGGAGGTTAGCATATGCAATTCCAGCACTTGAAGGTGAAGGTAGGAGGATCAGAAATTCAAATATCCTCTGTTACATAGCAAGTTTAGGTCAGATTAGGTTGTACAAAACTGACTCTCTAAACAGAACAGAAAAACAGAAGAATATGGCTTGTACATTGATCTTATGAATATCATTATTATGCCTATGGGAGTCATATTTTTAAACCAGGGTTTCTTAATCATTGTTCTATTGCTCTTAAGAGACACCATGACCATGGCAACTTTGTTATAAAATATAGCATTTAGTTAGAATTGACTTACAGTTTCAGAGGTAGGAAGTATTGTGGCATGTAAGCAGATACTATGCAGGAGAGGTAGCTGAGAGTTCTACATCTGGATCGTCAGGCTGTAGGAAAAGAGAGAGAGAAACTCTGGACTTGATATGAGCATTGGAAAACCTAAAGCCCACCCAGTGACACACTTCTTCCAAAAAGACCATACCTACTGCAACAAGGCCACACATCATAATCTTTGTCAAGTAGCTCTATTCCCTAAGGGACAAGTATTCAAATCTATGATATGAGATTATGGGGGTTCTTCTTATTTAAACCAGCAACATGTATCAGCTAAATATCTAATGAAAGAATAACCTACCTACTTTCTTTCAGAATAACAAAAAGCCTGTGTTAGAATGAAGATTGGTCATAATATTTTCAAAAGTCTAGGAAGCATTAAAGAACGGACTTTGATCATCTTTATAAAATGAAGACTGGTATACTTTTACAACCTCAAAAGATTAAATTAGAGGATTTCAAAATCAGGTGTTCACAGGTGTGTGGGTTACTATCAGGGTTTTCAATTTGACTCCATTGGTCTACCTGTCTATTTTTGTGCCAATACCAAGCTGATTTCAGGACTAAAGCTCTTTGAAGGATGGTGATGCCTCCAGAAATTCTTTTATTGTACAGAGTTGTTTTGGTGTCACCAGGCCAGGAAATCCAAAACTTGTTTCTTGTCTTTAGGTGTATGGTTAATCTCCTTGACTAACTGGGAAAGTGCTTAAGGGCATGGAGATTGTCTAAAATACCTGTTGTCAAAACTGGCCATTGTATATCCAAGGCATTTTAGAGATATTTTCAATACATTTCAATAATGTGGTTATATAAAAAACTTGTAATTATGAAAGAATTATAGTAAGCACATTTCTTTTTTTTCCTCAGGAAAAATTGTTAAAAAAAATCCTGTCCTGACTTTCAAAATATTCAACTAGATTTCTATTACCCTGCTTCTAATGATGATGAAATGCAAACTGCAGTAAACGCTTTCAGGGGCCAATCACTTTCTAGAAAGTTCTTCTCATCAATTATTCCATTTAATCTTCCAAGTGTTCTATGGAGCAATCAGTTACTCCCAGAACCTACAGATTAGAAAACTGAAACAATGTGATGAGATTTATAGCTTTCTCAAGGTCACAAGGCTAACAGTGTTAGCAACACAGTCAGGTTGGGAACCTAGGAGAATAAGTGATGTTGAAACCAGTTCTTTAAATAGACTATCCCCTCCTACTTCAAGTGGAGACTGCAAAGCAAAGCTCATACCTGTGTCCAAGTTGATAGTGCTAAAATACATAAAAATGTGATATAAATGATGAGCATCTACTGGTCACTGTTTGATTTAATTTTCCTACAATTCCTAAAGACCTATTGTAGCAATTATAACAGGCCTATATTTCCATATCATATTGATACATATTGATACAATGTTGGTGCACATTCTCTTGAATCAATATATAGATATATCAATATTATTGACTGGCCAGCCTTACTCCATCTTAAGGATAGAAACCATTTGTTACAAGGTCAGAATAAGCTCATTTCTGTTTGCTTCAAAAAAAAAAAAAAACTGACAATGCTTTAATTTGTTTCTGGAACTTGACATGCTCCCAACCTATGGAGTTTGAATCACACCTTGAATGTATGTTGGTAAGATGTTCTACCAAGTAATTTTGAAACGTGCAGTCAAGTTCCTATGCAACCAAAATTCCTCTGGAAATCTCCCAACCCTTGAAA
Organism: Cricetiscus sungorus; assembly: GCA_030556225.1. Classification (NCBI taxonomy): domain Eukaryota; kingdom Metazoa; phylum Chordata; class Mammalia; order Rodentia; family Cricetidae; genus Cricetiscus; species Cricetiscus sungorus. The sequence continues at coordinate 16,118,979 of JANBXA010000729.1, forward strand.
ATCCCTCAGTCTTTCAGTGTTTTGGACTATATAAACCCTAGTCTCTTCTATGTTTTAGACTATGTTTTAAAGCTCTGATTTAGGAAGATAACCTTGTCTGACAGAAAATAAAGTTTAACACATTTGCTTAACTTGACCAAAGAATCTGGGTAATGGCTTTTAGAATTGTTCAGTGGGATTAACAATTATGTCAGACACAAATATCAAGTAACTACTTAAATAAGAGAGGCCAGGGGAAGCCTGTTGTTTGCAATACATTTATGAATCAGTTTATTACTGCTAGGAAATTAGGTGAATCAAAAATGCTAAGTGGATTCCTCTCCAGGCTCAGGCCTAAGTCTCAGCAACATGCCTAAATGCCCTGAGGTTGGCATCATCAGCAAAGATGAGGCCAGCTATGGTGCCTACATTTATAAATAATAAAGAAAATTGAAATTAGCCAGCATGGCAAATTTAATAGCAGGTCCACAGATGGGCTGAGCTTTCTGCAGGAAAACAATGGCTGGTGGGGCCTGTTCCTGTGATGCCATTTCTGCTTACTTGTGAGGCCACTTCTGTTTACCTGTGACACCACTTCTGCTACCACTGTCAAGTCTGCCACGAGCAACCGAAGAAACTGGAAAAGCTAGGAAATCACTGCTGCCTCAGATAACTCCAGCCCACAATAAATTGAGGAGTTTGCAATTTTAAATAAACATGGAAAAATGATTTTGGGAGCTATCACCAGGTAGTGATAAACGCTTAAGATCTTCCACAACACAGGAGGGATGAGGACAAGGTTAGGTTAGGTGCCCAGGAGAAGAACAGCATTTGGCAAACTGAAAAAAGAACAGAGATGACAATTTTGATATTGTTTTGTTTTGAGATGGGGTCTCTCTATGTAGCCCATGACATCCCGGAATTTAGTATGTAGACCAAGCTGGCCTTGAACTTTCAGAGATTTACCTGCCTCTGCCTCCCAAGTGCTGGGACTAAAGGTATGGGCCACCACACCCAGCCCCAATTTTGTTTGTATGAATGAGGACTGGGTGATGCAAAGAGGCATTTGTATTTTTAAGTCTTGTGACATTTCTGGTAGGCTGAAGTCACAGAAAGAAGAAACACAGAGTTGTCATATCAACAGAAAGAGATGTGTAGATTACCAATAGATGTCCACAGGACATCTTAAACTTAGAAGATCCCAGCTTTCAGGCTCCTGAGCCTTACCAGCCTCATCTATCATATCTCCTGACACTGATGATTCGTCCCAATAACTGTTACTGCTGCATTGTGTCCCCAAATCAATTACTGGACTTTCATAAGCCAATGTACATACCACCTTTCTTTATTCACAAACAGCTAGTAGAGTGTTCTGTCTCTTCTATATTGCTTAATGCATTATGATTTACACAGCTTCTTTATCATGGCCTTATCATTTTGTCTTCTTAATGATGTGTGCTAGTATGGTTCATTAGTGCATCAATACCCAGGACTATGGTAACAACTGGAGTCTTGAACTGTTACAGCCAAAAAAAAAAAAAAAATAGTAACAACATAAATTCTTCATGTAAACACACTGCCCTAACTCACACTTCATAACAATGTAAACCAGAAAGTTGGTTAACTGAAAATGAGAGATAAATGTTGATGAAGTTTTTTGTTTTGTTTTGTTTTGTTTTGTTTTGTTTTTTTTGTTTTGTTTTTTACTGTGTTCATCTGGGTTCCAGCCTGTAGATGTAATGTTTTCCTTCATTATCTGATAGTGACTGTATTGTGAACCCCAAATTTCTAACCTAGTTATGAGAAATGACCCTTAAAACTTAGGAATCAGTTTCAATCAGCTCAGTAGAGATGAGCACACTCTGAAACCCTCGTTTGAACCTTAAAAAATTTCAAGAATCTTCAGCATTTGTTGTCTTTGTAACTAAAGGAGAAAGTTCTTTTTCTTTGAATCAGCCCATCAGCACCTACACTATCCAATGTTTCTTCAGAGTAAATAGCATTCCTTAATGCATGTGCAGTAAAAATATTAAATATGCATATATTCATGCTGTGACTTTGGGCCCTTTTATTCTCACAAAATAATGAAATAAATAATAAATGATTCATCCCATTGAGAGGTTAGTTATAGGCCTACCATAAAAATTTCTGATTTTTGAGCTTAACAAAATTAGAATATTTGCACATAAATTATTAAAGGTGTCTTGGTCAGAAATGTCAATGTCTTTTTTTTCCTGAAGTGACATTTTTTTTTGCATCAGATTGTTTAAAAGGTAGCTGGAAAATAATAGGTGCTAGGAAAGCATAGTTTAGGTTCATTGATGTCAAAGCTTCCAAAGTTCAAATGGCTGGTTTCTAAATAGGTGCTTTTGTACAAATGTCCAAATATTTATAGATTAAAAAATAGAGCTGGTAAGATAGTTTATCAGGAACAGGTGCTTTTGTATGAGCCTGGTGACCTAAGGTTACTTTCTGAAAGCCTGACTCAGGTAGATGAGAACCACAAAGTTGTCCTCTGACCTCCACATTCAGGCAGTAGTGCATATGGCCCACACTCTCACATCACACAACACTAATAGAATACTAAGTTATAAAAAATAAGAGCAGATGTAAAAGAAACTTATGGATGTTGTTGTAGTTTCAATTTTGCTGCGGTGATAAGATTCTCTGACAAAAACAAAAACAAAAAACAAAAACAAAAAACCTTAGGGGAGGGTTTATTGAGATTATACTTCCAGGTTAGTCTGTCACTGCAGGGAAGTCACAGAGAGCCTGAAATAGCTGTCACACCACAGCACAGGGAAGTCACAGAGAGAGGAAATGGTCACACCACATCCCCAACCAAGAATGACCATAAATGAATGAACATATGATGCCATCTTGCTTTCTTTTATACAGTTCAGGACACCCAAACTTGGGAATGGTGCCTCCCACAATGGGCTAAGTCTTGATAAGTCAACTAACAATCAAGATAGTTCCCCACAGACATGCCCAAAGGGCAACTTGATGTTAACACTTCATGGATTGAAACCCTCTCACCAGATGATTCTAGATTGTGTTAAAGTGACTGCTAAAACTCACTGGTGCAGATTGTAAAATATATAATTGGAGAGGCTTGCTTCAAGAGCACCTTAGTAGTAAAATGATAGACCAAGGAAAAGTGATTATTGTATAATCACAGGCATTATGGATGGTGGTAAATTTGCTCTGTCTGGTGATCTTAAAGGCCAGTTGTCATTCACCTGATTTGGTTTCTGAAAGACTATTATATAAAAATAACATTGTCCAATATGTTTGTTGACTCTGCAGATTACTGAGAGCATGGGCCACAATGCCTGCTTTAAGAATATCTCAGTATCTCCTTGTGTATTATACATCTATACCTCAAACATAAGATGATGAAAACCCATGTGAGTGCTCCATAGGAGATCTGGAAGGAACAGTCTATGAGTCCAGAGATGAGAAAGAACATGAGGTGTGACTTAAGAAGATAGCCTACACTGGAGCTGACATTTGAATGCTGGGAAATATTTTGGGAAGAAAGAAGAAAAACTTTTTTATCTTGGTTATTATTTTGAAAATGATGAAATTTGTCATCCTAACCATTTTAAGTGTACAGTATGACAGTGTTATGTATATTCACTTTGTAATGGAGGAGTGGAGGGTGATCCAAGAGGACCACTGCTGCTACACATCCAGCCTGGACTGGATTTCAGTACAGTCTGGGCTATGGAATGAGACCCTGATGGGAGATGCCATTCTGTAAATATGTTTCTCATATTGGTTAATGAATAAAGCACTGTTGGCCAATAAGAAAGCAAGATAGGTGGGACTAGGAGACTAGGAGGAGAGAGGAAGTAGTAGGGAGGAGATCCAAGATGGAGGATGGAGAGAGAAGAATGCCAGCCACTCTCTGGTAAGATAAGATCATGTGGAAGTACTTAGATTAATAGAAATGGGCTAATATTTAAGACAGAGCTAGCCAATAAGAAACAAGTAACTTGCCAACAGCATTTATATCTAATACAGTGTCTCTGTGTATTATTTGGGGCTGTCACTGGGCCCAGGTGGGCAGAAAAACTACTCATAACAAGACCCTGTCTTAAATTCACAGAAAGTAAATAATAAATAGAAATAAGTCACTGATATAGCCCAACTTTTAATAGAATATCATTCAGAAGACAAGGGAGGAGAGAAAAGGAACAGATTGGGGTATAAAGATAGATAAATCCTTTGGGGAAAAAAGCCAATAAGTATTACATATAAACTGATAGAGTCATTAACTACAATGCAAATGATTTGAAAATACAGAGGCAAATCAAATAGCAAATGAAAAAAAAAGCAAAACGCTGAAAGTGACTGTCTTTGGGGAGAGTGCACATAATAAGATGGAAGAAGAGGTAGTTCTATCTGTCTTGGTGCTATCAATGTCTGCCCATGTACTCTTGGCCTTACCTGGCCTACATTTGTTGGCCACTTGCTTCTGGAAGTCTCTGTAACTCTTCATTTGAGAACTATATAAGGCTGCATTAGGCCTACTCTTAGGGTAGCAGTATGAGATACAATGATCACTCCTCACTGCTGGCAGATAGACATTAGATGGGAATTGCAGCATGGGAATCCCTACCTGCTTACTCCATGCAAGAGGCAACTCTGAACTGTGTTCTACTGCATCTCTCAAAGATATCTGTAGACTCAAGCCCCACTTCTACATTGGAGTACTGCTCATTAGCACTCCCTGAGTTGGCCTTCCTGTCTTCTTCCCTGCCTCCCTGCCTCCCTGCCTCCCTGCCTCCCTGCCTCCCTGCCTCCCTGCCTCCCTGCCTCCCTGCCTCCCTGAATCCCTGCATCCCTGCATCCCTGCCTCCTTCCCTCCCTTCCTTCCTTTCTTCCTCAGTTTCCTACCTTTCCAGCTTCTTGGAATCGTCTCTCACAGAGAGCATACACACTTCAATCCTTATCTTGTCCTGTTTTCCCTGAGATGTCCATCCTAATACAAGCTTAGTCTCAGCATGAGCTTCTCAGAATCACAGGTTTTTGATTGCCTTAATAAGTGCACAATTATCTGCATAAAACAAAGTTTGAACAGGACAAGGATAAGCCCCTTCTGAAGCTGTCAATATTTTATTTATTATAGTGTTAACTATTCACTTCCTTATGACTCAATGTGCTTGCAATTGATTTATCATGGCACTATAGTTGAAACAATAAATCAAATATGATAATTTACAATTAGACTTTAAAATAATTGCATAATATTGCTAAATGGATGTGCCTGTCTCTCACAAATCATTTGGAGGAAGAGGATTCTTTTGTATTGGTTAGTAATATTCCAAAGTACTTCATCACACCCAGGAAAGAGTTTCTGAGCAACCAGTTGTGGTATCAAATATTTTTTTCCTGTGATTTCTTTGATTCCTCATTTGTTTCTTTGATAGAGCTCATGTTTTTTTTATATATATAAATTTTGGTGCTATCTAAGTTTGACAGAATTGATCTCTCCACTTACTCAAATGCTGCTATTTTTTTTTGAAGATTCCCAAAGACTACATGAGTTTGGTGGGTAAGGGTTTATTTACAACATGTGTGACTCCCACCTATCTCCATGCAGCTATAGCACTGCAGGTGTTTTGAAAGGCACTCCAGGACTGTTTACAAGCTCACACATGGTGACTTATTTCTGTGTTATCATGATGCTCTCAAATCCTGGATTTTCAGCCAAGGACTGGCTGAGCCAAAATGGCAGCTCCCAAGATTCAGGTAAGCATGTTGGCTGGGATTGATTGCTTTGGCAGCTGTAGGGCTCTCAAAATTTGGGCTCAAATGCTAGTACATAGGGCTGTGAACATGGTTCTGAGATAGAGCACTTATCTACCCTTGAAAGAGTCTTAATTCCTTCCAATAGCAAGAGTGTGGCATGTGCATGCACATGCATGTGCACACACACATACATACACAGTACAATGTTATTAAACAGTGGCATAAAGACCCACATGGTGAGAGAAAACCAACATCTTGCAAATTATTCTCCATCCTCCACATACAAAACCAAACAAATAAATGCAATTTAGTTGTTTAATAAGAAGGTACTAGAAGAACTTCTGACTCTTACAAAGCATTATTATGGAGACACCTCTACTCTTTCAAGAAGATGTGGGGGGCACTCCTGGTTACAACACAAATGCTACCCAGGAGAAATTGGAAAAAGTGGAGAGGAGGAGATCTCATTGAGTGTGAAATTGCTTTTGTATCTTGAATTAGTTCTAATGACACATTCTTCTTTCTTTACTTTGTTGATCCACTGTGGCACCAGGTGCTCCCTTAGAACAACCTGTAAGAAGGTTGTGAATTCTCCTAGTATGATGCCAGGCGCCAAGCAGCTCATCTCTAGAATTCTCCATGTAGTTTTTGCCTTACCTAGTGTAATTCCATAGAACTCCAAGCTTGTAAGAGAGGTCTCAGGTTGACCTTAAACCTGAAGGGAGAAGCTGTCTGACTGGTCATTTTCACCAGCATGATTAAGCACAGAGATTAGAAAAAGAGCAAAGGAAGAAAGGAAACATTGAAAGTTAAGAGCTAACTGGAACACAGCCAGGAATGTAACTGGCAGATGGCCCAAGCTTGAATCCGAGCTTCCTATCTGGTCTTCCTACTTTGTTTCAGGTACTTCCCCACTTGTCCTCCATCCCCAATCTTAGAAATGAGCATAACAATTTAAGGCCTGACATAATCCACGTGCAAACTGTGTTTGTTATTCTTCTGAGTGAAATCCACCATGGTGTGTCCAAAAAACGGCATCCTTCTACTGGATGCTCATTCCCCAGTCTCCCCGCAGGGAACAGCGGTTAAAGAAGGTAAGGAATGCCATTTATTTCTTCTCCATTCACACCTGTCAGTGGGCTTTGAAGGTGGCAGAGTGACAGAGCACTATCACATGTAGACTCTATTTCCTAGAACTACAAACAAAACAAGGCCACATTAGCAATCTGTTCTCAAAAGACCACGAATTCAATGGTCTCTGCTGAATGTGAGTATTTTCAGAGCTGCGCTTGTTTGTAATGCCTTCTTGGTCATCCTGAAGTGTTGGCTATAGGACAACCAGAAGCACAATGATTACTTTCTAGAGAGTTCAAAACCACTCTGAACAAGCAGACTGATAAGTGGCTCCTCCACCCAGGACCTGCTGGCCTCAGCAGAGGCATAGCTTTTGGTAGAGCTGGCAGGGATCAGCATCTGCTGCTGCTTCAGAGCTAAAGTGTCCCCAGTACACACGCAACACTCTCTCAAAAGGTTGACCAGTATTCAACCCACATGAAAAAAAGTGGATGGGGGAGATTCTTTTAACAAGCCCTCCCTGAGGTTGCTTTTTATCCAATTGCTTAACGATTAGTCAGACAAAGGATGCTCCATGTAAAGGAAGCAGATGAAAAATCAATGAGTACATGTGCATCACTATTTATGAGAATCAGACAGGCTTTTGTAGCCTGGGTTCCAGAAAGATTACTGAACATGCTCAGCTCAGTTCTTTGTCTCCGACTTCCCCTGTGTGCAACAATTGAGAGGCTGAAGAGCTGTTAGCAGTTTTCCCTTTTGTTACTTACTAAGAGACAGATGAGGAAATTAAACAAAACAGAACAAAAACATGCTTTCTAAAATACAAGTAAGGATGTGTTTGAGGTGGACAGCAATTTTTTGATTTTTTTTAAAAATCAGGGAGTAGGAATGCTGCTTCCCTAGCCTCAGCAAACCCACTTTAATGTTAGCATAAAGGGCAAAGCGTAAGGAACACTGTCTCGGTAGCAAAACACTTCTGGCTACTTCTGGCTAGGACATTTTGGATGCACCTGACACCACCCTCAAAATATTGACTCTGTTTTGGTAGATATCAGGATTTATTGACCCTGGGGGTAAATATTGACCTCTGCATTGCCACAGTCAGTATTTACTGTGCTTCTCGCTGTCATAAATCTTGTTCTTCACCCAAATGAGAATTTTGGGCTGCAATGACTAAGATAGCTGCGTGGACAGAGAAGTTTGCAAGGAGGAGGTATGAGAACTGGATAACTCTCCCAGCATTTTATGAAAGAGGGCTCCTGACTACTGAATATGAATTTACATTCAGTGTTGTCCTGTTCTAACTCCTGATTTCTGTGTTAGTTAAATCCAATTCCCCAACATCAACAGAACTTGAACCAGAAAGTCTTAGTTGGGGTTTCTTCATCATCGTTGTTGTTGTTGCTCTTTGTAGCCCTGGCTATGCTGGGCTATGTAGACTAGGCTAGTTAGTCTTGAATTTGCAAAGATCTGCCTGGCTGATCCTGAGTGACAGGACTAAAGGTATGTGCCACCATGCCTGGCTAGTTAGTTTCTATTGCTATAATAAAACTCCATGACCAAAACATAACTTGGGAAGGATTTATTTCACTTATACTTCCATATCTCGGCCCATCACCAAAGGAAGTGAGGACAGGAGTTAGAGGCAGAAATCTAGAGGCAGAAGCTGAAAATAAAACCATAGAGAAGTGCTGCTCACTGGCTTGTTCCTATTGGCTTGCTCAGCCTGCTCTCTTATGCCCCTCCAGGACCACCTGCCAGGAGCATTAGTCTGGACCCTCCCACATTATTCACTAATTAAGAAAATTCCACAGAAATCTTTCCTGCAGGTTAGTCTGGTAGGAGTATATTCTCAACTGAGGTTCAGTCATCCCAGATGGCTCTATCTTGTATCTAACTGACAATAAAGACTAGCCTGTACAGATAGCCATCTACTACTACTCTGGCTCTTTTAGCAACAGTCATTTGGCAGCTGTTGCTTTGGTATTCTAGAAAGGGCTTGTTCATTATGGTCTAGAGAATGATCTATGAGAGCCATGCTTTTGGTTTTAGTTAAAGGAGAAACGGTGTTAGGATCACAGATGTACTACCATGCTTACTTTATGCAGTGCTGAGGTTGAGACCCAGGCTTTGTGCATACTAGATAGGTGCTGTACCAACTGGACTGCCTCCCCAGCCTTCCTTCAATTCATATACAACAGTTCTCAGCTTCTGGATAAAAGAGTCAAATACATGGCTTTAGGTATTGTATTGTAAAGGGTCAAGCTCTCTTGGAAGAGCTGAGATTGAGAATCAACCTGCCTGGAGTGATAAACTGTGAGAAAGACTACATTGGTCTCTGTCCAGCTTCCCATCATTCCAAGCACAGTACTGGAAGCTTACATTATTTAGAAGTGTATTTAAATTGGTCCTCATTAGCCCTAGTTACAGGGGGGGAGAAACTGGCAGCTGAATACTGAAATCCTGTGATAAGATGACTCAAAAGCAATTGGGATATCATGCAGTGATACCAATGTGCCTTCTAAGAATGAGGACTCTCTCTCTCTCTCTCTCTCTCTCTCTCTCTCTCTCTCTCTCTCTCTCTCTCTCTCTCTCGTTGTGTGTGTGTGTGTGTGTGTGTGTGTGTGTGTGTATGTGTAAAATAAAGAAAGAATTTAAAAGGGATTTTAAAAATCAACCTACAAAGTTACTGAGAAATACAAATGCATTGCAAAGTAAGAACTGCCTGGTTTCTTTTGAAAAACTGGCAAAACCCATTTGTTTTTAACTCATCTTGATGTCTTCAGTGGGCTTTGAGGTTGATAACTAAACAGGAGAAAAACATCAGTTCACTTCTTTATTCTCAGCTGTGCTTTCTGGGCAGGTGCGAGGCGCTGTCCATTATGTAAAGCTGAGAAGTGGCTCTTTGATTTTGTCCATGTTTGATTAAGAAGCTCCATGCTCGGCTGACTAAAATTCACCAAACTGCTAATTGTTTTATAAATGAGAATTATGACACTTTTAACAAGCCACCCATCTTACTGAGCATTGTTGCAGGGTAGCTACTCTCACTCTGCTGAACTGTCTTATTCTGAGATCTGGGCCCCTAATTGCTTATAAACCACACTGTTTATTGAGTATTAACTCTGGCATAGTTGTTTATGGTGGGAGTGTATTGCTCAATGTCTATAAAAAGCAGCACAAATGAGCTACTTAGTGTCTGTGAAATCCCTCCCCCCCACACACACAAGGACACGTGGACACATACATATGTGCTCACAGGAATACAGTGTAGCTCATCAGTGTCAAAGAAACACAAGTGTGGTATGGACAGAATCCTGCAGCAGTAAGGGGCAGGCAGCACGTGTTGCTTGGTAACCAGGAAGCCACTCTCTCTTGATTCATCAGAATGTCAACTATACATTTTGTGCTGTACATTACCTACAATGAAAAGGTCGGTGACCCAATGAAATATCAGATTAAGTCAAACTATTAACTGGACAAATGCAGTTAAAGCGCCCTTGTACGCTTGGTTTCATGTGATTAGTATACATGATGTTCTGCCAAGGCAAGCATGAATCATTAATAGATTCAGAGCCCGCTGCTCTCTGCAGTGAAACAATAACTCACAGGGAGTAATGTGGTGTGCTGTGTTTATAAGATGTGGAGCCTTCAGCTAGCGTGATCTACAGTGTTGTTATTTCGTTGTAGGGACACAAGTGCCTTTTTTCCTTTTCCTCCTGTTTGCAAATAGTGCTTGTCTTTCCCTTAAAAGACAGAAAAATCTCTCCCCAGGGGGAAAAATTGGTCACCACATGACCATGCCTGTGTGGGGGAGGGGAGGTAAGTTGGCTTATTAAATAGCTGCATTGTGAGGGTTTTTATCCTCTTCCTCATGCCTCCCCTCTCCTCCAGCTGAAACCTATACCCTTTAAACCTGTGCTGGGAGACAATTAAAATTAAAATAACGCAGAAGTTCCCAACAAGTCAAAATCCAGTGACAAGGTTTAAACTCTGACCTCCCTGTCTTCTCTTTGACATAGAAGGTTAGAATGAGACCCCCACAAAGCTAGAAAGGTCTCACTATGCTCTGCACTACCATAGCTAGAAATAGGAACAGGGGGGAGGCCTATGAGTTTAGCCATTTGCAATTTGACCTCTATTTTATGAGTTGAGATCACAGGGGTGAAAGTAATTATGTAGTGAAAGCTGGGCTCATTTTCCACTTCTGCCCTTAATCAGCATATTTAAACCACATAAAGACATTTTGAGGCAGGAAGGAGTTGATAGGACAAAGGATACCATGCCTCCCTATGGCCCTCAAACTCTTCCCTGGCATCTTCTCCCACCATTAATGGGGAGCAAGCTAAGACTTACACTGATCGCTGACAGGTGAAAAGAAACATAGTTCCGCAAAACAGCACAACCAGATGTGTTGAACACCTGTGCATGAGGCATAGGGCTGAGACCCATGATGGAGCTACTTCCAGGACCTACATCAAGCCACCGGCAGACCCTGGGAACTGGCCTCTATAGTCAAGACCAGTAGATGCTAACACACTGGGAGCTGAGTCCACAGTCCAGACCAAAAGATGCTAACACAATTGCTAAGACTGCCCCACCAACAGTTTAATTGCTCACTATTCATTAACTTTTCAATGAGGATTAGAGATAAAAAACAAACTACTTATTAATGGAACTAAGTCATTGATGGAGAAAAGTAATGGCTAAATAAGTGAATGCGTGACAGCTTTGGTAGCCCAGAGATATTCATTATTTGTGTTACGGTTTTGTTCTGAAACAACTTTATGTTGCTTGTTTACATCTGTTCTCCCCATGAGCTGTTCATGCAGAGCCACAGCTCTTATCTCAAAGGACATAAAGGAGCATCCACCTCACAGACAAATAGGACTGCCATGGTTCAAGAACATGGTTTTAGGTTATCCCAAATACCATGTTCTAAAATGCTAATAGTCTTATGAAGTTTTATAGCAACAGAACAAAGAAAATCATAAATCAAGATTTTTCAAGTACATTGGTAGAAACAACAAAAAAGTGGGCAAATTAGACCTCAGAGGCTCTAGGATGGTATTCTTAGCCTGTGGGCTTGTATGAACTAGGGGTCTGTTTGTACATTCCAAAAGGTTTACCTAATGCTCACAAGGATGTTAGCATAAACACAAAAGAGGGCAATAAATGCCTAGCTAGGAGGCTAAAGATGGCTCTAGATACTTTGGCTCTGGACTTTCAATGCTCCACCCTTCCACACCACGAATGTTCTAATCAGTTAATCAGCCTTGCAGAAGGTTTGTCATAAACTGTGGTACTCCCCACCCCATCCCCGCACTTGGTTTTTTGATTTTTCTAGATAGGGTTTCACTGTGTAGTTTTGGAGCCTGATCTGGAACTCGCTCTGTAGACCAGGCTGGTCTCTAACTCCTGTCTCTGCCTCCCAAGTGCTGGAATTAAAGGTGTAAGCCACCAATGCCCAGCTATAAATTGTGGTTCTTTCCAGGGACTTTCACTCACAGAGAGCACCGTGCTAGTGTCCCAGGATACTGTCTGTCTCTCAGATGCATCTTGATTGGCCCCTCTGCCCTCTATTGAAAACTTTCACCTAAGAGCAGCACTTGAATTCAGCTCTCTATTTACTCATTTCCTCTGCATTGCTGCTGCGCGTTACAGGCTACATTTACAGAAGTAGCATGAAAGTTATGTTCAGAGACCTCCCCAAAGATACCTGAACCCACAATAATCTAAGCCCTACATTTAATGCTTTTTCCATCTTTAGCTAGAACTTTCACAGTTTGAGGTAGGGCAATAAAGGTAACAAATCTCTTTTATTGTCATACATTTCCATACACACACACACACACACACACACACACACACACACACACACACACCCCATATGTAGTGACTTCACTAAATGATCTTTTTTTTTTCATTGGCTACTAAGTGGTGAATCTGAATCACATTGTGATTCCTATCTTTGTGTGAAGGCTCTAGACAAAGGAGTACTCAGATCCATGCAGGCAGGGGAGGGACTGGAACAGATCTCATCACCTTACTCAGAACGTGCAATTTACAACTTAATAATTACTTGAATCTCTTGATTCCGGAATTTCCCATATAATATTGTCAAATTATAATTAGTGAAAATTTATTAAAAGCAAAAGCCATGAATCTCAATGCTCTCTTTTAAAAGATTTATTTTTATTTTCATGTATATAAATACTTTTTATATATGTGTGTCTGATGACTGTTGTCCTGGGAGGCCAGAAGAGGATGTCAGATTCCCTGGGACTGGAGTTACAATTTTGAGCCGCCATTAAGATGCTCAGACCTCAAGCTTGGTTGTATGTAAGAGCAACAAGTGCTCTTACCTGATTAACCATCTCACCAGCCCAGAATCTCAAATCTTTTATCTTCTAAAATTAAGTACATTTACATTCCTTGCATTTTCTGACAAGGACGTGTAAAAAATCTATATCTTATTGATCTCTTTGAAAATTACCTTTATTTATGAAATCATCACAGCCAGACACCTTCACTTCATAGGCAGAGTGAACCACCTGACTATGAATTGTAGCTTATGTAATTCACCTTTCCTATCAAAATATCTCACACCTTTGAGCACCTTGATAAACAACTAGCATCCCCACTGTCGTGGGCTGAACTATGTCTACCCCAGAATTCATAAGGTCGAGCTCCAACCCCTAGCACCTCTGTATTAGTTAGTCATGACTAAATGTGATAAAACATCATGATCAGTGTCTTTAGCCTCAGAGTTTCAGCAGGAAAAAGAGTTCATGGTGGAAGGTATAGCCATGAAAGTCAGGCTTGGCAGCAGGAATGTGAAGCTGAGAAGGTACACCTGAGACCACAAACATGAAGCAGAAAGTAAGCTGAAAGTGGTATGAGTCCCTAAACTCTCAAAGCCCCTTTCTAGTGACATGCTTCCTCCAACAGGGTTGTATCTCCTAGACTCCGCAAACAAGCAAGCACCAGCAACTGGGGACACGTGTTCAAATATCTGCTCTTAGAATATTCTCATTCAAGTCACTACAACTTCTGATTGTGATTACACTTGGAGTCTGAGTCCTTAAAGACATAATTAAGTTAAAACCACATCACTAAAATGGGCTTTGATTCAATCTGACTGTCATCGTAAGAGATCAGGCCAGACACATGGAGGGAAGGCCACCCAGAGATGAAGGATGAAGACAAGCTCTACCACCCAGAAAAGAAAAACAATCTTACTGGTACCTTGTTTTTGCTCTTCCAGCCTCCAGGATCAACAGAAAATAGATTCTGTAACTTAATCCACTTAGTCTGTGGTATTCTGTTATGATAGCCCTAGCAAATCAGTATGTTCATGTTCACATGTTTTTAAAAACATCAGAAACAGATACACATACACACAAACCACAGACATTTACACATGTAAGTATGCACATGCACACACACACACATAAACTCTTTAAATCAGCTTTTAGATAAAACTATGCTGTGCGTTAGTGTGTGTGTGTGTGTGTGTGTGTGTGTGTGTGTGTGTGTGTGTGTGCGTGTGTGAGTATATATATGAAATTATCACCCAAATAAAACCAAAGGACTTTAGTTCTCACCTTGGCTACAAGGCCATGCAATGAGATGAGCTCACCTTGTCCATTGTCTTAAGTTGTTATGAAAGATACTTGCTTTTCAAAGGATGCTAGTTTGCCAGCTCAAAACATATACAAGTGCATACACATGGGCACACCCACTCACACACACACACACACACACACACACACACACACACACACACACGCACACGTGTGTGCGTGTGTGTGTGAATTAACATGGAATTCAAGTACAAAAAGAAACTAAGAATACCAAGGAAAAGATTTGGGCTGAAAAAAGGAGGAGGGAGTGGTACTTATCTGGCTCTAAGGTCTGTCTACATGGTGGTAGGAATATGTGGACTCCAGCAAATCCTTCATTCCATTATGACTGTACATAATGGAGGCCATAATGACTCCGTTATTCTATTAACACTCAGAAGAGAGGTCATAAAATAATACAGTGTGTTTATTAGGGCAGGGAATGGAAGGGAAGCTGATGAATGTACCAGGAAAGAACCATTAACAAAACGATGAATTCAGGTTCTGTTTGCATTCCTATTAGGCTGAATCCACACTTGTTAGCTTAAGTAATCCCAGGGCTCAGTTACAGCCATACACATATAAAAACAGCATCTGAGTCTCGAAGGGATAGTGTTCTCATATGCCCATGGAAACTCAAGTACATTATCTCTCCCCTGAGATATGGAGGAGTTCAAAAGAATGGAGTTCATATTAAACAAATTAAGTTGTCATATAAGAAGAGAAAATTGTCCTGGGGTCATTTAGTATTCTTATTTATGTAGGTCTGGGAAGTAAAATAGTATTAACTTGATGAACTTGTCTCTAACCGTTTTGAAAGTTCATTTTTTAAAAGGACAAAGAGCTGAATTAAGTATGAATAATATAAATGGCGAGGACTGTAATGACATCAAGGCCATGTGTCCTTGTGGGACAGTGTCACTTTTTAAGTTTTTTCTGGACATTAGATCAACATAAGAGAATGTAAGGGAGCAGGGCATAAATTCCATTTCATAGGAGGTAAATGTTACACATACTGAAAATTCCACTTCCTAAAATAAAAACAAAAGGAGCCTATAAGAATCTATTATAAAGTTAGAGTGTGTATTTTAAGTGTATTTTTTTTTTTTAAAAAAAAGGATTGGAACATTTCATTATTGTGTTGGTTGTCTTGGATTGCAGTCTTTCTAGTCCTATGTGGGTGCTGAATTAGTGCTGGAATGTAAGTGGAGAAAGATATACAGCCTGGGAGACCAATGAGCAGATTCACAGGACTGCATCCTTGGAGTAATGTGCCCCAAGCCAAGGGATGCTGCTCCTGGAGTTATTATAGTCATCCTGAGCAATGTAGCCTCTGCTGACCACCCTCAATGTGGCAATGAAAAAAATTAGTAATAATGAAACGCAGAATAAAAGGCAATTTCTTCTATGTGGCAACAAAGGGAAGAGGATCAATGAGATCCAATGACCCCAAGTTCAGGATCATGAAATAAGGTTTAGTTTTAAAGACAAGACAAGAAGTATGCATGATTAGCATGATTAGCAGTTCTAGTCAAGGTATATATGGTGGTTTGAATGAAAATGGCCCCCATAGGCTCAGAGGGTGGGAGATGTGGTTATTAGGAGGGAAATGCAGCCTTGTTAGAGTAGGTCTGGACTTTTGGGGGGAAAGTGTATCACTGGGGAAGGCTTTGAGGTTTCAGATACTCAAGCCAGGACCAATGTCATTCTTTCTTTCTGCTGCCTGCCAATCCTGATGTAGAATTCTCAGATCCTTCTCCAGTACCATGTCTGCCTGCATGCCATCATGCTTCCTTCCATGATGATAATGGACTAAACCTCAGAAACTGTAAGCCAGCCTTAATTTAATGTTTTCCCTTCTAAGAGTTGCCATGTTCAAGGTTTCTCTTCGCAGAAATAGAAATCCTGAGACAGCATTTACTCATCATCTTAGTTCCAATGTATTCTTCAAGATGACCTGACAATTTGTCACAATTGTATGAAGTCAGTTTCCTGGAGAGAAGTCCCCCAACTTGCTGGAACTAAGATTCATTATTTTCCTTCTCCCATCATGAGAATGATTCCTGGGGAAATTCTAGTTCCTTGGGGTCCATTGTCTCCACAGCCTGATAGTCCAAGAGAGGGACACAAGTACTTCTCATTCTAACTTACAGGGGTGGTTATGGTGCCTCTGAAAAATAGGAGATACAAGGAGTAGGATCTCCTATGGAACCTGTAGTAAGAAAACAGCCATGGACACTTATCTCAGCTTTGCAAAGCCCCATTTCTGACCTTTGACTTCCAGAGCCATGGAGAATAAATATGTGCCACTTTGAGCCACTTGGTCTGGAGGAATTTGTTTTAGCTGCTGTAGAAGTCTATACAACATTCCAGAGGAATAAGGACTATGGAGCCTCTGCATGTCAGATCAAGCTGTTGGAAAATGGTGTATCCAGGAGCTCCATGCTTACAGGAGACCTCTGGGGCACAGAATAAATGGATCTAGGTGACTAGTGGAAGGCTGGGTAGAGTGCATAGCTGGTGATTAATAATGATTTGGGGGACCCTGAGATATAACATACTGATGCTTCAACACATCTCTATTGAGCCTACTGACACTTTGAAAGAAGACTAGGAAAGGGACTCCTGTCTCACCTTCGATGACATCTTTCTTCTTTCTTTCGAGTTTGAGACCTTCACAGCAGAGGTAATCATCAGTAGATCACTTGTCTGTCTCTCCAGTCTAGGACTCTGCAGCCACTTGTCTAACTGCTGGAATCTGGGACTGGAGTATAGAAAGGTCAGGTGACTTATTGAAGATAAATGCATTAAGAATTGATTAGAGGATTAATTTTTAAGATTAATATGACTGTTGAGATCTAACAAAAATGTTTTTGTACAGTAGATGAAATGCTATTGAAGTTAGAAAAAATATTTTGTGGGATATTTGTATTAAGAACTCACAGTAGCAATTGAAATATATTTATTTCATGCTGTATGGCCAGTAGAGTGAGACTCCCAATATAACAATTTTTACAGTTTAATAAGGTAAACAATAATGGATTGTTCTTGAGAACAGAATCCAGGCATTCCTATGTTAAATAGGAAGTTAGATTACAAAGGATAGTAAAATGATTATGAGAATCTCAGCTTCACTTTCCAGAAGATGGCAAATACTTTTGACTGTACTACTGTACAACCATGCAAACTCAGTTTCTTTATGAACAGCCCAATTACCTCTACGAGTGTTGAAAATACTAGATACTTTCCAAGACTTCCTGCCTATCTTGCAGCTAGGAGATGGTCATGTGATCTAATTCCAACCAATATACTGGAGAAGTCTGTTGAGAGTGGGGAATTTTTTTTTAATTAATTTTTTTTTTCATTTTACACATAAACCTCAGTTCCCCCTCCATCCCATTTTCCCACCTCCACCCTTCCCACCCCATCCATTCCTCAGAAGAGGTAAAGCCTTCCTTGGGGAATCAACAAAGTTTGGCATACCAAGTTGAGGGAGGACCATACCCCGCCCCCCCACCTATCCCCTCATTAAGGCTGAACAAGGTATTTCATTAAGAGAATGGACTCCAAAATTCAAGTTTACATACCTGGGATGAGTCCTGATCCCATGGGCAGAGTCACCCCCACCACACACACACAAACAGATCATGCCACAAACTGTCACCCACATTCAGAGAGCCTCATTCAGGTTCCCCAGCTGTCAGGTCATAGGCTGCGAGCTCCCACTAGTTCAGGTCAGCTGTCTCTGTTTTTCTCCATCATGATCTTGACCCCTGCTTGCTCATGAGATCCCTCCTGAGAGTGTGGAAATCTAAGAAAGTTTTTGCTGCTGAATTGAAACAGTAGTGGAGGATTACAACTTTTCTTGCTGGGCATAAAATCTACAGCTATGTGAGATCAAGGGTAGCCAGCTTTCAAGTATGCAAGCAGGAGTCTTGAGTGTCATGCCATTTCACCAATCTGTTCCAAGCGTTCTCCAAGAAAGGAAATACCCCAAAGTAACAGGAACCTAAGGTTTTAGAACAAGACACCCCTGAGGCCACCTGGAAGCTGCCTGGCCATAACTCAAGTCCTGCTGGGAAGGAAGTGCTCAGTGATTAAAGCATTTGATCTTTCTTTACTTACATCTGAAACTATCCTAGCATAGGCATTGCTTTTACAGGATTTAGGATTATAGACTGCTGCCAATTATGCATTGGTTTGCCTAATTACAGAATCATCAGAGAAGAAAAGTTGAGAGCTGAATGGACTGTAAAACTCATTTTATAGGTGATAAAGTTCAGAATGAAAAGTTGAACGATTTACTAATTCTACAACTGTGTCTTCTTCCTACACTCTGTTCGTATCCTGTCAACATTTATTGGTTGGTGTTCACATTTCAAACTGCCGATATTGCCTAAGGCCTAACTAGGGAACCCAGAAAATCTCCACAATTTGCTAAATGTGTTTAAGTAAATTCTAAAGATTGCCATTCTCAGTGTTTTCTCATTTTCCACCAAAACGTGTACACACATAATAAGTCCTTTTCTTGTGAGGTCCAATATGAGACATAGGAAAAGGGCTCACTGTAATTCTCTTCTATATAAACTGAAGAGAATCACAGGCTGAGATAATGATAATAGTAAAATAATTATAGCAATCATGATACTGGGATATTAGTAAAACAGATATATTTTCATGCATATATACTTTTTAAAAAGTGGTATTCACAAAGTCCAGACATGGTATAACTAGATAGATAAACAGACAGACCAATAAATAGAGACAGGTAGAGGGATGATAGACAGATAGACAGACAGATAAATAGACAGATAAACAGATATAGTTATACACTAGCCAAATCAGAATTCCAAGTCAGTGAGAGACCTGGACTCAAAATACAAGGAGGATGTGCTAACCTGAGGGTAAGCTCTGTCCACCACACACTTGACCAAACATGTGTACATGTGTTGGTACAGGCACACATAAGAATATGTACACAAACATGAGAGAGAGAGAGAGAGAGAGAGAGAGAGAGAGAGAGAGAGAGAGAAAGTCAGAGAAATTCAAAGAATCACCTTATAATCTAAGCAAAAAAAGGCTATTTGTGTTGATTTAGAGATTAGAAAAATAGTGAGATTCAAATTACAGAGGACGCTGATGAGAAGATACCAAACCCAGTACTGAAGTTTTCCCAGAGACTGCTTGTTACTTCTCTTCAAGAGCACTTAATGTATTTTAGAGAGAGCCTAACATTCTAACATCATTTCTTAGTGTTCTAAATGAAATGAGAATATAGTGCTAGAAATCACTTCCATCTCCTCCCTTGGAACAAATGAAGGGAAGTTCAATGTTCCTTTCCTGGCTTGGAAATGGATGCTGGTTACACTCAGTCCCAAGTACAATCAGGGGTGGGCGAAGGGCCAGCAATGAGTCAATAGGATGTGTCACCTTTTCCCCTATGTGTTCTCATAAACAATACAAATTAGTGTTCTGCTTCATAAGCCAGATGCCCGCAAAGTGCTTCTTATTATGGAAAAGCTCTGTGCCTCACAATGAGCAATGTCAAAACATGAGCGATTATGTTCTCAAGAAGCCATTACTAGTTTGAGTTTAATTTTGTTTATTGAGCAGAACTGTACACTTAAAGCTTGAGAAAAATGTTTATTGCCAGTAACAATAACAATAACAATAGCTGATGTGTTTCTGCTCCTTAGGCAGACTTGGTCCTTGATTTCATCATCTCCAAGCTATTAGAGGGTTAGGAGGCAAGGGTAGTTTTACTGGGCACCTACTATAAAATGAACCGTTCTTTTAGGTATTTAACTAATAGCCTTTTGTTCCAAGAATTTTTTATCATCATTATTTTAAACTTTCCAACTATGTCCCAATGTTATTTTGTCAATTTTAAAAGATTAAAGAAATAAGGAATTGTAGCGAGATATTCACCTTGTCTGCACCTGTGGCTTAGGCCATGCCCATTGGGGCGGAGACAGGGCCGGATGGGAGCGGAGAGAAAAGGTTGGGAGAGGGTCGGGCCGCCCTTTTGGGTGGTGGACGCTGGAAGGCTCAGGATCTGCTGGAACCCGCCATGTGCATCTGCCTATGTTGTGAGTTATTTCTCCCTTAATAAACTTCTGTTTGGCCTAATTGTTTATCCTGATTCTTATTAAATCACAATAAGGAATCTTGCCTAGATTCAGAGGTGCCACCTATCTGTGCTTCAATATCCAGGCCAATTGCAGAAGGCACATGTCTACCCTATGCTTCGTCTTAGCCTACTTCACTGCCATGACTTCCAAAAGCACTTATGTCTAAATAGCTGGGTGCCTCAGAAGGCCTAGGAATATTAACCCATAAAAGCTGGCAACTGACTTCAACATAATAACAACACTAAGGGAATTGTTCTTTGAGTATAGGTTCAATGGATGTACTAACCTGTTGCTATCTTTGACAGATCTTACTTAACAGATTTTGTTACCCTTCTTGGGAATCCCAATGTTAATAGTTAAAACTAATCATTAAGTTGCCTGGATTTCAAATCAAATTTAGGAGACATAGCTCTGGGTCTATCTGAGTGTTTTGACTCAAATGGGAAGAATTAGCCTGATTGTAGAACTATCATCCCACAGACTAGCTTGCTGAACTAGATAAGGTGGAGGAAGCTGAATGTAACCTCAGCACCAATGTCTCTCTGCTTTCTGACTGGATGCAGAATGATTATCAACCCCACTCCTGCTGCTCTGCCTTTCTCACTATAGTGAACTATCCCTGCAACCAGGAACTTTCCTTTAGTAAGTTGTTATTACCAGGTATTTTGTCACAGAGCAAGAAAAGAAATACAATGCAGCACTATGAAGACACTAATGCTAATCTCAGGTGGCCCTTGGACTTCAAATAACAGGAGCTAGTCTACTACTTTCAGAGGGTCAGAACTACCTCACCTGTCTTCTGTGGGAATTATGTCTACAGTGATGTCAACATTACCGATACTCCAAAATCAATGTTAGTATACACTTAAATATATAATATATGAAACTATATACTTTAAAATGGTGATTTTATGTAATGTGAATTTTATAACAATAAAACCACAGTACAAAAGTCAAGGTAATCCTAAAGAGACTCTATCACATCATTACCAAGACTTTCTATTCATATTGGTTAATGAGTCAGAAGGAAACCCAACTTTACCTATCCAAATACCACAGGGTTTTCATATCTTATCCTATTATAGAATGAGACTCATCTAGCAGGTGACCAGTCCCAGCTCAGTTAATTTTCTTTGTCATGTCAACAACCCAGCACAATATGTTACTCGGGATGATTCTGATGTGAAAACACATCTAATGAAGAGCATATGGTGAGCATTCAGTAAGTGCCACCAATTAGGAATGAATGTCATGAGTCAAGAATACTAGTGAAGAAAGCACAAGAAGGTAGATCCCTTCAGATTCTTGGAAACAGATGAAGGAGAGTGAGGTAGTGGTTTCATTGGGTTTTGTGTTAGATTGCTCATGTAGCCTAAGATATCATTGCACTTGTTAGGTAGCTGAAAATGACCTTGAACTTTTGATCTTCCTGTCTCCTTCCATGTGCCAGGATTTCAGGAGTTGTGTTTTTTGTAGAGTTCCATTTCATGTTCACAATGACCCTCAACATTCACCTAGCAAAGGCACACAGGCAGAACAGCCATCTCCCAATTTCAGAGCTCCTTAGAAGGTATCAAGGGCTCTTTACCTCACACTCAGTTCCTGACTTTATATGCTTCTCTTTAGTGAAGCTCGTACTCCGGGAAGTAAACAGAGTAGTGAAGGGGAAGGGGAGAATAATAGATGTGCCAAGAGAAGGAACCTGTGGACACTGTGCTCCAAAGGCAAGTTGGGGCATTTGGTAATTGAGATGTCACAATGGAAAGTACAGAACTGTCTGCAAAGGAGAAGTAGCCTCAGGTGTCAGGGTCAGCACATGCTGCCACCCCAGCCACAGTAAACAGGCTCTATCCTCCTGCATGTAATCTGTCTGGCTCTTTTCAACTCAATGCATCAGGTCCTCAAACAAGTCACTTAGGTCATAATTTGTTCCTTCTTCTTCCAACTGGGGACATTGATTAGAGCACAGGAGGCTCATAGGCTCTCCTAGTAGGTGTTGACAGAGGTGCATATTCTTCTGGAAAATGCATGGGCACCTCTGGCCAAAAGAAGACTCGAGGCTAGATGAAGCCTGGAGGCTGGGCTTTGCTTCTGCTTTGGTGTTCCTGGCACTTTACTTTCTCTTCTTAGCACTCTGCATACCATCATTCCACAATGTACCCAGAATCATCGTCTCTGCTTTACTCCCAGGACTTGCCCCATGAGAAAAGTGTCCTATACATAGTTCCTAGTTGGCTACTTATCTTGGGGGAAATTGAATTCTCTCTGTGTTCCAAACAGGCTGGGCTCAGTTGGCAGTTTTTTGAAGATTAGCCTTTCAGTGGAAAAGTCTGATAACCCAAGTTGTCATTGATGCCTCACGATATGTAGCTTTCAGAAAGTCAAGTTTTTCTGCCAGTTTTAGTTTCTCAATTTTCAAGGCAGAAACATCAACCCAGGTGGTCTGTGAAACTCCTTCCAGCTTGCTGTTGATATCTCCACAGGCATTTGGCCCTTCACTGGCTATATACTCCACTGAGTACACTTTCAAAGACACTCATTTCTCCCTAATAAATCTGCATCTGTTTAATACAACATAACTGACAGACTACAGCTGACCCTCAAGGCGACAGGGCAAAGTCATATGAAAGATAATTTTGGTGTCTATGTGGGGATGGTCACTGGGCTGGCAAAGAGACTGTATTGGCAGAAAGAAAAGGGCATGCCAGCATTTCCCCCACATTCCAGGAGAAGGGAAGGAAAAGAGTAAGGAGATGCAGAATTCTACTACCGTTGCCTCATAAATCTTGTTTCCTCAACTTTTGATTATTTTTTACACAATCTCTTGAGCATAGGATGTGATCTGGCCTGTTGATCAGGATGATTTTTCTCACTTGGTTCTTAGACATTTCCTACCTCACAGAAGTAAACATAGCAGACTACCAAGGCCAAATGATCTCCCTGAATACACACATACACCCACACCCACACCCACCCACACCCACCCACCCACACACACCCACACACACACACACACACACACACACACACACACACACACACTGTAAACTTGCCAAACCAGCTTTTGGGGGTATGTTTTCAGTGTGTGAGTGTTGTGTGCATGTGTGTGCAAGTGTATGCTAGAGTACTTGCCTGCGTGGGTGTATATAACCCCAGGAACTGATGTTGGAGTATCTTCCCAAAAAATATTTTCTATCTTATGTTTTGAGATACAGTCTCTCAATGAGCATGGAGATTACGGTTTTGGCTAGTCTGGCTGGCCAGAGAACCCCCAAGATCCTTCTTTCTGCTCTGCCCACAACACTAGGGTTGCAGGTGTGTGTTAAGGTTATTGGCAGATGCTGGGTTTACTGTCACTTGCTAAGGCTAAGGTGCACACAGTCACACATAGCTTTTACACAGCTCTAGGAATCTGAATTGGCTCTCATGTGTGCGTAGCACAGTAGCCACAGAGCCACCTCCTTAGCTTTACTTTTGAATTTGAAAAGAAAATAATTTGTGAATTTCCCACTGTTTTGTCCTAAAATCTTAGTCTTCTAGCAGGCTTCTTACCAGCACCACCAGAGTCACAGCTAAAAGATAAGTATACCATGTATTCTACAAATACCATTAAGAAGGAGCTACCTACCTACCTTATCTTAGTCCTGTCAGGTAGAGTAAATGATGCTCTAACATGTAGCAGAAATATCTGGGCTTGAATGCTAATCAGTTTTTGATTACTGTAACAAAATACTGGAGGGTCTCAATTTAAGAAGAGGAAATGTTGATTTTTGCTTGTGGTTTTAGAGGTTTCCATCTGTAGTTGATTGACTCTGTTGCTTCAGGCCTGTGATGAGGCAGCATATTGTGGAGGAAATGTGTAGTAGAAGCTGCTAACTTTGCAGGAGGGGAGGTCAGCAACTGGGTTGAGCTCAAGAACTTTTCCTTTTCTAAGTCCATTTCCATTCACGTTGAGTGCTGGCGTCCCTCTACCTCAGGGCTCCTCTGCTTGGAGAAAAGTACCTTCATTCAGATGCATTTGAGACTTGCTAGATCAAAGCACCCACATTGCCAATCCCACCAGGATGAGCCCTGTTCCTAAGTTTGGGAAGTGCCTCTGGCTGAGCTCCATCCCCGACTTTTCCAGATGACATCTCTTGACTGCTGTGACACAACACCGCAGAGTGAGCGATTTGTCGATAAAAGGTACTGATTTCCCAATTTTCAAGCCACAAAGTGAAAGTTGAAGACACTTTTGTGTCTGGTAAGGAACTGCTTTCCCCTTCACAGATGGTGTGTCCACACATGGTGGAAGGACAAGGGACCTCTCTGGAGTACATTTGATAGCTGCACTAATTCTACCCTTTATGCATGTCTCCAAAGCCCAGCCTCTCACATCATCACTTTGACTTCAGGTGAAGATGGTAGGGATTGTAGCTCAAGGACTCCTAGGAGCACACAGAGAAGGACTCACTGCAGAAGGAACAGTAAGCTGCCCAGGCATCACAGATTACCACCTAGAATCACCAGAGAAGGACTCACTGCAGGAGGAACAGTAAGCTGCCCAGGCATCACAGATTACCACCTAGAATCACCAGGGCTCAGAGGACAGGGCATGCTGAATTTTGATAGGGATATCTGTCTAACAGTGTTTCCTTCCTCTCACAGTTACTGCTGAGGCTTGAAGTTATCAGGTCAAAACAAAACAAGCTCCTTCCAGATGAAAGTCTCACTGTTTCCACCTCCAAGAGCTCAAGTTTTTCAGAACTTTCTTTCTTAATGATTATCAGCTATTCCTGGCAACTAATGCTTTGAGGAAGTCATGATGAGTTCATATCTTCTTAAGATGCAAATAACCGGAGCTGTCAGTCTTTGATTGGCTAGGGAAACACAGGTGAAAGAATTAGCTCATGCTTCCTTGTGGCTCCTTCAAAGCATCAGAAGTATTCCTCTTATAGGCTAAATCCCAGGGGTCTTGCTCTTTGTAGCAAGAGTGTAGAGCATAAGACCTCCTTGGGGAGAATTTGCAATTTCAAACTCCCTTTTCTATCTTTCTAAACTGCCTCTGGCCCATGTTTTGCTTTTCCTGGGTCTTCCAGTAAATATAAGCTACTTTCATGTCACACTGGTACAGTATCTGACAGAAGCAGCTTGAAGGAGGAAGACTTAATTTGTCTCACTACTGAAAGTGTTTCCAGCCAGTATGGCAGGAGCAATGTGACAAAACAGCTCAGCTTACAGTGGGAGCTTGTGGTAGAGGCTGTTCCCCTGACATGAGATGGGCAAGTAGTAAGGAAGCCTAGGGCCAGGCAGGGATAATACACCCCAAGGACCTGCCTCAGGAACCCAGTTCCTATAGCTAAGCCCCATCTCCCCAACTTTCTAGAACTTTTCAAACTAACACTACCAGCTGGGGACAACATTTTCAAGGCATGAGTGAATGATGGGGTTATTTCAAATTTAAACCATAACACAGTGTCAAAACGTATGTTCAGAAATGAAGCAGAATCTAGTGACTTACAAGTGATGGGATTAACACAAAGTGAGGTCTCTGTCACAGTACTCACCTGTTGAGTCTCATGGCTAGTAGAACAGCTACTTCTTACTTTAAAAGATATCGGAATATAACTGCATTGCTTTGCTACTGTCTTCCAACAAGGACCTCAGTTAATATTTAAGAGGTAAATGGAAGGGGGAAAGAGGGCTAGTGAAGCCAATGTGAGAGTCCTGACTACTGCATTTTGTAACCATAGCTTTCTGATTAGTCCCAGACTCTGAATTCCATTTCCATAGGATTCCATGTCAGCAGGTTTCTGAGGGTGGTGATGTGTGTGTGTATGTGTGTGTGTGTGTGTGTGTGTGTGTGTTTCTAGCTAGTTTTCATAATAAAATTGCATAAATCCAATGAATAACAAGTTCCCAGAGAACATAAATAATGAGTGTGAAGAAAACCCCATTTGAAGTTTTATAACATCAGCAAAAGCTCTAATTCTCTCTACAAGTTTCCATTAAAAAAAAAAAATAACCAATTGGCCTTTATGCATAAAATAAGCTTACATAAGAATCTGATACCATATATCAAATAATATTGTTAGAATCACTGTAAGGCTGTTTGCTTATATCCACAACTCCACAGTTTGAGCAATGATTGCCAGGACTCCTCCACAATCCCTTCATCAGCAAGTTGATATCATCATGTGTAACAGAGAAAGACTGGCTCTTCCAGGGTCTCTGATTGCCGTATGGGAAGAAAACCAGTATTGTTGGAATCCACCAAAATCCTAAGAATTAATCAGACATCTTCAGATTTTGGGGGATGCAGTGGGAAGTCTCAGGGAAATGTTTTCCTGCTATCTAAAGAAGCATGGTGTGCTTGGAAAAGAGATTACCTTGTGTGTGTGTGTGTGTGTGTGTGTGTGTGTGTGTGTGTGTGTGTGTTATAAGCACACGTGTTTGCCTCAAGCTGCTCATTACCCCATGTCATCTATACCCATTTTCAATCAGAATCTTTTTTATATGTTGGGATTTCATTCTGTTTCAGTCAAACTGCTAGCAGAAAGGTTTGAGAACTATTAGCTTATGTAATTCCTAAATATCCTTCATATTTATTGATTGATATAGTTTCATTTCTTTCTTTGATGCTTATACTTGGAGGCTAGAATTGGAAATTGTTATAGTTTGACTTGTATCCCTCCCATTAAAAGAAACAAACACAAACCTACAAGTTGAAGTCCTAACTCCCTTATACTGACCATATTGGAAGACAGAGTTCTAGAGAGATTATGAAGTTAAATTAAGGTTAATAGGTAACCCATAATCCATTCTGACTAGTGTCCTCATAAACCTCCAAGTTAAGGAATGCCAAAGATTGCTCCCAAAGTCACCAAACACTACAAAAGAGATATTGGACAGATTTCCTTCTCAAAGTCCTCAAAAGGAATCAGATCTGTCTTTGGTCTTGGGCTTTCAGCTTCTGGAACTAAGTAATAATGCCCTTCTGTTTCTTAAGCTATCCTGTCTATGGTCAGCAGCCTGGATTGATCAATACAGCGCCGAAGTTGTAAAATACACTGCAATCTATTTACCACCCATTGCACCTCTTAAACTGAGCTACATAAAAGAAATGTCAATCAAGGCTGGGTTCAAGCTTTTCTGTAAAAAGAAAAATACCTGAAGCATGGCCATGTAGATGTCTGTCATGTACTGCTACTTTAGACAACGGAAATACAAACTCTACTATACTGGGAGATCCTAGCATCTGCTGTTCTCAACAGTTCGTAAGCTCCAAAGTTACTGTGTGACCCCTATGTATGTTTCCCAGAAAGTGTCTCTGTCAGTCCTGGGTTTGACATGAACATCTGTCTTAAGAGCACTGCTAAACATTTTGCTCCTTATTTCAAAGATCTTATAAAATATTCTACTGTTCCCATTTGCATCTGACACTTGGCCCTCAATCTTCCTGCCATTTCCTTTCCTATTTTCTCTTTCAGAATGTCTCTATCCTTTCCCTCATCCCAACCAGCCAAGTCTATATTGTCAACTCTACCCAAAGGACACTGCTTTTTCCCAGAAACTCCCTCTGACCATTCAAGATTAACCTTAGTCTCCCATCTCTGTGCTCCTATGGCCCCTGTGCTCAAAAGGGGCATGTGCTTCCTGTGATGAAGACACTGTCTTCTGCAGTGCATGGGGAGTATCTTGCACAGGAGCTAAATCTGGCTCATCATGGGTTCTCTGATGTTTGGCGCTTTCGTAGAACAAAGAAACCTTTCAGTGTTTTTGTAGCATAATTCATGAAATGCTGTAGGCTATTGCTAGTCTGGTTAGAAGGTAATTAGGGTCCAAAATAAGAAAATACTAGAGATGATTGACAGGCACTAAATTGAAAGGTGTTAACACCTTTCACTTGTTAATAAGGTTGCTATTATTTGGTGACAAAAGCTATGAGGAGTAACAGAGAACAAAGCACTGTTTTCTGGGTTTTCTTATTTGGGTTAACTTATGAACTTAGAAGTGGATCTCAGTGAAGTCACTCTATGGCACACAGTGGGTCGAGGAAGTGAGAAGAGTTCCTGCTGCCCTGGAAGTTAAACTGTCTGGATTTCCTAGCTCTACTGGCATATTTTCTAGCAGTAGCTCAGTTTACTTACTGAAAATATAGGGTGTTGCATGAGTTACTGACTCGGTGTCCTTTGGCTCTGTCTACCCATCTACTTTTCCTTCCTTTGTGTCAACCTGGCTCTCAGTTAACTGCAATGCAGTGGAAATAGCTCTGCTCCAAGAGTTCTTGGGAGTCCTTTGAGACACAAGAATTCCCAGTCTAATTAATACCATGCACAAACGGCCTCAAATAAGATTCATACTTGCTAAAAATGGCTTTGGGAATTTCCTTTTCAGAAGCAACATGGGCTTAAAACTAAGTGCCCAGCCATATACATGTCAAGCTCAGCCTTCCAGGAGAAATGAGTAATAATAAAAGGCTGGGGAGAGAGCCTAGAGAAAAATGCTTGCTGTACAAGAGTGAGGATGTGAGTTCAGATCCCCAGAACCCATGTTAGAAGCTGGTTCAATGGCACGCCTCTGTAACTTCAGCAGCAGGGGATGGACAGGGAGACCCCTGGGATTTGCTGACTTAGCTAGTCCAGCTGACATGGCAAGGTTCAGGTTCAGCATCTCAAAAAGTAAGGTGGAGGTGGGGAATCTATCTCTGTGGTTAAGGACACTTGCTGTTTTTGATGAGGACTCAAGTTTGCTTCCCAGCACCCACACAGTGGCTTACAACTATCTGCACCTGTAGTTCCAAAGGATCTGACATTATTTTCTGGCTTACATAGGCACTAGGCATACATATGGTGCATTTATATGCATGCCATCAAAACACTCGGATATGTAAAATAAATAAAAAATGAAAAGTAAGGGGAGCACAGTAGACTCTGGTTATCCAACCTCTGACTTCCACAAAGGCACACATGGGTATACAACCCCACCCCACCCCGACACACATGTATTAAACACACCTGTGCACTAACACTGATACACACACAAAGAAAACAATAACAAAAACTACTGTGTTTGAATGATGATATTTTCTTTCTGAAGGGACCTGGATGCATCTTCAGAGGAAGTCACTCACAAACCAAGCAGCATGACTCCTGCTTAGGAATCACAGAGCAGGGAGGACAAGCCTGCCATGAGTTTACAGTGAGGTCTTTGTCAGAATGTATTCTCCATAGAAGCCTCTGCTCCTAACAGCTGCTACTGTTTCCAGAGTCTATCTCTCAGTCCTCCTATCTGACAGCTGGAATGATGTGGTGGAGCGATGCTTTGGGGAATCATCACTCTACACACAAACCCAGCTCATGTAAGTCTCCCGGTGTCTATGTATATCAAACATCAAACTCAGAGAGGGATGGTACCTCGGGGTGGGAGAAATGGGCCAAAGAGTGGGATCCCCAGAGGTGGGCTATGGACTCGAGACTGTGAGGCTATACAATAAGGACTTGCCATGTCACAGCCTAGTAATTTCTTGAAGGTAAAAGATTAGATTTTCAGGGAATAGAAAGAAAAAACATACCTTAAACCTGTAAATGTAAATATATATATATATATATATATATATATATATATATATATAAAAAGATGGGAGATAATTTGAAATGCATTGTAGTGGAGTGGTTAAGGTCAAGGGCTCAGAAATTCATATCAAGGCTCACTATTCAGCCGTGTGACCTGGGTAAGGAACTAGACATTCCTAAGCTATGCTTTTCCCATCTGCAAAGGGTGAGACATAACAGTAACAATCTTCCAGGGCTGTTGTAAGGATCAAAAGAGATAAAGATGGCCAAAGTGCTTAGCACAATTATTGACTCCATAAATCCTCAATCACTGTGAGGGATTATGTTTCTATACTCAGCTTTGCAGTATAGACAAGTACAGAACTATCTTTAACCCGAAATTACTTTCCTTTCTAAATGAGAACTAGTGTATGCTTTTCCTGGTCATTATCTATGATTTCTGTCCTCTCAGAATCCCCAATCAGAGCAAGTGCACTCTGAAGTTCACAGTACTCGAGGGACAATGGATAGGGCCTTTAGCATTGACACCACTCAAATAATTCAAAACATACAGCTGTCAAACTCTCCCTAAAAAGAATGTGCAATACAAAGGGCTTACCACAAAATGAATTATTCACGACCATATGACAATATGTAGACCAGGGAACAGTTGAATACCATCAATACTTTAAATATAACCAGCAAGGTCAACCTCTTCGGAAAGAGATTTACTTTTTGTTGGTGTTACCTGTATAATACCAGGCAAAAGCAAAAATCTCTGGGGAATAGTTCAAACCAGAAATTCATTTTGATGAAAGCTATAAAGTGGCAACTAAATTTTCTGTAATGAGTGGTTCACAATCATGCAATCCCAGCATGCAGTAGTCTTTGGATGTACCACTACTGTATTTTGAAAGGAATAAGACATACCATGGGCTCTGACTACATTGAATACACAGTAGTTATGCTGGAAATACAGTTACAAAGGATAAAAAATACCATGACACAATTTATAGAGAAGGCATTTATTGCGATTAATATAATTTAATATGCAAGTATTTTTTCTTTTTTAATGTGTATTTAGGGGGAGTTGTCATTGACATGATAAGAAGATAAGGTCTCTGCCACATACAGAAGGGAGAAAGGAGTGGGCACTAACAGCTCTCTGAGCACAATAATGAATTGTCGCATTCAAAATAAATATTTAAACTAATTTCCATGCTGGGAAATGTACTTGAAATAAATAATCACAAAGGAGAAGCAACGAAAGAGCCCCATCCCTCAGCTTTAGCACAGAGCATGCAACTCCTCAGGTCCTCTAGACAAAGCTTCCTGTGGACTGCTTTGCTTGGTTCCTACCTCTGAGATGATAGAAAGAATATTTTCCAAGGACTATGTCTAGCTTCTGTGGCCTTAATCATGAGAAATAAATTTGAAGTTAGTATTCTTAACAAATGATTCAAAAGTCTACCCATAGGGAAATAAGGAGAAATTGTTTAGTTGGTAATATACCTGCATTCTGTTCCCAGAATATAGTTTAAATCTGGGTGTGATAACAAGTGTTTGCTTTCCAGCACTGGGCAAGCAGAGACAGGGAGACTCCTGGGGCTCTCCAGTGAGCCAGCCTAGCCTGGTAGGTAGGCTCAAGGCCAATGAGAGAAACTGTCTCACAGAAACAAGTGGATGACACTTGAAGAACAAAACTCGAAGTTGACCTCTGGTCTCCAAATACCCCCATATGGACACATACACAAAGAAAAAGGGGTACCCACTAAAACTTATCAAAGGAAAACACAGTGGTAAATAGGAACTAAGAGCTTTCTCACAGTTCCTGATCCTGTAGAGTGACTTTCTATCAGCTGTGGAGAATACATTAATAGATCATAGAATTGTAATTAAGATGGAGGAACTTTGGAATTCAAGAACTCTGTACTTGAGTTTCTTCTTTTAGACAACAAGAATGCTTAGTATTACCCACCTCAGGGGATTTGCCTTAGGAGTGATTGAGCAAACCCATGAAAAATAGTCTCTAAGGTGTTAGAGCTGCACAAAGAAACCCTGCTAGGGTTAGCTGGCATCCTGTTATATCCATAACCACCATCACCGTTATCATTGTTTACCCTTTTAGTCCTCTTTAGCTTTATTGGTCACCCTGACACAGCCTAAAATCATATGAGAGGAGATCCTCAATTGAGGAATTGCCTAGATAAGACTGGCTTGAAGACATGTCTTATGGGGGATTGTCATGATTGTTATTTAATGTAGGAGGGTCCAGCCCACCATGGGCAGCACCATTCCCTGGGCAGGTGATGTTGGCTATGTAAGAAAACTACCTAATCATGATCCTGTGAGTAACCCAGCACAAAATATTCTTCTATGGTTTCTAGTACTTCCTCCAGTATGAAGTTAGTTCCCTGATTAGAGGTACTGCTGTGTGGAGTTGCAAGCAGGCCTGCTTCCAAATTCCACCTGAGTTCCTACCCTGATAGACTATAACCTGGAAGATTAAACTCTTCTTCCTCCCCTACACCACTTTTGATTAGAGTGTTTTATCACAGCAACAGAAATAAAGATAGAACACTTCCCAAGCTGCACATCCCCCGAGATTCACCGAGAGCTGCACAAGATTCCTGGGCTTTGGTTCTTTGAGAAATAAAAACTTTAAAGTGAGATAGCAAGATTTTTTTTGAAGTCAAGTAAAGGCATGAAAAATAAAACCCTTTAAAACAGAGCAGAACATATTTGAGAGTAAACAATAGTTCCATTATTGGAATACATTCTCTTTAGTGAATACATTCCCATGCTGGGAAATTCTCTTTAGGAATATGATCATTTCTTACTTTGTTGTGTTACCAGTAGAAATTTGTCAAAGGCTATGGGGACTCAAGGCCCCATATTTGGGAACTACTGTTCTACGGGGCAGGCTTCCATGTGAACAGCTAAGACACTCCATAGCATGCATCACCTCAGAGCTTGTTTAAGTTGATGTCTACACCTGCTTCTTATCAGGGCCATAGCAACAGCATCATGGGTAGTTGACAGGGTCCAAACTCACAATTTCTTCTCTATTCAATATGTGCAGTATTTATAGGTCACTTAACATATCAACAAAATTGTCAAAAGATGAGAAAATAAATCATTAATCAAAGAATCTGGAAAACATATTATGTAAACATTTTTTTTTATATTCTCGGCTATTCAAGAATCACCGACACCATAATTTGTAATATTTGCTGAAAACGGGAAAGAGTCAAAAAGTCATCCAGAAGAGAAGTGATTTTGAAGCTCACTCACATCACACAGTTTAAGCAATCTCATTCTTTCTCATTTATCCCTTGCTGCCGATTTGGCTTATTTTATTGTTGCTTTTCTTAAGTGAATGAAGTTCTATAGGGCTTGAGGGAAGCATCTTGGGTCTACTTGACCAATGTAGTGGCTCTTCCTTCTGCCCCATTTAAGGCCTGTAGAGCCCATGAAGTGCGGTACCAATAACAATTGAACTACACAATGGTGGAGGAAAACATACACATGGGAAAAAGTATAGAAAGAAATAAGGAAATTGTTGCTGATATTTATTGGGACTAGGAGTGATTTTTTTTTTCAGCCTCTTTTTTTCTGACTTTAAATTTTTCCCAAAGCACCTGGAAGTATATTTCCTAGCAGGATCTTGGGGGAGTGCAGAAAGACAGTTGGCCTTTGTTACTTCTAACTCTTAAACTTGAGAGTGACAATTTAGTACTCTGTGGCCCATATAATGACACAGAAGAATAACAATAATATTTATCTATTGGAAATGTAAATTGCTTAGGCCAGCATTTAGTACCTTGGGCAATTCAGTAATTACAACTCTAAAAGGAAGCATAAAATCTTGATATAAAAGAGCTAGGGAGCACTCATCTTTTGTTTATTCCACTTCAATTTTATGCACACTGTATTAGTACACTGAATTCAATAAGAAAGCACACTGAGGAGTTAGAGGCTGCTATGATCCTAAATGACAAGAAATGTCTCACAAAAGCTTATCCATCCACAGGATGGCTTTTACACACAAAAGCTTGGGAAGAAAACGTACCTCTGGTCAAGAGTTCACACTGAAGGGATGGGACTATAGCTCTGTAATAGAGCATTTGCCTTGCATGCATAATGCTTTAGATGCAGTCGCTAGTACTGCAGGAGAAAGGGCCCATACTGATCTAGCAGGATGCTGACTGTGGCAGTTTTCTCTAAAATAGTTTTGGAGTGGTTCCTGTCTCAGACCCACCCCAACTGTACTGCAGAGCTCTCCTGTGAAAACCACAGCTTCCCACCATCATTTTTAATGCCTAGTTGTCAGATAGTATCATTCCTAAAATTGGGCCTACATTTATCTTGCTTGAGTTTGAAATTTTTCTTTCTAAGAACCTTATCAGTACCATCACAATATACCTTATCTACATCTAGCCAACTGTCAGGCTGAAGACGGAGTGGATTGCCAATAGTGCCTAGGAGTGGAAAGTGGGAGAAGACTGGTCAGCAAGCCCTTCTCACAGGTCTTGAACCAGCCACTGAAGATTCCCATGACCCTTCCATGGGGATCTAAAGGAAAAACAGCAGCTGAGGTAACTTGAGAGGCAATTCTTCATGAACCAGCTGACATCAGTTTGGTCTCCAGAGAATGTCATGTCATCAAGGGGCTGTGAAATAAAGATTTTTGTTTCTGACCACAACTTCAGGTGAACTTTCATGTGACATCTGTTTATATACTAGAAACACTTCATAGTTTATCTATTTAAAGACGCCCCTTCTGAGCTGTATCCTTAGATGAACACTTTCTCTGAAAATTTTTTAAGATCACTTACAACCTCCTCTTGTTACAAAGATGTTGCTTACATTTCAGAACAGTGATTTAGTAAATGTAAAACCCACAAACAGAATCAATGAGTTCCCTTAACACCCCAGGCTTTTGCACCTTGAGAAAAAGGCCTTGTTATGACCACTTTCTTATCTGGTCCCACAGCTGTGTCAGCCCCCTAAATAACACATAGAGACTCTGTTAGTTATAAAGCTGTTGGCCAATGGGTAGAGCTTCTTATTGGCTAGCTCTGTCTTGGCTATTAACTCATTTCTATCAATTTAAGTATTTCCACGTGGTCTTACCAGAGAGAGAGAGAGAGAGAGAGAGAGAGAGAGAGAGAGAGAGAGAGACAGACAGACAGAGACAGAGAGAGAGACAGAGACAGAGAGAGTAAGTCCAGATCTCTTATTCCTCCCATGGCCTACATCTTGACTCCTCTCTATTACATCTCCCAGAATCCTCCTTGTCTCCTAGTCCTGCCTATCTTGCTTTCCTATTGGCCAACAGGCCTTTATTCATTAACCAATAAGATATGGATATATATATATATATCAAGACCTCATTAGCTAGAAGGAAGAAAAAAATCAATTTCCAACTGGCATTCTTTCTTCTGCAAGTGTTGATGGAATTTCAGTCGTTGGTCTCTGTCATAAGCATGGAAACCATTAGGGTAACAGAATGGTAAAAAGGGCTCTCTGATCCTGTGCTCATCCTTAATTCCTCAAATGGATACATCACCATGAGTGCTTCCCTTTCCCACCCTAGGCAGCCTCATTGGTTTGTGTCAAGGAAGAGCCTGAGTTTATTACAATCCTTTTCTAAGTTCAAGGAATACTCAATATGATTTTTTTCTGTAATATAAACTTTCCATTTGCTTTCAGATGAATTATTTGGCCATAAAGGGAAAGAAGAAAGTAGGAAGAAACCTATTTCTTGGGGTTTAGTTTGTTATTATTATTTAATATTTTTATTTTACATATCAATCCCAGTTCTCTATCCCTCCCATTCTCCCATGCCCCCACTGGCCCCCTCATCCCAACCCCCCAGAGAGGGTAAGGCCTTCCATGAGACATCATCAAAATCTGTCAAGTCATTTTGGGTAGGGCCTAGGCCCTCCCCTGTGTCTCTTGGCTAAGGGAGTATCCCTCCATGGGGAATGGGCTCCTGAAGTCCATTTGTGCATTAGGGATACATCTGGGTTCCACTACCAGAGGTCCCATAGACACTCAGTCCTCCTAGCTGATACCCACATTCAGGGGGCCCGTTTTGGTCCTATGTTAGTTTCCCAGATGTCAAACTGGGGTCCATGAGTTCCCACTTTCTCAGGTCAGCTGTTTTTGTGGGTTTTCCCAGTGTGGTCTTGACTCCTTTGCTCATCACTCCTCCTCTGAAACTGAATTCCAGGAGTTTGGCTCAGTGCTTAGCTATAGATCTTTGCTTCTGTTTTCTCCAGCTACTGGATGAAGGATCTATGATGGCATTCAAGATAGTCATCATTCTCATTATAGGGGAAGTGCATTTGAGGTAGCCTCTCCACTATTGCTTAGATTCCTAGTTGGGGCCATCTTTGTGAATCTCTCTATAATTCTCTAGTGCCAGATTTTTCTTTAAACCTATAATGGCTCCCTCTATTGATGTCTCTTTTCTGGCTCTCCTATATTCATCTCCCCCTTCAATCTTCCTGATCCCTCATGTTCTCCTCCCCCTTTTCTGTTCCCCTCATCTTTCTCCTATCTCTATCTCCCCTCCCCCCATGCTTCCAATTTGTTCTGGGGCTCTTGTCCCTTTCCCCTTCTCCGAGGGACCATGTATGTCTCTCTTAGGGCCCTCCTTGTTGCCTAGCTTCTTTGGAGGTGTGGATTGTATTCTGGTAAAACTTTGCTTTATGTCTAACATCCATATATGAGTGAGCGCATATCATGTTGGTCTTTATGTGACTGGGTTACCTCACTTAGGATGGTTTCTTCTAGTTCCATCCATTTGCCTGTGAATTTCAAGATTCCATTGTTTTTTCTGCTGAGTAGTACTCCATTGTGTAAATGAACCACATTTTCTTTATCCATTCTTCAGTTGAGGGACATCTAGGTTGCTTCCACTTTCTGGCTATTACAAATAATGCTGCTGTGAACATTGTTGAACAGATATCCTTGCTGTATGAGTGTGCATCTTTTGGGTATATGCCTAAGAGTGGAATTGCTGGATCTTGAGGTAGACTGGTTCCTATTTTCTGAAGGAACTGCCATACTGATTTCCAAAGTGGCTGAATGAGTTTGTACTCCCACCAGCAATGGAGGAGTGTTCCCCTTTCTCCATATCCTCTCTTGCATAAACTGTGGGAGTTTTTCATTTTAGCCATTCTGACAGGAGTAAGATGGTATCTCAGAGTTGTTTTTTTTTTTTTTTGATTTGCATTTCCCTGATGACTAGGGATGTTCAACACTTTCTTAAGTGTCTTTCAGCAGTTTTCGATTCTTCTATTGAGAATTCTCTGTTTAGTTCTGTACCCCAATTTTTAATTGAATTATTTAGTATTTTGATCACTAGCGTCTTGAGTTTTTTG
Organism: Cricetiscus sungorus; assembly: GCA_030556225.1. Taxonomy (NCBI): domain Eukaryota; kingdom Metazoa; phylum Chordata; class Mammalia; order Rodentia; family Cricetidae; genus Cricetiscus; species Cricetiscus sungorus. The sequence continues at coordinate 16,156,475 of JANBXA010000729.1, forward strand.
TATATTTTTAGTAATCAGACCTCTATCAGATGTGGGATTAGTGAATATCTTTTCCCATTCTGTGGGCTGCCGTTTTGTCTTGTTAACTCTGTCTTTTGCCTTACAGAAGCTTCTCAGTTGCAGGAGATCCCATTTATTGTTGACCTTGGTGACTGTGCTACTGGCATTATGTTCAGGAAGTGGTCTCCTGTGCCAATTCATTCAATGGTACCTCTCACTTTCTCTTCTAAGAGGTTCAGTGTGGCTGGATTTATGTTGAGGGCTTTGATCCATTTGGACTTATTTTGTGCATGGAGATATATATGGTTCTATCTGTAATCTTCTACATGTCCGAATCCAGTTATGCTGGCACCATTTGTTGAAGATGCTTTCTTTTTTCCATTGTATAAAATTAGCTTCTTTGTCAAAAATCAGGTGTTCACAGGTGTGTGGGTTAATATCAGAATCATCAATTCTATTCCTTGGTCTACCTGTCTCTTTTTGTGCCAATACCAAGATGTTTTCAATGCTACAGCTCTATAGTAAAGCTTGAATCAGGGATGCCTCCAGAAGTTCCTTTATTGTACAAGGTTATTTTTGCTATTCTGGATTTCTTTGTTTTCCATATAAAGTTGAGTATTGTCCTTTCAAAGTCTGTAAAGAATAGTGCTGGGATTTTGATGGGGATTGCACTGAGTCCTTAAATTGCTTTTCGCAAGATTGCCCTTTTTACTATGTTGATCCTACCTATCCAAGAGCATGGGATTTCTTTCTTTAATGACTCAAAGTTCTTCTCATTACAGGACTTCCACCTGTTTGGTTAGTTACCCCAAGATATTTTATGTTGTCTGTGGCTAATGTAAAGGGTGATGTTTCTCTGATTTCTTTCTCATCCTCTTTATCATAGAGTAGGGCTACTGATTTTTTTTTTTTTTTTTAGTTAATTCACTTTGCTAAATGTGTTTATCAGTTGTAGGAGTTCCCTAGCAGAATTTTTTGGATCACTTACATAAACGACCATATCATCTGCAAATAGTGAAAGTTTTACTGTTTCCTTTCCAATATGCATGTCCTTGATCTCCTTTTATTGTCTTATTGCCCTAGCAAGAACTTCAAGTACAATATTGAAGAGATATGGAAAGAGTGGACAACCTTGTCTTGTTCCTGATTTTAGAGGAATCACATTGAGTTTCTCTCCATTTAGTTTGATATTGGCTGATGGTTTGCTGTAATTATGTTTAGGTATGTCCCTGTTATCCCTGATCTTTCCAAGATCCCATTCATGAAGGGGTGTTGAATTTTATCAGTGGCTTTTTCAGCATCTACTAAGATGATCATGTGTTTTTTCTCTTTCAGTTTGTTTATGCTGTGGATTACACTGACAAATTTTTGTATGTTGGACCATCCCTTCATTTCTGTGATGAAGCCTACTTGATCATGGTGGATGATTTCTGATGTGTTCTTGGAAATGATTTGTCAGTATTTTGTTGAGTATTTTTGCATCAATGTTCATGAGGGAGATTGGTCTGTAGTTCTCTTGTTTTTTTTATTAGTAATGCCATTCTTACAGATTTTGAAAATATATAAATGTATGTACAACAGCTAGTGACAAAAATAAGAGTTTCTGGGAGTCATTCATCACTGGCCTGGAGTCCAGTCTCCACCTCATAATAGTTGCACCTGACTCAAGTTCTTTAACTATTTTCCTCCTTTGCTGAAGTGCAAAATCAGCATAGGGTAGATTAATAAAGTCAGTATGAAGATTCATTGAGTTACTCATGGCACCTGTCATATGAAAAGCATTCAGTAGACAGCAGCTCAAAGTACTGTCATATTCACAATAACTTTTGCTGTTCACTTTGAAGTTGCAGAAACTGTTTGTACCTGTGGTCTCTATGGAGGCTCCGTACTCTCACCTGGTATCTCTACAGACAGCAAGGTGACTCAGAAATTCCCTTAATTGGAACTGGAAGTCTAGAAGTATTGTGAATAAATAAGAATCTGGGAAAACAAATAGGCTGATGAATGTTTATTCAAGGAGAAATCACTTACACTAGAAACTGATGGCCACCAGCAAGTTCCTGAACCAACGATGTCTGCGAATGTTGCCTGTCTCTGACCAGGAAACAAGAGAGAGTGCTGGGGTCTGGGACTTCAGACCTAGTTCTCCCAGGTCATGCCCGCACATGTTCCCATGCCCCAATGGGTGTGGAAAGTGCAACAGATGTGGGCAGGGTGAATATCTCACTATATAGAAGGCTCTTCTGGAATCTTCTAGATATGTTTTTTTTTTCTCTTTTGTGATTTTGTGTTTGCATGAGTATATTATACCTAATGGGTTTCCTTGTTATGTTTCCAAGCTTGTATGTAGTATAGTTTGACCATACTTACCCCTTCAAAACTTTTTTTGGTCTCAGGTCATAAATATTTTTGTTGAATTTCTTTGAGTTCATGTTGCTTGACAAGAAGTTGTTAAACTTCTTGGTGTTCATATTTATGGCTTCTGTACAACTTTGGAAGTTTTCAGTCATTATTTCAATATTTTCTCTCCCCTCTCTCACTTCCTTCCCGAAAGGAAGGACTCTGTCCCCTTTTCTTCAATCTTTTCCTTTTCTGTTCCTCAAACACAATTATCTATCATTTTATTGTCATTGATTCTTTTTTTTCCTCTGAATGCAATGAAGTTTCATTTGCATTGATTAAATTTTTTTACTTTAATTTTCAAGTTAGAAATTCATACAGAAGCATTGAAATACAAATTGGACTATAGAGAGTACCAGTGCATATAGAAGACAGACCTCTGAGTGGATTAGAATAGCATTCTGAAATGAGCTCATTTAAACAAACAAAAAGATGGTTATTGAGAATAGGAGTTGCATCAAAGTATACTAAGTAAGACCTTCCTTTCTAATTGCCATTTGTTCCACATGATAGTTTTTCTCTTAAGGAAAAGACACCATCGTCTAAACAAAGCATCAGCCTACAGAATGAGAAAAAATTATTACCAATTCCACATTTGACATAGGATAAATATTCAAATAATTCAAGAAACTATATATCAAAAAACCAAATAATTTAAAAATGGGGTACAGATCTAAACAGAAAATTCTCAATAGAGGAAACTCAAGTAGCTGATAAACACTTAAATAAATGTTCAACATCCCTAGCCATCAGGGAAATTCAAACCAAAACTACGTTGAGATTTCATATTTATTAAACCTGTCAGAATGGCTAAGATCAATAATACAAATGACTACTCATTCTACTAAGGATGTAGAATAAGAGTGCAAGTTTGTAAAGCCACTACAGAATCAGTATGGTGATTATTTAGAAAGATGAGAATCTATCTACCTCACGATCCAGTTATTTCACAAGTGGTGGTTTGGGAAAAAATGGGCCCCTATTAGTAGGTGTACCCTTGTTGGAGGAAGTGTGTCACCCTGGGAGTAGGATTTGAGTTCTATGCTCAAGTGTCACACCCTTGACAGTATGAATGGTTACCTCACTCAGGATGATTTTTTTCTAGTTCCATCCTTATGCCTGAAAATTTCCTGATATAATATTTTGACAGCTGGGTAATACTCCATTCTAGATACTCATAGAAGAAAATGTGTAAAGGCTATGGAAAGTAGAGCTCAGTGTATTCAGGACACTGAGAGGCAGGGTGGCTGAAATAAAATAGGCATGAAGTAGTAAGAATGATGTTGAAGATGTACTCTTGGCCAAGGTTATTGGTCTCTCCCTACACATACTGCAAGCCTTGGGAAAACTGTAAGTAGGATAGAGAAGTAACTCACCAGCGTTTGCCTGGAATCTACTGAGGATACAAAATATCTCTTCGAACAGAATTGGAAATTTGACAGTCTTCTCAGTTACTGATGGATCACTAATCCTTTCTTGTCACAGTTGGATCACACTGTGTATAAAACAGCTCTCCTGGAAGGGGGTAGTTTCTGTAACTGAAATCAGATTCATGCAGTCTTTCTTAGCATTCACTTGTCCTCTCAAGAATTTAGACCAAAACAAACAAACCAGCAAAAGCAAAACAAAAGCCTGTGAAATGAATCAGATGTTAGAAGTTCTGTGATGTCTCCTCTAAGAGTTAGGTTACAAGCCCCACTCCACTCCAAGCTTCCCCTGTTAACCCTTATTACATCAAACTAAGACATAAGATAGCTTTTAGTTTTCTCCCAAATACTAATGAGAGACTTTCATGAATCTGTGAGTTTATAAAATAAGGGAGTAATTTTCTCCAATCATTCAAAGCAACTATTCTAGGGCACAGATAACCTGCCATTTATAAGTCTCAACATGTTACCATCTAATAGGAGCATGCACTTAAATTTATTTGCTATGTCAGATCTTATTCCAAGTGATACCACCTTGCAGCAAGCATTTGTAAATCACTTCCATGTGTGTGTGTGTGTGATTTGTGAGCACTATCAGAAAGTTTCCTTTAGAGAATTTACACTTTTCGTTATCACTCACCCATAGCATTCCAGTCAACTCATTGTCTTCATCATATGGAGGAGTCTTGAAGCTCAAACTCAGTTTCTACTCTCAAGGTCTGGTGTTGCTATAAACAAAGAAACAAGCACACACAATCTTTTTTTTTTTTTCAGTTAAAGAGCTCTAGATGATTTGTACCAATAAGCACATCCCTGGAATTAATACTGTTTGTTCACTCAAGCCATGATATTTTCACTCATTTTTGTCAGACAATTATAGAGACATTTTTCAGTCTTGGTGCTGTTTGGCTTATGTCATCCCTATCCAACTAATAGTCATTTAAAATTTTCAAATAAACTAGAAGTTTCCCCCACCCCTATGGGGTTTTTTTTATATCTCTCTTGCTTCAAACTCAGAACTAGAATGTATTCCCTCTTGCACTAAGAGATGGGTTGAATTCAAATTCTAAGGCTGCTCACTACCATGTTTACTACCATGGAGTTCATGGCACCTTAATGTCTCAGGCAGAAAGTAAAAGAATGGCGAAAACTTCTACAGACAAACAGTAAAATTCCTGACTATGGCTGAGAAACAGATGGTCACATCATAGACAAATCTCTGCTGTTTGTTCCATTCTCTGGGTGAATCCATGACAGTTAGAGGCAGGTAGCTCTGTACAGGCAGATGGAGAAAGCCAGGGAGATACTGTCATCAGCATTTTCTGTTTCACATTTCACATGTGGATGCTAGGGCTGTGAGCTAGAGTTGGACATCCAACTCATTCTGCAATTACTTTTCTTCTGCAAGCTTTAATTTCTTTATGTCTCAAATGAAAACAGTAGCATAGAGTGAGCCTCATTATGATTTCCCAAGAAGTAATGACACAAATCACTAAAAGCATCAGCATAGTACTATGTAAGCCATCACTACGTGGTGACTCTTTTGTGACTGCCTGTAACTTCAGTTCCAGGGTATCTGGTACTCACTTCTATCTTACTTGAACGTGCGGGCACAGAGAGAGAGAGAGAAAGACAGACAGAGACAGAGAGACAGAAATACAGAAAGACAGAGAGACAGAGAGACAGAGAGAGTCTTGTAATGAAGTAATAAAAATATTAAATGAATACCATATGTGTTTGGAATCCCATGTCCAGGTTCAGGTGTTGGATACATTTCCCAACCATAGAAGAGCATAAGAACACATTTAAAACAGATTTGGCCTCATTGTCAGTGACATGAGACCAAGTTAAAGGGAAGAGTCTATATAAATACACCAAGATGTGTATTTGAATTGTCAGTCATGCACATAACTTCCTCCTCTGAAATCATAGTGGTGGAACTGACAACACACAAGCTCCAGGAGTTGCTGATTGTCTGTAGCCCTGTGTACAATATCGTGTACATTACCATGTATGTATTTTCTAGGGATGTGGTTGTGATGGGTAATGTTGGGGGGAGGTTATAAATCATCAGGGAAATAAAGCTCTGGCTGTGTATGTGAGAGTGTTTCCTGAGAGGCATAGGCGAGGAGAGAAGACCTAACCTGAACATGGAAGGCACTATTTCATGGGCTAGGACCCTAGACTGTATAAAAGCTGTAAAGCAGATACCATCACTACACACTTTCTGACTGTGGACACAATGTGACCAGAAACTCCTGTCTCCTTCTACCACACACGGTGAGCTTGATCCTTAAACCCCGAGCCAAAGTAAATCCTTATGTCCCTAAGTTGCTTTTTCAGTTATTTTGATATAGTAGTTAGAAACGTCACTAATAGAGTAAGTGGCACTTATTCATTAGATTCTCGGGGAGATAAAAGACTCCCATGAAGTTCATTCAGAGCAAAAGTATCCTTCAGAGTTACTTCCAGTGAGTACCAACCACCCAGACCATCGTGTCTCTTCTTGGTGTTTATGCTGACTCATCTTGGTTGTCAAACTGACTGCATCTGGAACCATCAACTAAAACCCAAGCATCTGGGCATGCCTGTGAGGGCTTTTCTTGATTTGGAGATTCTGAGGTGAGAAAACCCACTCTTAATTTAGGCCACACTTTCCAGTGGCAGGCCATATGAAAGAACATGGAAGAAGAAAGCTTTTATTTTGCCTGCTTGCCCTCACTGTCACTGGCAAATTTATCTGTCCTGTTACTAGGGTTTTCCTTCCCAGGTGTTAGAACCCACTTCTTCTGGATTCCAATGTAGACTAAAGACTGGCAGCTCTCTGGGTCAGCTGAGACATCCAGTCCTATGGACTGAATAACTACCAGAGCCTTGATATTTTCATCCAGAGAAAGTCATTGTTGGACTCCTTAGACCACAGCCTGTAAGCAATTCTAATACATCACCAATTAGCATTTGTGTGTGTGTGTGTGTGTGTGTGTGTGTGTGTGTGTGTATTGTGTGTGTATACATTCTATCAGTATTGTGTTCCATTCCTCTAGAGAATACTGACTAATAAAGTTTCTAGTATAATCTGGAGCCTAGAACTTTTCAAGCTCTACTCTTAAATCTTTCTTTCCAGAATATTCCTGATGAGGACCATGAAAGACAGTGGAAAGAAGAAATTAAAATTAAGGAAGTATCAACCTGTTGATAATTTAGGTTAAACATAACTGAACAAGAATGCCTTACTCACTTTTTATACTGGTCACACAGTTCTCTATATCACATTAGAAGATGACTCTCAAGAAATCTTAGTTGAAAGGCAATCTCAAATGTCATTCTCTTAATGAGATTGATTACTACCTTAAATGCCATTCTAGAGCCTTCATCAGTAGTTGATGGAAGCAGAAGCAGAGATCCACAACTAAGCACTGAGAAAAACTCCTGAAATCCAGTTTCAGAGAGGGAGGAGTGACAAACAAGTGGATCAAGACCATGCCGGGAAAACCCACAGAAACAGCCGACCTGAGCAAGTGAGAATTCATGGACCCCAATCTGACAGCTGGGGAATCAACATAGGACCAAACTAGGCCCCCTGACCATGGGTGTCAACTAAGATGACTGGGCAGTGTATGGGGCCTCTGGCAGTGGAACCAGGAAATATCCCTAGTGCAGGAACAGACTTTGGGAGCCCATTTCCCATGGAGGGATACATCCTTAGCTTAGAGACACTGGGGAGGGCCTAGGCTCTACTCCAAATGACTTGACATAGATTAATGATCCCTCATGAAAGGTCTCACTCTCCCTGGGGGAATGAATGAGGGATGGGACGGGGGGCATGGAGAATAGGAGGGAAAGGGAACTAGGATTGATATGTAAAATAAGGTTGTTTCTAATATAAATAAAATTTGTTAATTAAAAAAAGAATTCTTAACAAACTGTCACTATAGGAAATTAATCGTTATTTATAATCAAAACTAATGTGAGATCTCAAAAGAATTTGCCACTGAATTCTAGGAGTGGTACTCTACAACTCATTCAATTCCATGGAATCTGGCCTCAGATTTCTCATCTGCAAAAACAAGTAATGGGCCAGATAGTCTTCATGCCTTTTAACATGCACAACAGGTTATTGAAAGTCCTTTGGTACATGCCAGGCAGCCAGCATTGGAAGTCACATCCTCACAGAAGCTCTCCAATACAGTGTGCTCCTTCCACCCTGCAGCCCCAGTTGCTTAGATGGTTTGTATATGACACTGTGTCTCAGAGTTAGAGCTTGAGTTAGGACTTCTGACTCCCAACTCTAGTCTTTCCTCTGTATGAGAGTATGAGAGTCCTTTAAACTACAGAAAAGGTATATTCCACAACCTCTCTCTCTCTCTCTCTCTCTCTCTCTCTCTCTCTCTCTCTCTCTCTCTCTCTCTCTCTCTCTCTGTGTGTGTGTGTGTGTGTGTGAGTGTATGTGTGGTGAGTGTGTGTGTGTGTGTGTGTGTGTGTTTTGTTTTGTGTTGTGTATTCTCTACCTCACTATGGTTCAAGCTACTAAATTTTTCTTTCCAGCTTTAAAATGGGTCTACTTAAAAATACTCAGAAATGTACTTTGAATTTTGATCACTTCCTGAGTCCACAGCATGCTGTCCAACTCTCTCAAAGTGCTGGGAATCACCACTTTCAACCCACAGGCAGGCTTTAGTTTTGTTTGTTTACTATTTTGTTTTTATTTTTAACTCCAATAAATGATGAGATATTCTAAAACAGGATTTTTGAGGCTGAGGATGCAGACTATTAGTAGAGAATACTGTCCTGTGTATATAGAGCCACACCCACAATCCTAGTACTACAGCGTTTAAGGCCAGTGGGAACTATATAAGACCCTTCCAAAATAAAATAAAAAATAAAATAAAATAGAAAATGACTTGTGTTAGGTAATTTTGTTCACCTCTAGGCTAGTGTAAGTGCCTGACACATATAAGCTAGGATAGCTAAACTGTCATTTTTGATAGATTATATGTATTAAATAAATACATAAGCTTTATAAAGCTTAGTATATTTTATCCAACACTGAGTTTATCAGAGTGCAAATCCACATAAGGAAAGCAGAATTTGTGTTTTACTTGTAAATCACCTATAAATATACAAGCTATATAAAATGTACATACACATCTGTAGTAATTTACATGCATACATATACATATTATCCATTAAATATATTTCTGCGCAAAATAATACATTAATAACAAAATATAGGGAGGGTGGTTGGAGGAAATGGGAGGGAGGGAGAAAGAGAGAGAGAGGGAACTGGGATCAATGTGTAAAATAAGAAAAAAAGTAACAAAATATAGACAGAAAAACTTGAACATGATGAGCCTAAAATCCTCACAATGGACAATTTGTTGCTGGTACAAAAGTGTCTTCTAACTAAACGCAATTACCACTAATATATTAAAGGATCACGTGATTAAATGTTTGTCATTATTTTTGAGATGTCTATTGAAGTAGTTTATGATTTAGCAATATGAAGATCTGCGTCTGAGTTCAGCTGTTTTTCAGTCTGGACTTAGTGGCTATAGTAACCCAGATGGTGAAAGTGTTTGGATGGACCCCAAACTTTCTATTTTTAGTCGCTTTTGCCAGACACCTAAATGCTTGCTGAAGTCTGCTTTATCAGTTTCTCTCCCCAGACTTCCGACAGTTTCGTTTTACTGATCTCCAGGTGCAGCACTTCATGTGTTCAACAAACGCTCCCCACTCTGCAACTCATTTGTTTAACATTTTCAGATTGTTGATGGATTCTTTGCAAGTCTGAAGTATGAAATCTCTACCAGTGGCTCACTGAAGCCATTTCCTCAAATAATCTCATGTAAGAAGAGAGATATTTTCAGAACATTCTCTCTACAGCACGCAGTTCTTCAGAAAGCAGCTGTTTTCCTCTGTTTGGCCACATTTACCTAAATGGATAGATTAGGGGCATGTGCTACTGCTACATGGTATCCTCCAACAGCCACTTTTTGGCACATGCAGGCCAACAATTAAGAACTCTTTTTTTTTGCAAAGGAAAAATATATATGATGCAACCACAGCTTCTTTAATGTTCGTTACAGTAACAGAGTGGCTACCACAGCTCTCGGTGATTCTGACCCATGCTGCAATGTCAACAGTCCTAGTTTGCTTTCTGTTGCTGTGATGAGTCCCGTGGTCAAAAGCAACTTGAGGAGGAAAGGGTCTATTTCATCTTATACTTCCTAGTCCATCATCAGGGGTTGCCAAGGTAGGAGCCTAAGCAGGACAGGGACCCGGAAGTGAGACACAGATCCTAGAAGAATGCTGCTCATTGGCTTGTCCCTCTGGCCATGTCCAGCTCCCCTTCTTCTACCTCCTAAGACCACCTGCCCAGGGATGGCACTGTCCACAGTGGCTGAGCTTTTTCACACAAATCATTATTTAAGAAAATGACTGACAGACTTGCCTACAGGCAATCTAATAGAGCTGTGTTCTAGGCTGATGTTCCCATTTTCTTTGTGTCAAGTAATTAATAAAAAAAAAAAAAGTTAAAAAAAGTAACCATTACATCAACACTTATGCATCTCTGTATCTGTATCCTAAATACCAGTGTTAGATAAAATATTCTTTCCTTTGAACATTGAGGCATTTTAGAGCCCAAGGGCCATCATTATTCATGTGCTTAAAAGTACAATCAAACGGCCTTTCCATAGAAGAGCATCTCTCTCTCTCTCTGTGTGTCCTTCCCTCTGTCCCCTCTCTTTGCCCCCCCCCTCCATCTGGCTTATTATCTTTCCTCTTCCACTCTTCTGTGGAATAAAGATGCTCTTCTGGATTTCCCTTGTCCAGTCTGGTGGCATTATGGAAGGTATGATTGCAAGGGCCCTTGACAATATCATTGCAAGAAGCAGAAACAGAATAACGACTTCTCAGAGAACAGTTGATAAAACTTGTGAGAGTTCTGTCTCATTTCCAAAAGGTCAATATAATAAAAAAATTGTTCCAAAAGAGGTAGCAGCTGTGCAGAGTGAATATCTTTTTCTACATCCACTAAACTGTGATTAATATAAAGGCAAAGCCTCTTGAACTAATGAACAGCTGTTGAAGTTAAAAGGAGTAATATAAGGGTGCGGTTCAGAGGATTCTGGAATTATAGCTGCACTACAATTGAGCTCAGGAATTGTAACAAGACCATTTAAGACCAGTTATCTCTATTTTCCCATAAAATCATATTTTTATTTAAAAGAAAGCATTCCTAATAATCCATTCTATCTTTTAAACTGTAATTGATATGAAACACCTCAGGAACTGCATTACAAAAACCAGTTCAGCTAGATATCATGCCCATGTGATAACCACCAGCCAAACACAGGGGTTGAGTTCTATGTCTGAATATTAAATTAGAAAACCAGTAAGCCCAGTTCTTTGGGGTTCCCATTATAACACATTCCCTTGATAATCCACTGGCTCATTTAGAAAATGTGGCATCCGCAGCACCCATCTACTCTTTCCACTGCTTATTTCTTTTTCTAGTGACAAACACTCATCCATATTTCTTGTTACTCTGTCCCATTCATTCAGTGATATCTCAACCTGTGATTATAAATGCTTAAACGTATAAATGACATAGCAAACACAGCACATTTTATAACACAAACTGTTATAAATTGATAGCCAAGACCACAGAGCATGTGAAAATGTGAATCATTTGTGTTACTAATGGTGCTTTACTTCTAATGACTTGAAAACAGTTAAATAAAAATAAGAGATTCTGGTGTTTTATAGAGTGTACTTGTTAAAAATCGGGCATGGAAAACTTTGCATGGAGTAGACATTTGTTCAATTCAATAAGCTGTCACGTCATACAAGATAGTGTGGTGAACTTCAATACATCTCATTTAATGTCCCTTGTTTTATGTCATTTGTTAATAATTTGAGTGTTAAAATCTTAAAGTAGGGAAGATAAATATATCCTAGTCAGTAAAAGTGCCTAACAATCAAAAAGATGGACACAGTGTGCAATTGTAATATTCAGCACTGGTGGAGGAGTGGGTGTGGAGCCAGGCAGATCCCTGGAGCTCATTGGTCAGCCAACCATGGCAAACTGATGAACTCAAGGCTCCATTTGAGACTCCGCATTTAAAAAAAAAAAAAAAAAATGAGAGCAGCTGGTCGGTGGTGGTGCACACCCTTAATCCTAGCACTCAGGAGGCAGAGGCAGATGGATCTCTGTGAGTTCAAGACCAGCCTGGTCTTACAAGAGCTAGTTTCAGGACAGCCTCCAAAGCTGTCCAAACCCTGTCTCGAAAAACAAAACAAAACAAAAAAAGATAAAGAAAAAAGAAAGAAAACACAAAGAAAAAGGAGAGAAATTGAGGAACAACATCTGATGTCAATCTCTGGTCTCTATGTGAATGTACACACAACCATGCACACACATACACACACACACACACACACACACACACACACACACACACACACACACACACACACACACACACACAACAACAACAACAACAACAAAACAGGGGCAGAGATTTCACTTCCTGATACTTAGAAGTAAAAGTCAGCAATTCACCATTTATTAGCCACCTATATTTTAATAACAAAACAATTCTTTTTGTTTGTTGTTTCTGAGACAGGGTTTTTCTGTATAACAGCCCTAGCTGTCCTGGAACTAGCTCTTTGAATCAGGCCGACCTCACAGAGATCTGCCTGCCTCTGCCTCTCAAGTACTAGGATTAAAGGTGTGCACTAACCAAGTAATTCTTAGAGGGTAAAGAAGAAATACTTTATTGTAGCAATTTTATCATCATATTGAAAAATTGAGGTACTTGAAAGTTTAAAGTACTCCTTCAACAAAAGAAAGAACTAAAACCCAAATAGATGATAAGGCTTTTACAAGATAACCAATACTGATGGAATAATACCCTGTTCCCTCTGTCACAGAGTTTCTGACAAACTTGGAACATATTGGCTCTCATAATGTCAAGTAAACACAAGTTAAAAGTTTAAAACACATATCCATTGAACATAAAAACGGAGTTTTGTCTTATTATTAATCCTTAGACACTATAGTATTAAATCTTACACTTACATGGTATTGTAGTTTCAAGTCTGTTGCCTTGATAAAATATCCTCCCAATCTTCAACTTGGAAAAGAAAGTTATATGCAGTTTAGGGTTAAAAGCCACAACCCATCATATCAAGGAAGTAACCCTGGCAAGAGTTAGAAACAAGTAGTCGCATCCACCATCAGTAGCAATGAGGAATAGATGCACACATGCTTACTGCTCAGTTCAAGTTCTCTACTCTTATTTAGTCCAGGGTTCCCTTGCATAGGAAAAGGTGCTGCCCACAATGGGCTGTGCCTTCCTATATCAACTGATATTAGTAAACAACCTTACATAGACATGCTTATAGACCAACCTGGTCTAAGATAACTCCTCCCTCAAGACTCTATTCCCAGGTGATTCTAGATTGTGTCAAGTTGACAATTAGAACTAACCATCCCATATAATAAGAATTATAAGTCACCTAGAGATGATTCAAAGTACATAAGAAAACTGCCTAGGTCAATGCAAATGCTACAAGATTTTATTCTACTACTTTTTAGTTTTATCTGTGTTTATATGTGTACACGTGTGTGTAGGTATAGACATGTGTTGAGGCCAGAGGTCCACACTGAATGTCTTTCTTAGTTCCTCTCCACCTTATAATTTTGTAATGCTATTTTTTTATTTATTTATTTTTAGTCTTATTTTATCTCTGCACCTGAAGCTCACTGGTTTGGCTAGATTCAACAAACCCCAAGGAAGGACCCTCCTGCACCTGCCACTCCAGCACTGATTATAAGAATGAACTTTTTAAAATGTGGGTCTGGGAGCTCAAACTTGAATGCTCATGCTTGTGAGGTAAGTATTTTACCTACTGAGCAAGACTCCTGCACGGCAAACAATACAGCGATTTATATAAAATACTTGAATATGTGTAGACTTTGGTTGTCACTTTTTTTAGTCTTTCTATAATGAACTGAGAGTTCTCCTCTCTTTCCTTGTCTCTCTCTCTCTGTCTCTGTCTCTGTCTCTGTCTGTCTGTCTGTCTGTCTCTCTCTCTCTCTCTCTCTCTCTCTCTCTCTCTCTCTCACACACACACACACACACACACACACACAGGGGTGGTATTCAGAAAGCAAGCATTTTTTTCTGCTGTTTCCCCCCAGGGAGTTCACTTGTCCAGTTCACAACCTCACAGAAGAATTTTTGGCTCCCAGCAAGATTGACACAAATTTTAGAGTACATAATTGATACTGCAGCACTACAAGGACCAGAGGACTCAGTGGGTGATGAACAGTGAACCCATGAAGAGCAGTGTGACTCATACTTTTCATCTGCAGAGGGGGCCTATCATCCAGCAAAATTCCATCCTGCTAACAGGTGTTCTTTTCCACCCTCAAAGCCCTGTCCCTTGATAGTCCTTTGGCAATGTCCCCTACCTCTGTTGCCATTTCACGATTACCAATTCCTGTTACATTAACGTAACTTGGCACAGGCATAGACTCATCCTTAGGCATAAACTTCTTTTCACTTTGTATTCTGCATAGCCAACATATTTTCAAGTCAATATCCACCCATCCACTAGTATGGTTCAGGTTTTTAACCAGCATTTATCCATAGGACCAGAATAATGACACTGTATGTATAGAAAATCGATATTCAAAAGAGTTTTTTTTTGGGAAAAAAAAGAGTGTAACTGAGAATTCTGCTGTCTTCAGTGTTTGTGATTCTCCTGAACTTATCTACTAGAACCTAACCCTTAGTGATATGACTAGGAAATAAGATTGACACTGAGTGATGGATGATTACATCTTAGGGTGTGAGTGGGATTAACACCTTATAATCAGTCCCCAGAGTTCTCTCTCATCTTCTGCCCTGTGACAGAACAGCAAGAAAAACATCGTCTATGACCTAGGAAGTGATTGACTACCGGACACTAACTCCGTTGGTAACTGACCTGTAAGAAATAGATGCCTGTTGTTTATAACCCACCCAGTGTGTGGCATTTTATTGTAGATTCTCCCACAGTTTGACAGTCTGCCAATATTTGCTGAGCTCCTACGTGTGCTAGATTGTGAGGTCTAGACACCAAAGGGCAACTTCCATGACCTCTGGAGTTCACTGCCCATTGGAGGAGAGCTGACCAAGAGGAAAAGGAGAAACGAAACAACTTGAGAAGGAACTATCTGTGACTGCTTAGAGAAATGTGGGAACTCGTCCCCTGAGAGAGGTGGTGTTGAGTTATTACCCGATTGTTGAGTCCAGAAGGGAGACAATGGTAGCCACTTTGGCAATGCCACAGTGATACTGTGTACCTGGAAGAGCTACAACAAATACTGCTGGGGGATGAATCAGGACCAGGGAGTCGCAAGAAATAAGACAAGCCAGGTAAATCACCCCTGCCTCTGTTTTTTTTCCATAGGGCTCTTGGCATCCAAATGCCAGTGACTGCCCAACATGTTGGATGTGGTGGCTGAAAATAGAGTCTGACATTTCCAGACATCTTTGCAACTCAGCACAGAACTCCCATTTCCTTCAGCATGTTCATGGCTGATTTCTGAATCCTACTCTCAGGCACCATGATGCTAAATTCTTAAAGTGTGATCATCACTGTAATAAAAAGATTTTTCATTGCAAACAAGGGGAATGGAGAAAGCCTCCAATTGTAAAGAGACTCCCAGGAGAACTCTCTCATCCCTTCCTTCAAGTAGGGGCACCAAGAGGATACTATCTATGAGTCAAGAAGCAGGCCCTGGAGAGACACCAGACTTGCTGGTGCCATGGTGTCTTTTCAATTACTAGTTCTTAAAACTGTCAAATCAGTGTTGTTTGTAGGCTCGTTCACATCTCCTGTTTTCAGTGCTTCTGAGTTCCCCTAAACCTGTGTCTTAAATAGTTCAAGAGGTTAAACAGTTCAAGTGGTTTGAAAGGAAGATTAAAAGTTTGCAAAATTTTTTTCTTATGCTACTGATATTTTTTATACCTTTGATCAGAAACCAAAGAGAATAAAAAACATAACAGTACTGGTATTCTTTTAGGAGCAAGTAAATCTCACTACATTCTGTGGATGGAATAATTTAGTTGACTTAAAATGTGTGTGTGTGTGTTTTGTATGTGTATGTACATATATATGTAGGTACCTGTGGATGTGTGTAGAGACCAAAGTTTACAGATGGATGTCTTCTTCAATTTTTAGTCACCTTAATTTTTGAGACAGGGTCTCTGACTGAACATGGAACTCATCCATTAGTCTTGACCACTAGCCAGTGAACTCCAGGATTCCATATGCCTGCCACGTACATGGTAGCACCTGGCTTTTTATGTGGGTGCTGCAGATCAAACTCATGTCCTCATGCTTACTTAGCATGTCGTTTCCCATTGAACTCCCAAAGTGTTGTTGCTGTTTTAATGGAAAATATGGACCACAGGAAAAGTGCATTGACCAAATTGGCTGTAGAAAGAAAAATGACTGATTAAGCTGATCTCTTTCTAAGACTGTGGAGACAGTAAAATACTGACATCTTCCTTCAAGTTTTACTAGCTATACAATCATGTATCCTCTACCCTTTGTCCTCTGGTGAATGATGCTTTATGTCTAACTGTAGCTCAAAATTTAAAGGCAGAAATTAAGCCCTAGAAACTTCTGGTGGCAAGGCTGTTCTGTAGCGATGTTAGTGTTCTATAAATCACCATCCTCCACCCCTGGGGGCTCCTTCCCAGAAACTGCCAGAGGCAACTTCTTGTTTATGAGAAGTCTCTGGGTGCTTTATACTCATGAAGATAAAATTAAGTCAAAGAGCATTCTGTAAAAATGGCAGGGTAATTAAATGAGCTGTGCAGTGTCCCGGCATTTAAATTGTATCAAAGACTCTGAACTGAGGCAATGAGGATATGAGAGCTGTTTTCTTGCTGAGTGACTCCCGGGTACTGTAGGCACTTCTTGGCTAATTAGGTCATGGGCAACTAGAGACCTAGCCATCTCTTCTGTGTATACTCAAAAATTACACAGGGAGTCAGTGATTGTCAGATTGGGTCAAAATCCATGGAATACTAATGGAATAATACAAAACTCAAATGCTTGGTTAGAGATGGAATATACCTGTTACTTTTCCTGATGCTACAACAAAATATACCAACAATAATCTAAAGGGAGAAGGGTTTATTTCAGCTTACAGTTCCGGGGAATACTGGGGAAATCATGGGAAGAGAAGTGTGAGGTAGTTGGTCCGACTTCGTCTGTGGTCAGAGAGGAGGGGAGGGGGAGACAGGGAGAGAGAAAAGGAAGGAAAGGGGAGGAATACTGGTGCCTTGATCACTTTTTCCTTTTATTCAGTCCAGAATGCCAGTCCATGGAACAGTGCCACCCACAGGTAAGGTGAGTGGCCCCATTTCAACTTACCTAATGTGGATAGACTTTACAAGAACACCAGAGCCTATCCTAATCTAGATAATTCTTCATAGATGTGGTGTGAAGGTGGAGGTTTATCTCCTTGGTGATAGACGAGATAGGTAGATAGAAATGAGTGAATGTGTTCTCTGGGGACTTACAAAATAGCTAGAAAACCAGTTCAGCCAGTGAGCCTACACTCAGCAGAAAGGTTGCAATAATGAAGCTTTGTAATCTGCAGAGCAAGAACTGTAAAAAAAACTTTCTGGTCCAGAGGTCTCAGGCCATATCCCAAGTTCCCAGGAAGGTTTGACACACATGGTAATATCAACTCATCATTTTATTACATTCTTCACCTTCAGCCTCATTAACAGCCCATTCATCTTAGGCCTCTTAATGGTAATTTCATCAGCAGTTTTGCATGCACGCAAGCATGTGCTGCCCTCCATCAATTTTGCTGTTGATCAGATGAACTTGCCCCTAGTTTTTAGTCACCTGCCCTCTCCCTTCCTCCATCTATATTTGACAGGCCCTGCCATGCTAATCTTCAACCTTCTTGTAGTCAGCTACTTAGGCCTCCCACTCAGCCCAGAGGAGGCCTATTTATTTTTATTCAAGATCGTTATTCTGCTTATGCATTGACTTTAACATGTTGGTACTGGAGAGCAAGCACCTTTATACACACTACAATGCATGTAGGAATATTGCATGATGGTGTTTACTGAATTAGAATTTAAAAGCACATACAAGATAAATAATACTAAAGTATATTCTTTCTTTTAAAATTATTTTCTTAGGTAATATATCCTGACTAGATTCCCCTCCTCTCACTCCTCCCATGGTCTCAGAGTGTACTCAACCCCTCTGACTCCACCAGTACCCTCCCCCCCCTTCCACAGGGTCCCTGGAGCTCCAAAGGAAGGGACCCAATGGAGATCCTCAATTTGGGCACCTAATGATTGGCTGTGGGTCTCTGCATCTGCTCCCATCAGCTACTGGAGGGGACCTCTCTGATTACAATTGGGCTAGGCATTGATTTTTAAATATAGCAGAATGTTATTAGCAATCATTGATATTTTTTATAACCTAGGTCTATAGCCATACCACCCTGAACACATCCAGTCTTGTGTGAATTATATTCTTGATGTTTCAGAAATAGATGTTTTATTTACTACAATTCATTCCTTCTATTTGCCTAGATTTAATTCACATTTATTTAATTCTTACACACTGCAACAAAACACACAAGACTTTCTTTCCAGTTAAATGTCAATCATTTTTGCATACATTGCTTCTATTGATAAAAGGTTACCTATTTTATGTGTTTTAATCATAGTAAAGATTTAATCAAGTGTAGAAATGTGTGTGGGATAGTCTATAAAACACCATCTTTCTGTTTTCAACTATTCTTGTCTCAATGGCCAGCTCTTTATTTTTCAGAAGGCAAAGGACATCTCCCTGGTTAAGTTTCTGCAGTCTCCTTGATCTTGGAACATTTGTGGGTGTTATACATTCTCTTGTTTCTATCTAGGAAAGTGGCTCTCAACCTTCCTAATGCTGTTGACACTTTAATACAGTTCCTCCTGTTAGGGTGACCACTGAACCATAGAAGTATTTTCATTGCTACTTTGTAACTCTAATTTTGCTACTGTTGTGATTCATAAAGTAAATATCTGACATGAGACACTACCACTCCCACCCCCTACCCCCCAACACCCCCCACCCCGTGAAGAGGTCTTTGTGAGTCAGGATCATGACTCACAGATTGAGAGCCACTAGTCTAGGACTTTCAGAAGAAATGTTTGGGATTACTGTTGTCCTAAGCCCATTGACTCTTCTTGGCATTTGGCACCTGTCTGAACATTCACTGCCACAATCTTTAAAATGTTGACTCTGGTCCAGCATTTCGGTCTCAGCACCTTGCCTGACTTCACATTCTAGAAATTTCTATTGGGTTGACATGCCAACCCTGGAAATGTTACATGATTCATTTCCATTAGAAGATGTATAGCAAACAACCATGAAGTTTTTATCTCTTTTGGGGAGAAATTAGGACATTCCACATTTTAGGAAACAGTAATATAGTTGGCAGTGGGAAGTCAAAAAATAAATGAAGAAAAGTTGTCTGCTCACATTGACTGTCACCTGGCAAAACTGGTACATGAATATTCATGATAAATAATTGAACTCAAGTTTCTTTGTGGGGAAAAGGAAATTTCAATTCTTGCAACATCCAGACCTTCCCTGAGAGCTTCAAGTAGACTTTCTAGGTACAGATTGGTGGGATCTTACCTGTTGTACCTATTTGGTACAAGAGAAGCTGATGAAGCGTAAGATTGACAAGAAATGAAAAGATGTACAAGATGGGAAGGTAGGAAACCCTTGGAAATAATCAGGTTAGCTGAGGTTCTTATCCCAGAGTGAATGTTGTCAGGAAAATGAGAATGTTACAATGGCTATAAATTCCTAAAAGACAGAGATCCCTGTGTTACATATTTTAGAACACTGACTTTAGGTTTGTTTTTTTTTTTTTCAAGCAGAAACTACCAAGCTACAAGACTAAAGTCTTGCTAAATAAAATAATGGGTGATAAAAGAGATGAAAATGAACCTAGGTTGGTAAAATGCTTGCCTAGCAAGCCTTGGGTTTGATTTCCAGTACTGCATATAAATAGACATGGTGGCATACATGTATATTTATATGTATTTATATTTATATGTATTTATATGTAATCCTAGGAGATGGTTGAACGAGGGTCAGAAGTTTCAAAGTAATCCTTAGCTATGTAATAAGTTCAGGGTCAACATGGGTTATATGAGACTTTGCCTCAAAACGGAGGAGGGGGGAGGGAAAGAATAAATGAATGGATTAGTACCGTTGCCATCAACATTGTATGTCTGTATCACCTTCCACAGATACACACCATGAGAAACAAACTTATTAAGATAGCATTAAGTCTGTAAAAAAGTTTTTGGCAGAGGTAAGTTTTCCGTTTCTTTAGAATCTGAATCACCATGCACACCACCACCCTGAAAACAGATTAGAGAAAAGCTCTGTCACAAATAAAGGCATTATGGGAAAAAAAAGACTCAGCAAGGTTCACACAGACATTTAAAAAGATTTATGCCATTGGTTGCTGGAGCATTTTGATACTTTGCAGTGACATTTTATGTAAAAACTGAACTTTAAGAGAATTTTATATTTCATCCCAAACTTAATTCTGTGCTTTTATTATTAACTGAGGAAATACGCAACCATGATAAAGCAGCTAGCTAACAGTGGCTGCCCAGGGATTACAAGAACTCTATATATTGTTCTGTGTTCTTTTGCATATTTTATTTACTCAGGAGGAAGATATTACGATTTGTAATTTTCATATAGCCAAGTTATTGTGTGCTCTCTAGTGATTACTCTCTGTATTTGTTTAGAATCTGTCAATTTCTGCACAATTTAATAAGAAATTTTGACTTCTCAAACAGCCACCAAATCTCAAATGGCTGCACTTCAAATGAAAATTGAAAAGACCATAGTTATTTCTCAAGAATACAAGCACAGCACTACCATCCATTCATTCAGCCTCTCTGTTTCCCTCCCCTTCCTCGAAGTTCAACTATTTGATTTCATCCTGTCACAACACAATTTTCCAGAGTATAATCTTAAATACTATTTTAATGCCGAAATGGTACGTGCAGAGGATTCAGGTATGATGAGTTTACTGAATGCTTTAAATTGCATTTGCGAATTTATGTGGTGATTAAATGAGGCAACTTGCAAAGACTCAATGCAATTTCCAGGACGTTTAACATGCCAGCTGTATTAAACTTTTCTAAAATTATTAAGCGGAAGGAATCCTATTTGGACGTTGTTTGCACTTGACAATGTTCTCCTCAGCCCCCTCCCAGCCTCCGTAGCAGCAAGGTTCTAGTAACAGTCCACTGAGCTTGGCTTTGCCTCATCACGTGACTCCTCAACTAGGGTTTGCATTTAGCTGTATGCCATGTCCCTCATGAAAATCTGATTCCACACAGTCAGCAAGCATCCACTGAATGCCTCTTCGGACCTGAGCTATAAATACTCCTTCCTGAAATACTCGCAGTGCTGGCTTGTTGATTTGTGGAAGAGGTTGTTTTCAGCCTCCCTCTTTAGTTCAACCCAGACGACACAGATTCAAGAGCTGATAGGTCAATTTGACATTTTACTCGTCTTACCCACTAGAGTTGTTACTGAGCAATTTTCATGTGATCAAAACTGTGCCAAGGAACTAACATATGTAGTCAATCATAATAGAAATTTAGAAATTTCAAAATGATCTGTGTCTTAGCAGCATGGCCTTTGTGAATGTATTTAAAAAGGCAGTGTATCAGAAAGGCCAAATACAATGAACTCTGGAGCTAGACACAAGCCTCCAGCCTGCCAGTTATTAACTGATATTAGAGCTATTTATTTAACATCTCTATGGCACAGTTTACGCATCTGAAAGTGGAAACAATAGACAATGCCTGAAAGGCTGTTTGGAGGACTTAAACGAGATGATCCCTGTTTTAAGCAGGAGTGAGATGGCAAATGATGGCACCCTCCAGCCAGAGATGGGTCATTAGGTCAGGGGTAACTCAGACCAAAAGGCTCCAGTTTCTGAAGCAATCTCCTGTAGTGGGATATTCACTTTGTCTCCTTCTGTGGCACTGACCACGCCCATTGCGGGGTGGAGCCAGGGGCCTAAGTGACCAGTGAAAGTAGGTCTGAGGAGGAACCAAGGAATGCTCTCTGGCTGGCTGGAGCAGAGAGGAGAGCATCCGGTGGAACCTGCTGGTGTTCATCTGTCTAGGTTGTAAGTTATTTCTCTCTGAATAAACATCTATTCGTCCTATCTGTTTATCCTGACCCTTATTAAACCGCCATAATCTCCCTCTAGCCAGGAAGTTTGCACTCTTTCCTGGTCACACAGAGGTGCTGACCCCTAGAACATTGCGTATGTAGAGTGTTTCCAGAAGCTCCCCTCCCCTTACACAGTGGCCAGAGCACATACAGTCCACAGATGCCGAATACCAGTATTTCTTAGTAGAAGAAGTGATGAGGGCTATCATTAAAACAAAAGCAAGCTAGGGAAATGGCTTGGCAGTTTAAAGCATTGGTTGCTTCTCCCGAGGACCTGAATTCAATTCCTAGTACCCACATGGGAGCTCGTAACCTGCTGATTCTCCAGTCCCAAGAAATCTGTCCTTTCTGGCATCTGGGCACCAGGCACACACTTGTTCCGCAAACATACACACAAACAAAGTACCCAGACACATGAAAGTAAATAAATACTTTTTTTTGAATGAAAAATGTTATATGAGGTAAATTTTCCTTGAAATTTTAAAGTCTGTTCTGGCTTCATGTTTTTGTAAGGTTGGTGCACAAAGAATATTTTTATCTAACTCAGCTGTCCTACTAATGTGGGCTGAGCTGTCCATTACTGGTTTCTTCCTTCTGTTCTGCCCTTCTGTTTGGGAGTTTTTTGCTATTGCTTTTTGTTTATTTGTCTTCATTTTTCAGTGGTGGGGAATAAAAACCTGTGGCCTTGTGCCTGCTTTTTACAAATATTGTCTCGCTTATGGCTCAGGTTGCCGTGGTACAATACCAGTGTGTGAATTTTCTGGTTACAGTCACAGGCCCCAAACACATCACATAGAGTTGTGGTCATGACTGGAGGATGCCATTAAAAGTCAGACTAAGAATCTGGCATGTGACATCAGTTCTGTGAGAGCAGGTTCACATGGCATCTGCCTTTCTTTACATCGACCCTTACTGGAAAGTGATCTGTTGCTAGAAGATGAATAAATTATTGTCTTATGTGATGCTTCTTTTTGAGAACACTAGTAGACATGAGTGACATAATATTTTTAAACTAGAAATAGGCTGTGTTAGCTTTAGTGTATGTCTCCTAGCATAGTTTAACTAGAGTCAGGAAATAAAGCAAAAATCTTTCTATACTAAAAAATTCTGAACTGGAGCTCTAGTCTTGCCTCTCTTCTACTCTATCTGATCACAGCCAGCAAGATCGCTAAATCTCCCTTTTCTTCACTCATCAGAGAAGGGACTTAGCACCTGTCTCAAAGGGTGGTTTCATGATGTTAATGTGTAAAGAGAGTTCAGTGCAATCATTTAACAGACATTATCTGAGTACTGCTGGCCTTGTACTGGATGTCAAGTCCTGTCAGCAGAGAGAGGGGGAAGGAAGAAAGGAAGGAAGGAAGGAAGGAAGGAAGGAAGGAAGGAAGGAAGGAAGGGAGGAAAGAAGGAAGGAAAGAAGGAAGGAAGGGGAATTAATTGTATATGAGGAAATTCTGCTCTCTGAAGGGGAATAACAGTAAAGCACATAAACAAGTATAATTTATATAGTATTAAATTATAAGTTCCAGGGAGAAGAAAGAAAACAGAACAAAGGGGGAGGAAATGAAGTCTATGGAAGAGAGCCGAAGCTTAGAAAGCGCTACTTGGAATGAAACCTTGAACAGGGTGATGCTGGGTGAGGGTAAATATTTGGTAAATTCCGGCACTTTATTAGCATGCCTTTTCACCCAGTTCTCTGAAGTTGGAAGAACCTGTTTTGCAGTGATGACTTGGAATTGCCACACTCCAAGCTTGTGATGAGATGTCTTTGCCACTTGTGGTTTTCATTGTGTCACTGATTGCCACAATTTCTTCTTTGCCTTGTTTCTTATGCAAATCTAACCACGCCTGGAGTTTCTTTTCTGTAAATGCATGTAATTATTGCGCAGGTGACCATGCTACCAAAAGACCCAGAAAACACTTTCCTAAGAGCTCATTCTGCCTCTTTCCTATGGGCTCATTCTCCACAAAAGGATGACTTTGTTTTGCAGGGTTGTTTCTCATCAGATGTTAAATGACATAAAAGTGTGTCGTGTCCAAGTGGTGTGTGGGGACTGAACTTGCTCAAATTTGGTTAGTACTGCTATTGTGATTTGTGTGGCATGCTACAAGGTGAGCATTTTAGCCTGCATAGGAGTTGACACTGCAAATGACAACAAATTAGGAATAGAAATATTCTGTATCAACATACCTGTTTATTGAACTAAGGTTTTATGTGAGGGGCTGGGATACACTGGAAACAGATACCCAGATGCATGATCCAGGTTTCTATAGAGAAACAGTCAAATATACATACGGGATGATTTAGATTATCTTACATGAGCATGAGAAGGGCTGGGTAGTTCAACACGGGTCATCTGCATGCTGGAGAAGCTGAGAACCCAGTAAAGCCCAGTCCACAAAGCTGGGTGCCTCAACAGTTCCAACCACTGCTGAAAACCTGCAAGATTCCTGAACAGCTTCTGGCCTTGAGTTCCCAATTAGAAGGGCAAAGAGGATGGGTTCTGATGTCAATGAAGGATGGTGATGGTGGTAGCAGCGACATTAGAACAGACACATTTACCATGCAAGGGTGGGAATGTAAATGAGGACTGACTTTTCTTTGGACCTCATTATGTTTGAGCTGCTACAGGGTGGAAGACACTACTGGCTCTGGTGGAGCATTTTCTATCAGTTAATCCCTCCTGGAAATGCCCTCATGATGGGCCCAGAGGAAGTTCCTTAGCTGATTCCAGACACAATAAGTATTAACCATCACACCTTAAAAGAGCAAGATGTAAGAAAACAGACTCCCATCTCATCCAGACAAACCTAAGATTTCTAAGAAGAAACAGTTTGATATTGAAGTAGAATAAGTAGAAAAGATGAACTTTTAGATATTGATTTATTTAGTGATTTATGTAAAGCACTGCTTGTACTGCCTATTTGCTAAGCATGATATAACTTGCTACCTGAAACAGAATGACCTGAATGAATAACTGAAACAATGGCCCGTTGCCCTTAGCAACCTGCTCACTTCCCGGAAAGCTTCTGTAAGATCTTGCTTGCTTGCCCTTGTGGTTTTAGAGTACAAAATGAGAGTACAAACTGGACCTAGGATCAAAGCATTTCAAGAGCTATCCTGGCTGCAGTCCACCGTTAACATCTCCTCTCCTCCCCTCTCCTCGCTGTTGCTTATTGGAGAAAGATTCCAACAATCTGACCATTTGTTCTGCAATCTTTGCTTCATGTTCCTCCACACTTCCCAAGCTTTAAACACTGCTCCTTTCAATGTTATTCAGTTAACTGTTTATTAAATACACAGTTTCTGGGGATAAAACAAAGCTGTGTAACCTCTGAAAGCAAGCAACCCAGCTTATTCAGGCCTCATTATGGCTATAAAAGAGTAGTGAGAACTCATAAGGGAATAAGGCTTGGAATTCTGTGACATAGGACTGTGAGTTCAAATATTTAATGACATCTAGAACTGGTTCTCATTGGTTTCTTGTATGGTATGAGAGTCACTGCAAGCAGGTTGATGGAAAGAAAGACCATACAGTGGGTAGCTCAGGTTTAATGAGATGAATGACTCCAAAACAGATGGCTGGCTCCTAATACATGAATAGCCTCTTTCCTGCCATAGCCTAAGAATGGGAAGGATGATGAGTGTGGATGGATATTAAGGACTTATTAGTTCCTTTTGTAGCTTCCGAAAATACAGCCAGGCCTGAAGATAGTTTAATAGGTAAAGTGTTTGAAAGGCAAGCAAGGGAATGTGAATTTGATTCTCAGAACCCACATAACAACACAATGAGCTTATAACCTCATGCTAGGGAGCAGACAAATGGGTCCCTGGGGTTCTCTGGCCACCAAGCTAGCACATTGGCTCAGTTCTAGGCCTGTCTAAAAATTCAAGGTGGATAGTTCCTGAGAAACAACATCTGGAATTGGCTTCTTGCCTCCATTTGCATACACACACACATACACATACCAATTTATTATTATTAACAAATAATAATCCAAATTCATTTCATATCTATAAAGGCTATAAATGATAACCATAACTTTTGTTTTGTTTTGTTTTTTGAGACAGGATTTCTCCGTGTAGCTTTAGAGACTGTCCTGAAACTTACTCTGCAGACCAGTCTGCCTTGAAATCAGAGACCAGCCTGCCTCTGCCTCCTGAGTGCTGGGATTAAAGGCATTCACCACCACTGCCCAGGTGATCATAATGTTTTAATTCAAGAGTAATTGTGGCAATTTTTATGTTCATAGGCTTTTGAGTACAAATATCAATAAGTTATATGTATGTGATACTCTACAGTTTTCCCCCACAGCGATATATCACTAATATAGCTAACTCCAATAAAGAAAAGTCAATCCTTGCTATTAGTTGCCAAGTGTCAGCATAGATCTGTATTATTATTTATTTAAGCATTTTTTCTATTTTCAACAATGCTCCAGTCAGCATCCATACACACGTCTTTCATACACGTGCTTGATTATCTCAACACTCTTTTGGCTTAGTATCTGTAGGTACAATAAAACTGAAGTATAAAATTTAGGTGTCATTTTTAATTACTTTTACACCTTTATTTGGGTCTTTTAATTTCCTGGTAAAATTTTAAGTAAAAATGATGAAATTAACATTAACAGACATTAGCCTAACAGTCTCATTATTGTGTGTATGTGCCTGTACATATGTGTTTATGGGGGAACCAGTGTGTGTGAGTCCATTTTCCTTTGGTGTTCTTGATGGCTGCTTCATGCTCTAGGATGACTCCCAAACTCCACTGTCATTACTGACATG
This sequence comes from Cricetiscus sungorus, assembly GCA_030556225.1. NCBI lineage: Eukaryota > Metazoa > Chordata > Mammalia > Rodentia > Cricetidae > Cricetiscus > Cricetiscus sungorus. Next base: position 16,183,394 of record JANBXA010000729.1, read on the forward strand.
AGCTATAATGCCTAGGTTTACGTGGGTTCTGGGAACTCAAACTCAGGTCCTTACACTTGTAAGGCAGGCACTTTGCCAACTGAGCCATCATCTAATAAGGCTTATCAGTGTGCCTTGTGCACTGTGATTCATTTTATATTGTTTCTCTTATTTCCTGGATATTAATATCTCTTTTCCTCTGAAATTCCTAATCATGCTCTTTGTGAAGAGTTTTATTTTCCTACAGGGAGTTCATGGTTTCACTTACTGAAAATGACTTCTGAATTCGAGCAAGGCCTGCAGACAAGGTGCTTGGAAGGCTGAGAGTGGAGGGTCACTTGAACCCAGGAGTCTGAGGCAGACCTGGATAATATGGAGTAAGCCTTTTCAAAATAAAGGAGAGACATTAATTAATTTTGTTAATTAATGTCTATGCTGGTTGGTTTTTGCGGTTAACACAAGCTAGAGTCACCAGAGAAGAGGGAACCTCAACTGAAGAATTGTCTCCATCACATTGGTCTATGGGCAAGCCTCTGTGGACATCTTCCTAATTGTTAATATATAATATCAGCCCACTGTGGGTGCTACCACACCTGGGCACCTAGGTCCTGGTTGTTTAAGAAAGTAAGCTGAGTGAGCCTTGAAAATCAAGATGGTAAGTTGCTTTCCTCCATGGCTGCTGCCTCTGTTCCTTGAGTTCTTTCCCTGACTTTCCTCAATGATGGGCTGTGTAAGCCAAATAACTCCCCCCCCACTCAAGTTGCTTTTGGTCACACTATTTATCCTAGAAAGAGAAATCAAACCAGAGCAGAATTGGTATGAGAAAGTGGGGTGTTGGTTCTAATGGACCTCTCTACACTGGTTTTGGAGATGGTTGTGAAGGTGTTCAGAACTTTGGGATGCAAAGGATGTCGAGTACTCCAAGCTTAAAGGGTATGAAGAGACTGCTGAAAGAAACACAGGCAATGGACGCCTGGCTTGTGGAGTTCACAAAGGAAGTCCCCTAATGACTGTGTCAGGGCTGATTGTGTGATATTTTCAATGAAGAATCTTTGACAGAAAAAAAAACACTTCTGTGTTTCACTGTGACAATAGATACTGCTGAACAGAGACCAGCAACAAGACCAATGTAGAGCCCCCTCCTCCCCAATTTGCTTCTTGTTAGATACTTGACTAGAGTAACAAGAAAGATAACCAATGCACAGGGCAACCTCCAGGAGACTGAGCCTGGAAGAGTCTCATTGTTTCCCAAGAGGTTTTCACTTATGGCACCGTGCAGTCTTGTTTACTGTCTAAGTCAGTTTCTCCACAATAACATTATATTATGTCAATAATTGTTTGCACATGCTCTGCATGCACACAAGTGAGCTGCTCCTCCCCACTCCGGGCTTTGCTTTTATGGCAAGGGTCGCTTGACAGGTATTTTGCCATTCTGTCTGCCAGGTCCCTTTACAATTCTGCAATTTTTAGTATAAATAAAGATATTCTTTCTCCCAATGTGGCTAGCCTAGCAAACCCCACTCATCAGGTACAAAAACATACCCCACTTGGCAGATACAAACTATCTTATCTTATGAATAAATGGTTCTTAAGTTTATTATGATACAAGTTGGCATCACAATACTTACTAAATGTTCATAAAATGTTTACATTTCGTTTCATGGGAGTGAACTACATAGGATTTTTGGGGATGAAGCAGGTGCATCTAAGTGAACTCAGACCATTTACACATTAAGTTTGCCGATTTCAGATGGTTCCACTTGGTAAGCGGTACATATACCTGCATTCATCCCTTCATGACTTTAAAAAGACTGAATCATTTCATTCAAGTTGTGATAAGTATTAGCTTGTGTGTGAGTTACATAGAACAAGATTTGTTCCCATATTTATTCCTTCCAAGACGCTTCTCTCAGATTGAAATTTACAAAAATGCAAAGAGGACACCATGCAAAACTCTTATTTCCAAATCTTTATTTTATGGAGGTTTTACTATGTGGAAGAGACATTTAGAAATGTCAGCTAGATGAGTGTTTGGGGAATTGTAACTTAAATGGATCCTGTGCCAATATAAATGCTCATATGGGCTTACACAACTCATTTTTAAATAGCTGAAATATCACAAGAGTTAGTGCCATTCCCAGAACAAACCCCAGTGCCACCTGCTGCTTGGTAACATGGAGAGACTTTTAATGAAGACAGCTGTATATGTTTAAACTTGGACACATCTCCACTATCTAAACACACAAGACCAACAGATGAAACCAGCAAGACATATTTGAGGGAAAAAAAACAAAGAAGAAAGAAAGAAAGAAAAGAAAATGAGAGAAATGTCTGTGCAGATCAGCAATGGTATGAAGGACCAAATGGTGGTTTCAGGATGGAGGCTGGGAAACACTCCTGTAGCCCAGACAGAAGCACTTCCTTTGGATGAATACTACAGAACAGACTTGATGCAACTGCTTTGCAAAAATGGTTTCATTTCCCAACTCTGCCACAATGTGCTGGGCTCTGGAGTTGAAAGTGGGAATATGGTTCTGTGGTGGCAAGTGCTTCAGAAGAGCTAGGGTGTGGAACCAGCACCCCAAGAATTAAGGTAAGATTTCGCCACCATTTTTCAATAATTCACCAAAGTGGCAAACACAAAGGGAAAGAGTGGAGGCAGTTGATGCATGTGCTTAGGACTTTTAGGAAAGGCAGTGCTGGTCCTTTGACCACATATATGTAATGATGGGCAGGTGACACTGTGGATGTGATTACCAAGAAAACAGGCATTATTCAAGAAGGAAAACTCCATCAATGATACCATAGCAAGGCTGGACCAGTCTGTGGAGACAAGGCTGCAGGCCTGTGGACTGAGGACTTCCCCACGTTACCAGATGTAACCCACTGGTTTTTCTTTGAGCTCTTGCCACTTGTGTATGAGCTGTCCCTGCTCAAGCTTTGTCTGCATGTGGTAATTCTTTAAAATGTATCTGTTCTTTTATAATATAATACATATATGGACAAATGTACTTTTATTGTATTATCACCATTATGCTCTCATCCCCCCCCACACACCCATCCCTTCATCTTTCCCAATAAGGCCCTCTCCCATTTTCATGTCTTAAAACAAAAAATCTAGATGACCTACTGAGTTTAGTCATGTTGCCTATATGAGCATGGCAGGGAGTTACTTGAGCAAAGACAACTTACCAGTGCCTACACCACTGAGGAACATGACTGCCTCTTCCCCAGTGACCATTAATTCTGTCCTGCCAGAGACATTGCTACCTGTGAACAGAATAATATGCACAGACAATTTTCATGGCAACATCTATGAAACTTCATAAAACTGAGTAATGTCTATCGATGGAATAGATGTACAAGTCATGATACATATTCTTAGGAATTTAAGAAATAGTGACAACAACTCAATGAATTAAAGGCATGCATAAATGACATATAACTGAACAAAAGAAGCAAGCAGCAGCATAGTATGTAAGCAACATGATGAAGTGACACTAACCACTAATTTCAAGACCCACAAAAGTAGGATCCATTATAAGGTTTATATTGAGATACAGTGACATAAAAACATGCTTAAGAATTTGTAACACCAAAATCAGAATAACGGTTATCTCTGAAATACAGGGAAGAGAGATAGAATGAGGGAGATGTACAGCATTTGACTTTATGATATAAAAACATATAAGTCTGAAGCAAACAAAGCAAAATGTCAGTCTTTAGAGTCCAGGTGGACAACTCCTGGACTCTTGATACCATGTTGGATTATCCATAGGCATTTAAAATAGAAGTGTCACCATCTAGTGTCACCCAAATGACTCTAACTAAAGTAAATGGGTCACAAAATAAAACCAGAACACGTGAATCTAGGAAATGGGGTGTTAGAGGAGAGGGGGTATGAGAGGAAAGGGGATGTGAGGGGAAAGGGGATGTGAGAGTGATGGAAGAGAGATGAGACAGTGAGAGGATGGAGTCTTTAGGATGCATTATACACTTACACGACATTGACAAAGAGTGATTGATTAAAATAAAGTACATTGAAAACAAAAGTGCTAATGTTTAGAAATATTAATGCCACCTCATGGAGGATGATTGCAGAATACCAGTGAAAATTTTTCAAATGATATACATAGCTTAATTTCAATATTATATTCTAAATATAAATGCAAACATGATGAAATTATAATTGAACCTAATGAGATAATAGGCAGCTTAATAACACCTTTGCCTTCCAAGTATTCTATAATATAAACATGCTACTTTAATAATCAGAAAGAGTACTTTAAATTTTTCACCTCTAGCCCAAGTCTTAATTCTGAAAAGACTTTGTATGATGAATGTCCCAGTTACAGAAGGCTGGTGTTTCTAGGTCTGCTGAGTTATGACCAGAGTATTTCATTATTGTTTGCACATTGCATGAATGATAGTAGCTGTTTGTAAATGCCTACATTTTCTTTGAATTTCCTAGAAAAAGGTCCCAAGGAAAGTTTCTAAACTGAGGGGAGAAATTAATTTCAGGCTGAAAGTTAGGGACGGACAGTTGGAAACTAAATGAAAATGGTGCATTGTGAGGTTGAGTGCTATTCTAACCAAAGGTGGAAGCTTGTGAGTTGTTTCTGGACAAACTGTGCAAAGCAATCATACCAGTTGTGACTGTCCTTCTTGAGGAGGGATTTATTAATACAACCTACATGTAACTGATGAAAGTCATGGGGTTACTCCTTAAACATTTCCAAGGTTTGTCACCTTAAACACTCCCTTATGTCACATGGAACTAAAGCTTTGATCTGTCAGGTTCTTGGGCTCTGAATGCCAACGTGGTTTGGGGTTGTTACTATGGAGCTGACAGTGACCTTGTGGGAGGCCATGAGAGTTGGGAGTGTTGGGAGATATAGTAGTAGCAACATCTGGATCTACGCAGCAAACGTAAGTTGGTGCTGAGAAAACAAGAAGAAATCCTACTATGTTTTCAATGTATCTCTGTAATTGGATATAGCAGAACTCTCACAATATGCAACTTGCATCTGCTCAGAAGTCCAAGATTTCAAGGTGTCCACCAATCATCATATAAAAGAAGACAGTGAATGTTAGGAATCAAGTTTCAGGATAATAACGAAAACTCATCATTTGGGTGTGATTCACATGCTCATGACCCTGGCTCTCCAGAGGTGGAGGTAGGAGGACCAGAAGTTCAAGCTATCCTTGACTACAAGTTTGAGGCCAGCCATGTATTATGCCTTACATATAAGAAAAATGTAGAAGCCACAATGTATCCTTTGCCGGGAGGGGAGAACTTTTAGAATAATCCACTGGACTTGCAAAATCTTTAGTCATGTAACATGTGTGTAAACATTGGTAGGCATCACCGACTACCTCTGACTTGATGCAGTCTGCTGATATTCTTATAAACCACTTCCAACTGACATGATGCTATCAAGCACTGTGGGAAATCCAGATGTCAAGACAAATGATGTCTCTCTGAACTGTGTCATTTAAAGGAGCCTGGAGTTGCTCCAATCCTAATTGCATAGCATCTCTACTATACGGCCCATTCCTAGCTACTGAATGGGCATCAATAGTGCCAAGACACTCTGGCATTTCCATCTTGTTTGTGTCTTCCTACCTAGTTGGAAGATGGGGATGAATGCAGCCATGCAAAAAGTGGCCAGGATTTTGAAATTGGTAAATGGTCAGAGACCCATTTGGTGATACATGAAGGTGGGAATCTGAGGCACTTACTTTGGGCTAAGAATCAGACAGCAACCAATCTCATGTCTAATCCTATAGACCATGTAAAGGTGTATGACTCTTTACCTTTTATAGAAAACTGAAGTAAAATGTTCAGTATTTGTATGTTTTCCCCTATTCAACATTATCTGTCTTTGTCTTTAGTTCTCTCTTAGTATACCACTCCACACTACACCACACACATATCACAAACATAAATCTATCTATCTCTATCTATCTATCTATCTATCTATCTATCTATCTATCTATCTATCTATCTATGCCTCCTGACCACCCTCCCCTCCCATCACCCCACCCCCATTCTACATGTGGGGTTATGCTATCCAGGTGAGGTCATGTAAATCTGTCAAGTCATTTGAAGTAGGGACTAGGACTTCTCTCCTGTCTCTAGGTTAAGGAAGTATTCCTCCATGGGGGATGCGTCTGCAAGGTCCTTTTGTGCACCAGGAATACATCCTGGTTCTACTGTCAGAGGTCCCTTAGACTGCTCAGTCCTTCTAGCTGAGACCCACATTTAGGGGGTCTGAGTCAGTCCCATGCTGGATCCCCAGCTATCAGTCTGGGGGTCCATTAGCTCCTCCTTGTTCAGGTCAGCTGGAAAGACACCGATTTTTAACACAGAACAAATCTTGAGGTTAAGTGAGAAAGCATAGTAGTGCTGATCATTGTATGTTGAGCTGCCATCAGAACAAAGCAAAACTTCCTTTTAATTATTACCATGATATATCATTTGGATATATATAAATGACACTAAACAAAACTTTGACATAACAAACACCCTACATTTAACAGAGATGTACTCTGATTCATGCTTGTGCCTATGTCCTAAGTATGTCTTCATGAAACAATTCCATTTGTAGCTCAGGTAGTGCTTTTACCTCACTGGTCTTCAATGGAGTCACCCAGGGTTATGTTCACACAGTCAGCACTTAAAAAATATACTCTCTGAATCTCTAGTAGGCACTGCACTTTCTTATAAACTTAAAACACTTGTGCCACAAACCTCAGAACAAAGGAAAAATCACTTGCAGTAAACTCAAAGTTGTACACAGTCTGGTTAAGCAAAATTAAAAAATAAAAATAGGGTTCTCATGACAACGTGATTTTTTTTTGTTTTGATTTGTTCAATTTCGAGATATGGAAGTGTTCAGATTTTACTTCTCATTTAGTCAGTGTTTAAACTTTTGTTTTCAATGATATTCAAGTATAAATAGAAATATGAAGGCTGTATTTATTCAGCTGTACAATCCTCTATCTGCTGCTGGTATGCTTTCTAAGGCTCTGCTTTTGTTATTAAAGCTTTATATTTATTAAAATAACAGTAATAAACAAACAAAACTCCCTCATGTGAGCCAGGCATGGTGGTATACACCCATAATCTCAGCATACAGAACGTTGAGGCAGAAGGATTTAAAGGCAGTTTGAACTGCAAAGTAAGAACCTGTATTACAGATCTATTGTTTTAAACATCCATAATTAAACAAACCAAAAAAATGTGGGTTTTGAATGTCAGCTGGACCAAAAGCCAATTTAAAGTGAAATAAGTTACATGACATTGGATTGAAGGAGAAACGAGTCCTTTCTCCACCTGCATTACTCAGAGGTGTAACCCTGTTTTACCCTCTTACCCTCCCTGGGTGACACCATTCATGCTGACAGAAAAGGAAGGGGATTCTCTTCCCATGGGATCTCAAGGTTAGGGTACCTCAGCAGCAAGCTTTTTTTCTCTTTTTACTTGGATACTCAAGGCTTATTTGTGATAGCAAGTCATAAGGTTTATAGATTTGTTTGTTAGATGGGACTCCTATGGAAATAAAGCCATCTTTATTCCAAAGTATCACACAATCCTAAAAAATGAAAGGTGATTGCAATTGGGAAGGTCAGGAGTGATATGAAAATTAAACAATACTATTTTAATGTGTCTGCATGCTCATGTGTCTGCACATGTGTGCACCTGTGTGGAGGTCAGGGTACAATCTTTGGAAACATCCTCAGGAAGTCCATCTTCTTTGAGGCAGGGTTTCCAGATGAACTGGGTGGGGTTCACCAGGTACGCTAGAGCCATTGGTCAGTGAGCCTTGAGGATTCACATGTCTCTACCTCGACAGAGCTGGGAGGACAAGCTTGCACCGTCAGTACAGGTGTTTTTACCTGGGGTCTAAGTATGTAACTCAGGTCCATCATGATTACAAGACAAGCACTGAGTCAGCCCCGAGTCCCATCATGCTGCCATTCCAGTTCTGTGGAGGTGGAAATATGTGAACCCTGGATCTAGGGAGGTGGTCCTGGGTCATATAAGGGAGCTAGCTAAGCATGAGCCTATGAATAAGAAAGTTAGCACCGATTTCTACTTCAAATTCCTGTTTGCATGCCTACCTAGAGTTCCCAAATCATTTCTTCTTCCAAGCAGCTTGAGTAAAATATAACAATGAGGTGACTTTGAGATCTATGATTCTAACCAACTTAACAGTACTTGCTATAATGAAATGCAAAAATAAAACAAAGACTTCAGAAGAAAATAACCCTAATACAAGCCCCCCAAATATATTCAATAATCTTGGAGACACACAAACACAAACACCACCATAGAATTTATCTTTACTTTATTAACAATGTGGCTTACCATGTTTTCAAGTAAAAAGGGTTTTTCATTTAGAATAAAAATTAAAATATAACTCTGATATATATTTTCAGTTATGTACATGGAAACATATATACAGAATACAATCTTACAACAAACTGAGAGAGCATGCCCTTTGTCCTTTAAATTTCAAAAGTAAAGACACTGATTCTTTTCTCTGTTATGCACCAAAACATACACAAGATATGAACCAAATTTCAATACAAACGTTTCAAAGTGGAACGTGAAAGATAAAGGGCTCCTGCCCCTAGTGACTGCTTACACAGATCATGTTAGCTTGCATTCTGAATGACAGGTACGATGTTTACCTTTTCTATTATTCAAAACAAAAAACCCTTCATATCAGTTTTCATCATTAAGTAAATTTAGCAAAAGATTGTTCTGACTTCTCCTTCTTCAGTATTTCTCTTTGTCCTTCCCAAAGCAATGCTCTGCCTTAGTTTTATGACATGACCCGCACCCTCACTGGTGCTGAGCCCTATCCATCAAAAGAAATCAAAACAAGGAAGTCTATAGCTCAGAAAACTGAATCATTATTTATCATTTAAACCACAAAGGCTTTTAAAAACAGAAACCCAAAGAGATCAGGCGGGACAGCAATTACAATTTTTTTTTTCAGTAAATTAAATGGATCATCAATACCACAATTTCATTTCGTAATATCATATTTGGATACCTCTAAACCACCCTAGTTTTAAAAGCTATGAGAATTAAGCAACTTAAAAAGTTAACCCAGTTAATGAGAAAAATTTTCAGAAAATTTGTGAACAGAAAGGAATCATGAGTAAGAAAGACTAGACTGTATGGTCACCATTTCAGCTTCTCCTTGCTAGGTAATTATTGCACCAAAGAGACACAAGCAGTAGCTGTCTCCAGAGACTTCTTCTTCCATAAACACTACAGAAATCTTAATTTACATTTTCTCCTTCCAAATAATTGCACTCAATCACAGCTCTCCAAAGACAGAATAGAGAGGAACTGGAACCTAGATTCACTATCCTAACCCAAAAGCAGCAACGTCAAATCACAACAAAGATCCTACTACTGTTCTGTTCTAGTTCTATATACAGAAATAAATATAAATGGGTGTTATACAAAATAAGCATGGAAACCCCAAGTGCTTCCAAAACTAAGGGACAACTCTCAGGAAGGGGTATTTGGTGTAAGACAGAAGACAAACCCAGTATTGGTCTCTTAGAACACTCAAAATTCTAAGACAGATTAGGAGGGACCTATCTTCAAAAGGTTGATCAAAAGGAACCACGTAAAGATGGCAGTAAAGGTCAGATGTGGCAGTGTTAAGGTATGTATCATTCTAATTTACTGAGGGCCAAATAAAAGCAAACACAGGAAATGATTTTTTGAAAATGATCAAATAAGGTCTGAGGACTTAAATAGCTATAGAGCTCAAATACTGTTTGTAAGTTGAACTCTGATCAAAGGCATCCAATTTTAAAAGTGACAGACCTGTTCTGTGAGCTCTAGGTTAGAAGCTATGGTGAAGGACACCATGGTGAATAGCAAAGAAATGCAATGCCAGTATACTCTGCTTTGATCAGGGTATGTTATATTTTGCGGACAGGCTAATTTTTCATAATGCAGTGATTTTTTTTTTTACTGTACAAATGCAATCAGGAAGTTAAGAGCTATAATAAACTCCCTAAACTTTAGAGTGGGAATAAATGATGGACTGTCATTATTTAAGCTGAGGTGGCGTTTCTCTTCCTCAATTGCACGGCACAGACTATATAGGATGTTATTGGCTGGTTACAGAAGGCAATGAATGGTGTGATGTACCCAAGATGTGGGTACATGAGGGAGAGGACTCTGATTCTAGAAGATAACCAGAGAGGTAATGGAATGATACTATCCAGGAAGGAATAGGGAGAGGGCATCATTTGACCCTATTTAGAGAATATTTTGGTGAACATGCTATGGTGGCGTGTGAAGAATGTGTATAAATCCATTTCTTTTTCTGTCATAGTAATGGGGATATAGAGCAAATTGTTCCTTTGAATCATACCCATGTTTAAGACAGAAGCCGAGGAGATGTGAGTCTAGAGAGAAAGGAAGCCTACTTTACAATTTGGTAACAAAATTGCTATCTGCATGATGAGCACACCATCCTGAACCAAAATTCTGGAGAACCCTGACACTTCTCAGGAAGAACATCCCCTTCCATCCTCAAATACTTAGCAAGTCTACTAGAGGGCTGGGCTATGATGATGGTGGCTATTAGCTGGGCACTCTTCTTCTATGATTACTGTCATCTCTTCCTTGCTGAAGCTGAAGACTAAGAGTGAGGCTGGAGGGAATGATACCATGCAGAGAAACACGATGTTAAACTGCAGGGCCAAAGGATAAGGACAGGCTAGGATATCTGGTTCCATAGGATGAAGGGTTTCTGAGCAATGGTAGCCATATCCTGACAGGGTTTTCTGTAATGTTCTTCTGGCTCTTTCTGTGGGCTCAGCAGACCTGCAGAAAACACCTCCATGATCTAAAAACAACACTTGCTCCTTACTGGCAGTGGCATGAGAAAGTGACATTTGTTCTCAAAGCATACCATGTTCTAGCAATGCCACAGTCACATCCTGGTTTCAGATTCAAAAGAAACAGCTCATCTTAAGAAGGCCACAGTGAAGGACCAAGAGGGAGTCAGCACGGGAGAGATGCCACACCATCTTGAAATAGATACCCTTTCCAACAGATAAATTGAGCCTTTAGGGCCAAAAAACACAGCTGAGGAGGCAGGCCAACTGATGAAGGTTCAACATGCAACATAGAAGAGAGGAGTTCAACTGCAAGCCAACCATGAAGGCATCAGCATGGGGCAGCTCTATCCTTACAGCACCACAAAGGACCCAATCCAACCATCAGTTGTCCCTAGGCATACCCATTTATTCCCCCAAAGGTCTGTAGCTTGACACTAGAAAAGCAACCTTTGGAAAGAGTCTCAACCACAAATAATTTGTTTTCTGGTTGATCAGCAACCATTGCACAATCTCGAGAATGGTTAGCAAAAGCAATCACAGTTCTGAAAGCCCGGCAGATTGCCATGCCTAAAAATATTGCCAAAAACACAAGCAGTTATCAGCCTGTCATACCATGTTCTGGGACAGTTAAGACTCTAGTCAAAGAGACAAGATTAACATAAAATCGATATAGGAATGAAGTTAAACTCCCCAAATGAACATGCACTCCTAAACAGAGCCAAAGTCTGGTTTCCTTGCATGGTTTTAAAAGGACAGGGGGTGTGGCCTCCATGTCATAATGTACCTCAGCCCTTTGGGGTTTATAAGTTCATGTTGAACCACTCATGAGAAAACACAGATGAAGTGCTGGGTAGAAAAGACCAGCCAAATAATCACTGATTATTCTATAAACGACTTAGTGAGATTTCATAAGCAACCTCAAAGAGATTGAAATACGGGAACTGGAAGGTTAAGTTCTGTGGCCCTGTTCTTTGTCTCATTTTGGTCCAGCTAGACTCCTCTAGCAAGAACGAGAAGGCTGGGGGAGATGTATACACAATGCCTCGCCACTAAGGGTCCTGGGAGCTCGAGTCCAGAGTGGTGGGGAATTACACAAGGACTTGACATTGGTCATTAGCAAAGTTGGGATGGAAACCAACCGAGTCCAGATCCAGCATTAGCTCTGCTATGTTATGCAAGGCATTACTGCTTTCTCATGCTTGACTCATGTGTGGTGAGCCAGAAGAGAGGTGCAGAAGGGCTCGTTTGCAGGGACCAGCTGTGATAACATGTCTAAGTGGATACATCTAGTTCACAAAACAATTCCCCAAGTCTCCTCCCATTCTTGCCCTCTGAAAGCTCTTCCTTCAATTTGATATTTCCCTAAACTGGCCTCCTCCTGACTAGTCACAGTGATCTTAGAACACTGAAGCTATGGTTCTGCAGGAGACTATGGAAGGTGATTGCCACCTCCAGCGTTCTAGGCTCTAGCGGAGCTGTCTACTGTGAGCAGCCATACTTGTGAAAAGGCACCTCTGACAGAGGGCAGAGCTTAGTGCATCATTTTATGTAAGCATCCTGAAACAGAACCTGCAGCTGTGTTAGAGAAAGGAGTTGTCAACAAGTTCAAATGGGACAGCCGGACTCTAAACCACAGTAGTTTGCATGTGTGGGGCAGATACATCTGTAGAAGAGCCTGCGAGTGAGTCAGGCAAAGCTGCCAGCAAGTCAGGGGTTCTGCTTGGAGGCACTCAGTCCATCTCAGTTTTCCAAGAACCTGGAGCTCAGTATAAGGAAACCTGGCTTACAGGAAGCTGCCTAGTTTGGGTGGGAGAAAAATAAAACTCGGAGATGAAGAAGCAAGTCCAGAGCTGGGGAGGTTCCATCTCCGAACGTTCACTACAGTTCCAGAAACTGCAGCTGCGGTCCTTCTATGTGCTTTAGAAACAGAACCATCAAACAGGCTGGTGCATGAAGGAGGTCCTAGGCTTCTGGCTTTTGGAGATCCTCAATGAATGTACCATTTCACAAAGCCCAGACAATCAAGGTCTCATTCCTGGAAACGTTCACAAACACAGCATCATGAGAAAGAGGTACCATCCCAAGAAAGCCAGCTGAGTTAGTTGGCGTACTGGGCATAGAAAGCCACTTTCACTCGCTCGATCTGGTGGCATAACTTGATAGCAGGTCCCAGCTTCAGCTCCATACACTCCTGCACTGTTGGGAGAGTCAGCAGTAGGAGTGCCTGGCCATCAATGTCCTGTCAGAAGATAAAACCATGTTAGAGAAGTAGGATATACTTGAAGGATGTGCTTGTGATATCAAGATTTGACCTGGTGCTACATATATGAAGAACTGTTCTTACTGCTATGAATTGGGGAGCATATTATAATAGGTAACAATTTGATAACCACTGGATGTTTGTGTTCATAAAATGTGTGTGTGTGTGTGTGTGTGTGTGTGTGAGAGAGAGAGAGAGAGAGAGAGAGAGAGAGAGAGAGAGAGAGGACAGATTTGTACAAGACAGTGTGAGAGAGACTTGTGTGAGAGTGTGTGTCTAAGAAAGATTGTGTGTGAGATGGTGTGTGTGAGAGAGACAGAGACAGAGAACAGGGATATAGATGGAAGTCACAGGAAAACCTTGGATCTTGGTCCTTGCCCTCTATCATGTTTGAGACAGGGTGTCTCTCTGAGGCTAGCTGGCCTGGAATCCTGTCTTTCAGTTCCTCACAGGAGAGTGCTAGGATTACAGACACATGTACACTATTACCTCTGGATCTTATGTAGGTTCTGAGGATACAAACTCAGGTCATTGGTGTGCACATCCAGTGCTTTACCCTTTGAGCCACATCATCTCTCCAGCACCAACAAAGTCATTTTTGCTGAGAATATTTTAGCTTCCCTGAAGTTCCTAAACCTCTGCTGGTGGAGACAAGCAATGGGACAGGTAGGAGGCTCCAGAAGTTATTTCCCAAGCTCAGCATACCATTCTGGGACAGTAATTTCTTCCTTTTAGGCCAGGTCCTTCTATGCTAATCTAAGTGCCATTGCTGGAATTATAAAATAAGAGTTTTGACAAGCGTTGGTGGTGCATTTCTTTAATCCCAGAATTCAGGAGGCAGAGGCAGGCAGAACTCCGTTAGTTCAAGGCCAGCCTAATCTACAGAGCGAATGCCAGGATAGGCTCCAAAGCTACAGAGAACCCTGTCTCGAACATCCAAAAAGAAAGAAAAGAAGGGAGGGAGGGCAGGAGGGAGGGAGGGAGGGAAGAAAGAAGAGTTTCTTGTTACTTTGTAAGGTTTGATTTCACAGGATAGGTGATAAGACATCCAAGATGAAAAAGTCAACTACATAGTGTGATATTTTACAGAGAAAAACACATACACACACGTGAGTGTGTGTATATATGTGTCTAAAGATAGACAAACATACACACATATAGTATACCTGGCCCACTCAAATTTTCCTATTGTCACATAGTGATAAAAATGGCCAGCCTATATCACTAGTGCTACATGTACCATGTCATAAACCATCATTTATTGCTGATGAAATCATGAGACTATGCTATATTCAAATGGGACCCAAGTCAATAAAATGCTAATCAAACGCCCCTCTAAAAAACATCTTTGGAAGAAAAATCTTTTACTACAGAAGTTACCCTCCGAAACTATTAGAGATAAATGATCTCTCAGATGTACAATAGATATAGATACATAAAAATCATGCAAAACAATCAAGACTATATGATTTGGAGAAACCCAATAGCAAGTGACAGACCCCTAAAGAAATAAACATTTTTTTTCCATTCAAAAGAATGGCTCCATGGACGATAAACCTAATAAAAGAGAATACAGACAGACAATTCAATAAAATTAGAATAGCTCCTATTAAAAAGACAAATTTAGCCAAGTGATGAAGGTTAGGAAAAGGAACCAAACAGAAACCCTGGAGCTAAAGAACCAAGTAAGTGAACAGCCACAAACACAGGTGGGGAGCCTCGGCAATCTGGAGAGAATTCAGACACAGAAGGAAAAATGCAACTGGGCCCTAAGACATGCCACTAAATGAAATAATATTCAATGAGTGTGTGGGTGGCAAAAAATCTAACTGATGAAATATTAGTCATAAATAATTGAAATCTTAAGAAAAATATGGGCATTCAGGTCCAGGAGGCTTAAAACACCACAAAAGGACATACCCACAAGAAAGGCAGAATCTTAAAACAGCAAGAAAAAAGTGTCAAGTTACACATTAGGGAACCATTGTGAGGTAACAAAAGATATCTCAGCTGACATATGAGCAAACAGAAGGAAACGGCACATTCAAAGTCCCACAAGAACGAGTACCAGGCTGGCCAGATCTCTATACCAAGACTGGATCAGAGGCATAAAGTGACGCTAAGAGTCAGTGGTAATACAGCCAACTCAGCACGGCAGAATTTCGACCACATGAGATTTTATACTCTGGGCTCTCAGGAACCGTAAGGACTCAACAGCCTTTCACGGTTGTTTAGGTGTACATTATAAAAACCACCTGACAACAAATTTCAGATGGAGATCGTCTCTCATCTTACAGATGAGGTGCAGATGAAAGTCATGAAGTCAACGAGGTCGCTCCTTGAGTGCACAGTGCACTGCTTTGGAGAAGGCATCAACAAAGCAAGCGATAGACAGCTGCTGTGTTTCCCTGGCTCTACCCTCAACACCTCAGAGAACAACAACAAATGTCTTTTAAGTAGATAATACATCCAGACCACCAGGGATGCAAGGAAGCCCAGCCCACTTTTAAGTCTTTTCCAAAACTTTTTTTTTCCTTTAGGGAAGAGTTTGTAGGATATCTACGGAGTATAAATATAACGAGTATGAGGTTTTAAGGCCACCACCTCCTTCCTAATTGCCAAGGTGGTCATGCTGGGAACCTTAAACTACCCATAAAAATAAACCATTTTCTATACTGCTGGAGTGTGGCTCACTTCAAAAAACTATTCCAACTACTTGACTCTTAAAATAAATGTACTGGACAGGCAGCACTCTACACGGACTACATGTACCACAGTGATCACGACTGTCAAACCCTCCACTCACCCAGAATATACTTGATTGACTTGGGTACAGTATTCAGAACAGAAACAACACACAAATATTCCATGAATGGATAGATGTTTAACATGGGTGTGAAATTATAATAAAGTTAGTTCTCAAGATTAAATGGTAAAGAACTGCTTCCATTACTTTCCAGATCTGGGTGGAGAAGAACATAGTTCTTTTGCAGGATCATATCTCTTGATGCTTTCAGGAAAGTGTTTTATTATCCACTGTCATTCACTGTCAGCTATACCTGCTATATCTTTGCTACCACGGTTTCTTTCCAACCCTTCAGTCACTGCTGCTCCAGGAGCCTCAGTACAAACCTGAATCCAGTTTCACCAATCTGCAAGAACACTCACCTCCCTGCCCAGCTTTATAGTTTTGTTCAGTTGGTGTAGGCTTCCCAAGCTAGTATAGCTGGCATCTCTCCCATGACCAGTACTATATCTTCTGCAGTTTCTCTGCTTAAACTATAACATCATAACTGCCAGCGACCACCGTTTTACTCTGGTCTGGGCATCTCCCAATTACGTTTTTGTTCAATACCTCAAATCAACCCTACATTGAAAAGTCCGTTTGGAGGCTGTTGTTGGAATGTGGAGGAGAGTCCATACTCCACAAGCTGGGTGACCTGGAGCACAGTTAACAGAGAACCTTTGAGGTTCTCCCCCAAGAACCTGCTTGCCTGAATTCCACACAGAAGCTACCCTTTCATCTCTGGGATGAAGAATGTGGGCTAACAGCTGAATGAAGCTCTGCTTGTAGGCTAATTCAGTAAAGATAACTAATATGACTTATTAGAGGCCCTTAAGTCTTTTCAGTGTATTAAGGAATGTAGGTAATAGAACTGAAAAACCTTAGTTGTAGTTGTATAGAATTCTGTCAGCAACGATGAGAGGATTTGAGTTAAATGCTTGGCACCTATGTGCCATTCCTTAAATTATGTATCCCAGGAATTGGCTGTGAGTGCTGTAAAAGAAAACCTTGTCTGGGGATGGCCAGACCAGAGTTCAGGTCCAGGTATCCCTGTGGAAACTAGGTGTAGCTGTGCATGACTGAGCAGAGATGGGAAGAACTCTGGGGTGTGATACCCAGTCAGAATTCCAGATTTGGTGAGAGACCCTGTCTCAAAAACAGAAAAAAAAAAAAAAAAAGTAGAGGGCCTGGAGAGATAGATGGCTCTTGCTAAAGACTCGAAACTAGCTCTAACTTTAGCTCCAAGGGATCAGATATTCTCTTCAGGCTTCTGTGGGCATCTGAACTCAAACTTACACACACGTACTTGCAAACACACACACTATTTAATTTTTTTTAAAGGAAGTGAAGAATGATTAAGAAAGATACCAGATGTTGACCTCTGCCCTCCATACAAACATGTGCACATGCATACATGAGCACATGAGCACACACATATATGTACATAAGAAAAATCAAAGTCATGAGATGAGGAAACAACTCAGAATTTGACTCGACAATGACCTTAGATAGAAGATACTGGGCAGCCAGCCTAATTGTTCAAAGAAATACCATGTCCTTTCATCCTCTCTCCAGGACAGGGTTCCATGGCTTGTTGTGCAATGTGGTGGTAAAGGCTGCCCTGGGGTCAAGGCATTAAGGAGAATGGCAGATCTCATAGACGCCATGCAGACTGGATGAGACCACTTAAAAATGATGTCAAGGACCTTGAAATATCATTCTCTGACCTTTTCAGACCAGAAGCCACTCCTTCTGCTCCTAGACTTCCTCCGAGAACAAACAAGAAGGAACATTCAGCTCCCTTCTACTCAGCCAGCAGCAGTGATGGAAGCAAGTTTACAGGGGAGTTAGCTTTGAAGTCATGAGCTGGAGTGTGGGAAAGACTCCCTACTGCCTGGTGTGGCTGTCAAGGTTGACAGCCTGGAAAAGAAGTGGACAGAAGCCACCTTTGGAACTATCTAGGGGCTGGCTTACCTGAGTTCCTCAGAAGGAGCCTGTGAACATCTGGGGCTAAGCTGAACTCAAAAACCCCAAAACTCACTGTACAAGAAGTTGTGTGGAAGGAAAGGGTTAAGGCTAAACAATCTGATTAACTAGCGATCCTTCACCTTCCTTTTTATCTGGGAAAAATTCACCCCAAACCAGGCCCGATATCTAGAGGTGGGAAGTGCTTAAAATGCTGTCTGTCCATATTTGAGCCACCCGAGGTTCCATTATTGCTACTTCTGTGCTCTTGATTCATTTCCCATTCTCCCTAAATGATGAGAGTTGTGATTTTGAGAAGATCATGCTACTCAGAATACAGCCAGCCTCTAACTCCCATGCTGCCGGCTAAAAACAGTTAGGGTTGGCTATTGAGTCACCTTGCTGTCACTCTTGTGCAAAGACTAATCCTAGGCCTCCTCTTATTTTGGACTCACTCTTGCTGAATATTCCATATGGTCAATGCTTGTTGCATCTTCATAGTGGGGTTGGAAAGAGAAAGGGATACACAGGAAAAAGCTGGGCAAGGGGGACACAGATATGGTTTTGGAAAGCATAGAAGAGTGAGTGGGGAATTCCTCTGTACCAAATGTCTCAGAGATAATCTTTAGTTCAGTTTGGAAGAAGCTTGCTTTTGTTTTGCTCCTTGTGGATTGTGTAGGTTACACACTAGACTCACAGTTGATTGAATTTGTATAAATATGTTCCTATAACATTCATAAACGCTGGCAGACCAGTTGTTACAGTAAATAAAATCACTAATAGACAACTAATTTTAAGGAGATGGACTCAGATAAAATACACAACATTAAAAATTAAGCAGGCTTACCATAATTGCAGAACATTTTGAAGGAATAAGAAATGACATCATATACAACACAAAAGTCACACTAAGGACATGGAAATTTGATAGTGACTTGGACAGAATTCTGAATTGGATGTGGCAGTTCTTTAATGGAACTATCTGTGTGTGATGACATGAATTAAAGGGTCTGTCCTAAATGCTACTGTGTTGCAGTTTTAGGATAGTGATCTGATCCTGAGGACCAGGACCTGACCTAGATGGCGCACTGAGTAGGTCACGGAGGGCTTGCTTTGGACCTTGTCCCTGTGTTGGTTTGCCTTTCTATCACCAGTAAGTGTGTGGATCTGCTTCACCATGGCACAGTGACACTGCCATGGAGCTCAGAAACAGCAGCCCACCTGACCACAGACTGGGTAAAGTTAAACTTCTCCCCTGTAAATTGTGATGAAAATGGACAATCATGTGGACCAATGGAAATGAAGAAGAAACCCTCAAAGACAACTAAAGCTGTCAACAGTCCTTTGAAGTTTTCGTAAACTAACAACTCACTCAGGCAGTCTGCTTCTCCTGTGAACAGGCTGATCGGCAACAAGCGAGCACATAGACCATGCTATTCAGGGGTGTGTGTCGAAAAACACATTACAGATGCATGGACTTTCACTGTATAATGTTCAGATTTGCAGCATGAAATTATAGAGAATAGATTTTACTAAGAGACTGCCACAGCATTTCAGAAATAAAAGGTGCGGGTGCTGGTAATGGGAGTGTGTAATATCTGCAGTCGCTCCTGGTGATTAGCACCATCTCTGAATTCCTAACATCCCTAGGCGTGAACGCACACAGCTATTACCATTTTGTACACTGTGATCTCCTGTACCAGCCAGTGAATAAGCTGCAGGCACCTAGTTCATGTGACAGCTCAGAAAATTCTGGAGGCCTCACCCAATAAGGGTGCTGTCATTTGGGCAAAATGATGATAGAACAAATTAGTAAAAATAAGTAATTAGAAGTCTAATGGGCCAGAAAGGACTCAAGTGTCCGCACACTTATGCAGCCCAGCAGGCAACACTTTTTTTTTTAAACAGTTGAAAATCCCCAATGTGAAATGCAAAATTAATTGGGAACAAGACTCATCCATTAGAGCCCACCTAACATCTAAATCAAGGACAAAGCTTCTAGCTGATGGCAGAGAGGGTGGGTGGAGGAAGCCTTTGTCCACTCTGAATCTACAGTGCCAGCAATGGTCATTTCCTTGAACTTTCTGAAATATTGCTGGAAGCTGGGCTTAGTGGTGAGATAAAGGGGGAACTTTTAGTTAATCCCTCCTCATGAGTCAGCTTCTCACGGGAATCTGCACAAGGTAGCAACACAGGAGCCATTCATGCTATACATATTCCCGAGTTCCCACCTAACTCAGAATCTAGAAGTGACAAAAGTCTCATCTTTATTCTGCTCACAATAGAATGCTTCTAAAATGAGCATGGAAGATTGGAGCCTAAACTAAAAGAAAATGAGATTTTTATGAATATCACATTTCATTGTCATGTTTTGGACATCATGAAGCATATAGCGGGTGTTTTGTCAGTACACATGGACCAACATACACATGGTGATGCATTTAAACCTACATAGACAGAATCTGTCATATACTTGAAGACAACAGGTTTCTGCTTAGGTTATGGTCAATTTTTGGTGGTACCACTATGCCTAAGTACCAATCTTGGAAAGTGGGTTTTCTAACTATTGTTGCTTTGTGTTTGTTTCTAAGACAGAGATGCAGTTTTATGATTAAGCCCCATATCGGCTAAGCTACAGACTGCCATTTCCTCTGTCTTGTCTGTTTATTGCATTGAAGGGAGCAGGCCCATTACCCTCATTCTTTAAATCAGCGCGTCTCCTTGTCTGCCTCCCTGTCTGTACCCAGAAAGAAGAGCAGTGAATGCCAGAAAGCCAAGGGCCAGCCCTCCTGTCTGGCTCCTATTCATGCCTTCTACATGACCTTCTCTGAATCTGCAGAAGTTTCCAGAATGAAAGAGATTAATCACTTTGTCTCGTGGATATCAAGGCAGGAGAGCTTGTATACCAAGAATGCCACTCTTGGGAGTAGGAGGCAAAGGACTAGGATGTTCATTGATTTGCTTTTTACAACGTATTACTGCACTGACCTGGACCAACAGATAGAACATTCCCTATGTAATTGGGAAAACAGACTTTTTTCTTTCTGTCTTAATGTTTAAAATTCATCTTCCCTAATTATTGGCTTATTAAATCTAAAAACACACTAGGTAGGCATATCTTGAATCAACTTTATGGAAAACTATTTAAATAATATTAGGCCTTAAAAAGACATATTTATTCTGTGATGCTATGCTGTGGTTTGTTTTTTTTTTATGTTTTTGTTTTTTTATTTTTTTGTTTTTTGTTTTTTGTCAAATAAAGTCATTAGGGAAGAGGTAGCCTCAGTTGAGAAAAAGTCCCCATCATGCTGACCTGTAGGCAAGTCTTTGAGGCATTTTCTGGATTAATTATTGATTTAGGAGTGCCCAGCCCACTGGCGGTGGCACCACCTCCAGTAGCCTTGGGTAATATACAATATATGAAAGACCTCTGAGCTGAACATGGTGAACAAGCCAGCAAGCAAGTCCCATCTTGTCTCTGCTTCAGTTCCAGGTTCCCACCTTGAGCTCCTTTCCCAACAACCCTTCACGAAATACTTTAAGGTGAAAGTGGAAATAAACTCTTTCCTCTCCAGGTTGCTTTCAGTGGGCATTTTATCACAGAAACAGCATAATTTGTGAATGGGAGGGGGGAGGGTGCCTAGAGGTCCACTTCTCACCTGGCAGTACCAGGTATGTCTCGGTCAGAAAACCCTCACCCCTATGAGACAATTCAGAACCAGAAACAAGACTCTCGTGTCAGGTGCTAAACACCACGGATGGGCCCACTTACAGGTGTCAACTGTAACAAGCAGATAAAGGGCACCTGAGGCTTTACTCCTACCTGGTAGGTCATGAAGAAGCCAGATAAGATAGTTCCTTTAGAATCTAGTCTCTGGGCTGGAAAGACAGCTCAGTCAGTACAGTAGTTACCTTGGGAGTATAAGTACCTGATCACCAGAACTCCTTTTTACAAAGCTAGGTGTCACGGTGCATGCCTGTAATCCCAACACTTGGCGGGTGAGGCAGAGACAAGTGTATCTCTGAGGCTCATTAACCTATCAGTCTAGCCTACTAAGTGAGGTCCAAGCTGGTGAGTGAACCTGTCTCAAGAAGGTGACATCATGACACCCCGTGGTATCCTCTGGGCTTCACATTCATACACATACGGATGCACATAAGTGCACACACATATACTTATGCACAAACATACAAACACAAACAGACAAGAGCTGGAGTCCAGAAAATAAACCAACGACACAGCAAGCCGTCATACCTGCTCCTGAAAGATCTTGGCCAAGGGCGCACAGTCTGTCAGCTTGATGAATCGTACCACGTCTGTGACCGTCCACTCCAGTGGATTGCTCTCCAGAATCAGCCTTTCCTCCTCCTCTTGCTTTGTTTCCTTCGGGGAAGGGGGCAGAGGATTGTCACCACACACTGCAAGGCCAGCTACATCTTTCTAATAATCTGCATGCCTCAAGCACACTGTGGGACCAGAACTCCTACCTCTCTGGTCTCTCACTGGACACACAGGCAGTCACGGAACTCAGTCTCTATGAAGTTTCTTAGCAACCTGTCTCTGGTCACTTCTAACCTGCAACGGTCTGGGTATCTCCAAAGGCTCATGAACAGTAACAACAAAGCATATAGCCAGGCTAGGGGAGAATGACAAAATGCTTGCCATGCAGGCATAATAATCGAAGTTCAATACCCAGATCACACATTAAAAAAAAAAAAAAAAAAAAAAGCAAACAAACAAAGAACTGGTGGTGCTGAGGAAGTGGAGGCAGGGGAATTCTGGTGCTTGCTGGCCAATCAGCCTAAACTACTAAGCTCTAGGCATGAAATACCCTGTTTCAAAATATAAAAATAAATAAATACATAAAAATAAAAGAAGAAAGAGTGAAGAGTGGATGGCTCCTAAGAAATGACATCTGAGACTGACCCCTGACCTACCCCATGGCATAGTGACTGCCAATCTTGAATGCCTAGTTCAGAAAATCTAGGGCTGGTTACTAAGGAAGCATCACTGATTACAACGAAAGCAGATACTAAGCCGTCCAGCCAGACCCATGCAGTACAGCTCAGTCACCATTCATGTTCATTAAGATGGTGCCAAGTACCTTTGCAGCTGTTCGCACAGCACCTATAGGGTTAGGGGGTGTCAAGTATGTTGATTTAATGTATTAGGATGTTAGAGACATGTCCCATATAGGAGAAAGTGATGCAGAATTCAAGTGTGGAAATGGGAGATGCAGACATGGCATTTGGGGATCCAAAACTGGAGGAATGGACCTTCTCTACCTACCTGACTGGAAGCTCTGGGGGCTTAATGCCACCCAGAAATGAAGACACTTTTCCAGCCCTAGAAACACCTTTCTGATGTTTCCTCATCCCCTTTACCAAGAGGTACAATCATGCTTTTGTTCTCAGGACTTGGGAATTTGGACAGAGCATCTATGGTCACTTGTGATATTTTAAAGAGTTTTTTTCTGAACCACACCCTGAGTTCTACTCTGTGTCCTTAAAGATGAGCCACGGACCCTCCACTCTCTGAGCTTACCTCTGGTTCCTCAGGCCTAGCAGCTGGACCCTTGTCTCCTTCATCAACAGATGTAGTGGTTGGCCCTGGGCGGGCCCTTCGTGCCCTCTCCACTGGAAGCCGCTTCACAGCCTCTGAATTGCTCCTCAGGGTCATGGCCCTCTGGGGCCGGGCCGAGGGCACCTCTGCTGATGAGGTGTCTGTCTGGTCATCTCGGACCTCGGAGCCAGTTTCCTCACTTGCAGTGTCATCCTCCAGGGCATCTGCATTCTCCTCTTCGCTCTCCTAAGAGGGAGGGATGTGCTTAGTGGGGGTGGGTTGATAGGGACTTGAGTGAGCACAGTGAGGTGACTCTCATGGGCAGCCACATTGCCAGGCCCTGATGCCACTTCACTTTGCTTTCTCAAACATAGCTCTTGGCAAGGTTTGTCCATGGAGGCCTAACATACTCACACTCACACACGCACACACACAAAGTTCAAGGCCAGTTTGAGCTACTTAGGGAGACCCTGTCTCAAAATTTAAGGGTTAGGTTGTAGTTCAATGGTAGAATGCTTGCCTAGCCTTCACAAGGTTAGGCCTGATCTCTTCTATCCCCCAAAACAACCAAACAGAGCAGGCAAAAGTGTTTGCCACACAAACCTGGCAACCTGACTTTGATCCTGGGATCCCACAGTGAGAAGAGAAAACAGATTCCCAAAAGTTGTTTTCTAACCTCTACAGGTGCACCCGTAACAGGCACACACCTGCATTCTCATTCTTCCTGCTCCTTCTCTTACACACACACACACACACACACACACACACACACACACAGAATAACTAAAATTAAAACCAAACAAAAACCCCTCCTCCAATGCTGGAAGCCCTTTAAGGACAGCCTACCTCCCCGGAGCCTGCTGGGAAGTCCACAGCAGAAGATCTCCGTCTCTTCTGCACAAAGACAGATTTCCGTCGTTTTCTTCTCCTGGCTGGTTTCGGATGCCCACTTTCAATGGTGCTTTCCCCGATGGGGGGTTTAATGATCTTCTTTCTTTTCCCATAGTAATAGGCTACAGGGAGGAAGATGGTCTTACTGAGTACAACCAGTGATTGGTCCAGCATAGAGCCATAGCCCACTGGGAGAACCTGCCCTCCATAGTCCCAATTCTATCCAGAGGCTGTTTTGTTGTTATTGCTGCTGTCCCTTCTGTAGCTCAGTTTCCAGAGACATCGGTATTCATGCTAAGGGGTCTAAACCTTTTGAAGTTTTGTGAAATAAGGTCCAGAATCATCTTTCAGTTCACTCCCAGGTCACAATTCCTACCCCCCACCCACCCCCCACCCTTTCCCCAGTGTCCCGGGACTAAAGGAACCCATATTTGCAAGGTCAGCCTTCAAACCAGCTCAGTCAAACCAACTCAAGTTAGTCTTTCAGGGGCAGTTGCTACCCAGCAACTGGCCAAAGGTAAGGTGATGGAGAAATGAGCAGGGAGATGTGAACATCTGGGGATACAGTCCGCTATAGAGGGTGAAAGAGTCTCAATTTTTTTTTTTTTAAGTTCAAGGCCAGTCTAATTAAAAAAGGGACAGTCTATGTGATTGTTAGGGTTAATTGTCAACTTGACAAAATCTTGAATTACCTAAGAAAGGCCCATAATTTTGCAGGTGGGGAGTTATCTTGACTAATTGAAGGGGGAAGACTCCCCCACCATGGGCGGTGCCATTCCCTGCATTCCCTGCTTGGGATCCTGGACTTTAGTACAGTGGGCTAGCAAGCTGAGCACTATATTCCTGGTTACAGACACATCTAACTCCAGCGACTGTAATGCTCTTACTATGGTGGACTGTAACTTGGAAGTACCCCTCTCTAATTCCTGCCACTATACTACCATTCTTGCTGGGATGACTGTATCTTGGAAGTTTGGGCCAAACCCGTTCCTGCTTAAGTTGTTCATGTCACAATGTTTAATCAATCACAGCAACAGGGGAAAGAAACTAAGACACTGTGTGTTAAAACACCAAGCCCTGGGGATGTGGCTCAGTGGCAGAATGCTTGTCTAGCCTGAGCAAGACTGGCTTCTATGCCATGATCCAGCTCCCCAAGAACTAAGTATGCAGGTGGAAAGGCATAGGGATATAATAGAGAGAACAGATGACCTTCTGAACTTCCAAGGAACTGGGAGTGGAAGGTTAATTTGTCAAGTACAACTAAATGTGTCTGTCTGTTGGTCTTTCTACTCTGTATAGAATAGAGCCAGTGTGAACAGTGTCTCAACTATACTCATAACATTGGTTCCCATAAAGCAGTTGCTATGTCATAGGTGGCTATGGTTCTCAGAGCATTGATTACACTGTGTGGGTCCTTAAACTTTAGTAGGTGTCTGGAACCTGGTCTGGCAAAGCCAACTTCCTTGCCACTCTCCTGGAACCAGAGAAAACTAAGGAGAGATTAGCAAGCTCAGAAACTGTAGACTAGAGTTTTCAGAGCCCGAGATGACCCAGGGAGGAAAGGCTTCTACAGTGGTGAAGCCTACCAGAGTAGAAGAAGGAAGTTCTCAGAACAGAGGAAACGCAGGGCTGAGGGAAGCTGTCAATCGAAGGGGAGGTCTCTCAATGCACTGGGTGGGGGCCAGGCAAGCACTATAGGCTGGGAGGTGGGCCAAGTCAAGAGTCCTGCATAGCAGTGGAGAAGGAAACACAGCTGGGAAGGAAGGGGGATGGATTCTGAATCCTCCAGGGATATGCCTGAGAGCGCAATGAGGGAAGCATCTAAGCAGGGAGAAACTGACAGGGTAGGGGCAGTAAGAAAACTGCCCAGAGACATTCCTGCTATGGGAGCCAGCATGGTGGCTCATATCTGTAATTCCAACACAAAAGGGCTGGGCAGGAGGTCCTCTGGGGGTATGAAGGCAGCCTGTGTTACTAGTAACTTTTAGGCCAGCCTGGGTTACAGAATGAGAGACCATGTCACAAAAACAAACCAAACCAATCAACCAACAATCAAACAAAAACAAACAAAGTATTACAAATCCTGGGTGTAAGGACAAGAAGTTAATTAATTAGAGTTCCTAAGCATTACTAGTAATCAATTTATCACTTTCTTCCGCCCACATGACTTAGGAATCAGTTGGTCCTCTGAAAGTGTCACTTCTCGGTTCCCAAAACCTTCTAATGGACATCCATTCTGGTTTGAATCATTGCACCCTTCTTATGTTGGGCTAAAAATACATACTAAAAATACCTGCACAGCAGATCTGAAAGAGTTCTCCAGTTACTCAGATGGAAAAACTATGCAAACAACAAGCAACAACAGAACAAATAGACCACAACATAGCTCAGTCATGCTGTGTGTTTTTCCCTTCCTTTGTACTCACTGTATTTGGTTTTGGTGTGAATGGAACAGTTCTCTGGGCAGTTTTCAGAGATCAACACAGGACTAAATAAATTTGGACAGCATTCCAGCTTGGCACAAACTCGCCGGCAGAAATTTGATACTTGGTCAGATGTCCGTACAATCTTAACCACAGCCCTATACGTTTTGCCTCTGTACCTGGAAAATAAAGGATGGAGAAGAAATGGTTATTCCATTTTGGGCCTTGATAGACTGGAAGGCATGTCTAATCTTTTGGTGTTGTGACAGACATGGATATTGTCACCTCCAAAACACATGAGAACTGCACATGGAGTTATTAACAAAAGTCCCTTTTTATTTTTTTTTTTAATAGCTGTACTTCCAGATGACTGGGGTTAGATTCCAAGCAGCCCACAAGGCAGCAGCCAGCTATCTGTAACTACTGTTCTAGAGGATCTCATCTCCTCTTCTGGCCTCTGAGGGCATTGTAGGCACATGGAGCACAAAAATGCATATAAGCAAAATACCCATATTCAAAAAATAGAAATAAATACATGTTAAAAGCATGAAGTTTCAAGTTAAGTTTGTGATTTTGTGTTGGACCTCATTTGTAACTATCCTAGAATGCACACAGCCCACAGGCTAAGGGTTAGAGACACTTCGTTGTTAAGGGGTGAATCTGAGTTGTCCCCTAAAGATGTTAGATGTGTGACGGCCAACCTTGGGGCTTTGGGGGAATGACTGGATCACAAGGTGTCTCTTAATCAACAGAATGGTTTCTCCATGGATTCTTAAATTGACAGCATTACTGACAGAAGGTGGACACTTCATAAGAGGGGCTTAGAAAACGAGTCAAGGGCATCTCTTGTCCCCAGTCCCTATTAATGGCTCAGCATCACACAGTTTCCATGAGGTGTGCAACTCTGTTCTACTGTCCACTCCCACTATGATGCTCTGCCATGACACCCCTGAAGCTCTGAGCCCAGACCAGTGCTCCCCCCCTTGTTTTTCTCAACATGGGCATTTCATTTGTCATAGCGACAACCACAGCAAAAACAGACCAGCACAAGTATATTCCCAAACTGACATCTCTATTTTCTAAGAACATAAGTGTATGGCTTTTGTTTTCTGTTTTCTTTTTCTACTTCCTTATTATCTCCCTGGGAATGTTTGAGAATTACCCTCCAGTAAAGATTTTGATGTAACAGGTTTTCACCATATTAAAATGGAGCCTAATAGCTAAGCTTAGTATGTCATAGTATAGCGTAGGACATATTAAATGGCCGTGGTCCTCAGAATAAAGCTAATGAGATCAAATAGGTGTTCTTTCTTATTTTTAAAAGTATCAGTACATACTGGATCATGAATGTGCTCTGAAAAACCATGCAAAGCCAGATCATTAAATGGCATCTTAATCAGGACAGCACTGCACATTGTTGAAATGGGGGGCAATCTCTATTATTCATAAATGGCATCTGTGCAGCATGGTGACAGACAAGCAAGGTTGCAATCAAGAGAAGGGAAGCACAAAAGAAAGTCAAAACAAACCAAACCCTGTCGTGCAGCTGTGTGAAATCAGCTGGAAGTCCTGGAACTGGATGCTAGCAGCTTTTGCACCCACAGAACCCAAACTGGCCACAAGCAAGCTCTTACAGCGACAGAGACAGGCTTCTGTATGCTACAAGTGTCAAAAGTCCATACAAAATAGCAGAGCCCTTCACCATACCCTGGCCATTAATTTAGGGTAACCATTTCTGTCTCTCTCCAGGCTGGCAGACTGACAGGTGGCTCCATAAATAAAACTGCCTCTGGAGAAGTCATCTACTCTCTTGCTCACCATGCGTGTAGTTTGCTAGCCCCAAAGAAAGGTAGCTAATCCTTTTCTGGATGCATGTACAATCAATAGTTCACCAAAGACCCAAATCTCAGATAGATGAGGTCACAGCGCCCAGAGGACAAGCTCAAAGACTAAGACCATCGTGTTCAAAATTGGTAGGTTTTGTTTAAAAACCCTTGATCCAGGGCTAGAGAGATAGCTCAGCCATTAGGGGTGAGTGCTGCTCTCACAGGGGACACAGTTCAGTTCCCAGTGCCATCAGGCAACTCATACCCTTATAACTCTAGTTCCCTGGGAACGGGCACCTCAGTCTGTGTGGGCACCTGCACTCATGTGCACACATTACCACCCTTCCCACCACATACACACATATCAAAGATGATAAAAATCAATCTTTAAAAACCTTGATCTCAATCACAAAGGAAAATGTGCTGGGGAAAAAAAAAGAAAGAAAGGTACTAAGTAGATTCCATCTTGATTTTTAAAAGTTAATGTCCTTGTAGAGTCTATAGTATGTTTTCCCTAATAGTCATTTTTCAAAGTTTTGACAGCCAAAAAAAAAATTAAACTCTAACTGTAAAACGTGCTTTGTATTTATTCTCTGGCCTTTCATGCCCTAGGACCTCTACCCTCCTTGGTCTTCAATTCTTCTGATGTTTGAGGTTGCCTTTCTATATGGTAAGAAGTCAAATCAATGCTTTGTAGACAAAATGATGCTTTAAATTTAATAGCTTTGCATCAATGTTGAATTTTATCCCTAGGACAGTCATGAACCCTCTATAGAGAGACCCTTCTCTTTTGCCCGGGGATGGCTGCTGGGATGCACTTTGCAGGGAGAAGGTCTCGCTTTCTACTGCTGTTGCATTTCATGACAAGAATAGCCCCACTCTGAGAACACGGTGTATCCCCAGGTTTTCAGGAAACAGAGGATGTAATTTTTTTTTGCAGGAACATTTTTCCCTTGTAAGTCTTTTCTTTTCCCTGTTTGTGGCCCTACAGCTCGGCTTGAAAGACCTTGATATCAAGAATCTTAAAGTGTCTTTGAAATCAGAAATGAAATAACATGACACACAAAAAGCAGGAGAAATATGAAATCCAGGTCAGATGCCAAACTGTGTAAGGGGACCTCAAAGACAAAGCATGTATGTGTCGAAAACCCACAGTGACAAAGTGCATCAAGACACATGGAGGGAGCAGGGCTGCTTGCTGTGGCCAAGGGGAAACCATTTATTTCCCTTGCTACTTCAGGTGGCTTCAGTGGAGACACGAGACTTCTTTTGTCTTAATAGCTTTTAAAGTTAGCACACAAAGTAATGTGCTTCATTATGACACCCACATACATATGTCATTGTATCACCTTATAACAAAGCAAGAGCTTTACTAAACTCTCCCATAATTAGGAAAGGCCCACCTAAATGTACTGAAATGAGAATTAAATCTCAGTCAAATAATGATGGCTTTCTTTCGGATGCCTAACTAGATTCCACAGTGGTGGAGGGACTGAGCAAGGTGTAGAGACTGGGTAGAGTGCTGTTACCTGACAAGACACTGTCCCTCCAGAGTCTGGCTGTCCCACCTCTGGGGGCAGGGTACTGCAGGTACACAGAACCAGCCATGGCTCCTTTTAGGGTGTGCCTCAGCTCCCCAAAGCTGCCTTGCTTTGTCCTTTTCCAGGACAGCTCCCATCTAGCTATTGACTGTGGAGGAAGCAAAAAAAGGCTTGGTGACTGGGCTCAAGGCAATCAAGATGGCCTCTTTAATCCCAGAGATGTCCTTGAGCCACCACTGACAGGTATCCCTGAAGGCCACTAGCCATCTGCTGACTCTTGCACCTGCCCTCCCGACCAAAGGTGCTGGTCTGGTCTCTTTAATATTGTCCACCCAGGAGGCACCAGTCCCTAGATAGGTGAGACTGCAGCAGGGGTGGTGGGAAGGACGCATCTGCATGTGAGACTAACGATATCAGGAGGAAGGGAGGGTACTGAAGTGATGCTGGCTTCTGATCAAATAAAGTACCGCAGTTAGCAACTGCAGGTGTCATGGCGGATATTCATTGTCAAGTCATTGTCAACTGAATTCAAATCAACTAGAAGACACAGCCCTGGGTGTGTGTGTGGGGGGGGGGATGTTTCCAGAAAGGCTAAAGAAAAAAGGCCCGCAGTGAATGCAGATGGTACCATCCCGTGGGCTCTGGTCCTAAACTGAACAAAAAGGGGGGGGGGGGGAGTCAGCTGAGACCAGCACTCATTTCTCTGCTTGTCTTCTGTAGATCCAAAGTGACCAGCTACCTCATGTCTTGCCAGTGCAGCTAGAGCATGTTTTCCCATGCTGGACTCCGCCTTCCAGTTGTGAGCCAAAGCAAGTCCTTCCTGCCCAAAGTTGCTTCTTATTGTGTGTTTACAGCAGGCTTCCTGCTGTCAGAGGCAGGGGCTGCAAATGGCTCTATAAGGCCAGGGTGATGCTGGCATGGCAGGCTGGGACAGGAATCTGAATTTATTGCCATACCTGGCATGGAGGCACTGTGTTTAGAAAAGCCACAGGCACCTCTAGCTGGCATCAGGGAACTTGGGCAAGAAGGCTGACTCCTCTGGGCCAACACAAAGCAAAAATTCTAGAGTCTAGAAGGAAAGCAAGAGCCTAGCACACCATACAGCCAAATCACAGAAAACCACTCCTGCAGTCTTATCCATTTGAAACCCTAGTTCCCAGGTGCTACACACACTGTGGGACACACACACACACATACACACACACACACAGTCACACACACACACACACACACAGTCACACACACACACACACACACACACACACACACACACACACACACACTGCTATGATTGAAACCCATGATCCCAAGCTCATTAAGCAAGTGTCTCCCTAAGCTATATCGCTGACATCATTTACAACTAACACCCCACTCACACCCCCAGTGGAGCAAGCTCCTCAATCAGTCACTGGTGTATTTCCAGGAATGCAAATTGTGTGCCTCTGACTCAGGTAAACAAAAACTAACAAATGAGAGCAAACACTTTCCCAGGGATCAGACTCTCTACTTGGGAACCCCTTTTCACACAAATGCCCCAGGATGGTGCTCTATTACATCCTCTTGCTCATAACATAGAAGCCTGTGGAATAGTTACAGAGCGAGAGGAGGGATTAAGTAAGCATGGTAACAGCAGCCACTGGCATGGGAGAGATGAGAACTCCACAGCTAATACAACATGAAAACAAGGTCTGACTTAGCGTTGCTGCCTCTCTCTGCCCACATGACAATGAAGCAGAACAAAGCTGCAGCAGGAGCCTGGAAAAGAATCTGTAGACCTTCTACCCGGGTTCCCCAACACAGGCTCAAAGCCATTCAAAGCAGAGGTAAGACAGAAAGCAACTGTGTGATATACTGAAAACGCTTCAATTGTTTTACATCCCCCTAAAGGAGAGAGTAAAATTTCCCCTCATCCTAAAATTCAGAATGACATAGGTAGCTTGGAATACTAACATTTATCGGAAGGAAGTTTTCCATTATGAACAGCTGCAACAAATGAGTTTCAGTAGGAGGAGGACCAGGAGGAGGAGGAGATGAAGTGGAGTGGTAACGAATTGGGAAGAAGAAACAGGATCTGTGGAGTGGGCAGGAGATAAACAAGGGTAATGGAGGAGAATGCCCTATTACATGAAGGGGAGTGTCCTAACAAAACTAGTTATTACATATAATTAATGCATGTTAAAAACATTTTAAAAAGCAAAAACAAAACAGTGAGCAACCACAGAGGCCAAGTGACATCAAACATTTCCCTGCGGGCTATAGTGGACCCTCAACTCCTGAAGACACTGTAACATTACAGTTCAGGCAATAAAGACAACTACAATCTCAAACGTCAGGTCTAACCTCTGCTAAGTTAATTCATTCACAATAGAGACCACTCCTGCCTTTCAGCACAGAGGAAGAAGTTGCCTCACTCTCCAGTCTCCTCCCATTTGCATAGGGAAAAGCAGAGCCAGGGTGTCAGGCTCTAGAAAGTTGTCATTTGCCATGAGAAGGAAAGAGATGACACAACATGCAGAGCAGTCACTAGCAGGCTCCTGCTGACTGTAAAGCTGTCATCATTAGCAGCTGCTTAGAGGGGTTGCTATGATCAGGCCAGGAGAAACCCCGTGCAGACAGGCATTTCCTCCTGAGAAGATGCTGTGCAAGGTTTTGCACAGGACCTCCCTGTCATCCTTGATAGAAGAGGTAATATGTTGCCTTTGTAATTGAGCAGGATGGAAAGCAAGGTGTCTGTTTCACTTCTATCAGGCTGAATTTAATAAAAGCTCCCATCGATGAAGTAACATGGAAATAAGTGCAAACACTCGCAAAATGAACGCTTCCTGTCATGGAATAAGTTTCTGGCTGATTTAGGGAGAGTGGTGCATTTAATGAGACTTGAGATGTTTGTGTTCTGGTTATTTCCATAAGTGTTAGGTGCTTCTGGGTTATAGTGAGTGGTACAGAAAAAAATCAAAAGCGATAAGTAAGGATTTCTCTACGTAAACACTTGCTGGAGTCTTTTGGCATCTGCCTAATAGAACTCTGGGGAAAAAATGCTGTTATGGCAGAAGACTCTCCCTTTATGAAACCTGGAATATAGAATATTGAAAGGGGAAAAAACCTGCTTTGTTTTCTCTGTGCTATGGGAGAGGCTCCTGTAAGAGTTTCTTGGAGTGATGGCATGTAATTTTGTCTGCCATTGGCTTTCTGCTCTATAAAATTAAACCCTCTCCATACTGTCCTTCATTCCCTTCCCCCTTGTGATTGGGCAGGGCATCGTTAGAGCATAAATGCTCTTTATAGAATTGAAGATGACAGGACTGATCTAAAGAGGCACCAGCAATGCTGAGTAGGTAGCTGGTCATAAACTGTTTCACCAGCCACATGCATGGTACCAGGAAAGGTTATTAACAGAGGAAATCATTCTGGTCATACAAATTATACATGAGGCCCTGGCTTCCACCCAGTGATTAAACTGGATGTATTGGTGCATGCCTGTAATGCCAGCACTTGGGAGGTATGAGAAGGACAGGAGGATCAGAAGTCTAAGGGCATCCTTGGCTATCTATATGGCAATATGGAAACCCATAAAAGACTAATTACAGGCCTCTCGGACACTAAGTAACATTCATCATGAAGCTCTCCCAAGATGAGACTTTTTCCTATGGTCTCCTCCAAAACCAAGAACAAATGTGTCAATGTTCCTGCTCTCCTTTACAGAGATGGAGAAATGTAAGTCAGGTGTGTTGGCACATGCCTGCAACCCCAACTACTCAAGAAGCTGTGGCAGGAGATCTCAATCTCAAGGTTTCCCAAGAAACACAGCATGTATGGTTAGTCTGGGCAACTTAGTGAGACAAACTAAAATTTTCAAAAGCTGGTTTGACTAACAGAGGCCCTGACTTTAAAAATCTCTTAACACACACACACACACACACACACACACACACACACACACACAAAATAAAGAGAAAGATTTTACATGAAGCAAAAACTTGCCATCTTCAAAATTTCCAAATAAAAGAAGAAAGTCAGCCAATATTTGAACCCAGAGTTCATTGGCATTTTACATAACGCCAAGTCAAAGAGATGTATCACTGTTTTCGATTTCCAACTTTTTTTCCATTCTAAAGCAGAGAACTTCTTATGTGGTACTAACAGGTCATAATAGCAAATATTGAGGACTCCTAACAAACATCTGTAATGATAACAAAGGACATCCCTGCTGTCTGTTTTACTCCTCTCTAAGTCAATTATTGCCTTATAAACACAGTTTGTTTGTTTTTCCTGAATGTTTATATGGGAAGATGACTCAGTCAGTAAAATGCTTGCCTTGCAAACACAAGGACCTGAATTCAAGCCCCAAAAACCCATTTAAAGAGGCCAGATGAGGTAACATATGCAGAAACAGGAAGATATCTGGGGCTTGTTGTTCATCCAGCCTCACCTACTGGCAAACTCTAGGAAAACGAGAGACCCTGTCTCAAAAAAACACTGGAATGTGGTAAAGAGGGTGTTCTTTGGCCTTCATACATATTTGCATGATTCACACACATACACCTGCACATACACAGTACACACATATACATAAAATCACACATGCACAAAATGTTAGTTAAGCAAATCTGCATTTCATATTTTCAACCTTAATGCTTATGGCAGCTCAACATAGCAGAAATATCACTGTTACAGTTTAGATGTGAAATGCCCCTTTAAGGCCCTTTTATTAAACTTCTGGTCCTTAGCTGACAGTTCTGCTTTAGGAGCTGGCAGAGACTTTAGAAGGTGGTACCAAGATGGTACAAATAGGTCACTGGGGAAGTGTCTTGGAAGATTTTACCTAATCACCTCATCCCTCTTCTGTCGTGGCTTCCTGTCCACTATGATGTGAATAACCTCAACCATACTGTCTCACTGTCAGGATGTTCTGTCTTAACATAGATGCAGAAATAGAGCCATCTGAGCATGGGCTGAACTTCTTGAGGCCATGGAGAAAACTAAATCTTGACACGTCATAAGCTGCTTTCATTAGATATTTCATCATTGAGATAATAAAAACTAATCCAGACAGTAAGTCTACATGGAGGTGTGATATAGCAGACCTGCAGTTTTTTATTCATCTTGGCAATATCCACTCAAGGAACGAGAAGTTTCCAAACATCAGGGAAAACATTACAAATCCTCTGAATCCCAGAATTAAGAATACTTACTTTGCCTTGAGTGTCTCCTCCTGAAAATTCCAGTGTGGATCTTCCACCAGTTGCAATTCTCTCAATACTCTCCCAGGCTTGTAGGCTGCATTGATTATCATGCTAAGAACCTGTAGGGAAGAGGATACCAAATCAACCACAATTGTGTCTATTCCTGTTGAGTTTGACAAATGTGTTGAAAACCACGCTGTTGACAAGAGGCTTTCGCCTTACATCTCATTAAGTGAAGGGCTCTGATGAAATCTAATAAAACACCCTGAGGCAACATGGAACTAACTCACCAAGCAGAAAACATAAAACCTAGCTGCCTTGGCTTGGAAATTGGAAAGTGCTCACTGATACTCAAGAACTCTTCAGTTCATTATTCTCCAACAGGATGGTTCTTCCCTGGGCTTCTGAGTTCTTCACTCTGTTTTTAAAGACCCATGTTGGGGTCTGGAAAGATGGCTCAGTGGTTCAGAGCAGGTACTACTCTTACAGAGGACCTGTATTTGGTTCCCAGAACCCATGTCTAGCAGCTCACGACTGCCTGCAATTTCCACTCTAAGAGATCCAGTACACTTTTGTAGCCTCACAAACATCCATGTGCATAACCCCTCAAATACAAATAATGCAACATAAACATTAATTTTGTACTTTTTAATGTAACTAATGAAGAACAATATTTCAGCTAACACTGTGGTGTAAGAAGTTCCTGAAAGTTGGTAATATCTCAACTTACTTGATTCGATAGTGTTCTTGGGTGTGTGTTTTGATCAGTAGCCTGGAGCATTTAACATCATCCAGTATCATATGTGTTCAAATAACACACTCATTTCCAAGTCTGAAGTCTAAGAAAATAATTAAGTGGCAGTTACCTACAGCTAAGTGCCCAGCATGCCCAGATGTTTCTACACTAAGAGTCAAGAAGGCAGGCTCTAGAGAAGAGAGGTGTTCCTAGCAATTCTCAGTGTTCCTATTTACTAAAACCATCCAAGAACTTAGACCTCTGGGCACTGACCTCTCACTAAGCAAGTCATAATTTACTCAGTGTGTGTGTGTGTGTGTGTGTGTGTGTGTGTGTGTGTGTGTGTGTGTGTGTGTTTTGGATACAGCATCTCACATAGCCAATGCTGACGTCTAACTTTGATCATCCTGCTTTTACCTCCCTAGTGCCAGAACTCCAGGATTTAGTCACAATGCCTGCATGATTAACTCTTGACATTCACAAGCTCTGCCATACTCCAAGTTCCTGAAACCCACATACATTCAACAGTATACAGAAGTAAACAGAATATCAGGTGTTAAATTCCACAAAGTGGCCATCTGTGGAGGCTCCATGGGATGCTAGGAATACAGACAGGTAGGAAAATTACATAGTACCACTTTTTCTCACGTTTGCCCAAGTCCAGAAAAGGTATGAATAGTCACTTCAGGATGAAGGTACATACTGCATGTGTGGTGGCAAAATACAATAGAGAGTGAGAAAAATAGTCCCAAGATGGGAGACAAGCACTACATCTTTGGGTGGAAATCAATCAACACAAAGGAGGAGACAGGAGAATATTCAGGAAAATACTGGCTGGGGTGGATATACCCTGATAACCACTGAGGAGAAAGAATCTTTCAGAGATAGGGATATGGCAGCACTGGCAAAGTGCTTGCTACATATACATGAAAATCTGAGTAAAAATCCCGGTATCTACATAACAAGTCAGGTGTGGTGGCAGCCACCTGTAATCCTACAACAGGGAGGGCAAAGACAGGCAGATCCCTGAAGCTTGCTTGCCTACCAGTCTAATCAAATTGATGAATTCTAGGTCCCACTTCTGGCCATCACATGTACTCACACATGTATGACTTCTGGCCATCACATGTACTCACACACACACACACACACACACACACACACACAACACACACACACACACACACACATCTTCCCATACATGAATATAAACATGACCATTTACACCCCCCCAAAAAAAGAGAGACAAATATATTATGTAGTTTTGTTCCAATGGCTCTAACTGTCCCCAACAACAGGAACACTTGAACCCAGGGCTAAAATGGAACAAGAAGGCAATGCAGACTGTTGTGGTACATTTTGTTTTCTGCATTAAAACAATCATCTGATTTTTTCCATTTGCCATCAGTACAATTTTAAAACTGAGTTTAAAAATAAATCTAATTAGAGCTGGCCGCAGTAGTATGTGAAGCATTTATCATCAGGCAATAACATTTCAGTTGGTTTTCTTTTTGACTAGTGGAGAAAACCCCAGAGCTACGCTGTCATTTGCTGCATAACAGAACACATTTTGTGATTGTGAATAGAACCAGAACATGACTTCCAGAGTGCAGTTCAGCCTGGAAACAAGCAGCACTTAAATTTGTAAAAGCACCCAATACTGATTTTTTTTTTCTCATGGCTTTTCCCAATATTCATCCTCAAATTCAACAAGGATCTCTAAGGCATTAGGGTGCAGATACACCCATGTGTCCATGATTGCTGGAGAAAATACAGCTGCCCCATAAAAAAAGAACTACAGGGGAGCTCAGTGGTTAAAGAACTGGCTAGACAGTGAATGTGATTCCCAGAACTCACATAAATGCTAGCTAGGTATGGTGGCCCACCTGTAATCCCAGCCTCATAAGACAGAAGCAGGAGCTCCCAAAGGAAGCTGGCTAGCTGAACTAACCATAAAATATGTTTGATTGAGAGGTGCTTTCTCCACAAATAAGAATAGTAGATAATACCTCAGGCCTCCAAATGCATTCACACCCCTCCACGTGCATGCCAACACATAAGCAAAGATGCATATACACATATGCGCAGTACACACAAACATGAAAATCAGAGAATAAGAACTAAGTAGATAGATATTAACACTAGGTACAGTTAAAGCAAATGACTTCGCCTCACCAACTATCAGAATACAATTCAGTATGCTCACCATAAGAGATTAGAAATACCATGAAGCCCACCCTTAGCTAAGGAAACTGTTAACTAAGACCCATCTGAGCAACTCCAATTGAAAACCCACACAGCAAAACAATGGCTCTCTGCATCCTTTGGAGCTTGGAATGTTGAGAACACACCCTTATAAGCAAGTTCCTCTCTGATGGGTTACAGGAGAAAAGTAATGACCTGTAGTTGGCTATTCTGGGTTCAAATCTCAGTTAGATTCCCATGAAGCTATAGGCCTTTGGGCAAGATTACTTTCTCCATTTGTATGTGGAGCACCTGTATTTACCTAGTCATTTTCCCTAAGGCCGCTAACACACTGAGCACAGCCTCTGTGACCCTGCAGGGACAGGCTTCTGATACAGTTAGTCCCCTGCTTATGTGGTTCCTGCCACAGTAGCTGGGGACCAAGGAAAACACTCTTAAGGGCTGTTCACTTCTCTTGCAATGAGTAGGATCTGTAAGATCCCTAAAGGCTCTTGTGGTAAATGCTTGGTCCCCAATGCCAGGTAGTGCTGACAGGTAGGAGAATCTTTAGGTCACTAGGAGCATGTCCTGGAATGGGATGGAAGAATCCTAGCCCTGTCTTCTTTCTCTTTATCACTTCAAAGCATGGAGGTGAAAAGCTTTTCTGCACCATGTGCTTCATGCCATGATGGACTATTTCAATGAAGATCCCAAAGCAACTGGACCAACTGGGTCATGACTGGAATCCCAGAAACTCTAAGGCCAAATACTCTTTTTCTTTCAATAAGCCAATGGTCTCCGGCGAGCCACAGTAATGAAATATGGCAATATCCACACAGCCCATTCTGTTTCTTTCTCAGATCTTCCTTCCAATAGTCC
Source organism: Cricetiscus sungorus (assembly GCA_030556225.1). Lineage (NCBI taxonomy): Eukaryota > Metazoa > Chordata > Mammalia > Rodentia > Cricetidae > Cricetiscus > Cricetiscus sungorus. The sequence goes on from JANBXA010000729.1 coordinate 16,222,496, forward strand.
CTTCACAGAAACCTCCTTTAAGCACCCCTTACAAAGCACCACTTTTCTTTCATGATTGTCAGCCCTCTCCGTGATCACTACACTGTTAATCGAAGCACACAGAAGGCAGGGGCACCATGCTATTACATACTCTGTAGCTAGAGCTATGACTAGCAGAAGCAAAGGTCTGATAGATTTTTAAAAATTCTGTTCAGTAAATTTCAGTGTGGAACCAGAAGCTAGCTTGATGAAAATTAATGACTTATTTACTCCAAGAATCTATCTGATACCATATAGTGGGATGAACGGAGGTCCAGAAAGGAGATATAGCTTTGGTTTTGGATTGTCACTGCTACAAAGTCCTACTCTATAGTATGATGAAAAAGTTAAAAAAATAAAGTGTCATGTCTTCCATATGGAAAAACAATAGAGAAAGCCACAAGAGCAAAAGCAGCTTGCACTTCTTTTTAGTTGCAGTGTGCAGGCATCCCACAAACACCTGCACCACGAGCTGTGCATGTGCATTACCATGGACATGCTCACCCAAGCCTGCTGTATCATTTTTAATGGAATGGCATTCAACATTAACTCCCAGCAGTAGCAGCAAAGGCACAGCAGAACACCTTCATGAGGCATGTATGCCTCTGCCTTCGATTCTGATGAATGACTTAACTGGAATTCAGCAAAACAAGGCTTTTCCTCTGTCCAGTGTTTCTGGGGAAAGCCCTTACTAGAGAGACTCACAATGGGTACTTAGAGTGAGTGAGTGATGAACACTTAGCTCAAAATGGGACATCTATAGCACTCTCGCCAAGGCTCAAGTAACATTGTATTGGAGGGGGCAGAAAGAATCCAAGAGCTGTAGGAAAACTTGAAGTGTATGAAACACTGGCTTCTGGATGTGATGAAGCCACAGCAACCTTTAATATTTAGCAACTATGGTCACCAGAATAAGCCTGCATAAGTATGGGAGGAGAATATTCCAATTAGAGTAGAGAGGAATATAAGAAGCCCTGCCTGCCCTTCCCTGAGGATTTATGGGTTAGTTAAGGGTTGCCTAGAGAAGAGCCATTTTCTTCAGGGATGCAACCATGGATAAGTTATCCATGCTCCTTTAAAGTACCTTTTACCCACATTACTATAAGTAATCCTAATTTACTGGTCAAAAAATAATAAAGTAGAAGGAACTATTTGAAAAGAGGAAGATGTCAGTAAGAAGAGGGATGGACTAGATGGATATATTTGGGGGTAAATATGACCAAAATATATTAAATATACATATGAAAAGGTCATAATAAAATCTATTACAATTTAACAGATACTAGTAAAAACTACTAATTAATATAAGACCATCCCTGTTATTTAAATGCCAATTTCTTTCTGCTGCACTGATGAACATGACCTAACAGCCATCCCCATTTTCCATCAGTCCCACAAATAGATTGTTATTTGCCTTATACACTAGGAATAGTATATAGATGATAAATAATGAAACAAATACAAGTATCTGATAGATGATAACAATGGTAATAGATGGTTGACAGAAACTATGATAGATAGACAATAGACAGGTAGATATATAGATATAAATAAGTAGCTATAAATATATAATAGATATATGACATTATGATGAAAGATAATAGAGAGCTAGATGATACATGATGAGGAAGAAGATGAGTGATAAGTAAGATAGATATAATGAGCATAATGGAGCTAGATGATGGCTGGATAAATAGATGGATAAGTAGACAGGTGCTAACAAAGACAATTAAAGATGTAGATAACAGATATAAATGGCAAGGGGTAAACAAACATATTGAAAGATATAGAGGTTGGATACTATAAGAGATGCTATACAGACAGATATTTAGAGAGGCAGATAAATAGTCAGGTGGCAGATACAGAGACAGGAGATACACAGTGGAATAGAAACATAATTGAGTATGTGAACTAGGACATTGTGGAACAGGCTTATATCTTTACTTCTTCAATCAGAAATAGGATGCCCATCTTGGTGGATCTGATATACATTATCACATTCAGTCTCTTGATCCTACTTATGCCTACAAGTCTCATTGCTTCTCTGGCATCCTCTACATACTAGAGTAGAAAGTCATAAAACAAGGAAATGATACACTCACAGAGACTAAGCACGTCTAAGGAAGTGATTACACTTACAGAGACTCATCACATCCATGCAAGGAAGTGATACAGTCATGGAGGATCATCACATCCAAAAATCTCCTACAGGTACAGGCTCTGTGAACCTTTCTCCTAAGAATTAGCTAGGAGTAGAAGAAAGTGCAAAGACAAGACTGTGATATTTTTGAGTTCTAATAGACATTTACATTGTGTTGGGTTTCCTTCTATTTATTTGTTTGTTTTTCTTTATCGCTACAGTCCAAGCTGCCAAAGAAGAGAGGTCACACCTCTGCAGAGCTTTGAATACTCAAAGTGACAGAGCGTTGAATACATCCAAAATGATGTCGAGACCATGGGAGGGTCCCCTGGAGACTTCCAATTTGGAATGACATGCTTCTGTCTCTGTTAAGAACAGGGGTTTCACCCTGGCAGATATTCTAAAGCAAGTGACTTCTTAGAGAAAATATAGAGGTTCCCAAACCTCCATGTGCCACCCTGGGAATCTGTCATCATAGGCTGCAGAGTCTCTTTAAAGGCAAAGGCACAATTATTCACCACACTGAGTATTTTCAGAGCCATTTCTGCCAGCAAACCTGGCTGATCCACTCCCATTTCATCAACAGAAGTTGAGATACTCATCCCAAGGCACACTGCCATGAGTCAGCAGATGAGATGATTCATGCTGCTGGCTGGCTCTCCCTTTAATATGAGGATGTGCACATACTCCAGCAACACGCTGCATATAAACCAAATGCAACAGGTAGACCAGGTGATTCACAGGATGGCACAAAATACTAGCAGTCTTAGAACAATACAACATAAATCCACAGTTTGTCTATTTGTCAGGGGCCTTGGCACACTGGAGAAGGCATCAGGTTGATATAATTTGAGTTAGAAATGGATGGTCTCAATTGGCAATGATCTGACTAAGCATGAAAGTTTATAACAAATGACATCACTATTATCTGTCCCTGATAATTCTACAGCATCCATAAAATGGCCCAACATATAACCCATCCAAAATGGATCCAGCTTAACTAAACATGTCTTCTCTCAATATTACCTCTGAAGTCAAGGTAAGTCACACATAGCTTTCTGGGTTTCTGCAAAGCCCTCCCAACTTTAATATCCAGAAAACAAGTTGATGAACAATTTAGCCATTACTTTATAGGAGCTTCCTTCTCTCTAACATATAGACCCCCCTCACACATACCTCAGGTCCTCTCTCCTAACCTTGCAGCTAATCTTTCCAAACACCAACCCTGCATCAACCTACAGACACTATCCACTTAGAGCAGACCAGACACAGAAAAAAAACAACTCTCATTTCACATTTTCTGAAGACACAAAAGTGTTTAAATTTCCAATACTGCCAATGGCCCGGAAAAGCAAGGCACTCTGTCTCTGCTTCAATTACTTCGTTCTCTTTAAGCAAAATGAAATTTGAAGCCATGCAGAGGTTCTGGAACCAAAGGAAGAGCATTAGCATAAATATTGCTTTGGTGGAGCTTACATTTTTCTTCCACTCACAGAGCGGAAGCGCTCGCTTTTTATTTATTTATTTTTCCTTCCATCTTGCTACACACATTTTTAACCATCAGCAAAAAACAACTTTTGTCATCAGAAAACTGCTTCTGGCTGGGCTTTTAAATTTGGTGGCTGCCAATCTATCAGAAAATGATAAAGGATAACTTCTTTTGACTTGGAAAAAGCAATCATTTAGTCAAGTAAGATAGCCAGCCTCTAAAGAGAGAATGAATCCAACCAAGGTCTTGTTCTTGGCTGACATAGCTAGCAGATAATAAAAGAGTCTTGTATTCACAACCAAAACCTGCCACATGAATCAGGCTTGCAGGCGCCCTCAAAGAAACTAGATTAGTCTCTGTATCTATGTCAGCTTTGGTGCCCCTGACCTCTCAATACCAGGCTCTAAAATAGGCAAAAAGCCTGTGCCATCTTAGCCACAGTCCAATCACATCAGCTTGCTGTCACTCTGAGAAATCCCTACCCAGGCTTCACATTAAACTGCTTGGAATACCAAAGAGAGCTGCTCACACTCAGCCTCCTCTGAACTCCTTGGTGCTACTTGACGATGAAGCACCAGACTACCCAGAATCCTCTTGAGTTTTATCCTTAAATATAACACACCCTTTTGTAGCTATTGATTAGCCAGAGTCTAACTTCCTCCATTCCAGCCAGGCCTGATCTGCTGTCAGAATCTTCCCCAAATGCCCACCATGCTGTAGAGTTGAAACTGTACCGACTCTGCCAAGTCAAATGTCACCTGCCATATTTCTGCCCCACTTCCACCCCCGCTTCTGCTTTCACAGAGCTGCGCTCCTATTTCTCTTTAGGCAATACCTACAATTATTTAGCTTTGGATCATATAATTTTCCTAAAACTGAATGGGAAACTCAGACAGACAGAAGCCTTATAGGGCTGGTTTTGATCCGGTGGTTCTGATAGTGATAGCTCTTAGAAGCTGCCTGGTAAACAGTTGGTCAATGTGTAAATGGATTGCGTAGCCACAGAATTGTGCTTTAAAAATCACAGCAACAATAAAAAAGAGTCATAATGGCGTGCTTTCTCTTAGAGAGCAAGCTCTTGTGTGTGCAGGGAAAGAGCAGAAAGTTCCCAGATGAGTCCAGAAACTATTCTGTCATTCCAGTGGATCATCAGATGCCACCTTAGGTTGGCCCAGTAAGTTGCAGTAGAAGAGATGGCTCAGTGGTTAAGAGCACCAGTGTTTTTTTTCTAAAGGAGCTGGGTTGTGTCAGGTTCAATTCCCAGCACTCACACGGTAACTCCCAACTCTCTGTAACTCTAGCTCAGACATTCTCATACATGCAGGCAAACCAATAATGCACACAAAAAATTAATAAATAAACTTTGTTTATTCTAGGAGGTAGTGATGCATGCCTTTAATACTAGTACTCAGGAGGCAGAGGCAGAGGCAGGTGAATCTCTGTGAGTTTGAGGGAATTCTCGTCTAATAATCAAGATCAAGTTCTAGGATAGCAGAGCTGTTACCCAGAAAAACCCTGTCTCAAAAAAAAAAAAAAAAAAAAAAAAAACCAAAACAAACAAAAAGGATCTCTAATGTCCATTTACTTCCTTGAGGTTAGCCTCTACAGTAGATCACTTCCCCAAACAGGAAGGAAATGGGAAGTGCTCTCCAGGTGATGAGTGGCCAGGGCTTGGCCTGAATCAATGAACAGAGCAGACAGGTTATTACTGTATAAATGCAGGGCCAGGCAGGCACTGTGGAGGAAGAGGACAGCAAAGATGCAGCTTGGGCTGGGCAGATAGCTCAGCTGGTAGAATGCAGGAAGCCCTGGGTTAGATACCATCACTATATAAAGACATGGGTGGTGGTGTACACCTGTAATTCCTGCATTTGGGTGATAGAGGGAGGGGCATAAGGAATTCTAGATCGTCACTGGACAGATAGCGAGTTCAAGGCCAGCCTGTCTTTAAAAAGGCAGAAAAGGAAAGGAAAAGATGCCAGCCACTCTATTCTGCCTTTTGAGGTCTCTTGGCTGTCCAAAGTACCTTCTTCCTTGAGAAAACTTAAATTACTTGTCCCTGAGTGTTAACTCTATATAGTCACTCTCCTGTTTTCCTAGAGGACTCGACTTAAATAAACCACAGTATATCCCCCTAACTCAAGGGGAAAAGGCTTCCATGGGTAGGGATATCGCTTTTTCGCCTTTGACTCTCTAGCGTTCCATCCAAGGAGAGGATGCTTTGCTGGATGTGAACTAAACCGAATCGACTCGAGGGATTGGACATCTCCTCTGGAAACCGAACAGAATGGAAAGCTCTTATGAGAACTGTTCTGATGCCTTACCTCTTTAAGCACCAGTACACACTTGCCAGGCCCCACTGACTGAGGTAGTTCTGCAATCCTCCCTTTGTTCAGAAACGGGCCTGAGAAACACCGGTGGTTGACAAACAGCTGTGGGCAGCAGTACTTCCCGTTGACAGTCCCTGCTGGGAGAGAATGGCACAGTGGATGCAGGGGATGGCTATATCGTGACTTATGGCGCTGTCAAGACCTGCGCTGGATCCAAAGATCTCGTCTTGACTGCTGGAGAATCTGGAGTAGAAATGGACTCTGAATGGTCACTGCTTTCCCGAGTGCTAGAGCTGCTGTGATTCTAATCAAGCTGCCTGACTTGCGTTTCAAAGTTTGACAGAGATGCGTCGTTTCTCCTTGGAGAAAGGTGCCCCACCAATATTCCCAAAAGTACCATGTTAGAGTTGCTATTGTTCCACATCCAGGCCAACTAGGCATTGTCAGGCTTTTCCATGTTGCCAATATGATGGGGAGAAAATGCACCCTACCATGGCTTGAACTCCCATTCTTGAACTCAGTGGGACATGTTGGGTCTCCAACTCTATAGCCCAGACTTGTGTGGAACTGACAGCTCTTGTGCTATGGGATCCCAAATGCTGGAATAACAGGTGTGCAGCACCACATCCGACTTGACTAAAACTTCTTCGTGTTTATAATATGTAATCAAGTTTCTCTTTGGGCTTAGAGGCCTATGCTCTGATGTACTCACTGAGTTTGTACCCAAAATATGCCACAGAAATAATGATACTACTTCAGAAATACACCTATTAGTGTGAAGGTAATTTAACAGTCCAGAAAAGCCAGTTTCTTAAACTTAAAGATCCAGTAGGTAGGAGGTAGGAATTTTATGCTGAATGTATGAAAAAGAGTAATTATTGCAGTAGACTATAGCTTATGTAGTTTTCAAAAAAACAAACAAAAAAAGCACTTAAAATTTTAGAAATGGCTCAGAGGTTAAGAGCACTGGCTGTTCTTCCTGAGGTCTTGAGTTCAATTCCCAGCAACCACACAGTGGCTCACAACCATCTATAATGAGATCTGGTGCCCTCTTCTGGCCTGCAGGCATACATACAGGTAGAACACTGTGTACGCAATACATAAATAAACTTTAAACAACATTAAAAAAAGAAAGAAATTTGAAACTTGAGTCTTACAGAAGCTAGATACTGAATTTCCTTATAATTTTTGGTAGTTTTATCCAGGCCTTTAGTTAAATGTTCATCTACTCTATTTATAAAATTGTTCTCTTTGCTGCAAAGAGAGCATCAGCTAGTGATAGTATTCGTGGTACATAGACCATAATCCTGGAATTCAAAGCAAATTTTATTTGTTCAAGAACACAGAACCCTAAGAAAAGAACAGTTGATGCAGACATATCTAATCACATTTGGCAGTTCAGTCGCAGCTCACAACTGCATCTCTCAAAGGTGTGATGATGTGTTACCAAATCTATTGGTCACAATCAGCTTCTCAGACTCAGGTTTTCATGAATAAATCAAGAGTGAGTAGGGTATAAGTAAGTCACTGGGGCAAAGGTACAAATGGATAAGCCGGAGACAGTGGCACACACTTGGAACCTCAGTACTCAGTAGGCTGAGAGTTCAAGGCAAGCCTGGGCTACATGGCAAGACCATGTCTCAAAAGAGTTTTAGTGGAACTGTGATAAAATGGCAAAAAAAGATTGCCCCGTACTAATTCTCAGTGTTTTCCTTTTCGTCACCGTGGTCCGTGACACAGAATGTAAATTGGATTTGTAATGACAAATATCAAACAGATCTTTGTCCTGAAGATTACTATACCTGTCTACAGCTCTTGGCCAAACAGTAGTAAAGGTGAAGTACGACTTTAATCTGATAAAAACTTTTCAAATGGTTGTCTCTTAGTGAGTAGCAGCAGAGGAAAAGAAAATAGGCTCAAAGTTGGGATGCAGTGACTAACACAATATGCATGTGTCCAGCCACAACTACACAGTGAAACAGGACAGAGTTTTCCCTATGGCCCCCTTACCTGCAGTGTCCATGTGAGGGAACAAGCAAAGGTCATGAGGTATTTTCTCAACAGGCACTGTGGATGACAACCTGTGGGTATAGAAGATCAACTATTGCAGACCACAGAAGAAAGGAGTGCGTTATGAAATCTTTTCATCATTTAAAATGGCTACGCCAGAAATTCAAGATAAAGTCATTATAAGGTAGGCTGTGTGTACAAGAGTAGCACCAGTACCCTAAATAAGGAGATCATTTTGGAAAATTGGTTTTCAAATCCATTTGATGACCCTAAAAAGTCTAGGGTGCAAATGCCCTCGAATGGCCAGTTCTGATCAGTGAGTCTCTTCTGAACTTAGAATGTCTCCAATTACGTTCTAGATACAACTGCCATATAATTAGTGTCACACTTATCCACTGTAATTGTCTAATTGAAAAAAAACCTTCAGGTGACTTTGAACATCCTTACTCTGAGCCTATGTGGACCATCACGGCAATACCAAAAACGAAGACCCAAGAGAGAGAACTATATAGCTCTGATCGTTAAAATTTTAATTCTGGCTTGTTCTGTTAGAGTTCAGGTAAAAAGTCCACAAGCAAATTGACACGTGTGCATGAGCATGTGCGTGTGCATGTGAGTGTGTGTGGGTGTGTCTGTGTGTGTGTGTGTGGTCTTACAGGAATATAGGAAAGCTGGGGTTCATGGGGTCTCACCCCTGATGGTTGCATAGAAACCAGTTTTTGAAAATTGACCTAAATGTCAAATAAACCATCACCAGGTATCATGAGATAGGGAGGGATGCATCATCTACAGCAGTGGACGTCAGACTATGATTCCCTGAGCCTGAACTGGCATCAGCTGGGAATTTACAGAAATCCAGATTCTTAGCCCACACCTCAACTATCGTTGAGTCAGAAACCCGAGTGTGGGGCCCAGCAATCTGTGTGAGGTGAGAATAATGAATCCATGAGCTGAAAATTTGAACTCAATCAAGAACCTCATGTTCGTCTATCAATCCAGTTTACATAGATAAACTGGAGCCAAGTTACAAGCCTGACCCTGATTCAGTGAAGATCACACATAAAATATCCTCAAAGCCATAATCCTCATTCAATTAGTGGTGCAAATGTTTGTTTCACTTCTTTAATTTTAAACCTGACTACATGGAAAGATACTGTTTTCAGTTAACATATGTTTTGTTCCTTAAGGAAACACAATCACCTCAGATGGAAGGAACAATGGGATGTATTTTATTAGATACTTTATAATGCACAAAAGGCTCACCAAAGATTTCAACTTTTCAAACACATCCTGCCCACATGTACAACCCTTTACCCTAAAATACCCTTCCCCCAAAACTGCAACATATATCTACACCATAAAGGAAAACACCTACATTTTTAACACATGGAACCAAATTTAGTATTTTTTTAAAAAAAAAAACCTCAAAAGTATTGTTTTTAAATGGGGATGTTAAGATGCAGCCAGCAAGGTGACAGGGGAATTAAGAGTGACACTAAAGTCTTTTGCCTCTAGGCATTCAGGGTCAGCAAAACAGATCACCCATCTATAAACTACACTTGTCATATGAAGCCACCAAGAGTCAGTACCACAGACAGTCATTCCCATTAGTGAGGAATAAAAAGTAAGAAATAACCACAGGCGCTGTAGAACACTTTGAGGGTGGTCTCTGCATTCTGCACATAATAATTGCACAAGGAATAAGAGCTGTCACCATTGATGCTGAGATGCTTGTTAGCTAAGGCCTCCCAAAATCACTCAGGCCCCTTATAGCTAATCATGAAGTTTGCAAAGGAAAAAAGAAAAAACAAAACGTACTGTTTTTCCGGCTGTACAACTGCAATCTTCCTCTTTTTATCGGCTGTAGAACAGGAAAAGAAAATGAAAATGACATTATTATTGAGGCTAGTCTTTTTCTAATGGCTTTAGTGTACAAGTGTACCCTGTTTTATTTATTTAGAGACAGGGCCTCTTGCAGGCTGGAGCTGGATATATAGCTGTCAGCAACCTTGAATATCTGATCCTCCAGGACCCACCTCCAAAGTGCTGGGATTACCTAGGTGTGCCACCACGCCCAGAATGTACAGTGCTGGGCCTGAGCCCACATTTCAGTGGTTGTGAGGTAGGGTAGCCACGTAGGTCTGTACTCTCTCAACAGAGATGCTTTGCTAGCCCCTCACAGTTTCTGGATACAACAGGAAATGTTTTAAGCCTGTAAATAATGAGGGTGGCTTTTAGGAAAAAGTGTTAATTATTGTTTTTTTTATGAAGATGAGTCTTGTGTCTATTCTTAAAACTAAAAAGCTGCTGAGGTCAAGCCACAAATTTACATAATATCTCCTAGTATAAATCAGACATGGTTTTATCAAGCATCAAAAATTTGTAAGTATGTTTAATCTTATCACCTCACTAGCTATTTTATTTTAAAGGGCACTTTTAATAAGGAAGATAAAGAGATCACATATTATACTGTGTATGAACACACATTAAGATACATTGTTGCAAACTCGACAGAAATTTTGATAAGGCAAAGAATACTGCCAAAATAATACACCTCCAAGTCAACCTCAAGGCTGAATTAGTGGGAGGGGAATAGGCAGCTAGGAAATCAACCAGCACACGGTGATCTGGGGAGGCGAGAACATTCTATGTTACTATTTCTATGAAGACTTGTTTTATTTTTAATTATGCAAGTGTGTCTGTATCGGGTTATGTGTATGTAGGTCCAGCCAAGGTGCCAGATCTCTTGGAGCTGGAGGTACAGATGGTTTTGTGCTGCCTGATGTGGATGCTGAGAACCAAACTTGGGTTTTCTGCCAGAGCAGTATATACTCTTGACCACTGAGCCATCTCTCCAGCTCCAATACTTGCATTCATTGCTAAAGCACACATTGTGCTATAAAGAAGGCAAATTTGAACTCTTATCTCACCAAACTCTGTTATTGAACTCTGATTAGCGTTAACAAATGCTACACTTGGCACAGTGGTGGATGCCTTTAATCCCAACACTCAGGAGGCAGAGGCAGGTGGATCCCTGAGTTCAAGCCCAGCCTCATCTACAGAGTGAGTTCCAGAACAGCCAAAGCTACATAGTGAGACCCTGTCTTGAAAAAAAAATGTTGATGTTAGAAAATGCAGAATTATCTTAATTAAGACTGATTAACAGCAAAAGTGTATCATATATAAACCAAGCTACAATCTACTTTTTATAAAGGCAATAATCATTTACTAGAAATAAATATTAACAGAGGACCTGGAGAGACATATATCTACACAAAGACACATACATACATACACATAAATTAAAAAATAACCTGAGCTACACAGTGAGACCCTTTCTCAAAAACTGTGGAAAAAGGAAAAAATATATATGTACACACACACACACACACACACATGCACGCGTATGCGCACACACACACTCGATGTCTAATCTAAGTTTTCCCAATCTAAACAATGCATTGCATAATCTCCTTCAATTGCCTCCTTACTGTTAACTATAAAATGTGCCCAAATTTGTCCATTTGATATTGGCACTTAAAGAATAATTGTGACAATAATAATATAAACATTCCTTAGAACACCTAGAATCTTTATTTTTCACAGCCTCCTGTACCAAATTACCCATTTATTTACCACGACTATGGACACTATCTGTTCATCATCTCATTCTACTGCACAACACTTACAGACTGCCTTGAGTGGGGTGGTCAAAGGGTAAAAATTCGCTTCACACCAGCCTACAGGAAAGATATCCATGGAATCCATATCCACAATGACCTCTGGAATTGGAGTCTGAAGACCTGAATGGGGAAGAAACCAAAATAATGGGTACCAAAAAGAAACAGAAGGAAACACACACACACACACACACACACACACACACACACACACACACACACACACACGCACCATCCCTAGGACTGAGAAATGCATTCCTGTAAAATGCATTTAAAAATAATAATAGTATAGAGGGTGTCTTGCAGAGTGTGTAGTCTTAAGATGGAGTACAAATTTTGAAATAACTTAAGAATAAGAATCTGAGATAGTTCAAGTGAAATGGAGGTAGGGAAAAAGATATATATTTCTTCTAAAAAAGCAGGAGGGAAGAAGGATCCTAAGAAAAACTGGATCAGAGCCAGATACACTCAAAAAGGGACCAGATGTCCCCTTTCCTAAGAGTAGCTATGAAATTAAAGACATTTGGTATAGTTTGTAAGCCACCATGACAGAAATTCGTTCCACATCAAGCAAAAAGTAACTGTCAACTAAATAAAAGCAAACATTACAGCCAAAAGCAGCCTATAGGAAAACCACTGTTTAGGAACAGACTAGCTATAAGGCAATTTGCTGAGAGGATATGTTTGCCTCTCAGCTTTGACTGGGGTGGCTTAATTTTGTATATGTACATGTAAGCGTGTATATTTGTGTCTGTGTGTACGCACAGTTGCATGTGTGTACAGGCATGAGTTCACTTGCACGTGGAGGCAAGAGGTCAACCTCCAGTGTCGTTCCTTGGGCCTAACACACCTGCACCTTGGTTTCGGAGATAGCGTCCCTAGCCCTGAGATCTTAAGCAGGCTCATCAGTGACCCCTGTCTCTGCTTCCTCGTGCTGGGATTAGATAGACAGACAGACAGACAGACAGACAGACAGACAGACACACACACACACACACACACACACACACACACACACACACACACACACACCCCACTACACTAGCATTTTTTTCCCTGGAGATCAAATGAAGACTCTTGTACTATTGTAACACAAACCTTACCAACTACCCTATCTCTTCAGCTCAGTTTGTGACCGGCAGGTGTTACCTACTATGTCACACAAAATACTTTTCTGTAGGAATATCTTCCCTTTTTATGAGATATGTCTAACCACCGCATCCTGTTTTCTAATTACAACTGTGTCCTGTGGTAAACTAACATCACAGCTGGAAAATCCTGAGAAAAGACCAGAAATCTACAATGGTAGCTGATATATATCAAGCACCCTTGGAACACACTTCCCTAATTAGCAGAAGAAAATTCTACATTCAATCAATTGTCCTTAAGAAAAACAACAACAAAAACAGAACATTTGGAAGGACAAATTCTCAAACCAAGAATCAACAGATATCTATTAATTCCCATTGACTCTCCGAATCTACTTTGCCTCTGTGCCCTCACTAATATTTAAGATGAAAACACCATTGTAACCCTCATCAGACATCCCTATCAGATACTGTATATACTAAATTTTATAACAGATTCCCCCGTCCTGCTTTCCCAATATCATTGTAATTTCAAGAAACTAAACACCAAGACCTAAACACACGTGCACACACAGAAAAACAGCCCCAACTCCAGTTCCATGCTTCACATCTGCTTCTTTCACAACCACAGGATGACATTGTGAAAAGTAAGTGTGTGGTTTAATAAGTGAACGCTCTTAATTTAGTACTAAACCAACACATTGATGAGTATGAAATGGCCTGGGGGGAGATGGACCAGTCAGCAAAGTGCTTGCCCTGCCAGCATGAACTCCAAAGTCCATGTTTTGTCTTTTACAACCAGGCAGGGTGGCTCATGTTTGTAATCTCAGTTATGGGGAGGCAGAGATGGGCAGATTCCTAAATCCCAGGACAATGAGAGACATTGCATCAAAAAACAAAGTGGTCAGAACCTGAGGAACAATAGTCAATAGTCAAAGTTCCAAGTTTGTCTTTTGGCCTCCATATTAACAAGCACACACATGCACTTGAATACACACACACACACACACACACACACACACACTAACAGAGAGAGAGAGAATTTTTTTCAAGTAACTCTCTCAGTGTATCCTATGAAAATGATTCTCTTCACCCTGAAGTGCTCGGGATTCCTGGAGGGTCCAACCAAAAGGGTCTCGAGGATGTTTCCCACAGCACAACATCGTTTTTCTCTACTTTGGGTTTATAAAATAGTATTGATTTCTGGGTGCTACAACCATTTTCCCACAGGTTAAATTACCCACCAGAAACACCCGCAGTTTTAGACTGTGTTTAGCCACAAACAAGATTTTCAAGGTTATTCAAAACAGTACTTCAAAAGGATGCATAGAGTAAACATGACCGCTTTAAGTCCCTCTGCCCAAATGTTCTGTTGGCTCAAGCATTACACCGTATTAATGCTCTAATTAGTATATACACTTCTGTCTAACGCACACATTAATGTGTTTCTATGGCTGCCTTTACCAGGCTTTAAAGTTCTTTCATGTCCCCTCCCAATCAAGCAGACACTTATGAGCTAAGATGTGTGAACCACATTTTTTTCCCTCGAGAAACTGACACTCCTGGTTTTCATTCACTTTAAATCTTGCCTCTGAAGGCATATTTGAAATAATATAGGACATGGCTTATCCAGCTTGGAAGCTGGCGTAGGGAATAAGAGCACCTGCCCTGCAACCATGAGACCTAAGTTTGGTTGCTCGGCATCCACATCAGAAGATGGGCATAGCTGCGCCTAGCTTTAACTCAAGTGCTGCATGGGGGCAGAGAAGTGAATCCTAAGAGCTCCGTGGCTGGGTCAAGCAGCCTAGACAAAATGGCAGGCTGTAGATTCTGTGAAAAATCATTGTCTCAAGGAAATATGGTGGAGAGAAAGACACTGACGTCCCTCTCTGGCTTCTGAATGAGTACACTCAGGCTGTGAGTAGGATGAATGAAAACAAGTAGAGTATGTGCACATGCCACACATACAGGAGGGAGGGAAGAGAGGGAGGGGAGTTGCACACGTGCACAGAGAGAGAGGGGGGAGAGGAAGGAGAGGGAAAGGGAGAAAGGGTGGGGAGCTGCACAGAGAGGGCTGGAGGGAGGGAGGGAAGAAGAGAGAGAGAGAGAGACAGAGAGAGAGAGAGAGAGAGAGAGAGAGAGAGAGAGAGAGAGAGAGAGAGAGAGAGAGGAGAGAGAGGAGAGAGAGAGAGAACACATGCATGTGGGTAGCACCCAGGAAAATTTTTCCTGACCCCCATTTTTAAACCCCATTCTGAATGGTGAGTAGCAATTGCTTATTCCTTTCATCAGCCTTATCAATTGCTGTGATGATCACATAAATGTAGATAACATCTGGCCAGATTTCAGACAACCTTTTAAGGGAAAGCTATTATTTCCAAGCCTGAAGACCCAACAGCTTTACAAAATGATGCATGTGTCCAGGACTCTTGCTTCCTTGCTCCAACACTGCTGGAATTATATATAGAAACACATCTAGAGAATTCACCAAAGACTCAAGGCAGTATCTGTCATATCACACGTAGGCAAGACATGCTGCATGCAATTCTTGAAGAATGAGTAAGAATATTGATGAGAAGAGAATAAAACCCCCTTATAGACAAGACCACTCCTGAGCTCTGCCTTTGTGAAAGTGGCATCTCATCAGTATCACTTTCTCTTGTTTGTACTTATCCAGAGGGTCCATCTCAAAACCCATTGGGAAGCAGAGAGCCCTCCATGGGAAAGTATTCAAATAATACAGAGTATATGCAAGTGATAGAACAGCCTGCAGCTATTTAAATACTTAATGTGTCAATCTCCTAGATGTATCATGGAGTGAGAAAAGATAAGCTGAACTAATGAGTGCAAAGCACATGATGGGCGGTTTTCAGAGGCTGAGGACACGTATGTTTACATGTACATGAAATAAATCTGAGAGGAAATGTGAAGTACTAATGGTGGTAACTCCCAAGAAAAGAGCAACATGCAGTGGAGTAGGGAGGCCAAGACCAAGAGTGAGAGTCTAACCCAAGATACTTTGTGGGTTGTGGACATGTGTGAATGTCGTCTTTTACAAACACAACCTCCACAATCTCCAACACAGCATAGTCAAGGACAAAACAAGGATTTTGTGCATAAATGGTGTCTTGCCATCAGGTGAAAATTAATAAAATCCAAGTTACCATATATGAAAATAAAATAAAACCACTTGTAGAAGAACTTTGCTAGTCCTAAAGTAAATTTATAAGCATCTGAATTGGTAGGAATCATGTAGGAGCCTTAAAGATGATTTCCCATCTCCTGTAGCATTTGACCGCCCCCCCCCCCATCTTGAGTCCCAAGACTCTGTTTGCCTGTGTGATTGCTAGAACTTTGTACTGCAGCTCAATCTAGTCAAGGGCACAGGCTATGTCAATAGAGATGGTGACCTGCTTTAATCCAGGAACATATGGATGACACATGGAGGATGGCATGACAGGACACTTTAGTGAGGAACACAATCCTGCCAGGGTCCCAAACAGGTGGTTATGTGACTTCCAGCAAACCACAAGAGAGAGAAAGCACAGGTGAATTAGAGAGTGAAGATGCTATGGAGTACCACAGGCAAGAGGGATGAAAGGGGAGAAAGCTTCAGAGCCAATCATGATACAAGTAATGATTTTCATTTACTTCAGTAATAGAATTGGTGCAACTTCTTCATCTTACTTTAGTGCTGGGATGGAGAAAATGTAAGAAGTGTTTATGGGAACAACTTTACTTGGGTTAACGTTCTTAGTCAAAGTTAAAGGGCACGGCAAATGTGGATAGGCTTAAAGATGAGATGAAAAGAGAAAACATAAGATGAGGGAAAAGCAACCTAAACCAGTAGATGGATGGAGCCCTAGCTGTGACTGGCTGTGCTTGTCCCCTTTGCAATGACTTAACAAAGAAGCCTTTGGAGCATCTCTTGGTCAGCCTTGGAGCCAAATTCCAAAGGAATAAAGAGAAGATAGAACTGTGGCCAGCAAGATAAAAAGATTAAGGTCAGAGGAAATACACCGTCTGAAAGAAGATGGTACAAATGGAACCGAAGAGCACGCGAGCATGTGAGTATGCATACATTGCTAATACATGTATACCTTCTTGTGTGTGTGCATGTGTAAATACATATATGTGCATGTATAAACGTTTGTGAGTATGAACACGTGGATGTGTGTGCCTGATCATGCATGTGTGTATACCCATAGAGGGAAACACATTTTCCAAAGGAAGACATTCATAGTTCTTACTACAGGCAAGCTCTTTTCCATGAGTTTAGCCCATGATAATCCTGAAAACTAGGGCCTTTTCCAATCCCATTTTCAAGACAAGTAATCTGAGGTACAGAAAAGAAGGAGCAGCTAGTAAGTTGAATAAGATGTGAGACTTACACGTGGCACTTCTGAAGTGTTCATTTCCTAATTTCATTTTATTAGGGGTGGCATATGAAGCATGTCACTCCTTCTTTTGTGAAGGGCCCCATCTTATTAGCAAAATTGCTATGGTTAGCACACAAAAATCCCAGTCAGGCCAGGCTCTGCAGGCTGGTGGCAGCAGGCCCAGGTTTATCTAGGGGTTCAGCTTCTTAGAATGTCTTTATCAGGAATCACTCTCATCCCAATGACAGAAACTAAAGTTCTTTCCCACGTGATTCCTCTGCAAGGCTTTCAAGAGATGTGTCTCCATCTGTCATTAATCCCAACATAACTACGGTTCCACTTAGAGCCAGCCTGAGTCATCACAAACCTGTTTGTCCAACCATCACTTTCCAGAGAAACACACAGCTGGCTGTATTTATAACCTCTTCCCCCAAAGAGCATGCTCTGGAACCAGCTTTTTCATCTACCTAAAAAGTATGATTGCTCTCAGGGCCTGATCATTGGGACTGTGTCTTCTCCAAAATTCACACAGGCCATACCTCTTTATAGGACTGTGTAAGCCATCCAGGTTGACTTGAAAGAGAAATATTTCACATTCACACTTTAATGTATTTGTGCAGTATTTTCAAAATGCTTATTAGCTGCCCGACTTTCTCACAAATGATGAAAATGCATAAGATGCTGTTTTCTGCACTGTCTCCTAAAACAAGAGACGGCTCAAAAAGTCTCTCTGAACCAAAGATACCTCGCCAATTTGACAAATTAGTGTGGATGGTGACTTAGACTTCCTATGAAGCAGCTGGGAATGGGGATTTAATATGCAGGTTCCAGGCCCATTTCCCAGGGCCTTGGAAGTATACGATCTGGTCAGAGCCCCAGATATGTGGATTCTTGTTGATTATGATATAGATAGAGAATGGTCAATCTTTTTGCTTTCTCTGAGCTGTACTAGATGGAGAACTCTCTTGAGCCACACATCACTAGTGGTATACAGCCTGCATGCCACAGGATGCAGGAACATCCATATGCTTCCTTCATGTGACACTGTGAGATAGTACTACCAACAACAAAATTCACACCAAAGAAGCACATAAGTCATAAAAATGCCAAATGATCCCAGAGTGTTTGGGGTTACAATTTTATCATGCACATTTATAGCTATTCTGGGTTTTATGTGGTCTATGGGTTGGTCATAGGACTGATGGAGAAGGTGGTTATGGAAATTCAACCAAGACTATGAAAAGCTTGTTGAGGAGATTTCACCTGTTAGCATATTGCTGTAAAACACCCACCTCACACTGAAATGTGGATGGCCAAACAGCAGTTCTTAAGAGATGGCAGACCCTGCAACTGCCATTGGTTTCTGTAACAAATTGTATTTATTCTTTCTCTCTGTTCAGCAAACATTTGAGGCAGCAAAATGCACATGAGGTTGTGGATAGACACTGTGCTGGGGGAGATGGAGGGACAGGAAAAGAGTCACATAGAATAGCTTATAACACTAATAATAGCAGTAGTGTGTTCGAGGGTACAATGCCTTTCTAATGAAGAATAGGATCCTAGAAGGAACAGATTTGTGAAGGAAAAGCAATGCTTCAGCTGGAACTGTGGCTCAGTGGTTAAATGCTTACCTATCATGTATGGGGTTCTTGGTTCAAGCCCCAAATGATGCTAAACAGAAAAGACAGCAGAGGAAGAAAAGGAGGAGACGAAAATGCAGTGCCTAATAATACTATCTACTACAATCTCAACATGCAAAGCACATATCACTGCACATCAAGTGTAGCTCTGAGCACACAAGACTCTAAGCATGATGTAGATACTTACTCAGGCAACCTCAAAACCAGTATGTAAAGGGGGATTCTACTCTCAGACACAATGTACACGGCTAAATAAATAACAAACAAGGTTTCAAGATTGAGAAGACCCCACACATGAATGAATGCCATGCTTTGAAATCTAGTCTTACAGATGTCAGAAACAGACTCATTGAATGTTAGGAGGAAGGCTATGATTGTACTTCACAACATAAATTCTTAAAGCTATAGGAAGATGATGATGAAGCAGTGAGAAAACTTTTGGATTCAGGACAGTAAGGACCAAAACCCAGACTGAACTGTGGCAATGAGAAGATGACAGAGATGGAGAAAGCAACTGAAGTGATGAACGACTCATTGAAGATCCTGTGGACCCAACAGACAGAGCTCCTTGCTTGGATGGCTTTATGGTTTCTGACTCTGGTAAAGTAACAGTACCAGTGAGTCAGGCAATAGAGTCAAGAGAGCAAGTGGGGGTTACAGTGAAGCAGATGTTAAAAGGAGGTCTCCACAGATAAAGATGGGCGTGCAAGGGGACAGATGCTCTAGGTAGGAATGTGAGACACTCATTTTGTTGACACAAAATGGCCATCTGATATCATGGAGAAATGTATGGCTGCACATGGGCAATAGTGATAAGGAGACCATGAATAATACTGACTCTCGCCATAAAAACCACAAACAAGAGTGAAGAAGATGAAGAAGCCTACTCAGGGTAGAAATGTGCAGCTTCCCCACTGGAGACCTAAGCAATGAGGACAATCAGCCATGGACTCTCTAACTCTGAGCCAGATAAAGCTTTCCTTTCCTTTCCTTTCCTTCCCCTTCCCAGTCCCTGTCCCTGTCCCTGTCCCTGTCACCTTCCCCTCCCCTTCTTTTTTGAAGATACAATTTCTCTGTACTGGCTGTTCTGAAACTCATTCTGTAGCTCTGTAGATCAGACTGGCCTCAAACTCACAAACATCTACCTGCCTCTTCCTCCTGAGTGCTAGGATCAGAAGTGTGTGACACCATGTCCAGCAAATCTTTCCTTTCAATAAGCCATTATCCCAGGTGTCTTGCTATGATGACAGAAAGCTAACACACACGTTTTGACAAATCTTGATAAATGCACTAAAGACAAATGGAAAAGAATCATTTGGGTCAGAAATAAACACTGCTAATGAAGTTAAATCATATTCAATTATCTAGAAACTTGTTATGTCAGGAATGTGTGTAAAATGGCTAGGTATGGTGGTTCACACTTGAAATCTCAGCATTTGGAAGTGAAAGTAGGAGGACCAGGATTTTCAGGATGTCCTTGGCTACACAGCAAGTTAAAGACTGACCTGGAATACATGTGTCATGGTCTCAATAAGAATACCCAAAAATAATAGTAGTAGTAGAGTAAGAAGTAGTGTGAAGATTCCTTCAAGGCTAGCTTCACTTTCTTGACCTTTAATTCAAATGACCTATTCTTTATAGATTTAGAGATTGTAGGTCTAGATAAGACTCCAGGCCCAACCTCAGCCTATCCACTTCAAGAAAGACCTTGCTAAAGACTGGGTACCTGGAATCAAACACAGGAAAGGGAACAGCCAAAGGTCAGTGAGTTTTCTGTTCCTTTAGCCCCACAAAGCAGTGTTACAGTCAAGTTTTAAAATCAAGATTAAAAAACTAAAACCTGGGTTTTTGAGGGCTAGAATGAATGCACAATAACCTTTACTACTAAAATTTCTCTTTGGTGCAACTCTGAACACAAACCTAAGTTATTTGAGTTTCTTGAACTCAATATGTGAGCTGCATACAATTGCATCTCCCATGAAATGTGCAATTAAGTTCTATACACAGATATGCAGAGAGACAATCCTGAATCCACACCCCCAGATGCAAATGATCCAAACTGAAACTTTCAGAGTGCTATTATGACACCTCATAAAGAAAACTGCCCAGTATGCAGTTTGGTTAATTTGTACAGTCTATTTAAAAAATAATTCACAGTTACTTTCAGACTCCTCCCTCCTTTTCTCTCTTCCCACTTTTCTCTCAAATAGATAGATGGATATGTGATTTCATGTTTCAATTTGGATCCTGTGTACAAGCAAATATTCAAAAATCCTAAAGACCTGCTCTCTAGCATTTTAGATAAGAGACTGACAACTTATACCTCATAATGTATCCCTAAAACCAAAAAGGATTCTGAGAAAGCTGGTGACACAAAGAGGCCAAAAGAAGACAACAGATGATCTGAACCCACTTAAGGACAAAAGAACCATGAAAACGTGTAAGATACCAGGCCACATCTGCTGCACTAGGAAGTGAGCTGGGTAAGCCGCACTTGTTTGTGAGGTGACTGACCTCACAGCGGCAGTACTGGAGACATGGAAACGGAAGGTATTGTACTGTCTACGCAGAGTGTTCACAGGGTCAGATAGGATTACCTACACTGGAATAATGAGATGTGTGAAAGCAGAGCAGGGGCCATCCCAAGACACTACTCCCCGTCATAATCTCTCCCTCCCAGTCACGGTTTGTGAGAATTAGACTCTTTTTCCAGTGTGAACTAAAAATATTACATTAATCTCATATGCTTTACTCATTGATTTCTTTCTAACAAAAGACCTTCTAAAGATACTTAAAGAAGGATCTGGCTTCTTAAGGAGTCAAATATTAACTAGAAATGATCATTTTAATTACCTAAAAGTGGTCAATCAGCCATGAACTGAAAAGGCTTCAAACTGATTTAATGCATTAAAATAACTAATAAAATTGTTGTAAAGACTTTTTATAAATTTAAAGTGTCAAATAAATGGCCTATAATCAGAATGATCATTACCCTATAAAGTAATTTAATAGCCACAAAGTGACCACAATGAAGCTCCATCATTTTATTCCCAGGACTGAGGACAGGATGCTATGTGTAGATAAACTGTAAAATGAAGAAAAATCGGTGCCACTGAGTGTCACTTTAGAAGGTAACAGGACCTCTAAGCTCAAAGTACAAATAAAACAAAACAAAACCAAAATTCAAAAAAAAAAAAAAAATCAAGATTGTTTGGAATTCAGTATGTGTTGTTTGTGTGTGTGCGCGTGCGTGCGAGCATGTGTATGTGTGTGTGTGAACACACCTTAGCATACTCCCTAACACATGTATATGCACATATAGAGGCCAAAGGACAGTGTTGGGTATCTTACTTAATCACTATCCATCTTACTTTGAGAGAGGGTCTCGCCACTGAATCTGGAGCTCACCAATGCGGCGAGACTGGCTGACCAGAGTGGCCCTGGAATGGATCCTCTCTCTGCCTTCCCAGTCCTGATACGATGGGGGCACACAGCACCAACTCTTCACACTCTCAGAACAAATGTCTTTGAAGTAAAGGAACAGGTGCACTATGTTGCCCAATAATGCTGTTTA
Source organism: Cricetiscus sungorus (assembly GCA_030556225.1). Lineage (NCBI taxonomy): Eukaryota > Metazoa > Chordata > Mammalia > Rodentia > Cricetidae > Cricetiscus > Cricetiscus sungorus. The sequence goes on from JANBXA010000729.1 coordinate 16,244,844, forward strand.
ATACTCAATAGTCACTAGGAAACATTCAACCAATTGCTTACAAGCACTTTTTAAAAATATAGATTAGGTCTGTAAAATGGATGTTCTGTTTTTGAATTTTTGCTTCCTAGTTTTCATTTTTTTTTTTACCCAAAGCACTATAAAAAAAATAAGAATAGACATAACATGGGCTTTTTATTTGGGGTAGTTTTCTTTTTCCAGTAAAACCCAAAATGTGTATCTTGAGGAAACAGAACAACAACAACAAAAAAAGATATGGTCAAAAATGTTAAATATGTAGTAAATGATACTCATCATTCTCTTTCAAGAACCAGGAAGCTGCAGCGTCTAGTGAATTAAGCAACAAAAAATGTCAAGAGTGATGAAAATGAACCCCAGGCAGATCTTAATGACTTAGCTGGTTTCTCCAGCTATAAAAATCAGGACACTCTTACTGCTGTTTGTGTTAGGTAATTAACAGCTGCAAAGTATACTGAAAGGAGAAACTGCTAAATAAATAATGACTGCCACGGAATCTCAAATATAATGTGCTAAATAATAAAGAGGAAACATGGGCTTCTAACGTCACCATTCCTGTTTGCAGAGTCTCATTAGTGTAGCTCAACACACATAGACAGAAGCTGAGTGAATGATGAGAAACCACGGGAGTGATCTTGTATCTCTAACAGCACCTCATCTGAGTCTACAAGTAGCAACAAAACCAAAGATGTCCCCTTTGTAACTGTAAAAATGTCACCACATCCACTAGGAGTCCACAAAGAAATACCCATTTTAGTATTTCTTTAGTTTACTAAATGGAATATTTAATATTCCATTTAGTTCAGATGGATTTTGACACCCAAACTACAGCAATGTTTACATTATTATCTAGAAATTAAAGACACAATGATATCTAAGATGAGTGTGCTTCACATCTTCCAATCAACTATAATGTTTATGAGACTATGAACTAATCTGAGAATTTGGCATGCAATTTGCAGACTTGCTTCCATGGGAAACAGGGATCACATGTTATTAGGGCCAATTCTAGTCCTTTCTTCCACACATTCTTTTCCAATCCTGTAATGATTTGAATTAGAATGCCCCTCCTAGGGATACTCTCTCAGCCTAGATACACAGGGGAGGGCCTAGGTCTTGCCCCAAATGATGTGACAGACTTTGATGATCCTCCATAAGAGGCCTCACCCTCCCCGAGAAGTAGATGGGAAGTGGAAAAGGAGTTGGTGGAGGGAATGAAAGGATGGGATGGAGAGGGAACTGAGATTGGTATGTAAAATAAGATGGTTTTAGTTTAAATAAAAATGAATAATAATAATAAAAGAATGCCCCTCTGTAGCGGTCTTGCAGTGAGCTTATAACGGTGGCCACACCTGCTTGGGCATGGCCTCAGGCAGAAGCTACAGCCCCTCCTAAGCACTTGGACTCCAGCCTCTGGAATTGTTTGGGAAGGACTAGGAGGTGCAGCCTTGTTGCAGGCGTGTGGTGGGGAGCAGGCTTTAAGGGTTCAAAAGACTCTTGCCATTCCCACTGTTCCCTCAGGATTGTAGGTCAAGACGTGAACCCTCAGCTGCCCCTGCCTCGGCCTCTGCTCCACCACCAAGGACTCCAACCATCTGACCTCACAGGCTCAATAAAATGCTTTCATTTTATTCATTGCCTTGTTCATGGTGTTTTATCACAGCAGTAGAAAAGTAGCTAAGGCAAATAGTGACAGGAACATGTCATAAGATGTAAGCTGTGAATATGCCAGAGATCTAGAAGTCTTTTATAACCTTACCTATTCTTATTGTTTGGCATATGCATCAAACAACTGAGTGCTGTCGTTACATTATGAAAAGATTGGAAATCCTTAGAGATTAAATCTATTTTAATTATTTCCAATTCAAAATGGGACACATGGAAGACACAATGTTATGCCTAAATCTAAAATGTTCTATCCACAAAATACATTATACTGTGAATTTTCTGCATATTCTAAACTAAACTATCTGTAAAAAACTGTTTTGGCATCATTAAAGAAAAAACAAAACTTAAATGTGTTTGGAGAAAGACCATCCTCCAATTAGTATTTTGAGAATATCTAAACATCTACAGAAGGAAAAAAAATGAATGGTATTGCCCATATTAAAATGCAAATATATCATTTTATTCTCATAATGACCAAGACCTCAAATACCATTTTTAGTGACTCATATTAATTTAATTGCAACATTAGCTTTTATAATCATAGATGTAAAAAGACCAGTGTGTTCCAAACATAATTATCTGGCCAGCATCTCATTTCATGAAATTATTAGTTAAGATGAATGCCGTGGAATGAATTTGTATTTGATTAGTTTCACTTATTTAAGAACACTGAATAATTTAAGATCTGTTTAAACAGAAGGGTAACAAAAGGGACATTTATGAGAGTGCTGAATCCTCCTGTACCCCTCTGGAGAGGACCCCCCCCCAGAACTCCTAAACAGCAGCTGATTGTACAAACCTTCTAGATGGAGCCATAGCAACCGCCCCTTCACACTGACCACAGAGGCCACACACAGCTCTCCTGGATTCCTGGGGTTCACAGCTTCAAGCTTCATGTTCTTTGTGAAGCCTCTATTAAAGGCTGCCTGAAAGAAAAAGAAACAGGCCTGAGCCAGCAGCTCCCAGGGGAAGATAGCAGGTGACTACGGAATTGGCTAATGAAGATAGTAGACACAACTGCATCTTGTTCCTGCTACAGGCAGGATTGTTTTCCCCACTGCTCATGACCAAAGGGCCATGAATTCTTTATTGCATAGGTCAGGAATCAGAATTGTGCTTAACACCCAGTGGGCACCTGAGATGTTTTGCTAAATCAATGAGGCAATAGACACATTTTTTCCCTCATAATTTGAACTTCAAAATTCTATGAACTTTCTAAAACACATCATTTCTCTGCTCTTCTATATTGCTTGCTAAAATCATACCTAGGGTGTTAAACAAGGCAGATGGAGTATCCATCTGGTATCATCTTCTTTTAAAGGACATTTAAAGGATGCCCTTTAGCTTAAGTATGGGTCTGTTGGTGGCAACTCCCTTAATTTTCATTTATCTGAAATTGTCTTTATTTTCTTATTACTTATTTTTGTATGTATGTATGTATGTATGTATGTATGTATGTATGTATGTATGTGGAATAGGGGCTAGGAGATACAGAAGGATGCCTCAGTCAGTAAAGTACTTGTCATGTAAGCAAGAGAACCCAAGTTGAATCCCCGGAACCCACATTTAAAAAAATGCAGAGGTGGTTTAAAAAAATGCAGAGGTGGTGGTCTCTACTTGCAACTCCAACACTGGAGAAGGAGAAAAACATATCCCTGGGACCCTGGGGTTTGCTAGTCAGACAGCCTGGACCCCTCGGTTTCAGGCCAACAGGGGCTTTATGTGGACCACAGCTGAAGAATGATACCAGAGGCTGTCCACATGCCTGTATAGGCTCTCTCTCTCTCTCTCTCTCTCTCTCTCTCTCTCTCTCTCTCTCTCTCTCTCTCTCTCTCTCTCTCTCTCTCTCTCTCTCTCTCTCTCTCTCTCTCTCTCTCTACACACACACACACACACACACAGAGCAATAAATGCAATAAAGTCCACTGCTTATGGCATCCTGGTTGATATATAAAGATAATGCTGTTGGACCAATGCATACAACAATATTCACCCACAACTACAGTCATGATGCAGAACAGCCCCACCCATCACCACCTCCTCCAAACACCCTTGCACAGCTCTGGGTATCCAGCCCTTGACCTTAGTTCCTAGTGGCCATCAATCTGGCTTCTGTTTCTGTAATTCCATGTATTTATTTTATATTATCCCATAGACAGAATCATATTCTATGAGACCTTTTGAGTCTGCCTTCCTGCACTTGGTTGACGGTTGATTTTGAAAGTCAATTTGCCACAGCCTACAATGAGAAACTATTCAGATCAGGTTAGCCCAAGAGTATGTGGGGATAGGAAGAAACTGTCTTGATTGTTTGTTGAGTGGAAAGATGCATCCCAAATGTGAGCAGGAGGACTTTGTGGGTTGGGTCATAAACTGTAGAAGAGAGCAACAAGGGTTTTTTTTTTTTTTTTTTTTTTTTTTGCTCTGAACTCTACATGTAAAATGGCCAGCTTCGTGTCCCTGCCCTGACTTCCTTGCTTCCTTCCATAGATTATCAGCTGGCACCATTCTTCCAAGTAGCTTTTGGTCAAGATACTTTATTGCAGCAACAGAAATTAAACCAGAACACTTGGCAGAATGCATTTGAAGATCATTCTTGCAAGAATTATACATAGTTTATTCTATTCAATGACTGAATAGTTAATGTATATACATCACAATTTATCAATCAATTTTCCACTTAAGGGACATTGAACCATTTTCAAAACTTAGTTATTGTCAATGAAGCTGCCACAACCCTGCATGTGCACTTTTTTTGTGTGGTCAGAAATACATGAAACTCTTTGGGTTTTCTCAAAGTCCTAGAAATTGAGACTGCAGCATCATGTGTTCACCTGGTTGGGTCCTGTGACTTACAGATGGCTGTCTGAAGCCCGCGTTCTCCTGTGGTCACCCCTCTATGTGTTCTTGGGTCCTGACTTACTCTTTAGATAAGAACACAGGTCACACAGGGTTAGGACTTCATCTTATCATAGTCATTTCTTTAGACATCATCACTCCAAACACCAGCACATTTTGAGAGGTTCACACTTGATCATATGAATGAAGGGGGGATCCAAGCTCAACCTTTCACAATAGATGGGTTATATAAGAAACAGGTGTGAAACCTTTTATTATATTTGGTTTCCAAAGTGGTCTCATCGTTTCTGATTTCCCACAAGTGTCCTAGTGGCTGTAGCTCCCCAGCAGCATTGGCATGACTGGCGTGCCAAAATTCAGCCATTCTAACAGATACCTAGTTGTCCTTGTTGGGCTCACACTGTGAAAATATCCTGACCTCCCCCTCCAAAAAAGCACAACTTAACTCAATTCCAGCACATTGGTCCATAATATCTGGGAAGTCAAGGCAGCAGCAACTTGAAACAGTTGGTCCCATTATGTCCACAGTTAGAGAAAAGGGAATGGACACATGGATATTCGTTTTTCAGCTTACGTTCTCTGCACAGTCCAGGACACAAACCTAGGTCCAGCTCCACAGTAGGCTGGATCTCCCCACATCACTTAAGGCAACCAAGATAATCTCCCACAGGCAAACCCGATCAAGAAAACCCATCACTGGAACTATTCCAAGCAATTCTAGATCATGTCAGCTAGACAATTAAAACTACCCCACTGGTGAAGAATTACCAGCTCCCAGCTTTCATAAGCCCTGATGACTGTGGGGTTAAATGCGACTTCCTGATTCTTTGCCATCATATCCTCTAGGGGAGATGTCTGTTTTCACCTTCCTTCAGTCTCGTCTTCTAGGTCTCCAATGCCATAGGAAGCTGCTCCTCAAGATTCATTTGTCTTTTTTATTCCTCCTTGCCATTTTTTTCTTTCTTCTCTATTCTATATCTCTTGTGACTTCTACACTCAAGGTGCTGTTCTCAATTCTAGAGCCTCTAGCTTTGACAGCTTTTATTTCCTATCTTTACATGCATTACAAGGAACTTTCCTTTACATCTACTGTTATCAAATTCCACTGTGTATCAGAGACCGTACAGAACTAAAGAATCAGTATTTCAATAAGCCCCTAGGGGGCGCTAAAGCTGCTGGTGTGGCTATCACATAGTGAAACCCACACCAAGTTTAGGGACAGGGGATGTGCTTGTCTGCTAATCCCTGCATTTGGATCATGCTGGGTTTCTGTTTCCTTTTCTTCCTTCTCAGAAGGAATACAGCCTTCCACCTTCTGCATGCTTTAGTTGAAACATGCATGGTCTAACTGTGATGACACAGAAACTGGATTGCGCTATATTCCCACAAGACTATGTATAGGATTTGTACTTTTGTTCTGTTTTCAGTTTCAGCAAACTGAATCCAAACCACATACTCTGTCTCTTTAGAAGCAATTTAAATGTTCACTCTGTGCTTTCCTCACCTAGGCAAACAGGAGACTTCCTGGGACATAGATGACTCAGGAATTCACCAATAATGCAGGTGCTAATGAATGAACAGGATTCTGGGCCTTATCTACCTGGTTCTCCGCTGTCCAAAATTTTATCTTACTTTCTAGTATCTTTATTTGCTTGGACTCAGTTGTCTCGTACGTTGTCAGCTTAGGCTATCTTCACACTGTGAGTACAGAAATGTGAACATTGTCCATGGCCCTTCTTTCCAACTGCTGGCTCCGCCCCACAACATGTCTGCTTGTCTTTATTCATGTTCCATAATGCCCATATGAGTGTTTTTGAGAGTAGGCCTGGAATTCAATAGCTACTATTGAAGACCAAGTCACTATGCCTTTTCTCGGTACTGTGAGCAAACCTCTCTCCAAATATTCCTCGCAAATAAATGTGGCTTTCCCCAAACAGCAGCTACTATAAATTGCAGTCAAATATGCTAGAGTACTATAAAAACATATCTACTTTGAAATATGTAAACTCATCTAAACAGATTCCTAAAGCCAATAAAAGACAGTATCGTTGTGTGACTCTTATGAGGATAGAAATCAGAGTCGTTTAGATTTAAGTGTCTTTTTATAAAAGCAGTTGAAAAGGCAATTGTGTCCTCATGTAATCAGAACAAAAATTATGTCCTGAATGCTTAAAAAAAAGTCAATTTTCTCCCTCCCTGCACATTTCTCTAGAAATAGGAAGCAGGGATGTTTATGGTGGACTATTTAATATGGCGATCTCCCCCCTCCAAACACACACAAGTCGTGCTCTCTCATTCACACAATTACATATGAAGCCTCTTTCTGATAGCACAGCTAGATGGCTGCATGGAGAACCTTGAAGTTAAAAAGCATTTTATCTCACTTAATAAGGAAGAGCTATAGCCACATAACCTCTTTTCATTTCCTCTCACTGCTTGAGGGTAATTTATAAAAGATCAATAACAAAACTGTTACCTCTGAGTTTCCTTTACTAAGCATTTGGCTATGTCAATCCATCCCATAACCAACTCTGATTGTTAAAACATCCCCAGGGAAATGTCTTCCACACATCCAGTTCCACACTCCTCTTGTACACATGAGATGCGTGATTAAAAAATGAATTCATAATAAGCATTCCATTAAAGAGCACTTGTAGCAAGCTAAAAAATTCAGCAGAGTCCCAGTATGCAATGCATATGCCAGCAGGCAGACAACACTCCTGTCTATTAAATAAATGGGGAGCCAGAAACAAAAGCATTCCTAATGAATACACCAGCAAATTCATTAAGCTGGATTTAATCTTGGTGACTGAATCCTGGAAGCTCCAAAGACAACCTGGTATGTGATTAATTGCTCTAGAATGAAATGCCATGTAGACACTCCTGGATAAAAGGAAATACTCAGAGGGCTGGTGAGATGACTCAGTAGGGAAGGTGTTTGCCTAGAGAGCGTAAGGATCTGAGTTCAGATCCCCAACATCCATGGAAAAATCCATGTGTGGCAGCATGTGTAATGCCAGCACTGGAGGTAGAAACAGAAGGAAGGACCCTGGGGCTTGCTGGCTAGCTAACCTAGCAGAAATCAGTGAGCGATTTCAGAGAGAGAGACTGCTCTAAATAAATAAATAAATAAATAAATAAATAAATAAATAAATAAATAAATAAATAAGGCAGAGCCAATGAGGAAGGCGCCTAGCATTAATCTCTGGGCAGCCCCCATCCTAATCTCACTCTCTCTTGTGCAACTATGCTGCCGTGAGAGAAACACACTCTAAAAATGGAAGCAAGGAATGATGTGCATTTTTTTCCCCAAAGCTAAAGAGTCAGGGAAGGAATGTTTCTCTTGTGAGGGAGAAAGCATATTCTTGAACAGGTTTCTAGGCATCACAGGCTATTTCCTCAGTCTTCCACGAAAGGCAGGCCAGTATATTCTGAGATGGTGACACCCACATAATATGAAGTCATATGTCACTGGACTTGATAAGCCTCGAGGGGTCCTGGAACATAGGCACACTTGTTGCCATCACACAGTTTAAAACACATCCCCTACAGTGCTATGCTGCTGCAGAGGGACTGACCCTATCTGTTAATGTCATTACCAAAAGGTCACATGGTCCACTGAATCCGTTTCCAATCCTGCTGCCACTGCTCTCCTGTACTGAGGAGGACACATGGACCCAGGAATCTTTCTACTTCATGTTTCATCATCGCAGCCTCACTTATACTCAGACAAGCTTCTCTGAGGCCATGCTTTCTCCCTGCTCTTTCAATTCTGTCATCCCTGTGACATAGACAGTCGTGTGGGAAGAACAGTCATTCAGTAGCTCTGGGAATGCAAGGTAGGAAGCAAGCCTTTGAATTTACAAATGCTAGGAAGGGTAGGAACTGCACGTCTCAATTGAAAGGGCTGTGTCATTTCTCCTTAGCATAAGGGAGTTACTTTGTTAGCTACAGGTAAGTTGAACACACTCAGAGATACACACTTCATTCTTAAAACAGAGGTAACAGCTCATGTCCCTCGCGAGAGTCTCCACGAGTGATGAAACTTTTTTGCCAACTTCTTCACCAAACTTTGCCACCTCTTGCTAAAGAGTAAGTTCATTTGTCTATTTCTAGTTTATGTCACTAAAATATTGCTGCAATGACAATGATATAATAGCTTAAAGTAAGCCCTGTAAAAGGCTGTCCGGCTGGCATCTTATTAGTAACAAAAGCACTTCCTAACCCACCTACCTACCTATTGAAAACACGGTTTCGTGTAGCCTGAGCTAGCCTCAAACTCACTATGTAGCAGAGAATGGCTTTGAACCTCTAATCTTCCTGCCTTTACCAACAAAGCACTAGCACGCCTGGCTTATGCAGTGCTGGGAACTGATTCATTCCCTCTCAGCAAGCATTCTTCCAACAAAGCTCCATTCCCAGCCCAGGATCACACAGTTTAGTAAACTCTAGGAGCAAAGCATCTCTGTTCCTTGACTCTTCCAAAAGCAGGGGAACTAAACTCTAGCATGCTGAAGCTACTATGCCTTTGTTAGGCAGCTTATCAGAGCAGCCTGGCGTCATCCACACAACATGGAATGAAACTTGTTTTGAACCCTGTGATGGTTCCAACATCCTGTTGTGCAAGGTAGTACTCCACATCTGATCACCAAATAGGGAAAAAAAATTCACAAAAATGTACAGGGCATAGCATCTACAACTTCAAAAGAGAACAAATGGGAAGTGTCTTACATTTCTGAAGCAGAAGGGTGGTGCTTCTTCTGCCCCATGCTGCTTGTGATAATCTGCCCAGTCGAAGTCCTGGCCCGAGTAACCTGTAAGGAAGGAAACACACAAGATCTGAGCTAAGCTGGGTTCCAAGCAATAGTCAGTCCGGACCGGCTATCTTTGGAAAATAATAAGAAACTTAAGTAGTTTAGAACCAAAGAATGAATGAAGTTTTTACAAGCCTCGGATCTCTCGAGCTGTATTGACTATAAGAGAAACGTTTAAAAAAGTGGAATGCGTTAAATACAGGTAAAGGAAGGTATGAAATCATGTGGTTATCTGGGACCTTGATGGTAAAGAGATTAACTACTCAAAACAGCAGAGAGAATTAGAGAGAGAGAGAGAGAGAGAGAGAGAGAGAGGGAGGGAGGAAGGGAGGGAGGGAGGGAGGGAGGGAGGGAGGAGGAGGGAGGGAGGGAGGGAGGGAGGGAGGGAGGGAGGGAGGGAGGGAGGGAGGGAGGGAGGGAGGGAGGGAGGGAGGGGGAAGAGAAAATGTGAGGGGGGGCACTTGTGTCAAAAACTGCTTCAGAAATCTCTTAAGGAATTATTTTACAGGAACTTGAACCGACAAAGATTGGGCACTAGATGAAGTTACCAGTGATGGTACCATCATCATAGTCAGGCTGCACTTTTACCTGCCCATTCTTCCCAATCAAATTTTTAAAAAAAGGCAGACACCCACTCCCTTTTCAAGTCCATGAATCAGGGTGACCACACTGACTATGTATGTATGAGGTGGGGTATTCCTACCCAGCTGGGCCTTTCTCATTCAGTACCCAGAGGTGCTCTCCTCTCCTCCCACATCTTGTCATGATTGCTAAGGTGAATATCCATTATCTGTGCACACACATGCATGCGCACACACAAAGGAGGGCAAGGAGGACAGAAGAAAACACACGGAGGAGATCTGAACAATTCAATTAAGTTGTTTCTCAAGCTCCTCTCAGAATCTCTATCTACCCCAAAGCTTCACACCAGGAAGGCCCCAGTCTCCCATATCTCTATTCTGCAACCCCAGCAGGGCAGTACCAAGGCTCTTTACACTCCTGCTTTCTTCCTTTCTTAGAGGGACTTTGCCACACAAAGCTCTACTGCTCTAATTGCCCTCTGTTCCGCATCTATACTCTAAAACTCAGTCCCCTCTGCTGCTTCCCCCTCCCAGTAGAGCTTCACATCTAAGAACACGGGCCTGAGAGCTTAGAATATAAAGCTGAGGTAGCTAAACTCAGCATTTGCTTCCATGTAGAATCTCTCCCTGTAATTCTGCTATTTCCTTGATTAATTCTGTTTACAGAATAAAAAATACCTTGATGAGAGGGCTCTGGGTTAAGAGGAGGATCTCAACATCTATGCCAAACATCTCAATGACTCTACCTCCAGAGAACCCAGGCCCTCTTAGTACCTGGAAAATCCAAAATGGGATTTCATGCCCATTAGAGTTCGTGCACACTCATGAAGGAAAATGTGTGGAGGACAGAGAACAACTATTGCTGTTGTTTCGTAATGCAATCTATGTTTGGTGTGAAACAGGAGTGCTCAGTGGCTGGGGAATGACTAAACAGCCTCTGCTGGCTGGCTAAAGAACTCTCAGGGGTTTGCCTGGTTCTAGGCCTACAACCCCGCATGGCTCTCATGCCACACCATACCTGGCTCTTTTCACATGGGTCCTGGGGACTCAACTCTGGTATCCATGTGTGAGAGACAACCCCTTTACCAACTGAGCCATCTCTCCAGTACAAAGTATTTTCTGATATTCATCCAATTGTATGAACTGCATTTGGGTGTTCTGTGTGGAGTATATCTGTTTAGATCAAATCTTCTGACATAATAGTCAGCCCTGGCTGTTACATACAGATGTTTAGCTGGGTTTTCTACAACCAATTTCTAATTGGCTGCAAAATGTCACACAGAGTGACATCTTGGACCTGCATTTAATCCTTCTATACATCCAGAGTGCAACAGTGTCCATGGGGAAGCCATTTTTTAATCTAATAATTTCTAGATATAATCGTCTTGCTGGGCTTCATCTTAAGCAGCAATTAATTATCTTGACCCTAAAACTCACTCATTTACTTGAAAATTGGAATGGCTTAGACTCTCCTCCCCCTTCTCTCAGGGACTGTTATTCATTCCGTCATTTAAAATTCTTTTCCTTTGGGCTGATAATGAGCTCTTTTTTGTAAGGCAGTTTTGAGACAGCTCAGAAAATAACTACTACATAAAAAACAAATTGCCATGGATTGTATAATAGAGACAACAGGGGTCAATTACACTCATTCATCAACAAAGACAGAACAAGAAGTACCGAGGCTTAAGCACAGCCAGGAAAACATGTTTTAAACCAGGAGGGAGGGAAGAAAATGGTAAAGAGGAGGGAAAAAATAAAGAGAAAATAAAACGCCTTAAACTATTACAATTCCTAAGAAGCCACCTAGGGAGGCTGTGTGAATGGCAGCCATTAAAGGCATTTAAGCCTTTATTACTATTGATTTTGAATGACCACATTCCAAATGGTATTGGGGCAAGGGGGAAGAGACTGATGACCCATTTTCTTGTGATACAAATTAGCAGACATCAAGCAGCTCTACTTGCAGCCACTAAGTATTGGTTGTGCAAATGGACCGTGCCTTTGAAAAGCTTACAGAATAAAGAGTTATGCCGTTGACAGTTTAATTCCTAGAAACTTGTGCCATAAAAATGACCCCTCCAACTGAAAAGTGGGTTATATATTCAGAAATGTATGGTAAGCTTATGAAACTTGGGGAAGGCAGAAATAACTCTCCATTAACAAAAAAATGACATAAGATTTACCCAAGACATCTCTAAGTCCCTTGGATATCATACAGGCAAGAAACTGCATGGTTAGGGGGAAAAATCATGAAAATATAATTGTCATGGCCATAGCTAGAAAGACTAATTGTCAACACACGTGATTACTAGAGTTATGCAAAATATGCACAGAACAGAAAAAAATATATAAGAAAAACAATTGTTTTGGCTTAGGGCAAATGTGTTCAACTTCTTTGTACTTTTCAAGTTTCCACTCCTGACTGTGAAAGACATTAGTAAGAAAATTTCGGTAGCCTCACAGCTTTGTTCTAGTATAATACATAGGCAGATCATGTGTCAGTCAATGAAGGTCCTGAACAATTTGTGACATATGTAACGAATGACCCCTGCCCAAGTCATTCTCCTCAGCTCCACCAATCTGGATGTTATCCAAGTATCGTGTACAAGCATCTCTGAGTGAGGCCTAACTTTGGTACAAAGAGGTGAGTCAGGACTGCCTCTAGTGAGTCAGGACTGCCTCAAGGCAGTGGCCTTACACCCCTCACCTGGTCTTAGAATGGGGTTATCAGAAAAGTTTAAGGTAGGATTTTTCTCTCTTACAAAGTAGACACACAACAATAAAAGCCCCTCTTCCATGGAGCCTGATTATAAAAAACGAGCCATCACAATAAAAAATAAGGAAAAAGCAAAAGGATGTCATGTTTACCATCTACCAGCTGAACAAGAAGAAAACTAAAAGATGCCTACATTCTAAAGTCAGTTGGAACACAAGAATTTTAATACTCTTCTAGATAAAGTACAGCATAAAGCACTATGGGGGAATGTCAGCTTGTTAGACTGCCAGTCTTCAAGGATATGGCTCAGCCTCTATCCTAGACATTTCTTCCTTCCCACAAAAGAAAGCAGACTGACCCTATGCATGCTGGGTGATAGTTAGAGAAGGAAAGCTAGTTGACAAAACTCTTCCCTTTATGGGCTCAAATTCCATTGACAAAAAGTAGAAAAGGTACCAACCTAAAAAGTCAGTTGTGCTGGAAAGATGACTCAGCCAGCAAAGTGTGCTTTATAGACATGAGGACTTGAGTCCCACATCCAAAACTTATGTTTTTAAAGTGGAGGGGAGGGAGGGAAAGGAGGAAGGATAAGGGGAGGAGAGGGAAATCAGGTGTAGGCATGCATGAAGATGAGTCATCACAAGACATTGTCATCATAGAACTCAGGAAAGGGACACAATTCTTTGAGGCTGTGGGGGTAAGTCCTGCATGGAAAAGGGATCTGTAAACCCCAAAACTCAGGTGTGAATTCAAATATCTGAAAACAAAATGGAAAGCCTGGGGTGGAATAAGCTAAGAACAAAATTCTAACAGTACAACTGTAATAGAAAAAAAAACATATGCAAAGCAACTCTGCTTTGGAGTCTAAGAGGACCATGAGCTGTGGAGTCTAAGAGGACCTTGTACTGTAGATTCGAAGAAGACCATGTTCTATGAAGTCTAAGAGGACCACAAGCTGTGGCATCTAAGAAGATGATGTGCTGTGGAGTCTAAGAGAACCACATGCTGGTGGTATTTTATACACAAAAATCAACCAAAAACAACCAATGGGAGCAGTGAGGAGTATCGAAATATTCACCTACACACCTCAAGACTCTGTCCATAGTCATTTAAAATAGTAAATATGCATCCATTCCCATGGGAGTTCTTCTTTCTATTGACATTCATAGAATCACACAGAAAAGCAAGGAAAAGTGAAGCAAGAAGAGGGGAACCAGAGAGGCAGTTTGGCTAAACACTAGCCACAGTGCTTCATCTTGTAGAATAGGAATTAGGCTGGGCAGCATTTAGTAAGAGGGTACTTACATTTAGTAAGTGGGCCAATTAAAATACTTCTCTGCTTAAAGGCAAAAACCAACATGTTCTTTTGAATTAGGTTAGGAGACAAAGATAGCTCCAAAAATAGACTCTAATATATAAATATCAAGTGTGGACAGAAAAAAAATAACACCTTAAATATTAAAGAATGAGTAAGTAAGCAAAAATTATTCTTAGTTTTTAACAATGGGAATTACCTTCAGTGTTAAAGGCAATCCAGGTACACCCTCTTAATTTGTCTGAATTAAAAGTAACTTCTTTGGTAGCGAATGAATCAGAAGATGCGAAATAAAAATCTTTTTCTAGATCTATAAACCAGGTCAGCAGTCCTGCCTCCAGTGCCAGATAAAGGATATTTTTTAAATGTAATTACATTGCAATCTACAAAAGTTAAAAAAAAATTCAGGTGCCCCCAAACCATGAGGATTACACATGAAATGTACATGTGAGTCCTGGGAATGGAACACAGATCGTTGAGTGTGTGCAGCAAGTGTTTTACCTAATGAGTGAACCATCTCAACAGCCCAGTACATCATAATCTCTAAAATGCTAAATCACATATGGCAAAACGTTAACAACATTTGAATGGATTGATGAGTGTCATTTGTGTGCATGTGTGTGCACATATACATGTATGTACATGTATACAAACATATATGTATATATATATATATACACTTACATATATACATACACTTAAACATTCATGCATATATGTGGGAGGGGTCACATGAACCCCAGCTGATCCCAAACTCACTATGTAGCTAAGCATAAATTTGAACTCCTGATTCTCCTGATTCTGTCTCCGAGGTGCTGGGACTACATTCATATGCCGCCAAGTCTGGTTGAATGCCTGTATATTCTCTACAATACAACAAATGGTTGATAAAATGGAATTTTTGAAATGAACTAAGGACAACTGTAGTGGCCCAGATTCTGTAGGGAAAGAGAATTGGAATTAGGAAGTCACTATTTTGTGCCCCAGGAATCATTGAAATACACTTCGCCTTCCTAAATGACATTAAACAATTTATACACGTATTAAATGGTTTACCTAGACACTGACAAAGTGCTGAAATAAGCAGTTTATTTTAGTATTGGTTCCTACATTTTACAATGCAAATCTAAATGCTTAATGCTTTTCATCAAACACCCTCCCCTGCCTAGTTTGGAATTCTTCCTCTTTGAATTCTAAAACTAATCAATGATATTCTATGTCCAGAAGGTCCATACCCTATGTATCCTTTATTTTACCTTATTTATATATCTGTTCAATCACTTTTGCTAGGGCCTAAAATACTGGCAGTCCTTTATTGGGTTAAACTAATAGGATCAGATCTCAAAGGCCCTATCCTTTGTGTGACAGTGAAGCTCTGAGACAGACAGCCACTGAGAAGTTCCTGTCCATCCTAGCTTAGAAGTCTTGTCCCTAGAGTCTGAGGTAGATGTATTTTCCTTTCTCTTTTAAAAGAGAGCAGAGTCAAAACAACATAAAAAGAGATCTGTGTTCTTGGCGTATCTCTCCCCTATGTCACCTTCTACCTAAAATCTGTCAAGAGACCAGGCAACATCCAATTGCAAGAAGTACCCAGTCTTCACAGATATCTAAGCACACTGGGAAAACCTTTTAACTTTCTTATGTATATGCATATTATATCTTACACATTCTAGATATAAACCCCAATGTTCAATCTTAAAACAGACTTTAAAAAAAAAACTTCTTCTCCTTTCATATATTGATAAAATATGGATTGGTGTTTGAAAAACCCTGCAACGGGGTTCCCGAACCTCAGAGTAACATAAGACGCCTAATGAACTACCTCAAAAGGGAAACCACTAAACCACAGTGCAAACCCCACCAGTATTGAAGACTCTACATTCACATTCATTTTAGTTACCAAAATAAATATAATCTACCCTCAAGAGATGAAACTGGAGTCCAAGAAACAAAGCCACAACTGGGTACACCCATCAACATTTGAAACTAACCTTCATATGGCAATTCACAACTGCTCTGTAGCATAAGCCAATGGTCCATGTAAAAGTCATGGCTGGCCACTAAATCTGCCAGTGCTGCCCAGGGACATCCAAACTGCCCTGATTGTGTGGAGATGCCAGCCATGGGAACAGCAGCAAAGGGTGGCATAGTTATTCAGGAAAGCATTCATTTGAGGTTATAAGGCTGGGATTTAGATACTGTCTTGGGATTTCAGAAATCATTTAACACAATTGAGCTTGGAGTTCTCCAGGAGGAAAAACTGACTTGGGTTTGAGTGAGGTAACCTTCAAGACCCATTTCAAATATGAAAGCCTTCCACTTGAGTGCTAAAAATCCCTCATATAATAAGCTATAGGATTTCAATGCAATGGTTAACACATCCTCCTATTAACATCATCTGCAGAATATTTAGGATATTTGGTCTGAATTCTCTACCACTGCACTCACTGACAATCTCACAGCCGAGAATAAGACTACTTGTTTCTCTACAGTCATCAAATCCAAGTGTTGCTGTTTTCTTTGCTTTTCAATTATATGGAGTGTGTGTGTGTGTGTGTGTGTGTGTGTGTGTGTGTGTGTGTGTGTGTGTGTGTGTGTGTGTTCTTGGGTTGCTGTTGTTTCTTTGCTTGCTTGTTTGGTGTTTGAAGACGAAAGGGGCCAGTCTTCAAGGATATGGCTCAGCCTCTATCCTAGACATTTCTTCCTTCCCACCAAAGAAAGCAGACTGACCCTATGCATGCTGGGTGATAGTTAGAGAAGTAAAGCAAGTTGACAAAACTCTTCCCTTTATGGGCTCAGATTTCATCGACAAAAAGTAGAGAAGGTACCAACCTAAAAAGTCAGTTGTGCTGGAAAGATGACTCAGCCAGGAAAGTGTGCTTTATAGACATGAGGACCTGAGTCCCACATCCAAAACTTATGTTTTTAAAGTGGAGGGGAGGGAGATCAACAGCTCAGGGTAGCTTCTGGTCTATCTCAGATGTACCTGTGTGTGCACATCAACACACACACACACACACACACACACACACACACACACACACACACACACACCACTGCATTTTCCTTAGACTACATCCGTTCACAGTCCTTGTCCATTTATCTATGAGTTTATTTTTTTCTTATTAGCTAATAAGTAAAACTTCTATTTCAATAAATCCACCACATAGCCAGCAGACAGCTACAGATCACCACTGGCTCTTTAACTAAGGACTCTTGTCACTTCATGAGTGCTTGACAGGCTTGCCAGTGAGCTTTGCCTTTTAGCAAGTACTAACTACCATAACTCAATATCTTATAAACAAATAAAACTTTTTCTGCTAAAAGGCATGTCTCACCTTTGTTAGGAATGGTTAAGAAGGATGCTCAAGATAATTATATTAATGCACAATAATTTTCTTAGTATCATAAATGTGAGTAGCCAAAGAGCTATACCTATTTTCCTAATAAATATCCAAGCTATATCAACAATCTCCTTTCATGTATTTCACAGGGTACGTATTCAAAACTTCATTAACATAGATACCCACAAAAACCTCTGTCACAATGAACTGATCAAGTAGTCAAAATTCGTGTATAAACGTTTGTCCTTTCTTAGTTCTGATGTGAACTAAGTAGAGATGTGTGAATCCAACCAAGCAGCATTTCCATCATCTAAGCTCTCTTGTAAGGAGTCCATTCCACATGTTTCAGAAGTTATAATGAGACAAAGATGAATTTAGGAGCTTTCATACTGTGCAAGTGGTCAGACACAGAAATTCGATAATGAGAATGAAACTATAAAAATCCCCAGTAGCCAGGCATTGGTGGTGAATGCCTTTAATCCCAGCACGCAGGAGGCAGAGGCAGGCAGATCTCTTTTAGTTTGAGGCAGCCTGGTCTACAGAGCAAGTTTCAGTACAGGCTCCAAAGCAATACAGAGAAACCCTGTCTTAAAAAAAAAAAAAAACAAAAAAAGAAAAAAATCCCCTCAAATCAACTGTCAATTTGGTTCCACATGCTACCCAGAGACTATCATGAAGTCCTCATGACAGTTTTGAAACTTAAGCTTTTATCTGGTTCAGGTCATAACAATAAGCAGACCAGCACAAGTCAATGACAGCCAGCAAGCAAATGTGACATCAGAGGTAATCCCACAATCCCTACAGATCTGAAAAGGTTAAGGTAAAATCTCTTTTTATTTAAGGTAGTCTGTTGAAATCTGCCCCATTAAGTTTATTTTTCTAATCGTTCTCCAAATTTCTCTCCACCATTCCCTTTACAAATCCTCTCATAGTCTTGTCTTTCACTTCACTTAGTGTTTAGGTTATTATTTTCTAAGTCAGGGTTTTTTGTAGCCCAGGCTGGCTGTAACTCACTCTGTATCTGAGGATGAGCTCCGATTCCTGGGTTTCCTGCCTCTACTGCCTGAGTATACCCCCATGTAGGACCTCACTTTTACTGTACCTCCCACCCCCAAGTAAGCCTTAGACATATAGCCAACAAAACCCCACATTACATATGACAAGGGTGTCATTAAGCACTGTGGCTCTGGGATCTCAATTTAAAAGTATATTAATACAACCTGGTCCTGTGTGAATTGTTGTAATGGATTACACTAAGTGAATTATGGGATCATATTATAACATGAAGTGAATTACCATAATGTGTTATTACATTAAATTTTTGGATCCTAAGACTATATGAGCACTGAAGAAAGTCCAGTAAGTGTGGAGAAATACAACACTGGCATTTTGTTGCACATATATAATGACTTCAGACACTTTCATGTCTTTAACTTAAACCACTGGGCACCATTGTTGCATGGATCACTCACTACACAGCATCAGAGAGGAGCAGCTATACAGCACCTGGTGGAGGTCATGCCTTGCCACTGAGGTCAACCTCCCAAAAGGCAGAGCTGTTGGTGACACCCATGTCAATCAAGCCAATGAAAAACTCTCTCTTTCCATCAAGGTCGACTCACACTGCAACTTCTCCATACAAACACAATGACATCATTTCAGAGACAATGAAGACACCAGCCTGCATCATTGCAATGTCACAAATTTCCACAGGATACAAACCTTTGGGAGGAGTGAGGTTGACTCCATTTTTAAGGCACCACTGTACTGGCAAAATTCCCAAAGAATCTGCATGGCACAGCATCGAGAATTTGTTAGGTTCGGGTCTTAGGTCATCAATAGTCACTTGGAAAAAATGGTTGTTAAAAACCTAAACAAAAAAAAAATGAAGCAAAAAGTTAATTTCTCAGTATTGCAAATCTAAATCCTGACACTGTTTCAATGAAACTGAGCATGTCCTATCAAACTGATGTTAGCACAAACCAGAATTTCAGAACAAATTACTAAATCATTCCAATGGCTAAAGGCATAACCAGCTATGTGGTCATATACATGGAATGAGAATTAACTAAGATATACAGGAGAGAGAAAGTGAAAAATAAAGACAGAAATATAAAACGTGGGTCTCCCTCCCATGGAAGGAAAACAAACAGTCAGACAAATTCCTGCCCATAGAAAAATAAACTGAGTATTAAAAAGCTAAAATGGCACCTCAACCTCAATAATGGACCAAACTCCTCACACTAGATCTTTCAACAGGGCTGAGTTCAGCTCTGGGAGATATCTAGGCTCATGAATTACAGCCTTCAAAATACAACATACTATAGCCAGAGAGGAAATCATGTATGCAGAACCTGTCTTTACTCTATGTTCCCATCACCACCTGCCACCTGTCACCACCAAAATATCAAATATTCTTTGAGGACGGTGACCTCTCTTATTCATCAAATGATTCACAATAGCACAGAATGTGTTTTGTACATGAATATACAATGGATGTGAGAAAGAATGTCAACGATAAAAATGAACAAGCCAAGTCTGGTGGTGTAAGTCTGTCAGCCCAGTTAATGAGGCCAAATCATGGGGGTCCCAAGTTCCTAAGTTTGTGAGTTCAAGACCATCCTGGGCAAGTTATTGAGACTGCCTCAAGGCAAAAATTAAATCTAAAATGGACACAGGATTGAGCTCAGTGGTACAGCACTTGCCTAGCTTGTCTCAGGTTCTAGATGGACTCTCCAATGCCACAAAAAAAAAAAAAAGCTCTAAGCAGACAGCAAAATCAGATGACCCACCCTCCATAAACTCACACATGTACACAGGTACACTCTTGGATAGACAGACAGACAGACAGACAGACAGACAGACAGACACACACACACAGAGAGAGATGCAATATCTTCCCACTTTGACTTAGCTGTGGTCCCTAGCAAAGTATATTCTAGACAAATCAGTTTTAACATTAAGCAAGAACAAAAACTCCAATTTACACCTCCTCATTTTACTTGCTGAGATTGCCTTTGAGAGTCTACTTCAAGAAACAAAGAATGAAGATTGGTGTGGAGACACAGCCTGTAATCCCAACTCCTGAAGATGGAGACATGAGGAGCAGGAGTTTAAGAACAGCCTGGGTTATGTGAGATCCTGTTCTAAAGCAGAAAATAAAAGGATGGTCATGGCCAGCTTGCCCAGGGTAATAACTCATTATATTTTAAACCACAGTCTCTGGACTGGAGAGATGGCTCAGTGGTTACCAACACTGGTTGTTCTTGCAGAGGACCAGAGTTCAATTTCCAGCAAGCACATGGTGATTCACACCTGTCCATTTCCAAGGGATCCAATGTCCTCTTCCGACTTCTGCAAGCACCAGCCATGAACTTGGTGCACATATACATGCAGGCAAAACAACCATACACATAAGACAAAAATTTAAAAAATGAAATCGCATTTTCGCACCAGTCCTTCGTTAACCCCTTCTTGAGGGTTGCCTCCTTAGTATTTTGCTTACACTATACTATATTTATTTCTTGTTAATTTTCTTTGTCATCTGGTAACAACAGGGACTTGCTCTATGCTTCAGTGTCCAGAGAAATGCCTTTGACCACTCAAACACTAACTGCAGGATTACTATGACCAGTCCTACCACACACACATACACACAAATCTTCACACACATTAGGATATCCCGGTGGCAGGGAATCTAAGCACCGCCAGACCCTGCCTACAGAGTTTCAGGATCCCTCAAATTGCACATTGATGTGAGAACACCTGAGAGAAAAGTTCAGTGACTTGTGACACATCTATCAGGCCTCACATTCCCAGGAATGAAAATCATTTCTCTGTGCTCCCTGGGATACAGAGCTTGCACATCTGCTAAGTGAAATGCCTAAGACTGCACTGCTCAGAACGGGCAGAAACAGAAATAGAAGAAACACAATTGGAAGTGATAGAAACAGAAACCCTGACTGTGAGTTCCCGTGTCCTATCCTCTAATCCACGCAATGCATTTCACAAGCACCAGTGTGAACACCTCATCTTCCAGTGTTTGAAACAGTAGAGCCAACCCTGCTAACAACTGATCATATAACACCCATGCAGCTCTGAGTTTATCTCTGTTTTCTTTAATATCAGTTACTCTATCTTCAACAGGGCTGCCAAGAAGAAAATCCTCAAAGGGATACGTGTGTGAAACTTCGATTATAAAAATCAATGACAACACAGTGTAGTATAGTCTCAAGCAAAATATTCTAAGGCATTTTTCTGTGTTTAGGGAAATATACTTAATTATTTTCTGAGGATTTCAGACATGTATACAATAAAATATGATCATATCCACTCACGGTATCCCCTCATGTGAAAGTCTATTTAATCATAAATACTTTTTACATGAAAAATATTCTGGTAAAGCATACATGAACATGTGCCTTGAACCTATCTGCCTGGGTTCTAATGAACAAAACCACACATTCCAGCTCATGCATTAAAAACGACAAATGGGCAATAAGAGAAGAATGGGAAATATATGCATGAGGCAGAATGACGTAAGAATTTCCTCTCTGCCATAAGGGCTAAGAAAAGTAATGTGAACGTGTTGTTCAAAATAACTGCAAATACTTCCTTCCCCTGTGAGATGATTTAAGAGAAACTGATTGTGAAAACCTAACCTCTGTTGCTGAAATTGATGATATTTGAGGCTACCTGTAAGAAATGTGTCACTAATGCTGAATATAGCAATAATTTAAAGGTATAAAAAATATGAGAAATGTGAACACTGCGGGCTGAGCACACGAGCTCTGTGAGCTTACTTTTTAGGAATCATGGGAAGCTGGTACTGTAGTGTTTTAGACAAGCCCATATACCCAGAAAAGTGGGTGGCTACCATAGCTACACCACCCAACTCTGTCACAAAGGGAAATTCTGGACAAGTTTTAAGACAGGAGTACAACTCTTCAGTCTGGTGGAAATTGGTGACAACAACCAGAAACACAGTAAAGACCTCAAACACTGGTTCCAATCAAAGGTGTTTAATAGGTGGTGGAATAGCAGGGATGCCTGAGCCTCAATCACAATATTATCTAGCAAAGCATGTCGACTTTTCCCCTTAGTAAAATTTTAATTTACAAAAATAATGTGCTCACTAAGTAAGAAACATTTAGGAAAAGAAAAATGTTGTATGTCGTGATTACAATCAGTCTGCATGTTTAAAACGATATCACCACTAATTTTCTGATAGTCTACCAAATTATGAAAAAGATAGGAAGGGAGGGAGGGAGGCAGAGAGAGAGGAAGGGAAGATGGGAGGAAGGGAGGGAGGAAGGGAGGGAGGGAGGGAGGGAGGGAGGGAGGGAGGGAGGGAGGGAGGGAGGGAGGGAGGGAGGGAGGGAGGGAAGGGTGGAGGGAAATTTCAAATATAACAATGTCTGAGTTACTAGGAGAATAGATCCACTTTCCTTGGAAATAGAAATTAAAATGCAATTGACCTTGAATCTCTAATCAAATTCTTCCTCTGAATATAAAAGGTCTTTAACTGAAAGATACAACTGGCTAAAATGCTAAGCTTGTCAGCATCTCCTGCCACTTAGCAAAAGCTAATATTTAAAGTGTGAAGTGCACAATTTGAGTCTGACCATTGTTAGAACCACTGGGATTTCTCTTATGAAGAGGAGATAACCTTAGTAATCATATAATCTTAAGAGACTACCATATCAGCATAAAAACCACTCTGCCCAGAAAAGGAATTTCATTTTGACTGCCAGTCTCAGAAGCACGTGGTCTCCTTTAGCCAATGAAAGTCGATGATGACAAAAGGAGCAGGCATGCCGGTTTGTGAGGGAAGAATATGCTTCCACGACTTCCAGGTATTTTCTTGATACAAATAGGCAGTCATGAAGGTGGAGCAAGTTAGTCTTTCTTGTGTGTGTGGCACATGTCTATGCCTGTACTTGTGTGTGGGTGTGTGCCTCCAATGTGGTGGTGGTGGTGGTGGCGAAGGCGTCGGTGGTGGCTACCTGGATTTGGCTAGGTAGGCTAGCTAACAAGCCCCAGAAATCCTCCTGTTTCTGCCTTCTAAGTGCTTGGATTGAAGGCATGCAACATCCAACTTTTAACATAAAATCTGGGGGTTTGAGCTCAGGTTCTCATGCTTGTACTGAAATCCCTCTTATCTAATGAGCTCTGTGATCTACCCTTGTAGTGCTTGTAAAATGCAACTCCACAGTGGACAACTAGTAGGGGAGGAGCAGTCACTGTGTACATGCCAGAAGGAGGTATATGATTCGAGTCCTCAGCCCCCTCTCACACAAAGCGCTGGATGCAGAACTGGGGAGGAGAGGCATTCACCTCCTTCTGGTTTATTTATTGGGTGTTGCTGTGAGTGCTCCTTGCAAGGGCACACTGCATCTGCCCACCTCTGAAGACCTATGTGATTCACCATGAGGGATTGCAGGAGCAAAGCAAGAAACCCACCTTGGTCACTGATGCAGGACAGATATGAAAGGGATCACTCATATTCACTGTCTCCAGCTTCATGCCAACTGTGAAGAAATGACTTCGCAGGTCTGCATGGTCCTGCAGGGACAAAGGTGAGCATATTAAAGGACATGGTAATGTGAATTAACTTGGCAACTGTCTGGATTCCGTTCTTGAGCATTTTCTTGAGTGACTGAACTCTGATGGAAATAATTAATCCTCCCCATTTCAAATTTCTAATTATTGCAAGACACTGCGGATTTAATTATTTTCTGCAGGCTAAATTACTTTTCCAAGGGAGCGGCAATGCGCCTTCATAGCCATGCTTTTAGATTTACATGAAGCAAAACAACTCACATGCCACTACATTGCTTTGATCTGGTGCTCTCTGTTGAAGCCCCACACAAGGGATGTGACTGTCAATCATCTAAAACCCAGTGGGATTGTCTTCAGAAAAGGAGCATGGCCTTTTGCCACCAAATTACACAATAGGACATCTACCAGTGAGATTCTCCTATTCTCCTTCCAAACAGGCTGGTGGCTGGGTTGCTCACTGATTGAGTTTGTGACCCTAGTGCTTGTGAGAGTCTGCAGCCTGAACCTGATTCCTACTCCATAAAGATGACCATTGCACTTCCTTTATAATAGGTGTTTGGAGTACTGACCCCTCCCTGAAACCTGATGTGTGCACCCTGAGGCTTCCCTGCCTCTTCCAGAAAACAAATATCAATACCTTCTTCAGCCACACAGCTAAAGATGAGGTTGGCTGGATTTAAGATATCAGATTTTTTCTTGCTAAACTGGAGACCACCTCATATGCAGTGTATGTAGTCATGGATAAATAAATATATTTGAATTCTCTCCCTGAGGAAAATAAGCTTACAGTTTCCAAATATATCAATTTGGGTGTGAAGTACAAAATAATACCTGGGATCTACTGCTTTCTTGAATCAGGAAATCTCAAGTGGATTCTGAATGAATTCCATGATGTAATTCTATAGCCAACTCTAAGAATTACACAGAGTCATAACGGGGTATGCCTGTGCTCTAGCTTTCCCCCCAGAAGCCAACCAATCCTCACTGTTCAACAGGAGGCCAGAAAAGAGAAAGCTTCTTATACAATTCTCTGTCAGGGGCTGGGGAGATGCCTCAGTTGTCAAACTGCTTGATTCAAAACCATGAGGTCTTGAGTTCAGATCTCCAGTAACCATGGAAAAGCCAGCTGTAGTACAAATGTCTATAGCCCTAGACATGAGTGAGTGGACACAGATGGATCCAGGGGCTAGCTGGCAAGCCAGTTTACTGAAATATCTACCTCCAAGTTCAGTGAGAGCCCTGTCTAAAAAATAACATAGAATGTTTCAAAGTAAGACATCCAATGCAGACCTCTGTCCTGCACATGTTCAAGCAAGGGTGAGTGCTCTCCCACATGTCCCACCTCTGAGATGTGGTGGCTTATATCCACAAGTCCATCAATTAGGAGGCTGAGACAAGTCTGAGCCTACATATTGAGTTTTAGCCCCAGCCTGTACTATGATGAAACCCTATCTTGTAAAAACAAGGGAAATTAATAAAAATAAAAAAATAAAACTAATGCTTTACCAGTTTGTCATTTGTCAAGAGGGTAGAAAAGAAGCATCCATAGAATCACAAGAACACTTGTGTGTGTGTGTGTATGTGTGTGTGTGTATGTATGTGCATGCACGTGCGCACACGAGTATCAGTGTGTGTGTCAACATGTGTACACACAGGCACATACACATGTCTGTGCCATTGTCTTTTGGAGGACAGAGGGGACAGAAGCCCTGGAACTGAAGTTCTACAGATGGCAGTGAGCTGGTTGACATGGGTTCTGGGAACCCTTAAGAGCTGAGCCATCTCTCCAGCCCCAGGTCCTTTCACTTCCATCCATTCAGAGTAATCTACGAAGCTCTCTGCATACAAAGACAACACATTCAAGGTCTGGGTGACAGGATTGATGCTGGGGCAGGGGGTATCAGAGGAGATGCAGTCACATGTCAGGGGACATTAAAGGACCTCATTCATTCAAAACTCACATAAATTCCTCAGAACTAAACAACACTTTATAAAAAATACAATGCCTAAGGAAACTCTCGTAAATGCAGATGGTGACTTTGTTGTTTACACAACAAACTTTATAAATTCCTTAAGAAGTTACAATCAACACTTTATAAAATTATAAGCCTAAGGAAAAGAACAAGGAGAAAGTCTTCAGTACAGGCAGTGCTGCGAACAAAACACTTGCTTTCACAGGCACTTTAGAAAAAGAATTCAAAGCAATGGTCCAGGGATTTCATGTGAATTAACACAGACTAACTGAAGCAGGGCTGCAAACACAAGAGTTATTAATTGACACCTGAATTGAAAGATTAAAACCAATGCACTCCTGTAGTCACCAACACGCCAATACTTATGGGTGAGAAACGAGTCACACTTGTGGATTTTACAGGTGTTTCCCTCTTTTCAACAGAACTCTTAATCCCTTTATTCTGGAGTTATAATTAAACGTCCCTGCATGTCCTCAACAAGTTAAAGCAGTTATGATTATTCTGTGTTGAGGATACATACATGTCCTGGGTAACTACAAATGGCCCAGAAGGAGGCAGTGGTTTCTCAGGACCCCTCCACTAGCATCTCTGCTATGGTATGCCCCTCTACCCACTGTGCAGAGCTGCCAGGCTAAACCTGCACGTGATCTTGCCCACTAATCACAGCAAATGGTCACTTCTTAGCTGCCTCTAATCCCCAGGGCTCTCTGTGGAATTTTCCATCTCTCAGTTTCCTTGTAAAAGAGGCCTATCAGCAATCTAGACTTCTAGTCTACCCCAGGCTTAAACCCTCAGCTCCAGCACCTGTACCAACTCTGCTTGTAAACTTTAACACCAATCTCTGCTCTGCCAGCAGAGGCAGCTTTCCAAGCAGAGTTGATCCACAACCCTAAAGCCTTTCTGTCCCAGAATCTTAATTTGATGTTGATCATTAACTAGAAGATGTCTTTAACTAAGTTCACATCCATCCTGCTATATCCAATGTTCCTGACACTACATAAAAATCTCTATGGCTCAGGGGATTCATCATATAGATTAGGCACTTATGCACACTTGTCTGGTAAGGCTGTCTGTCCTTAGAAACAAAACATGCAGAGAGGTACTTTTTCCCAATGGATCTGGACTTTTCCTTGCAGCTCTCAAGTCCACTTTCTTAAAGAGCATTTGTGTGTGTGGTTTGGAGGGGTTACAAGTGCGTGCCTGCCTGCGTCCTTAGAAGAGTTTTCAGGCAAACTCTTCTACTAGTAACTTATAAAACTAAATATCCCATGATTGAAACATTCAAACATCTGTAAGGGTGAACACAAAGGAAGGGTTGGGGACATGACTCAGTGGGTAAAGTGCCTATTGTAGCATCATGAGGATCTGAGCTTGGATCTCAGGACCTATAGAAAGTCTGGGTGCCACACAGTACATATGTAACTCTCAAGTTGGTGGGGTAGAGACAGGTGGACCCCCTGGAGCTCACTGACCAGTCAACCTAGTGAGCACAGAGTTCAGTGAGGGATACTGTCTCAAAAGATAAGAGGAAGAGCAATAGAGGAGGACACTAGAAGTCAACTTCTGGCCTCCACAAGCATGAGAACACATACACACAGAGAAAGAGGGAGGGGGTGGGGGAGGGAGGGAAAGAAGGAGGGAGGGGGTGGGGGAGGGAGGGAAAGAAGGAGGGAGAGGAGAGAGAGAGAGAGAGAGAGAGAGAGAGAGAGAGAGAGAGAGAGAGAGAGAGAGAGAGAGAGAGCATGTGGCATGTGACTAAAAATGACAAAAAGTAGACTCTGGGAAGCTGCTAAAATCAGGGAACTTGAACTTACAGGCTGGAGAGTTGTGAATACGGTACACAGAATAAAAAGTCACAACATTCCCAAGAAATAATAGCAAGTTTTTAGGATAACTGAGGAACTTGGAACTTGACACCATCGAGTGCCCTTGCAGAGTTCTGTGTATATGCCAGGACATCCATAATGACTTACAAGAATGCAGGGAGAAGACTCTGTCATTAAAGTTCAATCACTGTAGGACTAAGGCAATCAGAATCCATGCATTTACCCTCAAATGCTCAGTTTTCTCAATGCTAAGACAAAGTTCTGGATTCCTGAAGAGACTACACAAAATCAATTATCCACTGAGAGACAATGGGAATGTTATGTGCTTTAACATAGAGATTGCAGCCTTAACACACTCTAGAATCTGAACTGCTGAATCAAAGATGGTGTTCCCACTGATAACTAGCACAGAATACTAAGTCCTTAGGACACTTAAAAATATGCCTGCCACATTCAAGAAACCCTGTTCATTTACAGGGACTGGAGTTCACTTAAATTGCTTACTGAAAAACTACTCTCCTATAATAAATAGCGTGATGTCATTCCTATCTACATTTCAAGTTCCCATTTTTATTTTACTTTAAAGTAATATTTTATTGATCAAAACTAAACAACATTCTTTTTTATGGGAGCACTGTCTTAACAGGCCATCATGATCACCTCTCCTTGGGAACTAGCTTCAGTGGAATGGCATAGGAAAGGGGATTCTGTAATGCCTGGCCTTTTTTCTGCTTAAGACTCACTCACCTGCTTCCACCCAGACCCAAGCGTATCTCACCAAGTGTGTGCTGACTTGATGTTATAGTTAATATATGGTAAGTGCAAGCCATAATCCCCAAGGGATTATGAGTGCTTGTAATCACTTCTGTGGTGTTGCCCACCCCTCACAGTGTCTGTGGAGTGGGATGTAGCCTATATAGAGAAGGCTAAGACACAAAGAAATTTAGTGACCTATGCACCACTCCTCAATAATGAGTAAACTCCTTTCCTACCTTCGTATCCTGCTTCATTGAGTAAGGAAGAATGAAGGAATGTGTGCAACAAAATGCCTTTGGTGCTTCATCAATCATCCCTCATCAATACCTTTTTCCTGCCACCATTATCAGCGTTAACTATGACAGGCTAATCTCAGCAGTGACTCCACATCAGCCTCAATCTGTCAGTGGTGTTTTAAATACTGTATGTTAAACACCAAGCTACAATTAATGGCAGGCAGGGCAGACAATGTGATTCTGACATTGACAGGCTCAAGATTCAGTTTGCTAAATATTCAAGCTGTGACAAATTTAAAGTGGTACTCTGGAGAAATAGGTCTGAACAAACCTCTCTGTGTTTGGTGTTTTGGGCTTTCCAGTTCTGACTGGAGCTCCTTTTTACTCCCAGAAGCAGAGGTTGGAAATCCATCACTATCAAACACGGTGTAGCAGCTCATGCAGTCAATGGGTGCATTGCTGTAGACATCAGCATATGATACCATCTTCCCTTTGAAAGCAGCTCCCACACCCAGAAAAGGGTAACACATGACTCTAAGGAACTGAACACAGCTTCGGACAGAGAGCCACCTGCGAAGTTGGAGAGCCAAACTCTCCTGGCAGGGTTGATCAAGCTTTGGGGTGAATAGTGAAGACTTTACAAACATATAAATTACTATGATTAGTAATCTATGGAAGGTGATAGGGAGAAAAAGGCAATGGTAAACAAGAGAGGGTGTGCATGCCTCATGTGTCTACTTGACCTTGAACATTCACTGTACACACATTTACTGGAGAGATTTGGGGAAACTGCAAGTTGTACTCTTAAAATAGAACATGTGGCTACTTCATCTCCATCTCCACTAGATAAGTACATCCCACGTGATACAAACTCATGTAGGATGTGTCACAGAGGAAACTGAGTTCAGACTCCTACCACAAAACAATTTAATTGTACTTGATGAGGATTTTAACGTAAAAAGGCAAGACAATCTTCCCTGTACACAACCAAATTCCAAGCCTAACTTCCAGAATTGAAGGCTATAAGAAATGATCTTGCTAGTAGCAATAACTCTAGTAATGGTTAGCTCTTTGATTCTTCCCCTCTGTTTATGTTGATACAAAACAGAACAAAAAGTAACTAGGTAAATTTTATGTTCCTGATTTCTTTGATGTCCTTAAATCATTTAGTCTACTGTGTTCACACAAAAGCACCACAGAGAGCAGCTGGAGAGATGGCTTGGAGCTACAGGCACTTGTTGCTCATTTATGAGGGCTAGAGTGAAACTGGAGCATCCACATAACAAACCCAGGCATCCCGTATACTCCTGTGACCCCAGATCCAAGAGGGGGAGGCAGGACAGAGACAAAGAAGAGCCCGAGGCTCACTAGCTTCCAACTTTGCCAAAATCAAAATGCAAAACCCAGGTTCAAAAAGAGAGAGACCCTGCCTTACGGAATAGAGCACAGAGAAAAACATGCACACAGTACACACAGACACACAGACACACACACACATTAAATAAATAATAAATAAATAAATAAATAATATGCTGCACAATATTAATCTTTTTAGTTCCAACATGCCAATTTTTAGTCTATTGGGAAATTAAACATCACATAGGTTTCTTTTCAAGTCCTTAATAACTTGCATAATTTCTAAGAATAGGCTTCAGTAAAATTAAAGGAAGGTTTTAATTAGCACTACATTCAAATTGCTATATAATGAACTCTGGTAACTTTATTCACATCAGAAATGTCATACTCTTTTAAAAAAGCAATTTGTTTCATAGCGTTGCTTTTTTTGTTTGAAGAATGGCGTAATGCTCATGTACTCATTAGAAAACGACTCACATAATATTAATGTCATCAAGAAATGACATCGGAATGCCAGCATTTATTAAATCAATAGCATTATTATGTTTCAACTCCATCATACTGATTTGAATTTAGCCAGTGAAATATTTATAACAAAAATGTAATGAAAAAATCTATACGCTTAACAACGATAAGCGTTTCCATTTTTGCTCACAGCTGTAAAAAGCAATTTTTATCTCCGAGTGGTGCATTCAATCAAGTTAAAAAATAGTAAGAAGAAATGAAGTATTACGTATGCCAACCTGGACCACACAACTCATAAAAGGTGATTATGTCAGGACTATTTCATGGTTGGGTCCAAAACTGATACTAAATTGTTTAATAAAAAAATATGTAAAGCCACAGGCATTAGGAATATCTTCTACTGATTATCACCTAGCAACACAAAAACATGGGCAATTAGGAAGATACCTCCTCTTTCTTATAGCACCAGAGGAAAAAACTTAGGGAATGAGGTGATGTCTCATTGGATAAAAGGCTTCCAGGGCAATTATGAAGATCTGAGTTTGAATCTCCTAAACACCCCTATAAAAACCCAGGTGTTAGAAGGTCTGCAACAGGTAGCTTCCAGGAATTCCCTGGAAAGTGAGTTCTAGGCCCAGTGAGCAGCCCTCTCTCTACAACTAGGGAAAGCAATAAAAGCAAGAATTCAGTGCATCCTCTGACCTTTACAATTGCATCCACAGGGACCATAATTCAAAATACATGTGCATACCCTCATGTATATGCACACAAGCATACACACTCAAAACAAAGAAACAAAACAGTGTCCAATTGTCTTCTGTTATTTTCTTTCTCCCACTTCATTAACTCACTTCTAACAGGACAAGAGCCCTTTTTAATTTTCTGAGGTAATGAATGCTCTGGGCAGGACAGGCTCAAAAGGAAGAAGACTGGGGAAGGCTGCCCTATTAGTCTTACATCTACCCTAACCATCTAGAGAACACAATTAGCCAGAAGCACCCGGTTAGCTGGACATCCTAAATGCAACACCACTATTGCCATGAAAACAAGAGACAAATCCTGAACTATCTCTCTCTAGAGATACCACCTTCCAGAGAGAGAGGAGTTAGCAAGAAATAATGCTCCACCCAGCTTACTGACAGTTCCACCTTTTCGTGGCAAGTTACAGCTGCACAGGGAGCAAGCCTCCAGTTGATGCTCTGCATGGTGGGAAGACTGCAAACTACAAGGTGCCAACAGCCAATCAGCCAGTTCCAAGGTCCTCTCACAGGTCACCCCTGTTCCTTGGCACCCTTCCTCCAATCCCAAAATAATCGTTCCCTGGGTATGAATCTCTCAATCATGATGCAAGTGTCTTTGGGGGCCATGTTATTCCTTGTAGGGAGCTAGTCTGTGGACTGTAGAATATTTTGCCAATTACTTAGCACACTAGATGCCAATAACACAGGACACCTAACTGTGACAATCAAAACATCTCCAGACACTGTCTCATGCTCTTTGAAGAGCCCCACTGCCGCCCCCCCTCCACTGCCCTTCTGTAAGGAACCACTGACTTGGGTGGAGAGGAATCAGATGTTTAACAAGACACCTGAAGTGTAGTCTGCTTCCTTGTCTGATTCTCTCACCCAATGCTTCTCCCTTCCCCTCCAGCATTAACTCATCATTGAAGGCCAGACTCCTACTGGCCCAAGAGACACAAAAACCATTTCTGATAGCTCTGGCCTGCTTTGATGCTCCCGCAATAAGATATCTTTTATTAGCTGCCCTTCTACTGTCATCACTCTGGGTGCCTCGTGTGTAATGTTAGAAGATGTTTTTGGAAATAAAGGGGATAACCACAAGCATGCCATTACTCTGAGCATGGTATGGTATTAAGGGACAGTGATATAAATATGTGTGCAGCTGAAGATGGCAGAGGCTCAAGTGCTTGTTATCTGACACGACTCTCATTGCAGCAATGGTGGTGTGGTCTGAATGGGAAATGACCACGTGCTCATGCCTCTGAGCACTTGATATCAACGTCACCAAAACCAACTCAGGAGTTCTAATTGGAAAGGATGATGGCTTTCATGGGATTTACCCGTAACTTCATTTATTCTTCTTTGTTTGCCTTTGTTGTTACTTCAAGGCATTTAAAGGTGCCTAGACGGACAAACATATACATACAGATATACATACACATACACATATACATATATGCCCACGTATAATTTCCCAAATATGTTCCCAGTGTGGGTAATTCATCATTGCAGGCTCAGAATCATCAAAACCAAAAAAACCACAAAGGCCCAGTGAGTGTAAGAATCCATACAAAGGCTGGGCAGTGGTGGCACATGCCACTCGGGAGGCAGAGGCAGACGATCTCTCTGTGTTTGAGACCAGCCTGGTCTATAGAGCAAGTTCAAGGACAGCAAGGTCTACACAGAGAAATGCTGTCTGGAAAAACAAAGCCAAAAGAATCCATACAAAAGCACACGTGAGAGGATGGAGTCTACTGAGGCCCTCTGCAGAGCAGAGCTATTATAACACAGGGCACAGCGACATCAAGACGGCAGAAGGAATCATGCTGTTGTAATGGAGAAATCTTGTAGGAAACCCCAAGGACTACATCCTCTTAAAGATCACTTGATGACAGGTTTCCAGTATTCAGAACCTATTCACCCCCTTTTAAAGTAATACGTTGTGTGTATACCCATGTGCATGTGAAGTGTCCCCCTTGATCACTCTACATCCTAAACTAGGCAAAGAGAGAAAGAGAGAGACAGAGACAGAGAGAGACTCGCTGCATGGGTCTGGCTGTTCTGGAACTCACTACATAAATCAGCCTGGGCTCATTGAACTCACAGAGATCCACTTGCATCCCTCCTGAGTGCTGGGATTAAAGGTGTATGCCACCATGTCCAGCTCTACACTCTTTGCCTTCTAAACCAAGTCTCACTGAACCTGGAGTTGACTGATTCACTGTACAAGGACCCTTTTGTCTCTCCCTGTACAGCACTGGAATCACAGACATGCATTCCTGGGCCTGGTTTTTCTTTTTTGTGGATTGGGGGTGGGGGGGGGCGTCAACTCAAGTCTTGATGCTCTTGACAAGTACTTTACTGGCTGAGATATCTCCACCTCTCAGTCATTCTTTTAAAAACAATTTAATATGAATACATACCTAGTTATCAAAACTTATCTATCTTGTTTATGCTGTCCTTTAACAATTCATCAGGAGATGAATTAGATTACTCTTATCTTTGGCCCTGTGGCATCTAGGAGACTCTAAACAAGGCGGCTGTCTGAGGGAGAAAGACAGAAAACCCAGACCATTCATTAACACCCAAAGACTTTTCATTATGCAAAGGGTGTACCCTACATATCAAGCTGCATGACCTTGCCATGTAGTTTTCATGTAAACCTCTGAGGGTACGAAGTGTCAAATGAGAAGCTCAAACATTGTCTTACTGGTTTCCCCACCACAGTAACTGGTATTTTCAACTTCCTGTTAGGACAGGCACTGTGCATGTTAGAGTATCCACAGGCACCCCTGTGCATTTTAATGGAAAGTAAATTGCTTCCTTGAAATGTAACTTAAGTCTACAATAAAATACTCCATAGATGAAATAATTCTAATCTATTCTTGTCAATGGTGACTGAAATGTAAATCTTAAAAAATTAAACTGTGATACAATAAGCTCTTTAAAATGTGTCTAATAGAGATTTAGTCCTGGCATTCCCAGCATACCAAAAATCCACTGCATTAAGTCCATGCTAACATCATCCTACTTTCTCCACACTGACTATAACTGACGCCACTCTGGAGAGACAGTTCCCAGACAAACAATGGAGAGTTGACACTATGTCTCCATTTTCAGTGTTTAAAATTAAAAACCAAGTTACTGCATAACGGACTCAACAGACTGCACAGAATAAAAATTCTACATGTGTGTCTTGTGACTTTTACATTACACCTCGTTTGACCAGAGTTGGTTGCCCTTTTATTTCATCTATGAATTTTTTTCCAATACTCATAAAAATGACACGTTTGCACTCAAGGACCTAGAGAATACAAAGAATTATCATAAGCAAGCCCTGATTCTCATTTCTGTGTGTGTTGAGGAGACGTACATATTTGTGTTATATATAAATTCATGTGTATACATGTACACCATGTGTGGATACCAGGGGCCATATCAGGTTTCAAATTTAACTGCTCTCTGCCTACTTTGTTTAGGTTTGTTTTTAAAGCTAATCTTTCACTAAACATGAAGCTTACAGATTGGTGAGGCTGACTAACTAACCACTGAGCTCCAGGGATCTGCCTGGCTCAGATGCATCATCACATAAACACACACACACACACACACACACAACACACACACACACACACACACACACACACACACACACACACACACACACACACACACACACACACACACACACACACACACACACACACACACACACACACCTGTATGCAGGTCTGAAAGAAATCTATGGAATAGTTCCTCAGGCACTTTGCATTTTTTTTTTGACAGACACCTGGCCATTGAGCCTCAGACACCCAAAAGTTTCCTCCCCAAGACTGAAATCCACAAGCTTGCCCCAGGTTTCCCAGCTTTTTCAGATGGCATGGCAAAGTATTTACCAAGGGTGCCCTCTCCCCAGCAATATGAACAAACTGTTAGGAAAGTATGTGCATGGTATCTTTCTATCAACAAAAACAAATGACCTCAACTATCCTCTCCCAGCTGCCCCTCTGCTCTGTTTATGAAACATAACAAACTCAGAAAGCGAACACTAAGAAAGGATTAGGGGCACCTCATGCCTGCACACCAAACTAGACCAGCCACTATTACAACTCTTTATTTACAGACTGCAAAGGTGAAAAGTGCATTTAACACCCACAGTTACCTAGGTGTACTTCTGAATCTGCTTAACAGCTCTTTGGGTCAAACAGGACAGAAAATGAACCATGCAATGACACTGACAGACAATTGTATAGTCTCATGCTGTCTCATGATGAACCACTCATATGACAGTGTCCCCTAAATGATCCTAATCATGAAAATGGAAATGTTTTGTGGCCTAGAGACATTGTAGGCAGTATAATGTCTTAAGGTGGTGACCACACGTAACCAACTCTACTCTAGCTCCAGTCATTAGGAGATACTGGGCATATATTCGTATGCCACGCTGAAAACATGACAATGGAATGAAAGACTGTGTCATGGGTTTATAGCAACAATACTATTGCTATTTTAGAGCATAGCCTTCTATTTATTAAAAATGGGATACTGTTGCACATGTTTTACATCAACAGCAGCCTCATGGCATCTCCTGTTTACTACACATTCTGATTGTGTGCATGAAAAGGCTATGTCAAGTGACCTGCACCTTCTTGGATTTTCAAAGAACATTCTGTGCTGTTCACACAGTGTCAAGACTACTGGAGGATGTCTGTTTTAGAAGACACCTCCACTGTTAAACAATGCACAACTGTACTCAGACCACATATGCTTTGTCTTCAGACAGGGTTTCATATGTCCTAGACTGGCCTTGATCTTGATATGTTGGCCAAAGCTGGTCTAGATCCTCCTGGTTGCACTCTGAATAGCTGAGCTCACAGGCATGTCATATCGCTAGTTTATGGGGTGGGGGATCAAACCCAGGACTTTGTGCCCGTTAGATAAGGATTCTGCCAATGTAGCCATGCTCCAAGTTCCAGCTGTACTTTTATACTTCTGATTTTTTACTTTTGAAATCAAAAGTTACCATCCTCACCTCTGTGATAGCCACAGATATTGATGAAAAACTGGGCAGAGAAGCAATATGAAATCAAAGATCAAGGTTCCCATGTCCATATTACATAAAACAACCCCCTCCTCAGCTTCAACAAAGAAGAATACGGAAGCATGAGTTCTTACTGTTCAGCCTTGTCTCAGCTGTTCAGTAGTAATACCTAGCTACCCATGGCAGGCAGGAGTCAGGTTAGGGTGAGAAAGAAACCCAGTACAGAAAATAAGCAGACTAGAAACAGAACCCATCAATGAACACCAAGTCTCTCAGTGCATTCCTTCAGCACATTGTGTTTCCTTTATCTGTTTAATGAGGAAATGGAATCTATATAAGAGGGGACACACAACATCATGTATCACACGATGGAAGTTCATAGGTCCAAGGGTCGAAGAGAATCAGGACTGGGAAGATGGCTGAATGGGTGAAGAGCTGGTGGTAGAAGCATGAGGGCCTGAGCTTCATTCCTCATAGCCTACACACACTTGTACGCACACTCACAGGCATACACACATGCACACACATATGCATGCACACACATGTATCACACATGCGCACACAGGCACATACACACGCATACACACATGCATTCATGCACACACACAGGCATACACATGTACACACACATACATGTGTACGTATGCACACACATGCATGCACGCATGCACACACAGCAGTGCAGCATGTGCTTATAATCCATGTTCTGGGGACACAGAGGCAGGATCCCACTAGCCACCAAGAATTCATGAGCTCCAGGTTCAGTGTGGGATCCTGTCAGGAAAATTAGGGTGGAAAGTAACAGAAGAACAAACAAAACATTGACCTTTGACCTCCTGACATGCACACATATGCATGCTCACCTGCACACACAGACATGGAGCCACACCTGAAAAGGGACAGACACACACACACACACACACACACACACACACACACACACACACACTATAGAAGAGACCTTAAAATTTAAAATAAAACTATGCACACCACGTGTGAGTCAATGAAGCTAATTCTGAGCAAGAGACCAGCATTTCAAGTGTGTGAGTGCTAAGATTTCCTGGAATTCAGATTCTGTTCATCAAGCAGAGACACTGTATTAATTTCGGTTTATCCCTAGAATCTTTCTAGCTGTTCTTGGCTCTTTCCAGTTCCTAGCCAAGAACTGAGCCAAGTATGGTCACTTGATTATGAACCTGTCCACACCTGTGACTTCATGGCCGTGACAATCCTTTTCTATTCATCTAATGGGGGGGGGAATATTTTATTTCCACAAACTGGGAATATGGTAAATGCTGTTTCTGATTTATCTTCTGGGTGTATATATGACCCATCAGGGAAACTTTGATTATTCCATATTTGCTGCAGAGGTAGGATGCATTTCCAGAGAAGACGGATAATAAAAAGCAACAGTGATTACAGATGGCTTAAGACATTTGGACACAGTAAGTAGGGTTGCATTTATTACTGACCAACTCTTACATTTTTAGCCTTTGTTGGCTCTATTTAGAAAGCAAGTACCCACAAACCTTTAAGTGGTATGTATGTATGTATGTATGTATGTATGTATGTATGTATGTATGTATGTATATTTCCACATTTTATCTTTCTACATTAATATAATCGCATCCCATCTCTCTTCCCTTTCCCCTCTTCAAACCCTCCCACATACTCCACCTGCACCCAACCCTCTTTTTTGCAGACACCAAACTAGACAACTAAAACAACATTATTGACCACAAAGCTGGATGAACATGTTCATCATAGCTTCACTGTTTGATGGCAGAAATGAGCTCTGGGGAAAACATCTTAATAGTTCATTTTCAAAAGACAAAACTTGCACAATAACAGATAAGTCAGTTAATTAAATGAGAGGATTAAAGCTGAGGCTGCAAACAAGTGAGTGTTATTCCAGCACTGAAGTCTGTGTCCACATATAAAGGCATCTCTAATGGAGTCCTAGCAGGAATTTCCCAGATGGTAAAACAGCCAAATGTGTTCCAAGTAAGAACCACATGAACAAGCATTGGTCCCCAATGCCATTGTTGTTGTTATTTACTTTTGAGGCAGAGACTCAGGTAATCGAAGATAACCTCAAACCCCCTCTGGTCCTCCTGCCTCTACCATCAGAGTGCTGGGATCACACTCATGCGCTACCACATCAGGTGTATTCGGTGCTAGAGACCAATCCAAGGGCTTTGCACATGCTTGTCGAGCACACAACTGAGCCACATCTCCATCTCCAGCTCTTTTCCGTCATTTTTAAAGAATAACTTCCAGAATAGGATCATCTTAATAAACCACTAAATCCTTAAGAGGGTTGTCAGGGAGAAATCCTTATATACTTCCCCCCAAAAAACAGATTATCTAATGTCCCTCAGTTTTTACTTTAACTTAGGCCATTAACTACTCAGTTTTCAACTGAGTTTACAAGTTGAGGATTGTCTCTATTGTCCATAAACAGCAGGTCAAAATTCCTTCAAAACAGCAGTCTCAAAGTTGTTCGGTATTTTAGCCAGATCCAGGTGAACAGCAAAAGTCTACTGATGAGTTTCTTGGTGCATTGTTTCTGCCCGTGTTCAAGGCAGAGGGAAAACAGAGCCTGTGAACATGCCTGACTGCACAGAGAGACACAGAGCCTGTGAATGCATCGCCCAAAGAAAGGAGCTACACATAATGAGAGTCATTCCATCAAAATGCCTGTTTTATCTAAAGTGTAAAAATAATAAAAAGAATTGCCTGGAAATACTGCTCATATCTGGCCATTAAATGTGCTTAGCTTTGACTTCTGTCTCATAACCACAGAGCACTGTG
The DNA here is from genome assembly GCA_030556225.1 of Cricetiscus sungorus. Taxonomy (NCBI): domain Eukaryota; kingdom Metazoa; phylum Chordata; class Mammalia; order Rodentia; family Cricetidae; genus Cricetiscus; species Cricetiscus sungorus. The sequence goes on from JANBXA010000729.1 coordinate 16,283,927, forward strand.
GCAATTTTCCATAACACCATGCATCCCAAATGAGTTGCTGCTAAATTCAAACATATAATCGTGGTGCTTTAATGAAAGAAACAGAAGTGAGGTCTGCTCACTGAGAAACCCTGATCATAACAGGGGAAATACATAAATATACATCTACATGTATCATCATTATATGTCTATGAAAAGTAATCAGGGCTGGAGAGGTTGCCAGTTGATAAAGTGTTTGCTGTACAGCCATAAAGACTTGAATTTGGATCCCTAAAACTACTGTGTGAAGACATGGCAGCATGTGCCTGGAATCCCAGCACTTAGTAGAGCAGAGACAGAAAGATGGCTGAAGCCTGTTGACCAGCTAGTCTGTCCAAATTACTGAGTTCCAATAATGTCTCTAAAAATAAGGTGGAGAACAGCTGAGGAATGTAACCTATGCTCACTGCTGCCTTCAATATATTTTGGAACACATAAGCATGCATATATCCATATGCACATGTATACATACACACAGGACAAACAGCAGGAAAAGGAAAGTACGAGGGGGTGGGGTGGTCAGTCTTACAGAGATCTACAGAAAAATATTGCATGGACTCTTAAAAATACATGTGAGAGAAAAAAATACATGAAGCAACTGAGGAAACAATGTGACCATCACCACACACGTTCCTGTAATTTCTCTGAACATAATTAGCAATGTGTACGTTCAGTTAAGGGACTCAGCAGAGATTTTTTTTTTTTTTACAGAATTACTAACTGTATTTGAAATGTGCTGGGATTGGGTAGAAAAGGTCATCCCCTTCAGCTTTATAACTCCTGGAGGCCATGAACAGTAAACCTCATTTGGAAGCAAGATCTTTGCAAATGTACTTATGATGAGCTGTTCTGGGTTAGCATAAGTGCTAATCGAATGGCCAGTGCCATTATTAGTACAGGGAAACGTGGACAGATACACAGACTATGAAGTCTTGAACATGGTAACATAAGAGGGAAGAATGGACTGATGTCACTATAAACCAAAGGATTTCATATTTGACAGGTGGCCCCAAAAGTTGTACAGATTCCCAAACACATTTCTCTTCAGGTGTGTTCCGAACCTGTTCATAGACTGATTTAAATTTTAGCCTACAAAAGTATGAGAAAGTAAACTTACTATTGTCTATAAGTTGCTCAGTCCATGGCAATTTGTTACAGAAGGCTTAGGAAACAAACTTTTCTCAGACATAAAATTAAATAAGGATCTCTCCAAATAAAAGTATCTGGTTCTTTTCTCTTCCATCAAATGAAGTAAACATTTTAAAAAGTATCTCACACACTAAAACAACACAAATACTGAGTGCAGCCAACTTTTATTTCTGAAGTAAGTGCCTACTGCATAGATCCTGCCTTGTGCTAAGCCCCACAGTGGTATTCAGCACCTACTCTTAAAGTTATGCTTAGTTATAGCAAAACACTGAGGAAGATGGGAATTCTGAGATGGTAATATATCAAAAGAATAGTCTGAGTTCTCATAGGATGAATTTAAGGTGAGGAAAGACGATTATATTTTAGAAAATGCAGACCAACTTAAATTAAGTCTTGGAATCAGGGCAACAAGACATAATGGTCTTTTGCAGAGAATAGCTGCTCAATAAATGTTTAATGAATCGGCTCCTTTTTAATTAAGAACAGATCGAGACTACTAATGTTTCTGCCTTTCAAGTCTTAGTATTCACAGTTCTAAGTACAGTTATATGTTCAATTAATCCATAAGCATATTAACTCAGAATTTTTAAAGATGGTGAGTTAAATGCATGTGGTCCATTCAAAAATCTGTTAATTTATTTGACAAATAGTTATTAAATGCTAGGAATTTTGTTTCCAGCCATTCATAAAACACATAGCTCTTTATTTCCTGGAGCTTCAAGTTTGGCAAAAGGGGGTGGATGTTACACGCAGAAGCACACAAATGGCTACATATTTCTGGGGCACACAGGATGCCATAGCCAATCACAGAGCCTCATCAAGGCTGGGGAGTCAGACCAGGAGCCGAGGTACAGAATTCTTCAGAGAATTTATATTTGAGGTTTGGGGGTGAGTAATACTTTAACAGAAAAAACAACAACTGCAGGTATGAAGAGAACTAAAAGAAGATTAAAAAGCACGTGGAGGTTCCCTATCCGCACACAACACTGCAAGGGGAAGCAGCAGCTCACTAGATTTGAGAGGCCTTTATGCTTGTCCTAAGCAGTAAGCGTAACTGCAGTACAGAGGGGTCTGGCTTGTTCTGTCTGCACAGAAGCTCACTATTCAGCCACAGAGGTATGGAACGAGAAAACAGCTGATGACCAAGGCTCTAATTTAACCAATTCAGCAAAACCAAAAGGGACATCTTCAGCACAAAGGCCCAGCACTAACCCCATTAATAGTGCAGACTCTTCAAAAGGCTCAGAAGTGAGAACAGCGGCTACCTCCAAGAGCAAAGGAAAGCAAAAGCTCACGAAGTAAGAATGGACAGTGAGAACTCGGAAGACTCTCATGAGCCCACCCTGGAAGACCAACATCGTCTCCCAAGCCTCTCACACTAAACCGCCAATGCCTAGGGCAATGTGATTTTAAAAGGTAAGAGCTTGAGCATCCACTGCAGCTGACTTGGGTTTCCTACTCGGTTCATTACTGTAGGAAAGAACCTGGCAAAAGGGTGGTGTATAGCAGACACTCCATTGAGAAAACTGAGTCTAAGAAACAATTCTCCCCTCCCTGATCCTTACCTCCTCCCCCTGATCCTTACCTCCTTATGTCCCTCCCTCCCTCCCTCCCTCCCTCCCTCCCTCCCTCCCTCACTCCCTCCCTCCCTCCCTCCCTCCCTCTCTTCCCACAGTCCCCCACCTACTTCCCTTTACAACCCAAGTGCTAAGATTACAAGTGTGTACCACCATGTCCTCCCTTTTTACATGGGTCCTAAGGGACTCAAACTCAGGTACTCCTGCTAGTGAAGCAAGTGGCTGACCCACTGAGCTGTCACCACAGCCCCTCATTTTTAATCCCTTAAAAAAAAAGGAGTGAAATTGACTTGATGTAATGTCTTTTGTCACTTCAGGAAGGAATGCAGGGGGCAGGGGATGAAACTGAGATTGTCATCATAGCAAAGAGTAAACAAGAATATTTCAATCAGCATCCTATGACATAAATATTTATGAAAAGTCATTTTTACAGCAGTAATGGGAGCAGACACAATTTTCAGAGCTTAAAATTGAAATGGGCAAGGCAGGCAGTTTCCTCACCATGGAATGAGATTTGCTTGTACAGTAGTTTTCCTTTTCTTTCTAAAATTGGTGTGTGTGGTGTATGTGTGCATAATATGTACGTATGTATGATGTGTGCACATATGTGTGCTCATATGTGTGTATGAAGGTACATGCATGGCACAGCACACCTACGTAAACAAGAAGACATCCCAAGGTGGCAGTCCACACAAAGTCTCTTACTCACAGCAGGCACCATATACCAGGCCAGCTAGCCCACCCTGTGTGTCTACCTCCCATCCTAACACATGAGTGCTGGGATTACAGGTATGCATTAACGCCACAGGAGCAATGGAATTACACGTGTGCATAAACACATCCATTTACAGGTGTGCAACAACAACTACATGAGGGCTAGGATTACAGGTATGCATTGACACCATAGAAGCATTGGGATTAGAAGCGTGCATTAACACCATAGGAGTGCTGGGATTGCACAAGTGCATTCACGCATCCATTTACAGGTGTGCACCAACACCTCAGAAGCACTGAGATTTAGGGATGTTCATCAACATGTCCATCTTTACATGGGTGCTGGGGATCCACACTCAGGACAGAACCTCATGCTTACATGGCAAGAACATTACCCACTAAGCCACTGCCACAGCCCTCCAACAGTTTAGTTTGTATTTGAGAAAAGGGAGGGGGAGGGAGGGGGAGAAAAGGAGGAAGAGAGAGACTGATGACGTTCACAACTCACCTTAAATACTTCCATTGGAAGAGGAGACTCTGCAGCAACAATTAGGGCTTTTTCCAGAGCACACTTCCATTCAGAAGTCATCTTCAGAGGATAGAGTTCTGTATCAACAGCAAACCACGGAGAGTTTAAGGACTGTAATTCTGTTAGCTGGTTCTTTAAACGTTATCTTTCCTCTGCTTCTAGGGTACCACAGCACTAGGCGAGTACCGTGCTCACACTTCCCCATAAGCAGCCACCTGCTAAAGGGAGCCTCTGAAGTTAAAGAGCAGCTTGTGATTCTGCTATTAGAGATGGAGAATGCTGACAGAACTTTTCCTTGGGGAACATTTCTATGTGTTCTGTTGGTCTCTGTAAGTAATTTAATGGCATTAATCACATTACCAAGTCCTGCCATCTACAGTCATGATTCTGTGTAACACCTAAAACATCCTCCCACTGATGAAGAACTCACTCTTTGGTAAATTTCTAACCTCTGAATAGCTCTGGTCCAGCACCTACAGCTATTATCGCACGTTCCCATTAAATCTCTAAGTTCACATACTCACACACATACATACACACACCCATGTAAGAAAAAATATTAAAAGGCAAATTAAAATTTACAAACCAAGTTTTATATTTATACATGAAATGTTCCTCGCATACCACATGTCGCCCATATTTTTCCCCCAGGAGTTGGAGGAGGGGGAAGATTTACACACAGAGGTTATACAGTCTGCATACAAAATTAAAAGGAAAAACACTGTTGAGCACTGTTTTCACGTATTGCTGAAACTGTAGAGGAATTTTATGGCCTGATCACAACAGATTTAAGACCTTATCAAAATAGGATTTGTGGAAGCTCTCATTGGAAGTAGATGTGTTTATATCATCCCTATATCAACCCTCACTGACTCAGACAGACTGTTGGGATATGAATATGAATTTAAGCACACTTAAAAGGCAACATTAAACCTTTGGGCTATATTTTTAATTTCTTGCATGTCTGATTTTTAGCATGAAGCCATATATTTGGATCCCTACAGCTTCTACACTCACCTTGAGCTCGAAGCCCCCTGTTTTAGTAATTTATTTAGTATTTGAGGGGGTATAATTATAGTTGGTAAAAGACCATACCAGAGTTAGCCAAGTTACCAACACACTATCTGCTGTCTTTACACAGAGGGTGACTTTGGACACGGTATCTTCTATTATTCTGATATTCTTTATAGCATTTCATTTAGAACTTTCTACTTCTAGCAGAATTTTTCCCTTAATCTGACATTTTTATGTAGGAACAGAAATGCATGTGATTTTCCTTAGTAGTGGCTTCCTCCCCTTGATGCTATGCGCTCAAACTGTGAGCCACCATAAACCATTAAGTTGCTTTTATAAAGTGTCCTGACACAGCAATTAGAAAAGGAACTAACACAGATGGGATCTAACACCGTGGCAAGGCACTCTCTTTTCTGCAAAAATAAAACTCAGTTTGGACAGCCATCTCTACCACCTGTGAAGACAAAACACCTCCAAGATACAACACACAGAGAACAATATCCCCTGCTCTGTTTCAGCAGTCAGAGCTACCCTGGGTACACCAGCGAATTTATGAACAATCAACAGGGCTATTAAAAGGACATAAAAGATGTTCTCAAAATGACCTGCAATGCAGGGAATTTAACAGTGTTCATCAGACTCCATTTATTGGTCATGGGAAGTCATAAACAATTAAAAAGAAGACTCTCGCCCATCTGTCACCAGTGAGGAGATTTCCCTTCAAGCAGAAGTTTGGAATGTTCTGGTAGAAAGTGTTGCAGAAAGCAACCCCATCACTATAAACAGGCAAACAAATAAATAACCATAAGTAAATGGAGGTCTTGTGGAAAGCCCCCCTTTCAGGTGTCTAGTCACCACGATGAATCTGTTTCCTCCTCCTCCATACCAGTGAAGAAAGATTGAGCAATGGTTACTAAGAGACAGGAAATCTTGGAATGTTATTAATTGAATCTGATCTTTCCGAATTGCTGCGTAGAACCTCGACTCTCCAATGTGACATTTGGAGCAAAGGCTTTAGAAGGTGATGACGATTAAGAGGGGTCTGTTAAGACAGCTTTTAAGAGTACTAGTGCAATGTCCTTGAAGAGCCAGCTTGAAGGCAACCACTTGTAAGTCAGGGAGCCCTCATCTCTAGACAAGCTGGCACTCTTGCTTCAGCTGTCCAGACTTCAGAACTGTGATAAAATAAATGTCCACTGTTAAGCAAACCAGACTCCAGTGTTTTGTTTGGGAAATATAAGAAAATGATTTCAAATACACAAACTCTTTTAAAAACATAAACAGTTTAGGCAAGAAGCATTTCAGGTTCTATCCCAAAATTTCTTGATTTCAGGATCTACCTAAATGTTTGAAAGAGTTGATTTCTTTTGAAATCAACATGGGAGAGATTAAAAGAAAAAAAAAAAAACTAGATTTACAAACGCATAGAGTGTTGTTTCCTTAGCTACTGTTAAGACCAAAATATCTATCATATCTTCTAAACATCAACAGCCAAGGAAGCAAGTGGGCTTCTCGAACTACTCCTGGCTTGACAACCTTCTTGGAAAACTAGATCCTCAGAAGTGAATAGTATAACATTCAGCACCTTTCCTAGATTTTCCAAAGAACAACATCCCAGCCATTTCCTATTATCTATTCCCATTCTCTGTGCTCACACTGAACAGCCCAAGAAGAAAATATCCTTTAAAATGTAAAAGAAGGAAGTAACACCAAGTGAAGAGTGGGGATTATTTACAAGGATGCCAATGACACTGGCGAAAAGGCGTGGCAAAGGGAATCTCGCCAGCAGGGTCAGCGTCCACAGCCTTTCTCTCAATGCACACAAGCACTCTACTGTATTTCTCCCAAGGCCACCTCTGCAGATCTACTCCTCTCCCTCAGTTTCTGATGTTGGTAATTTTGTATTGGTTTATTGGTGTCTGGGAAAAAAAGAGAATTTTTCTAATATTTTCTGTACTGTCTGAAACTTTATTCATGATGCCATTTCAGTTCAGGAAATAGTGCTACCATTTAAGTGGTACAAGGTACCCCGAGATTTGAAATTAATTTACACAAATCTAACATATCAGGTTCTGTTCCCATGTGCAAAATCGGAGTAATAATTGCCTTTTTTCTCAAGGCAATTCACTGAATGAGGTAACAGAATCTAGTTTTCATCTTGTAACTACTACATTTGAGTGACATTTTTGTCTTTTACTTTCTCTCTCCCATATACAGCCATCACGTCATGTTGGAGAAGTAACTTCTTAACAAATCACTTGTTCATTCTTTAGATGAACTCATGAGTTCTTTTGTGAAATCAACATTATGTCCAGAAAACTCTAAGACAGATAAGCATGATTTATTCATGCATTGTAGACATAGAGAATTATCAAAAGTGAGAAAAACTTATAAGCAAATGTTTCCTAAAGTGAGATTTTCTACTCCACATTTTGAGTTTTAGTCCCAGGATTTCATTGTAGGAAAAAAAAAAGACAGAAGAACATAAGAATGACTGGAAACTCTTTGCTTTAGTATAAATCCTTGCACTGGCAAGGATAAGTTCCTTCTAGAATTTATAAAGCAATTAGGCACTGGGCTGAGATTTACACAGCCACCTTTCCCCACAAGTAAATTTTTCCTGCCAGGTTATGAATCCCCAGGCAAACTTGAGCTCAATCTTTTCTCACAGCATGGACAAGACCTTTGTTTGTTATCACCCAAAATGCTTAAGGTATAAAAGGATTTCTTGGCTGCTTCTCAAAATGTCAACAACAATACGGCTATTATAAAATACCAGGTTACACGTCTATCTACCTGTCAGATTTAACACAGATGCAAATACCCGGGGTTCAGAACCAGGAAATATTCCACAATCAAAGCCCCTGGGTGACAGATAAGGTAAATATAACTTCTCACTTTCCTGTGCACAAGACTCACACAGGCAACCAACACAGGAGCAATTTTAATGAAGTGGTAGACTAATTCGTCCTTCTAAATATATCTGTAAATATGACCATAGAATAAAATTCTACCAGGAAAAAACATTTCTTCATCGGCATGTGTAAATGCATTAACAACGTGACATTTCTGTCCCTAGGTTTTCCACCAAAAGGCTGGTAAGAGTACCATTGGTCAACAGAGACAATGAGATGCACTGGACCTAGGACCTAGGAACTTCAATTGCAATACATAAGCTACGCCCTACAAGCTCCAGAGGTTAATGGAAAAGCACCTTAATCTTAATCCCAGTCCTGTCATTGGCTGCAGTAAGAGTCACAGCAAGCATGCACCACATTTTTAGAATCAAAATAAACAACATAACAGATGTAGAATCACCTAGAATATAACAAATATTTAAGAATGGTTATTCTGTCAATAGGAGTTTTTTGACAGATCTATCAGAGGGAAGAATGCACTATTCTATTCAATTAAGCCTATACAAAGCCACTTGCCAATCCACTTGACACGACCTGGTAACTTGACAGGGGAAAAGGGTAAACATATTAATCCTTTAATTGCTGTTTCCTTGTCAAAAATGAATTATTTTTCATAAGCAGGTGTTATGGAATTTTTATGGGTGGACATATAGAAAAATAAATAGATAAATGATACAGGTAAATGATAGATAAGTGGATGGATGATGGTGGATCGGTAGATGACAGACATGAATGGGTTGAGTGAATGGAAAGATAGCATGGTGGATGAATGGAGTATGGATGGATCTGGACTAATGGATGGGTATGATGGGTAGAGAGCAATTAACTGGCCAATGTGAATGCATAAATGAATGTAGGGCTGCATAAGTAGTAAGAGGGAGGGTGGAGAACAGAATGAATGTGGATAGATGAATGGGTATAAACAGATTGATGGATAGAAAGAAAAAAGGAAGGGAGGGAGGAGAGGAATGGATGATGTACAGATGATTATAAATTGTATATAAGGATGTATAATTACATATATGGGTGGGCAGGAGGGTAGATGGACAGATGAATGTGGGCAGAAAAATGGGTGAGTGGATGAATAGAAAACAGGTAATCAGAAAGATATACAAGCAAACAGAGATTGTGGAATATGCTACCAAGACTACAACCCTAAAATATGAGGAGACCATGCTCGAATCCCAACCTATCATCCCCGTCATTTCCCAACCAGTGACAGCTTAGGAAGCAGACCAGCTTCCTGAGGGTACAGCCCCACGCTCTCCTTTGAGATGGTGTCTAATCAGCACCTTGGATTTTAGTCTCTGTATAAAAGATTCTGAAGTTAAAATGCTTAAAATGCACACCCTGGCATATAGAAGACACAGCAGAGGATGCGTTCTGAGACACACCCACAGGAGTTTGCCATCTCAAAGTACATCACAGAAGAACAGTTTCAGCTCTTACCTGAAGGTGGATCCATTCTGTACTTATTCTCTTGACACCAACCAACTGGTCGAAGTCTGTAATCCAAGTAAAACAACCACTGGTCATAGGATTCAGTGTCCTCCAATCCCACATAGCGAAGGCGTAATCTTCCTCCGACATTTTCAATCACACTAACTATCCAGTACTGAAAGGGGTTCTGAGAGTCCTGAAGCTCTATTAAGGAATCAACTGTAATGAGGTCTATAGGGCCTTTCCCTCGCAGAGGCTGTTTAAACAGAAGCAAAACTCCGTATTTTAAACTTGATTTTAAGGTTCTCATGGAAACAGATGACAGCAGAAGATAATATTTTTCTCACACCATCATCCAAGCTATTGCCAAACAGTCTGGCATCACCCCCTCCCCAATCCTCTGTTCAGTCATCATCCCCACACACACCCACTTCCCTTTCCTCCCTCACACACACCCACAAGCCCACATCATTTCCCAACAACAAAAATCACACGTAAATAGAAAACAACAGTTCATGCCAGATTTTTAACAAACAAGTTACCCTTCCCAAATAAAAAACATCTGTTAGAAATTAGTACAGTTTTAAATAGAATTATACTCAGATGCACCCAGAGCTAAAACACCTGTTAACAAAATGTCTATTTTCAAACTGATAGATGTATCTAATATAGTGCTATGAATTTCTATCTTGGCCTTATAGTGTCATCTACTAACAGCCTGAACACTGACATACACAGATTAAGTGAGTAAGTGCAGATGTGTACAGATGTGGAGAAGTCTGATACATGTTTGTGTTCGCTCACATTCAACTCCTCAATGGATGTGGGGGTGGGGCATGTGGATAGTGTGGCTGCACATGCCTACACATGCCTGGAGGCTGAAAGACAACCTCAAGTGCTGTTTCTCAGTCATCATCGACCATTTTCAGAGGGGCAGGGTCTCCCTCTAGCCTGGAACTCCAATTAAGTAGGCTGGCTAGCCAGTGGACCCAGGACCCTGCCTCCCTCTGCTTCCCTAGAGCTGAGATTATAGGATCAGGCATTTTTGTTTGTTTGTTTTCTTTTTAACATCTGGCTATATTATGTGAAGTTACTTCACTACTTAACCTGGACATTGGTTTGGAAAACCTCTAAATATTGCCCCTTCTGAGGAACTCTCTTGGCATATGAAGAGAATAACTACTATTTAATCTGGTAATTGGTTTGGGAAATTTAAGTATTGCCCTTTCTGAGGAGTGTGCTTGTCATATGAAGTGTGTCTGTTTAACAGTTAACACAGTGAGGCAACTTGGCCCTCTGAAAACAGTAATCAGCATTGTAGTTTTTTAACCCAATGGTCAAAATTAGCCATTAAGATAAATATATCAGGAGAAATAATCACAAGACACTTGTGAGAACTATATCACATAATGGTTGTCTTACATATTAATACCATTGCCAAGAAAGAAAATTAAGGTTAAAAATAATAACAACAACAACACAACAATAATAGTAGCCATAATGAAAATCCATATCTTATTCCCAGCCATTCACTTAGGGCTCCCCTTTCTGGGGTACCCTTGAGACAGAGTTGATAACTTAATAATTACATGTGACACACTGCTTTTGTCTTCCTGTTCAAGTACATATACAAATTATTAAAGTTTCATTATAACATTTTCAGACACATCAAGACTCAAGATGAAATTACTCTGCTTCTATACCTAAAAGCTACATCAGCTACATTCCAATACAGTTAGGCTGTCTCCTCTTGTTTTATAGAGAAAGCTAATCCATAGTCTTAGGTAACATATATGTGTGAGATCATGAAGTTATTATGCACCCAAGATGAACAACTAATGTTGTTACTTATTAATGGGCTCCAGGAGACTATAGTAAGCACATAAATATGCTCAGTCATCACCTACCAAAAAGTTATCCTAAAACATAAGGCTTAAGGGTAATTGTAAAATGCACTCAAACAGAGAAAACTTCCCATTTATTGATTATAACATAGGAAAACATCAAATACCACCCAAATCCATCACCTTTGTAATTCAGTTTTTAAAAAAACAGAAAGTTAGGCTGTGAGAATAAAAACATCTGTGTCCACATGTATCCGCAGAAGGATATATGCGAAGTTGCCACTAGATTTGAGATCACAGGACCAGAGTGCTTCAGGGCTATAATAGATGAATAATAGCAATACATACACCTTCCAGAAGGTTTGCAGGCGCTGTCCGAGAACCAGTCAAATCACGTATGAGGAATTCTGTCCAGTCTGTGTACTTCTCCTTGATTGCTAGCAAAACAAGGGAGAAAAAGCAAATATTTCAACTCATCAGTGGAGTATCAAACACTCACAAGTCACTGCAGCTCTCTGAATGTCCAAGTTACTTCATAATTTTTCTGAATTTTATGCCTGATAATTAAGTAAAGAATAATGAAATTACAATCATGTATCTTGTTATCAAGTATGGATATCATAACTACCATGTACCTGGACATCTAGAGAGGGAAACAATCTATGGCCCTTAGGATTTACACCTGTTTAGATGCCCATCAGAAGCAACAATGAAGACATGGCAGCAGTTTGAAAAATTCTAAGACAAAAGAGTTAAGTAGGGCTAGAGCATCAGAGGCACGTTTCTCAGTGGGAAATCAAAGCCAGGCTCTGAACTGTGTAGCAGGTTTACAGAGGAGGAAGAAAAGAGTTTTCAGGTAAGAAGAAATGGTGTATGGACCAGTATTTATTGCTAGTATATGAATGGCCTTTGGGAGCCCATTCCACATAGAGAGATACTCCCTTAGCCTAGACACATTGGAAAGGGCCTAGGCCCTGCTCCAAATGATACGACAGACATTGAAGATTCCACATGGAAGTCTGCTCCCTGGGGAGCAAAAAGGAGATGGGACAGGGATTGATGGGGGGAACAGGGGAGGACAGGAGGGTGCAGGAACTGGGATTGACATGGGAAACAAGCTTGTTACAAATTTAAATTTAAAATAATTTAAAATAGAATGCATGAAATTCTCAAAAAAAAAAGAAAGAAAAAATAATGTGTGGTAATGAGAATGATGGTATGAAATTAAGAAGGGATGGGAGGGCACAGGGTAAGCACACTGAGAAATGATGTTCAGTGGTCAGCAGAAAACATGTTAGCACAGACATTTCAGAAACCGGAGGTTGATGTGTGAGAGCAACTTTGCAAGACTACAAATATCTGAATGTAATAAAGACTATAAAAGAGGAAAAACAGGTGTTTCTGTGTCTAGGTATAAAAGCACAGGCTAGAAAACAAGGCAGATAGCATTGTAAAAATGAATGGAGTACATCTGAAACATTATCCAAAAAGGCATTCAAGACTAAGTGGGTTGCACAGGGTTTGTCATGAAAGAGGGAGGACTTGAGTTCCACCTCTTGAAGCATTAACAAAAGGAAAGAGATAAAAGAGAAGAGAAGGAAAGAATAGGCAAAGCCAGGTATGGTGGCATGTGCTTGGCATCTCAGCACTGGGAAGGTGGGTTGCTGCTCTAGCAGAGATGGGTTCCCAGCACCCATATTGGGCAGGTAACAACTGAAGTCCAGCTCCAGGGTATCCAGCAATCTCTTTTGCCCTATTAGCACTTGCACTCATAGCTGGTCACACACACATGCACATAAATTAAAAACAAAATAAATATTCTTCAAAGATTCAACAGTCTTAACAAAACTGACATTATAATGGGGTCAGCAGCACCCTCACCTTTATCCATCATAAACAAGTACCTCATGCAACACCTGCCCAGAACTAAAGAAGGATCAAATTCCAAAGGGGAAAAAAATCACCTATGACGCTCTTACCTCATACAAGGATGGAAAGTGGGTCCTATGTGCCACAGCAACATCCCAGGCCTGATTCTTACCTCTTTTTTACACCTAGCCCACCCACCCCCATTTAGAATACCATTTTTTCTTATTTTAAACATGTACACTCAGGTGGAAAAACATATATTAATTTGTGGAGGAAAACTATATCCATGCATTCTGTTACCATCAATAGAAAATATAATTATCATTTTTTTCAATGCTACAGTAGTTTTTAAAAATAACTTTGTTCTTTGACTTCTTTCACAGTGATGGGGCGTGAACCCAGAGACTAAAAACCGCTGGACAAGAGCCACTAGGCTACAACCCCAATCAATGACCTAGCCCTCCTGTGTGGTCAAGCTGACTAAGACCAGAAGTATAGACACACAGAAAATTAACTGACACTTGCCTTGTGCTTTGTACACTAAGACCTCCCGCTTACACAGTTTTTCCTTTAAATAGCTCTTGCTCTTATAGAATAAAACTAGAAGACAGTCAGCCACAAGCCTCCAAGAATCCAGACACCATATATCAAGGGATCTTTCCACTACAATCTGCAAGGCTCCCATCTTTTATAAGTAGATAAAGCAGTCCCAGGCAAGATGAATAACATGAAAGTGTAAAACGCCAAGGTTAGGACAAAATATACAACTGTGTCTGGAAATATAAATTTCGAAGCATATCACACCACCAATAAAGCAATAAAGGGCCACTGTTTTTCCCTGAGTTTAGTGGCTGCCCCTGAATCTATTGATATTTTAACTACTGTGGTCCATGACCCCACAGTCAGTGACCTGCTACTCAGGCTACAGCCTGGTCCCACCAGCACGTCTCTGCTGCCGCCACCAAATGTAGTTTTAACTGAGTCTCTACCATTCTACTTAGCAATAAAGACTCGGCAGTCAGATGTTGGGGTGAAAACCTGTTAACTCAGAGACGCTGAGAAGCAGCCAGCTGACCCTTTTGGCCAGAGACCCAGCAAAAGCGCATCCCCCCATGGTCCCAAACCAAAAACTGACTGCGAAATTCCAAGTCCTTCCCTACTCCTTCCTGTGTGCTTCTGTATCCATCTTCCTGGATCCTCCATATTCTTTATGGCTAATTCCTGTCAACTGGTTACTGGCTCTGCCCCATGATTCAAGGTTGATTTTATTAACAGTCTTGGGGTTCACAGTGCAATCAAATATCCAGCAACAGTGTGAATCACAGAATTTTTGTCTATGTCCAATGTTTCAATATACAAAATGTCCTAAAATTGGTAAGAGGTACACAGTCCAGATCTTAATATTCTATGTTGTTATATATTATTTGTGTGTGTGACTGTGTGTTTGTCTGTATGCATGTATGTATGTAACTATGTGTGTGTATCTGTATGTGACTATGTGTGTGTATCTGTGTGTCTCTGTGTGTGTGACTGTGTGTATGTATGTCTGTATGTGACTGTGTGTGACTGTGTGTGATAACATGTGTGTTATTGTATGTGAGAGAGATTGTGTGTGTGTATGTGTGTGTGTGAGACTATGTGTGTGTCTCAGTGAATAGGCACCTATGTATGTCTGTGTGTGAGTCTCTGTGAGTATACACCTATATATCTATGTATGTCTGTGTGTGGCTGAGTGAGTCTCTGTGAGTATGTACCTATGTATACCTGTGTGTGAGTCTCTGTGAGTATGCATCTGTACCTATGTGGTGAGCCCAGAGTTCAACCTTGGGCTGACCTTAGGCATCATCTACCTTATTTTTGAGAGACAGTGTCTCTCAATGGTGTAGAACTCCCCAGCTAGTATGGGATCTAGGATCCTGTCTTCACCTCTGCAGCACTGGGACTGTAAGCACCTGCCAGCACATCTGGTTCTGGGGATCGAACTCGAGTCTTCAGGCTTGTGCCTCAAGAACTTTATGGACTGAAATGCCACTCCTCCCTTGATACAGATTGTCTTAAAAAAAATCTATCTCAGAACGTTTTTCCAAAGTTCTATTCAGTTACAGTAAGTAAACAGAAAACATTTTAAAACTCAAAGTTATATTCCACAGATGTGTTATTTGGGAAGGAACCTTCATTGGGACCATGAGATCCAGGAAACAGAAACGGCAGACTTTGTGTAAAGACATTTAGGGATGGCCCCAAATCCTGCATCAGCTTTCACAGGATTAGAAAGCAATAAACGGAGTAACAGGCAGGAGACTCTGTTGGTTTTCAGACTCCAGAAGAGCACCCCTACTGCCAGATTTCAAGCCCAATCAAGTGGATGTCAACACGTAGCTCAATGACATCTTGCCCCTTAAGGGCACCGTCTTCTACAGAGCCAAGCCCAGAGTACAGCTGTCCATTTGAGCAGATGGGAGGGGAGGATGCAAGGGGGAGAGGCTGTCACTTGACTCACAATGGCTGTGTATTTTCCTCAACTTCCCATACACCCGGTGACCTAGAGAACACCAACCACATCACACCCTTCCACCCCTCTGGCAGGCAGATGAAAGTCACAATAAGGGAAAAGGCCCTTTTCATTTAAATGGCCTCAAAGCAACACAGAAATGGTTTTGGACACTAGCTTGTCTTGTAGAGGTTAAAAAACACAGGGTATTTGGTTGATCTCCATGAACACGTTTTTTCAACCAAGCCTTCTCTGTGGACTATCCATTACAATTTAGGTTGTAATGGATTCCCTTTAGTCTCTGGTGGTTTCTTCCTTATAGGACTTTTTGCTTTTGTAACAGGTGATATTTTCAAACACCTTCATTAGGGTAATTTGGGGATTTCCCCCTCTCCTATTCCCTGGGTCCTCTTTCACTCCTAAGGAGTATATTGTTTTATCTTCATCTGTCTTTCTTATGATAAAGGTTTTTCTGGGGTCCCTACAATATACAGTCTGAAATGTGAGGCAACAAAAAACCTAGAAATGTCTGACTTTTATGTGTAAGAGCCTTTTGTCTATGTACCATGGTATGCCTGTGGAGGCCAGAAAAGGCTATTGGATCTCTTGGGACTGGAGTTATGGAGTTAAGAACCATATGTATATGGTTCTGAACCACAACATGGGTCTTCTGGCAAAGCAGCCTGTGCCCTAACCACTTAGCTACCTGTCCATTTCTAAGAAAAGTGAATTTTACTATAACAGCCTGGGCAGCAGCTTTTGACATGTCAGAAAAGGATATTAGATACTGTCTTAAACAAAAGAGGCAACAGTGCTGGATGAAAATACAAGAGGTTATTCCCACTAATGTGAGAACTACAAAGATCTTTCCCATGAAGACTTCTGAAGAAGAATTCTTCAGATATTTCATAGAGATATTTCATATGATATTTTCATAGAGTGTTCAAGTAAAACTGGTTTTACAAACAGGACAGACTTTCAAATAATTCAACAGGATGGAAACTTCCACTATATACAAATAGACTATGCTACATACAATGGTTGATCAGGTGTGCAGATACAAATATTCTTAACAGTGCCTGGTGCCATGGGCCTGTCATCGCCTGTCATCCCAGCTACTCAAGAGACTGGGGCAAGCAGATCAGAAAGTTCAAGACCTGCCTGGTTCACAGAGTGAGATCAAGACCAGCTGCAGCAACTTCATAAAATCCCGTCTCAAAATAAAAATTAAGAGAGCTAGTGGAATAGATCAGTGATAGAGCCTTATCTAAAACATGTACATAGCCCTAGGCCCAATACCCATTAACGTACACACACACACACACACACACACACACACACATACACACGCACGCACGCACGCACGCACGCACAGAAGCGTTCATTTTGGCTCATGGTTAGAGTACAGTTCCATTATGGAGGAACAATGGCACATGGCAGCAGGTATGTAAGACAGCTGGTCACACTGTTATCTGTGGAGTAGAAAAGGGCCAGGCTATGGAACCTTAAGGACACATCAGGGATCCACTTCCAGGGATAAAGCTCCACCTCCTAAAAGATTCCACAGCCTTCAAAAACACTGCCCCTGGCTGGAGACCACGTGCAAACACGTGGAGGAACCATTCATAGGAACCATTTTCATAGTCAAACCATAACTTTGTATATTCACATAGAGATTGTAGGAGGGAAAGCTTTGAATGAACTCTTCAAGACTCTCAGCTATAAGAGTACACATAGTGATGAGTTCACTCTAAAGAAGCCACATGGGTCTCTCCACATAGAAGAGAACTTATGCCACAGGCTCCCTCTGGGCTCCACTGTGCCAAACCCAACCCCCCACCACACACACACACACACACACACACACACACACACACACACACACACACACACACACACACACACACACACAGAACACAAGAATCATTTAACAATCACTGGTGATGGCCTCCTCTCCTGCCCCCAGTTGGTATTATATTGAAATTGCTACATATTATTAAGGCTACTGCCAGGTTTACCTCACAAGAAAAAAAAACCCACTAAAGAAAGAACCTTCCTAATAAAGTGCACACACAGGACCAAGGGCATCTGTGGCATAAGGGGATGGGGACCCACGGGTTTTTCTTCTTCATAAGATCTTGGTCTTTGGACCTTTCGGTTTCCTGAAACTTAAGCCTGAATTAACCATGGATGAAGCTGTGAAATTTACCCCTAGTGATGTGCACACCAGCTGAACAGCCCTGTCTCCAGTAAGTCTGCCATCAGGTGAAGATACTTCAAGCAGGGACACCTTCAAAGGTGTCAAAGGCTGCTTGTTAGAATGGGATGAAGTCTGATGCTAGTCCAGTCATTTTTATAACACTGCTTTCTCAGAACTAATTTCCATGAGCATAAATAACAACAAAGGATTCACCAGATATTGAACGACCTACTCCCCAGTCATTCTTAAAATTTAAACTTCTCATCACCAGTATACAAGCTCTCATACTTGCCAGCATTTCTTTTTCCTTTTCCTTTCTTTCTTTCTTTTTTTTTTGTTTTGTTTTGTTTGTTTAGTTTTGTTTTTGTTATTTTAGACAGGGTTTCTCTGTGTAACTGGAGCCTGTCCTAGAACTAGCTCTGTAGACCAGCCTGGTCCGGAACTCACAGACAACTGCCTGCCTCTGTCTCCCAAGTGCTGGAATTAAAGGCTTGTGCCACCATCTCCTGGCTCCTTGCCAGCACTTTATAGGATCAGATTTCACAAGTTTACAAATGTCAAGTATATAACATTATGCCTTTTTATTTTCATTTTCATTGCATTGATTATCACTATCTTATGACAACACAGGTTCCCTTCTGGGAGCTCCCTATTCACAACTCAGATATGCTTTTTTATAGATTCTTCTTATCAAAAGACAACTCATTGCTAAAGTGCTTGCCATGCAAGCATGGAGACCTAAGTTCAGAACCCAACACCACCAAAACAAACAAAAAAACATCATGCTGGTCCTCCTCTGTAATCCCAGAGCTGGAAAACCTAATCCAGAGGATCCTTGGAGCGTGTCCGCCCATCCGCCTAGCCAAATCAATGAGCTCCATTTTAGCAAACTCTTTCTCAAAAAAATAGAGACACCAAGGAGGACACACAACATTGATGTCATACTGCCACATGCATATGGACACACATTTAATATGCATACACAGACTGCACTGACTAAAAGAAACTCCTCATGTTTTGGATATTTGTTTTTTGATCAATACAACACAGTCCTAACTCTGTATGCTGTGTTCAGCATGAGCCTTTTACAGCCAGAAACAGACCTGGTTTACTCAGTTCCTGAATCCTGTAGTTCAAACTTCAAAGCCCAGCAAGGGTCCTCTGTAGTGTGGTTCCTCTCCATTATCCTTCTCTTCATTTGCAACCTTAATATTTCTCTAAGATCGTTTCAGTTTAATGAACCTCATGCAGGCTCAGCAAACCTGCTTCCATGTGCATGAAAATAACTGCATAGCTCCCTGGCCATCTCTGGGCATCTCACCCAGCCATTCCTCATTGGTCCTTCCTGACCTATGTATGATACATGGCTCTACTCCCTCAGTACCCAGCTCTGACCCTTCACAGTTTGTAATCATGCTTGAATTCATCGGTCCAGTCTCAAGGAAGCTATGGACTTCCAATCCCCTTGTAATCACAGTTGTACACCCACACCCTAGAATAACAGTGCATAGTAGGCATTCTCTACATTTATTAGTGTTTAGTTGCAGGAAGGGCTGTCAAGTTAGCGGTCTTTATAAAGTATATCTGTTCAATTCAGCTTCTGAGATCTCATCCCAGACTAAAGTCATTGTTACCACAATCAATATGTAGACCTTTGTCAGCACAGCTCATCTTAGAATCACAGGCAAAGCCTTGACAATGCACTGCATGGGGTAAATTATCATTTATTCTAATTTCAGCCTATATGATACACAAATCAGGGAAAGACCAAATGGACCAGGCATCTTTCCCCGAAGTTCCCACCAAGTTCTCAGCACTAAAAATAATCAGGATTGACAATAGAAAGTGCATAGACAAGCTGTTTACAGCACCTTGCAAGTATAATCCATGTTACTCCACAGCATCTTTCCAAGAGGCAAGAAGTCCGAACAGCCTCTGAAACTATTAGGAGAAATTTAAAACTTCATCACTGTTCACTGGTTGGAGACTTTTCGTCCAGTGAATTATGGGCTGCCTCTTATCCTTACCCATTCTCTCCAGTTCTTTTCTAGCTGTTAATACCTCATCTTTTATAGAGATTCCTCCTGCTACTATTCTAAAGTACCTCCAGATTTTACAGAACACCCTTCCAGAGGGTTAACATTTTCCCTCTCTCCACTAGGAAAATTTTCCTATACGTCTTTTATTCATTCCCAGGGCAGAGAAACTGTTGGACGGGAACTCGCATTTCACATAAGTCCGGCGCTCTAAGTTAATGAAAACTTGGCTTGTTAAATATTTTATTCTGTGATGTCTCTCACTCCTCTTCATATTTAACACACTCCTCTCTGCAAAGCTGTTTTCTTTGCTGGAACAAAAGAGCTCTCAATCAGATACTTCCCAATGTTCTCCTAAGAGATAAGCTTTAAAAGGAGAGGATTTGCAAAAAAAATCACATTTACATGTCCTTTGTAAAGATCTCTTCTTAACAGTCTTCCAGTCACTATCTGATAGTTGATTTTATTTGTCCACTTGACTGTGCCATGGGGTCCAGATGAATGGTCAAATACGACTCTGGGTGTTTCTGGAAGGATGTGTTTTTAGCTTCTAAAGCAGATTGCCCTCTCTAACGTTTGAGTGGGCCTCATCCAAATATTTGAATGAATAAATTGGTAAGGCTGGAAAGATGGCTAGACAGTAAAGAGCTTGTTGTGTAAGAATGAAGACCTCAGTTTGGATCCCCAGCAGCCTCCAACACACACACACACACACACACACACACACACACACACACACACACACACCAAATATTTGAATGAATAAATTGGTAAGGCTGGGAAGATGGCTAGACAGTAAAGAGCTTGTTGTGTAAGAATGAAGACTTCAGTTTGGATCCCCAGCAGCCCCCAACACACACACACACACACACACACACACACACACACACACACACACACACACACACACGTACGTGTGCATGTGCACTGGGTTGGATGTAGCAGTGAACATATGTAACCACCTGAGGGCTTAGGGTGTATGACAGAAGGGGAGACAGGGGATCCTAGGGATTTGCCGGCCATTCCTTCTAGTCAACTGCTGGGCTCCATGGTCACTGAGGAATCAAATTGCAAAACAAAGGTAGAGAGTGATAGAAGAAAAATATACAGTGTTAACCTCTAGCTTATACACATACACACAGAGAGAGGAGATGGCTTGTGCACACCAATATAAACACATATATACAACACCTATATGCAGGCACAAAATGAAAATGACTGAACTTCCAGAGCAAAAGGAGTTTCCTAGAAAGCCTTGGAGCGTTGTCTGAAATGCGGGCACTTGATGAGGCTCAGCAGACACCCTTAGATCTCAAACTACGACTGTGTCCCAAGTCTCCAGCATTTTAAACTCCCCTGGCAGATTTATGACCTGCCAAGAGTCCATAAGCTTGCATGTGTGTAAGTGTGTGTATGTGGTGCATGGGTGCAGGTGTTTCTACATACATCCGGTTGTTTCAGTTCCCTGGAGAACTCTGATGACTAAGTGTCATGTTATCTCTAATCTAAAAGTTTGGTGTACAAACAGAAATGAACAAAAGTACTTGCCAAAAGAAGAAAGATCAACCACGTGACTGTCCTGCAAGTGTGCCTTCAAAGATAACTAGTAAGAAACTTGAGATAAACTTGTGAAAGCCACTTAATATATGCAATGGCAGCTCTCTGGGAGCCCTGCTAAGTCGGGCGGAAGCTCCATCCCCTACTTGCTTGGCTGTGTGACATTAGAAAAAAAAAAAAACACACATCTAGCCTGTGGGTCTTAAGTTCTTACCTATAAAACTGGATTTATAGTATCAGCCTGGTAGAGCTATGCAAGTGTGATCACTTGTGGATGCAGGGTCTATGTGCTCAAGGAGAGAAGAGGAAGGGGAGGAGAGGGACAGAGAAAGGACTCTGAATAAGTCAGATAGATGCTCAGGAGAAGGGGGAAATGAGGAAGAGGAGGACACATATGTCAGCAAGGACAGTGTGACCACACCCCCCGATAATGATCTGCCAAGAAGAAAATAAGCCAATATTAGAATTTATTCAAAAGGAAATGAATTGAGAAGTCATGTTTTTAAATTTCAGAACTAAAGCCAGACGATTATCAGCATCAAATCACTGCTTCAAACAAGGAGAGGAAATAGAATTAAACAGTAAGTTGATATGACGAGTGCATTCATTTGTGAGGACTACAACTGCATTCAACCTGCCCAAATTGTGACCTTGGTCTGTAAGTCACAATGGAGGAAATTAAGATGGAGCACACTTCATAGAATGACTTCCTAGCATGCAGAGTGACCTAGACTCAATTCCTAACAACACATGAAGTAGACATACTGGTGTGATAAATACGAATCAGTATTTCAGGGCTGGAGGGATAGCTCAGCCATTAAGGCTAGGCTTACAATCAAAAATATAAGAATCAGTAGTTCAAGTTTGCCTTTATCCACCTAGTGAGCTAAAGGCCAAGCAATGTTTACAGTACATTTCTGCACCACCACTCCTGCTGCGTGTGCACACTCAGACACAAATGCATACACACACACACACACACACACACACACACACACGAGTGTGCAGACACACGCATCCCTCAATATTTATCGCTACACTCTGTCCTATATTGGCTGACCTTCCATGAAGAGTGTTCTCACTTCTCTGCCCAAACACCACCTCCACCTCAACTATGGTAGGCAGATGTGGTCCTGAGTTACTTGTGGTACTCTGTGACACAAAATCCAGCTGCCAGAACCTATCACTCACAATAAACCTACTTTCCCTTTAACCAGTGATAGGTAGACTTGTTTTTTCTTCAGAAAATAGCTAGAATTCTGCACAACCTAGAAAGACCCAGTGTCTCACAGAAACTGTAATGTTCCACACGTTCCTGGTACTTTCCTGGGAACAAGGAACCATCATGATCCATTGGTTCAGCCTCTACCTAAAGTGGCAATCCAAACCTAACCATGATGCTCTTCTCTCATGCCCTGAGCACGCTTAGAGATGCATGGGAACCAAGACATACCCTTTGCACAGGATTCTACCCCAGCTTCAGGTTATTGCACCAGTAAATTTGAACTTACACTACTCTGCCTAATCAAACACTTAAGAGCCAGGCCAATTCTCTAATCCCAGACAATCCATTTCTAAATCCTGTTTGACTGGGTTATTACATCCTGGTCTAAAGTAAATGTTATTAACTTGCCATCTACGACAGGCTTCATGAAGTTCACGAGCCCATAAAATTGAATATAAGGCTGAGTGGGTGTGTTCGTGCATGCATGCTAGCATGACATGTGTGCATGCATGGTGAATTTGTGTGCATGTGCGTATACGTGAGTGAGAATGTGTACAAGTGTGTATATGTATGTGCATGTGGGGTGTGTGTGTGTGTGTGTGTGCTGAGCGGAGACAAGCACCCCCTTTAGTTGGCATCAGGCCTCGGCCTTTCCTTCTCCCGGTTTGAGAGTCCTGGGAAAGTTCCAGTCCTCAGGCCCACTTGTTGAGGACCTCAGGTGCCTCTCTAGATTGTCTTCTCTTTTGATAGGATGCTCACACTAGGAGGCTGAGGCACACCTTTGGGTGTTTACTGAGGGGAAAAGAGTCACTCTAAATTTAAGTGACACCATCCCACAGTCTGGGGCTGAAAAAGGGAAGGCAGAAGCAGGCTGAATACCAGCATCCCCTCCCTCTGCTTCCTCATCCACCAGATGTGAGCACACCACACTCGTGTAGCCACAGCTTCAAACTTACACCCACCTCCATGCCATCCCCACTGTGCTGGACTGTACCTCTTCAAACTATGAGCCAAAGTAAATCTTTCCTCTCAAGCTTGGTCATAGAACAAAGAAATACAATCAGCAATAATGAGAAGGAGCATATATGAGGGTATAATAGGCTTTTTGCTTTATTTTATTTTATATTTTATATATATTTTTGTCACAGAGTCTTAGGTAGTCCAGGCTGGCTTTCAGTTTGCCAGGTTGCCAAGCATTGCCTTTAACTTCTGATTCTCCTGCTACCATCCCCTGTGTGTGCTCTCCAGCCAGGCTTATGCAAAGCTCAAGGAAGATCCCAAGGTTCCATATATGCTACAAGCACTCTACCAACTGAGCTACACCCCCAACCCTGAACTCCATCACTACATTTTTTTTCAGTAAGTAAACAGGAAATTTCAAATGAGTAAATCCCAAAGGTTTTGCCCTGTATGACCCTTAAAACAAAGCAAAAGTGCTACCATAGTACGTCAGGAAATAGAAGGCTCACAAGAGCTAGAATATGTAAAAGAATACCAGTGCTGTCACGAGTCATTCTGAACGCTGACTATAAATTCTGCCTGCTTAATCACATCAACAAAATTCATATGGATTATTGCATGTGGCCCACTTAGAAAAGGCCAGCTGTGATCAGAGCTTAGACAAATTCCCTCAGCTTTCTTCTATCAATTATAAGAGATCAAATTATGTTCGTAAAAGGAAGCTTTACCACTAACAAGTAGTTTTAAGCAATGAAATGTAACAAATATTAGCTGATGATTTCCCTCTCGTTAACACTAAGACTAGACGAGAAGTTAACAAACAAGAGCCACCGTAGCAGCCTTAGAAGTAGCAATTCATCATCTTCTGTGGAACAAACAATTCATGCCAGATGAGGGAAAAGGAACCATTTCCTAATCACTTTGCTACTATTATTTCTTCAGCCAAGGGGAGATAGGGTAATCTGAGGTTTAAAATGACAAAACAAAAATAAAAGAACACAATAGGTCTCTATGAAGACATTTACTTTAAGTACAACCTAGCAGCCACTTGTCCAAGAAACATAAGTTCTTAGCAACTAAGCCCAGAGACTACTATAGTGAAGCCAGTGTCCCAAACTAACACTTCTGCCGTTTGGGGCCAGATAATTCTTCGTTGTTGCCAGGAGTCTCTTCTGTGTGCTACATATTCTTAATAGTATCCTGAAAGTCTCCCATTAATGCCAGGAATACTTCCCTCTGTTGTGACAACAGAACTCATCCCCAGATAGTTTCATAGGTAACTAGGTGGCAAATCTTCCCCAATTGGAAACCAATGGATCAGACAGGAAAGCAATTTCAAACATATATATTAACATAATGGCCTCACTGCTCTCCAGCCAAATGCCACGAGTTATTAAAGCCTTCAAATGCCTCTCCAGGGCTGGGGAGAAGGCTCTGTTAGTACAGGTTTGCCACACTAGCATGGAGACCTGCTCTAATCACAGTACTCATATAAAAAGTCTGGCTCGGAAACACTTCTCTATAATCCCAGACTGGAAGAGGCTTATATAGAAGATTCCTGCTGCTAGGGAGCTTAGCTAAACCCATAAGCAAGAGACCCTGTCTCAAAACACAAGATAAGTCTAGAGCAAGTGAAGAAGATAACAAACATCAATCTCTGGTCTCTGCACACACACACGCACGCACGCACGCACGCACGCACGCACTTGCATACACAAGTGCATACATGTATACACACAGTCACCGCATACACAAACAAAAGAAATATCTTTCCAACCAGCACACATCACAGGCCAGAAAGGACACACAAGGACTGGAGAATTGTAGGAGCTGAGTACCCACAAGCACAAGCTTCCCCGACTGTGTGACCGAATGTACCCATTGTTAGAGCACTTCAACACCATGCATACACATGCACTTCTGACTCCAAAGAAAATTATTTCTTTGCTTTCCCCAAGCAAAGAAAGCGACAGAAGGTTAGTGATCACCATACTATTTGGTACCCAAGGCATTTTAATAAAGTAGGCGGTCCACCCCAATCTTCCATACTTGAAGAACAGGAATGAAGAAAGGACAGAATGATGCAGGAGTTGCCACCATTTGAATTTGCTAACGTCTGCTGAGTTTCTTTCTTCCCTGGCTGGATCTTCTCTAGCATCTTCTATTCTTTTTTCAGTTTTATTTACTATTGCTATTGTGTATTTGTGTGACTTGTGATGGTTAAGTGAGTTTCACACTGCATATGTGTAAATCAGAGGACAACTCTGTAGAGTTGATTCTCTCCACCTATATGTGGATACCAAGGTAGAACTCAGATTATCATGCTTGCATGGCAAGGACTTTGCCCACTGAGCCATTTTACCACTCCCTTTTACTAAGCAACCTTAGTTAATTTTAAGTGGATATACAGTTCAAAAACACACAACCACTCCAAGGGGGAGGAGGAATAACAGCCCGCCAAGTGAAGGAGTGAGACGGTCAGCCTGAGTTACAAGTTTTGTCAGGGCAATAATATTTACCTATAAATCAGAAAAAAAGGTTCTCATTGGATAACCTGCATAACCACACAGAATGACTCTTTTCTTCCTAGTTTAGCAAACGTCCAAACTGCTATGAACACAATTGCCATTTTTGAACTTGACAAAATTAATCACCAGTTGAGTAGTACCAGTGACTTTATCTTTGTAATTCATCTTCTCTTGTGACATTCAGTTGGCTCAACTCTACTTTGCAAACACGCAGATTCTTCCACTGACGGTAACTCGTTATTTTACTATTTGCAATCTGCCTGCCTAAGAATGTAAAGAAATCCTTAATCGAGAATATGGCTAATAAATCCATCACATCACCCTTTGTCATCGAGAAGAACTAACCCACTTGGGTTTATCTTGATTGACTCACAGCTCCACCAGCAGCCACTCAGCTACACAAAGCAATAAATGATCTCCTTGCAAGCTGCTATGATTAATCACCACCCTTCAGTTAAAGTCAATATCCCCCTCACATCATGTTGACAATGAGAAGAATTTGGTAATAAGAAATGGCTTTGCTTTATCTGGGCTGAAGATATATAAATTACAATCAGATTATGCAGATAAAATACATGAGCTAAATCTATCTGCTGAAACTACACTTGTCACAGCACTTTTTAATGCCTCTTAAAAAGTGGATTTATTTCAGTGCTACAGCAAGAGGACAGTGCAAGAAAAAGGCTGGCACGTTGGCGCCTGAAAAGATCATTTGTAACGCATTCGAATTATTTTCCTTCCACTGCAGAAATCAATAGCTCAAAACATCTTTTCATTTCCCCGGCCCAGAATGATTTTTTTTAAAATTACTTACAGAAATCAGACCATCTTCAAGACATAAGCAAACAGCGTGGTCTTCAGTAATGATATAAGCCTGGTTCTGGAAGGCTGAGGTGGGGTTACTACAACAGTAACCCACCCACTCCTAGAACTGGCTAAAACTTAGTGTTTCTGAAAGACCAAATTCTTCCTTTATATTGGACACAAATAAAGGCAGTGAAGTGGCCCAGAGGTGTTCAAACTTGATGCGAGAAAAGGTTAGCGAAGTAACATTGAATAGGAAAACCTAAAAATTTCCCTTAGATCCCATATTCTAGGCAATGGGCCAGAAATAAGCTCGTCTTTAATCACCTCTGGGGCTTCAGTTATCCGTCCTTACATAAACACCCACCAATAATTATCAGATTAGCCAAGTGGAACTGCTCTGGGGTAGCCAGCCTCAGTTTAATGATTGTTTCTCTGGCAGCTTTCAGCAAGAGTGTCTATATTACAATGCTATTACTGACTCTTCCTGGATAGGAAGTTAAAAAACCTGAAGTCTGAATCAATCACAAAGCCCTAAAACTGAGTTGTTAATTGTTTACCAGGTGGTTATACTGTATAACTTAATTTCACAAAACAGAAAGAAAAAAAAAAGTGGCAGAGAGTTGATAAAATCTGAGGGTGCTCCCGAATTTGTCTACATCTAATGTTTGAAACAAGTCGACATGAAGCCTTCCACCTGCCTCTGAGGACAAAACTATACAATATGCTGAATTCTGTTCCCAAATGGACTATAAAGGCAGTTGGCTTAAAAGGATTGCCCTCAAAGCAGTTATTCCCTGTGCTCATGAGCCAAGTCCAGAACAACCCATATGTCTGCTGATCATAGAAAAAAAAATGAATTGTGAGTACAGAAAACTTACGCTGTAAACTGTCCTGACCAACACAGGACAAACTAACATCCATTGTTGATGGAATTAAGCAATGCAGAGAAATCCGGCTGACTGAGTTCTCAGTGTTGTCTGATGACACCACAATAACACTGAGTAAGGCAAGACCCTTCTCTTCTCACCTGAACTTCTAATGCAAAATATTTATTTTTTCATGAGAAAGAGTTCCTTTATAGAATTGGGCAGCATCCCTCAAACTCACACCTGCTCAGCAGCCACTGAGTTTGAAGCGAGATAAGGAAAATACCTTTTTCATTTTTACCACATTTATTTATCTAGTATGTTTTTGTTACTTTTGCCATTTTTTATTAATGTAAGATTGGGGCTAGAGACACTCAATGAGTAGAGTGCCTGCTGTACAAGCTTCAGTCCCTTCCCCCTCAGTACTGGTTCCAGCACCTATGTACAAAGCTGGCTTGAGTACCGTATGTGGCTCACCTGGACTTTGGCGGGGTGGCAACAATTTGAGCACTGGAGTACACTGGTCAGCCAGCCTAGCCAAAGAGACTGCCTTAAAAACTTGTGCACAGCAACTGGTGAAAACATCTGATGCTAACACCTGACCTCCACACATACATGTGTACTTGCACACATACGCAAACACACACACATACAAAAATAGAAAACTGAGCCAAACAACACTGAAATCAATCCAGTTTGAAACATCCATGTCAGCACACCTAAAAAAGAGCCTAATACAGAATCCCTGTTAAGTTAGAATTATTTCCAAACTACTATTTATTTTCAAGAGAAAAGAGAGACAAGTGTTAACTGGGAGGCCCAGTACTGATCAGTTTGAAATACCCAACAGCTTCAGCCGCTTTTTACTTTCTCAGTAGCAAAATGACACATCTGCCTCTTATCGCTTACCGAAAAAAAGCCACAAGATATTACCAGCAACAAGCATATGACTTCATGATTGGTTAAAGCAAAGCCACATGATGAACCTCAAGGCAACAAATGCAAAGAAAACTATGCAAATGAAAGTCCAGATCCTCTCAGGGACAAGCAAGCATCACCTGCTCCATTTCCACATAAGTACAAGGTTCCTAGGACTTGGAACTCAAGCTTACTCGGGAGATTATTACACAGCCTTTCCTGGCACAGCTGTTCAAAACGGCAAGGACATTAAACCTATAAAGAGCAGAGCACCAGATCTCTCTCTCTCTCTCTCTCTCTCTCTCTCTCTCTCTCTCTCTCTCTCTCTCTCTCTCTCTCTCTCTCTCTCTCTCTCACACACACAACACACACACACACACACACACACACACACACACACACACACACGGAGCTGGTGAGATCCAATGTGATATCTATTCATGTGCTGATTGCCTATGGTGTCCAGATCCTTCTTCAAACATTATTCTGGACATGTGTGGGTAAATTTAAGATACGGATCAGTTGGGCTAGTAAGGCAGGTTGTCTTCGCCAATGGAGGTGGCTCATACAGTCTGCTGTAGACGTGAGAAGAAATCAAATGTGAGCCCTCCGCTGACTGAAGACTCTCTGCTGGTGACTGCCTTCCATCTAGAACCATGGCTTTTTCCTGCCTTCCAAAGAAACTGAAGTTGACAGCCTACTGGCTTTCATCCAGGAACTGCCCTATTGATTTCTCTGTTTCTCAGCCATCTTGGGCTGTCTCAAAATTCCACCAGAAGCTCTCCTGCATCTCTAATTTACTAATCTCGGACTTTAGATTTGGGTTGGAATATAGAATGGACTGCTCAGGTTTTGGATGCTCATGGTACACTAGTGGGGGTACCTTAGGCTATGATTCTTTTTAGTAGATGGTGTCTCACTGGTAGCAGTATGTCACTAGGGGCAGGTTTTGCGTCATCTGGCTCTGGCTCTAACCCCTTCTCTATTTCCTGGTCCACCAGAATTTGAACAACTCTGCTACATGGTCCTACCATCATGAGTCTCTTCACAAGCGCACAACGTTTAGAAATTATGTACTAGAACTTCTCAATCTGTGAGCCAAAATAAATATTCCCTTAAGTTGATTTTGACTGGTTTTCTGGCCCAACCAAGAGGAGCTGATGTGGCTGCCATAATCATGAGACCGTTCTTTAAAATAAGTCTCTTTATGTGTCTTCATTGTAACTGATCTGGTAACTAGCCAGTCGGAACACCGGCTAGAATTTATGCCAAATAATTTCAAATCCGTTTAAATCTAAGCTACACACTTACTATCTGTGTGACCTTTATGAAGCATGGCTTTTCTGTTCCCCTTCTATAAACAGGGACAGTAACAGTCCCCGCCATCTGCGGGGAACATGAACAATACAGCCCACAACTTGAAAGACAGCTTAGTCTTAAAGTGCTTGCCCAGAAAGCAGGACATTCTGAGTTTAACCTCCAGAACTCATGTGGAAACGCCAAGCCAAGTAGCATGCACTTGTAATCTTAAAACCGAGGAAAGGGAGCAGGCACATCTCTGGGGACTTGCCTGACACAAGCCTAGCTGAACCTGTGAGCTCCATACTAACGAGACTGTGTCTCAAAAAACAAGGAAAATGGCTCCTGTGGGATGATACCCAAGGCTGATCTCTGGTCTCCATACACACCCACAGATACACTGACACTCATACCCTCCCATAGACAAAAGAAGACTTCAAAACAGTGTCCAACCCTGCAGCAAGCCCTATATAAACATCTGTTGTTAATGGTTAAACACTCAGGTATAGGAGTACACGTATCTGGACAATGAACAGACAAGGAAAACTGGAGATATGTCCCAGTTCCTGGGGGAAAGGTAAGTTGAGTTTAGCCTACTTGATCATAGCCGAAAGAGACACACAGAGGAACACACTGGAAACAGATGCTAAAATACTTCACAGGGAACAAAATGCTTGACCTCCCTCACCAAGACTTACATTTACACAACGTTCTAATTAGTGAATAGAACTGTTTTGTTTGTTTTTTTTATCAGACTGGAAAAGAGAATAATAATGCATATGGCTAGGAATGGGCAGTAACTTAAAAGTGGACCAGAAGATAGGCAAGCAGAACCTGAGCCCTGCAGGTGAGAGCCTTCAACCAAAGGATACTAGAAGAAAGTCAGACAGGGATGGGCAGATAACCGCCTGAAGCCCACAGTCAGGAAGACTAGGGAAGCATTACACAGTGGGCCTACAACATGCTGCAGAAGGAATCCAGAGCTAAGTCACAGGCCAGGGATGGCATCCATGAAGCAGGGGAGTCCATCAGGTCGGGATGACTGCCAGCCAAAGCCATCATTAAGGGTTAACTCATCAGTACCTCTATTCTACTGAACTGACAAGGAATTCTGGACCCGTTGTGGTACTCCACTTTTTTGTGCAAAATATAAATAGACAGTGCCAATATGTTGATAAATCAATACACCATGATGATAACCAGCACAGTGCCTGAAATCATGCAATTGACGAGTTTACTCTTGCTTGCCTGCTGAAGATGTTGAACATTTATTTCTCAAGGTGTACCTCACCTCAAATATACCTCCATAATCATTTCCTCTAAAAATGGTTGCTATTGTCTGAGGTATCCATGAACTTTTTTTTTTTTTTTTTTTTGAGACAGGGACTCTCTATTATATAGCTCTGGTTATTCTGGAACTCCTTAACATAGACCAGGCTGGCCTTGAACTAACATGAATTTCTGGATATCATATGGACACATCCTAAATATAAAAGCTTTGGGAAAACATGACAACTCCACAGTCAGTCATAACACCCAAAAATACATCCATGCCAACAAATACCCTAAATAAAGTGATGTACCTATCTATCTCTCTAATAATAAATTTGACACCTAGCATATACCACAGAGTTCAACCCTGTTTGTAACATGAATAAGGACTCCTTCCAATATTTTGTCTTGTCATCTCTGCCAGGTTTAGTCCATACAAGCCCGGGCAAGATCCAGCTCCTCTAGGAGTAGGCTATGTCGTCCCTAGGAGACTTCGCTGACTGCTCAAAGGATAGGCTCACACTAACCCAGTAGTAACAATCTCTTGAGTCATTATGGGAAGCCACAATGGCTTATCCTCTCAGCCTAAGAAGACAGAGTCAACCCAACATCACTGTCCTTATGACAATAACATATTTATTTTAGATAAAAGCATCTCTCAATTCCAAATTATATCAACTATTCACCAAATTGGAGATGAGAACTAAACAGAGATTTCCTTAATTCTATGGACAGTTGATGCATCAGTGCCAAGATTAAAAACGAAATATGAAATCAAGTACAAACACACTAGCGAATGTTTAGTAGTTTTGTAGATGCTTATGATTGCCTTTGCTGCACCTGGTGTGACCGAAGAGCTCCCATATTTACTAATCCTGCAGTGCTAGTGCAGAGTACTCTGTCTACTTTCCCAAAGTACGTTCCCACCTACCAATTAAGGAGCTTTGGGTCGTGTATTAGTTCATCAACTATAGCATAAAAACTGGTCAACAAAATCTGCAGGTAGGTGTGTGTGCCTTCCCAAAACTGAGAGTATACACATGCAACACCACACTCAACTTTTTGATACATGATAGAAGAGCAGAGGCAGCAGGTAGCAGGCACAGCAGCTGGAGCAGCAGCTGAGAGTTCACATCTTGAACCTCAAACAGGCAGACAGTGAACTCAGAATGGGGTTTTAAACCGTCAAACCTAGACCACAGTGACATACTTCCTCCAACAAGGCCACACCTCCCATTCCAACCCAAATAGCACCAACAACAGGGGACCAAGTATTCATTCAGAAGCCTGAGACTGAGTGACATCTCATTCAAACCACCAGAGGGCCCCTGCAAAGAATTTGTTTTAATGTTCCCTCCTACTTTGCCTAAAAGACAGGATACATTTCTCAGAATTAGAAACCCCACTTGCATGTATTAACTAGACCTTTATTTTCAAATTACTTTTAAAAGCAGCAGAATAGAAAAGAAAACACCACCATGTGCATTTAGATAAGGAGGGCTGCCATGGGGTGACTGAACCTCAGTGGACTTTGGCACAAGGTGTCTCAGAATAGAGACACAGTACACATGTAGACTGTTTAAATAAATAAGAGATTCTTTTGGTATAGCTATGAGATCCATCATTAGAAACAAATACAGAAACGTATATATCAACATCATCATAATTGCATGGCCTTCTGGACTCTCTCAGAGGAGAGAGTGTAAAAGTTCAGAGTCAGCTCTCCATGGAAATGAGTATTATTTAATGAATAAAATGGCATGGACTATTAGGCTTCGATTTCTGTTCAATTAGCAAGGACATGCATGTAAACCCCTGGTAAGAACAAGAGAGATGGCTGAAGTAGTTCTTTGGATGGAAAAGAATTATTTTTTTTTGCAAATATTTGAAAAATGACAAGGAGCTCCAAGAACGTTGTATGGTATTATAATCCTAACCACAAGTGGGAGACGCAATTCAAGATAAGAGCATGTCACAGAGGCATGAATCACCAAAAGAACAAAGCTTCCCCAAAAATTACAAAGAACTGTGAAAAGATATCAATTATTTCAACACATATCTGTTGACTGTGTTATATACAGGTCTGCCTATCAAATTCTGCCTGGTCCCAGGAAGAGACCCTCACAACTAGCATATTTGTGAGCACAGCCGCCTCCTGTCAGGATATTCATAACTGTTTTTGCTAAATTTTCTGCCAAGAGATTAGGGTTTCTGAGATTTCCCCCTAAAGAAACCATTTTGTACCATGTGATGATTAATCTTCATTGTCAGCCTGACTAAATTTGGAACCATCTAGGAGACATACCCAAGGATGTCTTCTTTACTTGACATAAACGTTTGGAAAAACAAACATTCTCCAGGAAGGCAGTTTTGTGTCTGGGTATCTTAAGCATCTATAGATCTGTGATAACTTCATGTTTTGTTCGTCTTACCATTACTGTTCTATCTTTTTATAGTACATAAAGCATAGAGATTGAACTGGCAGAGAGGAAGGGGAGGGGAATGAGGCAGAGAAAGACTATGGAGGCGGATCAGTAGATAAAGAAACTGCCACAAATGCATAAGGACCAGAATTCAGGTCCCCAACACCTATACAGTAACTGGGTAGGTGTGGTGGCTCATCTGTAATCCCAGAACTCAGAAGGCAGAGACCAGAGATCTCTGGGGTGAGCTGGTGAACTACATTAGCCAGAATGAGCAAGCTCCAAGTTTAATGAGTGACTCTGCCTCAATATACAATATGGAGAGTGATGGAGGAAGACGCCTGATGTTAACATCTGGCCTCCACAAGTACACACATGATTGCGCACTGAACACACATGTAAACATCCATAAATAACCAAGGGGCAGTACACACACACACACACACACACACACACACACACACACACACACAGAGAGAGAGAGAGAGAGAGAGAGAGAGAGAGAGAGAGAGAGAGAGAGAGAGAGAGAGAGAGAGCAAAGTGACAAGCCCAACATGGTAAGATGAATTGCTCTCATTATTTTAATATGCTGTCATATACACAAGGCAATTTAAAACCAAGGAATTTGTTTTCCTTTCCTATCAAACTAGATGCCTGCGTGTGCAGCTGCTGACTCTTAAAAATTAATTAATGACTAGCTTTTATCTAGTGCTTCCTCAAAGGACTTCACGTCCTTTTATAAGCTATTCTCCAAGGTCTGAGCCCCTTGTATGAATGAAACAAGCTGGTGAGCCAGGGGTTGAAGACCTTGCTCTCCATCTCAGACATACACCCAGAGCAAACCAGAGTGGAAATGACTTCATCACTGGAGAAGCTGATCTTTGGAATCCTTTTGTCTATACTGTTTCTTTTTCTTTCTTTTTCATGAGAATTACTCAGGTATTTTCATATCAAAGGAACATGTCACTTTGGGACATAAGATGAACAATTACAAAGGAGTCACACTTGCTGACCACTGGTACCATTTCAGACACCAAGTAATCCTACCCCTTCTGTTCAGAGAATGGAAGCCATGACTTGTTTTGTTGATGCAGTGATTCAATGTGAGGGTCCCTTGGTTCACAAAGTGTGTATCCTCCCTAAGGCAAATGTCAAATAGGACTCTTCACTGCAGTACTTACATTTTTTACTTTTTTTTTTTTTTTTTTTTTGCTGCTGTGACATAGTAACTGATAAAGCAGTTTAAGGAAAGGAAATTTTGCTTGACTCCTAGTTAGACGGTACCGTGTGTCATGGCCAAAATGGCTTAGAACCAGGAGTGGGAGATTGCTGATCACACTGCATCCACAGTCAGGAAGCAAAGTCAAATGATGCTGCTTGGTGGCTTCCTCCTTTTCCCCTTTCTTCAGTCTGGTGCCCTGTCCCAGGGCATGGTACAAGTCACATTCAGGATTGGCTCTTTCCTCATCAGTTAACACTTCACATACAATACCAGAGCTATGACTCCTAGGCAAATTTAAACCCCCTCAAGGTGACAATGAAGATTAACCATGACAAATGCAAATAATGGAATTATCAGTCAACCTTCTGCTTGGAAGCAAAGCAGACCTGCCAAGCACCTAGTTCCTCTCCCAGTTGAATCAGTGAAAGGAATTAAATACACCATCCTAAGCAACATTCCTATGCCAAAGTTTATAAGACCTGCTCTCCTGGGATCTACATGTGATCTTTAATTAACAATATGACAAATTTTAGTACAGGATTACTCTGAATATAAAACAAATTAACATTCTTTCTGGAAGGGAAGAAGGGAGCCTCTCCTTTGAAATGAAAGTGGCTATCTCCCCTTTAAAAGGAGAAGGTAACCAACATCTCAATAAAGCATTTATGAGCATCAGAATAGTGATCTGGAGCAAAACCATCCAAGTATCATAAGGGATACACAGTGAAAACATAGGAAAGTTACTAAATAATCTGTAAGGCAAGCCCCTCTTTATTTTAAACCTTTAACACACACATTGCTTGTTTCTGAAAAGAATTGTTAAGATCCTATCGATCTTTCCTGGCTCTTGTCTATACTACTTTCAGACACAGCTGTGAACTGAAGTTTCTCTGGGGCCCTTTCCACACTGGGACTCAGGCGCTAAAATCACTGACATGTACCAAGACATCTTCCCTACAAAAGAAGGAAACTGAGTTCAATTTCATCATTTCAGTTCCTCAATTTTACGCAAGTCCAATCCAAACTTCAGTGGGGTTTTTGTGGGAATTCGACAACTTCAGTCTCTCAGTCAATGTGGAATGTGAAATGACTAGAAACTGTTTAGTACTTCTAAATTTTTTTCACATTGTAGAGAACCTAATCCCTTCTGTATTCATGTTGACTAAACAAGGAATGTTCTAGATGGAAAAGCTATGTTCCAAACAGTGAGCGTTCCTTACACAGGCATGCAATCCACCATGTGTCTTCCACATTTGGGGGCTAGAGAGGTGTGATTGAGGGACTTGCTGTCAGCACCCACATGGTCACTCACAACACTCTACTCCAGTCCGAAAAGCTCTGACACTTCTGGCCTCCGACAGCCCTGAGTTGCATGGGGCGCACATATAGAAGCAGGCAAACACTCATACACATAAAAAAAAAATAATTGCAATTAAATAAAAATAATATTTAATCTTTTCATAGTTTTAAAAATAATGTTTTTCAAGCTCTAGGAGAAATAAACCTGAAAAGCAAACGTCAATTTGCCAATTTTAGTTCGGGTAGAAGAAAAACTGAGTAAAGCAGCACGCAATGTCTCTGCAGACATATGCCACCTATCCATTAATGTGTTAGCCATGTGACCTCCACACAGGGCCAGTCAGGAAGACATGCCCAAGCAATTCAGTGGACATTGTGCTAGCCAAAACCCACCAGGAACATAAGCAGGGAACCCTCTATGGAGGTGCTAAAGCATTCCGTGCTCCATCTCTCCACTCCCTTCCCACACTACCACCCTCTAATGTAATCACTCAGCCTACCAAACCTTTATCATAAAACATGTTATTGTGCAGAAATAAAGATGCCATTGGGAGTACACTCTTAATAAATCTTGCACATGCTAAGACCCTTCCCTGCCTCCATTATTCTGCAACACATGCAATTAATTATCTATACTATCTAACCATGTGTCTGATGATCCACAACTTCTAAGAACAAAAAAATAATTTTCACCGTCCATTTGAACAAGCAACTGAGGAGAAAGGTCATCAGTTCAGTAATGGTTAAAAACAATCTTTAAGTATACAGACTCAATTAATTGTGTCCCTGAATCTAATACTTTACCTTATATCCACCAAATGTCTGAGTAGAAAAGTCGTTGTAGTATGTCAAACTCTGGTATTTTCCCAGAATGGGATAGGACAGCAGATGAGCTTCCCCATGTGCAGGGATTTGGGGTG
This sequence comes from Cricetiscus sungorus, assembly GCA_030556225.1. NCBI lineage: Eukaryota > Metazoa > Chordata > Mammalia > Rodentia > Cricetidae > Cricetiscus > Cricetiscus sungorus. The sequence goes on from JANBXA010000729.1 coordinate 16,321,022, forward strand.
ACAGTATATGCTACCCACCATCCACTTCTACTCAGGCCTTTTTGGCAGCATAAGGATCTTGGTGGAGAACATTGTGTGTGTGTGTGTGTGTGTGTGTGTGTGTGTGTGTGTGTGTGTGTGTGTGTCTGTGTGTCTCTGTGTGTGTGTGTGTCTGTGTGTGTATGTGGGTGTGTGTGTGTGTCTGTGTGTGTGTGTGTGTGTGTGTGTGTGTGTGTGTGTGTGTGTGTGTGTGTGAGCAGACATACTTACTTGTGCATACCCAGACTGTCAACATGGAACGGAAAACAGCAGACAGAATTGCAGAGATCCTCTGGGTCACAAAGACACTAAAAGAATGCATGCACTGTAGAAGGGCCTGACTACAAACCAAGATAAGCACTGGTCACAACCATGAGAAACATCATTTAGCACAGCAGGTAGCCAATTCACTCAGTACCATGACTTAACTTCCTCAGTATCAGAAATCACAAGATCGATCTAGAATGGTTTTTCATGCACACTAAAATTTAGCTGACTTTTTTGAACATACACAAATGAAAAATGAAGAAGTAACCAGCTCTTCAGGCACACAAGGCCACCACTGTCATGGCTTATAAACCTAAAACTATTGGATTTATTTATTAGTTTACTGTTTTGTTATTGGCATTTTGTATTTGAGATACAAGTCTGAGCTGGTTGATCATTAACTCACAAGCTCATGATTCAGCCTTGCCAGTGATGGGATTACAATATGTGACACCTTGTCTGGGGCTGAAACATTTAAATGTAGTATTTATTCAAGGTCCACCAAAGAAAGAAAAACACAAACATCAGCATTTTTACATCTAGAAGAAAGAGCACCCTTCTGGTTTTAATTTTGGGCACAGTTTGTTGAGAAGAGGTGTTGATTTAATTTTAGGTTTTACTCATTCCACAGATTTTCAGAAGAGGCATTTAACTTCCACTAGGGGAGTGTTTTTTAAATCAATATTTGGCTCCACTTCTCAAAAACCATCTTGAAAATAAATAAAAAGCCTCCTTTTAAATTGCCATGACTTCTCAATGATTCTGTGCACACATGTGCAGAATTATCTATTAGACACATGCTCAAATATTTACAGATGAACTGATATGATGACTAGGATTTGCTTTTAAGTAGTAAATTCCAGGAAAAGGATGGTGTATTGATTAAACAAAAGATTGGCTTTGAACGGATTGTGGGTAATGTGAAGAATGAACATACGAGGTTTTGCCTATTACTGGATACACTTAAATTTCCCATAATAGAAAAAGTTTTCAAAGCAAAATTAGAGAGGCATTCTGCCATTCATTATGAAAAAGGAAAGCTATAAAACCACAGCAAGAAATTCTGTGATGCACAGAATTTAATAGAACATGGCAAAAGAGAGTTGATAAGTTAAAGACAGCTCCCTGTCTCATTAAAAATAATTTATCATGTGTTCACTGTGAGCACCCCAAGATCTTCAAACATAACCCTCAATAATAATAAATGGTTATTAATCTAGAGAACCACAACATTTATATGACAAGCATATTGGTAGGTATTATATGAGTGAGTTTACATATTAGCTACCACAGAAAGTTACGCATGTACACATGTGTGCTTACCTGAGATAGTTTTACTCATGGATTGAAAGGGAAGAGAAACAGTTTAGAAGTAAATGAGACTATGAAACCACAATACTGAGTCATACAGGAACAATTCTTGTAGTTACCAAGAAATATTCATTTATGCAAGTTTCATTTTTAAAATATAATTGTTAATGTTTTCATTGTTTTTGTTTTACCTAAAACTATTATGAAATAACTGCTTAAATAAGCCATTATAGAACTAAATTTAAAAAAAAAAAACAATTTTACTAAAACATTAATTTTCTTAAACCACTGCATCATCTTCTGAGGAATGATTTTTTTGTTTGTTTTTATTTTATTTTGTTTTGTTTTTTGTTTGTTTGTTTGTTTTGGGATTTTTTTTTTTTTTTTGAGAAAGGGTTTCTCTGTGAAACAGTCCTGGCTGTTCTGGAACTCACTGTAGACTAAGTTGGCCTTGAACTCACAAAGATCTGCCTGCCTCTGCCTCCCAAGTGCTAGGATTAAAGAAGTACACCACCACCACCACCCAGCATATGAATTCTATTAATATCTTTGTGAATGGGAGTAAGTAAGAGATGTTTATGTCAAAAGTACATCAGAAAGAAGGACACAAGAGAACCAATATTAACATGCTGGGATAAGTTGATATTCTAACAAAGTGGCACACCGTTCAGAGAATGGGGACAACAGATTTGTGAGAGCAGAAAATGCATTGATTGCAATGTCTATACTGGCAGGTCCTGTGGAAGATGAGTATCTTAGTGGGTTGTTATATAAGAGTTTCTGAGAGTTCAAGTTAAAATGAGGCAAAAAAAAAAAAAGTTTCCCTTTATTATGACTCTCATCTGCCAATCCAAAGATCAAGTACCAGTCACAATTATTCATACACTTCTGAAGGAAGTCACAGTCAGTTTTAATTGGAATAAATTAGTCAGGAGACCTTTCATGCCTTCTTGGTTTAATTCCTCATCTTGTTTGTGTATGCAGCGAGCTGCTTCAGGGAAAGAACATTATGTGGCTTATCTTCCTGTCTTCCTAATGCTCAACTACTTTTTTTTTTTTTTACATGTTATGGTTTAGAACTGTACACACAGGTAGGCTACCCAAGAAGGAGCAGAGAAATTCTCATCAATTTATATTTAAATTGTTCTAGCAGTAATGGGGGAGAGGTGGGGTTGAACTTATGTCTTCACTAATGCTAGGCAAAGGCTCTCTCAATGAACAAATAACCCAGCTCTTATAATCAACATTTTTGATTTGTGGCTTATGGGTAACAATGTTCAAAGAAGGTTGATATAGTCTTGGTAAGTCAATGGGGGGGGGGGAAGACCTACAAAACAAGTTAAGGGCTTGACAAAGATGGGTCCAGGAGACCCCAAAGATGGGTCCAGGAGACCCCAAGGATAAGTCCAGGAGACCCCAAAGATAAGTTCAGGAGACCCCAAAGAAAAGTGAAATTGCTAATTATGAACCAGGAAGCTAAGGACCCTACTTCTTGCCTAAGAGGTCAGGTAACTTCCCATCAGGGTCAGAGTCAAAACACTTTACAAGGTTGAAGGTCTTCTGACATGGGGAATGACACCTGTAATCCACCTATTTAGGAGACTGGGGAAAAAGGACTACATTCAAGGCCAGGCAGGAGAGTTTAGTGTGTCACTATCTCAAATTTAAACAAACAAACAAGAATTACAGAGCTGGAGATGTAACTCAGTGGTAAAGTTTTTATCTAGCATACCCAAGGCCCAGATTCCAACCTTAACAACACAAAAAGAAAAAAGGAGAACATTCCAGGATCTTACAAAGGCCAACTGTACATTTAAATGTGGTAGATTCAAAACCCCTTGCTAAAAGTCAGTAAGTCCCTTCAAGATCACTCTGAATCCTCTAAATAGACAATTACCTCTTACACATATTAGATCATACACTAATCAATTTTATATCCGTCATTCTACATGAAGTCTACAAGTACAGAACACATTCTGAGTCAAATGCCCTGCAGTAAGTAATCACACATGGAAATCTGTTTTCCCTTTCCAAGGCCAGCAGAAAATACCATCCCAATCCATAATATCAAGTGTTGGCTTAAATGGCATTCACCTTTTGTTCTAGCTTGTTTCTCTGTTATTGTGATAAATAAATAAATAAATAAATAAATAAATAAATAAATAAATAAATAAATAAATAAATAAATAAATAAATAAATATCGAACACCCACTGGTCAAAAGCCACATAGAGGAAGAAAGGGTTTAGAAACTGAGGTGAGAACTCAAGGCAGGAACTGAACCAGAGACCATGAAGAAACATGACTCTCTAGATTTATGTTCAGCTACCTTTGTTTATATAGCCTAGGCCCGCCTGCCTAGGGAGGGTACTGCTCAGAGTGGGCAGGACACTCCTATATCAATTACCAATCAAGAAAATATGACATTGATATATGCCCAAAGGCCAATGTAATGGAGGTCGCTCTGAGGTTCCTTCTTCCCAGACCTTTCACACTGACAACCTGAACAGAATTAGCCACCACCTTTCATCTCTTTCTAAACAAGAACACACACACACACACACACACACACACACACACACATGAACACGCACATGCATGCACAGGCGAGCGCGCACACACACACACCCACACTCGAATGAGATTTTGATTCTTCCAGCATCAAGAGTAGCCCAAAATGTTCAACACTGAAGGGCGTTGTGCGATTCTCAATGACTTAGCGCAAAAATAGATTCCTGTCATGTTTTAGGCAAATAAAAAGGCATTAAAAATGTTAATTCTGTAGTCCTCACATTTCCAAATTCTTTCTTTCTTTTTTATTCAAAATTAAAGTCCAAATGTTGGCTTCTTGCCTAATTTTGTACCTAGCATTTAACTATCCACCTATACTGTAGACCTTACAAAGTTCACTTCATTCCATCAGTATTAAGTAATTGAGGGAAAAAAATGTAAGAAACAATTTGATCAAGGCTGGGGATAGTGCTCAGCTGATAGAGTGCTTGCCTAGAATGCCTGAAGCCCTCGGTTCCATCCTCGACATCATTTAAGCCAGACTTCATAGCTCAAGCCTGCAATCCCAGCACTTAATTACCCATTCTTAATTATTATCTAAGTAGACAATCACCTCCTACAGCAATTAGATCACAAATGAACCAATGTTATGCCCTCCATCCTACACAAAGTACTCAGAAGGTGGAGGCAAGAGGACCTGGAGTTCAAGGAGACTGAGACCAGCCTGGTACACATGAAACTAAATGTATTTGCAACAGTAACAGTTACCCAGGTCCTTCCTCTTCTCCCCAGAAGAAACCGATGTCCCCACACTCTCTAACAAGCAGGCAGGGCTGTGCAGCCCAGACTTGCCTAATTTAAATAATAATAAAGTAATTAATAAATAATAAACTTTAAAAAAAAAGTTAAAGTCCCGAAATCAACTTTTAGCTATAAAACTCCAAGGAAAGGGAAAATTTAAGAATAAAAATTCAAATAAAAATCGAGGGGGTGCACATTTATGTATAAGAGGAAAAAAACACTGCAAAAATGAGCCAATTACTTTATTATAAAAAGACAACTAAAATCTTGGTAAAATTTGAAAACATAGCATTCACTTACTGTAAGAGAAGAGGCCACTCCTTTCGATGTTAACAGTCTCCTTTGTTAGTAGAAAGATGCGGTAAGGTGGGAGACAAACTGCCCAGAAATACTGCCTGATCTAAACAATATTGTACTTAATGTCAGAAGACTTCTGCCAGCTATCTTAATAGAATCTTTAATTGATGTTAATTTTTTGGTGGGTTATTTATGTTAACACAATCCTTCACAGAAATCCACCAGAGAAAACCACATTAACACACAAACTTAACAGAAAGAATCACTAGCAATACTTTTAAATCTAAAGATCCATACTGCTCATCACAGACTAAAACTCAGTTTTGATGGACTAACAAATTTCACATCAGATATGCAGTGAAAGATCACACAATGAACTCTGCTTTCATTTCACAAAACAGATCTGGTTAAATATTGTTGTAAATAACACTAAACAAGGTCTGTACATCATACCTTAGTCTCCAGAGGACCAAAAACTAAAAATTAAAAAAAAAAAAAAGTTTATAGCCTGGTATTGGTGATGTTGATGGTGCATGCCTGTAATCCCAACACTTGAAAAGTGAAGGCAAGAGGATCAGAGGTCACTGTTGACTTTGTATTTAGTTTGAAGGCCAGATGGGACCAAACCAGGCCCTCTGGAATGTGGGTGACATTTGTATACCCTGGTCTGTTTATGGGAGCCTTGACAGTGGGAAAAGGATCTTATCCCTGGTGTACAAATTGGCTTTTTTTTGGAGCCTATTCCCTATGGCTGGATGCCTTGCTCAGCCTGGATGTATGGAGGGAGGGGCCTGGTCTTGCCTCAACTAGAAATGCCAGGCTTTGTTGACTCCCCAAGGAAGGCCTTACCCTTTCTAAGGAGTGGAGAGGAGGTTGGGGGGCTTGGCAGGAAGAGGGAGCAGGGGAGGAAGGAGGAACTGTGGTTGGTATGTAAAATAAAAAATTTAAAAGAAAAAAATAGTTTCTAGATCAGAGTATCAAATGAAAGAAAAGAGGAAGGAAGAGAGAGATGGAAGGGAAAGGAAGAAGAAAGGGAGGAGAGGGAATGAGAAGGAAGGGAGGGAGAACAGAGAGGAAGAGGGAAAGGAAAGCAGTTAGGAAGGGAAGGAGGGACGAGGGAGGAGGGAGGAAGGGAGGGAGGGAGGGAAGAAGGAAGGGAGGGAGGGAGGGAAGGAGGGAGGGAGGGAGGGAGGGAGGGAGGGAGGGAGGGAGGGAGGGAGGGAGGGAGGGAGGGAGGGAGGGAGGGCAAATGGAGAAAAGTTTTTAACATATGCTATAGACTTTAGTAATGTTTAATGAACCGTGTTTGTTCGTGTTGGAGGGTGGTGAGGAAGGATGTAGCCATTGGAAGTTTGCTGTACTTTGTGATGGTTTCAAAAGAGATTCATCACAAAACTGTCTGAGAAACAAGCTGCAATGATGATAACTATCTGTTGTGAAAAAAAACTAACTACAGATTATTTTAATGGCTTCACTTATAATCCATTATAGGTTATAGGGGAAGTCTTTTCCAAACCATTGTATAAATATGTCACTATGAGCATTTTAAAATTTGTACATTGTTTATTCAGCTATGTTCAACAGGAGCTCCATTCCTTGATAAAAGATAATCAAACGAATAGCTACAACACTCCTCAAAACCAAATATCTGTTCACTCCTGGGCCTTCCCTCTAATGAAATCTCTTTAGAAATATCATCGTACAGTCTTGCTGAAACCCTTAGAAACATTTCAAAGGACAACTATGCCTTGTTTTGTGTAAATTCCAAAGGCTGTGAGATATAAACAACATGAACTCTATGCTACTCTTTGGATACCATGCACATCCCTTCAAACACCAGCCTTTTAAAAGGAAAGGCAGCCCTGCCATGATGAGGTTCTTGAGACTAGTTTCCAGTACACTCCAATATCAATGACACTGCACATCAGACATGGTTTACTGATGTTTAGCTTTGTCTCTTTTTCTTTGTAAAAGAAGATCTCCCTATATGGCTGAAGCTAGCTTTGAACTCACAATCCTGCATCACCTCTTGAGTGCTGGAATTTCAGGCACAAAAAACACACCAAGCTCCCCAGGCCTGTAAGTTCAGGAGTGTAGGAATGGAAGCCATCTTATCGTGGTAATGGTGAGACCCTCAGTATGAGACTGGGTACCATTGCCTATGGGGACCATTTGTCCACCTCTCTGGCCCCCATTCTGCCCTGATTCTGAAATCTCAAGTCCACTTTTAACTTTGCTCAAATGAAATCACAGCAGAGAGAATCTCAGGGCCTTCCTTTGGTTAAACTGTGTTCACCAATGGTTACTCCTGCCCATTCATTTACCTAGAACACTTAATGCTTAGGGACTGTATTTTAAGAACCAAAGGTTCCATCACCCAAGTTCTTGGACTCCTCCATGTACAGTACTTTCTCCAAGAGACAAGAAGGTTGTCACTCACAAGTAGATCCTAAGCTGAAATAAGCTATCAGAGCCAGGACACATATCTGTTCTACCAAGCTTGCTTAATTCAGGTGGTCAGAGGTAGACTTCATGCTCTTGCCTACTCTCGCCATCTACTTCCACCTTCTCAGTGAGGCCAGGAGATTCCTTGATCCTTCCTAGTAGGTTTTCCAGCCTGGACCATACTCCTGGCCCAAGATACTTCCTAAGAGGCCCTGTTTGAGCAGGAAATGCCCTCCACAGGATCATATTTTGAATAGACAGGTCCAATTGCATGAGGATTCTATGGAAACAAACTTTAGGAAGTAGGGCCTCCCTAGAGGAAGTTAGTCACTGAGGATAGATTCTTGGGGGCATATTAGCCTTCATCTCATCCTGTCTTGATGTATGCTTCCTGGATGCCATAAATTAAATAGATTTCCATCATCACATATCTCTCCCTCTACCATGAATGATATCTTACCCAATTGCTCTGGGTGGAACGAACTATCAGTAACTGAGCCAAAATAATCTGTAACAATAATATCCTTTAAATTGTTTCTGTCTTGAATTTGCTCACAGCTATGCAACAGCAGGTAGCATACAAACATCATGTTGATAAAGATCTTGCCTGTTTTGGCCAAACCAAAGCCTCAGACTAAAATCTGGATGGTCCATGGATTCTGCATCTGGAGGCAACATCCACCTGATGAGACCCTTCCAAGTAAGCCTTGCTTTACAATCATGACAGCTCCCCTGCCTTTGCCTCTTGCCTGCTAATTGACTTCCCAAGTGACCATGAGCTGATCACCACAGCTCAGAACATGTCAAAGTACATACACAGGGTTTAACTAAACAGCCATCTGACAGGTCAATATCAGCAGGCTCCTGCTGTTGGTCTTAGGAGCTTTACCATGCTTAAGGAGCCAGAATAAAGACTTATAGTCCAAGTACCTGAGAAAAGTTCTATTGCACATTTAAACTCTTGTCTTTCCAAGAAAGGTAGTTACTGACAACTCTTTTTCTCTTCACCAGACCTCCCACCCCTAAGATCCATCATTGCCAGGGCTTTCTGCTTCTTCCTGCTTGGTAGTATGAAATCTGAGAACTTTCCTGGAGACTGAGTTATAAAAGTCATTTCTCCTGCTTCATCATGTCACAGCGGACACTTCAGACTGTAATTAGCCCATGGCCTCCACATCTATGGGCTCCTATGGCCAGAGGCATTCACTGTGCTTGCATGTAACATCCACTTACCCAAACTGTCCTCACCTTCCCAGTCATTTATCTCTGACACAAGTAGGTGTGGCTTGTTAGTTCTCCCTGCTTTGCATACGCTAATGCCAATATGGCCCAGGTCTCAGAACCAAATACAATAGCTATTATACCTATGAACATAGTAAGAGTACAGAGAGATCTCTGGGAGTGGAGAGATGGCTCAGCTGGCAAAGTTCTTTCTTTGCAAGTGAATAAAATACCACCCTGAGGACGATGAATGGAAAAATACATATTTCTTATTGTCTCTTACACCCTTAACACTGCTCTGAGGAATCTATGTAAATCAAATTTAATACATAAAATGATCAACAGGCCACTATCTTCAGCCCCAGGCTACACCTGAGAGATTTGAGGGTCAGAAAGTTTAGAAATGAGACACCTCATCCAAGTTCATACATTTACGTCATAAAGGAAAACCAAATGCAGGTACTTCTGACTATAAAATGTGCACAAGTCTTTACTCATACAATCCAATGAAAACTTTAACGGAAAGCAAAAATAACTATTTTGAAGGTACTATAGCCCAAACTGTCAGATAACAGGTGAAAAAACAATGAAGAATTTTTGTCAGTACGCTGGACAGTGGCTGCCGCAAAAAGAAGAATTTTCAGCTAATGAGATGACCCGGTGTGCAAGGGTGGGAGGCCTTCACAACTGTATAGGTGGGCCTTGTCAGCATGCAGGCTCTGGCTGGTCACATGTCCCTGTCACAGCACTTTAAGGAAGGACTGCGGTAAAGCCATTTGACTTTAAAAAAGAAAAACATGCTAACACTGGATCTTCCCACTTTACGCTTCTCTAAAAGTCACAAGGTATTAGTCACTAATGGCTAAACTGGAAGGTTAGGCATGGGGAATGCAAATTCAAATTGTTTTATCTCACAATAAACAGCCTTCTTGGCTGTTTTCAAACAAGTAAATGCTGGCTAAGGTATGAGGGAAAGAGGAATCCTTATTCTCTGATGGTGAGAATGTAGGTTCAGCTACTATGGAAATAAGTATGAAGTTTATTCATATTTGCCTTATACAAACTATAATGAACGAAGTGTTATAAAGATGTCATTTACAATATCCACGTTACACAAACCACAGTGAACAAAATATTGTAAAAATGCCTTAATCATTTTGTATGCTGACATTAGAAAGAGCTTAAGAAATTAAAATTAAATTAAATTAAAATGTAAAAGTATATTAGAATGCTACCCCAGTGAATTAGTCTTTGTAAAGATGAAGGGCAGTAGAATGTCATTGGCTAAAAGTTTATTGTATTATATATGTGTTTCAATTAATACTTATTAATCAAAGTAAGCTTAATAATCACATGATCTCAACAAGAACAGAAAACACAAGCCTTCAATAAACAACTGCTCATAGAAAAGTGTTTCTGCTTTCATGGCAACATTAATACAGTCTGTGAATCAACTGGAGGGTATCACCCTGTGACAGAGCACACGTTAAGTGTGTACATGACCCCAGCACTAAAGGGAAGCCCAAGCTGCTGATGATAGCTAACATGTTCTATTCACAGAAATCTGCATCTTATTATTTTCATCAAAAACTGAAAACTATCCCTATCTACATAGATACATGTAGGTAGGAAGGGAAACTTACATAGCCATGGATGACCTTCTGCTTTTGTATTCTTCCTGCTGGGATTACAATCATGTACCACCTTGCCCAAATTTATGTGGTGCTGGGACTCAAACCCAGGACCTCATGGATTCTTGCCGAGCACTTTACCAACTGAGCTACAACCTCAGGCCTGAATTCTTTCAACCTATTTTCCTTCCAAAAGCTACTACACAGATTATCTATTATTTTATCATTTGAATGTACCTACTGAAATATGTAAATTTGAAGTTTTATTTATAGGTATCCAAAATCTAAAACAGTGGAACACGGTTAAATAATTTGTCTAGATTTTGTTTTCCACAACTGATTTTAATTAAATGTGCTTATTTAAAAAAATTCAATTCCATCAATGAGTCTATGTCTACTCACTGCCAACATGGAAAAGAAAGATCAAAATTGTCTTTCACCCACATCTGGACCAACATCTACAACATCTACAACATCTACCAACATGCGACAGTAACGTTAATTAGTGTGATGTGAAAACAAAATTCAGTTTTGTTCAATAGGATAACATATTCACCAGCTATTATACAACTCTTGCTACTCTCACTGACTGGGAAGGACAGCTGGAATCACAAGCAGAACCAAAGAAAAAAGGGAAGTGGTGATGCTTGGTATTGTTTCAACTCAGCACTTCTGCAAAGTGACGCTTGTCATGAACAAAGGCCGCCATAGCTACACTCTCTTGGAGAAGTAATTTGGCCACTGATTTTTCTTTCACTCTGACAATGTTAACATCACAATTCACAGTCCCCAGACTCTCGGCACTGTGAGTACAGCAGATTGCCTCCCTTGCATGGGTGGGTCTCATAGAATCAGTTGAAGGCATGAGCAGAACAAAGGGCACAATTGTGGGACCAGGCTGGTGGGAAACTGCTTGTAACAAAATGGTGTCTACAATGTGGGTACTAAGGACTTCCACTTAAAACTTGACAAAAGCTTAAAAGGGGATTTTAGGAAAAAAAAGAACAGAGACAAGCAAGTCTTCTTGGTAGCAACATTTTTCTCAGTTGGGCTCTATTTTGCTAGAGACAAGTAGAGACTCACTTGGGTCCTTTAAGGGAGGTTTCCTGATTCGGCATAAGCAGAAACAACCGCAGGGCTCTTTTAAGAGGCCCTGCCAACAATTCAATGGTGTGTAGGAGCATCTGGCAGTGACAGTGACCACATCTCCAAGCTGGCAGCATGCTGCTTGATGGCAGCATAGACCAAGGCAGTGAGTGCAGCTCTCACTATAGAGGTAAATGTACCCCAGCCACATTGGAAAGCAATGTTGTTGTTTAGCAGATAAAAGACTGGTGGCCAGAAAAAGATAAAGATTTACAGTAAACTCTAAAGGTGTACAGTGTGTTTAATATATACATAGGCTTGGGAGAAAAATAGAAACAGGATAAAGTGGTTTAAAAATAAAATAGAAAGTAACTGAGTGTGCTGGCACAGGCCTTTAATTCCAGCACCCCGGAAGCAGAGGCAAGCAAATCTCTGTGATTCCAAAGCAAACCTGGTGCACAGAGTGAATTTCAGGGCAGATCAAAGTTCACGGAAAAATCCTGTCTCAAAAAAAAATGGAAAAAATAAAAGTAAAATAAATAGATTAATAAAAAAGCCACCTAAAGGTGGGAAATACACAAAGAGTCTAGATACTGTATGCTACTGTGTTGTCTTTGAATTGCTCAATTGCTAAGAAAGGAACAAAAATTGCTAAAACACACTTGATTATCAATGCTACTGAATTAATCCTATTTATATATTTTACAAATGCTTTGACTTCAAATTTTAAGTTTAAGGACAGGTTACTGGGGAAAAGAATTTCTATTTTTGTTTCCACAGAAAATGAAAAGCTGTGGATTCCTTCCAGACTGACATGGTTTGATCAAGCAAGACCCCTGAAACAGCATCCCAGGTGATCCAACATTCAAAACAGCTGGGAGTTCGCTTCCAATATGGCAAGACTGGCCATTTGGCCAAGATACTGGTCTTGTCTGGACTGTTTGACTTTATGCTGTAAAAACTGGACATGCAGGACCCACAAAAAAATGACTGTTGAAACAAGATGGACCATGCTACAGGGTTCCTGTTACATGGAAGAGTCTTGCAGACAATCTGCAGGACACAGAAAAAAAATGACTGACAAACTGCCAACACAGGTGGATAGTTTAAAGTTTTCTGCTTTGCTGAGGAGTCTGCCAGACACACTATGATCTATAGGCTAAAGATGGAGCATTACAGAAGAACATTGGGTGACTGACCAGGCAAGTTGTCTCTGTCAATTCTAGAGTCTGTATACTATCCTTCTGTGGTCTTTGATGGTGTTGAAGTCAGATAGTTATGGTTATAGTTTTCCTTGGTTAGGATTAAAGATATATTATATATAAAACTTTAGACTCACAAAGATAAGATATATGATAGAATATTTTCCTTAATTCTTGATAATGTTAATGAACTAAATATTATTGACTATACTTCTTACTTGATAACTGTTTTGCTATATATTTTACTATGTTAAAATTAAAACCCTTCACTTTGAGAGCAAATTCCCCATGGAGGGATACTCCCTTAGCCTAGAGGCAGGAGGGAGGGCCTAATCCCTACTCCAAATGACTTGACAGATTTTGTTGATCCCTCCTGGAAAGCATCACCCTCCCTGTGGAGTGGGGGGGGGGATAGAAGAGGGGCCAGAGGGCATGAGAGGGAGGGAGAGGGAACTAGGATTGATATGTAAAATAAGAAAAAATAATTTTAAAAAAGGAAAAATTAAAAAAGGGAAAAAGTTAAAACCCTTCTTTTAATTTTAGACAGAAAAAAGGAAATGATGAGAGATGCCATTATGTAAATATGTTTCTCTTATTGGTTAATGAATAAAGTCCTGTTGGCCAATAGGAAAGCAAGATAGGCAGGACTAAGAGACAAGGAGGATTCTGGGAGATGTAGTAGAGAGAAGTCAAGATGTAGGCAGTGAGATGATAAGAGGTCTGGACTCTCTCTCCAGTAAGATCACATGGAAACACTTAGATTGATAGAAATGGGTTAATATTTAAGACAGAGCTAGCCAATAAGAAATGCTAGTAACAGTCCAACAGCTTTATATCTAATATAGAGTCTCTGTTATTTTGGGACTGGCGCAGCTGTGGGACTAGTCTGGCAGGAAACTGCTTGTAACACAGAATTTATCTTTGTGAGAAGGAATTTCCCAGGGAAGGCCTTAGGGCTTCACCTGCAACATCAGCCCTCCTGCCTGTACTAAAGATGGACTCTTGGGCTCACACAGTAATTCTTTCTTAAGTCTCCTGCCTGGAGTCTTACATTCCAGTCCTTTCCATCTGATCTCAGACTCACCATACTAACAGAAACCAATCCAATGTGTGTGTCTGTATGTGTGAATGTGTGTGCATGTGTGTGTTGAAGTGTATACAGATACCTATATATGTACATATGTGTGTGTGTGTATATATATATATATATATATATATTTGCATCTGTATCCTATCACTTCTCTCTCTCTCTCTCATCCTAATTAATAAATCCATCTCTGAATCACATTATCTTAATACTCAAGACTTTGAATTGAAAGCTGTATTCAGTGACCCTTAAGACAATTCCAGGTTCAGATGACATGTACAAGGCAAGCCTTCCCTTATAGCTGGGGTGAGAAGGCAAACCCTCTCCTGGAAGGTCTGCAGAATGCAAGGACTGAACTTCAGGTAGTCTGGAATGAAAGCATGGCAAAGGCATGTCAGGAGACCTGACTGTCGAATAGAAGCACAATCCTGGAGTGGAGAAATCGTAGAATGTGGCCATGGAATGGAGGAATGGCCCAGAACATTGATCCATGAAGGAGCATTAATAAAAAGTACAGGAGGTGTATGTTCTGAAGACCAAAAGACCACTAGGCACAGCTCACTAATCCAATAGACTGATTGAAAGACCAGCAACATGACAGAGACAGCTGGGCAGAGCTGAAGACTCCAGGCTGAGTAGAAACAGGAGGACAATGAAGTAGGGTCAAGGACAAAACCATCAGATGTTCCAGCAAACAAGCTGAGTCCACAGGACTTGTGGGTTGTAGGTGCCATGAGACTTGCCCCACAGAATGAACCTCAAGTGTATGCAGGACATTAGAAGGTTCACCTAGAGCAGAAACTGGGCAAGATGGGAGCTGAGCCCTCTGTGGACATGAGGCCATGTCATCTGAGAAGGATAGGGCAGGATCTCTGGATAAGGAAAGAGGGGAACAACAAGATGCATTGGCCAAATGAGACCAGGGCTCTGATAATGAAGGAGATAAACGAGGAAGTAACAGGGAAAAGGAGTGGCCAGAGGCCAGAGACACACAGCAGATGAACTCTCAATGGTAGTCCACACACAACCACACGCATGCTCAGTTTATGTTACATATGTCACTCAATTTCGAAGCTGGAGAAAATAAGTTCACTTACGACTCACAAGAAAAGAAAATCTGCTCCTGGCTTTGTGCTTACAGTTTTCATGAAACAAGGGAAACCCAAATAGCATCTGATCCAATTTACATAACTTTACATATTTTCATGACTACCATTTGACAAAGAAGTTCCAGACCACAGCTCTTCCATTTATTTGCCACCAAAAAGACAAGATGGGAAACACTCTGGGCAAGCAGCTTCCCACTCTGCTCTTAAAGATGACAAGAAGAGGCTGATGGCTTGCCTCAACAAGTGTTCCTAATATTTCAAGTTCGACCATTCTCATACAAAATCTAACTCACAGAATTTTACCAGTAACCATACAATGACTGACATCACTCCATCCCAACTATTTTCAAATCACTGATTTCAATACTGGGAATAGTCATCCTTGGCTTATATCTATAGTGCAAGTCACATGATTTAGGATCGACCACATTCTCTTCAAATGTGAACTAAAAACACCACCAGTCAATTTACATGGTTTTTTTTTATAAGAATAGGATTAAACACTAAGAACTATGGTAGATAGGCACACATTAAGAAATAGTCTACTTTGGAAAGCAGAGCCAATGGCTAAGTTCATCAAAGAATCTGTTGTACAAACACAAGGGCCTGAGTTCATTGCCTCCAAACAAAAAAAAGATGATGGTATGCATTTACAATCCCAGCACTAGGAGGACAGGATAGTCACATCACTGACCAGCCAGCCTAGACAAATCAACCAGCCTTAGACCAATGGCAGACCCTGCCTCAAAATTCAAGGTGGCTCTTGGCTGAAAAATGACACTTGAGGTAAACCTCTGTCCTCCACACTGTCATACACATAGATGTAGACATGCCTGCACATATGCACTCATGCACACACGCACACACACACACACACACACACACACACACACACACACACATGTTTGTATATATGTATGGATGGATGGATGGATTGATATCTTCAATTGGAGCACTATGCTAAAAACATAAAATTCCAGATTGATTTTTCACTGCACAGGACAATGATAAAAGGAGAATAGTACACAGTAACTGTCAAGGGACAATACAAACACCAAACAGGGATTCATAAGAGAAAAGATTAGGTAGGCATAGTGGCCCATGCCTGTAATCCCAGCATTCAGGCTGAGTTGAGAGAATCATGGTATTTGGACATGCTGGACTATACAGAAAAGGAGAGTTATCCCTTAGTACACAAAGGGGATTGAATCCTCGACTCTATGAATTCATGGATGCTCCGACCTTATGTAAAATCATGTGCTTTGTAGCCATCTCTCGGTTTCCTATAATACCTAGTGCAATGTAAAGACAATGCAAATATAAAGCCTACTGCTAGGGAACAATAACAAAAGCCTGTGCCTAGCCAGAACACATGCAAACTTCTGCTTTAATATTTTGATCTGTGTGGTTGGTTGAGTCTAAGGTTCAAAATCCATAGAGAAAAGAATGTATTCATTATTTATCCATCAACATTTCTGTTTTACATAAGAAACGTCAAAACTGCCTCCACTCCTCTTGCCTCCGTTGTTTTTCCTTCCAGAAGCTAATGTACGACTCTGGTTCCTGATTATATTGGAGCCCTTTCATAGATATCATTCACCACACTTCTTTAATTCTTATATCTGAGACTTATTTTAATTTTGAGACAAGGTGTCATGTAGCCCAGGCTGACCTCAGACTGCCCATGTAGCCAAGGCTAACCTTGAAATCCTGATCTTCCTGTCTCTGCCATCTTCCTAAGTGTTGGGATTACAGGTATGTGCCACCATGCCAGGTTAAGCAGGATGATTTTGAACTGAGAGAAAGCTTGAGATTGCTGATGCAATTGTTTGTAACAATACTAGACTGTGATGGTGACGTCACATGCATGAAGATTATCATACAAAGATATCTGCAGATCTGAGACTGTCCAAAGATATCTGCAGTTCTCTTGGTTTCATGCCTGATGCTCAGGCACCAAGAATAAGCATGTAAGACACATCAGACAAAACAGAAGATCCAGAGAACAAATGACCATCTTAAACAGGTGGCTGCTGAGGTAATCACTGCCCTGTAGAATGTAGACTCAACTGTCTATACACCTTTGTATTTTTTTCCTGTCTAAAGATTTAAGTTTTCAATAATGCTATTTGAAAATGATATACTGTTTAAATCAAAACACACAAACACACACACACAGACTCGCATACATATATTGTTCATGATTGTTCGTCATTCTTGTCTACACAATGGTGTCTACACAGACACTGCACCTGCTCAAAAACACTTCAAACCATGTGAGCCATTTTAAAAGGTCTCCTGAGTACCCCCATAGAAGGACTACTTTGTTTCCTGCTAACAGTTTCTTCCTCAACACACCATGCTGAAAGCTAGTTTTGGGGCCAAGCAGACAGAACACTGCATAATAAATAAATAAATCTTTAAAAAAAAAAAAAAGAAAGAAAAGTGACTTCTGACTAAAGGATGTTTTTTTAAAAAAATACAATTAGGGTTAATTTATTTACTGCTATATTTATCAAATGCTTTTCCCATACCAATATTGTTTTATAGTCTTTACATCGAATTATCTAATCCTGACACCCAGGAGGCTGTGTAAGAACGATTGCCACAAATGCAAGGACATGATCTACACATAGTGAGGTCCAGGCAAGCCTAAGCTAGAGAGGAAGTCACTACTTTGAAAACTAAGAAAAGAGACTTCTTGGCTGGAGAGATGGCTGAGTGGCCAGAACACTGCCACTCTTCCAAAGGGCCTCAGTTCAATTCCCATCAACCACATGATGGCTCACAACCATCTGTGATGAGGTCTGGTGCCCTCTTCTGGCCTGCAGGGATACATGCAGACATAACACTGCATAATAAATAAATAAATCTTTTAAAAAAAAAAAGAAAAAAGAAAAGTGACTTCTGACTAAAGGATGTTTTTTTAAAAAAAATACAATTAGGGTTAATTTATTTACTGCTATATTTATCAAATGCTTTTCCCATACCAATATTGTTTTATAGTCTTTACATCAAATTATCTAATAGTTAATGAATATTTCCCTACTTTCCTCAACTCTAAATGTTCAATTAGAGAAAACAAAACCTGACCTAGCCAGGCATGGTAGAAGTCCATAATTCTAGCACTCAAGAGGATCATGGGTTTAGGGTCACAATCATCAGTAATTTTTGTTAATAACAAGATCTTCAAAGGAAAGAAAGTGGTTAAGTTTCATTAATATTACTAAAATGTCATTTTAAATCTTGAAGTTTTTCAAATGAGTATTCTCTGGCTGGTGAGATAGCTCAGTACCAAAAGGCTCCCTAGAGTTCAGATCTCCAGAACCTATGCAATTATCAGGTAACCATGGCAGACTGTCCCGTTCACTCCATCCTCACAATACAGGGAATCCCCAGAAGGGAGCCATATTGGGAAGCTCTGGGTTTGAGTGAGAAAGCCTGTCATACAGAATAAGGTAGAGAAATGGAGGATGATTCTCGGTATCACCTTAAGACCTTCACCTGCCCAGGCACAAACATGCATGTGTGGCCACAATATATGCACACTACACATGCATTCACACACAAATAAATAGAAAAATACACTAAAAATGAATGATCTCATAAAACTGACCAAATCATCTTTCTCACAGCCATGATTAATCAATGGCTGTGGACAGGTGAGTCCTTGTGTCAGGACATTATAGCCCTGTGTTCCACCTGGCAGCAACTCTTCATTTACAATCAACTAGAGTCCTCCCCACACCAGAGAACTTGGCAGATCCACCCACATAACATAAGGCCATCTTCACACTTTCTCCTCACACTTCATGAATAAACATTCCTTTATTCAAATAAGTTATATATATTAACTAACTGCGGTAATGGTGATTCCACTTTGAAATGGTAACTACAGTCATTCTGGTGTGCCTACAGGTATTTGCAATTCAAATTACAGAAATTTTAATAATGGCAAAAATAAAAATTAGTGGCAAGACTCCTAAGGCCCTGTAATTCCAACACTCTTATTGCAGCAGCAGAAAGCATGAATAAATACTTGCCTGTGTAGAAGCCTAGGGCTTTTATTGTCCTACATCTCCACAAATATTCACCTGCAATCTCATATAGGAGCATCCTTCAGAGAATTCAATAGGCACCAACCATTCAGAGCATCAGAGCACCAAAGCTCCCAGGCCCCTGACATTAGGAGGTAATGTTTCTACTTCTGAATACATAACAATGAAAACAGTCATTGGATTAAATGATTTCCCTACATTATCACCATAAACAATAATTATTTGGCAGCTGCCCTTTGCGAGCGTGGTGCACACTTATGAATAAATCAAGCCTTATTGATTTACTAAGCCAAAACGCTTTCCATTTTACTCTGCTAATAGGAGCTCTAATCCCTCGCTGCACTTAGTGAGGCTTTAATGTAGTATGTCTCTTAATACTTTTAATATGAAAGATTAGTACTGGTTAGCCCCACAGCAGGAACTCTGTACCCTCAACGGCCAGCTGGCCACTGAACCCAGTTGTCTTTGAGTGTGTCCTTGCTAATGAAGTTCTCTGACCGCTGATGAGAATCACATGACAATGACACAAACTGGGAATGCTGCCCTGCTCACTTTCCTTCGTAACATGTAACATACTTATGAAGGCCCACATTCATTCAAAGCTGGAGTCAAAATCATGCAGCAGGAAAGCATAGTACTGGAACTAGGTCTTTGTGCTCCATCAAACTGGCATCTAAAATCACAACATCTGGATTTGGGGATGTAGCTCAGTTGGTACAGGTTTGCTCAGTGTACACAAAACCCTGGGTTCACTCACTCGTGCCCCATAAAAACCCTCTGTCAAACAATGGATCAATCAAATTGCTCTTCTTTTTAATGCAGACACAACTTTAGATAATCCAAATATCCTGAACTCAGCAACTTCAGACTTAGAAGGAACCTCCTTTTTCTCCTCCCACAAAACAGTAGGCAAAAGCTCACACACTCCCAGTTGACAACTACCATTTGTTCCCTGACCACTCATTAGGAGGCTCTTAGTTATCTTGATTGAAAAGGAAAGCAAACGTCTCTAATTATTGATTCACGGGCATATTCTACCTAGATATGTCATGGTTGTTAGTTTTTAACTGTTAACTTGGCAGATCTAGAATAACCTAAGGTGAGAGTGAATTGAGTAATTGTGTAGATCAGGTTGGTCTGTAAACAAGTCTATGGGGGACTGTCCTAGTGTTAACTGAGATAGTAAGACCCATTCTGAATGTAGGTGGCACCTTTCACTTGATGGCCCCTGGACTGTGGAACAGTATTGAACCAGGCAAGGATGTGCTAATTCTCTCGTGGCTTTCAGTAATGCTTTCAGTTCCTGCCTTGACTTCCCCATCCTAATGGACTGTAGCCTGGAATTGTGAGCCAAGCAAACCGCTCTTTTCTCCAAGTTGCTTTTGTTAGGATATTTCATCACAGCAACAGAAATAAAACTAAAATATATGCGTTTTTCCAAGAAGCATGCTCATTTGTTCCTGTGCTTTTTGAGGATTTTTAAACTGACGTGCATAATCTCAACCCTAAAACAACTCTATATACCTCATTCATAAAATAGGAAAATAAGCAGTCACACTGCTCTATTTTTCTCCTTTCACCAGAATCCCAAATGCAGGGAGGTTGGACCAGCTAGCTCCCTGAGATTGCAATACAGAAGCCCTTACATCAAAGATGGAGAAGGCTGGGGTACTCAACCATGGAACTAAGTTAATGGTGGGTTCTCCTGAACACTCTGATCCTTAGTCTACTGTAGCATCTCTTTTTTTTTTTTTACTTTGATTCCCAGTGTCTGTAAGAAGCTTCAGTTGGACTGCAGTGAAGTTCTTGCTTTGTAAGCTCAGCAACATAAGCCAGATCTCCAGAACTCAGGCCTGGGAGCATGTGCTTACAATCCCAGTGCTAGTGAGGCAGTACCCCAGGGCTCCCTAGGCAGCCAGCGTTACCTAACCAGAGAGCTCATGGCCAATTAGACACTCTGCCTAATAAAAAACAACAAAGTGGATAGCCAAGCTTGTCCTCTGGTTTACACACGCACACACACAGTGTTCACATACAAGCCTCCTATCAACATGGAGCCTATAAGATAAAAACATAAGGTCCTAGATTGCGATTTCATATTTTGCAATGCCTTTTAAATTCAACCACAACAAAGATAAAGATCATTCAGGCACAGGTGCAGTATTTACAGTATTAACTCACTAAGAAAACCATACAATAAAATCCCCATTCAAAACACAGATCCCCCTGGTCCCTTTGGAACAACCACTGCCTCTGGTTATGAAGCAATAATTATCCCTCTCCACAGAAATCAATAAAACCTCTTGCCCCATGAACCTGCTATTTCCTGACTTTGTCCTCTGAACTAAAGATTCCCAAGTCATATTGATTACATAGTAAATTCTTTTAAGTTCCTTACAAGACAGCACTGAAGAAATCAAGCTAACAGCACTTACCATTGTTTGAAAAGATTTCTATCTTTCCATCACATTAATGGTCACCCTTTTTCTAGGGTTTTTTCATTTTTCATTTTCATCTTGTCATTTTAAGGGCGTCTTTGTCTTGGCTAATAGCACAGAGTCTACAGGATGCAAATTTGATGGTGTTCCTGAGACTTTGACAACTGCCTTATTTTTCTTCCAAGTGATAGACGGGAGATGATGAATCGACTGTGCCTAGTCTCCCCAGGGACAGCAAGGACCATCCCAGATGAACCCAGAAGCTCTTAGAGCACAAACATTAGAACTCCAGAACTCTACAGGGGGTCATGGGAGCAGCTATTGTAAAGTACAACCACCGGGCTGGGGAGAGGAGGGCAAAACGCCCGAGCGGATAAAGGTGCCTGCTGCCAAACATAGGACCCACATAGGAGGGAAATGACTCCTGTATGTTGTCCTCCTGTACACACAACACATACACACAAATAAAATTTTAAAATATGATTTTTTAAAAAAGTTCATTGAGGGTTAAGTAGGTGAGCATGGAGAATAACTTTGAAGTGGTAAAAAAAAAAAAAAAAAAAAAAAAAAAAAACCACCTCAGACCTTGATAGTAACACTGTTTGCACAACCTTGTAAATATGGTTAAAAAAATAATAATCACTGAACCTAAGTGACAGCCTTTATGATACATGAGTTAGGTTTTAAAATTATGTAGGGCTCAGGGCACAGCTCGATGGTAGCGTGTTTGCTTAGCATTCTCAAAGTCTTTGCAACATTAATTAATCAATTAAGTTACATTAAACACACACATAATTGAGATGTGAGCAACACTAAGGTCCCAATAGCCTTGTTTATGAGCACAGATCAATTCTGACCTCAGGGAACAGTGGGAGAAGAGGAGATGGAAGGAGGCAAGTAGTTCCAGGCATGGGACTGAACAAAAAGGATGCCCTCTCTCTCTTTCTTCTGAGACAATAAGGGGTCATGGTGTCAGCTGAGGTCAAGGCAATGGATACGACCCTGACAAATGTCACAGAAAGGCAACTCTTGAGTTTCAGGATTTTATGACCCCTCTTTAGCAAGCCATCAATTATGCATAAGAAAGGGACAAAATAAAAGCCAGAGACCATTCTCCCCAATCAGAAAAATCATACTGCTAGTGTGGGGGGAGCAAAGGAGAGGGGAGAGGGGAGAGAAAAGAAAGAGAAGAGAGAGGGAAAGGGGAAATGACAGGGAGAAGGGAAAGAAGAGGGGAGAGGGAGAGGGGAAAGAAAATGGAAAAGGAGAGGAAAGAGAGATTACTCCAAAAGAAGAACAGCCATCTGAGTACAGTGAATATGCAATACCCTTGGGAGACAATAGCAGACTGTCCGGTACCACCAATGCTATGATCATACAATATACCAGAGATCAGAGTCAAATTTCTTGGTGGGACTCAGTTCTCACAGACCCATAGGAACTTCTTCAATGCCTTCTTCCCAAGCAGGAGCCCTCAGCTTCAGCACTTCAGGAAGGTTGAACCTGAGAATACTTAATTGTGGAGATGTCCCATGCATTGGAGGAGGCTCAGGGGTGTCTCTGGCTTAGTCTCAGGTAGCATCTTCCTCCCGTCAGAGCCAAAAGACTTCCAGACATTGCCAGATGTCTCCTGGGGGAAAACCTGTCCCAGTAAGGAACCACTGCTTTGTGGAGACTGAACTGACCTCATAGCTATATGAGCATGGACCACTGCTTTGAGTGATGCCAGTTCTCATCAGCTTATCTATCTTCCTGTTTCATAACCTCAGTCTCCCCACAGTAAGAAAGGTCAAAAGCTAAATGTAGGGCTTGTGATGTGGCTCAGTTGGCGGAGTGTGTGCAATGCATGCAGGAAGTCTGTGGTTCAATCCCTAGCATTGCATAATTAGGCAGTAATGACAAATGTCTCTAATCCTAGCACTAAGAAAGTAGAGGCAGGAGGATCAGAGTCAAAGTCTGGGCCACAGAAGACCTTGTCAAAAGCAAGGGAAGGGAAGAGAAAAGAAAGCAAACAAGCAAACTTAGGGAAGAAGCCAATATAAGGGGGCTGGAGAAGTTGCTCAATGGTTAGGACCATGTACTACTATAGTGAAGGACGCAAGTTCAGTTCTTAGCATCCAAATCAGGCAGCTCACAACTCAATCACCTGTAACTCCAGCTCCAAGGGACCCAATGCCCTTTTCTGGGCTCCTGAACTTATGTGCACATGGCTACACACACATACACATACATATGCATACATACGCACGCGTGTGCACGCGCGCAGCACACACGTTCGTTCTCTCTCTCTCTCTCTCTCTCTCTCTCTCTCTCTCTCTCTCTCTCTCTCTCTCTCTCTCTCGGAATTAGTATTGAACCTTTCTTCCTTCTGTGTGACCCAAATGACTGAAGATCAATAGCATTTCTAGTAAACAAAACCCACTACCACCTACCCCCACAGCATCTGCTAGATGAGAAAGCCCCAGATGTTTTAAAGAACTGAGAAACCTTTGCACTAAACCCATTTGGAGTTTTCTACAAGGTTCTCTCTGTCCCTTCAGCAAGGACAGGCATCATGAAGAGTGACCTCCTTGGTAACAAAGCCTTCAGTATGTGAGCTCACCGTCCGGGGGCATCAACACCTTGTTGTTCTGTGTGCACCACCCCACAGGGTGCAGATCTGCTATGATCACGTCACACCAGAAGTCTGCCCTTCGGTCCTCCCCATAACCACAGTAACGCAGAAGCAGCAGCTGTCCACAGGTGGTGATGATCGTGGCCACCCAGTAAGTGTCTGGATTGTTCTTATTGGCCACCTCCAACTTCATTCCTGGCTGGAAGTTACTCTGAATGCTGATTTCCACCTTGAGACATCAGAAACACAAGAAAACACAAGTGATCACACTAGTCACATGCCTCGAATGGGTTTGAGAACTACTTAAGCAGAGAGGATTTTAAAACAGTACTTCTGCTGCCCTAACATAGGCATGTTTTAAGACAAATGGAACACAAGTCTCCAATGCAAGGCTAAGTCTTCTGGAAGCCACATTCAAAGGAAAGATAAGACAAGTTTTATTTCACCCATTAAATTCAATGGTTTGTCATTTCACTATGAAACTAGGACTATAAAAACTGAATGAGCCAGGCATAGTGGCGCATACCTGTCATCTCAGCAGCCTAGAGATCAAGGCACAAATATCATACATTTAGGTCAACCTGGGTACACAAGCAGACCCTGTCTCAAAAACGCCAAAGGGAAGAAAAAGTAAAAAGGGATGAAAACGTGGCTGTTGGTAGGATGCTCCCTGATTTTGATCCCCAGCACAGCATCATTTTAAAAAGGGGAGGTGGGCAGGTAGGAGGAGGCAGAAGGAACAGAAGTTCAAGGTCATTCCTGGCTACATGGTAAGTTTGAGACCAGACTAGGCTACATGGGACCCTGTATTTTTTTTAAATAAGGGCTAATGGTTTTGAATAAAGGCTCCCAAGATCTTGAGTTCAATGAATAGCAAGTGTCAATTATAGCTACATACTCTTCCATGTTCTCTGTGCCAGGAGCTGCCACCAGGATGAAAAAAATAAAAATGTTTTCCAACCTGGAGTTCTTAACATTCTAAAGCCATGGATGTGAGGCTCACCATAAGGGGGACCTTGAAGAGAGCAATGGGGCTGTGAATTAGTTATCTGTGAAGCTGAGACTACTTTTCCTGTCAATCTTTCACTCAGGCCTGGGACAGTCAACATCTGCAAGGATAGATGTGTGCATCATCCCTCAGGAATACAGACATCCTGAAAGATGACCACATGTTCATCCAAGCCTTCACCATTTGTTGGCATCTAATTCAAGTGCAAAGGGTGAATCAGAGAATGGAGGTGACTCGTTCCTGATGACATGACTTCACAGTACAGAAAAGGGTTACGTTGTTAATCATCATTCTTTCCCAAACTGCCAGAAGAAAATTACCAGATCATCCCGGGATCTCGTCAACCTGGCTTATGCAGGGTCATTATCCTAGCTGTGTAAGCCCAGGAGAGGTATTGTTTTTTCTGTGCCTGGAAATGGAGCACCTGCTTTCACTACATGACTATAACCATGATCAGAATAAACCATAGCTTGATGAGGACAGAGAAGAAAAGAGGAGTGGAATCTTACAAATTTAATAAGGTCTTAAATTATCTTTCAAAAGAACACTTCACTTCTGAGTAGAACTTAATGTGGCATCCTTATTTCAGCTGAGGAGCCAAAGAGAAAGTTAAGAAGGCTGAGTTGCTGCTGGGGTAGCTTGATGAGAAAACAAATGTCCCAGAAGTAAATCTTTATTTACTAAAGCAATAGTCATGTGTAACAGCTTGGGTTTGGGGAATACCATCTTTTCCATGCTACAGCTATAGAAGCAAGAGCTCACAGAAAAATCTGGCAAGAAATCGTGTTCCTTTTTCCTAGGCTTTTTGTTCTGTGGTGGACATGCTAGCCAAATTATACAAACAGATATTATTATTTTAGAGAACAAACTTCATGAGACACACATTTTCAGAATATCTATTGTGATTCCTTTCACCCAATTTATCTTCCCTATGAAGCCTAGAAAACTCTAATGTGACTTTTAAAAATTATAATAGCAACCTTTTTGTTAAAAAAAAAATCATGTGGCTCAGGCTAGCCTCAAGATCCCTACATAGCCTGAGACTGACCTGCTAATCCTCCTGCCTCCACATTCCCAGTGCTGGAATTACACAGATACACCACAACACCTGATTTTAGGCCATGCCAGGGATCAAACCCAGAGTTTCATGCGATTAGGAAAAATACTCTATCAACTGAGTCAAGTCCCCAGCCCCAAATATCACCTCCTTATAAAAAATATATAGTCATTACATCAGCCAATGTAACATCTTGCCTAAGTCGGTGACTTTTTCTGAGAATCAAGCTGTGACATATTACATGCTTTGCTATCTGTGAAAACCGAACTTCCCCACGTCGCCTTCTTCCTATGCAATCTTAGCTGCATTTCTACTTCTTTCATTCTTCTCTTCTGACTGATTCCTGAATCGCCCCACAGATCCCTTCCCTCCCACACACCAGAAGAGCTGTTCAGTGCATAACGTACATGTCTGAAGGATGAGTGTGGCGCCGCCCTGGTGCCTGTTTCTTCCAAATAGTCTCCCCAGCTAAAGCCGTTTTCCTCCAGCCCGGAACCTTCCTCTGCAGAAACAAAACAAAGCAAGAACATCAAAACTAGGGCAAAGCATGCCTGGGAGACACAAACGGATTCAGTGCCTTTAGAGGATATGGCTGAACTCTCCAAAGAGCTTTGGTTTGCTTTGTAGAAATACTGAGTTTAAAAGGGGAAAGAAGGGATGCCTTCTTTGGCAAATTGCTTGCTGTTCAAGGATGAGGACCTGAGTTCAGACATCCAGAACCCACATAAAAAGCCATGCTGGGTAGCACACAAATATATGCAATCAGATGGAAATCCCTGGGGCTCACTACCCATCCAGTCTACCTAAGTCAGTGAGCTTCAGATAGATAGATGATACAGAGAATAATTAAGAAAGATAGCCAACATTGATGTCAGGCTTACATAAAGATAGTGACAGAGACAGAAATACAGAGAGATAGAAACAGGGACAGAGAGACAAAAAGAGACATTTTGATATCCTGTCAAAATTAAAAGCAACATTTGTTCTTTCAAGTCAAATGAATAAGAGTTGTCTTAAAGTTAACATGGATTAGCCTAACAGCCATGGTAGACAGCCTAGTCTGTGAAGGCTGAAAAGAAATGGAAAGGAACACTTCAAGCCCAACGTGTGTGCCAAAATAGACACAGGCACCAAACTGCATACCCACTAAGGCTGGAGACTGGAAAATAACATATTTTTATAGAACTGTGACCTCAATAACATCTTAACAGGGCTAGAAAGAGGGCTCACTGGTTAAAAGTTCTTGCTGCTCTTGCAGAAGACCTAGTCTGGTTCCTGGCATCCACATCAGGCAGCTCCTGTAATCCCAGCTCCAGGAGATCCACCACTCTCTCTGGTCTCCACAAACACTTCTGTGTATGCACACACACACACACACACACACACACACACACACACACACACACACGCAGAAGGACCACTTGAGTAACCTGAAGCTACCGAGTTATCTATAGAACAGACCAGCTACCTGACATCCCCATGTCATCTGTGGTGACATGCCTATCCCAGGCAGGACCCTGTCTCCTGAAGTACAAGAGTACTCAGGGACTCCCACACTAACAGAAATCAACAGAATATGGTTTCTCAAATCACATCGAAGAGGACAGCAACAACCAAAAGCATACAATGGTCATCAAGATGGTAACTCTTCTTTGACACGGACAAGACAGCTTAGCATGCAAAGATGGTTCTTGCCAAAGATGGAGGCCAGAGTTCAACCCCTGAAAATCACTCTAGGAAAGGAAAGAACAGACCCTGCAAGCTGTTTTCTGGCTTCCTAAAGTGCATTCATATGCAAGAGAGAGTCATAAGTATTCTAAATTGACATAGTTCTGCACACTTGGGATTTAAAAAGCAATTGCCAAGCATTATGTAATGGAGAAGCACCAAATAATACACTTGAAGACAACGACAGCATAAATGTCATGTTAGAATGGTTACAGCTAAGCAGCCTGTGATGTGAATGTCATTGTTGGCTTGAACTGTATCTGGAGTCACTCAGGAGGCAAAGCTCTGGGTGTCTGTGAAGGAGTTTCTAGGTTGGGTTCCCTGAAGAGGGATGCTTCACTCTAAGTGTGTTTGGCACCAGTTATGAACTGGGGGCTCGGCATGGTTAAAAAGGAGAAAGTGAGCCGAGGACCAGCATCCACCTGGCTCTGCTTCCTGATTGAGGGTGCAGTGTGACCAGTCACCTCGAGTGCTCGTCACCATGACCGATCATACAGTCAGACTGAGCCAAAGACAAATCTGTCCATTCACAGCAACAAGAACAACTAGCTAATACATGGCTGTGAATGATTTTCACCCATCTTTGAGGCTTTTATACAGAATATATGGTACACGGAATATACGGTAGTGAGCACTGCACAGGCACATGGAAGGAACACTTCAAATATTCCACTTTTCTTGTCTTATAAAAATGCTCACAGGGTGCTGACCTTCAAGCCACACATCTTTCACAACCAAGAGCTGATTCCCCTGGCAAAGAGGAAGTGCCATCTCTCGCATGTGATCCTCACTGAACTGGTAATATGCACTCAGGAGGGCTAAAGGGATTAGGCTTGCAGAAACAAAGGCTTCCTGTAGTAGCTATGCTGCTTTTTTTCTAACACTCTTTTCAATTATCAGGAAAAAAGGGGTATTGTCTTGTTAAACTCTACATAGTACAAGAAATGAATAGAAAATGATATTTTATTTTATAATCAGAAAAAATGCTAATACTACTTTTTAAGACGAGTTTTAAGACTTACCCTATAACCCAAACAAGCCTTAAATCTGTGATCCTCCTGCCTCAGCATCCCAAGAAGCTGAAATGGAATATTCCTACACTAGCAGACCCAGCTAAAAGCAGCTCCTGGAAGGTAATGACCTTAAATGTTGCCTTCTAACTCTTAAGTTCCTTACAGCTGCCTCTCAGTATATGTCAATAAATACACTTAAAAATTAAACACCCAAGAGAACACAGCCATGCCTCTTTAAAAAGTTTCTAGGTCCAAAGCCCCAACCTAAGCAAGAAAGACACAGGACTCGGAGCATCTAGACACATAGAAGCAAACAAAGAGAATGTGGTCATTCATTGTGGCAAACAGAAACACTTCAGAAAAGTAAACCACAAATCAGACCCATAATGAGATTAAATAACACAAAAACTGTATGTCCAGCACTGGTAACGCTAGCCATGCTGTTGGAAAAATAAAGCTGTATACAAAACTTAGGTTTACTCATAACACAGCCTGTTAAAATGTGCCATACACAACCCCTCCTCAGGCCTGTGTTCCCAAACAGTCGATTTTCTAAAGGCACGTCCAATGAGCAATAGGCAAACACACCCAATGTTTATGAGAGATCTCATAAAGCCAGAGAAAATATTTACAGCTGATCCATAAACCTCTTAAAACCACAAACATTTTACCAAAGAGACTCTGACAGTCCCCATCACCACAAATGAAGTAGTGGGCGGCATTTCCCCATGAAGTCATGAAAACCCACTATGAAAAAAGCTACTATGAACATTTCACACCTTACAAAGAAAACAGGCATATTCATTAAACAGCAGTCCAATTTCATTTTATTTTTTGTTTTGTTTTGTTTTTTTAAAGGAAGGCTATCTGTGGGACCAGAATATCCCAGCATAAATATAAAACAAATGTCTTATGAAAAGCCGGAACACAAGTGACTTTAGAATAAAAATATAATAAACAAGTGCTCCATACATCTTTTTCTTAATAAAATCTGGATCAGCTCACTTTACAATCTGAAGAGAGCCTGGCTTCGCAAGGCTAGATATTAAAGCCTGTAACTGCCACAATCCAGGGCTCTGCAAACTGGCAGATTCTGCATAAACAAAATCTCCCAGAAGGCAATCTCTCACATGGTAGGTAACTTTTGAAATGCGGAAAGAGATAGGAAGAAGACTCTAGAGCATCTCTAGATACCGGTAGCTCCTCCTATGACTAGGAGAGGAAACAGCACAACTGTGTCCAGCAGTCTAAATAATCAGGAAGGAGCTGCAGCTGCCAGTCCACCGTGGATCTGACGGAACACACAACTGAAGCCTGAAGTTCAAAGGGGGAATGTGGGCTGCGGGAGTTAATACTGACCCACAAGAACAGTTCTCGGGAATAAGAGTAAGCCCTGCATCTTTCTAAGTGTTGACTCATGCTCTCCCAAATAAAAGAGGCCTGCTTCTTTGATATATTCCCAATGAGACCCGGGCAAGGCACTAGGGGGGCTGAGGCAGGAGAAGTGTTAAGTTCAATCACAGAAGTAGCCCTGTCTCTTAACACACGAACAATGCATATGGAGAGAAATACATTTAGTATACATACACAATCTTTGTTTGCGCACATGTATAAGCATGTTCATCTATGTGAGTATGCCTATGACTGTGCATGTGTGGAGACCAGAGGTCAATGTCAACTGTCATTCAGCAGGAGCCATCCACCTTGTTCCTAAGACAGGGTCTCTTACTAGCTCACCAAAGAGGATAGTGTGGCAATCAGCAAGCCTACAGGATCGCCACCTGCCTCCCCAGCACCAGCACCGGCTGATAATCACACTGACTTTTTTTCACATGGGTTCTGGGGCTTGAACTGGGGTCCTCCTGCTCTAAATTCAAGGACTCTACTGCCTGACCTACCACCCCAGCCCTGTTATTTTTCATAATTTGGAAGACTCAGTCCGTGTGCTCTGCTCTCTTCTTTTTACTCAAAGGCTGGCCTTGGCTACATGTACAGTACCCCAGGCTCCACTGGGGAAGTACACTGAGCAGGCCTGCGCAAACTACTGTCATGGAACCTGCTTATTATGGCATCCCCACATTTGTTCTGCTTGATGTTATTCTGACTGAAGACACCCAGAAGTCCAGCCATCAAATTTCAGTGGGCTTCATTCCTGTGTCCCTCGGGGTGTTGCCAGGGTGCTCTGCTAGCTGGGGAGACCTAGGGTTCCTTGGCTATTTGTTTATCTGTCATTACTTCAGGCACACACTCTCTTTGCTTCTGGGAAGGGGTGTCCTTTCATCTTATTTCAAGAACAGGCTTCACATTTGAGTTATTGATCCCAGCTAAGATCTGAGCTTTCTCCGGGAAAAGCCAAAAGTGAAAGAAAGTGGAAAAAAACTACTCAGTTCAATCTCAGTTGGGACAGATCTCATGGAAGACTCATTACTGCAAGGAGTTAAATCAACCAAAGGCACAGGGTGGACAGAGAGGACAGAGCACAGAGCGGACAGAGTGGACAGAACACAGAATGGACAGAATACAGAGTGGACAGAATACAGAGTGGACAGAATACAGAGTGGACAGAGCGGACAGAGCACAGGGTGGACAGAGTGGACAGAGCACAGAGTGGACAGAACAAGAGTGTACAGAGCACAGAGTGGACAGAGTGGACAGAACACAGAGTGGACAGAACAAGAGTGAACAGAGTGGACAGAACGCAGAGTGGACAGAACACAGAGTGGACAGAGCGGACAGAACGCAGAGTGGACAGAGCGGACAGAACGCAGAGTGGACAGAGCAGACAGAACACAGAGTGGACAGAGTGGACAGAACGCAGAGTGGACAGAGTGGACAGAACGCAGAGTGGACAGAGTGGACAGAGCGGAGAGTACGCAGAGTGGACAGAGCACAGAGTGGACAGAGTGGAGAGAACGCAGAGTGGACAGAGTGGACAGAACGCAGAGTGGACAGAACACAGAGAAGTGGACAGAGCAAACAGAACTAAGTAGTAAGGGGAAGGCCCTGAAGCTACCAGACAAGTTTTCTTGATCACCAGACAGGACAGTTTTCTCAGCAGAGCTATAGACACTCTCTTGTGCCTCTCTCTCTCTCTTTCTCTCTGTCCCTCCCTCCCTCCGTCCCTCCCTCCCTCCGTACTGAGAGTTGAACCTGAGGCCTTACACATCTCATATCATGCACTATAATCCCCAGCCCTGTATGTGTGTGTGTGTGTGTGTGTGTGTGTGTGTGTGTGTGTGTGTATGTATGTATGTATGTATGTGTGTATGTATATATATATTTGGAGACAAGGTCTCAACCAAGCTCCCACAGTATTCTTGTACTCTGTAACCCAGGCTGGCTTCAAGCTCACAATCTCCTGTCTCAAACCCCCAAGTCTTTAGGATTATGAACCTGCAAGCTACAGTCTCATAGTGTTTTCACTTGCTAAGGAGATGCCATCATGTGTCATGTAACAGAGGGGGAAAGGATGGGAGAAAAGAAGAAAAAGGAATCTGAGTGGTATAGGGAGGAGGAGGTCACGATTCTTGATGAATTCAATGCACAATCTCCAGGACCTGAGACTAAATCCTGATTCCATCCGCACAACTTGACCTTGCTGTCCAGTTTCCTCACCTGCAAATGAGATCTGAAAAAAGCAGTCACCTTACTAGGCACTGAAGATTAAGTCAACTAACTTGTGAAGACCTCTAAAGTATGAGCACTTAACAGAAACCGTGCTTACATGCCCACTGGCCTAATTGACAAGTCCATTTAGATCCCACTGAAGTACATCAAGTATGCCTTATTTTGCACATCCAGAAAGCTCATCTGGTTCCAAGCATCCGTAAGCATGCCCCAGTGAGTTGCACAACTAAATGACTTCTTAAATGACTCTAGAAAGGAAGGTATTTCATGTTTCAACAGGTTGAAAAAATAATGACTTGAAGAATCATACTTGACCATGTTATTATAGCTTTAATGCTCAAAACTACATGTGACTTTGAGGCTAAAGCCTGTCTGTGTAGTCTATAAAGGTTTACACTCTCTTTTAAAATTTGTGGCACTATGTTGCACCCCTGAACTCCTGACAATATGCTTACCCACACAAAACCACACCAGCCAATATTCCAGTATGGGTGGGGGAAGGGCACCTAGGCCCCACCCATAGTTGAAGAGCTACAGGATGTGATGGCTACCAAGACAGAGTCTGTTTTTTTTTCTGTGAAAAGTCCCCTGATAGTTTGCCCATGCTCAAATGGTCAGCTACACTCAAGGATATATGGGTAACACTAATGGGACTCAATAGGGTATACAGGCATATCAACAATAATTATCGATAAAGAAGACAGAAAAAGATAATGGGGAACCACAGAAGGAGCTGGAGGTAGAAGATGGGGTGAGTATGATGCGAAAGTACATTGTACTCCTGTACAAAATTTACAAGCAAGAATTTTAATTTAATCTGAACAAACTGCAGCACTATCAAAGCCTACTTATCACAATACATAGAAATGCTGAGAAACAGGGACACATAAGCCCTTAGCAGTGGGGAAAGACCTGAATCAGGAGCTGCAAAATATGAACATAACTTAGAATTATTTAGCAATCTTAGTATAAAGGATCGGAACATCTTGTATGATTTAAACCATCCACTACACAAGAGTAAAGAACAAATCATGAATGAGTATCTACCATGGGTTTTCAGCCTGGAATCCCCCAGACTGTGATATCATTCTGTCAGTAAGAATAATTTCCTGACAATAGATTATCAGTAATGAGCTTCAGAATCTACTTACTCTGGAGAGAAATATGGCAGCTGTGTGAAAATGAAAACTTATCACTGAAAACGACACAGCCACAGACAGTGATGCGTGCAGAGGATGCACTATAAAAATACAGGAAATGCCCAGGAACTTCCATAGTGCAAGATGACTTTACTGAGCAGACATAAAAAGACTGAGGGCAGCAAGGGAGGCACGGAGGTGGTACTGTGAGACAGGAAGACGTCTTACAGAGCCAGGCACACATGTGGGACACAGGCTGAATTGTGTTTGCAAAGTCAGAGCATGGAGAAAAATGGCATTGTGGCAGACGCCTGATGACTGACCCCAACACATGACCCACAAACTTCTGCCTGGACTATTATTAATAATCAATTCAGATAAATACAGTGGAAAGCACTTGGAATAGACACCCAAGGCCAACCTCATGCATATGCTTGCACACGGGGTCAGGGGTGGAGGCAAATCTACAGTTCAACGAAAGAGCCATCAGTATGAACCTTGAGCCTTGCAGGGTGAGGACCGCTCAGAAAGGCATTTCCATTTTTCTACAGGGAGGCAAGGTGCCAGCTGTGCTTATAGAAGTTTCTTACACATTCTTTATGTGTAGAAACACTAGAGGGAGTACCCTGATGCTGAAGCAGATGCTACATGCCTTTATCCTGTCAGATACTCCCTTTCTACAGCTTTGCAGAGAAAGACTGAATGGAGAAACCGGATCTGATAAACTCAATGGTATCAAGGAATTTTTGATTCTTTCATTGACTCGTTTGTTCAAAACACAAAAATGGACCCAGCAAGATGGCTCAGCAGGGAAAGATGCTCGTTCCCAAGCCTGAAGACTGAGTTTAATCCCTACTATGCACATGCTAGGAGTGACTTCACTTGTTGCATTCTGACTCTTACCTTCACGTATGCACCATGGCATATGAGTGAACACACACACAAACACACATGTACACTCTGTCTTTTTAAAGTGAAGACAAACTTGGTAATTTCATTAGACAACCGTCAACTCTCCTAAGTTAATGGGCAATGTTTTGTATTAATTCACTGTAACAAATATTAATGATTCATAGGACTCTCTTGTGCTTATTTAATTTGCTAATATATGCAATTCTATTTTCAGAAAAAAAAGTATCCTTTTAAAATAAACCATTGCATAAATATTTTTAGAGATGCACTTATAAATTCATTAAATAATAAAATCCAATCAAACACAATATGGTTTTTTGTTTATTTTTTATGTTTTTTTAGTTTGTTTTATCTAATTACATCACACAAATGCACATGACCTAAATTTCTTTCACACTACACACTTTCCCAAGCCATATTCCATACTTTGGAGAGTATGTCAATGAAGCCTCATCCCACAGCTCTTCTTTTCCCATTGAAACTAACTCGGACACTGCTAAGGTACAACACTAAGGCATAGTGCAGTCACTAAGTATGAGAGCATCATGACAACTATCAGGAGAGCACAGATATTTATAGACATTTACTAGCAGAAGGCACCAGCACTTAGAAGTGCTGTGTCACCACAGTGTAACCTAGCCCACTCTGTACGGTCAATATTAATACTGACCCAAAATCTTCATAACTTGAAAGCTGCTGTATCTGTAGACATATGGCTTGGTTAGGACAGCAAATGCCAAGAACTGGTAGTAGATGAACTCTAGAAACGCATCTCCATTGTTCCGGAACAACTCAAGCAAATAATGGTCAATGAGCCAAATTTTTAGAAAAATCGATAGGCAAAATCTTACCTGAATCAAGATCCCCATTCCCATTTGCTGGGCCGGTTTGCTTTTCCAATGTCGAGGATGAGTTTTGCATCTTGGAAACTGGCAAATGTCTGTCCATGCTGACGAGTGTGTGCCCTCTTCCCTTAGTTCATCCTTCAGCAAATTATCTAAGGGCAACCAAAAACAAACGATCACAGCACTTTAATCAGATGCATCAAATTAACTCACTCAGCATTCCTAAGGTAACAGAACCCTAGCAGAGTGGCCACCAACTCATTGTAACATCTCAGAAGCAGGGTGGTGCAGTTGCCAACTGGAAATAGCAGGAATCGAGCCAAATGGCAACACATCTCATTTCTACACAGTGTCAACAGCAAAGGTCACAGCACAGCAAACCTAGTATTTTCTAGTGGTCATTAGCACCACTAACATGGACACATTTTTCACCAACAAGTACAGTCTAAGTACCAATCCACCATGCTGACATTAGATGGCTCTGGAGCCATCTCTCCCTTGATGCTGTGACCTTGCAAACCCACCTCTGCCTCAGTGTCCCACATGCATGCCCAGCTCTGTAAGAAGTCACCCTGTCTCACAGTGAGTTGGTACTGAGAACCGTTATATAAGCCTGGTTTGCTTATTTTGACAAATTAGAAATGGGTAAGAATTTCCCCATCATACAATAGCTCTGCCATTTCTCACTTAACATTCTGTTACACCTGGAAGCGAAAGAAATAAAATTACAGGCAGGTCCCATAGAATCCTACAATATAGTTCGTTTATGTCAGAGCCCATGAGATACCAGGAGCAATGTTTAATAACACCAGCACACTCAGTTCTGGTAGTTAATACAGCCAGGGAGCATTTTTAAAAGTTTGGTAGTTTGGTTGTTTGGTTGGTTGGTTGGTTAGCTGGTTTTGTTTTTTCAAGACAGTGTTTCTCCATGCAGTGGTGGCTGTCTGGGAGCTCCCTCTGTAGGCCAGGCTGGCCTGGAACTTAGAGATCACCTGTCTCTGCCTCTAGGATACTGGGATCAAAGGTGTGCACTACCACCCCCTGATGCATTTTTAAATCTTTATTCATTTGGGGTTAAGGATGTTGGGAGAGTGCTGGCATAGAGCATATGAAGCTCTAGGGTTGATCTCCAATACCACATAAGCCAGAAGTGATGGTACACACCTGGAATCCCAGCACTCAGTACGGGTGAGGGCAAGTAGGAGGATCAGAAACTCAAGGTCATCCTTGGCTTCATAGCAAGTTCAAGACAAGAATGGGACACATGTGTCCTCTCTAATTATTTTCAATTTATATGTATTTACATATTTTATTATATTTAATTTTTTAATTACATGCGTAATTTGTACATATATAGATAAAAACTGAAGTCGTCAAGTCAAAACTAGACAAAGAATATGGTACATGTATGCTTAGCAGTGAAATAATGTATAGCTCACATATTGGTAAATGATCCAAGATTAATCACCTCTTTAACACACACACACACACACACACACACACACACACACACACACACACACACGCACACACCACATCCACATATGCCTACCTCTAGTATTACTAAGTTTTCTTTCCTAGAAAACAGATCTCTGATGAGCCCTAGGTTCATAAAAGAGTGAGTATGAGAAATGAAGGGGAGTGTGAATCTGGAAGAAAAGAGAGGTGGGGAGGAGCTGGGGGGAGTGGAGGGAGGGGAAAGTGTAGTCTGGATGTATAGTGTGAAAGAAGAATATTTTCAATAAAATAAAAACCATAATTCTTTGTTATATATATAAGGGGTGGGAATCTTTTGTGCAATGGCAAGAAAGAGTGAAACAGCTCCAATCACCAGGGAGAGGCAGCCACCCAGACACCCAGCACGGAAACTTAAATCCCTGCATATTTATTTATCCACCTGTTGCATCCAAACACACCAAACACTGTTGGGAAGTAGCCTGGGCTATTTCTCAATTAAAGTACAAAGGAGGAAAATGCTAGAAAGTACAAGACCGCCTTAAGTAGTTCATTCAACAGTAATTGGGCATCTTGCTCATGACTTAGCAAATAGGATGACAGTCAAAGATATTAGGCACCTCCAAACAATGGGATTATCTTTTCCCTTCCAATATTCTCTAATCAACTATAGAGGCTCATGTCTTATGAAGCAAACATAAGGATACGTGATCAAGGAGGAAAAGTCAACAGCAGTGATGATGACACAAAAAGAAAGAAAGAAGTTAAATCAAAGGCTGGGGAGATGGCTCAGTTGCTAAACCATTTGCTATGTGAGCATGAAGACTGGAGTTCATGGACACCCGGAACCATGATAAATGCTGGGTGGGCATGGCAACCTGCCCACAATCCCAACCATGGAAGGTGGGGAAAGGGAGCACACTGGCTGGCAAGATGAGCCACACTACAAGCTCTGGGTTTATGTGAGAGACCGTGACTCACTGGGTAAGGTGGAGAAGGAAGGACTGAGTGTGATCCCTGACAACCTTGGGCCTCCGCTTTCTCACCACACGCCATGAAGCCAGAATGAAACTTCCTTCTGTTTTGTTTGTGTTCCTCAAGTATTCTGTCACTGCCATGGAAAGCTGACTAACAGAGGGGCAGAATAAAAACAAGAAAGTCCAGGCAATGGCTAAGGCTAAAACTAAAGCAGTGGAAAAGGAATAAAGAACACAAGCTCAAGAAACATTTGAACGGCATAATCAACAGAACAAAGTAGAAATAATCCTAACAAAATACAATCTTCTCACAGCATGTAGCCACTGAGGCTAGAATAAATCACTACACAGCCAGCTCTCAGCCACTAATGTAGCCCATGGAAACAGTTTGCTCTGGGGGAAACCTATTAAATATAAGAATGGCACACTACTTCACAGAAATTTCTATTTACTCTTCTTTTTAAAAGTCTATATTACTTTAAATGGGATGGGCGGTCCGGTCTTACTGGTGACAACTGATTGATCCATCATTAAGCTTAGCAAAATAAAGATGGGGTATTTTAGGCTGAAGATTAGCTTACCACTTAAATGTTCCTTAGCATGTGGGATGCCCCGGGTTCCACCCCAACCCTCCACAGAAACACATGCGCACACACACACACACACAAGAGCTCGCGCTCTGGAGCCAGAAAAACTCATGCATGCATGCACTCACTCACTCACATGACGATATTTTGCTTAAGTTTTTGTTTGTTGTTACTTTTTACACAGAATCTGGAAGAACCCAGATGGGCTTCAAATTCTCCATGTAGCCAAGTCTGGCTTTGAACTTCTGACCAAATGCACCAAATGCTGGGATTACAGGCATGTTGGCCATGCCTGGTTGGTAACAGAATATCTTAAAAACCAAATCATCTTCCTAACAAACTCTCACCTCCAACCCACAAAAAAGAGCTATTTTTAAAGGAAGCATCATTTCCTTTTCAGTGGGCATGTGTATGTGAGAGTGTGTGTGCAATAGAGTATTCTCATCTGTAAATCATCCACTAAGCTACACTCCCAAACCTTTTGACTCCTGTTTTTAAATAAACTCTCTAATTTCAAAGCCAAAGTTAAAAGTGTCTATTAAGACATAGCAGAATTCTTTTTTTTCAAAGACATATAAAGTTCAGCAAACTGTGTTTCCAAAGGGGAACTTCCTCTATTTACTATGAGCCCAGGCAACACAACTGGCTCCTCTCACCTCCAAAGCAGAAGAGCCCTGGGACACAGCATGGAAACTTATTGGGAAAGTGGGAAAGTCTCCTTGGCCTGTGAAAAGACCCATTAACTTGAATATAGAGTAACTAAGACATTATTAAGCTGTGGGACATAAATTAACCTTTCTGTGCCTCAAATTTTTCATCAGTTAAATAAGAGGTTTGATTGCATGCAATCAAAGATCCTTCTCAACTCTAAAAGGCTGAGAATCTATGATGCCTGTTCAGGATTAATTGTGTATTTTCTCCATCAGACTATCATTTTATCTGAATCACTTTTAATATAATAAACTTTCCCCCTCCTTTAGCCTCATTCGGCCTTTTTCCTTTATTTGGGGTGCACTTATAGAATACAACTAATTCTACCATGAGTCAAGCAAAGCTTTGTCAGGGAGAAAATAAGTACAGAAGGACACTCTAAAATCAGAAGGATGAAATTATCTATTTTGAATGTCAACACTACCCAAAGAAACTTTCTATACCTTCCTGGTGACATGGTTCCATCAGTCCCATGTGGCTACTGACACACGAAATATTGCTAGTGTGACTAAGGATCTGGATTTTAATTTCAGCACTTGGCAGTTTAGGGGGAGAAGATTTGAGACAGGGTTTCAGGGAGCTCAGGTTAGTCACAAACGATGTAGCCAAGAATCACACCAGAATTCATGAGTCTTCTCCCTCCACCTCCCAAGCACTGAGATTGTGGGTGTGTTCCACAGGGCTTAACTACAGCAAATTGATATTTAAATATCTGGAGTTGGGGGAAAACTAAGTTAACCAAGTGCTTGCCTTACAAACATG
The DNA here is from genome assembly GCA_030556225.1 of Cricetiscus sungorus. Classification (NCBI taxonomy): domain Eukaryota; kingdom Metazoa; phylum Chordata; class Mammalia; order Rodentia; family Cricetidae; genus Cricetiscus; species Cricetiscus sungorus. The sequence goes on from JANBXA010000729.1 coordinate 16,360,939, forward strand.
AAGATCAGCTAGGAAGCAATCTCCAGATAGTGTTTAAAAGAAAAGGCAGATACGAGGCACTTATACAATCCCAGCACTGCAGAGGCTGAGGCGAGCAGACCCTTGGAGTTTGCTGACCTGAGACCCTTTCTCAAAATCCAAACAAGCCAGCCGTTCAGTGGTGGCTTATGCCTTTAATCCCAGCACCTGGGAGGCAGAGGCAAATATCTGTGAGTTCCAAGCCAACCTGGTCTACAGAGAGAGTTTGAGAACAGGCCCCAAAGCTACACAGAGAAACCCTGTCTCAAAAACAAAAATACAAACAAACAAGGATAGGTAAACACAGGGCAGAGGTGGGCTTGGACGGCACACTGGACAGGGTCTGGAAGCTGAGAAGAAAAGCCCTTTAAACCCCTAGGAATTTCACAGGTTGAGAGCATTCCCCGAGAGAGTTGGTGTCATATGGCTCAATAAGATCTGTTGTGGACAGACTTGGACATTTCCTCATAACCAAACTTGAAGATCACATGATGTCAGGGTAGAAGGATTTATGGTGTTAACTTTAGGATGCTGGTTCCATTATAGACACACTTCTATAAAACAAAAAGTCCAGAAAAAGAACTGCCAGACACAGGACCAAAAGCAAGACTGTCTATGAAAGCACACACCTTGATCCTGGAAGCACACACATGGAAAGCAACAGCAACTGAGCAACCTTGAGCATAGGGAAGCAGAGCCCAACTCCAAGGCAGAGAATAACCTCCTGTTCAACTGCACATCACACTTCGTACAAAAAAAATAAAAAAACGCTCTCAACTAAATAAAAACCCAAGTTGTGTGAGTGCGTACACACACACACACACACACACACACACACACACACACACACACCTTAAATATCCACAGATTGAATACTAGACACCCCAGCACTGGGAACCCACACTTGAGACTCTGAAACACACCCTAAACCACCACCAGTTCTTGACTCTCTTAAAGAAACTATTCATTTAATTTAATAATGTCAACCTTGTTAAAGGAGAACTAGGGACTTCAAAGCCTAAGAAATTACAAACAATCCCATTTCCCTCTCTAGTAACGTGCAACAAGAATTCTCTAATATTAGACCATTGCCAAGTGTGCTGGGCACCATGTCAAAGAAAAAGCAATCTTAGAAACCAATCTATTGTGTTACACTATGTTACCCTAAGACTATAATTACTTTCCTTATTTATTTGTAAATTCAAAAGATAAACCACCCCACTTGACAATGTTGTCGGACACATAGCTTTTCTGAAAATGGGGGATGGGTGTGAATGTATCTATTAATAAATCAGGTATCAGTGGCTTCTGTTACACCTATCAAATGGGGATTCAACTCTGTATTCATTTGTATCTCACAAGACACCATAGAAGGGTAATCTCTAAGTCAGACATTGATGTAAAGGTACCAAAGGGATCATTCTAAATAGATCTCAAAGGAACAATATTGGCAAAAAAAGTGAAAATCCCTAGGATGAGTGAGAGACTAAAATCTCACCTCACGCCAAGCCCTTCTCTCTGTAAGGGAATGTGTGTCTGTGTGTGCACATGCATGTGTGTGTACAAGAATGTGGAAGTAAGTGTACATGTGTGCACATGCATATGGACCCAAACACAGATGGCAGGTGTCACGGGTGCTTACATCAGGGACCTGCCCAACTCGGCCTACTCCCAGACAAGATTACAAGCACAGCATATTTTTTATGTGGGTGTTAGGGTCATATTCAGGTTCTCATGCTCGCACATCGAGCACCTTCCTAGGTAAGCAACCACTCCAGCCCTGCAAGCCTTTCTTTATGCCTTCTCAGATGGTTGAAAAATGCTTCTTTTGGCATGTGTTTTCAGGTTTTCAACAATGTTTACAGTTTCTTTCCTACATACATTGTGAACTAAGTCTTAATAGAAATCCAGGAAAATAAAATAATAAACAATAAATGAAAACCACTTCTAACCCTAACACCTAAGAAAATCATTTCATGTATTTCTATCTTCTCAAGATGGGTTCTTGGTGCATATTTTTGTGAATTCATAAAAAATTCAGAATCTAACCCAATTTTAATCTAACATTATATAGAGAGCATTTTATCATGCTGTAACAATTCTTTGAGAGTAAGGAAAAATGGTTGTATAATGAATAGAGTAATGTTTTTTATGCTTATTATCAAGTAGGAAAAGTTTTGCTTAAAAGACTATTCGAATTGCAAATGCCATCTCTGGTTTTAAAAAGAATTACAGTATGCATTGATGTGTTCATTGAGACGATTTAATTCTACAAGAAAACAAAACAGAAACCACCCACTACCTGAGCTAACTCTGAAGAAAACAGAGAAAAGCCAGCAAAACTGCAATTATGGCAGGATGTTGGTGACACATGCCTTTAATCCTAGTACTCTGGAGGCAGAGGCAAGTGGATCTCTCTGAGTTTGAGGCCAGCCTGGTCTACAGAGTTAGTTCCAGGCCACCCAGGACTACACAAATCTTATTTCCAAAAGCCAAATACCAGACAACAAAACCCAAACCAAAAACCTTCGATTACAGCTCCTCTCTATAGTAAGTATAGGGGCTGAGGAGATATGTGCCTCCATCTACAAAGTACCTACTGTGAAAACATGTACAGAGAGAGGGGGGGGAGGGAGGAGGAGGAGGGAGGAGGAGGAAGGGTGGGAGGGAGGCAGGCTGGCAGGAAGGGAGGCAGGGAGGCAGAGAGGCAGGGAAGCAGGCAGGCAGGGAGGGAGGGAGGGAAGCAGGGAGGGAGGGAGGGAGGAAGGGAGGGAGGGAGGGAGGGAGGGAGGGAGGGAGGGAGGGAGGCAGGGAGGCAGGGAGGCAGGGAGGCAGGCAGGCAGGAAGGGAGGCAGGGAGGCAGGGAGGCAGGGAGGCAGAGAGGCAGGGAAGCAGGCAGGCAGGGAGGGAGGGAGGGAGGGAAGCAGGGAGGGAGGGAGGGAGGGAGGGAGGGAGGGAGGGAGGGAGGGAGGGAGGGAGGGAGGCAGGGAGGGAGGCAGGGAGGGAGGCAGGGAGGCAGGCAGGCAGGAAGGGAGGCAGGGAGGCAGAGAGGCAGGGAAGCAGGCAGGCAGGGAGGGAGGGAGGGAGGGAGGGAGGGAGGGAGGGAGGGAGGGAGGGAGGGAGGGAGGGAGGGAGGCAGGCAGGCAGGCAGGCAGGCAGGGAGGCAGAGAGGCAGGGAAGCAGGCAGGCAGGGAGGGAGGGAGGGAAGCAGGGAGGGAGGGAGGGAGGGAGGGAGGGAGGGAGGGAGGGAGGGAGGGAGGCAGGCAGGCAGGCAGGCAGGCAGGCAGGCAGGCAGGCAGGCAGGCAGGCAGGCAGGCAGGCAGGCAGGCAGACTAGGTGTCAAGCATCTGTAACCCTAGCATTTGGTGAGGAGCGAAGAGGCAGGCAGAACCCCGGAGATCACTGCACAGGCAATCTAGCAGATTCAGCAAGTCCCTGTCTCAAAACATAAGGTTGAGGGTAATAAAGAAAAACACTGTTTTGTTGACCTATGTCTTCCACATAAGCATTCATGGACATACACATGCACACACATACAAAGTAAAAGAATGAATTACGTATGGAAATAGTATCAATTTTCATTTGTGGCAGTGTCTACTAATACCCTTGTCTGCTCTAATCCACACTGATTCCCTAACTGGACACAGGTGATGTCTGGAGACTTCACTTCATAGCCCCTTTTTTTAGGTATCTACTGATGTCTTCTTTTGGTCTCTCCCTGTTGCTGCTGGAGCACACTACTAGCAGCTCCCTAAGAAAGGATTGAGTGTAGAATTTGCTAGACCTTGTCTGGCAGAAAACATGCTCTCATATTTTAACCAATAGTTTAGGTGGATAAAGATATCTTAAGTTGGTGGTTAGCAAAATAAAAACAACTGCCACTAAGTCTAATGCCCTCAGTTCAGTCTCGGGGACCCACTGGTAGAAGGAGAGACCTCTATAGATATACTGTGGTACATGTGCACACACACATATACACACAAAGAGATGCATTCTCTCTCTCTCTCTCTCTCTCTCTCTCTCTCTCTCTCTCTCTCTCTCTCACACACACACACACACACACACACACACACACACACTAAATTAAAAACATGATACAAAAGCTCTTAATCTTTAATTAAAAAGAAATCTATCCTCAAAAAGAGGGTTCCTCCCACCGCTTGCCAGCCTCCATCCTGGAGAGTTCTGATGCCATCCAAAATCCAGTCTTTTGGTGCTTAGAAATGTCACAACACTGTGTCTGGTGGCAATCTATTTGAAGGTTTGGAAGCACTCTCTGTCAATTTCTTCAATTCTAGGATGCTTTATGGAATTATTGCTAATTTCCTCACCTTCATTTTCTCTTTCATTTTAATATTCATTCATTACAAGACTGGACCTCCGCCATTTCTCCTTTTATTTTACACTGCTTCGTTTTCTTTTTAATTAAGCCCTTGCCTTCTTAATCTACAGTCAAGAGCACTTCCTTGGCTTCTTCTCTAGCTCTTCCATTAACTTCCACATACTTTATTCTCCAAAAGCTCATTTGACTTGTGCTTACCTTAAAGTTATTTATTTTATTCCCTAACTCAGAAAGAAGAGGGGTAAAATAAAATGCAAAGATCTACACTAAAGGCTTGTGACGCTCTCTGCATGTCTGAATCACAGTCACATCACTCCACACTAGGAATTCCGTAATGAGCTCAGTACACCGACCTGAGACCTTTGGAAAGATTCCAATCGAAGGAAAAATCTCAAGGAATCTAAATGAAGCACAACCAAGTTTGGAACCAAAATTTGATCTGTGAAAAATCCTAACTTCTTCCTAAGAAGCCCAGTGCAATCCCGAGGGCCTGGGGAGATGCTCCTTCGAATGGCTTTGAAGATGAAAAGCAGTGTTAAGTGCCAAGAGCTCCCATCATCCCTTTTATGTATATTCACCTTGTCACCCAGATCATTCTGCTAATAATGCCTAAGTACATCGCTTCCTGCTTTCACCAGCCTACTCTCAGCCTTCCTCCAAACAGAGCAGTCCTGCCTCCTCCCATCACCAAATGAGATGGCCTGATTGTTTGGGGCAGAAGGTCCGTGGAAAAGTGCCATCTACCGTGAGCACAGAGTCTGACTTACCTTGATTAGGACAGCAATTTACTCTCCGTTTTTCATGCAGACTTCATTGGTTTTCACTCTAAATAGATTGAAATCTGACACAAATTGCTGCTCCAGCATAAGAAATGCTAATTTTTTGCAATCAGATTCATATCCCAATACTAGGATACAAGATATGTTGGAAATAATAGGCATTCCAGGAGAAAATACCAGAGCTGGAGGCTGCCACCACCTCCCACAGCAACTTCTTGTTTCTAATGAACCTCCTTAACTCAAACCTCAACAATATATGCTATATGAACTACACAGTGAGCAGAGTCACCTGCTTACAATGGGGCATGTGCAGAATGAGCCTCCCAGACTACAGAAATGACTCAATTGATAAAGCTGAATTTGAGTCCCAGCATCCACACAAAACAAAGCCAGGTATAGCAGTTAAAGTCTCCAATCCCTGTAGTGGCTAGTCAGTCAGTCAACCTCTACCCTACCCTACCCTACCCTACCCTACCCTTCCCTACCCTACCCTACCCTACCCTACACACACACACACACACACACACACACACACACACACACTACAAAAAAAATCAACTAAAAAATTAAAAGAAGCATCTGTGATGATTAGCTTTAATTTTGACTTGACACAACCTAGAATCAATCACCATGGAAGAGACTCAATGCAATGAAGGCTTGTCTGCATTCAGTTAGCCTACAGGAATGTCTATAGGGAGATATTAAATTAACTGATGTGGGAAGAGTCAGCTCACTGTGGGTGGCACCATTTCCCAGGCAAGGGAGTCCCAAATGCAATATGAGTGAGGAAATCCATCTGAGTACATGCAAGCACCAAGGCTTCTTTTCTTTCTGCTCTTGACTGTGGATGACTGGGACTAGCTGCTTAAACTTCCTACCATGACTTCCCTTAAATGGGGCACTATAACATGGAATTTAAATAAACCCTTCTGTCCCTACATTGATTTTGGTCAGGGAAGTTTATAACAGCAACAGGACTGCAACTATAACAGCCTTCTATGAGAAGGAAAGATTTTCAACATTCAGCTCAGCATACTTTCACTTGAAAGTGCATTCATTTATCAACTAGTTAGTTACAAGTTATTTATTCACTGTAAAGAAAGATAAGATTGTGAACTACCCAGTTAAATACCAGACAAGTTAAGAATCCCTTATCTAAAATGCTTCGGACAAAAAGTGTTTTGGATTTCGGATTCGCTTCTCTCCGAGTTTGGAGGATACAAATACATAATATGATATGATACAGACCCAAGTCTAGATATCAAATGTATGTTTCATACATAAACAGGTTATACACACAGTTATTATCAGGGGATTTTGTTGTTTTAGAAACTGAGTATTCAGCCAAAACTGGCCTAGAACCCGCAATGTCACTGCCTAAGTCTCCCAGTGCTGAGATCACAAGCAGATCCCTCCATGCGCAGCTATCATACTGTGGAGCGGAAACAGAACTTCATGGTCTGAAGTTTCCCATGTGCAGTGACCCATCAGTCCTCAAACAGTTTTCAATTTCAGAGCATTTTGTATTTCAGATTTTTAAATTAGAAAATTCAACCTACAAGAGGGTTTGGCATCAAAGTACCAAATTAGGGTTTCTTGTACCAGAAATTTGCATCCAAACCACAAAGGATTGAACTTGGTCCTAGGGTCAAATAAAATAAGTGTAGGGGGGTGGAGGGTAGGAGAAGACCAATTACCTTCCCAATGTACTCTTGCTACAAGAAGCTGTTTCTCTACATCTCAATAAGCCTGCTTAATTTTCCAGGGGGTAGGGGGGATATTTTTTTTTTCTGTCTCACTATACCCATCAACCTCTGCCTCCTGAGTCTTGGGAGTAAAGATGTTTACCACCAAGCCTGGCCCAAGAAGAAACTTAAGAATTTGCACAGACATATCTCCTTGGTTCTGACACATTGAGCAAACCCCAAATGTAAAGTTTCCCAAGTTCTACTAATACTAAAAAGAATAAATTACAGCATCATCCCAAGTTGTCACAAAATGAGTGAACTAACTACACATGGCACAACTACATACAGGTCAACTACGATAAACTAGACAGTGGGGACTCAGTCATGAGAACTCAGAAAGTGGAGAAACTTACAAGAGAGCTTTCTAAGAGCTGGACTGCATAGACACTGTCAAACATCCAAAGTCCAGTGTTTGGAGTGATGTTTATGAATTGAGAACTCCAAGCCAAACAGATGCTCAGCAATAGTTCTCGACAGATGACATCAACCAAGCTTACAATATACAAGGAAGCATTTCCTGCCCAATAAAGTGCCTTCCACACAAGTATGAGGACACAAGTCAGAACCCCAGCACCCACATAGCAAGCCAGGAGGGGCAACACTGAGCTATAGTCCCAGTACTATGGCAGTAGGAAGAGGCAGATGCCTGGAGCTTAGTGATTACCCAGGCTAGCTTAATCAATGTGTTCCAGGTTCAGTGTCTCCACATGCATTTGTACAGACAAGGACACATGTGCAGATATCCACACAAACATTCATATACCACACACAACACACACAGACCACATAAACACATACACCAAATCACTGCTTCAAACAGGCAACCAGAACATTAAAACTGAGCATCAACCCTAGAAGCAGCCTCTTGAAAACCATGACCAGAAAGCAGACCTGCAGAGCTCAGCCACCTGGCTGGGAACTCACACAAGTTTGGAGGCTTTTGTGTGTTTAAGACACAAATTTGCATACACATCAAATTTTAATAAATTACATCACTTGAATGCATGGGGGACTTTACTAAGTGAACTGAAAATTTATGCAGAGTAAATTTTAAAAAATACCCTAATTTACTTAGGAAAGCACTTAGGAAACATACAGGAATTTGCAGAAGACAAACTGTCCAGTCTCCTGGTTCCACAGCAGGACATCATCATCTACTGCCTTCATACCCAAAAGCCGCACAATTGAGCCACACAAGGAAAGCAAAGTATCTTCAAGTTCTGAGTCAGGCCACATTCACAGCTGTACTTGGCCATGTGCCGCGCATAGGCTGGAGTTTGCACCAGCCTGACAAATTGTACAGTAATACCACTAACCAATATGAAATGGCCTCTTTAACCCCTCCAGTTAACCCCTCCAGTTAACCCCTCCAGTGCTGTGCTCTGAGCTGCAAAACAGACCTGTTCTGGAAGCCTTCTCAAATCTCCCCCTCCCACTCCAACACATAAGAGTCGTGCTTGGGTCCCTTCCTTATAGACAGGGTGAAAGGGAATAGTGAGGAATGTACTAGAATAAAAGAGAGTCTCAGTCTTGTTGGCTATGAAACAAGGGAAATCAACTAACTAACCTAGAGGTGTAGCCAAGATTCTGGAGATGCACATCACAACAGACTAAGAAGCAGAAATTCAGGGTTCTGCAAGAAAAATTCCATATAGCTACTTACTGTATTTGAAGGCAGGGCTGGAGAGACATCCACAGAGTGTTTACAAGGCAAAATGCAGATCTGCATGACCTAAACCCATATAAGGAAGTCCGGCATGGTGGCACAATTTAGAAATATCAGAACTGAGGAGATGGAGACAGCAGGGCCATGGGGTTTGTTGGTTAGCCAGTTTAGTTTAATCCGTGAGTTTCAGGGCAACGAGAGAGGAGTACCAGGAACGACCTCTGACCTACACACACACACACACACACACACACACACACACACACACACACACACCTCACTACAACAAGGAAGTGTGAGTAATTAGTATGCTGGCTCCCAACTGTCATTCCAGCATATAGGAGGCTGAGGCAGCAAGACTTCAAGAGTTCAACACCAGCCTGTGCTACAAAATGAGATACTGTTTCAAAAAAAAAAAAAAAAAAAAAACAAAACAAAACAAAAAAACAGATAAAAGAAGAATGCATCACAATAGGAAGAGTGGCCAGCAAACAACAGATATTTAAATCAGCATTGGTTACACAATCAGATTGATCCACAATCCACCCACAGGCTCATCTGGGATCCTCAGATTAGGATGTTCTCTGGCAAATTAACGTGTTGCTCATTTCAATTACACTTAATAGGAGACTTTGTGGGATATGCACCTCAAACTCAAACTCCAGCAACACAATACAGTACAGGTATTAGTTTTGATCAAATTGGGAAAAAGAAAACAAAATAATGACATTTAGCAGGGAATAGAGAAGGCACGGTTTGATATTTTCTATTCTCAGGAAATAAAACTGCAAAGGGGGGAAAAAAACTCCAGAATAAAAATTTTCCTGTCTTAAGTAAAGGGAGGTTGGTTGTCTGTGCACCTGAGCAGCACAGAAGACACAACCACACTCTACCTTTCTGACGTTTCACCAGAATCTGTGAAAGCCTCTCTTTTCCACTCCAGAAAAGGACCACTAGGTATGTGCAGGGCACACAGAGAGGGAGGGAGGGAGGGAGGGAGGGAGGGAGGGAGGGAGGGAGGGAGGGAGGGAGGGAGGGAGGGAGGGAGGGAGGGAGGGAGGGAGGGAGGGAGGGAGGGAGGGAGGGAGGGAGGGAGGGAGGGACGGCAAATGGAGAAAAGTTTTTAACATATGCTATAGCCTTCCTCCCATTCCTTCACACTGGCAAGCTCCATCCCATCTTCCTTCAATCACTACGCTGACAACATGTACTTTAACAACTTACAAATTATTTTACAAATGTTCTACCCATTCATATTTAAAACTACTTTATGGTTTTGGGGGTTTGTTTGCTTGTATTGTCTTTTATTTTTTGCAGTTTTTTTTTTCTTCAAAAAATCAGAAAAACAACAGAATTTTTTCTTTAGTCAGAGTGGAAAACATCCATCTTATCATATAAGGAAAACCAATTGGCAATGTTGTGGTTTGTACATCAACTATACCCCCACCCAAGGACCCATATATTCAAGGGCTGGTTCTCAGTGGTGGGGCTATTTGAAGAGATTCTTGAAACAGTAGGAGTCAAGGCCTAGCCTAATAGGAGAAATGAGGTCACTGGGGTCATGTTCTTGAGAGCTGCCTCTTATGTCCACACACTCTGCCTTCACACACTTCTTATGTATCATATATATCACGAGGCAAACAGCCTCTGCACCACACTCCCACCACCATGATGCTTTGTCTGACCACAGGCTCCAAACAAAGAGTCAAAGATTATAGATAGAAGCCTTGAAATAGTGAGCTGAAATATACCTTTCTTTCCTTTCAATCTTTATGTCAGATATTTTGTCAGTGATGAAAAGTCTGATAATACAGGGTTCATATCTTGTATGATAAATAATTATCAATTATTGTGGCATAATAACACTTTTAACTCACTGCTTTTGGATAACAAGGTGGTCAGTTCGAGGGCAGCATCTTTTCAGAAGAAAGTTGAACTGACAATATGAATATACAGTATTCTGTTAAATTCAACGTTCTGTCCAGAGTCTCTATTTATAACACACAATCTTACATATTGACTATCTTTATACTGATTTAGACATAGTCAACATTTACTTTAGTGAGAAGTTATTGTTTTTAATAACTGCCCAGGGAGCTGAAAAGATGGTTTCGCAACTATGAGAACACTTGCTACTCTTGCAGAGAACTGGGCTTCCATTCCCAGCTCCCACATGGTAACTCACAACCATCTTTAACTCCAGTTCTAGAGGATCCAACCCCTCTTCCTGCCTCCACAGAGTGACGCACATGATACACAGATATACACACAGGTCTAAATACACATAAAATAGAAATAAATCATAAAAGTAGCAAAAGGAAAATAACTGGCCCTATCTTACAAAGGATGGACTGCCCAGTGACCAACCCAAAGACTACAGATAGAAAGTTTTTAGTCTCTCATTGGCTACCAGTATGCCCTAGTCATCACAACACACTACAGCCATTAGCCAAGGCAGTCTGAACAAGCCCCAACAAGTCTGAGATAGTGGCACACACAGTGCTTTCTGGAGAGGACTCTTTTAGGCCTAGGAATGAGGAGACTCAAATCAAATCAGCATTTCTTCAAGACTTGCATTCCAAGAAACCTCAGAAAACGCAGTATGTGCCTTAGTTTCCAGAGCAGAAACGAAAATAGGGCCCCAGGTGTCTCTTACATCACTGAACAATAGCAGTGCTTACTTCTGCACCGAGGCGTACAACTCACCAGCTGCTCTCAGACCTTATGTCACACAACTTTCACCTAAGGCCAGTTGTGTTTTACTACACTTTGGGGACCTGAAGCTCAAGCATCTCTTGAGCGTGTTAGTGTCGACAGAGGACATCATAGTCTTTGTCACTTTGTTTCTGGTCCCACATGGTAACGGGACATCACTGAGTGAAACTCCAGTCCAATGCTCTTTTGTAGATGAGGAGGCTCAGATTCTACCGAATCTACATTCATCCCCAGGTCACATGCCTCAACAGAGCAGTCTCTGAAACTAAAGGCCAGGCCTCGTAAGTTTTCCCTCTTTGTATCAACAATTTTCCTTATATACAATCTAGGCAAACATTCCTGCGTTATCAATCTTAATACACAAGGATGACCTTCTGGTTTGTTGCCACAAGTATAATTTCCCTGTTTTCTTTCAACTGTAGGTCAGAGACAGCAAGTTGCTATTGAAGCAATACAGATAAAAGAGCTGGGAATGGGGCATAAAATGTATTTTGAACTACAAATGTTAATATCATTTTGGGACAAAAGCTTTTATGAACCTCTACTTCCTGACAAGATAGATTTCCTTTTGCGAACTACACTGTTGCATAAACACAAAAGTTCCCAATCCTGAAATACAAAGAGAACGGTATCCAAACCGACTATACCAAACTGGAGGGCATTTAAACCCCACAGGAGAACTATTTTGGTTCAAAACAAAGCTCGTAAAAAGCTTGAACTCTTATTCTGATATCTGCTACAAACTACCAGACTTACACGCAGCCCCAGGAAATTTGGTGTTTTGCTATATGAACTTGCATTATTACTTTATATTAAGTAAATCAAAATCACATGTATTTGGGCTCAGCTCACAGCGATGTTGCTAATACTTCCTGTTTCTTCCCAGAGTTCTTTGGGGGGTATTACTGGCATGAAGAACAAAAAAAAAAAGAATAATGTCACTTTAGCTAGAGCGGGAAGAAAAGGGATTTGATGAGCATACTCAGCAAAGCTTTTGATAAAAAGAAAAGAGGTCTTGTTTTGCTTTGTGGTTTTGTGGAACTAGTTATTCACACCTACACAAAGGGCCATATTTTTAAAAATGTGCCCTGTAATAGCTCTCAGCCAAAGTGACTGTGTGCGGTTCATGGTCTCAGTACCCTAACTGGAGATGGGAACACTAAATTTGTCACATAAGCGGACCTAGGCTAGTATTCCACAGCAATGGGTGATAGCTGCTGTTTTTCCTAAGATGAGGACTGTCCAGATACCCATCCTTACTCACTGTGCTCTCTTGACACAGGGACAACAGGAGAATTCTGCTGTGGCACAAAGAACTTCTTAGGGTTTGCATACATTTTTCCTGCCCATTGATGGTCCCAGGAAAGAGCAAAGACACACATCTAAAAGGCGTTTCTTTATGGTTTGGAGGGCCCCAGGGAGTGATAAATTCAGTACTCAGTAGGGAGAAAGTCACAGAAGTTTGTCTCAAAGACAGTTTGGCCAACAATTCCTTCAAGATTCCATAACTCCTTCCCTGTTCCCCATTACCAAACAACTCAACCGCCATCTCCCCAGAAAGGAAGGCAGCATTTTTCTCAAACCTGATGGATCCTGAATCTATTCATTTGGTGTTGTTAGGCCAAGTCCTTGGACTATGGTACCAGGATGGAGAGATGAGAGAGGGAGGCACTGACAATGATTTACAAGGGGAATGAGCCCAGGTCCAAAGTAGCTTCCTTCCCACCAGGGGCTAAGACCTTCCCTTTCCAATCAGCATCTGTAGGTTGGGTGCCTACAGATCTGTACCCTGGGTAGCCAGGCATTGGTGCAAAATAGAGCTATCCGGAGTGGACTACGTCCTGAAACTGAGCCATAGGTGCAGGAATGTCCCTAGCCCTTCCCTAGAATCCCATCTAACCCCTCCAATCTTCAATATCCCTAAAATTTCAAAAGTAAAACTGAAAAATTTGGGAAAGGTCTCCGGAAGCAGACTTCCAGGCATTGTCTCGGGTTCTCCTGGATGCTACACGAACATCAAGAAGGAGCACCCACCACTGCTCACCACAGGGCCTGGGGAGATCCCTTTGGATTTTTAGGTTCGAAGGTCCCCACACTCCAGCCACTAGAGTGCCCCAAGTCCCCTCTGTGTAGTGCTGTTCGCTTGCACCACCTCAGTTCCTCCCTCTTTCAGCTGCTCCCCACGAAAAAAAGGAACACTTGGCCCCTTCAACAATACTATAAATATTCTTGAGAATTAACTGGGTACTCGCTTCCCTGGCCCGACCCGATGCAAAATTGTGGCCTTAGAAGCTTTAGGATGAGCTGAGCCCTTATCAATGGCAAAGTCAGGAGAAAGAGGGGAGGGAACTATGATTGAATTTCCAGTTTACAAACAGAGCCATTTTGTGCTTATCCTCACCTCAACTGAGCCCATGGATGCCCCCCTCCCCCGAGGACACGCAGGATGGGAGTGCTGGGGACGCGCCGCGCGCTCCACTTGAGAAGATGAAATGCTTCCTGTCCCCGCTGTCAACAATCGCTCAGGTGGAAAGAAGGAAAAAAAAAAAAAAAAAAAAAAAAAACCTGCGGTGAAGTCTCTAAGACCCACTAAGATCCATCTCCCACCCACCTAACACCGCGAACGGGCAGGACACCCTCCACCCCGACTTAGCTGAGTCTGAGTGACCCAATAAAATCACCCTCTGGGTCCCTGCAACTGCTAGGTGACCACGTTGTTGCAGTAACTACAGACCTGGCCAGTCCTGTTTCTAATTCAATCCTTTAAAAATGCTTCCTCGGTCTTGGCCTTGCGCTTTCACAATCGTTGGCGGAAGAATGTCCTCTCTGACCAGCCCTCACGAGAGACCGCGAGCTACTGGCGCGTGGCTCACGCCCACTAGTGTCTTTTCTGGTGGACCCGCGCACTTACGCTACTCCTTTGCTGCGTCATGGACACGGGCGACCCCTGTCGGGGACCCCTGTTCCCAACTAGGTTACTACAATCATGCATTCTGGGTGGCTTTTTTCCAGGTCCAGGTTTACTGGCTTTCCTAAGAACCCCTAGACTGGCTCCAATCTTTGTCTCCAAACTCCTCTTCTAGACCTTCCCAAACCTATGCAGACTCCGGATGCAGACCTTTCCCCAGCACTCGAGACTGAGTGCTTTCACACCCCTGAGACTACAACCAAGCCCTGAGCGCCTACCCAAGGAGGGCACCCATCCCGCCGCAGACCGGTGAGTGCCTAAACTGTTGCAAGGGGCTATTTTTACCTAAAATTCGCTCGCTATCCCTTACCTTCCCTAGAACGGAAAAATCGAAAGTGACCTGGCAACTCTTCGGGTTGACCTTGTATGCCTTTTGCTGGGAGGTCCTTGCTTCCTAGTCCTCTAAAAGCCTGGACCCCTGGGCCCCCAACCTCCCACTTTTGCGGAAAAACAAGAGCCTAGCATTAAATGTGGCACACACATACCCAATCTCCCTGAACACAAAATGCCATTGACTACATGCAGTTCTCTTTATTGCACCCAGTAACCTGGACAGTTAGTCTTTTTAAAAGCACCTTCTTGCTCCACACAGGATCTAACAACACTGAGAGGAAAAGAAAACACATCCCCTCTGCCCTCGTGGATTTTGCACTTCGTGTCAGCAAAATTTGTAATGTCAGAACGTGGCAGAGTCTGGTTCCAAGACTCTCTCTCTCTCTCTCTCTCTCTCTCTCTCTCTCTCTCTCTCTCTCTCTCTCTCTCTCTCTCTCTCTCTCTCTCTCTCTAACACTGAGGTGGAGGAAGGTTTCTCTTTAGTGCACACCCAAGTGACTGCACATACAGTTGTGCACGGTTCCACAGGCCACACACACACACACACACACACACACACACACACACACACACACACACACACACACACACACACGGCAGTTGCGCTTGGATGCTCTCATCCCGGCCCAAGGCACCTCTCCGCCCTGGACCCTCTAGCAATGGACTAGACACAGATAAACCACGGAAAAAACTGGAATAGCTCTCTCCCCCTCTTTTTTCCTACTTAATTCGCTAAAGAAGCTCCTAGAGTAACCAAAAGGAGTCGAAACTAAGGCGTGGCCACTTCGGTTGGGTTTTTTCCCACCTCAAAACCTTTATTTTCAGTTTTTAAAATCCACCTTAGCCCGCCATATTGGAAGTGGTACGGTGTCTAAAGACTCCTTCCCCGCTGTTGTAGCGCTTCCAAGAAAACACAAGTATGGACTGGGCTGGGGACATGTGTCCGGCCACTGCGAATCAACCACTTCCCAGACCCAATGTTCTCCCTTTTCCAGCCTAATCTCCTTCAACCACTCCAGGTCAAAAAATAAAAATACATCTAGCAGTTCCTACCGTTGCTCTTTTTTTTTTTTTTTTCAGTAAGACACGCACACAAAAATAAATAAACTCCAGAGCTCAATCGGGTTACTAATTCTGAAAAGAGGCAGGATGAGTGTACACAAGAATGCCCCAAGTGACAGGATGTTACTTTAAAGGGTGGCAAAAATGAACAAAAAGATCGCCCGTGCTAGAGCTCTCTCCGAAACTACTATTGACAATTTCAATTCCGCTGCACAAGGCAAATGTTTCCAATCGGGCGATTCCAAATGTCTGCGCGATTTTGGAAACAGCCCCCACCCGACCCCTGCTGATCTCCAATCCCACCACCACCACCACCTTCTTCTCCCCAATCCCTCAAACCTCCAAATACACACCAAAAGCAGAAGACCCCACAGCCAAGGAGACGCGGGAACGCGGGGTAGGTGGCAGAGGCGGCTGCGTCGCTAAAACGAGTGCACAAACGAGGAAGGTGGGCGGCGGGAGGGAACAGGCTGCACCCGGAGGAGGACGAGGTCACTTTGCAACTCCGGACAGACTCCCGCAAGGCCTGGCTTTTCAGAGCCCGGAGCCAGGGGGAGGGGGTGGGGAAAGAAAGAAAAAAAAAAAAAAAAAATGACAACCCAGAGCGCGGAGAGGAGTTAGAGGCTTCGCTCAAATGCTGCTCATTTCCTCTCCAGCCCCTGCTCTTCGGTTTTTCTCCTCCTTCCTCCCCAACCCCCCGCCTCCCCCACCTCCACCCCTAGGCTGATTCTGGCTTCCTTTTTTTTTTTTTTTTTTTTAAACTAAACTGGAAAAAAAGACGCCTTTCGGCGCACTCAACCTGCGAACCACAGATCTGCTCGAGGGCCGGGTTAGGCAAGCGGACAGTGGCTGGGGCGGCGTCCTACCTGATGAAGTTTGTCCTGCTCGGGATAGTGGAGCCTGGCCCCTGGGTGCGAGAGGAGTAGGCGCTAGTCCCGCTCACCCGCCCTCCTAGCTCACTCGCTCTCTACCCGCCGCCTCCCTAGCGCGCCCGCTCGGGTCCTCCAGCTCCCACTACAGCCTCATTCCAATATGGCATCCTCTCTACGCGCATGCCCGGCACTCTTTTTTAAGATTTCTCTTTCTCTCTGTACAGCGAACTCCTTCAACGACCTTTTCCAGCGCTTGCAAAATGTCTCAAGCCAATTAGCCTGCTGTTCGTGGTAGACTCCTTCCGCCCACAACACGACATCTTCCCACCCCCACGTTCCGGCATACACAGACACCTCCCCCCGCAGAAACAGTCCACGCCACGCGGCCCCCCTGGGGCCGCTCCCTTCCCTCCCTTCCTTCAACTCTCTCCATAAGTGATGGGTTGAAAGTTCCCACCCCAAGCGTTCCCAAACACCTATTTGCACCTACAACTGAACTAAAGCCGCAATTCCTCCACTGTTGTTTCCTCGGTTTGCAATCCCCTGGTCGACCCAGTATACAGACTTGTGCTATCTCCGCCCAAGAGCTTTCTAAATGGGGACGATGGGGATTCCCCCTAAAAAAATTGATTGTTCCCCGTGGTCCGCCCCACACTGCTCTTTAATTGTGCTTTTCTACTAAGATTCTCAAGTCTCCTGCCCGTGGGGGAGGGCAGAGGGATCTAAGAGAGGTTTTTCCTTGGGCTCGTTCTCTCACACATGAGAAAGAAACTGGAAATTAAGTTTGGACTGTTGGAGAGATCTACCAGCTGCGCTCTGCTGGGATGCGTGTGACAAAGCACGCCAGGCTTCTCGTGGGACACCTGACCAGGATGGGTTCCCATAGGGTGGGGATAAGAATCCC
Source organism: Cricetiscus sungorus (assembly GCA_030556225.1). Lineage (NCBI taxonomy): Eukaryota > Metazoa > Chordata > Mammalia > Rodentia > Cricetidae > Cricetiscus > Cricetiscus sungorus. The sequence goes on from JANBXA010000729.1 coordinate 16,378,346, forward strand.
TGGGCCAGATCGAGAAAACCCGAGACTGCGGAAGAAGATCAACGCAGCCTGGTTTGCGGGGTCAACCCGCACGTTGTCACAAGACGTGGTGGGAGGACTAAAGAGCTTCCCCGGCCTTAGGCGCAAAGGCTGGACACAACACAAACGAAACGTCCCCGGTGCGGAAAAGCTAGCGAAGCTCAGGTAGACAAGATCCGCGGGTTACGAAGCTAGGAAGCAGTGGGGGACATGCGAATGTAGAGCAGGTTCTATGGGCTAGAAAACAGAGCAGACACAATTGCTCAAGATCTTTGCTTTTGCAACCCTGGATAAAAGTCCCTCACCCCCAGTCTCCTATTGCCCATCTCTCTCTTACACCACTGGATGAAAAACGACCACATCCTGGGATTTGTGTCACCCTTCCTGATCTCTCTGATCCTAACATCCCATAATATTCTCCATCCTCGTGTGTGGTTCCCAAAGGAGTGGTGAGGGCTAGACCTCCAGTGGAGTGAAGGGGCCAGGGCTAACCTAGAGCAGGAGAAATTGCCAACTATGAGGCTTTAACTCATCTACAAGAATCAGGAAGGGATGTACCCAGAAATGGCTCTAGCCACAGATGGATCTCGCAAAACTCGTGGGCGAAGGTCGGTGCTTCAGGGAGGATGGTGAAAGTTAGGAGAGACTGAGCACTGCCACTCTGAGAATACCCTATTTCCTTAACACTTTTGGAAAACTCGTTAGGAGCTCTAAAGAACCTCACCTTGTCCTTACACCACCATTTATTACGTGCACCAGCCACCTAAGACCCAGAAGCTTCCAGCCACTCCCTTTTCAGCACTCTCTGAGGAACACACTTCAATCTCCACCCACTCCAGAAGTTTACCAGTGTCCGGCTTTTAGGAACACCAAACTATAGTTCTGAGTTCACGCCCCTTAAAAGTCACTGGCTACAGAGACTCCTCAAAACAGCAGTAACGTCACCCATCCCACCTGCACCCGTAACTGCCCCTTTCAACATCCAGAGGTGGTTTCAGATGATGGATTGTGAACCTAAGGATTCCAATGCTAGCTCTGGGTCTCAAAATCTCAAGTCACCTCTTTTCTCTCATTCAACACACATAGTAAAGCATTCAGAGAGAGGTGGGAACAAGATTCAGAGTTATCTTTAAAGACTTAAAGCGCAACCTGCCCTGCCGTCCTGGAGACAGTGGTCACGGTCTTGTCCATCCCCCAAGCGCAGAGCCCTTTTGGACCGGAATCACCGGGAGCTCACACTAAGCCTTCCAGCTCCCCAAAGCAGCAGGCTGTGGCTGCGCTAGGCGCCCTGGGTTGCAGGACTCCTTTGTGCGTCCCAGACCGCCCACCTTGCTCCCAGCTCCCTACACGACTTCCGGGCAGCTCATGTTTGGAAGGAAATCGAATGTTACCAGTCCACCAGCCAAAAAACTTGAGCTATAAGCAACCTGCAGCCTCGGGTCTGCTTACTGATTTTAAGTCGTGATTCTCCATAGAACGTTATTCCATCAAAATTTTAAAATACACATCTGATTTTCTTACCTGATTCTCCAAGGCAATTGAGCAATCTCTTCAGAGGGTTGATATTCAGACCCACGCTATGTAATTTTACCCATGGATCTAAAATAAATGGCTCGGGTTCCATTTATTTACTTAGTTACTAACTTATCTACCTGTCGTGATTAAGAAATAAAAACATTGCACTACCACAGCACACGATTGCTGCGTTGTTTACACAAAGAACTTCAATGATATCTACAGCAAATTGTCTCAAAGTTCAGTTTTTCTCTTGATTCATTCTTTGCATGTGACTTTTCTTAACCTACCTTGGCTTTCTTCCTCCCTCCCTCCCTCCCTCCCTCCCTCCCTCCCTCCCTCCCTCCCTCCCTCCCTCCCTCCCTCTCTCTCTCTCTCTCTCTCTCTCTCTCTCTCTCTCTCTCTCTCTCTCTCTGTGTGTGTGTGTGTGTGTGTGTGTGTGTGTGTGTCTCTCCCTCTCTCTCCCTCTCTCTCTCTCCCTCCCTCCTTCCCTCTCTCTTTCTTCCTCCCTCCCCTCCCCCCCCCCCCCAGGACACCAAAGAGGCAAATGAAAAGTGGTTAACCGATTCCCTCAGGCAACTTCATCCCACTCAGAGACCTTCCAGTTTCCATTTTCATTTTACAACCAGACCCTTTGGGAATGTGGGAATCAAATTGTGGGATCCACCCCGAATCAATAAAACAATAACCTTTGCCAAGAATAAAGAAGTAGTGAAAACAGAGATTGCTTTTTTCAAAGTAAAGACAAATTGCACTCCAACTCAGAGAAAGTCATGTAAGACTCGTGATTAATACAAGACTTGTCTCTGCATTGTTAACACTTACTGAAAATCTCCTCTCAAATAAGTATTTAACAGCACTAACTATAGAAGGTATTGCACCCCTAAATTCTGGCTGAGCCATGGATTTCATCACTATGTTAAAATATTTAAATTAGTTGTGTTAACTGTAAAATATGTATAGGCTCTTCAGTCGCTTTGATGACACATTAAAAATTACAAAATTCACAGATGAAAAGTTTCTACTTCATATTATGTACATTCCTAAGAATTGCATCTTGAGGACCTACAGAGTTGGAAAAGTATGTGTTTATTTTTATATTAAGGGCATACAGTGGTTTAAATCTTGTTGCATTCTTAAAATAAATAATAGATAGTAGACAATAGATAGAAGATAGATAGATAGATAGATAGATAGATATTGCTTATTTGCTTAGCCACACCCGGTGTTTACACTTCTTTCAAAGGAAAAAAGGAAGTTGCCTTTCCAGAGACTCTTTGTATGTAAATATTCTTTAAAAGATACAGGACATGGAAGCTTGCACAAAAACAGGAGAGCTAACAGCCAAAACTAATATTTGACAAATGTGTGCAATCATCTCTTTCCTGGAACCTTTACCTCAAAACGTGTTTTCTCTTAGACTGCATAAGAAAGCATTTTCCACCCCCCCCCAGTCACCAAGTCTAAATTCTCTCTCTCTTTACCTCTCCCATTATTCCTTATCAGCATTAAAGTACTTGGCCAAAGTACCAGGAATTGAATGACCTTGGTCTCAGGCTCATCATTAATTATCTGTGTGACCTCTGGGACTCCAGTGGCCTTCCTCTCTGCTGCATTTCCCCCAGTGGATAAACTAAAGGCATAGGGTTAGATGTTCTGTAAAACCATTATAGACTCCAAAGATTATCTAGTGATTTGCTTTACCCCAAAGTCACAAATTGCTTTCTATAATATCCTAACACTACCTCTACCAGTTCCATATAGGGAAAAGCAGAAACTCTGGGGGTCACAGAGAAGAAAGAAAAATCAAGCACACAGATCTGTATGTAGGTCCTGATTGTCCTGGGAAGGTATTCTTTGGATCATATTTTGTCCTTTCTGGGCTTCTGTTCCATTATTACCATGTGTGGGTTTGGACTTGCCTCCAGCAATGTTCAAAACTAAGGTGGGTGTGCCAATCATGAAGGTGATTCCAAAAATTGCCTGGAAAAAGAAGACATACTTGCATGGCTAAAGAATTATTGATAGGTACATTATAGCGTTGTCCACAAAAATATGACCACCTCTCATATATTTCTAGATATTTCAATCTAGAAATATCTAGACTCATTATTGCCATCGCTATTTGTATAATTTCAAGACATTTCAAAGTTCTTTGGTAAGAGTAAAAAAAAAAGAGCACACAAAATATTTTTAAGTTCATCATGTGTAAATGCTCATGGGCCATTTTTTTTATTTTTTTTTAAGAGTTGAGACCTTGATTGCAGAGGGTCACCTTGGAGTAATGGTTTCTATCTCCACTAAGGAAAGCCCATGTGACAAATTTCCCTGAGAACTTTTACAGCTATTGGCTTGAGCACCTAGGCACACAGTGGCATATCTGAGTGGACAGTGATACACACATGACACTTCATGGTGTTTTCTCTTGGACAGCTTGTTTCCTGTCCTGAAGCCTCAGGTCCAGCCATTCTGAGAGGTGGAAGGCAGAAAGGTGATTGTAGAGTAGAAGCTGACTTTCTGCTTCTGACCCTTTGGATTCCTCTATGCTCTGAGTGATAAGAGAAAGAAGGGGGGTTCTGTTTTGCTTTGTGACAGGATTTCATTTAGCTCAGGCTAACCTTAAACTCACTTATACACCAGAGCATGGTGGGTTCTCACAGCAACACCACATCTGTTTTTAATGGGGTTTTAGGGATCAAACCCAGGGCCTTTCAGCTTAGGCAAGCACTCTATCATTTGAGCCTTAGCTCCACCCCAAGTGGGGTATTTCATACCTAATTTACCTCAGACACTTCGTCTAGGCATATTTTATATATGATAGCATTTAATAACTACTAGCCAATATCATGTGTAACATTTCTTTTAAATGGTTTTAAGAAACAGTGTAAACATATATTCCTTGTTATGCAATCTGAGTTTTAACTCACTGTCACTGGATCTGAAACATTAATTTTTTTTTCTTTAATTAGAGAGATGGCATTTTCTGGAGCCACTAGCATTCTTTAACACAACGTGTTAATGGTCAAAGGTATTAGACACACATGCAAGAACACACAGATTGAGGGAGAGATGGAGAGAGGGAGAAGGAGAGGGAGAGAGAGAGAGAGAGAGAGAGAGAGAGAGAGAGAGAGAGAGAGAGAGAGAGAGAGAGAGAGAGAGAGAGAGAGAGAGAGAGAGAGAGAGAGAGAGAGAGAGAATAGTCAGGGATATAGCTTCTGACTTTAGAACAGTCCTTCCTCTGTGTGTGCTGATCGGCCTGAATGAGGTCAAATTTGGCACCGTGCTAGTTTATACATCCTCAAAGGACTTATAACATAAAATAAACAAAGTAAAACAAGCAGGCAAAAGGCAATATCAAAAAGTGATTTCATGCATACATATAGTGGGTCACTTCAGTAACAGGGAGCCCACTAGTTTAGTGAGTGTCCAGCTATTGTGTATAGATGAGATGTCAGTGACAGAACACAGTACAAAGTCCTGCTATGTGTTTGTTGTTGTCACCGGTAAGTTTCTTTATATGGCCTTGTAGCGGAATAGATAATTATTCTCATGACCAAAGAAGACATTGCTGGAACTCAGAAGGCTTTGCTCTGCAGTGCCATCTACTGGAAGAAAACGCTGACTTACCTTTGAGTTTTTTAAAGGTAGTCTTTTTGTTATTGTTTGTAACATGAAGGACACTGGCAAATATAGGCATCAGTAGTAAGGGAAGCCATGGATCCCAATTATCATTGATGTGATATAATGCCTAGACATCTCTACGTAGAAAGAAGCTGAAATATAATCCTATCAAATCATTCATTTTTCAGGAGTTAGGAACACAAAGTACTTGAATGTTCTTTGAAAAGTAAAATTGCTTCCAATTTTCAAAATGAATCATTTAAACTAGTTCTTCAAAAGAGTACTACTTTTTTATCATCCACCTAAGAACTTTTTAAATATTTGCCCATGAAATGGATATCATGCTAAGGTGTTGGAGCTGCCAACCTTACGTTCATACCTCGAAGGGAAGGAGCGCTCTTTCAGTTTTCCTAAACCAGTTTATTGAAGAGGTGAATGTTTATGGTTACGTCTAGAAGAATGTGACGTCATGAAAACTGAAAAACAAAGCTCAGGTTGTGGCTCAGCAATATGTCACCTAGCATGTTCCAGGCCCAGGGTTCAGTTCTCATCACCACAAACAACCAACAATAGTAACTGCTGTGTTCACAACTACTCACTCAACAACGCTGGCTGAAGACTTCGGGTCTTTAGCCTAGACATTGTCCTAGACCTTGCTCTGGGTCTGAACTACAGTGAGAGAAGTTTTACTTCATGGTACTTAGACTCCATTAAAGAGAAATCAACAGTAAGCAATTCTACAACATGCCACTCGGAGGTTCACAAAAATGGAAAAGATAAAAGCATAGAGAGTGACAATAATAGAAAGAGGTATAGCATTTTATTTGGAAGAAGTTTCTGGAATTGACATTTGGGACAAAATGTGGAGAGAACCATGGCTACAGAAGCCCTGGGGTTGTCTTGACTGTTTGAAAGGAAGAATGATATAAAAGTTAGGTGCTTCGTGCTCAACAACAAAGTATTAACTGTTAACTTCCCCTGCAATGTGTTCAGAATTCCAGATGGGAAACCATATAGTCTTCCTTCCTTTCTTCCTTCCTTCCTTCCTTCCATCCTTCCTTCCATCCATCATCCTTCTTTCTTTCTCTCTTCCTTTTTATTTTTGTTTTGTTGTTGCTGTTACATTCATTTTTGAGTCAGGGTCTTATGCAGCCCAAGCTGTGAATTCATTATGTAGCTGAAGAACCTCCTGCCTCTTCCTAACAAATGCTAGGATTATGGATGTGAACAGTATATCAGTTTTATACAATGTTGAAGACTGAACCTAAGGGCTCCTATACACCAGGCAAGCACTCTACCAACTGAACTACTCTCCCCTTTCCACATGATAATTAACTAAACTATCAACAATCAAAGAAAACCATTGAAACATGTTATTATGGAACCCAGAATGGAAGTGTCTAATAAAAAAAATTAAAATTTAATCTTGACTCATATAAATGTGAGCAAACACTCTATTCTTGCCTTAGCTGTTCCTTGGGCAAAATAACCCAGAGATAGCTATCTCCACTCTTTCCTACATTAGGTGCATTATAAAGTTTGCCTTAATCAAAGTAAGTTATTGTCAGCACTATTCACATTGTTTAGTTAGGTACCACATGCTTTAACATTTGTGTTCATATTCCAAAGTGCCTTGGGCTCTTAGATAGAAGAGAATTGCAAAATTTAGCATGAATAAAATTTATATTTTAGGTGTGTGTGTGTGTACGTGTGTGTCTGTCTGTGTAGGTGAGAGGACAACTTGTAGGAGTCAATTCTCTCCTTCTACCATGGGGATCATAGGGACCAAGTTCAGGTCATTGAGTTTGGCAGCAAATGCCATTATTGGCTAAGCTAACCTGCCAACCTATGGATTTCTTTCTTTTCTTTTTTTTTTTTTTACTCCCCCCCCCCCCAGACATGGTTTCTCTGCATAGCATTGACTGTCTTGGAACTCAGTCTATAGACCAGGCTGGCCTTGAATTTACGAAGAGGCCTGCATCTGAGTACTGGGATTAAAGGTGTGCGCCACTGCTTCTCAGCTGGAGGGCGTTTCTTGTGACTCTTTTGAAGGTGTGTCTTTCACTGGTGTAGTAGGAGAAGGGGAAGGAGAAAACAAGAAAGAAAATTTGTAAAATCAAAAAGTTCTGTGAGACAGAAATGTCCTCATCTCTTTGTAGGTAATACAAACCATATTGAATGTACCAATATTTTCCACTTTGAAAAGCCACCAGCTACTTTCGATTCTTTCCGCCTACTAATTGAGGAAAATTATTTAGTGTGTTGTGTGTTCATGTATGTGTGGGGGGGTGTGTACATATTATTCTCTCTCTCTCTCTCTCTCTCTCTCTCTCTCTCTCTCTCTCTCTCTCTCTCTCTCTCTCTCTCTCCCCCCCAGCGCGCTCTTAATCTCTTGAGTAGGATCCCTCACCAACCTAGATTAGCTGTAAGTAAACCCCAGAAATCTTCCTGTCTCTTCCACTTCTCTTACAGGGCTGGGGTTACAGATTCTAGGTGGGTGCTGGGGATTTGAACCCATGTTCTCATGCTTATGTAGCAAGTGCTCTTACCTGCTGAGTTGTTTCCTAGCTAACTTTGGGCAGTGAAAACACACATATCTAAAGATCACAGCCTGAACCTGATATCTACCTCGGTAATTTGATCCTCAAAGAGTCTCAGTAAATGTTTGCAATGTAAGGTTGAGGCTCTGGCCTTGACCTGAATGTCATCTATGGACTGATGCCTCCTCTGTTCTGTAAACAAGTGTGTTATCATGTGAACACTTGAGAAAAGACTGTAGAGAAATCATGCAATGCCTTTTCTTCTTAGAATAAAGAGCACAAATCAGATTTGGGGTTTTGAAAGCAAAGTTTATTTAGACAGCTTCTGAGTGACTCATGGCTCCATAAATGCAAGGGTTACACTTGAAGTGATTGACTTTGTGTTGAGTCATTGGGGAAGACAGGGTGGATCCTGCCAGGGGGAAGGTGACAACAAAGTGGTGCTGGTGCCTTTCATGAGAATGCTACTTTTATCAACTGAATGTCAGCAATGTAACAATCTAGAGGATGCAGAGGCTTCTGGGCGACTCTCACGGGGATAATCCAAGGTGTGGGCATAAAGGTCACAGGGTTTTTCTCAGGGCAGCTTTCTTTTTTCCTGTCTCAGCTAAGAGAACACTACACTTTGGGATGTTGGGTTTGTTTGTTTATTTGTTTGTTGTCATTCTGGAAACTGAAACAAAGGGCTTTGCAGGCTTTCTACCACTAACTTATTTGCCCAACCGTTTTTATTTACGTTTTACTGGTTTTTTTTTTTTTTTCTGTTTGTTTGGTTAGTTTTTTTTGTTTGTTTGTTTGTTTTTTGGGAGTTTGGGGGGGCAGGTTTGAGGCAAGATATCTCTTTGTGTGTAGACCAGACTGGTCTCAAACTCACAGAGATCTGCCTGCCTCTGAATTCCAGGGCTGAGATTAAAGGTGTGCACCATCATGTCTGGTTTCATGTCATGCCGGGGATGGAAACTGGGGCTTCCTGAATGGTAGGCAGGCATTTTACCCACTAACCCACTCACCCAAGCCTGAGTTTTCAATCTTGAAATACATCTCACTAAGTTGCTCATGATGGCTTTCAAGCCATTCTGTAGCTCAGAATGACCTAGAATTTTTAATCTTCCTGCTTCAACCTCCTATATAACTGGGATTGTAGACCTGTGGTTCCTGCCCCACCGTGAGCCACTCTCAGCAGCATCCTTGTTACTTTATCTTGAGCCTTGGTCCTGGGTGCCTGTAGTAAGGACACTTGCTGGAGCAGGGGCAGCTTTGTCACAAAGCCAACTTGAGAGTGACATCCTACTAGGAGGAGTGCGCCCTTTTCCTGGCACACTGGAAAGGAAGGAAGAAAGAAGGAGAGAAAGAGAGAAAGAAAGAAACTTTCCAAGGTGGGATCTCCACTCCAAAACCATGGCCTAGTCTACCTTACTTGGGCCATAAGGAGCATTTTTATTGGGGGCTTTTAACCTTTGATTTGTGTAGTTGGACTTTCTTTGGACTGCCTGCTCCCAAGTAATGACATGGAGACTTTTATTAATTATGAAAGCTTGACCCTAGCTTTAGCTTGTTCCCAACTAGCCCTTATAACTTTAATTAACTCGTTTATATTAATCTATGTTCTAGTCCTGCCATCTGCCTCATTACCACTTCCTCTGTGTCTGACTACAGAATTCCTTGTCTCTAGGATTCTGCCACATATTATCCAGAGCACCCTGCCTCACACACACACACACACACACACACACACACACACACACACACACACACACGGCGCTCTCTCCAGAAGTCAACCTATCCTCTTCTACCAAGCTATGTGCTGTTCTTCTCTCTATTAAACCAATTGGAAGGTGCCTTCACAGAGTACAAAAAGATTATCCCACAACAGCCCTGTCCTCTGACACAATGGCCCCCTCCAAGCAGTTTAATGTAGAAGGTCTCTGTATTAACAGTGGGAAGTTGGAAGAGAGGAACTTGTCATTTACCATGGGAGAAAGTCACATGGGCATATGCTCAGACCACTGATTTGTGCCCTAATTATATTTCTTCTGCTGTGATAAAATACCCTGATAAAAAAGCAACTTGAGGGAGAAAGGGTTTCTTTTAGCAGAAGAGTCACAAAGGTGGGATTTTGTGGCAGCTAATCATATCATATCCACAGTCAAGAGCAGAGAGAATAACTGTATGCATGTTTCATATTCAACAGTTTTCTCACACAGTTCAAGGCCCAAACCCGGGCAGTAGTAGTGCCTTATTCAGGCTGGGTCTTCTTACGTAATTAAGGCAATTAAGACAATCCCCCCATAGACACATCCATAGGTCAACCTGATCTATACAGTTTCTCAAAGAGACCTCATTTCAGGTGAATCTGGGTTGTGTCAAGTTGACAGTTAAAACTGACTATTGTAGGGTACAATCAAGGAGCAAAGAACTGGAGCAGCACTATCAGCCCTAAGACTTGTGTTTTCTTCGCTCTTTTGTAAAAGTATGAGAGCGCAGAAGTCAGTGCATGAGCACTCTCATGGTTAACCTTGTATGTCAACTTGAGACTGGGTAGCAAATTGCTCTCTCCTGTTTCTGGAAGCTTCCATGCTTCCAAAAGAGAAAATAATCTTTAAAGCTCTTTTTGCTCACAAACCCTTCCCCCTCCCTGGGTCCCTCCCACCCTCCTTCCCTCTCCCCTCCCTTTTTGTCTTCCCTTCCTTCCTTATTTTTTTCTTCTCTCTCTCTCTCTCTCTCTCTCTCTCTCTCTCTCTCTCTCTCTCTCTCTCTCTCTCTCTCTCTCTCTCTCTCTCTCTCTCTCTCTCTCTCTCTCTCTCTCTCTCTCTCTCCCTCTCTCTCTCCTTTCATAGCAGATTTCCTATTATACTGTAGGTGCTCTCCAAGCTTTCATTTATTACCTCCCTGATTGTAATGCTGGGCCCAGTGGCTGTCACTTGCAAAGAGCAGTTCTTTAAAAGACTGCTGGGCTGTATCAGGACTGCCAGAAGCAGGGGTTGACAAAGGGAAGATGAATGCTTGGGTGCTAACTCAAATCTTCCCAGGAGTTTCACTCTGTTAAAGGTCACAACACTACATTAGAAGATACTTCTGCCACTTGTAGACCTAAACATGAAGTCTGCTTTCCCTTCAGTTCAGATGTAAATATCTTGAAGAGCATCTCAATGCTCTCCTAGTCAAGTGTTGCCTGTTCCTTTTATTTTGTTTGTGAGCTAAACAAAGGGAAATTGAAACACTGACTACATCACTGACTAAATACGTTAATAAGAAGTAATGGAGAAAGCAGTTCTGCCAGGTAGTGGCCAGGCTTTACACATTCTACCCACTCAGACATGGACTTGCCTGATGTGGTACAAATAACCCAAACCAAAGTTTAGACTAGTTTGATTCCACACTCTGTTATCATCTTGGACAAGTGATTTCACCACTTCCTGTCTGAATATCCTCCAGTTGAAAGGAGAGGGGAAAAAGAACTAACTTGCCATCACATCTTGTCTACATCTATTTGTCCATTTCTTTCTTCTGCTTGGGTTGCTGCTGTCATCTTGACAGAGAGATTGTAAGTGCTGTCTCCTTCAGATTCTACCTCTTGTCATTAAGATGAACATTAGCTACAGTCATAGGAAATTCATAAGCAAAGATAACTGTAAATCTGCTGCAAACACAAGATGGGGATTTCCTTTTGGAAAGCAGAGGAACAAAAGCAAAATTTAACCGTGATATCCAACTTCTCTCCTAACATTTTCCTACATGGAGCACAATCACACTCTGTTCCACCATGGGAGGCAAGAACAGCTCTAGTCCTTCTGCCCCTGTCCTTGAACCACAATGTATCCCTTCCATTTTGGAAGAATTATAAGAGCTAAAGTCAATATTTCTTTACTCCTGCTATCATTTTAAATCTCAACTTTAAGCAGGAATGGTGGCAGATGCCTTTAATCTCAGCACTTGGGAGGCAAGAGGCAGATTGATCTCTGTGAATTTGAGATCAGACTGGTCTATAAAGCAGGTTCCAGGACAGCTGGGGTTGTTACACAAAGAAACCCTGTCTCGAAAAGAAAAGAAAAGAAAAGAAAAGAAAAGAAAAGAAAAGAAAAAGAGAGGAGAGGAGAGGAGAGGAGAGGAGAGGAGAGGAGAGGAGAGGAGAGGAGAGGAGAGAAGAAACAGTTCAACTTTAAAAAGAAAAAAAAAAGATTAACTGAATTCATGTATTTAGTGTGCATGTGCCGGTGTGTGTATGTGGGTGTGCACACACAGAAGTGTGCATGTGAAGGTCAGAGAAGAACCTGTCTTCTTCTCACCCTCCTTCAGGTGAGTCCTCACCTTCTTCCATGTAGCAGTCAGGGATTGAACCCCGGTCTTCAGGGTTGGCAGGAAGCAGGTGCCTTTACCAACTGAGCCATTGCTTGGACCCAGTAAGTTTCAACTCCACATGTATATCTTTATTTATCAATAAAGCTAGTCTAAAAAACAAAATCCAAAGTCATAAACATATATGCAATTATCACACAGTCACAGTTGTTAAAAATAATCATTTCTAGAGAGCTTATTGACTCAACTGGCGTACATGCATACAGAACAAAAAAAACAGGCATTAAAAACTATGTTCTCAATTTATCTATTTTGTCATGAATAATATTTTTTAATAGCATGTATAACATGTATTTCTGCCTGGTGTTGAAGATTCTCAGAATTTGCAAACAAATATGATAGTAATTAAATGATAGTAAAATGAATAATTTCACTGTCTATATGTGCTTTAACTCTCTACACTATGTAATATATGTTACAAGATGCATCTTGACTTGTGAAAAATACTTAATTTAGTAAATAATATTTACACATGTTCAAAATGTAAAGGAGACAAGAGAGCAAAACATAGCAACAAAGGTAGCCTCCTTCCATGATCTACTCCAGAAAATAACTATTGTTCTCTTCCTATTGATATTCTGTCTCCTAGATCTCCCTGAGGCAGCCTCTGCCTTTGCACATGTTACTTTTGTAATGAAGAAAACAATAACACTAGCCCACTTTGAAAAGAATAATTTTAGCAAAGTTAAAATTCAGTCTTTAGAAGTTAGAGAAAATGAAAGAACAAAAGCATTAATTCCCTGTCTTGAATTTTGTTATTTGTTTTTACCATAGAGTGGGGAAAAGTATCTATGTGTTACTCAATTTGTGATGATTAACATTTCCTCCTTATTAAATCCATTCACACACACACACACATACACACACACACACACACACACACACACACACACACACACACACACTGGTACTAAGCCAGCCAAAGTGCTCCTCCTCGTCTTCTTCTTAGCTGTGGTTCAAACTCAGGGCCTTGAATATCCTGGGAAGCACTCTACCATTGAGCTATATTCAGCCCTAAACAGTACATTTTTGATGACAAAGTTGGTGCTCACGCCTTTAACCCCAGTACTCAGAAGGCAGAGAGGCCAGCCTGATCTACAGAGGTCCAGGCCAGTCAGGGCTACACAGAGAAACCGTGTCTCAAGAAAAACAAACAAAAAACCTACACGCAGCCTTTCCCAGGGAAATGAGAGAAGGCAAGATGAGTAGTAATGCTCTAAGCTCCGGGGATAACTCAAGTAGCACATGATGGAAACAGAAACCGCTGGGTCATCTGAAGAAGTTCCTTACAGAGAGAGATAAGAGGAAATCCGTGACCTAGTATTGCCCCAAATGCAGGTCTTGCATCAGCACCACAAGCATCACTTTCTTTAAGTGGGAAAGCTGGCCTGCAGGGCTCACCTCACAGACCTCCTGAATTCAGAAACGCAGTTTTAACAAGATCCCAGGGTGGCACACAGGCAAGCTGGAGTTTAAGAAACTATGTTCTACTTCCATCTCCTTTTTTTAATAGGTGAAAATAAAACCCAGGGTTTTGAAAGAACCGAACATGCAGGGCGAATTTAAGATAAACATCTAAATGGAAGACTAGGAATGGACCTAAAGATATTGTTTCAGACTATGAGCTGTACACTGACCCCTGTGCATGCTCAGTTTAGGGGTATTAGTAGAAGCTAAGGTTGATGCTCTAATGGGAGAATTACTTCAGTTTCCATGTAACCAGTTGATGCATCCTGACCCCAATAGACACTTACACTTTCTTGGGCACCATGTACAGTCCCTCAGTAAGGATAATTTTCCCAGCATCAGCGTCCCCTCCCATGAAGCCCTCAGGTGCAACTTCAATTAAAAAAATACAGGCTGTCTTCTCTATGATATGATAATTATTGCCATACTTAAAATGCATTCCTCTTCTAAAAATATGAATGTTAATGTAACATCTTAGCTCTACACTGTGATTATCCATCATTTTAATTTCCCAATTGATTTTCCAAACAGTTTCAAATCAGCTAGGTATTTATTAGAAGATTTTTTTCCTTTTCCTTTTGGAAAGAAGAAAGAGAAGGAGGAGGAGGAGGAGGAGGAGGAGGAGGAGGAGGAGGAGGAGGAGGTGGAGGAGGAGGAGGAGAAGAAGAAGCAGAAGCATTTATGTTTGGGCCTGTGGGGGAAATCAAGTGATAACAGATTTTGAAAACTTTTCTGACCTCAATTTTAAAGTCTTGGGAAGGGCTAATGGTTAATTAGTATTTAGAAACATTAAAAATGGAAATAGTTCCCTGAGTACCAAAAAAACAGTTAAAGTGTGCAATAACAGGCCTTAAAATTGAGGCATTTATTCATTTAGATGAAAGGAGAATTTGAAGAAAACAACAAGTGTGGATAATACCTAGTTCCAGTGGCCTGTGTTTATACATAGATTTCATTGGAGAATTTTAATTTTCCCAGAGTATAACAATACGTCTGAATCCCTTTCTTAATATATTTTTTCTGTGCCAAAGATTTTACTGGAGTTTTTTAATTGTCCACTCTGTTGGTGTTTACCAGCTGAACTGACCTTGAGTTTTAAATTTCTGATGAAACAAAATGATTCAAAAACCGACTCAGGGTTGGAGAGCTAGACAAGCAGCAGTTAGGAAAACTTGTTGCTCTTGGCAGCGGACCCTGGTTCAGGTCCCAGAACTCACACATTGGAACTCCAGTTCCGGGAATCTGGTACCTTCTTCTGGCTTCTGCAGGCACCAGGCATACGCACGCGCGGCACAAACATGCATGTATGCTAAACCACATACACACGAAAAGGGGAGTTTTTAAAAATTAAGCAAGATTTAGAAGGCAGTTCAAGAATATTTTCACCAGAATGGGAGAGAAAAACTGATCATGAAAGCTGTAAACCAAAAAATCTTCACGGAGGAGGAAGATGAATAGAGAAAGCCATGCCATTTCAATTAGGCTGCTCATCACGGAGAGCAGCAAGCTGTCATATGGTAAAATGTGGGGTAGCCTTAGAAAAAACAGTGAGAAGGGTTCCAGGTGCCAGGAAAGCCACGCTGGAGCTTTGGGGAAGAGATGGGAGAGGAGAAGAAGAAAAATAATGCTTTTCTAAAGTTGAGACTCAGAAAAGCAAGCCAACTTAACTGCATGGCTACAGCTTCATAATCCACTGTGCGAAGGGAGAGATTGCTTAGACGGAAAACCATTATATAATTAAGGGGATAATTATTCCTCCCATCTCTTTATTATGGCTCTAGATGAATCAGCTTTTCTGGGGGATGATCACATGATTGACAAGTCCAGATAAACTAACCCTTAGGTGAGAAGGCAAACATATGAACTGTTCCACTCTTTAGGGAAAATCAGAATGTCTTGTCTCCATCTATTTTTTTTTTCTTTTTTTGGCTAGAAGGAAATAGATTTTCCATTTTTTAATAATGTATTTTTTTTTTAGCCGGGCAGTGGTGGTACACACCTTTAATCCCAGCACTAGGGAGGCAGAGGCAGGCAGATCTCTGTGGGTTCGAGGCCAGCCTGGTCTACAGAGTGAGTTTCAGGACAGGCTCCAAGGCCACAGAGAAACCCTGTCTTGAAAAACAAAACAAAAAAGTTTTTTTCATTTACTGTCCAATGGTGTTTTGCCTGTGGATTTGACTGTGTTAGGGTGTCACATCCCCTGGAACTGAAGTTATAGGCAGGTTTGTGTTGCTGGTGGCCCTGCTCGGACATCCCTTGGGGAGGGGGGATAAGAGGACACTGCACTAATGACGACGGCACTGGGAGTCAGTGAATTGCAGAGCCTGCTGCAAACTCCTTCATTATGAAAGTTAGTCTTGCCTTTATACTCCTGCCAACGTCCTATTGGCTCAGGTGGCTGGCTCAGCTGCTTTGTCCTTTCCTCAATGGTGTCCCCAGTTCCTCAGCAGTCTCTGGGTGTAGAGGCAGCTGTGGTTCAGGGCGAAAGTTTGACTCATGCTGGCTGGCCTGGGAAATTTCTCCGACATGTATGAGCTGCCATGTGAGTACTGGGTATTGAACCCAGGTCCTTTAGAAGCGCTGTCAGTGCTCTTAACCACTGAACCATCTCCCTCAACAGAGCCCTGATACTGTTCAAGACCCTGTACTACTAACCCTTTTCTGTCTGACATTTCATCACAGGGATGAAAAACAGACCAACTCAGTCCTCTTGGCTTCCGTTTTCTGTTGTTTTCTAGCATGCAACACAACATTGCCCAACACCTTCAGGAGAAAGTTAGATGCTTTCTTCATTAAGTAGATTATAAATATGTGGGTTTCTAAAAATGTCCAGTCATTTTGTGAGCAAGATTTAAACAAACAGATAATGTGAGGGAACAGAAGTCCCACGAAAATGGAAGTTTTTCTGTAGATAAAGTGGGTAGATATCTCTCTGTTAAGCAAAGACGGGAGATGATGGAGAGAGGAATTCACAGGCATTACTCAACTGCCTGGCTACTCAGACCTATAAGCAAGGCTAGAACAGGGTACTCTCAATTGAGAACTAAGCATCAGTAATGCTATGTAGAAGAGGGATTAGAGCTAAGGAGAAAACATGAGTCTCCCAAGTTTCAGTGATTGCCAGGGTTTTTGTGGTTTAGGTGTCAGTTTCCAGGACTACTCTCGTTTGGTTCTCAGGATCATATTTGGTTAGAGTTTTCCGATCCCAGGCCCATGCTGATAGCATAGGCTCTGTCCTAGTCTGCTTTCTGTTGCTGAGCTAAACACCATGAACAAAGGCAACTTTAGAAGGAGGTTTATTCGACTCACACTTCTGGGTCACAACCCATTACTGAAGGAGGTCGGGGCAGGGACGGAAGCAGGAGCTTGAAGCAGAAGCCAGGGAGGAATGCTGCTTGCTTGCTGGCTTGTTCTCTGGTTTGCTTACAGGCTGGTGCTTAGCTGCATCTCTTACACAATCCAGGACCCCCTGCCTAGGGAGGGTACCGCCCACAGTAGGCTGGGCCCTCCTCATCAGTTAATAACAGAGACAATCTGCCACAGACATGCGCATGAGCCAACATGATCCAGGCAAGTTTCTCAACTGACTCAAGTGGACAATCAAAGCCAATTAGGCAGCACTAACCCCCTCTCAGCTCCATACAACATCCTTTTACTACATCTTTTGATCACTGCATTCTAGTCTATCTAGTGGTGTGTGTCTTCCTGGAGATAATTGCATCCCTTTGCTACCTTTTTTTTTTTTTTAATCTTCAGTACCTTCCACAGTATTTGAAATCTATAGTCTGCTCCTTTATCTCACAAGGTATATCATTTTCTCTCAGGAAGCGTTCTTTCACAGAGAGATCTTAAAGTTCCTTCCAAATGTTAATTCTCTTAGCAGAAACATTTTTTATTTTTCCATTTGGGAAAAAAAAACTGATGTAAGATGATTCTGTGTGGCCCGTGACATGTCACAAATTGACACTAGAGCTTGAATAATTACACAGAGAAAACAATTCTCAGTGTTCCCTATACAGAAAGAAACTAAGATAAGAAATATGATTTAAAAAAACAGAAAACAACAAACAAACAAACAAACAAACCCCTCAAATGGACCAGTGAGATGGATCAGCAAGAAAGGGTTTTGCTGCCAAGCTTGTAATAAGTTCTGTAAAACTGACTGTAATAAGTTCTCCTCTGACTTCCAAACATATACCATGACACATGCACAGTCGTATACATACATGCACAGACACATGACATAAATAAAAGCAATTTTTAAAACCTCTAACCATCAAGTAGAGGAGCCCAGCACTCACTGTCTTCCTGCCGTACGGACCTAAAGAACAACTCTTTAACTCACTCAACCACTAAGATACAGTGAAATTCATATGGCCAGAATTTATCACCACACACATAAATCATGCACAGAGGACTTTTAGGGTTCCTACAAAGTGTCATTTGAATCATTAAAACTAAATGGCACCTGTCAAAATAAATCATCCAAGTACACTTCATGATTCAGAACCCTACGTTTTATTGTTTCTATAAATTCATTCATTCTGAAATCTTTTCCTACAAAAAAAGGGTTCATTAAAATGAATTTGGATATTTAATGTGTGATTCTGCCCTTGGACTCATCAGAACTAAGATTTTTTTTCACTCAGTGTGAGCTTTCCAGACCCTAAATGGCTTGTTCCTATAAAATGTTGTTACAGCTTTCTGCTGTAAACGTCGGTCCGGCTGACAGATCTCAGCTGCTGCTTTTATGTATGTCTGTTTGATTTAACATGCTTCTGATTAACAATGGAGTTTCCTGATGCTGTCAAAATATGTAAGGTATTAAATGCCTTTCTAGAAATGACTGTTTTTAAAAGAGAGATTAAGTAAACAAGCCATTCCCACCAGTGAAAATAATTGATTATATTGTTTACTATTTAAGGTTATGTTTAGTGGCACTCCCTAGGGATAGGTTATTACATTAGCATAAACAAAGAAAGAACAGGGCCCTCAGGGAGGGGAGCACAGTGGGACAGGGGAGGAGGCAGAGATGTGTGTTTGGGGAGAGAAGAACAAATGCTTTCCCCCTTACAAATAACTGGCAGCCAGCATGAAAATACCCGGGCCAAATGGAATATTGAGAGCTTAATCTTACTTCTTGCTGTAGTAGAAAAAGGTCCTAAGTGTTGCACAAATAGCTCTTCTAGGTCTCAAATGAAACAAGCAATTCCAAAAATATTTTGGTTATAAAATTGAAAATTCTAAGTCTAGCAAGATTGGAATCTGGCTATTTTTAGTTTTCTTTTTACTTTGTATCTGTCTTGCTTTGCTCCCACATCCTGGCAATGTTCTTGGTTAGGACATCACAAAGAGAAACTGATCCATGTCCAAGATCTTCTTGCTGAGAGGGACATAGTTGGCTGGCTATGACATGGTAGCTATACTTCTGTCTGCATGATGCTGTGTGATGACTATGGGAATTTCTTGGCATGTATTTATATTTAGGGGTTAAGAAACATATCTCTGTTGGATTTTGAAAGAAAAGGGAATCCCACACTTGTTAAAAAACCTACCACATCTTCCTTATCCATTTGTAGAGGCTAGGAGTTTTAGTAATCCTTTTTAGATTATTTTCTCCTCTAAAGCAGGGGAGGTAGACAGTATCTGCATTTATAGGTTAGGGTTAGGGTTAGGGTTAGGGTTAGGGTTAGGGTTAGGGTTAGGGTTAGGGTTAGATATAGCTCTAGAAGCTCACCGAGCAGGGGGTGGGGGGAGGTGGGGGGGTTTAGTCATTGACCCAAGGCCATACAGCTCATCAAAGACTTTACTACATTAACACTCATCTCCTTGATGGCACAGTTCACAATGTTTCCAAGCCCAATCATGAATGGAGGCTGCAACACACATGGCCACATATCCCCCTTCTTGGTGGATCTATCTGGAATGTTGGTGTCAAAAATGAAGGAAAATGTCAAGATACCTAGTAGTGACATGATAACATGACCAGCTTAAGAAAACACAACACAACACACATGCCATCCCAGTTTGTCAATGCTCTCCTCAGCCAGTGCCATCCCAAATCATCCCATTTTCTCAGGAAGCTGAGCTGGCTGAATAAAGCTGTGAAGAAAATTCCCTCAGTTCAACAGATGACATTGATTAACTTGGAAGTAAGGATGCAGGTGTGAGGAATGGGGGTGCAGGAGTAGTGGGTAGAGGGATTTATAGTCATTGTGTCACTTCAGAGTTTCAGGACCTTTGAAAGTTAGGTTCTTTTTTTTTCCCGGTTTTTGACTATTGATGCACTTGGGGTTCATATGTGTTCATAGAAGTGTTTTATCCCCTAAACTGCAAGTCATAGCAACTACCAGTGTAGTTGTATCACATCCCCATGAGCTAAGTTTCTGGTACCATCAAAACCCAAAAGCACAGAAAGAGTTGATGAGATTGGCACCTACAACAAGGATTCAACCTGTGTGTATTTCTGTGTTGTGCAGAGTCTAGCTTTAAGACCATGAATTTTGGGTTTAGAATGACTTCTATAAATAGGTGTGGATTGAGTTTCTAATAGAACACATGATTTCAAGAGTCATATCCTAGCTCCACACAAGGAAGAGTGAAATTATGTCATTTGCAGGTAAGTGGAATCAACTGGAGATAATCATATTAAAGAAACGAAGGTAGAATCAGCAAGAGAAATATCATGTCTTCTCTCCTTTATGCTCCTTAGATTTTTTATAGAGATATATAAAATTGTAGAAGTGTGTAGCATTAGCGTTGACATGAAAGTGTCATTGTTCTCTCTCCTTTTTAAATCCTCACCACAACTTCTGAAGCTCAGTTTTTATTACAATAAAGCCAAATTCAGTTGGAGGGCTGAGGTTGACCCAGAGATATTTCTTGTTCCACGTTTTCAATTATATCAATGCCACAGGAAAGGCCTTTCACTGCTAATCTACCCCTTGTGCTACCTCTAGTATTAATATACCACCCATGATGTAACAGTGTTACATTTAGAACCAAACATTAAGTTTCTTACTCACTTAATCACTAATAAGTAGTTTCCATGTAGATACACTTCTTCCATGGCCCCAGTGCCCTCCCCTCTTCCCCCGCAAAAAAGACTCAGTGGGATAGTCCTGTCCTTCATGGACAAGGTTGGGGGTGAAGGGTTGCCTTTGGTGACATCACGGACACAGTAGTATACACAGCATAGGTGCTATGATGGTTACTATTTACTGTCAACTTGACAGGATCTGGAATAACCCAGGGGACAAGCATATTTATGATGGGATTTCTAGACTGGATTAATTAAGGCAGGAAAGCTGACCATAAGTGTGGGTGGTACCATTCTATGAGCTGGGGGTCAGGGACTGAATAAAAGGACAAGGTGTGCTGAGCACCAGCATCCATCTGCCTTTGGTTCCAACTGCAGATGTGGTGTTAGCAACAGCTCGTATATCAAAGCACTCATCACAGGGCTGGGGATGTGGTGAGCTGCAAAAGCATGAGCATAGCATGTGTAAGGTGCCCAGGAGTCAATTCCAGCATCAAAAAAAGAACAAAAAGGGGAAATGCATGCCTTATGACAGTGACTGTGGGCATCAGGTCTGATCTCTATGAGTATCTAATACAGTGCTCTGGTAAGCATTATAGGGAATGCTTGCTTCATCCTCTCAGCAACTTGGAGACCTAACTAGGAATGTTTTCACTTGGCCAACGTGGAAGTGGAGATCAGCAGAGAGCTTACAAGATTTACTCAGGGGTGGGAACTGGGAAACAAGGGATTCCATTCGTGGTTGGCATAAGAGCATTGCCAACCTGTAAGGACCATGAGATTTATAAATAGCCTGCTGCTTCAGAAAGAAAGCCCCGTGCTTCTTATAGATAAAATTTTAAACTTTTTACTTCTGAATGTAATGACATTAGCCTAAATTACCAATGCCTGTGCGGTATATTTCCCTATGACAATTTTTCTGGAACCCAATGATTCCAACTTCTACCTGTTACATCAAGGAATCAAGATATAACACCATAATGAGGGTGCTGTGATCTACGTTGAGGATGAAGAGACCCTACATCCATAATCAATCAATAAACAAACACATGGGTTGGGACTGTCTCCTCTCTTTGGATTAAATTATCACATAATTATTGTCAGCCATCCAAAAACAATAGTAGCACTTGTATGTAGCATCTGAAGTCAATCTCTGAAAGAATTGTTTTAGTGGCTGTCCAGTTGTTTCCAGCAATATTAAACTTAGTTGTGTGAACTCCCCCACAACCCCACCATGTAAGGGGAGCTAGCTCAAGCTAACTGAATAGGACCTGTGGCACTTACAGAACAGGAGGGAGTGCTATATGGAAGAGGAGAAGGGGACTCCCTATTTTACAGGGGGGAAATCATGGAGTGGAGTTAGTGTTTGGAGACAGCACAGACTGAGAGATAGTGACAGTGTTTTTAGGTCTGGGGGTTCTAGAGTGTTAAGTATTATCATCAATTGCACTATGTAATGTTCTGGCTACTGGGGCCTAATGTCCACCTTTAGAGAACTGGAGCAATTGAAGGGTAATAAGAGGAAAATGAGTCACAAACCCATTTTATTATACACTGTAAAGGGCCTTCATCCAAACAGACTGTGTTTAGCCTGGTAATAAAAATGAGCAAGGATCAGGCATTTAACATAGCAATTGGTTCAAGCAAAGAACGTATTTTATCTTTTTCTTTCTTTTCTTTTCGTTTTACTCTTTAAAACCTTGACAAATTATTTTGGTTATAGGGAAATTTCTTGCTTAGAAATTTTCTCCAACTATTGCACAGTTTTTATAGACCTTGGCAGGTGTGTTTAATGCCTTCCCTACTTCTCTCCTTTTTTTCCCCTGTGGCTTGAAATATTAAGCTGTTAAGAGCTGTAACAACAGCCAGAGGAGTAAGATTTTGTTGTTGTTGTTGTTCATTTGTCTCCATGTTGGCCTTTCTTTCTCTCTCTGCTGAGCATACAGAACAGCTGAGAACGAAGATGTTCAGGTCATGGCGTGCTTCTTCGGACAAATCTGTTATTCAAATCTTGTATTTGCAGCCCAAATGCAAAGCCTGGCCACTGGAGCATGACATGTTGTGAGAATTTAATACACACCAGGCATTCTTAACAGTAAGCTGAGTCTAACTCTGTTTCCCTCTCATTCTCATGTTTGTGACCAACATTCCAAACTCAGAAAAGCCTCAGGATTTGCCTGTTACTATGCAGTGCCACCTGGGCTGAAGGATGAATCCAGGGAATTCTGGAGTCTTGGTTGTGCCTTTCAGAGTGACAACAATGCTTCACAGTCACCTAATTAGAGAGGGCACAAATAGCAATAACAATGAAGACAAGCAATAGAGCTGGGAGGTGGCTCAGTAAGTAACAGGTGAGGACTTAAATACCCAGAGCCTGTGCAAAACGGGTGACTCTGAAAATCAGTGCTCTTACAAGAAGATGGGAGGTGGAGACATACAAATTCCTGAAAGTTGGGGAGCAGCTACCCTCGTGTGCAGCAGAAAAGTAACAATGAGATTCTTTTTCAAACATGGAAGGTGAGGACCAAGACCAGAGGCTGTCCTCTGACTTCCACACACACTTGATGTGGCATTTGCACACTGCCAGCCCCATGCAGAGAGAGAGAGAGAGAGAGAGAGAGAGAGAAAACGCCCCCCTCCCCTGGGTGGTGGTGGTGGTGGTGAGAGATCACATGTGCAGACACAGAAACTGTGTGTGTGTGTGTGTGTGTGTGTGTGTGTGTGTGTGTGTGTGTGTTAAAGAGACAAGCAATAAAGCCCCTTTAGGCAAAATAGTTATCATAACTTTCTGCAGTGAGCAAAGAATAGAGGCAATTGTTCTTTCATACAACTCTGGACCTGTCCCCACCCCCTAACATCTCTCAGACCTTTATGTTATTCTCTAAACACATTTCCTGCCTTGTGTTTTGGAAAGGCTCTTGCACCAATTACAGAAGAAACTGGGAGGCAAAGATGAAATTAGAACCCAAATGCTGGTGCTCACTGCTCCATTTGCCCCTGATTGTGAAGTAATCCATCAGGTTTACCAGTGCAATTTACTGTCTCTGGGAGTATCCCCGGAAAGTGAGAGTACTGGCAATGCAGAAAAATGATCCTCTCAAAATTCCCATGTTGTTTCTTCTTTGAAGTCACATGTGCAGTATCTGGCTCACCCATGCTTCTTGGAACACTTAGGCAAAAGGTGAGATTGATGAGAATGTTCTAAAGTCCAAGCTGTCTGGATCATCTGGGGATGGAAAGTTAGAGCATAGTTTAAATCAGCAGCTTTAAAATGAATTCTGGGGCTGGAAGTGTGGCTCACTTGGTAAAGTGGTTGCCACATGATCATGAAGACCCGAGTTCAGATCCCTAGAATGCACATAAAAGGACAAGTGGGGTGATATGCATCTGTAATCCCAGCCCTGCAGAATCAGAGACAGGCAGATCTCTGGGCTCCTTTGTACAGTAGCCTACAGTAAGCTCCAGATTCAGTGAGGGATCCTGTCTCAAAATATAATATGGAGGAAACAACCTAGATGTCCCTCAGCTGAAGAATGGATAAAGAAAACGTGGTACATTTACACAATGGGGTATTACTCATCAATATCCAATGACATCCTAAAATTTTCAGGCAAATGGACAGAACTAGAAAAACAAAACAAAAACAAAAACAAAAAAAACCAAAACCAAACAAACAAACAAAAACATGCTGAGCAAGGTAACCCAGGCCCAGAAAGACAAATATACCAGACATAAAGCAAAGGATACCCAGCCTACAATCCACAACCTCAGAGAAGCTAGAACCCTCTTCCAGAAACAGGTGGAAGCAGATGCAGAAATCCACAGCTCCTGGAGTACAATCAAAGGGAGGGAGGAGCAATAATATGAACAAAGGAGTCAAGACCATGATGGGGAAACCCACAGTATCAGCTGACCTGAGCTAGTGAGAGATCACTGACTCAGGCCTGACAAATGGGAAACCCGCAGATTGGGATATGGTAGGCGGATGTGGGGGAGCAGGAGGAGAGGAGGGAGGGGACTTGGGATTGGAATGTATAAAATAAATTAATAAAAATAAAAGACATAAGATAGATAGCTGACACCTTTAATCCCAGCACTCAGAGGGAGGCAGAGACAGATGGATCTGTGAGATCAATGTCAGCCTGATCTACAGAGTGAGGTCCAGGACAGCTTGGACCACACCAAGAATCCCTGTCATGTATCTGATGGAGAGGGACTGAGGATGGCACCTGATGCCAACCTCTGGCTCCCACATGCATATACACACAGGTGTGGAACACATACATACACACACACAAAGTCCTCACTGTCTCAGGTATCTGCATTTAATACTTTTCAACTCGGAGACTCCAAAAACCACCATAACTGTGCAAACAGAAGCCCTGCAATATGTAAAATAGCAATATGTCATAG
Organism: Cricetiscus sungorus; assembly: GCA_030556225.1. Classification (NCBI taxonomy): domain Eukaryota; kingdom Metazoa; phylum Chordata; class Mammalia; order Rodentia; family Cricetidae; genus Cricetiscus; species Cricetiscus sungorus. The sequence goes on from JANBXA010000729.1 coordinate 16,403,315, forward strand.
ACTGGGAATGAAATATTGCCTCAACTAGAGACAATCCACCAGCTTGTGTAAACAATCACTAAGGCTGTGAGCAGATGTGTGGAAAAGGATTAGAGTCAAAATGTAAGAAGTGGGCACCTAAACTTGGGTAGTTGACCTGGTCCCTGGCTGGTTAAAGGTCAAATGCCAGTCAATTAATCCCCCTTTTCTACTCTGTGGTATAGTGGGTGTGGTCAGAGCCACCTCACTGGAGAAGTCCCACCTTCCAATTCAGAACCTGTGTTCAGTGAACAGGGATTTAATTTTGCAACAGTCAATTGTGTTTTGTACCCAAATCTGTTGGTCTGGCAGCGACTCAAGCTCCTTTTAGTCAGCTTATTTTAAAAGAATTACTAGTCTGAGTTTAGAAACCAGGGTGTCATCTTCCTACCCAATGCTCTTGCAATAACACTCTCCTTGATGTTCTTGGTAGGTTTGTAGCCCCAGGATTTGTGAGGTAGAAGAGGAGAGAGGGAGAACTGAGGAAGCTGCTTAGACTGAGATGCAAGTTCAACAAGTCATCATGGCCAATGTTCATCACAAGAGTCAGCCTGGAGATGAGCCAGATATCATGATCTGCAAGATGAGGAATTACCATGGGCCTCCCTGTGCCCCCAACCATGTGTGTGTGTTTATGTATATGGGTACACACAGATGGCAATGGTCAACTTCAGATGTTGTTCCTCGGGAGCTATTTACAATTTTAGTTTTGAGACAGGGTCTTTTTAACTGACACCTGGGGGCTTGGAGACTGGGTTAGGATTGCTAACCATTGGGCCCCAAGGATGCACCGATCTCCGTCACCCCAGTGCTAGAATTACACTTGGGTACCACCATCTCTGTATAGTTTACTTGGTTACTGCAGGTGAAACTCAGGCCCTTGTGCTTCTGTGTCAAACACTTTGACAGCGGAGCTGTCTCCCAGCACTCTGCGTCAACACTGAAGCTCAAGTCATGACATGGTGAAACAAAGTGAGTAGATGGCACCAAGGGTCTCTGACACCTTTAATAAACAAGTCAGGTGACTTCAAAGTGAGATGAACAAAAGCCTAAGATAGACCCAGGGGCTGGGCAAAATGTTTGCAAGCAAAATACCTGTGGACATGTCTCTGCAGGTGCATCTTCCACAGAGTTGCAAAGCAGAGAGTGGAATCAGAATCTTTAGGACGTTTCCATACTAAAGAATAAGCAATGTTATTTTTGAATAGAAAGAAAGCAAATTTATCACACTGCAAAGAGAAACGTGGGCATGGCATGAGCAAAAGAATAATTTACAAGCAATCAAACCATTACATTATCTGGAATAGAAAGCTAATTACTTCAAATTCTATGCTTACTTTAAATGTTTATAGTGGTAATTTGTTTTAAATATTTTGATTCTTCTAAACCTCTTATTTTTAAAAAGGTAAATGTTATGTGTGTGTGTGTGTGTGTGTGTGTTTGTGTGTGTGTGTGTGTGTGTGTGCACAAACAAACCTATGCAAGGGAGAATGTATGCAGGTGTCAAGGCATAGTGTGGAGTTCAGAGGACAACTTGCAAGAGTCTGCTCTCTCTTTCCAACCATATGGGTCCCAAGGATTGAATTCATACCCTCAGGCTTGGTGGACTGAGCCATCTTGCCAGCTCTAAACTCTTATTTTGTTGTATCTATTTGTTAAGTTTTTCAATAGAAACACTTCAAGGCATTTGACTGGGCTAAGGTGATACTTTCATCGTCACAGGGTCTGGGGTTTCCTTGTCTCTGCACATCACTCCTTAGAGTAAGAAGGAGAGGGTGGGAGAACCCATGATTCAGATACTGAAGTGGTGGGCTCCAAAATTAAACATCATTACTGAAGATTTCTACTGGGTGCATATTTTTTTACTGGTAGACAAGAACCATTCACCATTGAACTGGCATGCGATTATATTATAAATGGTCCAAGAAGAGGGTGACAAGGAAGTAGTGAGGTCACCTTATCAGCAGCCCCCCCCTCCCGATTTAATCAACAACTCCACGATTAAAAGCAGATGATCCAGTACACAGGAGAGAGATATTCGTAGAAACACAGGATTGGTTGCCCAGAGCAACTTCATCCTCCTATATGCGGTCAGACAAACACACTACCCAGTAAGCAAACAGAACCAGAACCACCACTCCAGGGAGCTTCATTGTTTCGATCCTAGATGTATTTCACCCTGCCATGTGGCTGCCAGTTCATCACCTGTGGCAGAGGGAGCTGCCTTGGCCAACTGGTTCTGTCCTTCCCTGTGTATCTGCAGAGCTGGGCTGGGGACAGGCTGGCAGGGTCTGAAGTGGCTTTTCTTTGCATATCTGTTTCTAAGGAGACCATGCAAGGCACCATCACTGTGGCTTCCTCCTCTTGTTTTGGGCTAATTGAAGTCCTGTTGGCTGTGTGCCAGGGCCGCTCTGCTCCACCTGGTGATGAATGGTCTTTCACTGCCCGGACACCTATCAAGTTAAACTAACCCCTGGATGAGCTGATTACTCTCCTGAACAGTGTTCCCAGCTCAGGGCTCTGTGCTGCATGTAGTCAATGTATATCAAAATAAGTTGATCAGGTCCAGCAGGTAAACACAGCAGCAGCAAGCACCAACATGCATGGCTTTCCTGACAAGGGCATGGCCTCTCCATACTTACTTAGGAACCTTGTTGGATATTTTAATAAAAACAGTCAGGCTTCTTGTTAACATTCCATTTAAAGTAGGATAATCCTGGCATCTGGGTGGCCATTGCTCTCTCGGTCTAAATGAATGAGATAAAATTTTGTATTAAATGGGTATGTGCACTTACCATCTATCTAGAGAGAATATAAAAATCCAAAAACATATTGAATGCATTGTATGTGTGTATGTGTCAGTATATACATGGATGTGCATGTGTAGCTAGATATAAACCTTATGTGTCTTCCTCAGTCCTATTCTATCTTGGTTTTTGCAGCAGAGGTTTCTTGATAGCCTGGAGGCTCATGCTTTAGGCTGGGCCAGTAAGTCTCAGGGACCTGATGGTCTCCACATCCCCAGTGCTTGGATTACAAGCATGCACCATCATGCCTGGCTTTTAATATAGGTTCTGGGGCTTGAACTGGAGCCTTCATGCTTGTGCTGCAAACACTTTACCCTCTGAGCCATCTACCTCCTCATACCTCAATGGGTGTTTCTAAGCTTGTATAACACTAGTAATGGAAGAAGTCAAAGTTCAAAGAATGAAGAATTTCCCAGATCATCAAAATCCAATCTCAGAGAAGCCAAAGCTATGGCTACTACTAGGCAGGAACTCCCTTGGCAACTTATTTATCATTGCAATTATTATTCAGAAGCAGACATTAATACATTTTTTAAAATGTGGAAATGTTGTGTTTATTCTGATTGTTTTTTAAGTTTCCTTTTATCTTCTAATGTGCATAATTTTAGAAAGATAAATAGTCATCAGTCAACATTTTACAAAAGAACTCTAGAAAGAAAAGGAAAAGAGAATTAGAAAGCTCCATGCTAAGCAGTGGCCAGGCCAAGACAACACTATCAATTCTAAAAACAAAATTCCTTGATTTCCAAAATGTCACAACTCATGCAAAACAAGATGTCCATTTCCGCTGGGGTATCTAGTCAACTCTCACCAAAGCAGAAGTCCACTCTCAAATTGACTAAATCAGCTGCTGCCTGGTGAGAGTTAGCAATGGGACTCACTAAGCTGAATCATTTGGGGGTTTATCACAAGACTCTTCTAAGTGCCAATAAACTCATACTTCATCTGCTCATTGATTCACGTGTTGCTTTTCCTATGTTGAATGCTTTAACAGGATCAAAGCTGTTCCATAAGTAGCATGGTACACATGCACAATAACCCTCACTCAGGCCCTTTTCTGTAATGGTGCTAACTTTCTGTGCTTGGGAAAATAACAGTGTTTGATTTTTAAAAATTCAAATAATGATATCATTTAAATGGAAAAAAAAAGAACTAGGGCCTTTCCCAGGTCAGACTCCTGGTGTCATCTGCCAGCCATTTCTTGCATGCCTTCTGACCAATGTTAGCCCTATGAACTAACTGCCATATTTTTGTACAAGTAGAGCCATACAAAGTATGTTATTCTGTGATCTGGTTTTCATAACTGGCTATAACTTGTAATCTTTCTTTCATGTGTGTCTACGTGTGTGAATGGATATAAGGAGTTCCTTGCCTATGCTGGCACTTATGGAGACCAGCTTTGTGGACTTTTCTCCCATCTCAATGTACCTTGTTTTTTAAATATGCTATTATTGCATATGCGTATGCATGATGTATATATGTGTGTGTGTGTGTGTGTGTGTTTGTGTGTGTGTGTGTGTGTGATAGAGTATGATTGAGTGTGCATCATGGTATGTATGTGGAGGTCAAAGGAAAGCCCTGAAGAATTGGTTCTTTTCTTCCATTGTGTGGGATTGAACTAGGATCATCATGTTTGTACAACAAGAACTTTTACCTGATGAGGATGAGCCACTTTGCAGGCCCTCCACATTTTTATTAATTAATTAATTTTAGACAAAGCCTGTTAATGTACCTGAAGCTTGTCATTTTTGTCTACACTGGCTGGCTAGTATTCATCTGTGTCTATCCCCTTAGTGCTAGGCTTGAAGACTTGGGGCTGGCTTTTACATAGGTGCTAAGGCTAAAATGCCAATCCTTCTGCCTGTGTAACAAACACCCTCCTCACTGAAACATCGCCCCTGCCCAGCCTTCCTATGTCTGCACGTAGAGTTTCCCTCTTTCTTCTAAGGAGTATTCCACTGAGAAATATATCACACATTTGTAATCCAGCCTGCACTGTGGCTATTGGGATTGTTTTCAGCTTTTGTTCTGAAGAACAATTGTTATGTTTTTGTATAAATCTTTATATGTGTTTCCCATGCACTCAGGATGCAAATTTATAAGACTAAAATTGCTTGATCAAAGTATGTAATAACTATACAACTTTGATTGACATCACCAAACAACACTCCAAGACAGCAGTTCTCAACCTGTGGGCCACATCCCCTTTGGGGGTCCAACAGCCCTTTCTAGGGATAGTCCAAGACAATCAGAAAACACAGACATTTACATTACAATTCATAAAAGTAGCAAAATTACAGTTATGAATAGCAACAAAACAATTTTATGATTAGAGTCACCATAACGTGAGGAATTGTATTAAAGTGTCCCAGCATTAGGAAGGTTGAAAACCACTGCTCTAAGGTTGCACAAACAAATACATCTAAGAGCACTGTGCCAATTTATGCTTGACCTATGACATATGTGAGGGGTGATTTCCCATAGCCTCTTTAGCACTGAATGTTGTCAAGGAGACAAGTAAAAACAGTGTCCTGGTTTCATTTGAAGTTCTTACCAATGAGATTGGGGACACTTTTATGTTGGTGCTCTAATTATAGTGTTTTGTTTTGTTTTGAATGTCAACTGCCCACTTTTTGTTTTCTTTCTTTGTTACAAATAAAAAAGTTCCCAATCTTCTGATCTTTATGCTATATATAAAAATCTCCCATTCTTACATATTGCAAATGTTTTTCTTCTGTCATTTGCTTTTGATATATTTCACAGTATTAGTTTAAGATATGTATTTATAGAAAATCTATAGAGAAAGAAGGAAGAAAGCAGAAGGGAGATGAAAGCATTTCCCTACATTTTAGGGGGATCTGAGGTTGTGTCTTGCATTGAAAAGGCTTTCTCTGATCCAAGATTACATGACAAATTCTCCTATATTTTCTCCTAGTGACATTTTGAACTTGAAAAATCCAAATCATTGGCTCCAGTGTCTACTTCACAACAGCATAAAAGGCTTTTGTTTACCCCTGAAAACACCAAAACAAGCAAATAACCATATTTTCATGAGTAGCAAGTAAAGATTAAAGACTAGATGAAGAGCCACTGAGCCACATTTCATTAAATGAGTTTTCTGTTGGGTAAAGAGACAGTGGGGCCAGTTTCTTTCCCTGATGAGTTTCCCTTCTAGGTATTGCAGGGCTGCCCTCAAACTAAAGAGAAATCAGTGGAGCTGTGGATGGTGGTGAAGCCTAGAGGAGTGGCCTGAAATACAGAAATGCCATAATTGTGAAAATATATTGGGCAATTACTCTCACATCCCCACCCTCTCAGTTTAGCTGACAAAGTAGTATAAGTGCGGAAAAGGTTGAAAACAAAGAAGAATTTTGAAGACCCAGGGACTGTCTCACAATGGTTAGATTCCAGGATCTAACTGAGTTGCAGCTAAAAGCACAAGACAAATGTCTAGAATGGAAGCCCAGAAATTCAAATATGGCTGACAATCAAAAGATGGCAGTAGTGAAGGAATGAGGGTGAGCTTGAACACATGTCACTTCAAAGTACTTAAAGCTTTAATTCAGGTCTAAGGTGATTAGGCTCTAAAAAGAATCTGAATATTTTCCCTTTAACGTTACCATATTTTGATTGCCATTGTATTTTGCATGCACATATTAGATACATTAAAAACTTTAAAGTGGATAAACAGGAGATACTGAGTAGTAATAGTAATAATAATAATGATAATGATACCCTAAAGCACAGTCACTAGAAACACACCCAACAGGTCCAGTTATTGAAATCAGATTAAGAACAATTACAATGAATATTTTAAATAATGTAAGGCAAGTATAGATATAATGGGCAAATATAGAAGTATTTCAGAAGACAGGAGAAAAATTTCAGAGCCCTAAAATGTAATATTTAAAACATACCAGATACCATTAACAGTCGCTTGAGTTTTAAATGGAAGCATTAGTAAGCCTGAACATAGACTGGTGTGACCAATTGGGGCAGAGTGTGGGAAAATGTTAGCAATCAAAGGAGTCATTGGGGTTAGCAATAAGAATCATAACTGACTCCTCATCAGAAATGATGCAAGCCAGAAGATAACAAAAGGGTAACTTTCAAGGGGAAAAAGAGAAACTTTATCAACCAAAATTATAATACAGCAAAGCCACCTCTCAGAGGCACAGATGGACAAGCCAGATACAAAAGAAACAGTTGAAATGTGGCCATCATCAGTAAGGAATGGCAGATGTCTGATTCCAAGGGCACAAAAAGACGTCTGGTCCCCAGAGCTCCTGTTGGGTCATGAATATTAGTGTTGTGTACTCTCTGATAAGAAATTATTGTTCTTTTTTTTTTTTATTTCCCTCCAGTAGTGTCTGTTTGGTCTCTGATATATTTTCCCAAACCCTATGCTTTCTCTTTAGTTTTCATTTTGTAATAACAAATCACCACAAGAAATAAGGGAAAACCCCTAGACTTTGCAATCAGAAAGAGTGACAAGGGTATAATTACTCTGAGACAGAGATTCTCCACTTAAAATTTTTCCGGCTTTATATTTGTAACTACAAAGTGTTTAGATGCATTCCATAAATGTTAATTCATGCTTTAATTGTTCACATTCAGTACTGACACACAGAGAAGAAGGTGATACGAAAGAGAACAAACACTATGTCTCTTTCCAGGGTTGTGGACCTCTAGGTAAAGCATTTCCTTCTTGTACACACATTATCTTTCAATTAAACATGTAAATTCTCACAAGCCCTCTTCAGAAGAATGCAATGAAAGAATTCAATACTCTCCATTGGTTTGTAAACATTCAGAGATGGGTGTCATTGCCCTTAATGAGATTGTACAAATGTAGACAGACGTCATGGCCGGGAAATGGGCATGTAACAAAGAGAAAAACAATAAAGCATTTCTCACTGACTTGTGTGTGCTTTAAACCAAATGGGACTCTTTTCTAAATGGCTTCAGTTTTAATTAACTATACTCTGGGCAGTTATCATTTATCTGTAGCAAACAGCGTGGTTGTTCTAGGACCTCACTGTAGGAAGTGCCACCTACATGCCACTTTGCAGTAGTGGCATGTCTCTAGTTACTTTGAAGGAAGTGTTTTCATTTTTGGTTTTTTCCCCCATAAACATTAGGATGGCCATTGTTAGATAATAAATATAGATATTCTTTGCTTCACACACTTAGTAGTTTAATTCACAGTTAATGAAAGCTCTTTTCTATTCCTTTTGAATCTTCTTCCTCTCTGTATCAGTTTTGTCCTCAAGTTGGCTGTTCTCAAGGTTGTATGGTGATTACAATTGCTAGACACTGCAGTCAAACATCATTTAAAGGGAGAAAAAGAAAGAAGAGGAGAGGGAAAAAAGGGAGAAGATTCACATGCAAAGAACAGTGTTGGGGCACCAAAACGCCTGGTCTTGAGTTATTCTGCAGAGCCATAGTGACAAGTATAATCTGATAACACAAAAATAAACACACAGACTATGGAACAGAACCCAGAATCCGGAAACAAACACGCACAGCTACTTTCACCTAATTTTTTTGGCAAAAATATCAAATTAGAAAAAAGATAGTTTCTTCAATAAATGATGCTGGAGAGAGTGGATATTACCCCAGACAAAAATAAATTCAGAATGTGTCAAAGATATTAACATAAGACAGGAAACTTGGAAATTACTGGAAAAAGAAACATATCAAGATGTAAGCACAGGTAAAGATTTTATGGAAAGGACTCCAACAGCCTAAAAAATAACCCTAAGAATTGACAAATGGTGTTGCATAAAACTAAAAAAATTTCTGCACCAGGCTAAAGAACCATCAGATAAAGAGCCCTACAGAAGGATGGCATCTGCCAACTGTATGTCAAGAAGGGATTGCTATCTAGATGAGTAAAGAAAGGCAAAAATTAAACACCAAAAGTCAAATCTTCCAATCAACACCTGTCTAAGGAAGTAAAGAGTTCTCAGAAGAAACATAAATAGCCAATAAATATTTGAAAAAGCATTCATTGTCCTTAGCCACCTGCCAAATGCAAATTACAACTACTTTGAGAGTCTTTAGGGGCAAAATCGTCTTCTGATCTTATGGTTTTTTTTTTTTTTCATTTCAGATTTACTTTGTTCTTAGTTATGTGAAGGTTTGTGTATATGTGTATGTGGTTGTGTGCCTGTGAGTGCAGGAGCCCTTGGAGGCTGGAGACTGAGCTGAGTTCCAGGTAGCTGCCCAATGTGTGTGCTGGGAAAACTCTGGTATTCTTCAGGAGCAATATGAGCTTTTGTTTGTTTGTTTCTGTTGTTGTTACTGTTGTTTTGTTTTACCTCTGCCTCCCAAGTGTTGGGATTAAAGTGTACTGCCAACTTTTAATCACCGAGCCTCTTTTCACCCAAGGTTCTAGCTTTCTTGTCTTGCTCAAAATGGCTGACGTGAAGAAAACAAATGACAATACATGCTGGTGAGGCTGTGAGGGAAGAGAAACCAGGAACAAGTATTGATCCTCCCTGAAAAGCTATAAGTAGAACTACATTATGACTCAGCTCTAGCATCCCCAGATACTAACCCAGGGGGCTTTAAGTCCTGTCACAGAACCACTTACCCATTGGTGTTTATTGCTGCATGAGTCACTATAGCTAAGAAACAGAACTAGCTTAGGTGTTCATCAGCAGATGAATGGATAAAGAAAAGGAGCACACACACAACAGAATTTTATTCAGTGTAAAGAAATGTGAATCGTGACTTTTGAAGAAAAATGAGTGGTACTGAAAGTCTCCATGTTAAATGAAATTGGTGAAAGAAAAACACCACAGGTTGCCTCTCATATCGAGCAGTTCCTAGGTTTTAGAATGTGTATGTGTGAGTGCACACCTTCATGGATGCAGAGGAGTGCAAAGATCATACAAGCCTTCAAGTCAACATAACAGGCAGAAGGCGAGGTCTTAAAGGAGGAGAGCCAAGGCAGAAGGTAATGTCATACACACACTATGAAAGAATCACGGTGTTATTGGGAGGCAGGAAAAGATCCACCAAGATGGGGACAATTAGGAGAAGGGGAGTAGATGAGGGGGAATTAAGAACAAAGTATATATAAAATTGCCATATTGAAATTGTGCTAACTTAAGAAAAAGAAAGGATTCCTCTAATCAAGTGCACCTTTGCAAGATTGTACCTCTGATTTAAAGAGGCTTTTTATAGGTACAAAATGTTTGCAAAGTAAAATACTCAAGACTAGAAATGAAACATGGAGCTGACCAGGCTGGAGGAGCTCTGGGCTAAGAGCTACTCTCCTGGACATGAAATTAAAATGCTGATGTGGAAACTACAGAAACTTCCAAGTTCAGGTCCTCACCATCTTAATAGATCACCCCAGCTACTCCTTATTGCATCTCTTTTCCTCCTCCAGGTCATGTACACACTGTTCCAGAGGGACTTCCCTCCTCCATGTCAGCTACACACTGTTCCAGAGGGACTTTCCTCCTCCGTGTCAACTACACATTGTCCCATGGGGACTTTATTCCTCTAGGCTATTTACACACTGTTCCTGGGAGACTTTTCAGAGACACAGATCTGATCACATGGCCTCCCGATGGTCCTGATGCTGGAACGTGCACCTGTGTCCTGGCCTCTGCTTGTATCCTTAGCCTCACCTCTCACTCCAGGCCCCAGTGAACTTTTGCAGAGCACTGCTCAACAGCAGTGTGATAACACATTCTATGCTTTCTTGCCTCCAGCCTCTGTACACACTGCTCCCTCTTCTAGAATGTTCTTTCTTTCTTAGTCTTCTGTTAAAATTCCATTTATCCTTCAAAATTCTACTCTAATATCCTTTTCTTTGAAAACAGCCATTGCCAACCAGGAGGAGCTGTGTCTGATGCAATATTAATAGTATTTAACATCAGAAGGATCTGCATCAAATTCGTCTATCTCAAGTTCTGACAGCATTGTCTGTATGGTCTCATCAAGAACCAGGCAAAAACTTGGTTTTTAATCTTTTCTAGAGACTGTCAAGTTAACCTGTTACTGCCTCAGGGATGCTGGAAGACCTCTATGTTAGATCCAACATAGAGGACTTTCTTATTTATGACAAGAGTGGGATAGAGCATCAAGTCTCTCTCTCTCTCTCTCTCTCTCTCTCTCTCTCTCTGTCTCTCTCTCTCTCTCTCTCTCTCTCTCTCTCTGTGTGTGTGTGTGTGTGTGTGTGTGTGTGTGTGTGTGTGTGTGTAAAACTTGCAGGGGTTGATTCTCTCCATTCATTATGTGTGTCTTGGGGACTGAACTCAAGGCATCAGGCTTAGTGAAAGAGTCTTTACCTGCTGAGCCATCTCCCGTACTCCCCACTTCAATTAAGGATCTTTTGGTGGGAAAAAAAAAAGCCATTCTCTTTTATGTAAACATCTTTTCTAGTGTGTTATCAGGTTAAAAGCAATTTGGCAACTAACATAAAATGATTCCATTGTCTGTCCAATAAACATAAAGCCTTCTTTCCTTTAGATAAGGTATTATGTAGCTCTGATCATGGTCTTGTCATGTAGACCAACTGTCCTCAAACTCACAGAGATCCCCCTGTCTCTGTGTCCTCAGTGCTGAAATTAAAAAGTGTATACCACACAAGTATAGACACACCAAGCTGAGGCCATCTTTCGTATCTGCTCCTAGTCCTGCAAAACTGAAGTGATCAAGCCGTCCACTTTACAGTCATGTTGGGAGGGCCAAGCGGAAAGAATAAAAGAAATGTGCCTGGGAGAGGAATCGGCCCAGGCCACAGCTGTGTTAACTACTTATTCTTCATCAGGCCTCAATATCTCACACATCAGCAGAAGGAAAAGGCTGCTTAAAATATTTCTGGTACAGAAACGAGAAGCTAGGAACTTCATTCTTACTATTATTGCTTTAATTCAGGAAGCATTGTGTGACCCCCCCCCAAGAAAAAAGCCAAACATCAGTAGCACATTCCTTTAATCCCAGCACTCGGGAGGCAGAGGCAGGTGGATCTCTGTGTGTTCGAGGCCAGCCTGATCTACAGAATGAGTTCCAGAATAGCCAGAACTACACAGAGAAAATCTGTCTTCAAAAACAACAATGAAAAGCCAGAAAGCAATGTGTCTGGGATCAAGAGTCTACTATTCACAATTCCAGCTGCTGCACAGAGAGTAATCAGGGCAACCTCAGTTCTGTTGTGGCCTGGTGTGAAATGTGTCCCAGGAGCTCATGAGTTCGAGCACATGGTGCCCACCTGGGGATGAGCCTTAAGACAGCCTCAGTGGAGGAAGTGGGCCACCGTTGAAGTTTCTTTTCCCAGCCCCACTCCCAATCTGTTCTCTATTTCCTGACCATGATGAGCCACCCCACACTCCTGCCATCATGTTTTCCCCCACTCTGAAAGACAGTAGTCACTTAAACTGTAAGCCAAAATCTACTTTCCTTCTTTAAATTAATTTTTTTTTTGCAGGGGGGGGGCTTTTATCACAGCCACGAGGAAAGTAGCTGGCACACCTTGATTGCTAATGAATCTTCTTTCTCCAGACATCATCCAAAAGAGGAGATTCTGGTCTACAATAGGCACTTGATAAATCCCTGCAGAACTAATAAATAAAGGAATTCATGAATGCATGATGAAATTCTTACTGAAACCATTTAGTACTGTTGTTGGCTCTTGTACACCATAGGAAGCCACAGCAATTCTTTTCTAGACGTTTTTTTCCTGTAAGAGCTGGTTTTTCTAAAACTGTGGCCAGAGATTAACCTCAGGTGTCTTCCGCACTCTCTATCCACCTAGTTTTTAGAGACAAATTGTCGCTGATTTGGATCTGCTGTCTGCCCAGCAAGCCCCAGGAAAGTGCCTGTCTCCAACTTCCCAGAGAAGAGATTACAAGGGCATGCCCCTGCAATAGACCCTTTTCGGGGGTTCTGGGGGTTGACCTCAAGTCCTCTCTGCCAACTGAGTTCTAGCTCCCCAGCTCCCAGGCAACTTGTCTGAGGAGAATAAATAAGTAAATAAATAACCCCTTACTGGAAGAAAGACTCTCCTGTCCTTCAGCACCGTGCGCTATTTTGTGAGCTAGAAAATTCAGCCTTTCAAATGGCATGTGCTTAACTGCTCTCTGGTGTATAATAAATACCCAAAGTGCCTCTCACCCCAGAAACATTAGAGCTGAGAAATGCTTATGGTTCTGTGGGTGAGATGAGATTGACTACAGGAGTATGCTTTCTTTGGACTTGGCAACAAGACCTGTGTTGTTTCTTCTCTGAGTCTTCCTAAGTTAGGGATTTAATTGATATGGCTGATGGCAATTGCTCAATTCTGGCAACATATGCCTGCTTGGTTAGCCAGAGAGACACAGCTCTCCTGGCTTTCTTTGAGGGGAGACAAGATAAGAAAATTGATAGACGGGGAGGGCAGTTTAACTAGAGGGCACTTACCAGTAGAAATTCCAGTCCTGGTTCAATCCCAAACAGACTCATTACATTTGCATAGAGCTTTATACACACATATGTGTCTATTGAACCTAATGACATAAGTACAAAAATGTAGTCGTCTCTCTATGTCTATGGGCTCCTCGCTGTGGACTCAACCAATGCAACAACAAAAGTATTAGGCAGGAGGGTCAGGAGATCAAGGTCAGCCTGGGACACAGGGGACTGTCTCAGAAAAAAAAAAAGTTTAAAAAAAATCCTAAAATAATCCCTCAAAATAATTTGACTTGCCACATGCTAAGTGCTATTCTAAATCAATTTGGGTGAATATATTCACATTATATTGGATATTATAAGTAAGCTGATGATTTGAAGTATACAGGAAGATGTGCTAAGATGTGTTGGTTAAATACAGATATATCTGTAGGGGTTGAGAATCTCTGAATGTTGATAATCTAAGTGGGAGGGAAGGGTTTCCAAGAGCCAACTCCAAATGGATAGGGAGAGATGTGTCTATTCTCCATTCAGCCAGAGACTTAGCTTTGAGCAGTTGTAGGATAACATTAACGAAAAGAAAACTTTTTCCCCAGATCCAGATGTTGCTATATCCCAAGTTACTGATTTGGTTCAAGATGATCCGGCATTGGCTCTTAGCTGTTCTTACTCCATGTAAAGTGCTCATCACACTAGAGCAAGGATAAGGGATAAGTAGTTTCTCTTCTGTATTCTTCACTATTAGCAAACTACATAGACTCAATTACATCTGAAACAGTCTACACAGCAGACTCAAGCTCTCTCTGTGAAAACTGCAGTGTGTACCAAATACTAGATACTAAGAGAACTAAGAGATGCTAATGAGTCCAGACAAGAAAGGGAAATGCGCATCAGGGTATTGCTAGATATTGGCCAACATCTTCATTCTCTTCTTGAACATGTAGGAGAAATGAATTTCACAAGATTCAGTGCAGGTAGGTGGGGACCCATTAAAGCATTTTGGAAAGTGCAAGGTATGTCTAAGTACGCCTGCTACCAGACTGAGTCAACCAACATTCCATTCTATATCCATCCCCTACATCCTTTCTCCATATCTATGTGGCCAGAAAGCAGAGGGTATGAGATGGGAGAACCAAGCAGTACTAGACTTAGGTCTGAGGAAGAGCTCTCTGACAATGTTGCATGCAAAGAAGTATATAAACAGAAAAGATGCTCTGTGTAAAGTCACTGGGATTGTTGTTGTTATAGAATATATCCAGTTCTGTCCTTGGTCCCTTAAATCAAGCATAGAGCTTTCCTGTGTCAATATGCTGGAATCTCATCTAAAGATCAGCCCTCCCTCTAAATCAGTGATTTTTTTGGTGGTAGCAGACATGCTTAACGTGTGACCTGTAAATGATCCTAGGAAACTGATGCCTTTAGAAGTGACCCTTAACCAACAAGGGGTTGGTGGCTGAGGATTCCAGCTGCTTTACCTCTTGAAGAAACAGCAAGGGGAACATTCTGCTTATTCTTTTGGAGTTCTGAGCAAAACTGAGGTCCCAGCAGCTGCTTCTTCATCAGTGAAAGCCTGGTGTCCCCTCCCTTCTTACTGTGTTTCCTCACTCCTTCGTGCAGCTTTTCTGGGATCATTTTCTCTGATAAATGACTAACTCCCAATTTTCTACTTTATTGCCCTGCTGCTGCTGTGTGAAGCCAAGTCAATACATGGAATAAATCCCTCATTCCTTTTTGCTCTCATACAGGATGAATAAAGATGAATGAGTGAAGTATGTACACAACACTTTTAAGATTGTGCATTATACACATATATCTATAAGTAGGTATAGATATCTGCACCACTAGTGCTTGAAGTACTAAGTTAGAGTAGTCTAATTTAATATTTAGGGAAACTGAAAGCAGTAATTAATATTAGGAAATGTTTAATTCTGTTTTAAAATTCTAAACTGTATATGTGTGTATGTTTTATATGTGTGAATATAGTGTTTAAAGATGAATTTTATTTATATGTATGTGTTCATGTGTATGTATGACACATGAGTGAGGGTGTCCAAAGAGGCCAGAAAAGGACATCAGGTCCCCCTGGAGCTGTCTTTACAGATTTGTGAGCTGCCCACCATGAGTGTGTGGAATGGAACTTGAGTTCTCTGAAAGAGCATAAAGCTCTATCAACTGTCTCTCCAACCTAAATCTATATAGGGTTTTGGGGATGTGTGGTTGAAACAGGGTTTCTCGATGAAACAGCCCTGGCTATCCTAGAACTCACTCTGTAGACCAGGTTGGCCTTGAACTCACAGAGATCCACCTGCCTCTGCCTCCTAAGTGCTGGGATTGAAGGCATGTGCCATCACTACCAGGCTAAATGTATGTAGTTTCAAAGAGTGTTTTGTGGTTTTAATATCACAGTCACCATATAAAACTTGTATAAGACAGAAAATCCTAAGGAAGATGATGATGTGTACTCACTATCTCATAGTGGCTTTTCAAGTTTAACATTACAGGCCTTCAGGGTAGTGTGTGTGTGTGTGTGTGTGTGTGTGTGTGTGTGTGTGTGTGTGTGTGCGCGCGTGTGTGTGTTGAAAAAGTAAGATTACATTATATAAATAGCACTTTAGCTTGATTTCTTATTCATCAAGAAATAAATGGATTGGCGTATTAACTTGTTGACACATACTTGTAATCACAGTGTTCAAAAGGGCTAGGCAGGAGGGTCTTGAGTTCAAGACCAGGTTGAACTACATAGTAAGTTCTAGGCCAGTCATGATGGCCTAGTTAGCTTTAACTGTCTACTTGACAAAACCTAGAATCACTTTAGAAGGGAGTCTCAATTGAGGGGTTTCTTAGATTAGTTTGGGCATGTCTTTGGGGGACTGTCTTGATGCAGGAGGACGAAGCCTACTGTTGGGAGCACCATTGCTTGGGTAAAAAACCTAGCTAGATACAAGCATGCGACAATCCATCAAGCATAATTCCTCCATGGTTTCTCCTTCAATTTTCTGCATGAGCTCCTGCCCTGACTTCCTTCTATGATTGACTATAATCTGTAAACTAAAATAACTCACTTCTCCCCTAAGTTGTTATTTCTCAGAATGCTTTAGCACAGCAACAGAATGAAGCTAGAACACAGGGCTACATAGAAAGACTGTCTCAAAAAAAAAAAAGAAAAGAAGAAGCAGAAGAAGAAGGAGAAGGAGGAGGAGGAGGAGAAGGAGAAGGAGAAGGAGGAGGAGGAGAAGGAGAAGGAGAAGAAGAAACATAGAGCCTCAAAGACTCCAAGAGAACCACAGGCATTCTGTAGTAAGTTTATAATCCCATCAGTCTGTACCATATAATTGTTGGATTTGTTCTTTCCCAGACCCACTTGATGTATTCATATACTAGTATTCCAGAGTCAGAAAGAATCCATATTAACTGAGTAAATTCCAAGATATTAGGGATTCTGTTTTGTTTTGTTTTCTATTTTATTTATATCCAGAGTTTAGAGCAATGCTTGGTAAAATAAGCTCTCAATGAATATTTATTAGCTAAATGCAGGAATAACTAAAGTGTCAAATACTATCTTACAGCATAGATTAGATTCTATATGGGGTACTAAACAAACATCGGTGTGGAGGGATTGGAGACATGGATCCATCAGCTTGTTGCAAAAATGTGACGACCTGAATGCAATCCCTAGTACCTGTTCAAAGAGCAGAGTTCAGTGATGCACAAATGTAACCCCAATACTGAGAAGCTAGGGACAAGTGGGTCCTGGAACTCACTGGCTGGCCAGCCAAGCAGAATCATTAAGCTCTAGGTTCAGTAAGAGACCCTGTCTCAAAAAGTAAGATGGAGGGCAACTGAGAAAGATACCTGATAATGACCTCTGACCTCTCAGTGCATGTGCACAGGCCCTATAACATGAATTACACAATATACATACAAAGCACACACAAATCAATGTTGAGAGAGGACTTCTACAAATACCAGGTTTCTAGGATAATTATTGGTTGTGTTTTATCTACTTTATTCCTTTATCCATTTGTAAGATCCTCCTTACACCCACAGCAACCACAATCATATCCCAGCCTGATAGCCCTGAGCAGCCTCAGGCTGCTCTCATAGCTCTGCTGTATACACAGCTCTGTTGTATTTTTATAAATCATTCACACCAAGTCACATTTATCAACATGAATGAGTGCAAGTTACAATGCCACAGCCTAGATTTAATCATACAGACCTGCTCTGCTACCAATTCTAGTCTTCAAGCATGTGGTTACAGTCCTGTCACTTGACAGAGGCAATGGTCAAATGACTCTTGGCTGACAGTGCCACCAGCCTTCCACCTTTTTCTCTTTTCGGCTCCAGACAAGATTTTTTTTAATTTAATTTTATTACTTATAATTATTTCATATGAAGTTCCATATAGAATATAAATGTTGGGTTTATAATCTCATTCAAGATAAACTTCAAATTTTATTGTATTTACACATATACTTCAGGATGAATACTAGTGGTTCTTAATTTTTTTTTGAGATTTCAACAAATGCCTGTACTGTATTTTAATTATATTTTAACTCCTTCTACATGTACCATTCACAATCCCCTTCTAAATTAATGTCATATGTGAGGGTGTGTGTGTGTGCGTGCGCGTGCATGCACGTGCTCGCTATACTAAATATAACCATTTCTGTCCAAATTCTCAATGATGTAGAGCCATCCGCTGGGGCATTGACAATCTACAAGGCACCACACCCTTAAAGAAAACCGACTCCCCCCTCCCTGTAGCCATCAACTGGCAATAGCTCCTCTGCGAGGGGAGGGGTTGCCTGTGCCCCCTCCTCATACATGGCCAAACAAGAACCTTTGATTTGTTTCACTATCACTTCCTGCCTCTTGAGGGAGTTTAGAACTTTGAAGAGCGCTGCAAGAGGCTAGGAAACCCAACTCTATGACCACTTATCTGCAATGTCACCATCTGGTGATTTCAGATGTCGCCTGGTTGAACTGGCCCCAACAGGGAAAATGTGACTCTGAAAGCTACTTTTAAGAGTTATATTTTAACTGGAGGATAAGTAGGGGAACATATCTTTGGCAAACTTGTTTCACAAGCGATTGCTCCACACCTGGAGTGCAATTCAAACTTTCCCCACATCTTAGAGCAGCCCTGTGGGCTTAGCTCCCAAGCAAGACTACAATGTCCTACCATATAATCGGGTGTTATCTGCCATTTCCTTTCAAACTCAAATTTAATGGTGGTTATGATAGGGAAAAACAAAAGAAACTTATGTAGAAAGAAACTTATCAGCAGTTGTGTCAACAACAGAATCCCCATGACATCCATCTTTGAAGTTGTAAGAGCTCTCACAGGGCATTAGAAACATGGCTTAGGGGCTGAGAGTATTCACTGCTCTTTTAGAATGCCTGAGTTCAAGCCCCAGCATCCACATCAGATGGCTCACAACTGTTTTTAACTCCAGCATCAGGTGAGTTAATGCCCCTCTTCAGCTTGTCTGCACTTGCAAGCACATACACATTGACACGCATACATAAACATAAAGAAAAACCATTGTTAAAATGAGCGGTCACAGGATTGTACATGTAGTGCACAAGTCACACTGAGCTGCATTAAACAGGGTTGAGTGAACCATTAATGGATGGGCTGTCCTGGTTGGTTTTAATTGCGAAATCTTCAAATCCAATACTACAACACTGAGGAAACAAAAGAGAGCAGTTATTACCTTTTTAAAATGTGCTCCTAGGAGTTACAGGACCCCATTCATGTAGTTAGACACCATATCCTATAAGAACATATCAGGAGGACACACATCCAGCAGATAGTGTTGGCAAAAGGCTGAACAAGGCACAGATGACAAGGTCTGTGGTTCCCCAGCCCAGAAGTTTCCTGAACCTCAGCTTTATCATACAGTAACACTAGATAGTTAGAAGAGAAAAGTCTGGTTCAAAAATTCTTAGGAACCCAAGAGAATATACTACATAGAGATGTTGGAAGGCCAAGATGGGTAGAGAAGCCCAAGTTTTAAAAGTAACATATTTCACCAAAAATACTCTTCCCTTTACACCATAATTTGTGTTAAATCTCTCATAGATGAAATGACAGGAAAAGAATGAGTTATTTCTACAAGGAGTCATGGAAAGAGGTTTTGTTTGAGTAACCAAGTTCTGGTGACAGTGACCCTTTCCCTGTGCCAGCACGCAGCATGCGAACACTGCACAGCCCACCCTGGGAAGACTATGTCTGACATCCCAGTTAACTCTCCAATGTGCTGCCAGGATCACCAGGAGCACAGGGGTCTCTTTCCTTAGTCAAGCCCAAGACTAGGGCTTTAAAACTGATCCTTCATCTGTATGCTTACCCAAGAAAAATGAAAAACTCTCTTCAAAGGGCAACCTTAACACCTGCAGGATCCTGGCAGAGGGAACAAAGAGCAGTCGAGCTGAGCACCTGAATTCAGTCTCCCCATCGACATATTCAGCCTCCGTTAGGTGCTGGGCAACATGGGAAGTCCCTGCCACACAAAACAAGAAAAAGAAGAAGCCTGTTTGCAGAGTTTACAGTTCAGGGAATCACAGCTTGTGGTTGCCAGCTTGCCTGGATTTAGAAAACCACAGAAGCTCATCTCTCATACCTCCATAAGGGTGGTTTCAGGGAGGTTCAACCAAAGAGAAGACTTGCCTGAAACGGGGTGGTACTGTCAATGGGCTAGGGTCCCAGAATAAAGAAAATGGAGAAAGTATTTCCTGGCTATGGATGCAATGTGGCCAATGCTTTCAAGCCTTAAAGTTACCTTGGCTCAAGTGGTCTTTCGGGCACAGCATCAGGGAGCTCAAGATCTGAGTGGGTGCCTGAGCGTGCACCTTCCTCCTGTCCTTTTTTCTTCCCCCCTCTCTTGCTCTGTTTTTCTCCATGTATGTCGCCTGTACATTTCTCAGCACATGTACCTTTGCACAGTAAGGGAAGTTTCATTATGAGTGTCCATGAACACGCAGAATGTGTGTTGATCATAGTAAGCCCTTGAGGTGGCTACCTTTGTTATCAACTTTATAGACTGGAGGGGGTGTGGGAGGGAGGGATGGCTTGAAGTTGGGAAGTTTTCTTTTCACTTTGTTTTCCAAAAATAAATCCAATGTTCACAATCAATTTCATGTCAGCTAGTTTTTTTTTTTTTCACAAGTGTGCATATGCTTTTCAGGGGGGTGGGGAGAATGATTTTTTCAACAAATGGTTCTAAGACAGACCATTTACAATTATGTAAATAAATGTGAGCCCACACTTCCTACCATCTAGAAAAATCAACTTGGAAAGTATACACAAGCCTATGCAAAAGGACAAAACCTATAAAGCTGTTTAGCCTGAGGGGTAGGCAGTGTTTTCTCCTCTGCCTAACGATGTAGTGGTCCTTTAAGAGTCTGCTTCACAGTTAGCAAGGTCAGTTATGCAGCTATGCATTATTCTTGCTGCGGGGGGGGGGGGTGCTCTAAAGGCCAGCTCTGTGATGCAGCTCACATAGATGTGCCTGGTTGGATGCTGTGTACATGTGTGTACTTGCATTAATGTTCACATGTACACACACACACACACACACACACAAACACACACACACACACACACACACACATACACACACACACACACACACACACACACACACACACTGGACACTCACAAAGCTGAACTCTATCTCTTCCTAGGTTGCTAACAATAGTTACCATTTCTCACAGTGACTCAAGAAATGGAGTCACACTGGTCTTGAGAAAGTTTTAAATATAACCCAGAGCATTTTAAACAGAAGTGAAACTGAGTATAATGAACTATGAAAAGCAGAACTATGAAAAGTGTGAATGTTCTGATGGTCTCTTTGGAAACTGAAAGCAAAAGAGGGAATCCTTCCCAAGACAGTCTGTGCAGCTGTAGGACAACACAGGGACACACTGGGGCTTTCCCTGTGTGCTGTCGAATACTCCAGCCATGGTAAGTGTTAAAAAAAAAAACTCATTCTCTGAATGTTACAGCAGTGAAGAGGTCACTGGTGGCATGGTGGCATGCTATGCATGGTGGCAGCTGGGCCAGATGCATAGCAAAGCATTATCAACCTAGTTCTCCTTCCTAGCTCTGGTGTTTGCTGAAAAACTTAGCCACATATGTAAATGAACTAAGAGTATTGTGTATTTACTGTGTTCTAGGTGTAGCCCTGTTACCTGTATGAACCCTCATTTAATACTTAGACAATCTATATCACTGTTGGGTAACAATTTCCTCCCTGCAAGAAGCTCCTTAAGCAGGAAAGCAAACAATGCAAAATGGCTTCAGGAAGTCCCTGAAACTGACCAGATCACTTGGCCCTTCCCTGCCAGAGTAAGCAATAAAAGCTGGGAGTTGGGAGGGCATGGTGGTGCATGCCTTTAATCCCAGCACTTGGGATGCAGGGGCAGGTGGATCTCTGTGAGTTCAAGGCCAGCCTGGTCTACAGAGATAGTTCCAGAACAGCCAGGACTTTTATGTAGAAAAAACTCTATCTCAAAAAATAAACAAACAAAAGCAAAATAAAGCTAAGAGTCTCTCTCAGACATGCTGAGCTGCCATCAGATCAGCTGCCCGGAAGAAGCAAAAACCAGCAGAGCTGCCTGGAAAATCTTTAGACCAACTGAGGCACCTGGAAAGGACACTCTACAACTTGTTGAGCTGCCTGCAGTCTGTGCAGTGTGCCTCAGGTTCCTAGCTTTGTGGGCTGTTACCTATGCTGGGATGAGCTTTTGTGATTGAGTCATTTCTGCTCCTGTAAATAGACACTTACCCATAATCCTATAAGTAACCCAATAAAATCCATTGCTTCCCCAAGTTGGACTTTAGTGCTATCTGTACTTTGGCCTGTGGTGAGGTCCCTGTCTGGGGTGAGAAGATTGTGTATTACATCTGCACAGGGAAAGTTTTATCACACATGTGAAGTTGATTAAAAACACAATAAACTAAGAATACTGATAAATGGGTAGCTTAAAAGTGGGGAGGGGAGGTCCCAATGCCCAAACAGAGAAAAAGAAGATGGGATGTTAGGACCTTGCTTTTTTGTTGTTGTTGTTGTTCTTTTGTTTGTTTGTTTGTTTTGTTTTGTTTTTTTTCTTTTGGGTCCTGGAAGTTGGGCTGAGTTGAACTGTACTGTCTCATTTTTTCTGGGATTTAAGCTGCTGTGGTATTAGCAGTGGACAAGTGCCTGATATCCAGAAGAGCCCTCAGCACAGTGGGGCTTTTCTTTGTTTGCATACCCAGGGTCTGAGCAGTCACACTTTGATTACATTCTGAAGGCTTGGCAGAATCTCTTTCTTTTCAAATATGCCACAAACTACACTTCCTGGCTGACATCATAGTTGTGGGTGTGTCCCAAGTGCTTTGGGTATGTGGGAGCAGCCTTAATACTGAGATACAGACAGGGGGCCTGCCTGCACTTCCAAGACCTCCTGGGTATGATTCAGCCTGCTGAAGGGATAATGCTTTGCATACCGTGTTCACCCCTTGTACTGGTTCCTTTTCTGTTGCTATGGTGAAATAATGTGACCAAACACTACTACAGAAGAATTTATTTTGTCTTATGGTTTTAGAGGGATATCATTTGTACTGGAAGACTATTTCTCAGATATAGCTCTTCATCCTTTGGGATTAATATACTTCCTTTATGAAATGCCCTAAGCATCTCCTTTGTTCCTTTGTCCCTATGCACAGCTGCCATCACTCATTTCCCCAACAGACATTTGCATAGTGTTTATTGAGTTCTTATTATAAATCTGCTCTCATTAACTAATGAACTTTCCTCTTTTATTTTTTTATTTTTTATTTATTTATTTATTTTGTTTGTTTGTTTGTTTCTTGAGACAGGGTTTCTCTATGGCTTTGGAGATTGTCCTGGAACTAGCTCTTATAAACCAGGCTAGCCTCAAACTCATGGAGATCCACCTGCCTCTGCCTCCAGAGTGCTGGGATTAAAGGCAAGGCCACCACCACCGGGCCTGCTCTTATTATTATTTTTTTTTTAAGATGAATTAGGTAGAAATAACTGAGGATAGACACATGCTCTTCCTTCCTCATACACACTTGGTAATGAAGCATAAAGCAATTTACAGGTTAAAATAGAAGAGCTGTATTTGGTTGGTTTGTTCGTTTTGTTTTTTTGAGACAGAGTTTGACTGTCCTGGAACTCACTTTGTAGACCAGACCGGCCTCAAACTCTCAGAGATTTTCCTGCCTTTGGAGGGCTGGGATCAAAGGTGTGGGCACCATAGATTTAAATAATGCAGAAAATATCTCGGGTCTGAGATACAGTGAAATCAAGCGTGTTTTCTAGAGCTGCATGCTAGTGAGGCAGCCATTAGCAGGCTTTTCTCTGAGCCATCTGAGACTCAGAGAATTCAGCAGGAGGCCAAAGGCACTGTGGTAAAATGACTGAAACATCTTGTTTTTTAACACAGATGATTTATGACTCTTAGCAGGAACTATTGGCCTTAAGCCAGGGGATGCCACAGTAGCTGCCCAAGTTGTCACTGACAGATCTCAACCACATCTACCCAGCTCACCCCACTGTGAGGACAGTGTTTCAGGTACCCTGGCTACTAGGGTTTATATGAGGTAGTCAGAAATTACAGACTATTCAGGTAAAGAATGGGGCCAATTTTGGGACCAACCAGGGCCAGCCCAAGCTAAATCAACACCTCAGACAGTTTGCTTCCAAGCCTTCTTCCTTCCATCCCAGTTTCCTGACAAGGATCTGTTTCTTCACGATGATCCCAGCAGTTTCTTTCCAGATGTGGCTTGGCAACCATTCAACTCTCACGATCCTTTCTTTAAAATGTGTGTATTAGAGAACAGCACTTCAATATCTCAGATGTAGAGAGTATGGATGGCTTCCCCAGGAACTGGAGTCACAGACAGTTGTGAGCTGTCACATCATGTAAATGGTGGGAATTGAACCTGGGTCCTCTGGAAGAGGCGCAATGCTCCTAACCACTGAGCCATCTCTCCAGCCTGAGGTGTCTCAGTTTGATTTCTGGCCTCTGAACACTGCCTTCATGAGGAGAAAGCAATCTTTAGTGGATATTCATTTCCTCGAAAGAATGGAACAAAAATGGAAGGTTTGGGGTCTCTTGAAATTTCCTTTTGATGTCAAATTTCTTTGCAAACTACAAATGTGTGGTAGGAGGAACAATGGTGTGCTTCCAACAGTCAGAAGAGGGTGGGCATTCACAGGCTTGAGAACAAACAGGACGTGAAAGGCTAAAGACCAAAACTTCATTAAATGATCACAGAGAGATAGTCCCCAATCCAAAGAACCTCACTCACTCCTCCCAGGGTTCTTTAAAATCACCCCCCCCAACCAGAAACCTTCCTAACGGCTTTTGAATTATTAGCATATAAAAATAAAAATAGTGATGTTCTTCTAGAGTAGAAAATATTCTTACTTTTACATCCGCTAAATAGAAAAAGGATTCATTTTAGGGGATACGTCTCCTTGAAGCAAGAAAGACACTCCATGTATTACCCACTGCAGTTAAAAGTAGTCTTCCATTGATATTGGTAACATTTTTAAAAATTGAGAGAGGATCTCAAGCGGCCCAGGCAGACCTCCAACTAGCTGTGTGGTGGAGGACAGCCCTGCACTTCCAAACCACCTGGCAGTGCCTCCTCTTTGCTGGGATTATGGGTCCTTGCCACCACACTTGGTTTATGCAGCTCCAGGAATATAACCCAGAACTTTGTGCACATTAGTCAAGCTCTCTGCCACGGAGGCAGCATCTCCAGCCCTCGAAACCATTCGCTATAAGTGTTTAAAACCATTTATATTTACCATTTAAAACCAGTGTGCCCTTATGTTTATTTCTTTTTATCGAATTTTTTTTTATTTTTCTTATTTTACATATTGATCCCAGTTCCCTTTCCATCCCTTCCTCTCTTTCTCCCTCCCTTCTATGTCTCCTGCACTCCATCCCATTCCCTTTTCTCACTCCCCAGGGAGGGTGATGCCTTCCAGGAGGGGTCAAGAAAATCTGTCAAGTCATTTGGAGTAGGGACTAGACCCTCCCTCCTGCCTCTAGGCTAAGGGAGTATCCCTCCATTGGGAATGTGCTCCCAAAGTCCTTTTGTGCACCAGGGATACATTCTGGCTTCACTGTCAGAGGTCCCTTAGACTGCCTAGGCCTTCTAACTGAGACCCACATTCAGAGGGGCTGGTTTCCCAGCCATCAGACTGGGGGTCCATGAGCTCCCCCTTTTTCGGGTCAGCTGTTTCTGTGGATTTCTGTAGCCTGGTCTTGTCCCCATTATTATATTTATATCTTATTAAATGTATGTATATTTCCCTTAGTGCTCATACCATGCTGATATGTGAAAGGAAATTTAGAAAATTGGGAAATTAAATTTCTCTATAATTTCACGTAGTTTATGGTATTTTATCATAGTAATCAAGGCAAACCGATATCAAAAAAAAAAAAAAAAAGATTCATTAGCCCACAACAAAAGCGTTTAAACCACTCATATATTCCTATAACATAGCATGTGTTTATATTAGAATTGGGGGAAATTCACACCATCCTATATTTAGTAGTTGTCTGTAATTCCATAGAGTATGTCTTTTATGTACTAGACATGACAGACGTATCTGAGAAACTCTATCCTTTCCCCTCACTTAGGAAAAGATGACTATTTCACCATGTGATTACAACTCACGGCGTGGCATTGTTCACTTTACCCTCACACACATCCCTGATAGTAGTGGCTCTAGATCTAACTCAAATTGGGCCAGTCAGATTCCTGATTCTATTTTCCAATAATTTGCTGTTGAACTGTTGCTATTGGCTTAATACCAATACCAGAAGGTAGAATCCTCAAAAGTGAGATTAGTATCCTTTAAGAAAAAACAGGACAGACTGGGGGGTAGGGGGATGGCTCAGTAGGTAAAGAATTTGACTAACAAACATGAGCACCCAAATTTGATTCCTGGCCAGTGTGTGGGGAGGGGAAACAGATATGGTAGCATTCACTTATATTCCAGTGATAGCGGATGACTAAGTATTCAAATATGTGGTCCTGGGGTAGGGGTCATTCTTATTCAGACTACCACCCCTAGAAGTTGAGTGAAAGTCCTGTATCATTGCAAAACACACACACACACACACACACACACACACAAAAGGAAAAGGTGGGGGGTGTCCTTCTATATGCTGTGAATATGTTTCTCTTACTGGTTAATGAATAAAGCTGTTTCTGCCAACAGACAGGCAGGATTTAGCCAGGTGGGAAATCCAAACAGGGATAGAGAGAGGTAGTAGGTGGAGTCAGGGAGATGCCATGTAGCTGCCAAGGAAGCAAAAGACCAGGCATTACCAGTAAGCCAGGACCACGTGGAGATACACAGATAAATAGAAATAGGTTAAGAATTAAGAAAGAGCTCGTCAATAAGAAGCCTGAGCAAAACAGTTTGTAATTAATACAAGCCTCTGTGTGTTTGTTTGAGACTAAATGACTACAGAAATGGGCAGGACAGAAGCTTTCATCTACAAGAAAAGGAAAAACAAAACAAAAATATCTAAACATCATCAAATTTTCTCTTTTTCCTTCAAGTGCCTGTAGCTAGTTAGCTGCCGGACCACTCAAGAATGTAAAAGAATGTAAGGAAAAAGGGACCAGAAAGGATAATAAGGGGAGAGGAGAGGAGGGGAGCAGATGGAAGGAGAGGGGAGGAAAGGAAACGGAGGGAGGAAGAAGGAAGGGAAGGGGAGGGAAAGGGAAGGAAGAGGGAGTTCACACAGTCTCTCTTCCTGGTTCATTTCCCTCCATCAGCTCTTTCCTTTTTTTTCTGGGCTGGAAGCCATTCTCTAACACTCTGGACAGTTGTTTTCCCTTCTTTCTTAAAGCCCAAAGCATCTCTATTGTTACTAACAGGATGTGAAAGTGAGGGGTGATGTTAAGGATGTGGAGAGAATGCTCAGTGGATAAAATGCTTTCTTTGCAAGCTCCAGGACCCTGAGTATGGATCCCTAGCCTCATGTAAAAGCCGAGCACAGCAGCAGATGCCTCTAATCTCAGTGCTGGGAGCGGATACAGAAGGATCCCCTGAACTTGCTAGGCAGTCAGTCTAGCTGAACTGGCAAGCTCCAGTTTCAATGACATACCCTGCCTTAAGAAATAAGGTAGAGAGTGCTTAAGGAAGACACTTGATAGTGACTTCTGACCCCCTCAAGGGTGTCTACACCACACTCACACACAACACACACTTCTATAAAATAAGTGATTTTAATTCGTTAGACACAAGGAACACCATGGTAAGAGAGTAGCTGATCTTTTTCTCCCATGATCACTCACAGAAAAATAATGAAGGCCAGAGAAGGAAACTCAGCCTTTGGACTCACTCAGCCTAGTGCCCCATGCCTGACACCGCTCTACTTAGCCTTGTCTCTTCAATGTCACTTTGGCTTTTGTGACACCAGTTACACAATGTGGAGAGCATTATCATCATGTCTAAACCCACCAAAACAGCGGTTGCTAGCTTGGGCTGGTTTTGTATCATCAGATATGTCAAGGAACTCTTGGTTGTCAACGCTCAGGGGAAGGTGTGTGACTGACATTCAGTGGGCAAAGGCCCAGGGTGCTACTCAGCACCTTCCCAGGACACAGGATAGCCTCATCAGTGGAGATCCATCCAGACTCAAATGCCTCTGGTGCCAAGATGGAGAAACACAAGATGGACCATCACAGTGCTGCTCTGGGAAATCCAGAGCCAACTCTTTTCCTGCTATCTGGTGTAGTGAGATATCCACCCCTTCCACACCTGTTGCACTGGCCACGCCCCATTGGAGCATGGGAACAGGTGCAGGCATGACCTGGGGGGACTAGGTCTGGGGTCCAGTACCCTAGCTCCCTCTCTTGCTTCCTGGTCAGAGACAGAGAGAATCTGGAGGCATTCTTGGGACGAGAATCTGCGGCAGTCATCTGTTTCTGGAGTGATTTCTCTCCAATAAGCATCCATCAGCCTATCATGTCCCGGATTCTTATTTATCATCTTATAATCTGGTTCTGCCAGTTTCACAAATTTGAGAGACGTTTAAGAGCCTGGGGCAGGTGGAGAGACTTTGAAAACATTTCAGTGGCAATTGAGGCTCTGATATCAACCAATCTGTCCACCTGAGCAGCCCCTGTCTGTCGATCACAGTTCATAGATATCCCTGGAAGATGTCACTGCTCACACAACTGGCTTTGACTGTAGAAACCTAATGTGTCACTAGGAAGTGCACTGGAAATATCTGAGCACCTGAGTGATATGTGAAAACTCCATACACACGGATGACTCTTGTGTCACTTACCCATCCCAGAACACAAGCTCTGGGGACAAGGGCAACCTGGTTAGCTTCTCCTCAACTCCCTCCCCATCTGCTTCCTGACAACCAGGGATAGTGCCCTACATCCCCCTCCATATTACCCAGAATTCCCCAATACTAGTCCTTATTCTGACCATTTATTTTACTCACATACTTCCAGTCTCTCTATTTATAATCACCATTAATCCTATTTAAAGTTCATTCCAGACCATACATGCTGTGACAGCAAGTCTGCAGGACTTCTCTTACTAGCACTGTGCAATAAATTCTCAAAGTTATTGCAGAAATCTTTTTTAGTGATTATGAATCTAGAGAGACAGAGAGAGAGAGAAAGAGAGAGACAGAGAGAGAGAGAGAGAGAGAGAGATTTGTTTTTATTTGTGTGGCTGTGTGTATATCCACATAAACATGAATGTAGGTATCCTTGGAGGCATAAGAGGATGCCAGATCCTCTGAATCTTGAGTCACAGGAGTTGTAATGCACCTGATGTGGGTGCTGGAAGGGACCTGGGATCCGATGGAAGAGCAGCAGGTGCTCTTAGCTGCTAAGCCATCTCTTCAGCCTCTGCTGACTGTGTAGTCTCTGCTCCAGGCCATCCCTGGAGCTGGCCAGACCGCTCAGGACATGTGAGCTCATCCAGCACGCAAGTCCTTTATTCTCTGTGCACACTCGACTAATGTAACTGACTCTCCTTCCAGGATTCTGAAGAATCTTTGAAAAAGCAGTTTCTGAAGAACTGTATGTGAGTGTTCGTTCCACACAGGACACACTTAAGAAATTCCAGTGAGGTCAGTGTGCACCCAGCCTAGCCACACATGTGCGCCAGGGAGACTCATCCCTGCCTGTTCTAACTGGCTCTTGATTCACCCATGTAGTAGTTTCTGGTTTCCATTTCATTGCTGCTGTCCAGACAGCTGTTTCTCACTCCTCCTCCCCAAGACACTGTTAGTTTCT
This sequence comes from Cricetiscus sungorus, assembly GCA_030556225.1. NCBI lineage: Eukaryota > Metazoa > Chordata > Mammalia > Rodentia > Cricetidae > Cricetiscus > Cricetiscus sungorus. The sequence continues at coordinate 16,432,859 of JANBXA010000729.1, forward strand.
GACTAACACAAATCTCATTTTTACGTGTCATTCTTCAGATATCACTAAAGCCTTTTTATTTTCTTTTCTTTTGCTGTTATTTATCCCTCAGGAACACAAAGCTAAAAATTAAGCAAGAAGAGATTTATCTCTCCTTCTGTGTACAAACAAGACCAGTCCCTGAGAGCTGCAAGTCTTTTGAGGTCAGAGAGGAACGGAGGACAGTAAACTCATGTAAGGGTAGCCACTGTGACTCAGAGTGTGATAATGTATGAAACCACGTTTCTATTGGGCCTGTTCTGATGGACAAATCTCCCTGAGCAGAAACCACAGCCTTAAAATGTCACAAGCTGCAGGGAAAAACTGGATACTTCATCATTTAGTAGTAGTCACATTCTCATTAATTGGGGAGGGTTACTTTGATTTTTACAAAACTTCTTTATTCGTGGGCCTTGATGTATTTTCATAGCACACCCAATTCACATGTGGATGTCTTTTACAACTCAAAACCAGAAAAGATCAGAACATTTAAAATGAGATGAACTATATAACAAACAAACATAATACATGCATACATACATACATATGTACATACATGTATATATTCTTGGCAAGGTACTTCCCTCCATGTAATTTGCTTCTAGGGCTGTAACTAGATACACTGATGGAAGAAGGAATCCTATAATCCTAGTAAGTGGGGAAGTATAATCTGAATTTGTTGGCGATCACCATTGTCCCTACAAGGAATGACACTACTAAACTGCCTTTTACCAGATGCTCAGCAGTGACAGAAGCCACATCACCATAGCTTCATATCCTTCCCTTCAAGGTGATTTAAACAAGGAATGTGTCATCATGAGTGACAAGAAGGACCCACCCTGGGAACAGCTGAAAAGCAAGGGTGAAGGGTTCTTTTGTCTTCTTCACAATAAAACTAACTGAAGCAATCTCTGATTACTCCACATAACAATAAATGGCAGGGAGTATTCTGCTCACTAAAATCAGTGTGTGTGTGTGTGTGTGTGTGTGTGTGTGTGTGTGTGTGTGTGTGTTTGTTTGGGGGAGTTATACTATCAGATACTGGGAAGAGGAGCCAATAATAAAGAGGACTTAAAAGCATCTGGGGGCAAAAGTCCCAAAGAAGCTAAAAAACCACACCCAGGGAACTTTTGTCATCATGATTGCCAACAGTGGTCTGTGTGTGTGTGTGTGTGTGTGTGTGTGTGTGTGTGTGTGTGTGTACATGTCCGTGTGCTTGTGGGTGCAGGTTAATATATGTGCATGTACTTGTAGAAGCCAGAAGTCAATGCTGCATTTTTTCCTCAAGAGTTTTCCACCTCGTTTTATGAGATAAGGTCTGATCTGGAGCTCACTTTGGTCAAAGAGCCCCAGGGGTTCCCTGATTCCTCCTCTCCCACACTGAGATTACAAACATGTTCCACATCACCTGACCTTTACTTGTGTGCGTGAGTGTGCTCGTGCATATGTGTGTGTGTGTGTGTGTGTGTGTGTGTGTGTGTGTGTGTGATTGCTGATTCAAACTTAAGTCCTGTCATTCACTCTACCAACACTTTACCGAATGAGCCATCTCCCCAGCCCTGTAATGCTATGTTCAGATTTTGAGGTCTCGGCACAGATGAGAGTTAATTGTCTTTATGGTGGGGAACTGGATACTCACTGGATATGGTAAGTGGAATAAAGGTGTCTGCTGGAATTCTTGACTTCTGCTTGGAAGAAGCCAAGGGAAGACATTTTCCCCTCTGCCTCTTATTGAATTAATGCAGAAATAATATTAACCAAGAGTCACATTTTTTTTTATTTCAAATGTGAATTGTCAATTATTCCTGCATCACTTTTTTGTGTCTTTTGAAATATTTTGCATACCCTTGCATGGCATTTAATTTTAAATGCTCTTCCATGGTATTTAAAATAAATGCAGATTCTTTAGTGTTCACAGAGCACTTAGTGAGACCCAGAGGTGTGAGTACAGGCGATATCTTTATTTACCAAATGTGTTTCCTTTCTATTTCCATGGTTTTTATTTCCCCTACACTTCGCTTGGAATAACATCACCTCTTATCTATCTGGGGATAAAAGATGATTACCTTTTTGTTCAGAACCCACTAAACTAATACAGTTTTTCAGTTTGTTGCTAAGCAACTGAGCTGGGTTACCTAGAAGCAGCCGATTCCACTCAGTTCCTTGTTCCTTTTTTGATAATTGACCATAGAGAGTTTCCCTGGGACAGAAGAGGAGTTATAATCAAGAGACTTGCAGAATAACATCAACAACAACAATTGACTGTCCAGAGTTGTTAAAACATACTTTTATATTAAATTCTGGTGCATTCATACAGCGGGACACAGAAGCAAGGATGAAACCCAAACATGCTAGAATGAAGGCAGAAACATGCAGGGCAAAGTGGTTCATTCCTGCAATTTCAGCACTCGGGAGGCTGAGGCAGGAGGACTGCCATAAGTTGGAGGCCAGTGAGAACTATGAGTGAGTTTTCAGCTGTATTTGACTTCAGAGTGAGAAACTGGGAATGAAAAGATAAGATTATATGTGTACTAGTTTCATTTCTGTTGCTGTGACTAAAATACCACAACCAGAAACAATTTACAGAAGAAGAAAATGTTTATTTGGGCTTCCAGTTTCAGGAGAATAAAAGTCCATCATGGCAGGGAGTCACAGCAGAAAGTGGCAGACACTGTGGCCAGGGCAGGAAGCTGAGAGGTCACTTCTTCACTGCAAACATCCAGAGTGACCCTAAAGAGGGCTGAGGCTATAAACTCTCCAACTCCACTCACCCAGTGATACAATTCCTCAAGTAGGGCTCTGCCTCCTAAAGGCTCCAAGACGTTCCAAACACCACCACGAACTGGGGACCAAGTCTTCAAATACCCCAACTATGGAAGACGTTTCTCATTCAAATCACCTTGGTGTGTTTCATTTTGTTATAGAACTCCTGAACAGACAAGTCTGGGGCTAAAGAAATGGCTCAGTACTTAAGAGCACTTGCTGCTCCTGCAGAAGACCGGGATTGGATCCCAGCATTCACATAGTTGCTTGCAGACATCTAAAACTCCAGTGCCAGGGGATGTGACGCCCATCTTTGGTCTCCGAGGGCACCAAGAATGCACATGGTGCACATTAATGCAAGCAAGCAAAACATTCATACACATGATATAAAAACACATATTTTTTTTTAAAAAACCATTCTAAGTATAAGTAATGTAAGGAGACAGAAAATAGGCAGCGTTATCTGAGAGTGCAGGTAGAAGAGTCTGAGGAGGGAGGGATGATGAAAACTCTCCATTGTTTATGACTTGACAGTGTAAAAGTTACACACAGAATGCCATTTCATGAGTACTTATTATTGTAAGAAAGTTACATTTCAACCAAGAAACCAAAGCCCTCTCTCCACCTCATATTCTATTAAATTTTGATTTAGTAATATTATTTTCAGGGCTAAGAATACCTTTTTTTCTATTCAAGATTTTTTTTTAAGCAGGGAGGAAATTCATGTCACATAGGTTAGATATGATTTTTTTCTTAAAGCAAGTTTGCTTTATTTGTGAAAGGATGCTTACTTGAGAAGTGTCATAATTAATATTTCTCACTTGGTTGCTTTTTCCTGTCACTTTAATTTTTATTAAAATTATACATGCAAACAATTAGAAATGAGAATTTTCAGCCTTTTCATCTGCCTTTTGGAAGGAAATTATTCCCATTTCCAGATAGTGGATAATTCTTCATCTTGGCTCTTTAGATTTTGTTTCCCTGACTTTCTTATTCATAGGAGGAAATTCACTCCTATGTCCCCTCCCTTTTCAGCTACTCTTCTCAAAGTGGTTGTGTCACAGTTTTGTTTAGATTTGGCATATACATAACTGTAGTCACATCCATGCCATTCATCACTGAGAAAACAGTAAACTATGCTACCGTCTCTTTCCTGCAGGATTTGTGGCTTTTTTCAGAAATACTAGGTGCCAGTGGTTTGTGTTTCTTGCTTGTTTGCTTGTTCAGTTTATTCCAGCCTAGTTTTGTGCTCTCCATAACATGGGACTTTGGGTTCCTTTCATCTAAAGGCACTAATAATGAACCTGGTGCCAGGACCACATGCTTTCTGTAATTCCTAAAAGAACAAGTGGCAGGGATGCTAAGGCAATAGCTAACAATAAATATCCAACAATAGAAGAGTGAGTTTAAAATCACTTTGGAGTTCAAAAGAGATGGCTCCACGGCTAAGAGTGATTGCGGCTCTCCCAGAAGACCAGAGTTTTGTTCCCAGCTCCCATGTCAGCTTCAGCTGTAACTCCAACTCAAGGGTTCCAGTGCTTCTGGGCACGTGTGTGTGTGTGTGTGTGTGTGTGTGTGTGTGTGTGTGTGTGTGTGAGAGAGAGAGAGAGAGAGAGAGAGAGAGAGAGAGAGAGAGAGAGAGAGAGAGAGATGTTTTTTGTTTTGCTTTGTTTTTTAACAAAAGCTAGTTTGAACTTCCAACCCTTTACCTTGACACATAAAAAACCTTGAAGTCTACTTTTACCAACCATTTAAACAATGAGGAGACTGAGGCTTAAGAGGTGACATGATTTTTCCAAAGCTACCTTAGTCAGAGCTATGAATTTAATTGTAGGAACCAGCAATGTGTCTGGGGAGTAAAGCACCTGCATATGTACAAGGCCCTAAGTTAGGTTTCTAGCACAGCAGAATTATTTTGAAGCCAGCAATTATTACCCTGGACTATGTTGCAAGAGATGCAAGACACAGACATCTATCTCTTGCAGGGACTTTCTCTTCCAGGAGGATGTGTTTTTGTATTTTGAGATGATTTGCCCTCAACAGATCTATTTTCACTGTTAGCTTCCTGGGAAGAAAGAATGCTGAAGCTTGCAGGCTGGGACTCAGCCCTTTAATAGGCAAAGTGGGTGGGTGCTTAGGAAACCAAGAAGCTATGACATCATCTTGAGTTTCCAGGGCAATGAGTTTAAAAGGCAATATATGGGCAAATGACCAATATCCTCCCTAACCTAACAGCAGGACATTGTCGGAAGTACACGTATTGACCTGTGCAACCCTGCAAAGCACCTTCTAAATTTAAATGAGGAGGAACAGGAAAATTTAAACCAATCCCAGGAGGATTTTCAAGATGCCAAAGTAAACTGAGCAAGCCCCCATGTGCCTGAAATTCTAATTCAGTACAATAGATTAACCATCAAAACTTTACAATCTGTCTATTCAGGGGGTAAGACACAAGTCAGAGAAAGCAAGGAAGTGTTGGCCATTACAAGTCGCCATTTCTGGAGCAATCAGGCTTCTGGGTGCTGTGTCAGCCAGCCAATCATCTGAGCAACAGTTTGAAAGAGAATTCTAATTTTGAGAAAGTTCAGAAAACAAACAAACCAACAACAACAACAAACAGAATAAAAAAGAAAAAGCAATTCTTTTCAAACTTGGCCATGTTATCAAGAAGGCTGTACTAATCTCAAGGCTGATGTAGAATTTCTGCAAAGCAGAGAAAGATCACACATTGCATCTGCTCCAGGCTCCCTGTTTCTAGCAAGATGGTTTCTACCATCTAACTAATGGTAGAAACTGGCTTCCCGACTTCCTGTTCTGGATTGCTTTGGTTTGCCAAGTTCCAGTTATGTTGTTAGGAAATGTGTCCTTTGGGAGTGAAAAGGCTTAATAGCATTACAGAACTGAGAAAGACGTCTCCACATCTGGGTAGAATGAGCCCTAAAGTCATCTGGAGTTGAGCAAGGAGTTGATGAGTTTGGCAAAGCTTGGAACTTGAACAGAAAATTTCTGAAGATGGTGGGTCTCCTCATGGCCTTCCACAAATACAGATGGCCATTTCGAAGTCAACATTTGGCAATAAAGACCATGACTTGGGGTTATGGTCCCCTTCCCCATATCTTAGTGCTTTATTGATTTCATTTCTTATAATAATAGAAAATAACCAGAAAATTACAGTACAGATTTCTGAAAGTCTGGTCCATTTCTGAAATGTGTGGACTTTACAGCAGCAGCCCTAAAGCAAGCTACATTTCCATTTGGGGAAGGCTCAGGCTGATGTGCAGACAGACTGCTTCGTAGAAACGCCAGAGCTGGACCGACTCAGAGTCCCATACCAGCTCTTCCTGTCTGTCTTATACGCCTCATTTTCCCCTTTTGTATTCTTTTTTTCTTACTTAGGTACAGGCTATTATTGCTTGGAATAATAATGACCTGCCAAATGATTATTTCCAATTATCCTCATGGAGGAGTTAAAATTGAATAGAAGGACCCAAATACTTCATCCAATGCAGAAAGATGTAATTGTAGGGAAGTTAGCCATATGTGGGGGAAGTGTCAACAACTCTATTTTGCCTGAAGCGGGGATGTTTTTTAAATTTTATTTTTTTTAAATACTCACTGTGTACATGCACTGTATTCAGTACTATGTTATATAAGTATATTTTTATAAAGTATTATTTTGTGTATGTAGGGGACATCTCATCTTACCTCCTGTTGGCCTCTTTCTGAGACTTGTCCCATTAATCTCCTATCTCTCAGGACATCAGAATTTGGCTAAATTGTGCCACCCACTAGGTTTTTTGCTCTGCAGATTACAGGTGGAAGATTATAGGGTTTCCCAGACTCCTTGATAAAAAGACAAGGGAGAGGTGCCGAAGAGATGACTCATTGCTCTTTCAGAGAACCTGCGTTCAACTCCCAGTACCTACGTGGCAGCTCACAACTGTCTGCAACTCCAGTTCCAGGAGATCTGGCACCCTCACACAGACATGCATGCAGACAAAACACTAATACACATAAAATAAAAGTAAATCATAAAATTATTTTAAACATAAAAAAAGCAAGACAAGGGAGAAAATCAAAGACCACCAGCTAGACAATATACATCCATCCTTGTGTTTGTGACACAAGTGTGTGTGTGTGTGTGTGTGTGTGTGTGTGTGTGTGTGTGTGCGTGCATGTGAGTGTACAAATGTTTTTGTTTGTGTGTGTTTGTTTGAGTGGAGACAGAGTTAAGGTTGGGTATCTTCCTAAATCGTCCTGTTTTTTCCCTCCTGTTTTATATGGCCCAGGGTAGTCTCACATTTTCTATGTAGCCAAAGATGAGCTGAGACTCCTGCCTCTGCTTCTCCAGCACTGGGACAATAGGTGCACACCACCATGCCAGGTTCTGTGGTGTCATGGATGGAACCAAGGATTTTCTGCAAGCTAGGTATGCATGCTCACAACTGAGATGCATACACCTCCAACCCCTCCTCTCCATGCTAAATATTGCATTTCCTGGTTACTTTTACAGCTTAACATTACCATGTAACTAAGCTGTGGTCAGTAACATAAATGTGCTGAATAGGACTTTCAAGATGTTTTCTTGAAAAGCATAGACTACAGGAAAGAGCCCCTTTTGCCCCTTTGGTTTTCTCTTTATGCTCTTGTAAATGGGATGTCAGGAGCCGCAACAGCTGTTTTGGACTACAAAGTGACCTTGTAAACAAATCATGTACATTGAAGATGTCAGTCTGCAAGCATTACCTTCCCCGCTTCTGCTACCCAGCTAGAAAGGATTGTTGCAGGGAGGCAAACTTTGACCTTGAGTAAGCAACTGTTACTTTGTAGTTTTCGGCTGCCTGTGACCAAGCTCAATTTCAACTGAAAAGGGATCAGTTCCCTTCTGCCTTCTGACCCACAGATAGCGACAGTGGTTTACTGTTTGAAGTTCCTATGTGAATATCAATGCCAGTCTGTACATAGCATGATGAGCAAGGACGACTTTTACTTTAGGATTTTAAAAAATTGAAACCCTCATGTTTTCTTACTCATGTTCTTTGTGGTTGGCCGCTCAGGTTTCTAAGAAAAGAAAACCAGTAAAACTGTTTTCCAGACAGTATGGCCTCTCCAGCCTTCTGGCTGAGTCTCACCAAACAGCAAAAACTAGCTCTCCTTCTAGTGCTGGTGGTTTCAAGAGGAAGTCACATGCACTCTTTAAGACTCTCCTCTTGCGAAGCCTTCTAGAATGGATCTTTTTTTTTTTTTTTTTTTTTGCCCCTGGTGCTGATGAAGCCCCTTATGTTCCAGCCAGTTCTAAACACATCCTTCCCATTGTCCCATTACCTTGTCCCCTTTGCTCAATAAGGAAGTCACATGCTATCAATACTTTAGGGGAAGCTTTATGAAAATTTTAATGACAGTTAGGACTGAGGTACTGTGAGTACCTCTGCATGTATCCTGGAAGTTTGGATGGCTTACAGTCTCACCCCACCCCACCCCTCCCAGCTGAGGAATTACTGGCAGCCATAGTTGCTGGTAGCAGGGAGAACTCCTCTTTAGTTTAGGGTCATGTCCATTGGCAGCTTGCCCATGCTCCAGTAGGTAACTCCATGTTTATGCACAAACAGATGGCACAAATTAAACTTTAATTCAATTTTATTTTATGTGTGTGGGCATTTGCCTGTGTGTATGTCTGTGTACCATGTGTGTGCCTGGTGCCTTCAGGTGCCAGAAAGAAGGTGTCGCATTCTTGGAATTGGAGTTACAGGTGGCTGTGAGCTTCCTTGTGGGTGATAGGAATTGAATGCTGGTCCTCTGAAAAAGCAGTCAGTGCTCTTAACATTATGCTGGACCATCTTTAGCACCCACCTTTAGAAAAGGAATTGAAGAATGGCTCAGAGGTTAAGAGCACTTGCTGCTTTTGCAAAGGACCTGGGCTGAGGGCTCAGCATAACACAGCGGCTAACAACATCTGCAACTCCAGTTCTAGATGATTCCGTGCCCTAGGCTGGCCTCTGCGGCAGTACATTACAGCGCGTTACCAGGTGGCTTGGTGAAGGAAACAGGCTTGTTGCCCCAGCTGACAATCTGGGTTTAATCCCTTGGACCACCTGGGAGGAGAGAACTGACTCCCTCAAATGTCTGCTGACGTCCACATACGCATGTGAACACATATGCACACATACAATAAATAAATAAATGTAATATAAAACATGACTGGATAGGTCAGGTAGAGTGCTTAGCTGACATGCAGAAAGTCTGGGGTTCAATCCTCAGGTCTTCAACAAACAAACAGATTAAAAACGCTGAATAGATGTTTATGACTCATGCCACACACACCATTTGACCTTCAAACAATATACATGGATACTATTATTAGTGTCTTTTGATCAAAAACTGAAACCAAGGCTCAGAGAGGAATAATAACAGAGAAGAGTCGCCAACCAGAAGTGACAGCTCTGGAATCATAACTGGATTTTCCAGTTCGTTTTACGGTACTCTTTGAGGTGAATTTGTAAATTTATTTGGGCGGCATAATTATGTAACAGCTACCAGAACAGAAGAGCAGGCTGTTCGTACCTCAGTGACATTAAAATGCAAATGATCTGCATCACAAATTGGGAGCCACTGCCACTTTTTCTTTAGAATTTACACAAAGTTCCTTGGCTGTCAATCACACCAATGACTCAGATGCACGTCGTGTCATAAGATAGATGGTAATTCAATCCCCTAAACATCTGATATCCTTTGATGTCTGGCTGGGCTGCAGTGCATCCCTTAAGGGAAACACAGTTATGTACAGTACACGGGGAAATTTTAGCAATAGAAAGCCAATGTTTACAAATTAAAAGTTTGGATGAAATAAAGAATGGCAATATGATCAGAATGAGCTCCAACCTGCTGCTTTCCAAGTACAATTACAAGTCACTGCAGAAACTTTAGAACACAGCTGCATGCAGTCCAATAGACACAAACCACGCTGATAGGGTATTGGGAGGTATGAGCTGCACTTGTCCGTGTCCTATTTTTGCTAACAATGTTGCCAGATTCCTGCTTTGTAGTCTACACTGCACTTGGGTTTTGGTTTCTGTTTGTTTGTTTTCACTTAATGCCATGTTTCTGTCTCCTGTGTACACACACACTTTTGCAGCTTCTCGTATGTCATGTTTGCTGAGCTTCACTACACTACTTGCCCTGTAAGTGGGACGTTTCTATTGTTCCCTTTGTCTGAAAGAGTATCATAAGCAATGACGTCTGTGTTTTTTTTTTCCTTAGCATATATTCCCAACATGGATAGCTGGCTTAGACTGTCAGAAAATTTTTAACATTTATAATACAGTACGTAGTGATCCCCCTTATCGTGGATTCCCAGGTCTACCTAGGGCTTCAAATTTGCCAAGCAGCTTCCTTTGAGGTTCCATGGTCATCAGAGGAGCCAAACACCATCTCTCTGATCCAGCTCTCTCATGCCCTCACCTGAGAGCTTGTTACTTGTCTGAGGATAGCTAGCAAAGAATGTCCCAAGATCCTTTCAAATCTGTGTCTCCATTCTCTAAAAACAGTTCTGAGTACTTGGAGACCCAGGAAAATTCCCCTTCTATAAGTCTGTGCCCTCCATAAATTCTTCTCTTTCTGTCCCCCAAGAGTTGAACAGCAACTCTTCCTTCTCCACTGTAAGGCTGCAGCCAGAGACTGGGACCACCCTGGGGAATACCCATGAACTTCTGTTTCTAAGCTGCTCAAGAATGCTATATGTAAATGGAAAGCTTGCACTTGCAGTCCTTGCTGAAAGGGGCACGTTGTTACATTAACATTAACACTGGGAAAGTGGCCATCAAGGTTATTCTGAGTCAGGCTCAGACTTTGGCTGTTGCTAGTATGTGCCCTGTCCCCAAGGGCTTATGAAATTAGTGGTTCCAGTTTTTGTAAGATTGGGGTGGGGTTAGGGTTAGTGGGAGCATCAGAGTAAAGTATGTGTTGGGGGGTAGAGATTGCTACTTGACATCATTCTCTTGCATCTAAGGGAAGGAGTAATGAGGAATGGACAGTATGAGGGTGGTCAGGGACTTGGTTACCTGAAGGCTCCGGCAGAGGGAGGGGCCATCTGGAAGCTGACCCCTCATCAAGGATCTTGAATTCGCCAGCTGGTTTGGGATCTGAATAGAGAAGCAGACATTGCCAGGAGGTTTGCTACAAAGGACTAGGGTGTTTGTGGTCCTGGGGTCAGTCCTGAACTGAGGGAGGTGATTTTCTTTTGGAGATGAGTGCCCTTAGTTAGATTGAGATGAATAGATCTGATTGCATCTGTTGTGCGGAGTATTTGTGTCTCTTGTTCTCAGCCTTGTGATTTTTCTGGCCCAATAACATTATTTCCCAAGTTGTGAATAAAATCTAGCATTTTAAAAATAGGACAGAAAGCTACAGGCTTAATAAATGCTGTACTCCTCATTCATGATGACTGCGTTTATCTGAACCATCTCTTAGAAGGAGAAAAGAAATCAAAAAGTGATTTGTGTTGTTGTCCTGTAGATGTTGATGAGGAAACAAGTGATTGGTCTGATAGAACCCAGATATTTTCAAGGTTAAGAGTAACTTTATCCCAACTGCTCAAATGGGAAGGAAGTAACACAATAGTTAGAAATTAACTCATTCCTGTGGATTCTTCAGAAGCAAAGGCAGATAATAGCAGACTGGAACGGAGGTCAAAACAAGAGGCTGCAAGCCAGGAAGTGGTGGGGCTCACCTTTAATACCAGCACTTGGGAGGCAGAGGCAATTGCGTCTCTATGAGTTTGAGGTCTACAGAGCGAGTTGCAGGACAGGCTCCAAAGCTACACAGAGAAACCCTGTCTAGAAAAACAAACAAACCAACAAACAAAAAACAAAAACAATAACAACAACAACAACCAAAAAACAAAACAAAACAAAAGCCAAGAGGCTGCATAGACTGAAGTGGACAAAAACAGGCTTGGAAGTACATTCAGGAAGCAAAATCTGACAAATATTTCTTCAAGTTTGTTTGTTTGTTTGTTTGTTTTTGTTTTTCAAGACAGGGTTTCTCTGTGTAGTTCTGGCTGTCCTGGAACTTGCTCTGTAGACCAGACTGGCCTCAAACTCACAAAGATCCTCCTGTCTCTGCCCCCTGAGTGCTGGAATTAAAGCTGTACACATTACATCTCAGCTTTCCTTTAGATTTTTATCTGCTTGCCTTTCAAAAGACTTAAATATTTAGAAAAATAAATTGGGTAGCGGGTGTGGTAATACATGCTGGTAGTCACAGATATTCAGGAGGCTGCAAGAAGCAGGAGGATCGTTTAGAGTTTAGAGGCTAGGGTGAGTAACGCTGTCTCAAAATGTAATTTTCAAGGGGAATTGAGTATGGAGAGTGTGGTTGGGTATAGGAGAGTGGGTTGCTCTGTAGAAATTTTCAGTTGAGTCCTACTTTGGAACTGGGCCACATGTATGGCCACTGTGTAATACTGTTACTAAGAATAATAGTGCAATTCTCAATCCTTCACTCAGTGAGGAATGTGGGCTAAATGACAGCTCAAACCATGAAAGGTTTGTCTTGCAAGTTTAAGGACCCGAGTCTGATGGCCAGAATGCGTGTTAAAAAAGAAAACAAATAAATAAAAAACATAAATAAACTGGGCCAGATGAGTGCTTAGAATGGTTATATCCCAGTGTTAGGAAAGCAGAGACAAATGACTGCATGCTCCATGGGGCTCATTAACCAGTAAGTTCTAAGTTGGTAAGATACCAACCCTGCCTACAAAAAAAAAAAAAAAAAAAAAAGCAAAACCCCCAAATGATAGCACCTGGAAATCATGTATGCCCTTGTGACACATGCACCTACCCATACATGCACATGTGTAGGCAAACATATAAATGGGGATGGGATGGGTATTTTCAGTATTGAGATCAGCTGCTCTCATGTTGAACCAAGACTTAGGCTTGAGTTTGGCTTATGTCCACACTTTGTTTGAAGAGTTACTCATTGACCCCATCCTTGATTTGTCTTTTACTCTGTGCTGTAAAGCCCCAAGCACAGGATGTTTTTCTCCCCAGCACCCACTGTGGTGTCTCTAGCATAAGCAATAAACCCATATATCACTGAACTGCGTGACTTGAAAATGTCTCACTAGCTTGTAAGTTCAGGGACAGCAAGAGTCATGGTATTTTCTGTCATTTCTCCAATGTCTGGAGTAGCTGAGATTGTGTTTTATACCAAGCACCCTTGCAAAATATGGACTTTGATAATCTAGGTATATGAAATGCAGTCTTCTTTGTCTAATGGCAAAAGGTTCAAAGACAGGAAGCAGGTACAATATATACCCTCATATATTTATTGTAAGGTATATGAGGTAGGGCAGGATACATAGTGAAGTAGGAGGCCAGTGTTCTGTTCAGCTCTCAGGAACTGCTGGGTACCTTTCTGACACTTGTCACTTGTAAAACAGAAACAGTGTCAAAATGAGTCCCCTAAGTCAGAGTCACAATCCTGGCAGTAAACATCACTGGACTCTACAGAGTTCAAATTCTGGTGTGAAGGGAGCAGGAGAATGCCCAAAATGGAGTCAGGTGCCATCTTTGCTCTGCATGTGTTATAGTCCAGAAGCCCATGGCCATCATGTGCCCCCTCTGTGAAGATGCAACCCTGTGTATACTCCCTAGTGACACACAAGACTCTGATTCTGTAGCCTCTCATCACTTCTCACCAAGGGTATGTTCCTACCACAATTCCTGAGAAGTAATTAAAGGATATGACTGAGGACCATTTTCTGCTCCCTGATGCTAGGACATTGTAAGCCACTCCACAATGGTGCTGGGAACTGAATTCGGGTCCTCTGCAAGAGCTATAAATGATCCTGGGAAACTGATGCCTTCAGAAGTGACTCTTAACCAACAAGGGTTTGGTGGCTGAGGATTGCAGCTGCTTTGCCTGCAGTCGTGTAGTGTTTAGTGTTTGCAAAGCAGCTCTGAGGCAGGCCTCTTCCTCTCACCTTAGACCACTGCCCTTAAATCTGCACTGTCCACTTGTTCTGACATCTCTATGTCCACGTGTGTCCTGTCTGTTCCTCACACTTCTGTGCCAGTTGCTTTGCTTCCTGAGATACAGCTCATCATAAAGCTTCACCAGGAACCTGGGCATTCTCAGCACTCTTTTCCAGCTCTCAGAGGCTCTCATATATTTAGTGCTGACCTATAACCTGTCCTTAACACCTTCTCTCCCGTCTCAGATGGACCCTGTGTTCCCACGAGGCCAGCACCATTCTCTGCTCCTCACCACTTTCCTAGCTGGCACAGACAGACAACAACTGTTCCATCCTTGGAAATGGGTTTTCCAAAGGTGTGATAGAGGGTATCAGGAGTTTTAAGGGTGCTCTTCAGAAAACACAATGTCCTTTGAAATTGTCCTTTGCTAGTCCTGTGGGAGGCTCCAGTCTTTCTCCCGCCAGACTCTGAAAATTCCTCCAGTCTGCTTTTGTCTCTGTGCTGCGCGCTTATCTCAGCAAGCCTTGGAGGCAGTCCATTGCATCACAAGGAATCCAAATTGTCCCCTCAAGCAATAATGTTGTCCCCAGAGCCAGCAAGACCCTGTAAAAGCAGAATTGAGATAAGGATTATGCAGAAGCTAGTTTGATAAAGACTTCTTGTCCATGCGTGGTCCTGGTCCCTGCTTCTTCCTTTCTCCTTCAGAAGCCACAGCTGTTATCAACACCCCAAAGAAAAGGCTTAGGGCGAGCCACCCCCTTCCCAGCATGGCCTTCTGGGTAAATCTTTTCACTCCCTCCCACTGCACCTCACTATGGCCAAATAAGGTCATAAATTTCATCAAGGTCCCCAGAGTGAAGTCACCAGCCTAGGGACCAGCAAGGCAAGCACTCACAAGAATGAGGAAGAAGGAATGCGCATGTTAATTTTTCTGGATACAGCACCACTTACTTAGAGGAATTCATAACCCAGACAAATGACAGAGAGTTTAATGGAAAGCCATTTTATTCTGTGGTTAAAGAGGAAAAAGTCTAAGAAAATTTAAGTGAGAATTAACCACAGGAAATTCGACACAGTTTAATAGATATATTGATTCAGGTTTTACATTTTAATATTTTCATTTTCATAATGCCTATTAATGTTGTCAACTTGTTAGCTCTTAAAACCATTTGGACGTGCACCTATGGGTATGTCTAGGAGGAATTTTCTAGATTGGGATGATGGAGACCAGCAAGATGCACTCTGACTGTGGGCACCCCCATTCTGTAAGCTGGACTCTGAGACAGACAGAACGCAGAGGAGAAAGGTTGCTTAGCTTGGTGGCAGCTCTGGTCTCTCATGCTGCCTGACTGTGGGCACAATGTGACCAGCTGCCTCATGCTCCTGCCACCATAACCTCTCAGCCACGGTAGACTGCGCCATGGAGCTATGGGCTGGAACAAGCCCTTCCTTCTTTAGGTTGCTCTTGTCAGGTTTTTAGTCGCAACAGCCAAGAAAATGACCAGGGTAATGCTCTGGCTTGAGCTATTATTGTTTAAAAATAGTTTTAAAAGAGACTTATGAAGAAATTAGCAATAATGACAGTGAACTAAAACTAAAATCATATTTTCCTTTTCTCACTTTTCATTTCATTAATTAGATCACAGAATGTTAAATACAAGGGAAAATCTTGTAATTCCATTATTCCATTAAATAGAACAAAATTAAAATAGATAATTTGATTTTAATTTGATTTCACCCATTCCTGGTCAGACCCATGAAATATCTTACGGTTATAATCTAGATCAGAATTTGAGTTATTTAGCCTTTGTTTCATTGGGAGAACTAGCTATGAATCTCTATCTAGCTACAAGAGAGTCTAGATCCACTAGACAGCTTCATGCATTGCCTTAACTTTATCTCTACACATTAAGAGAGAATGGTATGTTGACAAGCAGTGATTTCTACTACTAACATTAGTAAAAGAGCTCCCCTAATTTTTCCACCTTCCTCCATGCCCTGGTCTTACACAGTATCTGGCCTACAGGAAGCAGATGTAAATGCTTGTTGATAAATGCATGAATGAACATCAAAGCTGAGCTGTATATGTAGTCATCTATCAGGTCCATTCATTAGCCTCCCTGTTCATACCTCCAAAACCAGGTTTCAGGTCTCAGTAAAATGTAAGCAAGAATTCTGCTAACTGAGCCATGTAGTAGTGATTTATCAATTCGTACAACTACCAGAGTTAAATATATCAACATTGAATGTTATTGTAACAGATTCCATTCACTGACTGACAGATATTTAATGGATTTTATACAGACGACTAGCATGGATTGTATTCTCAATGTCTATTTGAAGATGTTTTCTGTTATAAAGATGTGTCTGAAAACATTTAATACAAGGTCAAGAAACAAAAGTGTATACTTTATCCATTCAGAAAGCCTGCTCAATAATTTCTTAAATGTACATTTACCATGCCTGTGTCGTTGTCTAGCTCAGCATTGTCCATTGGGTGTTAAACATATCACAGCACTATTCAACAGGGGCCCAGCTCTGTGTAATGGCTTGTTTCTGTGTGTGCAGATAAATGTATTGCTTTTTAACAACATGTTGTTGTAGCCTTAGAGAGTTCCAGCTTCAACAATGTACGTTGTGTTTATTTTTTTCTCCTTATGTAGACAGGAACTGGATCAATAAAGAAAAAGCATAATGACTTTCCCTGCTTTAGTTTAGTAGGTTATCTGATACTGTTTGCTGTTTTAGTCTTAGTCAATATTAGTGTCTCCTGGGAGGTGGTAGGGCCGGTGACTCTTTCCTCAACCCATTTCTTTTCAATGCTAAATACAAAGCCAGTCAAGACAAAGGGTAGATGGTGCTGGGGGGTTTTGAAGCAGTCCTTGAACCAATGACAGCTCAACCTAATTTCTAACACAGTGATGTTCTTTGCCCTTCCTAGGATCTTGACTCTGCACTCTGTATTGCAAGATTGTGGCTCTGAGGATGAGGACAACAGGGTCAGTTTCCACAGAGAGCAACATAGCTGTGTCCTTTAGCTAGGGACTTTCAGCAGCTCCCTGACAGTTCAGGGGTAGATTTGCAAGATCCAGAACAATAAAGTAGCAAGCAAAGAAAAAAAAAAAAGAAAAAAGGAAATTCTTGAACTCAAGTCTAGATAGATTTCTCATGTTGTAACAAGGTCACTGAGTTGTGGGGTTCCACACATTCCCCTCCCTTGTGTCTGAACGCTTGTACCTTTCCCGTGCCCTTCCCTTTTCTGCTTGATTTCCACAAGTGTTTATTCTCCATCTGACAGGTTGGAGAGGCTGCGGTTCCACACAGAACAATTACTTTCACAACCCAGTACCCGGGGCTTCTAAGCATTTTCTGGTTTTAGTAAGCCAGTGTTTATGGAAACATCTTCCATTCTTGACTGGACACAGAAGGATACTCGTGTGCAAGACAGCCAGAGAAATAACCTCAACAATTAAAACTGGACCTGATCCCCAGGAAGCAACAGGAATCTTTGCTGTGATCTCAGTCATTTTCTGGGTTCTCACTTTGTGTGTGGCAAGATAGAGGCACAAATAAATAGACACTTTGATGGCTATAAACCACTGCCTACTACTGCTCTGAACCCGTGTGTAATAAAACAGTGTAAAAAAATTGGGCATCTCTACTTGGAAATCTAGCATAAACATTACGTCTTGAGCCGGTAATTACACACCACTCTCATTGTTAAGATATCAAAATTGGAGTAAAATATATAGGATTTGGGG
Source organism: Cricetiscus sungorus (assembly GCA_030556225.1). Classification (NCBI taxonomy): domain Eukaryota; kingdom Metazoa; phylum Chordata; class Mammalia; order Rodentia; family Cricetidae; genus Cricetiscus; species Cricetiscus sungorus. The sequence continues at coordinate 16,450,377 of JANBXA010000729.1, forward strand.
GTGTTCTGTTGTCTGTTTTTATCTCTCACAGAAAAAAAAGAATATATTTGAAGCCGTTTATAATTTGTGATATTTATAATGAAGTAAAATACTGCCTCACCCCCAAAAAATCCTGCTTGTATTGTATTAGCACTATGCTTGTGACAGAACACTTGACAGCCTGAGGGAGAAGGGATTTATCTCGGCCCTGGTTTCATTATGGCAAGGAAGGCTTGGAAGTGGGTGCAGTTTGCACCTGTGGTGAGGAATGTGAGGTTGCTTGCTCTCATCTCAACAGTCCAGAAAGCAGAATGAGAACTCGGACTGGGCCTGCACTACGTGATAACCAGACCACCGTCCCCAGGCCCAGAGATCCACATCTTCCACCCAGACCTGTCTTTGAAGATTCCACAGTCTCTGAAGTAAAGGTCACACACTGAGGACCACGTGTTCAAACACATGGGCTTGTGGGAGACATTTTCAGTTCAAACCATACAATGCTACACACAATTCAAGAAAGGGAAGAAAGGGTGTGGGTTGAGTAGTTGTGGGGGACACTGCCTCGAACTCACTGGGAAACCACAGCTCAGCACTCAGGTGTCCCGCAGGACAAGGGTTGCCCATCCTTGCTTGTGAAGTGAAGAAGGAAGGGGGTCGTTTTTTCTGGTGGTCCATTTTTAGAGAAGGTGCTTCCAGGTTTCCATGCTTTATTCCCAAACCTGAAGGTGAATTGTTAAGGTTGGATCAGCTTTCTTTTCTCTCCTGAAACACACTCATTGATTCTTACCTTAAAATGCAAATTATTTTCATTCACTCAACGATGAAAATTCAGCACCCAGGTCCTGGGACAAAGAAATTTAATTTAATGCGCTTTTAATATAATCCCACCTCATCTTATTTGTGCTGGATTGTTGGTGAATTTTAAGCAGAGTGAAATATAGATTCCTTTACAACCTTCTTCTGGGATAGTTCTAGATTAAGGTTTCTTAGCCTGACGTTTATAAACTCCACCTCGAGAGCAAACTGTCCATCATGAATGGTATAAACCAGATTTTTGAATTCCCTAAATAGAGTTACAAATGACTGCATGTGTATGTCAATACATGTAATGTTTTTATCTGAGCAGAAACATCAGTTTTCCTTCAGAAATACAAAGAGATCCCATTTTAAAGGAAACCATGAATAGAAATATTTCCCCAAAGAATGGGAGTCACTCTCTGAATGTTTATAGGACTTGACTGGTTAAGGACAGGTTATTTTCCACCCTACGGCCTTAACTAAACTGGGCTAAGTTTCAGAGCTATATCTCCTGGGCTTTAAAAAAAAAATACCCTGGATTTCTGAAACAGAAGTTTTTTTTTGTACATCAGAACTCTAACCAGTGTGTTTTTCTATTAAGCACCTCTCACAACCCATTTAATGGAAGTTACAGACTGTTAACCATCTATTAGTCCCAAGTACAATGAATTTACTCATTACTGAAGGCACTGGGGCCTCCACCAGCTTCTTTTGTAATTATCTGCTTTAAGCCCCCCCCCTTTCTGTAGTGAAAATACTCTTTTCTGCTCTTTAGTGACGCTTTCATACTATTGTTTTCCTTCCTTCTCTACTGTGGTCTGAGTCTGACCTGTTTTCTCTTGGCTCTGGTTTTGATGGGTCACTTTGTCCTTAGTTTGTGGTGTTGTGGTTAGAAGGTGGGACACACCCCAAAGGGCAGCTCTCTGGAGGGGTAAGCACCTCTGACTACAAGCACTCTCTGCTTCTTGTCCTCCATCTTGTTAATAAGCCACTGCCTCCTGAGCCCACTGACAGAGGCGGACCTACTGTCTCTTGCTGTCCCCTGAGAGCCCTCAAACCTTCAGCTGCAATAAAAATGTCCTCCCTTAAGTGGCTTCCATCAGTTATTTTGGACAAGGGATGCAAAGGTAACCAATGTATATTCTTTCTGGTCCCAGTTTGGAACTTTAGCTGAGGTGGAGTGAGTGCATCTGACATTGTCTCCAAGAAGAAATGTTGGAAGAAATTAAGAAAATCCAAAGACTGGTCATGAAATATTGTAACCTACAAAAAATAAACATGTAAGCCCCCCCTCTTTGTATTACCCATAAAGTCAGCTATGCTTAATGAAGGGCATTCTTTAGTAACTTCCTCTGAAAATTTTAAATCAATTTCTGGGATTAATATACAAAGTAGTGAGTTCAGTCATGCTAGCCTTATACATGTATAATAACTTGTTCTCATTCATTCCCCTCCCCCACTGCCTTTGCTCTCCCTACTACCGGAAGTTGCCTTTTTTCTCCTAGTTCACTCCAACTTCTGTTTTCCAGTTATGCATATCCCATTACTCTATTTCCCACTTCACTTAAGTTCTCTTCCTCCCCCCCTTTATCATGATCCCCTTTCTAGTTTTGTTAACTCCTAAACACATGTATAAAAACACATATATAAGCAAGCACACACGTGCACGTATGCACACGCGCGTGTACACACACACACATGCACACACACACACACACACACACACACACACACACCACCCATGCCACAGAAATGAAAGTAACTTTTAAATAGACCCAGAGTGAATCCTGGAATGAGAGGTAAAGATGCACATGGGGAAAAAGTAAAACTCATCTTGTGTGAGTTTTCTTAATGGAAATTTCAGTGAAATTTTCTTGCTACACTGATGAGTCATTGGCTGCTTGGTATGACCAGGGCTTCACAGAAACACCCAAACTTGGCATTTTGGCTTTATAGAAAACATGTTAGTAGGTAGCTTCCTCGGGTAATAAATACAATGCCACAATGCTGTTCTCATGATTTGGAAGTCTACTCCTGCCAAATACCTGAACAAATGTTTGCCTTTGTCTTCAATAACTCAGGAAGTCACCAGAAAGCACATGAGTTAGCACAGCTAGAATGTCCCCCCACAGGGTGCTGTTGGTGTTTTTTTTTTTTTTTTTTTTCAGGCAGATTGCTTTCCTTTGGTCTCAGCATGCATCATTTAAACATCATCCCTTACCTACATGCATCTGAATACATATCACCTAACAGCTAAGTTCCAGGTTCAGTGAGAGACCTATCTCAAAGCATAAGGTAGAAGACATTGCCTTCTGTACACATGTATGCATGTGTGCACACACATGGGCATGCTCCAAAATTAATATTAAGAGGTTGCATACAGCCGAAAGCCTTAAGCTCCCAGCATCCAGCCTCTTAACCCTGACTTCTGGACCAAGCATCTCAGCGGATGGCCGATTAAGCAGTTAATTATTTCTGCTTGATGCTAGCCCCCCTTTTTTATCTTTTAATACAACAGTTTTACTGTGTCTGATAATTACCCTGTTTCAGATAACTCTTTTAAATCTAATGAGGCGTGGCAAGCTCAGCTTAACAAGGCAGCGCATCATTAACTTCTTGCTTCATTTTTTTTTTGTCCTCTTATCACACTCAATTACTATATCACCATTCAGGTAGCAACCTGTTATTTGCGAGGGCTGGCCGGCTGTCATGAAGCAATGGTCCTTATGAAATGTTCAGGGGCAGCCCTGACTTTATCCCAGTCAGGTGGAGGTGAGCTCTAGGCTTTCTCAGCTTTCCACTTAGTACAAATCAGCTCTCCAGACAGTGAGGATTGTTTTCATACCCTATACCTGTGGGTCTGATTTTTTTTTTTTAACAGATTGCAGTCTTTGTTTGTTTGTTTGTCTAAAGTCTCCCATCCCTTGAAGAAATGTGGGAAGAAATTCCTTGAAGGCTAGGTGAAAAGCTTGGCTCTGCTCAGTAAGCTCTTTGCCATGCCTATGGGTTGGAGCAAACTACACAAATTCTCTAAAAAAAAAAAAAGAATAGTTCTTTATCTAAAACAGCACATTAATGGTGTGTTTCTGAGGTGGTCTTGAAAGTTAGAAGAGGTCATCCTCACTTGTATTATCAAGCCAAATTCTGGGGAAAATAGTGGACTGTTATGCAGAAAGGTTAGTGTGTAAATAAACGCAGAGTCAAGACACAATAAAAATTAACTTTGTGGGTTGGAGAATGCTATCTAGCATGCATGACGCCCTAGGTGAGTTTCCTCACATACAAGCACTATGTGTGGTGATAGCTGTGGTAGCTGTGTGCTGTCAACACTTGGGAGGTGAAGACAGGAGGATTGGAAATTCAAGGTCATCCTTGGCTACATGGTCCATTTGAGGCCAGCCTGAGATGCATGAGACCCAGCCTCAAAAAACAAAACAAAAACAACCTCCCCCACAAAAAACAACCAAAAAAACAAAACAAAACAAAACAAAACAAAAAACTACCAAGACCCTCCATTGTTCTAAACTCTCTAACTCTTTAACTCTTGGCCATTTTCAGGGTATTTGAGCATCTTTAATTTAGCATCCACAATGTTCTCTATCATGCTCAAGCAACACAGAAGGAAAATCATAGAAAGATGTTTTGTTTTCTTTTGTTTTGTTTATCCCATAGAAAAAAGCCTGGCACAGCCTCAATAGGTCAAGTTCCAAGTTCTGAATATGCTCCTCTTTGTCTAGACGGGGCTGTAATGTGAGAAACTGAGTTGTGGTGGCTGGAAGACTGGGCTCCAATTCTAGCTCCTCTGTGTGATCTCCGTTGCCTTTGACAGGCGTAGAGAGTGAGCACATCATTAGAATGCTGGTGGTCATGCAAGATTTGGGCAGACAAAAAGAAGTATCTGAATGCTGTAAACTAAATCATACTATCATTGATTTGGGCCAATTTCATGACCTATGAACTTCATCACAAGAACTGTGATGTAAAAAAAAAGGTGAAGATTACTTTTAACAAATGTACTTATTTATTTATTTATTGAATGGGAATATGGGGATGGATGCACATGGAGGTCAGAGGCATAACTCTCCGGAGTGGGTCCTCTCATCCTATTATGTGTGCTTCAAAGAGGATTAGGTTTTGTGTCCAGTACCCATAGCCAGTGAATTATCTTGGTGGCCCAACAGGGGAGATTTTAAATAAACTTCTCTGTGAACAACCAGGATAGCTGCAATGCCACCCTTCCTCTGCCACTTTGTCATACCACATTCCTGCTTGGGTTCTGAGCTCGCAGCTAGGTAAGGCTATGTCTAGACATGAGCATCAGAGAAAGATCATAAAGAAAATCTCCCATCCTGTTGTACTTTATCTCAGGCACATATGTTCAGCAGAATGGTCAGTTTTAATCCGAGCATATAGATCTCTCACTCTTTGCAAAGCATGGGGTTGAGTCATCAGTCAGATATTTTCCAGGATATCATCTGACAAGCTGCACCAGTTTTCAGTTTCCAGTAAACACCGGTAAACTACTTCTCTAGATCTCACAATCCAGGAAGCTCTTTGGACAGTTACTGTCAGACTCACTTTTTAGCAAGAGGTAAATGTGAGGGAATGATGTCCTTCATAAATGGTCAAAAATGATGGCAGACACTGCTGGGCCCTCCTGGAAAACATACCCGTCACACCCACTGACACTTAAAGCACCATATGCTATTCTGACCTGGTCCTATCTCTTCTGTGCTCTATGACCTAGAAGAGAAGCAGAGGTGAGATGTCTATCCGCTATAAGCTGTGTGCCCTATTTTTAAGAAATAAGACATTGCCAGTGTGTGTGCTCAGTCCCTGAAATCACAGAGCTACAGTTTGGTATACAGATCTATTCTTTCACACCCCTGCTCCAGGCCACTCACCCAAAGAGAGTTGGGCTGGAAACTCCATTGAGGAGCTCCTTGAAAAGAGATGCCAAAGATCCAGGTGGCCTTCTGGGTTCCTGAGAACAGCAGACAATTCTGCACTGCTCTCCCGAGCATCTACCACACTGCGTGCACTAGGTCACATGGTGTCACTGTGATGGATAAAGGAAGCCCAGCCATCTCTCCTGAGCACCGCCCCACCCAGTGCTGTGAACTCTGACCTTCCCTTATACCCAGAATGCTCTTCATTCAGAACGGGTTGTAGAGATCTGAGTAATGGGTAATCAAGTCACTTCTGTTGAGTAGGGCTTTCAGCACTGGCTCCCATGGCGTCCTCAGCACATCTAGAGGACGGTCCTTCTTATCAAATCCCTGTGTTCATTGTTCACGTATCAGTTTTTTCTTTCAACAAAACTCACCAACACTCACCGCTAGGCAGCGCTGTTCTGCTTTCTAAAAATGCACACCATATTTCCACGAACCAGTTTTCAGAGTCCTCCCCACAGTTAGATTGTGAGCGAGGCTGCATACAGGCCAGCAGGATGGCTCGTCCTCACTGCCCATCCCTAGTTTAGAAAGTTCTTTCTGTTGCTATAGTGATCCCACAGACCGGATCATTTTTAAGGCACTGAAATTGTTTAGCTCGTGGTTCCAGAGGCTAGGAAGCCAAAATTGTGGGGCTGCTTCTGGTGAGGGTCTTTGGACTGTTTCGCCTGTAGCAGAAGGATGGCAGCCCAAGCAAACTCATACAAAGCACTGACCCATTTATGGCTTTTGAGCTTTGATTGTTGTCATTGTTGTGTATGTGGCACAAGAAATGGAAGAAGTCAGGGCTTGCATTCTAGGCAAACATTCTACAAAATTACAAGCCCTTTAATAATTTCTTAAAGGCTTCAGCTCCTCATACTGTTTCACTAGCAATTAAATCTCAATATGTGTTTAGGTGACACAAACATTCAAGCCATATCAGTTCCCATCTAGGTTAAATATTTTTCCAATTTCATGCATTTTCATGCTGGGGAATAAATTTCATCTGTTACTTAACTCAACAAAGAAAGTAACTAATTCATGCACCCTATGGTTAAGCCAGTCCAAACCAGCAGCAGGCAGGACAATGTCTTTCCAAGGCTAAGGTGCTTGCAAGGATGTATTCACTTCACACAACTTGTCAGTTCCCAGTGGTAACTGTCCATTCAGGTCCCTGCTGCCCCTGTAGATATTGAGACAGGTTGATTCATTTTGTTCACTGTCAGGGGTGTGTGCTCTTTCTGTGATCACTGGCCCCCTATGTTACCAGTGGAAATTACTAAAAGAGCATTTTAGCATTTACAGGGAACAGATGAATTTTAAAATCCATTGGTGATAGATCATAAAATTTAAATGAGTCACAATGGACTGTACCAAGCTCCCTCTTTTATGAAGAGAAGCTGTGAATACCTTTGCTACAAACAAAGCTTGCTTTGCTACAAATGAAATAAATGTTATTTTATTTACACAGAGAGAAAAAATCCAAACACAGGTGCTCCCTGCTTCACAAAACACACACTACTAGATGTAAAGCCACAGATTAATCCCACCAAGGTGATAGTAGAAGATTGTAATGCCCCATTCTACCAATAGACAAAGCCTTGCTATTCAGACATAAACCAGAGAAATGTTGGAGTTAAATGGCATCAGATGTTATAATCAATGGACCTAACACACATCCACAGGACAGTCACACACACACACACACACACACACACACACACACACACACACACACACCAAACAAACAAACAAACAAAAGCGCATTCTTCTCAACAGCCCACATATCTTTCTCCAAAATTGACCATGTTATTAGGACACAAAACAAGACTCAACAAATTTAGTAAAATAAAAATAACATAGTGTAGTCTATCTGACTACAATGGAATAAAAGTAGTATCAACCACAGTAGAGACTACAGACAGAACACAAACTCAGAGAAATCAAATACATTGTGGAGTAATGTATGGGTTATTGAAGAAGTCTTCAAGGGAAAAAAATCCCAAGATTGAATAAAAGTGAAGACACAAATGCCAAAACCTATAGAAAATAATGAAGGTGGTCCTCAGAGGGAAGCTCATAGTTCTAAATGCCTACATTAAAATATTTGAGTGATGTGGGCTGAAAGACATGACTCAGTGGTTAAGAGCGTTGGCTGCTCTTCCAGAAGACTGGGGTTCAATTCAGCACCCACTTGGTAACTCAGAGCCATCTGCAACTACAGTCTTAAGAGATCCAACACTCTCTCCTGGCATTCAAGGGCACTTCACACACACATGATATAAAGGCATACGTGCAGGAAAAACACCCATACATATTAAAAGAAGGAGAAAGAAAGAAAGAAAAGAAAAAATTCAAAAGAAAAATTGAGAGAACTCAAATAAATTAGTGGAATACTTAAAGGTTTTAGAAAAACAAGGATAATCCAACCCCCCAAACAATAGCTGGAAAGAAAATAACACGAAAAAGGCAGTGGAGGGCGGGGGAGAGAAGAGCCCAAAGGAACGTTACAATGAGTTAGTGTTATGTCATGAACGTGAACCTAGAGAACAAAGGGTGTCCTATGACAATTGTCCACTAGATGGCGGGATCCATCCATTTATCTGCCACTGCCTACCTCTTCCACCAGGTTAAATTGAGTTTTGATACTTGAAAGCTAGAGGGCAAGATTTCCTTGCAAATAAGTTACTAAGTGAAAAACTAATAATAATAATTCCAAATCTTTCACAAGAGGGAAGACTTCTGAATGTCCCAGATGACAAGGTGAAAGGTCAGCTTTTGTGGGGGAAGAAATGAGTGTGTGGTCTTTGCAACTTAACCTGGGTAATGACTTTCTAACCACTAGATGTCCTTTGTCTCTCCAGGGAACAACCGCTCCCCATAATTGTCACCACATCAGTGCTGCCTTGACTCTTCAGAGCTTGCAGGAGATGAGGACTGGGCTGGTTTCTAGGCATCCATCCCCATGCTAGGAAGGGTGAGAATAGGTACTGCATCAGTCTGAGAAACTGTCTTCTGGAAGTTGTAAAAGCCACTCGCAGAAACATCTGCTGTCCCCGTTGTAACCAGTAGAGATGTTTCATGGCCTCTCTCTGGGTCTTAGGTCCCAGGGTTCTGACGACTACAGCAATCGTGTGTTGCATTGGTTGGTGGCCCAGCTTTGGTCAGAAAGGGAAGGTTTAGACCTTCACCCTCCTGTGCCACCAGGAGACATTGTCCTTCTCTGCCTGCACATTGGGGTTACCTTTCCTATATTTTGTGATCCTAGCTGCCACTAAGATTTAAACACAATCTTGCTAAATACAAATGTAGTATACATAGAGATAGGTAGGAGGTAGTTATTTTTGATTCATGGGGGGCTGAGCCTATTTCCTGGTGAACCAAAGCATACCAGGGCTTTTCTTGCCTATGACCAGCTCTTAACCTGGAAGTGGGGTCAGGGAAGGCCAATGGAGCTGAGAAAGCAGCTCCTCAGGCCCCATCACCAGGGTGATGAGATGCAGGTGACAGCTGTACCCAGACCACCCTGATGCTAGTCTGTTCCACTTAACATCAGCCCTGTGAGGGCCTGCCCTCCGGTCCTTGGGAAAGGGACTCGGAACACTGAGAACTGAAGCAAATGGACCGCTCTTCCCACCTCTGTGTGGCTCCACAGAGGGGAAGATCATCCCTTGCTCAGATTCTCCTCAGCTGCCCTACTCCCATCCAGTCAGGTCACCTACATATATGTGCTATGTTCACCGGGCTACTCTGCCCAGGTCCACTAATGGCATCATTTAAATTACTTTCTCAAGCTCTTATTAATTATTCCCTTACACTTTACTTACTTCTAAAAAGGATTTATTTTATTATTATTATTGCTGGGGGTGCACACAGGTGCATAGAATACACTAGAGATGAAAGTGGAGTCAGCTGTAAGCTGCTGATGTGGGTGCTGGGAACCAAGCGTTGGTCTTTTACAAGAGCACCTAGTGCTCTTAACTGCAGAGCCATCTCTTCAGGTCCTCCACAGCATTGTTTCAAGACAAAGAAGAGGGAAGGGTGTGGGGACACAGGAAAGAGGGTGCAGCCTCTGAAATCCTGGATGCAGCTTCCCAGCCTAAGTCCACAATGAAGATTGCCATTTTATCAAGAAAGGCAAATGACAGGCAGAAAAGTAAGTAGATGATAGATAGATAGATAGATAGATAGATAGATAGATAGATAGATAGATAGAGATACATGGACAGAGTAGAGAACAGATTGGTAAGTGGTAGGTGACAGTAGATCCATGTAGAGAGAGATAATAAACTGATATGTTATAGACAGACAGACAGTGCTCCGGTGCGTAACTGACCATTGAGGGAAGACAAGCTTCTTTGGTTGAAAGTTTAACTGATAGGGGTTGAACCTATTTGCTCAGAAAACATTCACCTGGAAGTCATAGTAGACAATGCCTCAGCACCTTTCCCAGGAGATCTTAGTGACTCCCATTATTTACATAGCCTCATGGCCGTATATGTTTACCCCAAATAAGCCACTCTAAAAATATTAAAGTTTAATGAACACGACTCCAGCCAGTCACTGTGCTTCTTGGAAAGGACCCCTGACAACAGTTTGGTTGCCTCGTGCACTGACTGGTGTGGCTACAATGGGCTCACTTAATTACAATGCCACATGCTTTAAATATTTTTACTGAAATCGATCAGGCCACAAGGGAGAGAGAGCCTTAGGAGCTGGAGGAGCTGGGGGAAGCCCCTAGGGGAGAAAGGAGATTGCTTCAAAGGTTTCCCCCACCCCCACCCAAGGTTGTGATTAAGAAGTGGGAGGAAGGAAAAAACCTTCTCAAGCGAGCAAGGTAGAGGTTCTGGTCTTTATTTCACACCCTGCTCTGACTTTTCCGGTGTCAATAAGTCTGAGAACGTAATTGCAGGGCTCTGTTTTTTTTGTTTTGTTTTTCTTTCTTCCTTCCTTTCTTTCTTTCTTTCTTTCTTTCTTTCTTTCTTTCTTTCTTTCTTTCTTTCTCTTCAAGTAGAATGTATAAAGTCACCAAAGGACAAAAGATGTCCCTGGAGTGTCAGATTGATCACTTTTCATACACGAGACTGATGGAGATTCAAAGACTGCTAGCCTGCGGAGTTTCCTTCCTCAATGACATTTTTGTTTAATTGCTTGTTAGTCTGGAGTGACGGGTTCGGTGGGGGAGGAGGTATCCATTCTTCTTATATTATAAAATAGCCTTTTACACAAAATAAGTTCTTCTGATTATTGTTACATGCCAAACACAAAAGCCAAATGAGCCAAAAGCAGTGTTTTCAGAAGCACGAACCTATTTCTAATTTTCCTGAATTTCTGCTTATCATTACTTTTATTCTTATTCCTTTTGTTTGTTTGTTTGTGTGTGTGTGTGTGTGTGTGTGTGTGTGTGTGTGTGTGTGTGTGTGCAACTCAGCTTGCTTTGAACTCAAATCCTCCTACCTTAGTTAGCTTCTCAGGGCTGGGATCACAGCTGTGCTCCACAGCACCCGAACCATCTGCTTATTTTGAAATGTCATCGGTTCGCATAGATGAATGTTAGCCAACTTTCTGATTTGTGAAGCTGTTTCTCCACCTCAGTCTCCTTTTTGTGAGACTAAAATGGCATCATTACATACGGCCACATTTCATTAGCAATGTACCATACATTCCACTTCACCATATTGTGAAAAGTAGATAAATACAAATCTTTCAATTTAGTTTCTACAATGGAATCACTGTGACAGACAAAAATCCACAGAGAACTGTAACACATAGTCAAAATTGATTGAATTATCTGTACACATAAATAGTCATACTTAATTTTCATTCATTACTGCTGTGGGAAATTGGCGGGTGAAAGTAGCTCTAGGCAGTCTGCAGTTAGTGTAATTGACACACATTCTTTGACACAGTGGTGCTTCATAAATAGACTGCTCCTACACCATCATGACCTGCTTTCCTCTTTCTTCACCCTTTTTGGGTGAACGGTCTTTGGGTGAACAGCTCAGTGTATTCTGACTGGAAATGCCGTGCTGTTTTACCTTTGCTCTAGGGAAAGGATTGGTCTTATGAGGTTTTGTGTGTTTCTAAGCTCCAGCAGTAGTGTAGTTATTAGACGAAAGACAGAATTTCACAATAGCCTTCAATTGTGAAAACCTGGGTCAATTCCTACCATTTTATTCCAGTCTATACTAGGTTTGAAGCACAGAAATTAGTCTGTGCTCTCTGCTTGTGGCCTTGTGCAAACCCCTCCTGTGTTATTGGATCTAAGCTGGAGCCTTTTCTTGTTGTTCCTAAGGATAATCAATCCCTTAATACTTCCCTCTCTCTCTCTTTTTTTCAAAAAAATCCATTCATCAATTCAGTTCTTTAGCAAATCTATATCTATCGCTTATTATTTGTCAGACACCAGTTCTGTGTTTCAGTGGTAAAACATAGACTAAAACATACCTGGTTCATGTTCCTGGACTTATGCATCCAAGGGGAGAAAAGATGTTGAGCAAAGGGTCATCAGGATCAAATGCAAAACGGGCACTGGTGCATGCGCTGGGAAGGACACAGTGTCATGTGATCACAGGACTGGGGAAAGCAATACTAACCGGACTTGAGTTCCAAAGATGGAGAAAATGTCAGCACAGAAGGAAGGAGAGGAGTCCTTCCCCACCAGCTGACATTCAGAAATTGAGACACGTGCAGAAAGTTGACAACTGAGCAGCCCATCATGTAGGGCAACATACACAAAAGGAGAAGGAAAAGGAACACAGTCTGGGTAGGCCTGGGACTGCACTGCATGAAGTGGCAACAAGCTGGGATTCCAGATGATCTCTCTGGATGCAATGCCGAGAGCACACTGGGGACTGGGGACACAGTGGAACCAGATTTGGAACACCAACCTCCCAGGAACCCACCAGGAACTGGCTGGAAACACAGGAAGTGCTTCTTCAGCAACACAGGCAAGTGCCTCCGAGAGGCAAAAGGAAGAGTGTCCCTAGGTATACACACACACACACACACACACACACACACACACACACACACACACACACACACACACAGAGTCTCTGCATGGAATCACATAGCACGCCCCTTACTCCATACATCTTTACTTGTAATTGGTCTGGTTTGAGGCCTCTGACTTCTGCTACGCTATTGACACTCAGCCCTCACTAGGACTCCTCTTGGATATCCTATTGCTGCCTTGTTTTGTAGAGATGCATTGGACCTGCATGTCTGGATCCTTCGCATGCTCCAGCAGTTCATAGATGAGGTGGACATTGAGTGGGCCAACTCATAACCTGATGGGAGCTGAGTTGGTCAGCCTACTAGCTTTTCCTCACTGCCAGGGTAAGCTTTCCAGCATTGCCCTGGCTAGCTCACCCAATGCAGCAGACAGCAAGGAGCAGGTTCAATTCTCCAGCTCCCAAGCCCTCTGGGCCAGATCTACTGTTTTGCCCAGGTGAGATGCAGGGCCCGCTCCCCCTCTCACAGGCTCCAGAGGCCAACTCTCCTGCCTGCTTCAGGTGGCAAGAGGTGTGTGGAGGACCTGGAGGACCTGGAGGAGGACAAGGAGGGCATCTTTCCCTCACTCATGCCATGGAGAGGCAGACAGTGAGGGGTGTGGTCAATTCTGCTCTCATATCCTCAGAGCCAGCTCACCTGAACCCCATCAACAGAGTCAGCTCTATTGTGCTGCCCAAGTGAGGTGCAGGCCACATCCATTGAGGGGCAGGGTCAGCCTTCCCACTCTTGTGACCTTGAAACCAGCTTTCCCACCTGCAGTAGGTGTTGAGGGGTGAGGAGAGCATCTCTCCCTTAACCACACCACTGAATGACAGACAGATAGTGGGGCCACCTCTCCCACTCTCAAGCTTTCAGGGCTGGCTTACCAGTCCCCCTGCCAACAGAGTAAGCTTTACTGTGCTGCCCAGGCAGGGACCCCTCTCTTCTCTATCCAAAGACAAGGGAGAAAGATTAGCTCATTTAAGTGACATGAAGTGGCTGTTAGCAGGCTAGCTTCTTATATCCAGCCGTGGAAGCTTTAAAAGGCTTTATGGTTGAGACACCACATATCCCACTTGGAAAATATACTTAAGGTATCTTTTTGTGGCCAAGGCCTGGGAGCATTTGTGTAGTGGCGACTGTTCCCTCTGCTCTGTACTTACTGGATTTTTTTTTTCTGGGATGTCACTGTGAGAATGGTCCTCCTCTTGTCTGGAGTGAAGTAGGCATCAGGGTTGCAGAATGGAGGCATTATTCTTTACTGGCATGGAGAGGACAGTAAGTACCAAGGAAATGCACTTGAGAACATTTACACTGTGTCACAAAAGGAGAAAAAGGTGTGGTTTCTGTTTGCTCAGGGCTTCGGCTGGCTGAATGTCACACAGGGTGGGCCACCAATGTGGTATCAAGCTGCTCATGTGCTCAGTTGACAACAGAAGCTTCAGGGGCTTTTTTTTTTTTCCAAGCTCAGCTGTGTGATCAGGGTTCGCTTTGCAGAGTGGAGTGTGCTCAGCTCCTTGAGCAGAGAATGATTCATTACAGGGCATTAAATGACTCCCAGAATTCCTAGTGGTGTGAGGAAGCTGAAGGACCTATCTGTACCTAAAGCTGCAATGCAAAAAAGGGCCACCAAGTAAATAGTTCCACCTTCATCAGAAAATGACTTGTGTTACCGGCTCATACACTAGTGGAAAGTTTGAATGTCCAAAGTCTCTAGAGTTTCTTAGCAGAGTGAATATCCAGACTATTGATGATGTAGTTCATGGCCAAAGATGATCTGCTGATAGAATCCTTTCTTTCTTGGAGGAATTGGTCTTCTGCTCTAACTAGATTGTAGCCTGTAGCCAAGTCAAGTTGACTACTACATTCCCATTTGCAATGGGAACTGGAATACGTTTCCATCCTTCTCAAACACACAGTACAGAAAGTAACTCCAGAGAATCTTTAATAGATACTTTGCTAGGTTGTCTGCAGGCTCTGCCAGACATCTATGAAGAAATTCTGAGGAAACTGGAATGATTCTTCTAGGAAAGTTTATGTATAGAACCTTGTACATTAATGACAAAGCATCACTTGTATCTTTTGAGGCAGAGAGATTGGTGACATGCTTGCCTTGCAAACATAGGCCCTGAGTTTGAATTTCATCATCCACCTGAAAAAAAGCTATCCAGGTGGGGTTATCTCGGTGCTAGGGAGGCAGAGATGGGAGGATCCCTAATCTCATTGGACAGTCATTCTAGCTGAATCTGCAACCAATTTCCAAGACTTTTGTGTCTCCCAAGATTTGTGTCTTCCAAATTTCCCCTTAAGCAAGAACCTTGAATTCTCTCGAGAGTTGACCAAATTAGCTCTCAAAACTACTGCTTAATTATTGCATAGCTCCAGGTGCCACAGGCACTACTTGAAATACACACAGTAGGACTTACTGCCACCGGGGTGGTGCTTTGTGTTTGGAAACTGTTCACATCTGTTGTGTTCTTTGGTTTTCAGGCAAGGCAGTCCCTGCATCTCCATCTTTTCATCCTGTTTTTTTCCACGGATGAAGACAGTGGAAGCTCAGTTCCATTAAGGGATGTTCTCTGCAGCATCAGCTGTTCAGAACTGAAGGCAGAACTCGCCTCATTCATTCCTAGTTTGATTCCCTTCTTCCTTTAGCTGAAAATATCTAGATTATTTGCCAGCACAACTCATGTAATTCTAGGATACACGATTCTCAAGACAGCATCTCTTAATTCTCACCTTTGGTGTGTGTAGCACCACCCAGGAGGTAGCTCCAACAGGCAGTGCAATTTATCAGAAGTTAATTTGAATCACATTCATCAAAAATACATTTGACGTTTATGCTCAATATAGACCTCTGTCTGCTTTAGCATTTCTCAAAGTCTCCCACAAGGGGGAGGCAGGAGTTCTCAGAAGGGCTGAACACCTTCAGAGTCTTCTGGATAGTTTGTTAGACATTCTTTATTTCTAACCAAACCAGATAATTGGTTTACCATGAAAATTCAAGTATATTCATTACAGGCAACTTCATGAAAGCTCTATTCTACCCCACTAATTTTACTCTTCTCTTATTAGAAGTAGATATTAAATATTAAGGTTTATTCATTTACCAAACCCTTTTTCTTTGTTTCTTCCATCATAGTTTTTGCTGACATTGTCAGATCTTTTCTTGGAATCATGCCCCTTTAACACTGATGGCTCTTTGCCACATGTCAGCATGATGACCCACAGGTGGGGCTCAATGTGTTTTGGGAAAAAACAAAACAAAACACCCCTGACAGCTAAGATCACAGTTGTGTTAATTTCATGTTGGGAGTTCTTTCCTTTAAGGGAAAGACCACTGTAGCATGGGATCATCTTGATGTCTAGGTTATGCGTAGGTTAGGGAAAAGTTGTCCTCAAGTAATCATTCAAGTGCTTTTAGGATACAAAACAATGAATGATGTTGAGAATGAGTGAATGAATCAACCGTAGCTCTACAGGCAAGACAGAACAGGAAAATGTCAGTGAGACCAGTGCCATTTCCTAGAATCCATGACCACAGCTATGTTTAAAAGATGAAGCTTCACAGAATCACGACTTTTAATGGCTTAAAAACAATGCTTATTTTCTTTGCACCAATAAAAATGACACTATTTTTGTTGTTGTGGGTTTTGTTTGTTTGTTTGTTTTACTCTCTGCCAAGAGAGTTGTTCCACTGACTTACCTTTAACAAGGACTATTCTGAGAGTCTTTTTGATTCTGTCATGATTGGCCTTTGCTGAATTGTGACTGAGTCCCTAAAATATGTGTATATCCACAGACTCTCTGTCACACTGGTTTTACTAAATATTAAAGTCACCTGAACAGAAGCCCCGGTGGCTCCTCCCCAGAGCCAAGCAGCAGCATCTAGCATCTACTGAGCACCTTCTGTATGCTAGGCTAAGCCCTTGCCATGCAACATTTCTGTGTTAAGCATCGCAGCATCCCAGCAGAGTAAGTGCTCTTTTCCTCATCTTGAAAGATGATGGAAGGCAGGCCCTCCAGGCCCAGCACTAAGGCTGGAGCTCTGCCACCAGGGCTCCTGGATGGCCCCGTGGTTCTAACTCCACAGTGTTTGACCACTGTATGATCCTGCTTTCTATTTAAAACTATATAAGCAAAGTATTTCTTCAAGCAATGAAGTTTTCTGAAAGATAACTGTTATTACTTCCAGGTCCAGAATTTGAAATGCTAAGAGTAAGAATGCCCAGAAAAAGTCCCAATCAAAAAATAAAAATAATAGCATTATAATGTTCTGAGACAAGACTGAAAACAGCCTGCCTTGCAGTGAATTGCATGCTGGGATTCTGACCATTAACTTAGGTGGGTAATAAATATGGATTAATTTCTAGTTACCTGTGTAGAACTCAACAAGCTGGGTCAGCTGTCTTGGATCTATGTTGTTTTTTGTTTTTGTGTTTGCTTTTATTTTGAGACGGGGTCTTACTATGTAGCCATGGCTGGCCTGGGACTTGTTATGTAGACCAGGCTGGCCCTGAACTCACAGAAATCTACCTGTTTCTGCCTTTCAAGTGCTGGGATTGTGTGCCACCATATCAAAAGCACCAGTTTTGACCTTGTAGAGTTTTCACATTTGTAATCAATAATATCAGCATAGCAGATCAGTAGAGGCAGCCCATGGCGGAAGGACATTTGGCTTTAGGAGATGACAGGTGTGTCCCACCCCCAAACCCAAGTATGTCCAAGATCTGGAATCTGGCCACACTATCAACATTAAATAAGTTGGAATCTCACCTTTATCTCTGAGGGGCACAGGAAAAGGAAAAGTTTAGATAAAGAGACATGGGCAGTCACAAAGGCCCACCCAGAGTCCAGAGAAGGGGAAATAGACTACATCTTTATGGAGTAGTAGTGAGGCTAGAAAGAGATTGGGGTTGGGTAGTAGAAGTATATTTTTATCCATTTTTTTAAACCATAACTTTCTTCTGAATCCATTGCATAGAAGCCTGCCTCTGGAAGCAACAGTATTCTTTAATGTAAAGTGGGTACCCTCAGGACAGATAACCTTTGTCATCATAGAACAGTATCTCATCCTTCTTTTAAAAATAACAGCCTTCTTTTAAAAATGACATTTATTTTTATTATTTCTAATTACCCCTATGTGTGTGTGTGTGTCTATGTGTGAGTATGTGCACATGAGTGCAGGTACCTTTGGAGGCTAGAAACTCTGGTTCCTGATCCCCTTAGAGCTGGAGTTACAGGCAGTTGTGAGCCATGAAACATGGGTGCCAGGAAATGAACTGGGGTCCTCCATAAAGGCAGTAAATACTCTCAGCTGCCCAGCCATCCCTCCACCCCCAAAGCAGCCTTCCTTCGGTCTTTCCTACAAAGGACTACCCTTTCTCAGTGAGTGCTAAGCTGTTCACTCTCTCCTGCCCACCTCCCATGTGATCTTTCAAGATGCACTCCACCTCCCCACACCTTTTGTGGCCGCACTATTTGACAATATTCTTTCCTCTCTCTGAACTTTTGCTCTCTAGATTGCTGACTGAGCCCTGCAGATGATTCCTTCTATTACAAGTTAATTTTCCTGTGTGCATGTTCTCCTTTCAAGTAGATAATAAGCCCTGGGCATCTCTCCCAGTGCCTTGTACAGAGTGACCATTCAGTACACGGTTCTTGATTAGATTCTGCATTCATGACATCACTGTAGAGTTTGGTCCCCTGGGTCACATACCAAATATGGAGGGAAACTGCCACCCTGTGACCCACTGTAAACTTGTTGCATCTCATTCCAGTGTTCAGCTGCCATTCAGACAGGAAAATAAATGTCAGAGTTAGCTTGCTTGTCTGCCCTTCATGCAACTGTGGCTTCATACCTCTGGGGACAGAAGAATTGGATCATTTCATAGCTGTTTGGAGTGAAGGGTAAAACCCTGGGTGGGAAGGGAAATATCTGGGAGGGATCATGATGGGTGGAATTTGGTTGGGTGATGCTCATTTTTTCCTTTGTGGGGGAGACATGCAGATGGTGGGTGGGTGGAGGAAATGGCCTTTTCAGGTTGCTCCACCATCAGGGAGTGTGTGGGAATAAAGCTGGTTAAGTTACTGCTGATTATTGTTGTTGACATTAATGAAGGTGAACCATGGCAGTCATTTTTTTCAGGAGAAGTTTAAAAGTCTTTCCGGCAAACACCCCAGCCTTGTTTAATAGAACAGTTTGTCACAGGCAATCATCAAGGTCTTACTGAGGCTGTTTTCTCTATGGACTGGGCATTGTGGGTCTTCCTGAATCTGAACAGCCCAAGATGAAGAGAATGTGTTTGCTCTCTGATTTCCTTGCCTTAGGTCCCTGCTCTGGCTGGCTCCAGCAATTCTCTTTGCTGGAGAGATAGCAGACACTGCTCCTCAACGCAAGGGAACTGGAGTCATTCTTCTAGTCAGAACTGAGAAAAGGACCATGTAGTATGTCCAGTATCCATGAGCTCTTGGAGATAAACAGAGAAAGATGGGCTAGAATCTGAGATGACTTCAAAATACCCTGAATTGTAAGGAGTTGGAGCAAGCCCATCACTTATGAAAGAAGTGAAAATCCCAATTCAGGTCTTTTGGGTTTACCATGTCACCTGCTGCTCTCATGTCAACTTTTCCTGCTCAAATTGCACTTATTTTATGCTACAATTTCCTTGGATTGTCTAAAGCACACAATTACCTGTGACATATGTCCATCACAGTCAGGTGCTGGGCTGAAGAGAGATGTTAGGGATTGATTGCCACCACTGACTTGCTACTGGTTGGAACATTCACAGACAATACTTTCTGCCTGCTGGCACTCAGCTCCTTTCAAATGTCCCCTCTTCCCTCCCTTTCTTCTTTCTCGGTCTTTAGTTGGCAAATGTCAGCTATGAGAATCCAATGGTGGGGACACTGTATCCCAGCCTGTTGGACATGCCATTTTATTCCCTTGCTTTTTAAATTTTATATTCCACTTATTTAATTGCTCATTTGTTTATTCACTTATTATTTATGTTTTTAGGGGATGGGACACATGTGGAGGGTAGAAGACAACTTGCAGGAATCTTTTTTCTCCTTCTACCACGTTCATCCTATGCATGGGACACAGGTTGCCAGGCTTGGTGGCAAAGATTTTTACCCATTGAAATTCCACACTGTCCCTTTGTTCATATGTGTAAGATTTTATTTTATTTTTAATTTTTTGTGTGAGTGTGTGTGTGTGTGTGTGTGTGTGTGTGTGTGTACATGCATTTGTATGTATATGTACATAATGACAGGTGCCCATGGAGGCCAGAAGAGGGTGTATGATCCCTTGGAACTAGAGTCACAGGCACTTGTGAGACACATAACTTCAGTGCAAGGAACCTATGGTCTTAGATCCTCTGGAAGAATCATACTCAAACTCACTAAGCCATCTTGCCAACTCATCTCCATATTTTAAAAGAAAGCACTGAAGTTTAAGAAGACTTATTGAATATTTTACACTTTAAATTATTTTTAAACATTCATTCATTCATTTATGATTTTTGGAGGCAGTTTGGGTATCATAGCACATATGTGAATATCAGAGGACAATTTAAGGAAGTCAGTACTCTCCTCTATCATTTGGGGCATGGGGATGGAGCTCAGGCCACCTCACCAGCCCAGGATTTTACTTCCAAAGACAGGTTATTTAAAGACAGAAGCAGTTGGTCTCTAGAAGGAAACCATTTACATGACATTTACATGACATGTAAAAGGCATTTACATGACACCAGCATGATGGGCACACGGGCAGCAACATTTCGTTCGTGACATGTTCAAAGAAAAGAAGAAAGTTTAGCACAGATTCCATTCTGTTTCCAAGAAACCAAACTATTTTTGTATAGATAAAAACACGAACCCATTCCACACAGAGGGATACTCCCTCAGCCTAGACACATGGGAGAGGGCCTAGGCCCTGCTCCAAATGATACAACAGACATTGAAGACTCCCTGTGGAAGGCCTCACCTTCCCTGGGGAGCAGAAAGGAGATGAGATGGGGGCAGTGGGGAGCAGGGGAGGAAGGGAGGGTGCAGGAACTGGGGTTGACATGTAAAACAAGCTTGTTTCAAATTTAAATAAAAAATTATATTTTAAAAAAATGAAAAAAAAAAAACAGAACTGAAGATGCTCCTGGCTCTTGCTTACTTTTGTCTCCCACAGCTTTATCTTTAAGTGTGATACTTGGGTTTGAGAGTCATTCAAAATCTGGAGAACATGGAAGAATCAATCCCGGCATGCATACAGCTTGTTCTCTATTCAGTCAAGTCCTGTGAGCATGTGTTCTGCAAGTTGCAGAGACAGAGGTTCTGTCAGTTGCCATGGCACCAAGCTATGTTTCCATAACACAGCCTTCCCACATGCTCACAAGCCAGCATGGATGTTTTGCCCTGCCTAATGCTAGTGAGGCTGGGAAGTGAGCAGGGGCCTTTGGGAATGATACTCTGGTTTGTGTGTGTGAAAGTTGAACTCTGTCTAAATCCAGGCATACACACAGCACAGGCTCATATCTAAAATGGGAAGAACTGTGCACATTCTACCTACTATCTGTCTTAGAGGCTTTTCTGAAATTATTGAGTGTCCCAAACACAGTGGCTAAAGGATGTGTCTGTGAGAGCAAAGTCATTGTACGGAGAGGGTTGGAAGACACAGGGCGGTGAACTTATGACTGATGGGCAGGCAAGCACTAACTTTCATGGACCAAGATTTTAGAAAATACTTGTAAATTTTCCTAACTTCCTTGTCACAAAGGAATTCAGTAACTCAGTGTGAACTTGAGTTGAAGGAGCTCATTTGTGTCTTGGCCTGAGCCAGCCACCCACCATCTGGTTTCTTTGTGTTATTGAAAAAGAGAGCCAAACCCTTTTGGAGTGCTCAGCTTTGCTTAGCATTCTCGTGGGAGCTCATGCTGATCTACAGCTCACTGGAGATCAAGACCCAAGGAGCAGAGAGGGCTGCTGTGCCTCCCTCAGAGCCAGAGAAAAGCCTAGGCCAGAGTAGGATGAACACTGGACTGATCAAGCATTGGAGGAAGCTTCTGTCCTGCCAGCCAGCTCCCAAATAACCACACAGACTCTTACTATTAATTAGAAATTCTTGGCCAATAGCGTAGGCTTGTTAATAAGTAGCTCTTACAACTTAAATGAACCCATGCCCATTAATTTACGTGCTGTTACATGGCTTATGGCTTGTTACAGCATTTTCTTTTCTTTTTTTTAATTTAACATATCAATCCCAGTTCCCTCTCTCTCCCACCATCCCATCCCCCCCCACCAATCCCCCACCCAATCCCTCTTCTGCTCCCCAGGGAGGGTGAAGCCTTCCATGGGGGATCATCAAAGTCTCTCACATCATTTGGGGCTCCCCCCGTGTGCGTAGACTGAGAGAGTATCTTTCCATGTGAAATGGGCTCCTAAAGTCCATTTTCACAGTAGAGATAAATACTGTTCCATTACCAGAGGCCCCATAGACTGCACAGGCCTCCTAATTGACACCTAGGGGGCCTCGTCCAGTCTTATGCTGGTTTCTCAGCTGTCAGTCTGGGGTTCATGCGCTGCCCCTTGTTCATATTACCTACCGTATTTTCTACACATCTTGTTCCCTCTGTTGCAATCAAGTGACTCCACCCTTCTTCTTCCCCATGTTCTCTTAGTTTGGTTTTCCTGCTTAACCTCTTACAGCCTAGCTATTGGCCAATTATGTCTTTATTAAACCAATAAGAGCAGCACATCTTCACAGCATACAAAAGCGTAGCAGCCTTCACCCAACTGGTGGAGCAAATTGTAGTGCAGCTGCTATACAAACTTTATATATTCTGTCCTAGTTACTAACATGGGGCAGATACCTGGTTTTTGTTTTTGAGGTAGGTATTTTGTGTATGATTTGTTTTGTTCCCATATTTAGCCCAGGCTGGCTCAGAAAAATTTAGGGTGGTGTGCAGCCCAAATGGATCTCTCTCTCTCTCTCTCTCTCTCTCTCTCTCTCTCTCTCTCTGGTAAGACAAAGTGTTATATATTTCATGCTGGCCTAAAACTCACTGCATAGCCAAGAATGACTGTGGACTTGCTATCTTCTTGTCTCTACCTCCTGAGTGTTGGGATTTGGCAGGAGCCACTATAGCTGGTTTCTGTGGTACTAGGGATTGAACTCAGAATTTTATACATTCGATCTGTGTAAGCATTCTACTAACTGAGATATACACCCAGATCATTTTTTTCTCTTCAGTGTTGTTGCTTTGAGATAGGATCTCATATAGACTAGGATAACCTCAGCCTTGCTACAGACTGGGTTGGAGCTATTGATCTGCAAGCATCTTCCTCTGCTTCCTGAATTCTGGGATTATAGACGTGTGCCATCATGTTTGATTCTGTTTTCTCTAACTATCCCAGTTAATAGAGTATCACGTAAGGTTTTTTCCTGCCAACCTGGGCCCAGAGCTGCGCCAGCCCCAAATAACACACAGAGACTCTGTATTTGATATAATTCTCTTGGCCAGTTACTAGTTTCTTATCGGCTAGCTCTGTCTTAAATATTAACCCATTTCTATTCATCTGAGTACTTCCACATGGTCTTATCTTACCGGAGAGAGGAACCGGTGTTCTGCTTTCTCCAGTCTCTCCATGCTGACTCCTCCCTATTACTTCCTCTTTCCTCCTTGTCTCTTAATCCCTCCTATCTTCCTTTCCTATTGAAATATGCCTATTTCAATATGAGAAACATATTTACAGAATGACATCTCCCATCATATAACTGTTTATTAGTCTTTTCTATCTCCTATATTGAACACTAAGTTTCTTGAGCACAGATAGCATTCTTATCCATGTTTTTATCTCACAAATAGATTTTTGTGTTCAAATAACAAGAATATGCACAAGCCAGTGTTTGAATAATACACATGTACAGTAAAGCATCACCCACCAGGCAACAGTGCCCATGTGGAATGTCTTAATCCACTTACCAGGAGCATCTTGATGAGTATGTGATAGTATTTTATTCCTCAAGACATTTGTTTTCATATATTTGGGGAAAACAATCTCATGAATCTGTCATTAGTATTTAATTTGACCATAGACTGAGGTGGTAGTTAGATCCTGACCACTTAGTTACTCTGATGCAGTTTCTATACTTAGGCCTGGGAAAAGTGCCTTAGCAATAAGAGCAGTTATCAGTAAGTGCTGATAGAGACTTGAGCCTGGGTCCTTGGTTATTGGTCCTGACACTACCATCTTGCTCATATGGTCATTCGGAGAACAGTTGCTACACTCATTTCTTAGGAGACAGTGATGGCTTCTCCCCACACCATCATATAATTAATATTCAATCTATAAAGAAAGAACTTTGGGAATCCAGAAGAAAAGAGTTTTGGTAGGTCACTTCTATTCTAATAAATATAATAAATGTCAGTTGTGTCTGATTCAAGTTCTTAGGCTTGGTAGATGGCCAGCAATGAGCCTGAGAGAATGAACAAATCAAACTCCCAAACTAGCAGCATGAGTGGAATGTCCTTACTTTTTAGCTATTTGCTCCTTCTGCACACGCCCAACTTTGGGAAACTTTCCCACTTTGCAAGACCTGACTTCCACATGGAGACATTGGAGGAGTTTATTTCATGTACCCAAGTTTCAGAAAGTTGAATCCAAAGATCTCTCTCTCTCTCTCTTTTGTGTGTGTGTGTGTGTGTGTGTGTGTGTATGTATGTCTCAGTCATTTGCACCCCTGGGCATGCTCCTCAGGAAGCTTTTTAGGAAAGAAAAATTCTTATTAACTGGGACTGTGCATATATATGTGGTATGAGTGTACAAGTGCATATATGTATGCATGCGTGCTCATGTGTAGAGTCCAAAGGGCAACCTCAGGTGTGGTTAGTTCTTCAGGAGCCACCTATTAAGAATTTTGGATTAATGGTGTTGACAAAAGATTTCAAGACATCCTTGTATTGACTCTGTCATGTGGTTATTGGTATTATGCAGACCTATAATGAAAAGGAACAAAATGTACAGTTTGAGTATAGAAAGAGCACCAGGAAGTGTAATGGAGTAAAATCCAGTGTTCAAAGAGATTAAAATGCAAAACAAACAAACAAATAAACAAAAACTTGATACTAAAAGTAATAAAGGGAATAGTGACTTTGGAGCAAGACCCCACCCAGCTAAGCTTCCAGTTTGTGGAAAGGAATTAAAGAAAAAGTTAAGTGGTGAAGGAAACCAACAATAGAAAACTGATGCAAATGTAGGTAAAAGAGGGGCTCAGGTTCCAGGGCAACCAAGCAGCAGAACTTGGCAGCTCTGCCCACTTTGTTATAACTTTAAAGTCAAGGGTACAAGAAAAAGGTTATGGAGTCTCCCTCTTCAGCTAAGGAAAGCTACTGAGGCCAGCATGTGTCAGGGATGTCCCTGCATAGAGGTCCAGAGAGGCCATTGTGTGAAACTATGAAGATGAAGCCTGGATTGTCTTGGAAACTTCAAGCTGTGAGAGATGCCAGAGTCATGGGATACCTGACAAGGAAAGCTGATAAGTAGAACCAGCCCAAGAAGTGAACTACCATCAACAAAGCTGAAAGGAGCTGGAGATCTGAGGGGTGATTTGAAATCAGACACAGAGACTTGGGGACATCAAAAATGGAGATGCAGATTTGTTATTTGCCCTGGTGGTTTTTGGTCTTGCTTTTGGTCCAGTAGTTCCTCACTTTGTTTCCTTTCCTCCATATATATTCTATGTCATTGCATATTGAAAGTATGTGATGTTTTATTTATTTATTTGTTTATTTATTTATAGGGTATTAAGAGATTGTCTTGAGTGTCAGAAGAGGCTTTGAACTTTGGACTTTTAAGCAGTTTTGAGACTGTGGTAGACTATGGGAACCTTTTAAGTCGGAGTGAATTCATTTTTAGCATTATGGTATGACCAGAAGCATATGGGGAACCAGGAAGTGGAATGTGGTGCTTTGAATAAGAATGGCATCCATAGGCTTCTTTATTAGAATGCTTAGTCATCAAAGAGTGGCACTCCTTCAGAGGATAAGGAGATGTGGTTCCAGTAGCTGTGGTCTTGTTGGAGGAAATGTGTCACTGCAAATGAGCTTTGGGGTTTCAAATCTCTCTCTCTCTTTCTCTCTCTCTCTCTCTCTCTCTCTCTTTTCTCTCTCTCTCTCTCTCTCTCTCTCTCTCTCTCTCTCTCTCTCTCTCTCTCTCTGTCTGTCTCCTCACCCTCTCTTCTCTGTGGAACCAGTTGTAGAACTCTCGGCTACTTACTTCTCTAGCACCATATCTGCCTGCATGCCACCATGCTCCCTGCCATGATCATAATGCACTAAACCTCTGAAACTAAGCCAGCCCCAATTAAATGCTTTCTAGCATTAAGAGCTGCGTGCTCATGGTATCTCTTCAAAGCAATTGAACTCTGACTAAGACACCTTCCCAACACCAAACTATAATCTGCACTTTACCACATTTTCCAGGTGATTGTAGGCACCTTAACATTTGAGAGGACTGGCTGAGAGAAAAGTCCAAGCACCAATCTTCAAGATAATAAGTAGTTACTTGACCAAATCAGAGGCAGACACTTGGCACAACACCACAGAAGACAGAAAATTCCAAAAGGATTTAGCAATAATGAAGTAGTTTCAATAAAAAGCATCATTATAGGAGCTACTGGCTCCCTCACTTGTGATTGCTGGGCAACTCAACAGCCTGATTAGGCCCAGCCAAATCAGGGCAACATGTGGAAGGGTGGCTGAGGAAGAGAAAAGAGAGAGAATGTGATTATTTTCTTGTTAGTTCTAAAGCAATCCATATGTATTGTACATTTTCCAAACTCTAAGAAAATATGGAGTATGAAGCTTGGCAGAAGAATTGCTTCCTCGAAGATTGAATTGATCTCACAAAAGCAGTTCAGGCTGCACCCTACTGAAACTGAGAAGCTTCTGTAAGGCAAAAGACACAGTCAACAAGACAAAATGGCAGCTCACAGAATAGGAAAAGATCTTCACCAACTCCACTTCTGACAGAGGGATGATTTCAAAAATATACAAAGATCTCAAGAACCTAGTCACCAAAACACCAAATAACCTTATTAAAAGTGGGGTACATGGATGTGGATTATTTGGGTATATGCCTAAGAGTGGGATTGCCAGGTCCTGTGGTAGACTGATTCCCATTTTCCTGAGGAATCGCCATACTGATTTCCAAAATCGCTGTACAAATTTTCACTCCCACCAGCAGTGTAGGAGTGTTCCCCTTTCTCCACATCCTCTCCAGCATAAGTTGTCATTAGTGTTCCTAATTTTAGCCATTCTGGCAGGAGTAAGATGGTATCTCAGAGTTGTTTTGATTTGCATTTCCCTCATAGCTAAGGATGTTGAGCACTTTCTTAAGCGTCTTTTACCCTTTTTGATTTCCTGTATTGAGAATTCTCTCTTCAGTTCTGTACCCCATTTTAATAGGGTTATTTGGTGTTTTGGTGACTAGTTTCATGAGTTCTTTGTATATTTTGGAGATCAGCCCTCTGTCAGATGTAGGATTGGTGAAGATCTTTTCCCAGTCTGTGGGCTGCCTTTTGACAACTGTTCAACTATGTTCGTAGCAGTATTATTTGGGTTAGCAAGAACCTGGAAGCAATCTACATGCCCCTCAACTGAAGAATGGATAAAGAAGATGTGGCACATTTACACAATGGAATACTACTCTGCAGAAAAAAATAATGGAATCTTGAAATTAGCAGGCAAATGGATGGAACTTGAAGAAACCATTCTGAATGAGGTAACCCAGTCACAAAAAGAAGAACATGGTATATACTCACTCATATATGGATTTTAGACAGTGCAAAGGATCACCAGCTTATAATTCACACTGCCAGAGAAGCTAGGACACAAGAAGGATTCTAAGAGATTCATACAAGGTCCCTCACAGAAGAAGGAAGGAACAAGATCTCCTGAGCATATTGGGAGTGGGGGGGCAGTGATTGGAGAGGAGGCTAGGATTAAGAGAAGGGGAAGAGAGGAAAGCACATGGGACTAGGAAGATTGAGTCAGGGGAGGAATAGAAGAGAGAAAAAAAGAGAGGGAGAAGGAGAGAGAGGGGGGAGGGAGGGAGGGAGGGGAGAGAGAGAGAGAGAGAGAGAGAGAGAGAGAGAGAGAGAGAGAGAGAGAGACCATAAAAGAGGGAGCCACTATAGGTTTGAAGAGAAAACTGGCTCTAAAGAAATGTTCAGAGACCTACAAGACTGACCCCAACTAACAATTTGCAACAGTGGAAAGGCTACCATAAATGTCCTTCCCTGATAATGAGATTGATGACTAACTTATCCACCATCATAGAGCCCTCATCTAGTAGCTGATGGAAACAGAAGCAGACACCCACAGCTAAACAATGAGCCAAACTGAAATCCAGATGCAGAGAAGGAGGACAAGACCAGGCTACAGAAACACACAGAGACAGCTGACCTGAACAAGGAGGAGATAATGGGCTCCCAAACTGATAGCTGGGAATCCAGCATTGGACAGACTCAGACCCTCTGAACATGGGTCTCAGTTAGAATACTCAGGCAGTCTAAGGGACCTCTGATAGTGGAACCAGAATGTATCCCTGGTGCACAAAAGAACTTTGGGAGCATGTTTCCCATGGAGGGATACTCCCTTAACCTAGAGGCAGGAGGGAGGGCCTAGTCCCTACTCCAAATGACATGGCAGATTTAGATGACTCCTCCAGGAAGGCATCACCGTACATGTGGAGTTGGGGAGATGGGATGGAAGGGTAGTCGGGGGGGGCATGGGAGGGTGGAAGAGAGGGAGGGAAGGAGAGACAGAGAGGGAACTGGGATCGATATGTAAAATAAGAAAAATTAAATAAATAAATAAATAAATAAAGGAGAGAAGAAGAGGCTGAGAAGAATATGAGGGAACAGGAAGATTGAGTGGGAAAATAAATATAGGAGAACAAGAAAAGAGACACATCAATAGAGGGAGCCATTATAGGTTTAAAAAAAAATCTGGCATTAGGGAATTATACAGAGATCCACAAGGATGACCCCAACTAGGAATCTAAGCAATAGTGATGAGGCTACCTTAAATGCTCTTCCTCTATAGTGAGAATGATTAATACCTTATATGCCATCCTAGAGCCTTCATCTAGTAGCTGATGGAAGCAGAAGCTAAGCACCAAGCCAAACTCCTGGAAGCCAGTTTCAGAGAGAGAGGAGTGATGAACAAAGGGGTCAAGATCATGCTGAGAAAACCTACAGAAACAGCTGACCTGAGCAAACAGGAACTCATGGATCCCAGTCTGAGAGCTGGGGAACCAACATAGGACCAAATCAGACCCCATGAACATGGATGTCAGCAAAGAGGACTGGGCAGTCTATTGGGCCTCTGGCAGTGGAACCATCATGTATCCCTAGCGCATAAACGAACTTCAGGGCCCATTCCCTATGGAAGGATACTCTTTCAGCCTAGAGACACTGGGGAGGGCCTAGGCCCTATCCCAAATAACTTCACAGATTTTGATGATCCCTCATGGAAGGCCTCACCCTCCCTGGGGAGTGAATGGAGGATGGGATCAGTGGGGGGTAATAGGAGAATGGAAGGGAGAGGGAACTAGGATTGATATGTAAAATAAGATGATCTATAATAAAATATTTTAAAAAGGAAAAGACAGGGACATACAGGGAAGACAACTATGGTAGAGACAGAGGCAGGCAATTGAGTGATTCTGCCATAAGCCAGGAAGAACCTGGAGCCCCCAGAAGCAATGTCTCTCTTCAAATGATGGAAACTTATAAAATAAAAGACTGCTAAGATGCAGGTGATAGTTTATAGACTCAAACCACAGACAAAACTGAAGGCTGTGTTGGTGGAAAATGAAGTCTTAGTTCCCTCGCTTAGGACAAGGTGTTTTATAAGGAGTATAGGTGAAGTTGAGTAGGGAAAGTGCCAATGCCGAGTTCTATTTCACCAGTGTAAAACAAACCAGAGTAGAATAATGAATGACAATCCAGGAAGTAGGAGTCCTCCTGGGGGGCTAAAGCCAGCCCTTTGGGGCTTAGCACGTGACCTCCTCTGTGGTATAAACAGGGATGCATTTCATAGCTGCTAAGCACCAGGAAATATGCTTTTAATTATCACTTTAGATGTAACCTGCCAGAGGTATTCCTATCACTTATATTTAATGAGAATTGATTTTGGATTGTATTACCCAGGAAGCTGAGGATAATGGAAAGTTCTGGGTCTTTTCTGAGACCTTTAGTCATGACATGCCTCTGTGATGATGATCCCCTACCTCAACAGTCACCAGACATTTGATCTGCCCACATGTAACGTGGGCAGAGGCCCCCCCCCCAGCCAGAAAGTGGTTTCAATGAATGAGAGTCTGTAAAGCCCAGCTCAGCTCAAGAGGCTCATTGCAAAGTGTGGAAGCCCCAGGGAAAACTGCTGAGGTGTTGAGTTTTCACTGATGTCCACAAACTGCTCTGTCAATCAGAGGGCAAAGTGCGCAAGTGGCGTGTCAGTGGAACTGTCCAAACAGCCACTGCTGAACTGACCTTCTGGTGTGTGTTTGTTTGCATCCTTGTTTGCTTTTGCAGTGCTGGGGAATCAAACATGGAGCCTTGAACACTCCAGGCCAGCACTCTGCTGTTGACCTCTAGTCTCAGCTCTTTAATTGTGTGCTACTGTCATGTTTAATGGCTCAAGCTGACCTTAAACTTTAGAGCCTTAGCTCCCCAAGTAGCTAGGATTACAATTGTGCACTTTTGACTTGTCTGAAATGGTGGGTAACCCTTGAAGAGGCAGGCCAGGGTAGCTGTGCAGGAGACACCACAGGGAAGGAAAAGATGTCTGATTATCCCAGTGTGTCCCAAATGAGCACCCTGTGTTCCATATGTTTTTAATTTGTTCCTCATGATCAAAAAGTAACACTACTTCAGTAATTATTTGGCTAATATTTTCCTCAAGAGTGGCTTGGCTAACTTTTAAATTTTATTTTGCAAAGGCAATTTAAATTGCGACATTAGGAAGGTCTGTCTTTCATAGGTATACAAATGCTACCATAAAATCCATTAATTGGTGTGCTAGCTTTAAAAATAGTAAAGGTCTTTTCAGGTCTTGGGGGGGGGAAAAAGGAAGGTAGGTCTTACAGGTTTGGTGATACAGCATCATTCAGCTACAGATGGACACTGCTGAGAGCATGGGGTTTTGCAATATGGATCATTGATGACTTTAAGGTCATAGATATTTGAGCATCACTAAGACATAGAAGCGAAGAGAGCCCCAGAATTTCTGTTTTTGTCTTGCCAGATTTAGAAAGATTAAAAATGATTTCCAAGAAGAACTTTTTCATCCTGGGATCCCATGCTCTTGAGATTGGTGCCTGAGTGTAACATAATGGACTGGCCTACTAATGAGACTTTGTCAAAAGATTAACAAGGGAGGAAGAGAGGAAGGGAGAAAGGGAGGACAGAAGGAGAGAGGGAGGGAGGGGAGGATGGAGGAGAGAGGGGGGAGGGAGGAAGGGAGAGGGAGAGAAGGGGGGAGGGAGGAAGGAAGGAAGGAAGGAAGGAAGGAAGGAAGGAAGGAAGGAAGAAAGGAAGGGGGAAGAATAAGGATCAGAATTGAAGTTGTCCTCAGCTGATTCTGTTGGACCCTCAGACCAGGTTATTATATGTATTCAGTATGTGTTAACTGCCACCCATATTGATACATGACACTGTTCAATATAATGGAGCCACCGTGTTCTGCTATTCTCAAAGAACTTGTGCAGTTCTACAGACAGAAAGACAGAGTAGATGGAGAGCATGGGGTCTAGCAGGGAAGCCAGTTGAACCCACTTCTGAGGATGGAGAGAAGCTTCTTTAAAAGGGTGGTTTCTAGGGTATCATGATGATGACATGTTCTTAATATGGGGAAATAGCATACATTGCCATATTATATGGGCCCACTGCCTACTGGCTTTCTAGATAAATAGACAAGCGATGTTCCCTAATTTAGTTAGTATTTTGTAAACTGTTAAGGGCATACTTGGGTATTTAGTTTAAGATAGTATATTGCTTCCTTCATAGGCTGCTGGAACAAAATGCTCTGACTAAACCAATTTAAGGTCAAAGGGTATGTTTTTACCCATGGTTCAAGAGTACAGTCCACAATGGTGAAGACATGGGGGAAGAAGCTTGAGGCATCTGGTTATACTGCATCCTCAGTCAGGAAATTGAGAAGGTGGAATGTTCCTGTTGATGTAGATTTCTCCTTTTGTGCTATCCAGGACCCAAACCCAGGAAAGATGCCTCTATTCCTTAGGGTGGAGTCTTCCCATCTCCATTAACTTAATCAAGATAAACCCTCACAAGCGGGACCAGAGACCAACTTAATCTAGCTAATCCCTCCGGGGATCTCCTTGTTTCCTGAGTGACTTCCATTCTGTCAAGTTGACAACAAACACTGTCACAGAAGGTCTGGTTCCAGAGGCCAGGTGGAGTGATATCTCAATGGTCCTGGACTCTTGGTAATTTTCTGTAAAAACACTTCTCACTGCCCCGGGGAAGCCACAATGCAGGTATCAGTTAATGGCTCCTGCCAAGTCACCTTCCTGCATTTCCAGTAGCTTTTGACAACACCCCTCACCCCCACCCCCAAGCTTGTTCAACTCATCTCAGCTCAGGCCACAGGAAGAACAAAGAGAGTCATTTCTGCCCGTTTTGTGGGTTGATGTTGAGAAAGTGGTTGGAAACAAGAATGAACTGGATCGGCCAGCTGTTTACTATTTAATCAAGCTTAAGCTTGATGGTGAGATTTAGACCAATTCTCTTCTTAAAGTGGATTTAAGACACTCCTTTCTATTCATCATAAAGCAGTTTTACTTTTATGGTAGAGGCTAGGGGACACTTGTAGGCTTCAAGGCTTCCCTGGGCTCTCACGGCTATGAATAACTGAGAATTCAAAGAATCCAACTTCTTGCTTTCAATGAAGTGTTCCAAGCACCACTACTTTAGTTTATTGTTCTGTGTGGGCCTGTGTGGGTCTGTGTACATGTTTGTGAAGGCAGAGCACACAGGTGAGCAGATGAATGTGGAAGCCAGAGGTCAGCCTTGGGTGTTATTCCTCAGATGCTATCCATTCTAAAATAACCAAAACAGAACAACAACAACAACAAAAACTTCAATGATTGGTTGATTTCTTTCTTTTCCTCTTCCCATGCCTTTAAACATTCTCTAATAATAAAACCTATCATGTAGATATACCACAGTTAATTGCTACTCATCACCTCTTGGTAAGATTTTGTGAGGTCCTTGTGTCATCCCTACTCTGGCTAGTGCAGTATACATGAGGTTTTTGGCCCACATCCTGATGACATTTATGGACCACTTTTGTTGAGGCAGGACACAAGTCAGGAAACAGACACATGTTAGAGATGACAATGATTGCTAAGCTGCTTTATGGACAGATGGCAACAATTTTCCTTCACATAATTACGCTCTCAGACTCCACTCTGCTGAGTATGATTCCACTTAATGGTTACTAGAAAGGGACCCAAAACTGAGGCTGGGTGATGATGACGAAGGGAGAGTTGAGCAAATAAGCACATTCAGACTCTAAACTTATGTGAAGACCGGAGTAGGAGCCTTAATTCAAGGCCTTTGCTAACAAGTTGTGTGAGAAGCTCCAGCTAACAATTTTTTGAAGTTTCAAGTCCTCTTTTTCCAGGTGTGTATGTTGGGTGATTGCACATATGGGAATATGTGTTTTTGTGTATGTCAATACATGTGTGTGGGTACAAGCACATGTGTGTGTTATTATTATATGTATGGATGCTTTTCTTGCATGTATGCATGTGCACCACGTGTGGGCAGAGGCCAGAAAAGGATATCAGATCCCCTGCAACTGGGGTTACAATACAAATGGTTGTGAACCATCATCTTCTCTATTTTACATTGTTTTAAATTTATAATTATTGTGTATGTGCATTGATGTGCTGGAGGGAGCATGTGTGTGGAGTCAGAAGATAACTCAGTGGAATCATTTCTCTCTTTTGTAAAGTTCAGGTTGCCAGACCAGGCCCTTTTATTTATTGAAACAGGGTCTCTCTATAAAAGCCGGGAGCTCATGAATTGAATTGCTTTAGGGATTGTCTTATCAGCCTACCAAGCACTGAGATAACCTACCAGCTTTATACCATATATATAATATATATAATAATATATATTATAAAACATATTTTATAAGTTGTATGCTTTATTATATATTTAATATATATTATTTTGTGTGAGGGTTTTTTGTGCATGTATGTGTGTGCACCACATGAAAGCCTGCTGTCCACGAAGGCCAGAAGGTGTCAGATCCTCTGGGACTG
Source organism: Cricetiscus sungorus (assembly GCA_030556225.1). NCBI lineage: Eukaryota > Metazoa > Chordata > Mammalia > Rodentia > Cricetidae > Cricetiscus > Cricetiscus sungorus. The sequence continues at coordinate 16,484,435 of JANBXA010000729.1, forward strand.
GAGTCACAGAGGGTTATGAGCCACTGCATGAGTTCTGGGAATGCAACCTAGGTCTTCTGCAAGAGCAGGCAGTGCTCTTAACCACTGAGCCATCACGCTAGCCCCCAACCCCCCCTTTTCCGTGGGTTCTGGGATCAGAACTCCAGTCCTCACACTTGCACAGCAACTATTTTATCCATTCAGCCATCTCCCAGACCCTTCAGCTTCCTCTTTTAATGAGGTGATGAAAGATATGATATCTTTCAAGCAATAAAAATTCCTGAAGTCAAACTTCGAGCTTCTCAGAAGTGTGTGTGCCTGGGAGCTGCTGAGCCCTCTTCACAGCTGTGGGCAGATGCCCAGGCACCATGACACTCATTTTCAGTGTCCTGATCTTACACATTCTTCTGGGTTTCTAGATTACTGAAGACTGGGTTTCCTCCTGCTTAGCTGATGGGGTCATGCTTGGCAGCAATAATCACATTCAGTTGGTTCAAAGTGTCTGTTACTACACTAGTGTTCCCTTCTTGAGTGGACCTTATTAGGATGGGACAAGCTGAAGAATTTTGGTGGCCAAAACAGGATCCCAAAACCTCCTACTTCCTATTTGAATGTTTTATGTGTATGAATTGTCACCTAGTAGTTTCCTCAACAACTCTATGGATTTTATGATTCAGAAAAAAAATCCATGTCATAACCATGCAAAAATAGTTCAACAGGGGCTCTCAGCCTCACACAGGAGAAATGGGCTTTCCTAGATGCTGAATTTTGAGAGGACAAAACTAAGACAAAGGCAGATTGTCTCCATTTATGCAGTAGAAAGTGGTAGGGTGAGGTAAGGTGGACCCCCAGGTTAGGCACAAAAGGTGGGGTACTGTTACGCTCTCCCTCCTGTCCACCTCCACACTCTTCAGTTAGAGTGTGTCCTATTCCTTGCTTTTTTTCTCAGCTGATCAGTGGACAAAGGGTCTTCTCAGACTGTCACTGGGTCTCAGTTTCTCCTGGCAGCAGCAGTATCATTTGGAACAATGTGTGGAGATAGGGCATCTTCCACAGAGCTCAGCATGACTGAGAAATATTAATTCCCATCCCCTCAGAAAAACATAGGAATTCTTTCAGCAAACCACACACACATATTCATCAGAGCAGAAAGATAAAGACACAGCGATATTTCCCTCACATACTCACAATTCACACTGCTGTGTCTCCCCCACATCAATTTCCCAAGAGGCAAACTCATGATAACAGAAGACAAGTCAACAACAACAGTAATAATGGCAATCCAGGAATGAGGTGATCTTGGTATGGCCAAGACTTTCATCAATGTAGATGATGACTAGTGCCCTAATTGCCCACAAACCTCGGATGATACAGAATTGTGCACTAAGATTCCCTGAATGGAAATTCTGCTGGCTGAACATGTTCTGATTGGTGGCCATTTTTTTTTTTCTTTAATACTTGATATGCATTAGGCTCTCTCTTTACATTGGCTCTTTGGTTTTTAGCCACAGTTGGGGCATGTTACATCTGAGGATGGTTTCAAACTGTTAAATGACTTTCCTAAGTTGGATACTGCTTGGGAAAGAATAGGAAGCACGATGCTTAAGTTGCCCACTGTATGCTCTTGTCAACACAATTTCTTTGTCTTATTGAGTCAAGAGGGACAGGCTCCAGCTTATTTTGTTAAACAGTTAATGCAGTAATATTATGATCCAAAGCTTTGTCCCACACAATTTAGGTTAAGTGTTTATTTATTTGACATTAGGAACAGAACCCAGTGTTTTATCTCCAGGCCTGAATCTCACTACCAGACACGTTGTAGCAGCTTATTGGTTATACTTATTCCCACTGTCAGGACAAGGTATTTTGTTCCTCATAGATAACCTGGAAACAGATCTCTACTGAAAGCTTTTCCTCCCCCATCCCTACAAAAGTACCTAAAGGAAATAAAAATTATTAAATAAATAAAAAATCTTTGCAATCATCTGTATTTTTCAAGGCATTATTTTTTATAAACAATGAGTATGTATTGTTTAGCTATCAGATACAAACTCTGCTTTGTTGGTAATTGAAATCGGAAGTCTATCAGTCCGACTTGTAATGGAAGCAGAGCAGCAGCCCCAAACCCATTCTCCTGCATCATTTCTCAGGTGCCTGTTTCAGCCAGTGCTCTGAGGTCACCAGCATCGCTGCAGTGTCTTCCAAACACAAACAAAGGCCCTTCTCACATTCATTATCGCTTGCCAGTTGCACATGGGAACAGAGCCCTGTTGATTTAGAAACTGAAATATTAGAATGGAAAGCAGGGGAGATTTACAGTCGAACTTTAGGAGAAGCTTTGAAATTAGGAACTTCTGTGGGTCTCATTTGACTATCCATATGGACTTGGAACTTCCCTAGCTTTCAGAGAAGGGAAGGGAAGGGAAGGAAAGGAAAGGAAAGGAAAAGAGAGGGGGAGGGGAGGGAAGGGATAAGGAAAAGGAAAATGAGGGAAGATGTATAATTGACTGAAAGACGTGACTACAACTCTGCTTTGATTATTTTGAAATATATAGCAAAAACCTGTCATTAAAGGAGTGTTTCATCCACAGTTAGACATCGTTACGAGTGAAATCAGTCATGGGTTTTGAGATTTCAGATGCTAAAATGAAGGTCTCAGAGACACAGTGTCTTGTTCACATCAAAAACCCAGACCTGGAAGAAGCTTTGCCTTCACCAAGCATATTAGCCTGGTGGTGTCCTTCAGACTGTACTGGGGAAGTCAAAGTTTGAGATACAATTATCTTCCTTGCTAACATTCTTAACGTGTTGAGAAGCACAGGGTAGATGCAAAGTGTAGGCATCTCATAAAAAGTGTGTTATGAGGAGAGAAGAGCTACCATCAAAGGAGCTATATATTTCTCTTAGGCTTTAATGGCATTCCAAAGGTTCTGTAAGCCATTTGAGTATTTCCAATTAGCCCCTGTCTTTCGAGGGAACTTTGTTTATAACACCCTCTTTAACACTTGGAGTGTCCAAGGACCCTTGCTCCCAGGCAGTCTGGACATGTGCTCACCATTGCTGGATCAAGTTCAAAACTGGCATCACCAACATCCTAGTAATGGATACAGTCCTTGGTCCCACCCCATCTTCTAGTGGGAGAAATGAGGGTCTGGATGGTTCTAGCAATGTCTGTCCAGGACTTCCCCAGCTACAGAAGCAGCCCTTTGTCAAGGTTCTGCCCATACCTTTGTATCCTGGTCCTATATATCTCCTGAGGATTTTGAACAGAGAGTAAAAGACTCATTGGATTTTCATTTTAAGTCATGGTAAAATATACACAGCATAAAGTTCATCTCTTTAGCTTTTTACTATTGTGCTCATCTCTCTTTCCTGCCCCCCATTTTTTTTTTATAGCTGTGGTACTGTGATGGTTAGTCTAATGCCAACTTGGTACAACATAGAATCACCTAGAAGAGAATGCTACATTGTCTACATTGGGTTGGCCTGTGGACATGTCTATGGGGACTGCCTTAATTAAGTTAATTGGTGTGGGAAGACCCAGTCCACCATGGGTAGCACCATTCCTTAGGCAGGGGTCCTGTGTTGTATAACAGTGAAGAAATTTAGCCTAGCACAAGCAAGCTAGCAACCAACATGCATGAACTAATTTCTTTTGGCTTTTGACTGTGCACATACTGAGTAGCTGTTTAAAATTCCTGCCTTGATTTCCCCAATGATAGACTGCAATCTAGAATTATGAACTGAAAGAAACCCTTTTCTTCCCTAAGTTGCTTTTTACATATTTTGTCACATGAACATAATAGACAGAATAGCTACAAACCACATAATGTAAAATTTATTGTCTTAGCCATTTTTAAGTGCACTTCAGAGGTGGCGAATGCATTGACATTGTCATGAAGTGGATTTCTAGAATGTCTTCATCATGCAAGACGGAAGCTGCATGCGTTAACCAACAGCTCCATCCTTTCCCACAATCCCCCTAGCAGACACACTTTCTCTCTCTCTCTCTCTCTCTCTCTCTCTCTCTCTCTCTCTCTCTCTGTCTCTCTCTCTGTCTCTCTCTCTGTCTCTCTCTCTGTCTCTCTCTCTGTCTCTCTCTCTGTCTCTCTCTCTGTCTCTCTCTCTGTCTCTCTCTCTCTCTCTCTCTCTCTCTCTCTCTTTTCTATAAATGAAATCAGGCAGGATTTTTCTTTCTCTGGCGGTTCCTTCCAGTTTTCACACAGTGTCCTCAGGGTTTATCCATGTTGTAGCTCATCAGAACACCCTTCCTTCCTAAGGCTGCATGTATGAGACACACTAGCTTATCTATTGTCAGTGGACTTTGCCTCGCACCTCTTAGTTATTAGAATGACTCTGCTATGGACCTACATGTACAGATACATGGTAGTTGTCACTCAATTCAACAATTGGTAGTTGTCAACTACCAATTCAGTGGCATTAAGCACATTCACATTATTGCAATGGAGGCAGAGGACCTAAGTCTGAATTCCATTGATAGATGGCTGCTACAACAGCCAGACAGGAAGTAGGCATTTGCAAGGTTGACTAGTCTCTCACAGGGAAGGTTTCTCTCCAGTTAGTCTAGGTGAGTTCAGCAGGCAGACCTTGTATGGATGGCTCTAATCACAGTCACAAATGGCAGGGTCTGCAGTATCTTAGATGTAGGTTTTAACTCTAGGCTGTGTGCTTCCCATGCAGACCTCATTATGTCACTAGAGCCTGGTGAGGTAGGGTTAGTAAAACTGCCTTCTGGCAAATGTTCCTCCACCAAACTTGTCTCCCCTCACCACTCCTCAAATGCCCTCTACTGTCTCTGGGGTGCTGAAGTTTCCAGCAGTAGGGGGAGGGGCAATAAAATACTCCTGGGTTTATCAGAGTTCATCAGACTGCTGAACAGCAGGCGCCAGGCTGCCAGCATCCCCTCGACTTGAATTTCAACCCCCTTTCTCTGTTTAACACCTCCCAGACCTCCCTCTCTGCCCCCACATAATAAGCTCTATTCTTTACCAGTGAGCTAGGAGTCACAGTAGCCTGGTATCTACCTTGTGGGGATAGGAATTGGCTCTACTTAACCTGCTATTTTTTGATTCCCTTTCCCACCCTTCCTGCCCCCCAGTCCATTCAGCTGTAATCCTAGTAGACCCCGGCCAAAGAGCGGCACCAAGGCTTTTGCCTCTGGGAAGAATTAACCTCACAGGGTGAGGCGCTGATAGCTCAGCCCTACTTTGCACTGGCTGTGTGGTCATCAGTGGGTCACTAGGTGTGACTTTGATCTTGGCCTTATAACCTAGAATGAGTGGGCTTGCCTCATTATCATAGGGATGCCTTTGGAACTGAGGTGGCATAAATACTAAAGTGTTAAAGTGCTGTGGAGGCAAGTAACTGAAGAGGTATGGGGAAGAGAAATGAAAACCCAGACAATCACTGGTTTTATGCTAGAATGAGGGGTTCACTGAAAGGGATGGGCAGTGCAGAGGAAGGAGGTAGTGAGGGTGGCTTGAGGACCTATGCTGGGTGGGTTAGGCTTAAAACAGGACAAGGATGCAAGGCTGAGAGTGAAGTCTGGTCATCCCCAGAATATGGCAGCAAAGAACCCTCTGCTAAAGATAGCTGCATCAGGATGCCTTTTAACATCCTTTACCTGGAGACCAGCTTGCTTTTGTGTATATTTCAGATGTCTATACTTCATACTCCAACACACACTATCACACAAGCTTTTTTTTTTATTATAATTTTTAAAAATGTGTTCTTGGGGAATCAAAGCCAGGTATTCATGCTTACAGGGCAAGTACCTAACTGACTGAAGCCCATGCCCTGTAGACTTCATATTTCATAGATACTGAAATTGTCTATGTACAATTTCAGTACACAAAGGCTGTTAAGCATAGCATCATGATCTAGACTCCTCTTAGCCCTTTGAGTCCCTGTTGCCTGGTGGAAAATAACTAGCTACTTATCTCTCCCATTGTTGATCTCTTCACTCAAACTCTAGGACCAAGTTTCTGCAACTGGAAACATCCACTGTTAGACCTTAAATAGAGGCATTGGACCTGACTGATTTCCCAGACAAAGGTATTGGAAGAAAGGAGGAAATAACTATAGTGCACCAACCTTGTACCAGAAGCCAGAGGCAGAGTCATATTAAGGATCTTCAGAGACTGGTTACATTTTTCAAATATGGTCCCTCCCAGTTTCATTTTGCAATGTTTTTCTGAGGAAGCTTTGATGATCAAAGTGGGCATTGACACAAGAATCATTTTTCCTCAACAATTTTACCTTTGGATCATGGTATTCTTTTTAGTTTTTAAAATTTTTGTGTGGTGTGCATGGATGGTTTATGTGTGTGTGCCCGCATGCAGGGGCCAGAAGCTGGTGTTGAGTGTCTCCCTCAATTTAGTATTGAGCCAGGGTCTCACACTCGAACCCAGAGCTTGATAATTCAGCTATTCTAGCTGGCCAGCTTGCCCAGTGCTGTTTCTCAGTACTGGAATCACAGACATACCTGCCTGCCATTTATATTGGATCTGCCATCTAAACATTGGTCCTCATTCATGTGGGGCAAGGGCTTTTTCCGCTGAGCCCACTGAGCCATCTCTCCATCCCTGGGCCATGATGTGTTTTCTTAGACAGGGTCTCTCTATGTAGTACTGGCTGTCCTAAAACTTGCCATATAGACCAGTTTGGCCTCAAACTCACAAAGGTCTTCCTCTCTCTGCCTGGAAAGTGCTGGGATTAAAGGTGTGTGCCTCTCTTATGCCATTCACCCCTCTTCCTCATTCCTTTTTTTTCCAGACACTGGGAACATAACTCATGTGCACACGACCCCATCTCAAGTATATGTGCACTTCCCCCTTCCTTGCGGCAAAACTCCTGAAGACTTGCTTATCTCTTCTACGAAAACTAGGGCACAGCATGTCTCACAGCACAGTTGCTAAGTGGCTGACAGCAAGAAAGGAAGTTCTTCCTGCTTCTCCTTCTCAGCCTGATGCCCTCTCTGCCAGGTGCCGCCCAGTGCTCTCATTAATCATGTCAATAGCTGCATTGTCTAAGCTTCTCTCAGGAAGACAAGTGACATTTCAAAACCACTCAATATGCATATGAGTCTGTCTCGCTATTTCTGCATAGCTGGCTCTTGGCTCTCGATCTGTGGCCTCCTTCCCAGCTCCTTGGTGTGTTTCCATGTTTTTCCATCTCACAACGCTTTACTTACAAAATCCTTGGAGTGAAAGATGTGTCTTGGGATGGTGTGTCTGTGGGAAAGTGGAAATGATGAACTTCCAGCAGTTCTGCAGTATCTAGGTCTCCTGGGATCTGAGGAATTAAGTTGAAAAAGTGCCACTCAACCATGGTCAAGCAGAAGGGCCTAACTGCTATGATTAGGGTTCTCTATTCAGGCTCCATATTTCCCCCCCTTTCCAGCCACTTCCTTTTTCTTCCTTCTTTCTGGTTTTCCCTTCCTTTCTTTCTGGTTTTTCGAGACAGGGTTTATCTGTGTAACAGCCCTGGCTGTCCTGGAACTCACTTTGTAGGCCAGGCTGGCCTCAGAATCACAGAGATCTGCCTGCCTCTGCCTCCCGAGAGCTTAGATTAAAGGCTGCACCACCACTGCCCAGTCTCTCTTTCTTTTTCATCCAGTAGCAAACACTTGAAAAACAGTGGCCATCCTTCCTAAAGATTCTTCATGATGCTTACCCATCAGAACTCCTGGCAAACCCAAAAGCAACACAGCGTTCAGTCACTAGTTCTGAACAGAAGAACACACACAGGTAGCACCACCTTCCTCATTCTCCTAGCCCTATGATGTGTGTAAAAAGAACCAAACACACACAGCTACCACCAACTCCCTCATTCCCCCTGTCCTGTGATGCAAGTGAAAAGCACTGTGGTAGCTTGGTCTCAGGCTCCAGCAACCCATGGAGACACAGAGAAGATTTGTCTTGATTGGCCCTAAAAAGAGGATGCTCACTGCAGCCAAGCCAGTCACTGCCCAGGAACTGGGTCTGAGATGAGGGCAGCTCCTCATTAGCACTGCAATTTTGCTTCTTTTAAGCAATTTATCTCCCTTTTTCTCAATAGTGTTTCATGAAGAATCTGTAACATCCCTTTCAAACCAGTTCAGTAAGATCTAGATCAACGGTTCTCAATCTGTGGGTCTCGACCCCTTTGACAAGCCTCTACCTTCAAAATATTTATATCATGATTCATAACAGTAGCAAAATAACTTTATTGTTGGGGTTACCACAACAAGTAGAAGGAACTGTATTAAAAGGTCACAGCATTAGGAAGGTTGAGAGCCACTGTGATAGGTGAAATGGCTGTTCTTCATTGCCTAAGAGTATAAACAATCTCCCACTTTCTATTTCTTTGAGACTCTGTAAATCAGACTGCTGCCTGTTATCCTAATTAAGTTTATTTCTGGGCTACACAGAAAAATAAGCTTATGCCTTCCACTCAGTGCTGCAAACCTTCCTCTTGAATGAATGATGAGGACAAATGTCTGTTTTGAGGAACTTGTGTTGGAAAAACTGGACAGCAGAGAACTCTAGTGTCATTGAACAGTGTGTAAGCTTTTGTTCTGTGGTTCACTCACCACCACAGATTCTCACGAAGGTATACCTCAGTGTTGCAATCAGGCTGATGAAGAGTTAAAAGGATAAGTAATTGCGTACAAATTCCAGAATTTCAGCTTCTAGAATATGATTGGGCTTCAAGTCTTTTTTTTTTTTAATAATACATTTTTCTTCATATGTATGTATGTGCATCTGTATGTTGATTATATGTGTACATATGTATACATGTATATATAGAGGTCAGAGGTCAACCTTGGATGTCTTGCTCATCACTCTCCGCCTTGTTTTTGGAGACAGAGTCTCCCCCGTTCACTTAGTGATTATTCACTATCCTCTCCTAGAAGTCTATTCTGGGGCTCGAACTCCTTGCAGAACACTTACCAACTGAGCCATCTCCCTAGCTTAGCACTTCTCTTTGGAACTGAGTCTTGAACTGTTTTTGTCATTCCGTGGAGAGGTTTGGTTCTACATGATCTACAGCATAGAAGCTATGCTTTCATTGTCTGAGCTTTTATTTATTTATTATTAACATTTTTTTTAGAGCTCTTCTCAGCATCATGCCTGAAAGATCACAGAATGAGGGCAGATTTCCAGTTGGGAGTTTAACAAGATGAGCAAGTAGATGTCCACTATTCAGGCCTTCATTTGCATGAGTGGTTCTCAACTTGTGGGCTGAGACCCCTTGGGGGAGTCACATATCAGATATCCCATATAACATGAGTTTTAACTATAACATGAATTATAACTATAATTCACAACAGTAGCAAAATTACAGTTATTAAGTAGCAGTGAAATAATTTTAAGAATGGAGGTCACCACAACATGAGGAAGTGTATAAAAGGGTCACAGCATTAGGAAGGTTGGGAACCACTGATTTTTCAGTAAGCTATTTTGAATACTGTATTTTCTGCATTGCTCTTGTGAATTTGAAAAAAGTAATTTTTAAATCATATTAAAATTTTTTCATAATGAAATTTACACTCATAGTTCAATGATGTTATTTTGTGACCATGTCAATAAACGTAGTAATTGTGATTTTCACCTTATTTAACCAGAAATTCCCAGTAAGCTATTGGAACACTGGGTCTTCTCTCACACAAACACAGCTGTTGTTTGGAGAAAATAAAATGATTATGGAGAGGAACAGGAGAAGGGAGAGTTGGCCAAAACTAACACTGTTACAAAAAAAAAAAACTTAAAGAAATCTGATTAATTAATCTGGTGAATTAATTAAAAGATTAAAATGTTAAAATTTTAAAAATAAGATAATACAATTAACTGAGAATTCAGCTCCCTATAAAATGTAGCTAGATCATATATATATATATACACCTTTATTGCAACATAAAAAAAAATAGCAAAGGATAATGCTGTGACTTTTCCTTCCTTTTGGCTCAGGTTCCCAGATACAAGGCCGCGTGAAATTACAGACACTTTGAAGAAGACAAGTTTGCTTCAGTTCCTGAGTTTGAGATAAGGACAGAGTACTTACTGGGAAGTGATGTCTAGAGATCACACCGCAGGGTAAGTTCATGAGCCAGCTATGCAGAGACAAGGAGACTGGAACACTAACGGGAATGGATAAGGGGCAGAGGAGCAGCCCCAGGGCAAATGCAGTCAGTAAGAGAAAAGAATTTCATTCTAGGAGACTGGGAAAGATATGACATACCAGTATAAAAGTGAGAGACCCAGAACCACGGGAAGGAAGGGATCCCAAATCCAGCTAACCGGGCTAGCAACACCCATAGCGGGAGTCAGACACGGGGAAGGAGTGAACTGTGATGTTAGAGATTTGGTTCCATGAACATAAAGAAGACAGAGCTTGAATCTGAGGCGTAAACATTGAACTAGGAGGTGGGGAAAGAGTAGGATTTAGATGGGGCCCACAGAGCAATTGTGATGCAGAAGTAAAAGGACAGACAGAAGTCACCAGAATGAGTCTGTCAGAACAAAACTGTCATGGTAGGTGTGTGGATCCTTGACTGAAACTTTGGAGCCCTAATATAAGGTCCTGCAAATACTCTAGAATCTGAAAACTCTGAAATCTGAGACTTCTAGTCCGATGAGATTTCTGTGTTTGAAATCAAGGAGACAGTGCCTGGGAGGGAGCAAGGGTCTAGAGGGAGTAACTGAGACAACCCCTTAAAGGAACAAAGACAGCCGAAGGGAGGTGGACAGCCACACTCAGAAGGAGGAGAGTTGGGACCAAGGGAAGACAGGGTGGTGCATACAAGGGAACTCCTTCCTCAGTTTCCTCAGCAAAATCAAGGCAGGATTACTGTGGACAGCGACAACCCTACAGCTCCTGAGAAACAGGAGCAGTTAACACTGGGGCGCTGAAGGGAATAGGTTAGTTTCAGGTTTCCCTTGTCTTAGCAGGAGCCATGTTGTCAGAATAAACCCATCCTGGAGTTCTGTGACTCCTTGGTGGTCTCTAAAGCCCAGGAACAGGACAAGGTGTGATGTGGTCATGGATTGTGAGGCATCAGACACAGGGTCAGAGAACCATGCTCTGATTCCGTGAAGTGTTCACTATTGTGAAACCACCAAATAATTATACTTTAAACAGAATGAATGGAGTAGGAAGATTATTTCATGTGGGCGATGTTGTCTATTGTCTAACGTCCTGGAAAGCCTATCTTAACCTAGTGTGTCAGTGCATGCCATTCTTCTTGCAACTTTATTCTCCATTCCTTGGGCCAGTTTTCTGACAGGCCCTATCCTAGCTGTCTTTCCTCTGTGCTCAAACAACAGCCTTCAGCAAAGTTGTCATCTATCATTGCCTATACTGTCCTTCAGCCTATGTGCTCTGTGTATGTCCTGTTCTCTAAGCTGGAGGCTCTGCTGAGGTGACAGTGTGGTTCTCTGGTGGTTCCCCGGGCCTGGTATAATGGAACTCTAATGAATCAGGGCCGCTGAATGAGACTCTACTACTTACTACTGAGCAGCTCAGGAAGGCTCATCTGAAGGCAGCAGATGGCGTCAGCTTAGACGACTTGCCTAGCACATGCAGCACCCTGAGTTCAACCTTCAGCACTGAGAAGAGAAAGAGTTAGGGGAAGGAAACCTGAAGCAAAAGACCAAAAGCAGGGCCAGGGAGACAGCGAGAGCCCCAGAACACAGGTAAGAAAGCCAAATGCAGTGACCCACATCTGTAATCCCAGCACTCCAACTATGAGATAGGAAATGGAAACATGATACTACCCGTGAAACCCTACAGCCCATCAGCCTGGGGTATGAAGCCAGAAATGAGCAGAGATCGTTGGAAATAAGGTAGAAGGAAAGAATGGACTCCAGAAAGCATCTCTCTGACCTCTCTGAGCACACTGTGAGTTTGAGGTAGGTTTATTGTTCGTTTGTTTGGCAACTTGACACAAAGTAGAGTCATCCAGGAAGAGAGAACATCAATTTAAAAAAAAAAAAAAATGCCTCCATCAGACTGGCCTGTAAGCAAGTCTGGGGAAGGGATTTTCTTGACTCATGATGAGGTGGGAGGGCCCAGTCCACTGTGGGTGGTACCAGCACTGGGAGTTGGTTCATTGGTTGTAATAAAATTCAAGGTTATAGCAAATTTTGTCCGTGGCCCCAACTTCATTTCCTGCCTCTTGGTTCCTGCTTGAGTTTCTGCCCTGTCTTCCTTTCATGATTTACTGTTGGACGTAAGATGAAACAAAACCTTTCTTATTCAAGGCGTTTTAAGTCAGGCTGTTTATCACAATAGTAGAAAAAGACAAACTAGGACACCATGGTACACATGCACACACACACACACACACACACACACACACACACACACACACACACACACGCATCCATGAGCATATCTAACCCAGTTCCTTCATTTTATAGCTGCAGAAGTCGATGCCCAGAGAAGTGAACTTGATATCAGCCAGTTGGTGGGTGATGTCACTCTTGTGTTGTGGGTTGACTTTCATCCTACCCAAGCTTTGCTTTATTTAGAACTTAATGTAGTTCAATGAGATCTAAACCACTTTGGGCTGAAACACTCGGGACTGGAGGCAAAGGTGGCAGAGCCAGAAGCTAGAAGTACCCGAGTGAAACGAGCTGTGGGTGGTATTTTGGCTTGCAGTTCCCCAGGGATGGGAACATTGCTACTGGAGAAGACATGACAGCAGGCAAGGAAAGCATGGTGGCAGGAAAAGAAGCTGGCTGATCACACCCAGTCTAACCCAGGAGGCAGAAACAGAAAGGGGGGCTGAGCTCTAAAACCCCCAAGCCTGCCTCCAGAGACACACTCCATCAGTCTCCAAATCCTGAAGACTCTATAACCATCCCAAACAGCGACACCATGTGGAGACCAAGTGTTCAAACACATGAGCCAGCACAGGATGGGGACTTTCCTACTCCAACCACAACAGTGGAGAATTACTTGCTTGGAAGAAGCACCCAGCAAGATGATGGGCCAAGTGTGTGCGATTGACTGACCCAACAAGAAGGTAAAGAAAGTCCCGCATGACTGAGAAGCTGGTCCTTCTTGTTGATCTAACAGATTTATGAGAACACAGAGAGGATTGGAGAAGTAACTCAGAAGTTAAGGGAACTTGCTGCTCTTCCAGAGGATGCAAGTTCAGTCCCCAACACCCACATCAGTCTACGCACAACTTTCTGAACCCCAGCTCCACAGGATCCAAAACTCTGCTGGCCTCCGCTGACATCCACAAATATACATTTGTGCACACACAGAGACATGTCTGCACATGAATAAAAATAAAGATCACAAGGATAGTGTCTATAAATTTTCTGCTCTCTACATTATTCTCCCAATGTTTCCACTCTACTAATATATTGTATATATAATTGCATGCCACTTAATGATGAGACTCATTCTGAGAAATGTGTTGGAAGATGACCCCTCTTGTGTTAACATCATATAATATACACACTCAAACCTAGATGGCAATGTTTATTATTTACCAATGCTGTATGGCATATCTTATTGCTTCTGGAATACAAACATGTATAGCTGTGTCTATGAATCCCTTAAGCAACTATAACACAATGGTAAATACTTGTGCATATGAACACATTAGACATTAAAGATACAGTAACAATACCAGGCAACAGAATTTTCAACTCTATTATAATCTTATAGGACCACTGTCATATATATGGTCCATCATTGACACAAGAATACTTATGTTTGGGATTGTAGTGCAGAAATATCTACAAACAAGCAGTGTGGTTATAATTATCAAGTTTTATTCTCAGTAGCCCTGATTCCATTTTCCCTTAGAAAATAAACATACTACACTGTTTGTTTTTAGACATCATTTTCTTACAAGCTATAAAGAAACAAAGCCTCTTGAGATGTGAACAATTTGTACCCTACTTATTTAAAACAGGCTAAAATAAATATTTAACATTGCATCTCTTAAGTATTTGGTTAGCTGTGTTATTGTGATTGGTGTTTATTTTAGCTGGATCATGTCCTTATGCTTCCAGGGGTCTTTCAGATTTAACAACAGCATTGCTTTTGTACATTCTGGGTAGCCTGAATGAAGGTGAACACCATAATTTCGATGCTTTATTGCCTTGGTGAGTCTTGGCTGCTTTATGAAAAATACTATAAATTGGATGGTTTAAACAAAAATAATTTATTGCTTGCAGGTTTGGAGACTGAGAAGATCTAGACCAAGGCACAGATCTGGTGTCTGGTGTGATTCCTGTTCTGCACAGCTACCTTTGTGTTACATTTTTATATAACAAAGAGAAGCAACTTCATACTTCTTCAGTCTTGTGTATGTGTTCATATGTGTAAGTGCAATATGTGTCCTAGTGTGCATGGACATGTGTTTTAGAGTAGATTCTCTCGCAAGCTTGGAATTCACAGAGGCCCCAGGGATCTGCCTGCCTCAGCCTCCCCGAACTGAGCATGTGCATCTCCATGCCTGATGCTTTTGAGATCTGGGGATTGAACTTAGTTTCTTGTGTTTGCAAAGTGAACACTTCACCAACTGAGTCCCTTGTTTATTTTTAACAAACATTTTAGATATTTGAGGCAGGGTTTCAACATAGCCCTCTCTACATAATCCCAGCTGTCCTAGAACTCACTATTTAGTTCAAGCTGGCCTTAAACTCACAATCTGCCTGCCTCTGCCTTGCAAGTGCTAGGTAAATATTGACTGTGACTCCTGATAAGAACCATGGGCTGTCTTCCCCAATTTCCCAGGCTTCCTGCATCTTCAGGGTGGCTTCTGAGCCCACAGGGGTCGACATAATACTTTATCCTGTCAAACATCCTCAGCTTCCATGGGATGGGTGAACGGGGGTATAGTCAGATCATTTCATATAAAGTTGTAATGAGAAGGCTCATTAAAATGACCCATTTCTGTGCCTTTCTTCAATAAATGGGGGTGGGGGCTAAAAGCCAGAGCACAACTTTGTTCAACACTTCAGGTCACTGACTCATTAACACTAACTACTGTAATAGCAACTTGATTTATCTCATTTAATGTCAACATTTTCCTCCAGCCCAGTCACTTGCTTATTTGGTAACCCCCCCCACTTTATCTTTTACAAAGCATGCAAGGAAAATAAATGGTTGACCAGGTGGTGAAAAAACATGTGAATTCTGCAGATTCAACTCTACCCCTACATTATATCATACATGTATAACTTGAAGAAAGTGACCCAGTTACCTCCATTTCCCCCTTTTGAAAACACAGCCCTCTCCTCAAAGTTACTTGAGTTTTCTATCTAAAACACACATGCCCAGTCGAATGACCTTCCTGTTGATGTGTGGTTTGGGATGTGTGTGTGTGTGTGTGTGTGTGTGTGTGTGTGTGTGTGATTGGTTTCTATCCCACAGATGCCATCTTCTTTGTCTTTTATAGCAGATTCTCTCTAGCTTGGAATTCACTGAGTCCACTAGACTGACTGACCAGCAAGCCTGAGGGATCTGCCTGCCTCAGCCTACCTGGATTGAGCATGTGCATCCCCATGCCTGACGCTTTTGAGTTCTGGGGATTGATATTTTAGATCATTGAATAGTGGATGGTTTTTGCAGGGGTGGGGGGTGGGGGCTAGCAATGCTGTGGAATATCTGTCTAAAGTTAGTGACTTCTGAGTAAAATCTCTGTCACCTTTTAGATTGATTTCTTTTCTAGAAAGGAGAGCAAGTGATGGGCATTTTGTTGGTAACTTCCATGGGTTTCCACTTTTAGACAATAACAGTAGAAACTGCTCTTGCCTAATGATATTCTTCTGTTGGGGTGAAGCCAGCATTGAGAACCACACACCCATATCATCCCTGAGTGCAACCCAGTAGGTGCCCCTCCCACCCCTGGGCTGCTCCTCCCACCCTATCCCCACCCCTACTCCCCACCCCTAGCTCCAGAGTTGTCTCTCCAGCTGGGATTTATGTAATAGGAAGGTCCCTGGAACACACCATGGGACCAGCATCAGTTAGGCCTGGCTGGGATCCTCTCTCTAAGCCTGAAAAGATGGGAACATCTGGTAGCCATACGGGTTGCTCATCTTTGTACTCCTGGCCTGAGAATGGACAGATGAGTCTGGGAACACGGGGAGTCAGATAAATAGCACAGCTGGCTGGCTGTGGCCTGGTGTGTTCGTGGAACAGAGTAAAAGAGACTCACGCAACCCTAGCTGGCTCTTGAGGTTGCTAAGGGGGGTCAGACAGGAAGAACATGTGGATATCATTGTGCTGCTCAAATGCTTCCCACAGGAAACAAAGAAATTTTCTTGATGCCAATATCTCTCCAAGTGCCAAGCAGCCTTCCTGTCTCATTGCGGAGGTTGCCTTGGCATGGTGCCCGATAGAAGATGTGGGGATAGCACAGAAGCCTTTCACTCCGGTCCACATGGAAATACTGTTTCTCCCAAGCATGTTCCTTTCTGTTGTTCATTCCCATCACTTCCTGCTCGCCTGTTTCCATGCACCCCCCACACACACATACACACACACACACACACACACACACACACACACACACACACACACACACACACCAGCCCTGAGAAGCCCAGGCACAGCCAAGAAGAGAGGCTCCAGGTTCTCCTGTATCTTCCTTGCTCTAGGATGAACCGGACAGACTTGATGGAGGACAGTCACAATAAAGTCACACTTGCTAATCTTTTGAGGTCTCCTCTGATTGTAACATTTTTCTCAGTGGGTGAGTGTCATCTAAGCACTACAACTAAAACTCACACTGATTGCCTAGCTTGTGCCCATCTGAGATGCAGGAATGTCTTAGTTTTTTTTTTATTTATTTAGTGTATTCATTCGCAGTTTCAGAATTATCCCTAATGTACTTTGATCCCACTCTCCCTCCACCCACGATCTCCTCTTATGATTTCCTTCGTCCCCTCCTACTTTCCTGTCTCTTGTATGTACATGATTCATTGTATTCAATTAGAGTTGCTTGCTGTGAATTAGGGGTTATTTTCTTGAGCAAGGGCAACTTTCCAGCAGATATTCCAGCTGAGGATTAGGACACCCCCTTCTCAGGCAATTATTAACTGTGCTCTTCATGCACGAGTGAGGCCTCATGATCCCTCCCCCATCGTGGATGGAATATTGATGGGCCCTGTCTTCTACAGGCAACCAACACTACTGCTAGTTCAGAGTGCAACAGCCGTGTCTCCAGGTGTGTATCCACTTGCTTCTCAGAATGTAAAAGCTGATTCTTCCCACAGGTAGCAGCTACTCTAGGCTAGGGCTCTCTGTTATGCTAGCGCTATTCTCATATAATTTACTACTTCCTGACATCCAAAGGCCAAAACAAAAGGTGTTGGACTTACAGTACAAGCTGAAGTGCTGTGAGTAGAAGATTTGTCTTTCAACTAGCTGGCTCTCCAGCACCAGGTCAGGCCAGTAAAGACCATGCACAGGGAGTTTTCCTTTTTATTGAAAGCTCTTAGCTTATTAGAACAAATTGGAAAGCAGCCACCAGCAAGGTCAAGTGGCCTGGAAAGCCAATTAGGAAGAGATCAATATCTGGGATATTGATTTTTCTATTCTTAACCAAATTTTTACAGTGAAAACTAATTTTTAAAGGCAGGATTCCACAATAGAAAACAAAACAAAAAAACAAAAAAACCGATCGTCTGCTAAGAAAAGCCTTGATCATTTAGAGCTATTCGATGTGAAGACTACTGGTTAGCGTGATTGGTGGCCTGGCCTCAATGTAGATGACCTTGAGAGAAGACGTCGAGAGCACCATCTGAAAAAGGCAACTGAAAAGAGTGATTCCTAAGCATGAATATAGGGCAAAAGCAGAGTACCCAATCTCGGACACTGTCACGGAGAAAACAAATTCCATGGCTCCTTACATCATCAGAAAGGGTTACTTTACAGTAGACTAAGAGGTGGTCAAGCCAGGTGCTACAAATTTTACTTAATTAGATTGCCTCTCCTCTTAGTGCTACCATTTTTGTCTAGTACAGGTGGGACGAGGAAGGTAGGAAGGGGAAGAAAAATGTAGTATTTTCACTTCTTGCCCTGACTCGTGCTCTAGCACACATTGGACCTCCACTCCACCAGGGGGCAGCCTACACAGTGCAGCACGGCAAGAGCCAAGGCAGGCACAGGTAACAAGAAGAGCTGCATCCAGAGTAGATCCAAAGTTGATTCCCTGTTAGACATTCTCCTTATGAAGACTGTCAGTCTCAGCGCTCCTGGACATCCTCAAGCCCAGTATGTTCTCCGTGTCAAATGGATGAGATGCCAGGTAGTTCTTATATACCCCATCAATCAGCTTGGCGGCATTGTTTTTGTCAAACCAGCAGTCTACCTGCTCTTGCCCGTTATAAATCTTCCTTTGTTTCCAGACCACTGGAACTCGGCGTCCTTTCACCTTTAGGATAGCCTCAGGAATCCCTTCTGTCTGAGGAGATGGCTGATTACTAAGATTACTGCCATACACTGCAGGAGTTTCTATGAGTTTGACATCCTGGTTCAGGAACTGACCTGAAAGAGGAGGGAAAAAAATTGATGTAAGTTGAATGCAGATAAGAGCTGGTACCTAATGTTGGTGGTATCAGGGGCAGGAGGAGTTTCCATGGACCATTGCCCTAGACTAGGCCCTCCCTGGAGGCATTCACTTATTGCCCAGGCTAACATGAAGCCTGTGCACCAGACTATGTCGGGAGGAGAGATGAGATTCTCCTCATTGTGGCCTGCCTCTTCTGGAAACTGTCCATCTATTTGCTAATGCTGTGACAACAAATGGAGTTAGGGCAATCTGTGCTAAATTGGGAGGATTGCATGGTAGCAGATAAATAAGACATAGAGCCACACCCTTCCTCTCCCCTTCTAGGCAATAGATTCTCCCTCATAACATCCACTCGCTGTTATGTTCTGGGGGAAGAGTAGTGGAGACAGTCAGCTCAACTCACCCCTGTCACTCAGCCTCAGAATTTTCCAGGTCAAGTGAGGGCATTGCTCAGGCCAAGGGAACATGGAGACAGAGGTTATGCTTGGCAGCCAAACACAATAAAACACACTAAGTTCAAGTGCCAGGAAATCCTGCCTTCTAAACCGAGCTCTGAAAGTGACTCACTGTATTTTGGGGCAAAGGGCCCACGTGAGATTGCACATTGAAGAAGGACAGCCAGCCAACATTGCCTGCCTGATGCTCATAGCAATACACATGACTCCAAAGAAAGGCATCCACCTCTCATGCTCAGTGCCGGACTGCCCTGGATCTCCTTCTGCTCCCAGAATGGCAAGAAACCAGCTCTTTGGATGACTACTCCTCATCTCTTTGAGTTCTCAGAAGTCTAATGAGAACTAGTATATAAGACCCACGCATGAAACAAGTATAATTTTCAGGGCTGGGGAGATGGCTCAGGCAGTGAAGTTCTGACTTCACAAGGGTGAGGACCTTAGTTTGGTCTCTGGAACTCATTATAAAGTTGGGCATGGTGGCATAGGTTTGTAATTCCAGAGATGGCTAGGTGTGGGGTGAAAGAGTCCCTAGAATACTGTAGGTCAGCTAGTTTATAGCTACACAGAAGCTCTAGGCTGATGAGAGGCCCTCCTTAAAAAAAGGGGGGGGAGAGGCATCTGAGAAATAATACCTAAACTTGTTCTCTGACCCCACAAGTACATGTACTCCACACATACATGAACACACATACACCAAAAAACGTAATACAATTTTCACATGATATATGAAATTAGGCTTTCTACAGGCGAAGTTCTGGCATCTTTGTCAACTGTAGATTGGAAAGTCATGGGGAAACATACACTGATACTGAGCATACATACTTCTTTCTTGTCATTATTCCATAAACAACTACTTGCATAACACTAACAGTGCTTTTGGTGCAGTACAGTAAGTAATCCACAAGTTATTTAAGACAGAAGGAAGAATGTGAATGGATTTTATGAAAATTCTGCATGTTTTAGACAAGGAACTTTGAGCATCCTCAGATTTTAGTGCTCTTGAGGGATCCTGGAACTACAGCCCCAGAAGATGATGAAGGATAACTGGACACAGAAGGACCATACTGCCACTGTAATTTTCTGCCAAGCATCAGGAAACCCAACAATATCCTTGGATCACAGACTGAGCATGGGCAGCCACCTACCTAACAGGCCATGGCAATTGTTGGAAAGGCCTTTGCTGTTAGCAATATAGAATCCAAGGTGGTTTCGCTGGAAGGGTGCTGGCTTTTTGTAGAGATGAATGAGGATGACAAAGGTAATAGTTCCCTGGATGGTGACAGTGACATTGGCATTGGCAGACACTGACACCTCAAGTCCTCGACTCCCTACCACCACACTCTGGTTGCAAGGTAGGACCAGCCTGTCTCCACCATCCAGGATGACCCTGTTCGGTGTGATCTCAAGGTAAGATCTCTCTGGCTGGTTGATGAGGATGGTGATGGTCCGGAAGTATGTTCGCTGTTTCTTGTGACCATTTGGAGGTGCTGGGGCTCCAATAAGCTCTCCATTCACAGTCACACCTCAAAGGCCAAGAAAAGAACACAGATTAGAAAAGCCATGTCCATTTTCCAGCTAAAGGCATCTGTTATGGTTTGGATTTGGTACTGGAAATTAGGAGGTAGAGGCCAGCTGGAGGAAGCAAGTCACTTGGGAGATGAATCCTTGTGCCATCCTACTGCTCCTCTGAGTCTCTACTTCCTGTCAGACATGATTTCAGCTCCCTCTGTTCTATACTTCCACTGTCATGATTCTTTGCCTCACCATGGGTCCAGAATTGATGGAGCCAAGTTATGAACTCTGATATCAGGACCCAAAATAAATCCTTCTCCCTTGTTTTGACATCACACATTTTGTCATTGATAGTATCAAATGAATGCCTTTTCATTATCTCTGTATCTATCACCAAGACTGTTGTCTGACCTACAGATATGGGCCACTCAGTGGTTGTTGACTGAGTAAATGCATGAAGCCATGAATGAGTTTTTTTTTTTTTAGAAAGATATAGTTTTGTGTCCAACTATCATAGAAAGTGATTAATATCTTCATGTACTTTCATTCTTGTGGCATTCTGATGTCTGCTGGTGTGGTTCTGATAGACATCATGTCTACAAGTGGTCAATAATCATAATTTAGATCCTTTGATGTCACTGAGCAGGATTCAAAGTTCAAATGCTTTTTTTATTCAGTAGGCTAATTTAATCTATCTAATATGTGTTTATCCTTGAATAAGTCACTTTAAACATTAATCTGAAGTTTCTTGTCTTATAAAATGTAGGGGGATATAAAACCTAAGAGAATTGAGAGAGGGTATCATAAAAAGAGGCTTATGTGAAAGCCGTCAACTGCCATGGAATGCAACTCCTCTGTTTGCTACATCATAAGCACACCTGCATCTTTCCAACCTCTGGATGGTGTGGGAACCTAATCCCAGAGTTCATCGCTTGACCATTGAACAGATGCTGTTGTACTTGGGGCACTTGGGGATGAGTTTGATGTGTGCTGTATGCTTTGATTTCACAAAAGAAGTCATTTTCACTAATGATATATTGGTATATGGTCAATTCTCATTTCCTTTGTTTTGAGATAATCTTCAATAGATCTTGGAAATAAGTCTTAGATACCCTAGGAAGAAAATCTCTTGGATATAGCAAAGGTGTGAGAAATCCCAGCCTGAACAGACACCCTTATCTTGGGTCTCAAAGTTTTAACACCTACAAACTAATTTCATGTCTTAGACACCATTGCAAATACAGAAACCACAAAAGAATGCTTTCTGTTGGTATAACAAAATGTCTGACTGAAATAAAAGTGAAATAGTTTTATTTTGGTTCATGGTTTCAATGGGATTTTGGTTAATTACAGTACAGATGACATGGTAAGGCAGCACTCTTCATGGTAGTGGGACTATGTGTCAGGAAGTTTTACTGGGGCTAGGGACAAGGAAACATATAGCATAACAGCAAGAAGCCAGGCAAAATATATCTGTTCCCTCCCAGGGACCCAATCACAGTGACCCACTTCCTTCAAGTAAGCCCTATCTCCTAAGAGTTCTATAGCTTCCCCAATCAGTGTCATCATCTGAAGATGATGCATTCAAAACATGAATGATATTACACATTCAAATCTTACACATTCAAATCTCAAGCTCTTAAGAGTAAGCATCTCCAGGAAGGGATATGGTTAGGTCACTGACGCAGTACCAGCTGCCTTTCAAATGAAAAATATTACAGATTTAACTCTGAGGGTAGAAAAGTGATAAGAGCCTTGTTGACTTGACACAACCTGAAATCACCTGGGAAGAGACTCTCAAGGACAGATTGTCTATAATGGGTTAGCTTGGGGGGCATGTCTGCGGGATGTTGTCTTAAGATGGTTGATGTAGGAAGGCACAGCCTACTGTGGGCAGCACATTCCCTAGGCAGGGGTTTCTGGACTGTACAAGAGTGGAGAGATTTCTTTCTGTTCTTGACAGTGGATGTGATGTGGCTGGCTTCTTAAAGTTCCTGCCTCTTTTACTTCCTTGAAGGAATGAACTGTGACCTGGAATTGTGAGATAGAACAAGCTCTTTCTCTCCAGGTTACTTTGTTCAGGGTATTTTAGCACAGAAACTGAAATGAAGTGTGGACAGCCTGCAAGAATACAATCTGATAAAGGAGATCAGGGATCAAACTTCATATAATTACATCACAAATGCAGCCTGAGGAGGTTGCTTATAACCTGACGTGCCAAGACAATTACTGCTCAGTACCTAGCAATACTAGAAAGTACATGCCAAAGCCAATCCTCATTCTGCTGGGCTGTGTGGCTGTCTACATGGCTGTCCCCAAGCAATGTTGCCTGCATTGGATTCAAAAAGCATTTTCATCTCGCTATAGACCTAAGGTGGCCAAAGCTCCTTTCACATATATTCATGAGCTGTGTGTTTAATGTTTGGGATTTCCACATAAGTCTCCAGGGACTATGACCTCCCTACCACTACAGCTTCTGAATGGAAAGACATAATGATAATATAATGTGATAAATTTCTACAGCACTTTAGTGTACCCATCCATGATTCAGCTGAGTCTACTATGTGATAGTCCATGAGACAAGCAGAGTATTTCAACCTCCATTTAACATGATGGATAGTACAGCTGCTATGGTGCATGCCCAAGGCCACACTGGGGATTTAAAGGATCTGATTGTGTGTCCAGAAACTGTATAGTTTCTTTACCAATCATCATTGGTGCCTGCTGAGCATCCAGGATGTCTCTCTTCTATAACTGGCCATTCACTTTTGGCACAGAGAATGAAATGCTCATCCCTGGGCTTTGTCTAAGTACCACAAAAGAAGACAGAACTTACCAGAGTCCAGGTGATCAGAGACTAACCGAAGGATGTCCCCAGGTTCTCCATCAATGTTAAAGCAGACAGTGAGTTTGCTTAAGGGGAAATCCACAACAAAATGGGGATCACCATCCACTACCAAAAGCAACAAAAAAAGATAAGTAAAATGTTTATTGACTAAATTATGTTATTGGATGGATCACTTCTTTAATCATAATCATAATGTTCTCAATTCTAAATGAAAAAAAATATACAGAAGTGTAATGATGCCCCCAATGTTACCCAGTTTGTACATAGTGAGGGTACACTGACTTCTGGCCTCCTGAATTCAGATGTCATGGTATTTTTAATCATACTTCAGACAACTAAGCATTGCTAGGCAAGATGATCTGAGAAGAGAGGGGAGATGGTCTACACATATCCAACTACTACGGAGTTTGACTTCCGATATGCATCTCATTTTCTTTGTTCCTTAACTGCCTTAGCAAGGAGTGAAGCCCCAGAGCTGGGGAGATGGCTCAGTGGCTAAGAGCACTGGTTGTTTTGCAGAGGTCCTGGTTTCAGCTCCCAGCACCCACATGGAGGATGTTTGTGTTGGAACTGTTGGCCTGGAAGAGTTCAGTCTTTACAAGTTGCAAGGAAATTCATTTCTTCCCTGTGACTGCTGAACCCCCTTCCCTCCAGTGCTATATCTCAGAAGACCTTGAAAAATCTGGCAGCTCTCACTATGAAGTGCCTCTAGCCACACGTGAACGGCAACAGAAAGAGATACAAGGTAAGGTGGGGCAATGGCTCAATTGGTAAAGGCAGTTGCCTCCCAAGTCTAGGGGCCTGTCTTCAATTCCTAGAAATGAAGCAGCAGGTGTGGTAGCCTGTGATTTTTAATTTCAGTGGTGGTGAGACAGATGGATCCCTGTAAGCTTGATGTCAGCTACTTTCCCTACTTGAAGGTAGAAGGTACCTGAGAAAGGAGGCTGGAGATTATCCTCTGAAAGACACATGTGTACCCACCCACATAAATCACTTCACAGAGAGGAGGAATGCTAGGTATCTGTCTTGATGATGGAAACAAAATACCTAGAGATAAAGTTTCTTTCCATCTTTGGCACCAAGTTGTGTATGGACATAGCTTGCCTGACCTTTGTCTGGAAGTTTCTACTGCACTGAAAACATAATTTCCACTCAAGCTGTTGCTTGTTCCAAAAGTGTGTGGATGAGTCCAGCAATCATCACCACAGGCAGCTTCCAAGAGAAAGGTTTACTTGCATTCCACAGCACAGATGCACATTAGAAAGTACATTCTCTCCATGGAATGATATGTGCTTCAGTCCCCACAGCTAATCACTGGGATGTCCCTGGCTTTGTGAACTAGCACGTGTGTCTCATCAGCAGAAAGGCAAGAACAAGAACTTACAAGGGAAGACGTGAACACTGGGAGAGTAAAACCCAGACATTCTCCCATCCTGACTGTTACTATATTATATTCTTAGAAGATGCTGCCACAAGGAAAATTTTACTACATCTTCAGCCTGTAGGATGAACCCTTCCAAGCTGAGGATTCAAAAGCAGCAAAAATTCAGAAAAGAAAACGTCTGCCTTATACAGCCAGACAGCTTTATTTTTGTAACACCATTTTTATCTTGGGATTGCAGAGGCTGGATGCATACTTCACTCTCTGAAACCCACTGTCCCTTATACACAGTGATGGGCAAAATGAGCCTCTACTCCCCATCTCCTCTATTGGCACTGCTACCAGACTGGGCCACCTCTGTGGCGTTTATAAAACGGCTTCTGCTGGTTCTGGTTCATGTGCCTCATGTTGCTGAATAAAACAGGTCATGGGGACATCTTCTATGTCCTGTGCCCTTGTGTTTACTGGCTTCAGAGAATTTGAAAAATCCCTTACTCTCAATTATTCACTTACCTGATGTTTTAGAGATTTTAATTCTTGGGCTGTATGGCTTCCTGAGATCAGGTCCTAAAAAGGACACAGAAAAGAATAGTTGTTATGTGTTAAAGATGTGTGGAGAGGCACAGAGAGCAGCAGGCAAAGATGAGAAGCCTGCAACAGGTTTTAGACATATTTGTAATAACTGTAAGAGTCAAAAAGCCAAAGATCACAAATTCCAGGCAATCCTGGGCTGTAGAGTGTGACCCTGTATCAAACAACCAGACAAAACCTAAAGTAAGAATTAAAAACATTCTCCAAACATGATCTGGGGCCAGCAAGATGACTTGCAGGTAAAGGCACTCACCTTGCCACCAAGTCTGACAACCTGAATTCAATCCCTGAGACCTACACGATAGAGGGAAGAAAAAAAAGCAACTCCCTCATGTTGTCCTCTGTCCTCTACTTGTGTTCCATGCACCGCCACCCCACAGGAGCACACAATGCAATAAATAAATGTAATAACATTTTAAATAAATAAATCACAATGCAGTGTCACAAACATTGCCAGCACAAGCTCCATCTGAGACTGAGAGAGGCTTGCACATGAGGGCCTGAAATCTTCAATACACTTCCAGGACTACACACCCCAAGGGAGAAAGAGAGACAGCTAATAATAATTGAAGACTCGTTCTATGCCAGAGGACACTGGCTAAATAGTCCTGGCAATGAACCTTCATGGAATGTATTATTATCCCAACTTATAGACAAGCAACTGTACTCTCCAGGAGGTCTATAAATGTGTCCTGGACTTCACAGCTGCTCGGGAGGGTCAATGGATCTAAACGTCATGTTCTCTGTGCCATTGCATGTGTTTGTCAGAGTTTAATGTGAGAAATAAATTAACCAGCATTTGTGGGACTCTGAGAGGGCCTGGCTAGCTTCAATCTCCTCTTCAGGAGTTGGAAATTTGACAAGAACTATAAAAATGTTACACTTTCCACGTGTTGTTGGTGGAAACAATGCAGCCCTTAGCTTTGGTTTAGACTTCTCTTCTGTCACTGAGGACTCTGTCAAATGGCATCAAAATGGTCAGTGTGTAGATCAGGAATTTTCAAGAGTCCACACATGTTATTTTTTTAATGTATATATAATATTTGTTTCTGTTTTGTTGAGACAAGATCATACTACATAGCCAGTCTGAGCTCAAACTCGCTGTCCTGTCTGAGCCTGATGTGCTCACTTCAGCGGGCCACATGTCTCAGCTGCCTACCATTCTTTTCATGGCTCTTGTGAGCTACAGTTTATAACGAGTATAGATGTTTGAGAGGGCATCTGGCAACTGTGCACTTCATGTAAGGTCATTATTTATAACAATTGCAATGTGAGAAAAACAAAACAGACTTCGGCTGAGGTTCTCTTGGCCTTACAAGGAATTGGCACTCACACACAGGCTACCCCTGAGGCTGTGCTACCTGGCTGCTTGTCGGCTCCTCGCATGCTCTGCATCACCGTCTCAGGTCCTGTGGCTGCAGACATGCCGCGGGTGTCCTCCAGCCCCTCTGTGCGAAGCCCTGGCTTCTTCAGCTTCATGGAGGTGAAGGGGGTGAGGAAGTGGTAGTTCAGGGCTAACTCCTGGGCCTTCTGCCTCAGCTGCTCCTTCTCCTGTTCACTGCTGCTCTGCAGCCAGGAGCTCAGCAGCTCCTTCACAGTGAGGTAGCTCCAAAGACGCTCGATGTGGTTGGGGTCCTCCCCACCATCACGGGCAGGCCCAGAGGTGGCTGTGACGTCATTTCCCAGCTTCGGGGACTCCACAGGGATGTCTTTCTTCAGGATGACAAATTTCTTACTGTTGCTGGCAGTGACCTCCACGTGGAACTGATCCAACTTCCTGTCTACCATCTTTCCTGCAATGACGATCTCAGAACCATTGAAGTAGTTGGGAAACAGAGTTTTGGTGGCATGCTCTACGACATCAGGAGGATAATCTACTCGGATGTCAGAAAGAAGCGGGGTCCGGATTTCATCATAGAACCTGCAGAGGAAGGACAGAGAGAATCAGGGCCTAGCTGGGCTACAGGTGGTCAGTCCGGAAACCAGACGGAGGGTGTGGGTCTGACTATGTGCATGATGGCCTCCCGCACTACACTTAGCACAGCATTTTGATGGCAGATGAACATCTTCCTAGACACTTGCTTACAGTAAAACAGCTTGTGCTCACTTTTGTTTCTTTATTCTTGTTGGGCGTAGGGATCCGAAATGACATTGACTTACTTTCAACATTGCAGATAAAGATAACTCCTAAGTGGGGCACAGGGCCATGGAGAGGAATCAACCTCGTAATCAACCTCGGTCCCTGAATTAGCAGAGGCTAATCTGTATCAACTGTCAAAGGAGCGTTAAATATCTCACTTAGTAAGCCTTTACAGCTGGAGGTCTCCATTCGGCATTGTAACTTCTACCCTTATCTACCTATCTCCTAAAATTTGTGAGCATCATAAGACATGATGGGGGAAAAAAAAGTACCCAGTTCTTGGGAAATGCAAGGTTTGGATAGCATTCCCAGTAGAATGGCAGCGTAGCTAATTGGCTTCAATGTAATTGCTTTTTCATTGTGACCTTCTGACTAAATCCCAGCTCTGTTATATGGTGCAGTAAGTTTTCTCTCTTTGAATCTGGTTTTGAATAATTCTTTTTTTTTATGATGTAGGAAGCAGATTTGTGTGCTCACTTAACATTTTCATTGAAATTCTAGAAGAAAAATAGTGGCCAGTCCCTTAGCAAACACCTGTTTTTATCACACGTCTTAAAGACTTTCAGTTGGCTTATGATCCATAAATTTCTTTGATTGTGGCTACAAAAATCTAGATAAATCAGACTTTTCATTTGCAATAGATCCCATATTTGCACAATGCTGACTGAGTTCCACTGTGCCGAACCTGGAGACAGTACTTAATTCAGCCAACAACAAAACCACACACTATGATCAGCAGCATGGTGTCTGGGACAACATAATTCTGTCTTAGAAGACCTAAGTTCTAGATGTTTTCTACCACTTTTTTCCCACACACAAAATATGTTCTGAGCTTTCACCAGTTTCAATTGATAATTTTGCTTCAAATTATATTATCATTTCACCAGTTATTCAAAATATCAAAATGTCAATTGTAACCATACATTGATTGCTAATGGGCAATGTTCACTGTGCCAAAACTTTACCTAATTTTTCCCACTAAACACCATTAGCTATAACACTCATTTTGCAGAAGAGGAAGCTGAGACATGGACTCAAATCTGACTGGATTCAAAGCACATTATGGTCAGACATGGTAATCCCCAGCTACTGTTGGGGCCACAAGTTCAAGGCCATCTGAGGAATTTAGCAAGACCCACATCAAACTAGAATAACAGAAGGGCTAGCTCACTGGTGGGTGAATCATTTACTTAGCATCTATTAGAAAGACCTGTGCTACAGAATAATAATTTTTAAAAACAAAAATAAAATACACTGCAATATTCCTTAATGCAATGAGCTGTCTTCAGCTCCAGCAGATGTGAGGATAAAGCCCATTTTAAGTTATTCTCAGTTCAGGATTCTTACTACATCCACCCTTAGCCCCTGCTCTGGCCTTTGGTTATGAGAAGATAGACAACAGACCCTATGAGCTGTGTTCCCGCCTTCTCCTCTTCATGAACGTGCCGTGTAAGACCACAGTTCTCCAGTGAAAGTTTCTCTAACAGCTTGGAATCCACATCATTGCCGATGCCAATGGTAAAGATGCAGATCTGACCTCCAGTGGCTTCTTTGGTATTGCTGAGAATCTTGAGAGTACTGGTCTCCCCAAAGGTGGGTTTCCCATCGGTGAGGAAGACGATGAGGGACACACTCCGATCTTCAATGTCATTCTGGGCCACATAATTGTTGAGCAATTTGATGGCCATCTGCAGAGCCCCATTGATGTCGGTGCCTATAGAACATCAACACAGGACTTTGTACTCACCTTCTTACCTCTGAGTGCACACTCACAGATGCAGCAGCCTTCACCATTCAGGGTCTGAACAGCACTTAGATGCTAGAAATCTGACAAGTTTGCTAACTATATCCAAGTGACTTGAAATGATGCCAGTGTGAAAACCTGCTCTTGGGACTGGGAATGTACACACACACACACACACACACACACACACACACACACACACACACCTCCCCTGGCCTTGCCATCTTACCTCTGGAGTATCTAAAAGTACACTTTTAATTGTATCTCTGGTTAAAGTGGTCAGATAGTGCCTTGATGACTGTTTTCTTGGTGGGTGAGAAATTGGCAGTTGATTGACTGAGTTGGAAAGTGCCTGCAAGAGTAGTGTTTCTGGATGAGCTAAAATATTCCATTCAGCTTATCAGCCACGTCCCTAGCACCAGGAGGGAACTCTGTTCTTACTGTAACATTGAACATCTGTTTCTTTTAATGATTCTTTCTAATGGCTCAAGATAAAACTTGTACACCAAACACCCTCATTTTAACTCATTTTTTATTTTGGCTTTTGGCTTTTAAAAATTGGCTTGGATAAAATGTATATGTCAAAATGCTTCCACATTATAAACAGTGTTTTTAGTAAAATGTAGAGTTGTGGTTCCCCACCCTCACCCCCAGATCCCTGACTGGAATGGGAAAAAATGTACCATGTTTAAAAGAGTCAAATTATTTCCCTCATTGATTTTTGTCCTCAACCCTCCCCCCTCTACCCCCCCCACACACACACTCTAGAAGCTGGACATAGTGATGCATATGTGTATTTCCAGAATTCAGGAAGCTGAGGCAGGAGGATTGCTGAGAGTTTGAGGCCATCCTGGGCTATGGAGTGACATGGACTCAAAAGAGAAAATAAATATCAGAAGAAAAGTAGATAGCCCATGCTATCAACAAATGCATCCATAAGTCTTGCTAAAGTGCACAGAGACTAGACAGACAAGAAAAGTGCAGCTGAAACACAATCTAGCATTTGAGTCATTAATTTGCCTTTTTACATCATGTTCGATTTCATTTCACCTCTGCATATGTGGGCATGAACAAATAGCAAGTGTCTGTATTGTCTTTAATCCACACAGTGCCAAATCCCTTCCTCCACTCCAAAGCCAAGGAGAGCAAGGGCAAAGACAAAATGTAGCTTTAGCTTTCATGGTCACATGCATGTGGTAAAGGCACATCAGGGCTCAGCACCAGGGCTGTCTGAGACAGGGCATCTCCTGTATGCTCACCAGCATTGGGTCCTCTCCACGAGCAAAGTCCTACATAGCTGTCCAACCATCCCTCTGAAAGCTCACTGGATGCCCAGGGACCAGAAAAGGCACTACCCAGTTGGATAAAAATAAAGAGCACATCTGACACTTCATGAACAAACCTCTTACCGGATACAGCCCTTCAACACACTTGGAATAATTTAACTATTTCACTCAGATAGCCGGGTTATTGCCATCCTCTCATTTCATGGATGGGGAAAGAGGCAAATGGCTAACAGGTGGTGGAGCTGGATTCAGATGAAGGAAATCAAACTGCAGAAACTATGTCCCAACCTGGAAAGTACATTTCATAGAGAATGCAGAGTCTTCTAGTGCTCTCCAGCAAAGGGCTGAACAATGAAGTGTCAAGAAAAAAATAAATGAGAGGAAGCTTTGTGGTTAAGAGCTCCTACCGCTCCTGCAGAAGACCTAGATCAGTTCTCAGCACCCTTTTAGGCAGCGCACAAGTGTTCCATGGAACACTGCCCTCCTCTGGCCATCATGGGCATCTATACACATATATGATACACATAAATTCATACGGTAATACACTAATACATATGACAGAGAGAAGGGAGAGAGAAATCATAGGGATTCTTAGGTTTCGGTTTCAAATGAACGTAATACATAATAATAGCTATTTTCTAAAGATGTTGATTGCCTCTCTGTTATGCACACCATTCCAATAATAAACAATGCCACCATAAGTTAAATTACCATAAATCACTGAGCATATACCATGTGTTAAGAGGCATACTAGGACTTAAGGGCTACAAAGGGGAAGGACTTCACAGTCTTGTCAATTTCCTGTCATAGATATTACTATGATATTAAATCTAATATTTTATTTTCCCTGATAAAACAGTTCTAATAATTGGAGGGAAGATGATGACTAGAAGAAAATAAAAATCTTTAGATGGGGAAAGGCTGACATTAGTGTTTTGCACAGTGTTTCCGACACTAAAAGTAGAATTAACAGATGTGAGAACTCCACAAGACAGCGTATCAGCCTTTGAGAAAAGGTCAGGTAGAGGCTCGTGAGAAGGCTCATCAAGTAAAGGCATTTGTTGTTGTGAGCCTGATAATTTGAGCTCAGTTCCAGGAACCCACATATGGCTGAAGAAGAGAATCAGCTCTGCAAAGCCATCCTCTGACTGCAGTGGGACCAGCACGTTACATGCATGCCCCTCCACCCCCAATAATAATAAATGTAAGGTGTTTTTTCTTTTAAAGAAGGGAATCACACATAGCACAGTGGGCAGCAGTGCCTGGTTCAGCAGTTTTAGAAAGCTTCACTGCCTTCGTGTCTGTCCCACCCTTCTGCAGACACACCAGGCACCACACTCAAGGATTGCATAGAGGGACTTGGAGATCAGCCCTCTCCTCCTACCCACAGCACAGCCCAGGGTATCCGAGACTCCTGCCCTCTCACCAAGCTGTAGCTCAAGCAAGACCATAGCTTGTTTTACAGTGCAGTTCCCTCTGCCACCACTAGAATACATACAAAACACTGGATCATGCACTTGGCTTCAAGTCTCCATCTTAGAGAGAGAGAGAGATGACTCAGCAGTTAAGATTGCTTCCTGTTCTTCCAGAAGAGCCAAGTTCAGTTCTCAGGACTCATACCATGTGGCTCCCAACTGCCTGTAAGTCCAACACCAGGAGATCTGATGCCCTCTTTTGGTTTCCAGCAGCACTCCCACTAAAATGTCATCAATTTAAAACACACACACACACACACACACACACACACACACACAGATAAACCTAAAAATATTCTCCATCCAAGAATAATTTACCAAAACTTAAGGTCTAGGAATTGAGAATTTACAAACTTACAGGCACCTGAGAATATTGTTATTTTTGGTTCACTTGTTAGTATCATCTTCAACTCCCCAAGCCATGTTTCTTTACAGAAAATGAACCCATGATTGAGTCAGCTTGGGTAGAAAGGTCGGAAGAAATCCCTCTTACCTCCAGTGGGTGACAGGTGGTAAATGTAGAGTTTGCCATTCCTGATGTTATCAGGAGTCACTGGTAACAAGTGGTCCTTCCATACTTTAATCCGGTTGGAAAAGCCAACGATATTGAAATGATCCTGGGGTCGGAGGTCATTGAGAATTGTGACGAGGGCTTCCCTGGTCTAGACAAAGAAAAACCAACTTGGTCACACCTGGATCCATTAGTCCTTGTGTTCCCTGACTAAGAATCCGACTACTAAGACTAGTGTCAAGATTTTTATTTAATATCTGGTATGTAAAGAGCACTTGTCACTGGCTGGAACATGGTATAAATATATGACAGCTGAATAGAAGACATGAATGAGTGTTTACTCAATCCTAGGTCACACGCTGCTACCAGGCATAGTATGTCAGATCAATGCATCTTCACATACTCTTCTAAAATGTTTAAGGTTTGATTTTGTATATGTTTATATGGGCATGTATGTGAATGCACACTTGACATGTGACATGGACCAATGGGTGTCAGAAGACATTTCCTAGAAGTTATTTCTCTTCACCATATAGTCCTGTGGGTTGAATTCAAGCTATTAGATTTAATAGCAAACATCTTTATCTCTGACCCAGCTCACAGATCATAGCCATCATTCTTCTGAGCTAGAATGTTCTTCCACACTGTTTTGTCCTTATATTTCACCTATGAAGCCATTCATCATTGCCCAGTACCTAGAAAGATGGGCTAAATTCTCACTATGAAAGTTGACCTCACTGCTCCAAAGGGACCTGCCATTCCTTCCTCTAAGCTGGTCCTCAATTTAACATACTCCTGTCATAAAGTACATTTCAGAGTAATGATGGATTACTTTACTTTATGTCTTTTTTCCATAACAGAGGCTACGGTTTCTGCAGGTGGGTCTCACTCATCACCCTATTGCCCAGTAACATTAGGAAGTGGCAGACACAGGTCTAGTAGTGATAAATGAATGACTTAATATGTAACAAATTATAAAATTAAAGATAATAATAAATATGTTTGTGGCAGTTAGAATGAAAATG
Organism: Cricetiscus sungorus; assembly: GCA_030556225.1. Lineage (NCBI taxonomy): Eukaryota > Metazoa > Chordata > Mammalia > Rodentia > Cricetidae > Cricetiscus > Cricetiscus sungorus. Next base: position 16,517,929 of record JANBXA010000729.1, read on the forward strand.
GTCCCCATAATCTCATAGGGAGTAGCATTATTTTAAAATATTAGGGGGTGTGTTTTTTTTTTTTGTAGTAGGTATGGCCTTACTGGAGAAAGTGTGTTACCGGGAGTGGAGGTTTGAGGTTTCAGAAGCTCAAGTCAGGCCCAGTGGCTCTTTTGTGCTCTCTCTCTCTCTCTCTCTCTCTCTCTCTCTCTCTCTCTCTCTCTCTCTCTCTCTCTTCCTCCCTCTTCCTCCCTCTCCTCCATCCCTCCCTACACCCCTCTCTCTCCTCTTTCTCTGTTCCTTCTGCCTATATATCAGTCTGTAGAACTCTCAGCTACTCTTCAGCACCATGTCTGCTCACTACCACGCTTACTACCATGATGATAACGGTCTAAACCTCTGAACTGTAAACCAGCCCCAATTAAATGTTTTCTCTTGCATGGTGCTCTGGTCATGGTGTCTTTTCACAGCAATAGAACTTTGACTAAGACAATATTATTTTTCAAATACATTATTACATTTATTTATTTGGGTGGGTGGATAAAGTGTGTGTGCTTGTGCAATATTGTGTAGAGATCAAAGTACAATTTTCAAGGGTCTCTTTTTCCACCATGTAAATCCCAGGGATTGAACTCCAGTCATTAGGTTTGGTGGCAAGAGTCTTTATCCACTGAGTCATTTCTTGGGCCACTATCATAGGATTTTGAAATATTATAAAATCTCTGAAACAGAGTGACATGAGGATATCCTGTAAAGGAAAGAATTTGAAGCTAGACATAGTGGTGCACTTGCCATCCCAGCATTCACGGCTAGTGACAGAGCTGAGGCTAAGGCCAGTTTGGGCTACATGGTGAGATTTTTGTCTTAAGAGCTGAGCGATGGATAGTGGGAAAGATAGACAGGATAAGAGGACAAAGAGGAAAGAGGAGAGAGGAGAGGGATCCAGGACTTAGGAAACTTACAGAACCAGGTAGCACAGAGAGCACAAAGTAGAGGAGCTCAGAAGGAAACCAACTTGAGCATGACAAGAAGGAGTACAGGTGAATTTAGGGGACAATAGCTGGATAAAGGTGACTATTTGAATCTTATGTGTTTGTAGAAAAAGAAACCATAGAACTTGAGAAGAGAAATAGTCTAAGCCTGAACAAGAGATTTCATTACCACGTAGAGAGATGCTGCCATGCCTCGTGAGCACTGTCATCAGACATTAAAGAGACTTGGTGCAGGAAGATAAGGACCTGCATTATACAGTCAATAGCAATGGCTCTGGGCACATTGTTTGCCCTCGGTTCAAACCTGTGCAGGAAGTTCTGTGGCGTACATCAGTGTTCCTAGTTATTCCAGCAGCCACCTCAGGATAACAGCCTGCTTCATCAGTCATGAAGGTTAAGTCAGGGACACAATGAAAGGTGCTTGGAAGGGAGAGGGGCAGATACTCAATGTTATGTTGGGTTTGCTTTTATTTGGTTCTCAGAAAAAAGTACAAGGAGAATTTAGAGAAACAGTGGCTACCAGGGTTGGGGGTGCATTTACAGAATAATGCATCACATAGAATGTATGTCTGCTTTAGCATCCCCCTAGACTTTCCCCTGGGCTTTGCAGGCCTTGCTTCATATCCTGGATCCAGACAGTGCTGTATTTTCTGCCTCTGCCTCCATGGGAAACTCCCACCACTTCTTAACTGTCCCTTCTGAATGTTTCCTTCTTCCTCACTCCCCTGTCATCTCTCCATCCTGTACCAGTTCTTGCTCTAAGATCTCACAGTCTAACTCTTGTATGTATTCCAAAGGAACCTCTGAAATATACTTTAGAAAACTCTGCTGGATGTGTTGTGTTTAAAACTCTGCATTACACTCTCTCCTAGAGCTTAGTGAGTGGAGAGCTTCTACCCAGCTCCATGGTGATCCCTGCTGAATTATTGTTCCTTACCTTCCCATCATTTCTTCTTTCTAGAGGACTGAAAAACAGCAGAGTCTGAAGATATCTACCACTAGATGTATGAAGAAGCTAACGATGGTGGTGATATTAACAGCTAGTGTTCATGCTCACTAGACATCATGCTGAGTGCAAGGGGAGTGTGTGGCTCAATCCTCAGTCACCTGTGGTAAAGCCTCTGCCAGTATTCCCCCTTTACAAAGGATGCCACTGAGATGTGGAGGGATGAAGAATCACATCCCATATGAGATTGGGTTAAAACACAAGAAGTCTCATGCGAGGGCCCACACTGCCATCCAAGACAGTGGGATCTGTGGCTCCAAAAACATTGGAAGCCAAGTATCCTGAGTTAGAGCCTTTGAGCTTGCAGCTTGCTTTGGGAGTTCTTCCAGCTTGCCTGCCAGGCTCTGTTTCTTCCAGCTCATCTTTTGGCAGCAGCTAATGAATTCATCCTCTATAACATCCCTGAAGAAAGCACTGCAGGTATTCCATATCCACCCAGGAATGAGAACAATGGGCACAGTTCATTAGGCCCATCTCCTCACCCTTCCTGGGGCTGCCTCCCACAGTTCATCTCCTCACCCTTCACAGGGGCTGCCTCCCACTCCCAGTTTTCTAGGAAAAGAGAAGCAAGGCAATGCTAATTGTCCCTCGTGAAGCTAAGATGTTCCCCCATTCTTCTTCTTCCCGGTTCTGGTCCTCCTAGCTCAAGGCCTTTTCTCAGAAGCTGAATCTTGATGGGGAGGGTTCCTTTCTTCTCCTCAGCCCTGACTCCCATCCCTGGGAAACATGGCTGAGTGTCCTGAGTCAATACACAGAATCTACACTCCAAAAGGCCAGCACTTCCTACAGGCTGTCTGTGAGATGCTTTGCCATGAGGGAGGACTCATCCTATAAATGTGTTTGCTCTGACTTCTGGGGGTCCTCTGTCTGTCTGGGGTTTTTATGGTCTCCCCGAGTGCTTTCTTCTTACTCCCGTCAATGGAAGAGTCACAGAATGACTTTTTAAAGCTGAATTTCCAGCTCAGCACTCACACCTCACTCGTCCCCTCAGCCCAGCAAATTTATCTATATCCAGGGTGTGACCACCAATCCTCACCTCCCAGATTTCTGGATTTCCCTTTGAAATGTGCTTCTCTCTAAATTCAGGACAACCTTCCAATCAGTTCTCCAAGCAGGACTTTTGGGCAGCTAAACTCAACTTGCTGAAAACTGGAAACCCTTTCTTCTTCCTCAAGTCTGCCACTCTTTGCTTTTCTCTCTCTCCCGGGCAAAGGACACTTCAGAAGCCCTGAAGCCTTTGCTAAATGGTGGACATCATGTCCAAATTTCTTCCTGCCCCACCTGCAAGACCCACGTTCTTCAGCACCCATTGTTTCTAAATATCCAAAGGATTGTAATCAGAGTTCTCTCCATTTGCTGTCTTTCATCTTGTTACTTACACACCTGTTTGCATATTGGATTTGAGACAATGTCTCACTATGTAATCCAAGATAGCCTGTGATCTGAGATATAGCTCACACTGGCCTCCAACTCCCAGATTCTTCTGCTTCACCCTCCCCAGTGTTGAGATTCCTGGCATGTGCCAGCAACTACAGTAAGAGTATGTAGTTAAATGTCTGCACTCTGCTCATGTGGGTGGAGCATCCCAGCATACACACGGTGGCCTCATGCAGGAAACTGGCCATCCTGGGAGTCTGCTTTTATTTTCATTGACAGCTAGGTCACCTAACATGAACATCAGACAGGTGTCATTCCCCATCAAAGCATCTAGCTCCCAGGAAAGTCTGAGACACCATGACCAAGAACATCAATAAACATGTATTCTCTTTAGGCAGTGTTTATTTGAGCTCATATCCACAGCTCTGAGGGACCTGGAGCTGGCTAGACTGTGGTTCAACGGCTCTTGTCAAAAATAGTTGTTTGTTTAGCTGCTGGTATCTCTAGGGACTCTCAAAGAGTATCCTAAAAGTTTTGGGAGCAGTCAGCCTGTCTCCTTTGTGTGTATTTCCCCATCATATTGAATGTTCTCTGTAGCCTTTCAGTCTCCCTTCCTTCCTCTTGGCTTAGTTACTGCTCGTTCCTCGTGACCTTGTAAGGCCTCGGCTATGACTTACCCTCATGGGCACCAAGGGAAGGAGGGGCAACAGCCCACAGTTATTCCATTTCCAGCCCCATTAAGACTACCTGGGGGACCTTGTAACCCATCTCAAAGGGAGTTTAAAGGCATACAGCTTCTTGACCGTACCTTAACCCTGGACTGGCTCTTTTATCCACCTTGATCAGCTGATCAGCTTCAGAGCTGCCTTCCTACCAGGATCTAGAGGGAAGTGGGGGGGGGCACACAGCTGTGAGCAGGAGTGAGCTCGCTCTGATCTTTCTCCACATTACACTTAAATGTTGAAGATTAACAGAAGCCTGGTCAACCTCTGACCAAGAATATAGTCCAGAAACAGGCTTAACACATTCCAGAAAGAACAGAGGAAGCCCAGAGAGGCAGAAATATGTAATCTAAGCTTCTCTGAGGCTTGGAACTGTCCTAGAGGTGAAGTAGTAAAACATGAGGGGCTGACCTGGATTCTTTTCGGGGTTCCTGCCAAACCAGATAAGGTTCACTGTAAGTATGGAATATATATCTTAGTTCAGGTGATGGTCAAGGTAAGCCTACCTTGACCCAACAAATGCCCTTCTAAGGCCTGAACAAAAACCATGGAAACCCCAGGAAACCACATTGCTCAGATTTCTTCTATTCTCAAAGCTCTCTCTGAGCCTTATGCACTTGAGAGAAGCCAAGGAACCCCCAAAGTGCTACATGGAGCAATGGTGCCCCTAAATTCATTTATGAATAGGTGACTGAAGCCAATAAAATGTTTACTGTTCAAACATGAAGAGTTGAGTATGAACCTCAGAACTCATACAAAAAGCCAAGTGTGATGGCACACACTTATTCCTGTGCTAAGAAGACGAAGATAGATGGTACCTGAAGCTTACTGGTCAAACAACCTAGACTAGTTAGGTATCAAATAAGAGATCTTGTCTCAAAAACAAAACAAACAAGCAAACAAAAAAGATTTTCTACAAAGTAAGGTGGTTAGTTCCTAAGGAAGAATACTTGAGGTTGACTGATGGCCTCCATACAGGAAAACAATGATCCCACATTAACACATACCCTCCTCTGCCTCCTACATGAACATAGTGCACACACAAAACACATATTCACATATACTGTATACACACACACACACAAATAGGTATACAAAATTAATTAAAACCAGGCATGATGGTGTATTATGTAATAATTCCACTGCTTAGGAGGCAAAGGTAGGAGATTATAAATTTGAGTCCAGCTTGGGCTATATAATTACATCTTATCGCCCTAATTTTGGTGCATTGCATAGTTTCAGTAGGAGAATTCAATTAGTGGGAGGAGGGCAGTCTGACTAGGGGGAGGAGCTAAACTGTCTCATGCCAGACTGTTACTTATGCTCCCAACAAGTCACTGTCCCTATTCAATGTAAAATTCCATGGCAAGACACAGAAAAGAAGGAGGTCCAGATCATGCATAGCAACTGCAAGATGGTGACTCTGTAGGGAGAGCTGGGAATACTTGAGAACAGACAAATGTGAAGACACAAGAAAACCAAGTGGATATGTCTTCGGAGACAAAAACAAGGAATTCATGAAGAGCCTGCTGAAGAGGAAAGAAAACTTTTAGAGATCGGCCAGCAAGAGGCCCATGAAGGGTATATGCCAGTTCCCAATACTGCCAATCCACAGTCAACATCCACATCTGTACTCCTGCTGACACATAAGGACCAGCTACAAATGTTGTCCAAACATATCATCCAGAAAGACCTTGAAACTTCCAGGTTGTATTTGTACATAAGGGTATAGAAAGATATGCAAAAGTATCGAAATATAATGCCAACATACAGATAAATAGGTACAAATACATTTATTTTCCTAATGAAGCTAAACCTTGGTCTGGGTGCAAATCATTCTTTGCTTAACACTATTTTATTTTTGGTTGTGAGCCTAGTCTTTAATGGCTGAGCCTTCTCTCCAGCCCATCTTAACACTATTTTATTGTGACAAACTCCTCCTCCTGGGTGTACTTTCCTTGGATTAAAAGAATGAGTTTTTCTTTTAAAATAATGTCCTAGACTCCACTCCAGCTCTGCCTTAGGTTGATGACATAAGTCTTTCACTCTTCGTGAAACTCATCCAAGCACTAGTCAGGATCTAAATAAACCAGAGCACCCTCTCGGTCCCAGACCTTCCCTCTATTCCTATGACGGCACTGGTCCTTCTTGTTCCAATGGATGTGGATGAGGGAACATTCCTTAGTCTTCTCACTGGTGCCTATGGAAGGTAGAGCTGGACTCCTAGACATGCAGCCCTGTGTTCGTTCTTCACTCCCAGGGAGGCAGCATTTAGAGGCATCTCTGTCTAAGCTACACTTAGAGACAAGACTTGGAACTTGCATTTCTATTCCTCTCTATCTTTTCACCAAAACCATGACCATGCAGCTGCAGGCTCTTGGCACAACCCTCAAAGGCGCAAGCACTGCCCTCTGGCAGCTATTGTGCAGTGAATGACATTAGTGTCCGATAAGACCCTCAAAGAGAGGTCAGTGGAGCCCATGCCAAGCCCAGCTGTTGCTCACTCCTCCCCAGGACTTCCATCGGGGTACCCACTGACACAGGTCTTCTCAAAGGGCTCCACATCTGTGTCAAACCACACAGGAACTGGCATAGAAGCCTTTTGTAACCATGAGTCCTAGGTTGCTGGGTATAAGACAAGGGAAACCCATGACATCATAGATGAATCCAAGTTCAAGGGAACAAGTTATTAGCCACACTGTGTTTTCAGTACAATGACAGTGTTGTCCCCTCCACTTAGTCTCCCATACACACCTCATTCTAAAATGTTTACCAAAGAGCTGACACTTCCTTTCATGGGTCCCCATGGCCCCTTTGAAGCAATCCAAGAGAAAAAATTCTTAAAGCACATGGTTTAAAGTAACCCGACAAAGAGCTCACAGACTTTCTAGAAGTCTGATGAGAACCACAGATGTAATCAGAAAACACATACCAAGCAAATAGCACTCCATTTCTGAGAAGCAATGTAGGAAATGGAATGTGCCCAAGACACACTGGACTCCAGAGTGGAAAGGAAAAGTATGCCTGCATTGCCTCCATACCTGTCAATCATGTCCTCTTCCTCCAGGAAGGGGATTTTCAAGGACCAATACACTGGAAAGCACTGTTATTCAACTACATACAGTGGAAGTAACAGGGTTGCAGGAGTGCTTCTTTTCCAGAACAGTGTGAAAATAAACTTTAGGTGGATGTTTTGGGCTAAACGTTATCAGGTCCTCCAGTGCTTGAGAACCGTGCGAGTCTTCTGCCTCTTTGCACTGACTGCTGGGATTACAGGCATGCAGTGCCCTGTGTTGAATTTCTTTTTACTTTCACTCCACTGTAAGCATCTCCTGGCATGGAGTACATTTTACGTAAGACTCAGAAAGCAACTGGATACTCTCTTAAGCACTAAGCCTTCTCCTTTGTCCCAAGTCTAAATGTCAATGTCACTTCAGGATTGACTCTCAGCTAGAATGACAGTTAGAAATAGGGCCTGGACCTGCCCCAAACTGTTGTGCCAAACTATGTTGACTCTTCATGGGAGCCCTTACCCATGAGGAGTGGACTGGGGGTCGCTGTGGGGAGGGACAGGGAGTGAGAGGAGGTGAGGGAGGTGGGAGGAGGTTTGAGAGGGAGAACTGTGGTTGGAATGTAAAATGAAATCAAAAAAGGAAAAAAGAAAGCCTGCCTAAATTTAGCCTTGACATTTGTTAAAGACTGAAAATGTTTATATCCTAGAATCATTTCTGCAGAATAAGCATAGCTTCATCTCTTTAGTCTTTGTGTTTGAGTGAGGGACATCCTAACGTGAGGGACAAACTGCCTCATCTCACCCTCCTGGATCCCATTAAGATGTCTTTCTAGTGCTTTAACTTTGCTTCAACAAATGTGTCACACATTAACTTAATAATGTCATGCTGTATTTTTCTCTAAAGCTCTTTGCCAGTAATATCTTTGTGGCATGCTGGGAATATCCATGGTTTTCATGTTGGATGTGCAAAATATCCAAACATCCAAACAGTTCTGTTTTTTTGGGACAAGGTCTCATGTATCCCAGGCTGTCCTCAAACTTGTGCAGCTGAGAGGATGACCTTGAACTCTTGATCTTCTTGCTTCTACCTCCAAAGTGTTGGGATGAGAGAGGTGTACCACCACACCCAGTTTTTTGCAGTGCTGGGTAACAAAGGCAGGGCTTTGTCATACTGACAAGCAGGCTGCCAACTTAGCTACATCCCTAGCACTCAAGATAGGTTTCTTTCCCCGGTTCGATTTTTATGGAAGGTTAATGCTTATGACAATTTATTCTCATGGTCAAATTCATAGCTTTCATCATTGCCAGATTCCAACCTGACCACATTATTCTGGGTTGCCTTATCTAAAATATAACCAGTCTCTATCTGTAGACTTGTTATAGTTTGAATGTAAGACAACCTCCAGTCTGGTGCATTAGAGGCTTGGTCCCAGTTGGCAGCACTATTTTGGGGGATTATGGAAACTTTATGAGGTGGGCCTTAGTTGGAAAAACAGACCACAGTGAGGGTGGGCATATATTTGAAAGTCAGTTTTTCCCCCCAGGTCTCTTTCACTTTCTGTCCCCTGTCCACCAGAAGTGGGCCCTCTCCTCCCCCAAATGTTCCTGGCTGCTTTGACACTACATCACCAGAGGCTTAGGATTAGTGTAGCCACTAGGACCTGAAACCTGTGAAGTATGAACTAATACAAAACTTTTCTCCTTCACGTGTTGTCTCAGGCATGCAGAAGCGACTCACTCAAGTTGTGGTGGCTGGGAATGGCTTCTTTCTTCAAGGGTGCTATCAAGATAGGCCTGAGCAGATGGCCTGGGCATATGAGTTTAGATTCCACAATATCTGTGTTTAAAAAAAGAGCTTGGAGGGGCACCATGTGACTGTATCCCCATTGCAGGAGAGGCAGAGATAGGAGGATCTGTGAGGCTCACTGGCCATGCTGGTTTAGTAAGAAATCCTACCTAAAAAATATAACATAGATAGTGACTAAGGAAGACACCTATGTTACCTACATACATCTGTGTGTGTGTGCGCGCACACACACACACACACACACACCACACACACACTTGCCGTGATGTACAAACCTTCCTGGTAAGGGGTGTCCTTCACCCATTGATTTGGCAAGCTCACTGACTGCAATTATGGAGCACCTGGTTCCCAGTGTCTGCTCTAAATCCTGAAGTTTCTATTGCCTAGCTTCGTGTTGTGGAACCCTGCCTCTTTTATTCTGCAGATTTTTAATGTCTGACTCTTCAACCACCTTTGAGCCATTCAACTGGCCTTCGTCCCATTCAACTTTCCCTTAGGTCTTGAGTTCTCATGATTCATATTTCTATGACTTGTGTCCATGCTTGGGATCTCAGTCTACATTCCGAGAACATGGAATGCTGGAACCACAAAAGAGAACACAGAGGCTGAGAAAAAGCCATGCTCAATGTAAAACTGTTGGACTATTACGCAAGAAATGAACACAGTTTACCAAATACTTAGATTGTATATTCAAGAAATATTTAGAGGAAGTGGAGCCCTCGTCAGCCAGGCAGGGAGAGTGATGCAATTCCTATGTCTCCATCCATCTCCTCATGCTCTTAAGGTCACCTCAAAGTTGGACAAGCAAGGCTTTCGTTGTAGAAGGGAAGAGATCATTAAGCCAGTTTGATTAGTAATTGAGTTAATTGCTAGGTTGAATTGTCTTTTATCTTCCTAATTTATTCTAGGAGATTGAATTCTGAATAGAAAAGAGTTTTCTCAGCCATATGGAGAGGGTGGGGACAAAACTGAATCCTTACAGATATGATCCCCTGGCTCAGCTTCCCTGCTGGGTGGGGGGATTGTATTAGTCCCTTTCTCATTGCTGTGTCAAAATACCTGATTAAAGGAAACTGAAGATTTCTATTAGCTCACAGTTTGAGGCGATCATTCACAGTGGCAGGAAAGAGGTAGCAGAGAAAGAAGCTGTGGCAGGAGGTGGCTGGTCACGTGTCTGCAGCCAGGAAACAGGAAGATGGATGCTGGTGCACAACCTGCCTTCTCTTTTTCAGAGGAGAACCACACTCAGAATGTCTTCTGGCCTCCTTGGACATGAGGCATGAGCATGGTATGCATACATACATGCAGAGAACTCACCCAAACTCATGAAGAAGAAGAAAAAAAAAAGAATAAAAATTTCACATTCAGAATGGGTCTTTTAGCTACAGATAAGCTTCTCTGGAAACACTCTCATAAACAAGCTCGGAGGTGTGTTTCCTAGGTGACTCTGAACCCAGTCAGTGAAGATGAACCATCACAAATGAAAACCAATAGTGCAGACTACCCATTGGTATGAGTTTCAGATAGCACACCAAAATTTACCACACACAGAAATCTGCATGGTGGACAAGATGAAAATGGTTGAATAACCTGTAGTCTCTGGCTTAATCTGGACTCTAAAACTTTATTTTCCACATGGCCCACGGAGCCTCCTGGTCTCCTGTGGGTATTCTCCTTAGTCTAACAACTTCTCTATGCTCCTCTAGTATTCTATTGTACACCCCAGACTCCTCAGTCTCTATAGCTCCCTGCTGCCTCCACCATAGGCAGAGCACAACAGCACCATGCCTGGCATCATAGCTCCTTCCCCCTTTGCAGTATTAGCTGAAAGCTGTGTATCCATTAAGAGCTATGGCCTGGAAGGTAAGCATAAGTAACAAAACAGAGGGCAGATCCCTGAAGGCTATAGCCTCGCCTGTCCTGGTTTTTGGTTTCCTGGTCTGCTGCTATGTGAACAACCTTTGGCCACAAGCTCTCCACACCATAGCTCCGCCATGTCATCCCTGCTATGAAACCATGAGCCCAAATCAACCCTTCCTCTTTCACATTGCTCAGTCAGGTACTCTGTCACTGTGATGCAAAGGCAACTAACGCCACCAGGTTTGCTTTCTGGATGCCCACCTTGTTCTCATGGTCTTGCAGACTAGGAGAGATGCCTGTAGATAATCTGGCTTCTATTTGATGGTCAGGCCCTGCATCTGTGAGTTAAGCATTTGATATAGCCTGGGGGAATGTGCACTGGACTAAACTTTTGTGGGTCTTCCCCTCATACTTACATTATAACCACACCCAAGCAAGAATAAGATATCAGAGAATCAAAGAAACATGGTATCTAGTTCAGGGATTATATGACTTGACTCTCCTCTCATCCGAATTCAGACTAAGGGTCAGTTCAGTCTGGGTGTTGGATGTCAAGAATGCCAAATGCCAAATGCCAAATGCCAAATGCCAAATGTTCGTTCATCCAACAAAGGCACACTTTGGCCCACACAGAAGCAGATCTGCCTGAGCCAGTCTCGAGAAAATTTTTGCCCAGAAATTGTGAAGTCATAATATGGCTGCTCTAGATCCATGATTTTGTCATCCCTGGATCTTTGTGTATATTCATGTTACATACATGTGCCTATGTGAGTGTGTGCACCTGTTTGTGCTATCATGCATACAAGTGTGTGCATGTCCATGCATGTGGAGACAGGGTCACACACTGAACCTGAAACTCAACAATTCAGCTAGGCTGGCGGGCCAGTGAGCTCCAGTGACCCTACCCATCAGCACCTTCTTAGCACTGAATTACAGACACACATAGTCACACTCAGTTTTTTACATGGGTGCTGGGGAGCCAAATTCAGGTCCCCTTGCTCATATGATAAGCACTTTACCAGCTAAGCCTTCTCCACAAACCCATTTCTGGTTCTTTAGCCTCAAGACACATGACTACTCTATAGAAGCCCCCAAATTTATCTCTAGTGTACCTACAAAACACTGTGTGCAGAGAACACTAACCAGGTCCCATGCTACAAATTGGGAGATACAGATACAGGCTCTGGAACTACTATTGGGGGGAGGTGGCCACATGAATGTACATGACCAAGTCCACAGTGGAGAAGTAGTTGAACAAATAGGTCACCACTACTGAATGATAACACCAATGAGTAGAAGGGGCTTTCATTGATCCATCTCCAAAATATCTCTTCATCCATTCTAGAATTATTCGTTATATGGACAACACCCCTTTCCTCCTCCTACCTTTTCTCCCCTCTTTATTCCCCCTCCATAAGGCCTAGACTGTCTCCCTCCCTAAAGGAATCTCATCCATTCTTCATCTACTACTTCTGTTTGGAGATGTCCCAAGTCCACACTCCAGCCTTGATTTCTTTTATGGATAGATATAGCACTTTTCTCTTAGTCTGTTGGAGATATAATCCATGATATTCTTAAACACAAAACACGCCTCCACTTCAGGCTTCCATACTTTAAACATGGCTCCAAAGTCTGTGGCAGCCCCCCTTTCCCCTCCTGTTCTGTTCTGCTGCAACCAGTTTGAGGGGAGTGAGTGAGGGGGGAACGTCTGGGGCGTTAATGCCTTCCCAGAGGGTTTTTTGTTTTTTTTGTTTGTTTGCTTGCTTGCTTGTTTTGTTTTTGTTTGTTTGGTTGTTTTTTGAGACAAGATTTCTCTGTCTTACTTTAGAGCCTGTCCTGGAACTCAACTCACTCTGTAGATCAGGCTGACTGAGAACTCACAGAGATCTGCCTGCCTCTGCCTTCCAGATGCTGGGATTAAAGGCATGTGCTACCAACTCCCGGCTTCCCAGCGGGTTTTACTAGCAAGAAAACTTCACAGGAACATACATCCCCCATAAGCTTCTACTAAGAACTTCTGGGTTATCTTGGCTCAGGAGCCCTTTATATATGCTATCAGAGAGTTCCTTGATCATATAAGTTCGATGCCAGCCCAAAAATCTTCAGGTCTATTTTACTTAAAACTCATGGTTATGAGTAAAGTCTCCCTCCCCCATCCCAAGCAGGCCTATAGACTAGATAGATAAGGTGTCATTTGTGGTATCATGTTAGTGGATAGAAGTTTTTCATGTTATAGGGAGGGGTGTGGTCCTTCAAATGAATTGGCTCTGTGCCACGTCGCAAACTCAACTCTCTATCTCACAGGGTTCAAGGTCCCATCTGCTGTTCCCATGGGGATGCTTAAGCTTGAATTATGGAAACTGATGCCCTCTAGAGGAATACCGCTTAATTTAGACACTCTTGCTTTTCAGTGATCCTTCCAGCTTTCCTCCCTTACCCCTTCCTCTCTCTCAATTTAAAACAAGATCTCACTCTGAAACTGGCCTACAACTTACTAGCTCAGGCTTGCCTCTAACTCATGTCAATCCTCCTGCCAAGCCTCCAAAATGCTGGGATTAGAGGTGAAATCCACCATGCCTGCCTCTTCTGTGTTAGACTCTATGGTGTTGTTAGCTAGTTTAGCAGTCCAGCTATACACTTGAGGTCTTGTTTTGATTCTATTTTCTTTACAAATGTTCAAGCTGAGAAAGCGTTCATATTACCTATCCAAAACTATCATCCAGCCCTCCTGACTGTAGCATGTACATTCTTGTTTCCAGCCTTTCTTCAAAGTCTGCCAAGAAAACTGCATCCGATGGCAGCCCTGTCTTACTCACTCATCATTAATTTTTTGCTACTCAGCTCTTTCTCATCCCTAGAATTCTTTCACTATCTACACAACAGAATGGGTTTGAATAATGTGCAGATGTCCGGCATTTCTCTTCCCCATCAAAATGTTAATGTCCTCCATCACAATGGCTTACAGTTGGATATGCTTTCTTGAATCTCTGTGGAGCACTTACTTTCCCTGCTGCTATGATAAAACATGCTAGCAAAGGCAACTACAGGTAGAAAAAGTGTACTCAGTCTCACAGTTCACAAAGCAGCCACAATCAGACAACAGAGAGTAATGCATCCACGCATAGTATGTGGCTCGCTCAGCCACAAACAAACAACAGAGAGTAATGCATACAAGTGTAGTACCAGACTTGTGTTCTCTGTTTTATGCTGGATCCCCTGTGTAGGGAACAATCCCACCCACAATCAAGATGGGTTTTCCTACATCAATTAACACGCAATCAAGATAATCTCCCGAAGGCATGTCCAGACGCCCAGCTCTTGGATAAATCTAGATTCTGTCATGCTTAACACTAAGCATCTCTCTCCCATATTCTTGTGCATGCTTTCTGTCTGTCTTCTCCCTCATTCTTATCTCATTCACTCAACTAACTTCCAAGAGACCTTTTAGACTCGTTTATGCCATCCCCTAAGGATTCCTCTCCACCTCCCACCACTAACAGCCCTTCATCCCTAAGAACTAGTCCCCACCCTGTGGTACAATAACCAAAGCTTCCAACTCTATTCTGTTGAGGACTTGGCATGTCTGTTTTGTCTGATTCTGTTCCTTTTGGCTTCTTGGGAGAAGCTCCTACTTTGGTATGTGTCCCCCATGCCTCCCAGGACACACCACATGTTTATTTCATTCTTGGAGAAGCTGAGTCTGGATTCAAAGCCAAGATGAAACTTGGGGGAGCATCAGGTGTCCTGAACAAGAGAAGGGGGTGGCTGCACTCTGGCAGCTCTGAGGAATTTACCCAATTGCAGTTTTAATCTCTCAGCCAAGGCTGTGAAGTCCCGGGGTTCACAGATTTCTGACACCCAGATAAGCACTTCCAGGCTGGTTATCTCATTTATTTCTCCCTGACTCACAGAGTTTATCTCTCTGTTACCCGAAGTGGTTTTCTTTCAGCCTCTCTAAAGCCCTTTTGTACAAAACCCTCGCCGATCCCAGCTGGAGAGTAGGGGGTAGATTCTTCCGGAAGGAAAAAGAGACCAGGCTTTTTCATTACCAGCTGGTGCCATGATTTCAGACACTGACAAACTGCAACCTGAGTGGCGTGTTCCTCTCCACAAGCTTTCTTTGTGTGGCAGTCAGAGTGCCGGTGCTCAGAGACACTCTGCATTTCTAAGCATGACCTCATTTAGGGAAATCTTCAACTGCCTCAAAAACAAAATTTTTAATGGGGCGCTCCAAGCTATTTAAAGTTAGCTGTGCTATTGAAATATGTGTTGGTTGGTAAAGGCGCTTGCTGCCGAGATGGATGGCTTAAGTTCTAATTCAAGGACCCGTATGGTAGGAGAGGGAGAGAACTGGCATCCACTTCAGCGTGCACACTTGCAGACAAACACACGCCCACCGAATCATTATGTGAAAAAATTAAACGTCTATATTATCAATGTGGGAGAACAAATTTTTCTTGAAACTACAGATCTCAGGGCTTACAAACGGCCCAAGGAAATTATTTGGCCTCCTGTTCATGTGTTAACTACTTCATATCTTGACTCAGACAGACAGACACACACACACACACACACACACACACACACACACACACACACACATTTTCTTCACTGTCTTCTGTAGCCTGCCCCATGTCCTAGATCTCCATTTTGAAATATATTCCTGAAACATCCATCCACTGGTGCAAGGCAGCTAAACAAGATCACGGGACTAAAATGACTCTAGTCACATGTGGTTAGTCATTGTAATGGGTGAGAGGTCAGCAAACTGTGGCCCACAGCAGAAGCCAGATCTGAGTTTGTGCCAGGAAATAAAGTGTTATTATCAGAAATAACACTATTACTTCTTGGCATGTCACTTATGGTTGCAGGACAATAGTAGAGATGCTGGGCTGGAGGTACAGCTCAGTGGTACAGTGCTTGCCTAGCATGTGCGAAGTCTTGGGTTCAGTCCCCAGTACCACAAACAAACAAACAAACAAACAAACAAACAAGCAGTCCAAAATAGTGGCGATAAGTAGTCACAGTGACTGCTGGGGCTGCAAACATGACTCTATTCAGAGTTCTGGCTGCTCTAGCGGAAAACATAAGTTTAGTTCCCAGCATTCACGCCAGCTCACAACCATGTGTAACTCAGTCCCTGGGGACTCTACTTCCTCTTTTGGTTTCTTCAGGCACTTGAAATGTATGTCCTGCACATACATACATCTTCAGGCAGACACACACAGAAAATAAAAATAAATCTCTTTTTAAGGTAGTTACAGTGGTAACAACCTGCCTGAAGGTATTACTCCTGTCTAGGAAATTTGCAAATGCCCCAGAAACCAGCCAAAGGAGGCTGCTGCTAAGCTCTTTTGTTGTTTCCCAGGGCCATAGGACTGCTTCCAAGGATGTCTAAGATCTAAACAGGCACTCAGGATACCTGTGTGTGTGTGTGTGTGTGTGTGTGTGTGTGTGTGTGTGTGTGTGTGTGATGCTACAGTCTTTGTCTTCTAGTCATTCTCATTCGACATGCTTGCAATACACCTTCCTTCTGAGAGTCTTCATGCATTCTGGAAGCTTCATTCTCCTGAGCAGGTGACAAGTCTGCGGAGGTCCTTTGAACTCCACTGCTCATGTCTCTCTCACACCTCCCAGATGTTGGGTTATTGCACAATACCTCCTTAATTGACATCACCTAAAAGCTACTTCATTTATACCATCTTCCAGAATCCTCCCTTTCAAAATGTGGCAGGTTCACAGGTTCATGAAGACCCCTAGGCTAGACTTTTGGACATTACAGGACCTTATAGTCATGTTCTCACTTAGTGCCTTGGTCTTCATGTTCATGTTCAACCTGCCCAACCAAACCACAGAAGTGAAAGGAGAATGCAACCCTGTTTGTACCCAAGGTGTGTGTCATGTGAAATGGGAATAAGTTACTCATTGACTCTGTGAAGCAAAGCAGAATCACATCATTAGCTTTTCGTAACAGCCAGCTGCTGGCTATGACCCTGGGGAGGTGATTTCTGTGGGCATTCACCTGCACTGTACAGCATCCTCCATCACATGCACCAACTAGAGCAGATGGTCAGAAATTGAGAGTAGTCCATCACTAATGTTACCTTGCTCGGAGTCTAAGAGTGGGCTTGGGGAAAATTTGAATCCCAACTTTCTTCTTTTCACTTTGCTTATCACCATTCCCTCGCTATAAAGAAGGTGACAATATCGATTTCATCATTGAGTTGCTGAAAGATTAGATGGGTGAGGTCACTGTGGGACCATCTTTGTACACTGTAAATGTGTGTTATTCCCTGGGTTAATAAAGATCTGACTGGCCTATCACTAGGCAGGAAGAGTCTGGGCAGGAGAACCAGGCTAGGGGGATACTGGGAAGAAGGGCAGAGTCTCATGAGTCACCAGCCAGATGCTGAAGAAGCAGCATGGAAAGTACATAGATGAGGTAATCCAGCCTCAGGGCAGCACAGAGATTACTAGAAATGGGTTCATTTAAGTTATAAGAGCTGCCTAAAAGACAAGCTATTGGCTGAGCATTTATAATTAATATTAAATTTCTGTGTGGTTATTTGGGAGAGGCTGGTGAGACAGAACTGACCAGCCATCCAGAAGAAAAATGCCGCGTACATGAGGTATATAAAAAGTGATGCTGGGGATACAGTTCAGTCAGTGTGTGCTTGGCATATTAGCATGAGAACTTGTGTCCAGACCCCTAACACCCACATAAAGAGTTTGGCCCAGCTGCATATGCCTGCAATCCAGGCTGGGGAGACAGAACCAACAGGGAGGGCCACCAGTCCTTACAGTCCAACCAATCCAGTCTAATAACAAGTGCCATGCTCAGTGAGAAATTCTGTCTCAAAAAATATTATAGGGAATGGTTGAGGAAGACACCCAACATGTGATTCTGGCCTCCAAAGGCACAGGAACACATACATGTTAGCATCCAAATACATACGTGCATACACATTTACACATGCACATATATAAGCACATAAAAGTGTATTTTTAAGAAAGTGTACTTGGTTAGAAAGTACCAATCACTCAATTGCATGCATTGTACCTTTAAAAGCACAAAGTAAATCTAATGGTTGTGTGATAAGTGCTGGGAATTCAATCTATACTGGATAAAACCAAGAGGCCCCTAAATCCATGGAGCTCAGGGACTGTTCGCCATAACATCAAAAGTAACACAACCAGCTAGATTTAGAACACTATGGAAGAAACTGATACCCCAAAAGCATAAAACATGCCCATGAATGAAGCATCAGCTATTATACAGGACACTAGAGCAAGTCATCCCACCTGGTAATTCACACGTTCCCTAATTTCAAGGTATGAATGACAGACAAGGGACGCTATGCAAGTTCTTTATCCTATGATATTGTCTATCAAATTAACGAGAGAATAGCAGACAACTATCCAAGCTACCTGGGAACCCAGGACTGGCACAGCGTGGTGCAGAGAGTCAAAATCCAACAGGAAGAAACATCTGCGAAATGACTCATTCACCTGTATTTGTTAAAGAGATCCCAGAGCCAGGCCTGTTTATGAAGGTGAAAGCAACAGATCCACTCGTGCAGACTGGAGGGCCAGAGAGATGGTTTAGTGGGTAAGGTGCTTGTGGCAGAAGTGTGGAGCCCTGAGTTCAAATACCCAGAACCTATATAAAACCAGATGCAGTAGTGAGCGAGTGTAATGTGACACAAGCATTCCTGTGGTGAGGTGTGAGGCGTAGACAAGGAAATCCGCAGAAGTTCGTGGGTCAGCTAGCCTGGCACATGCCGTAGGCAAACAATGAGTGACCATTTCTCAAACAAAGTAGAAGGGAAGGACGAACATTCAAGGTTGTGTTCTGATTTCCACTGTTGTCCCAGCTCCTGCACCTCTCTCTCTCTCTCTCTCTCTCTCTCTCTCTCTCTCTCTCTCTCTCTCTCTCTCTCTCTCTCTCTCTCCCTCTCTTTCTGTCTCTCTCCCTCTCTCTCTCTCTCTTCCTCTCTCTTTCTTTCTCTTTCTCTCTCTCTCTCTCTCTCTCTCTCTCTCTCTCACACACACACACACACACAAACTAAGGTGCAAAGTTAATAACTACAATAGTCATAATAATAATTGTACAAATTAGAGGGAAATGTGTGGAATTTAGTCAAGGAAATGTTTACATTTATTTATTTGTGTGAGTGAGTGGGGGGTACAGGGTCAGAGGACAGTTCTCAGGAGTCTATTTTATTCCTCCACGTAGGTCTCAGGAACTGAACTCAGTTCATCAAGCATCACAGCAAGTTGCTTTAGCCACTGAGCCATCTTGCCAGCCCAGAAAAATGTGTCCTCACCAATGTTTTCTAGGACAAACATGTTTGCAGATACGCATGCCTTAGTTGTGTAAGCCAACTAACAAAAGAAAGGCAAGCACCCAGACCACATCACCTCTCTTCCTGTTACCCCTCTTAGCTCCCACTCCATTGAGTTTTTGGACTAAGTAGCACAAATATTTCTGATCCAATGTCAGAGCCACCTCTCAACACATCCATCTGCTAACCACATGGAAGACAGAAAGTCTAGTGTGTGTCAGTGGCCAGTGGGAGGCCCTATCTCCAACCCCAAACTGGGAAGACCTAGCATCCAGATGCACATTTCCACTACAATAGAAAAGAGTCAGAAATTTATGGATGCATACTGATTGATGAGCTCCCAGGTACAGGCATGCCCCCTACTGAGCATGCATTTTTTTTCATGTCAAATAAACTTTACTGTTTGTGTCGGGAGGATGTCAATGCATACGTATGTATTCATGTGTATGCTCACAACTGTGGAGGCTAGGGGTCAGCATCACATGTCTCCCTCATTTGTCTCCACTTAATTTGTTTATTGATTGAGATAGCCTTTAACTGGACCTAGAGCTCACCAATCCTGCTAAACTGCCAAATACCCGCAGAGATATTCCCTCTTCGCCTCCCTAGTAGAGGTAAGTGTCATCAAACCCAGCTTCTTTTACATGGATGCTGGGAATCCAAAACCAGGTCTATTCTTGCATGGTAGGCACCTTGCTGACCAAGCCATCACCCCAGCTCAATGTTTACAGTACTTTATGAACCAACTGTTAGTTATTTTTTAAATTAATTTTGGGGGGGCATATGCACCCTTGTGTGTCATTATACATGTATAGAAGTCAGAGAACAACATTGGGGAACAAACTCAGGTCATCAGGCTTGCATGGCCCCTGCCATCACCCACTGAGCCATCTCCGCTGCCCTTGATTAATTATTAAGTACCAACTACACTTCGGACCCCATGATAAGAACAGTAGAATTGTTCAAGCCTATCAAAATTTGGAGAAGCCAAAAGCATGGAGAATGATTCATAACAGGATTCAAGTGGACCTGTGACAAATGTCTCATATTGCCAGCTTGTTGACACAATACGGAAGCCTTGTGCTTGGAACGACTGTCTCTTTCACCAGTTATACACCGTCATCTATGAGACTACCACAAGCTAGCTTTTCACCCAGTGCTGTGGCTTCAGAGAAATTATGGATTGCTAAAATAGGAGTTTGCAAAACCACTCAAGGCAGCAAAGGGCTTTGCAAATTGCTCAGACATGTGTTTGGCTGTTCCAGGGTGTTTCTCCTGGAAAGGGGCCATTCTGTTGCTTAGAAGCCAATAGAAAGAAGCATGCCAAACTGACAGTGAAGAGCAAGAAATAGGATTTTAATGTCCAGAAATGACAGAAGAAAGAATAGTAATGGTCTCACATCAGTCATTGGATTGTTCTTGCATAAAGGAGGAAGCTCATGTCTTCCAGAATGCAGCCTTCTCAATTAAGTCTTAAACTAAGAAATAGCATTGACCTTGCATCCATCTACACCTCTCTTGGCTATATGCTGTTGCTCACATAATGGTGTGATAATTTCATGGTTTGGTTCATGGGCTTCAGAGCAGACCTGGAACTGTGCACACCCTCAGTTTTCCATCGATAAAATGGGATGGTAGTGAAATGGTTATAAGGACTAAACACTTCCATATGACATAATTCATGTAATACACTTAGGATAATAAATATCATATTGAATTCTGCCCTATTATATTTTTTAGACATCTTCAAGTGTCTGGAGACACAGTACAGTCTGCAAAGTGCTTACCATGCAAGTATAAGAACCTAAATTTCATCCCCAGCACCAATGTAAAATCTGCACAAGGCAGCATGTGTGTGAATCCCACCACTGGAGAGGCAGACACAGAAGGATTCTGGACAGGCAGTCTAGGCGGCAATCAGGGAGCTCCATGTTCAATGAGAGACTGCATCAACAATCCACCACAGTGTACATGCACATAGGTGTACATGACCCACATGAGAGGCCCTTGCTTATTTTAGGGTTAAAGATGAATCCAGAAGAACCTTGATTCGCTTTTGTTTGTTTGTTTGTTGGATTAGTGGAGTTTTCTGCATGGTTTGGGCAGAACTTACCTTTACTTTTCTGGAAGTTATTTGTCAAGATTTCTTTCTTTCTTTTCACTTTTTTTTTTTTTGAAAGGGTTGTGCCATATAACCCTGGCTGGTCTTGAATTCACAATCATTCAACCTCACTCAGCCTAAAAGGGCTGGACCACAATGAGGACCACAACCATGCTTATAAATAAAAATATCCTTGACTACCACCTGGTCCTAAAACTGGTCTTGGACTCAAGGAGCTTCAGCCTCTGGGAACAAATAGTCTCAGAGTGAATGGGGTGGTGACAGTAGACTGGCTGAGCATTTTCCCACTTCTGTACTTCTTAATACTTTAATGACAAATAATGTAAAAATTATACTTCTGTAATATATTAAAATGTGCATTATTCAAAGTGCCTTATAAATAATTAATAATATTTATAGTTTAAAACTATGGACATAATTATTTTTATGTTGTTTTTGTTGTGTGTGTTTGTTTTTGTTTTAAATGAGTTCCCATTTATCCCTGACTGGCATGGAACTGCTAGGATGTCAGGGATGACCTTGAACTTTCTGATCCTCCTGCCTCAACTTCCTGAGTGTTGGGATCACAGGAGTGCACCATCACAACCTGGAGGCTGAACCAGAACTTAATGAATGCTAAGCTTCAAGCAATCTATGACCCCTGACAAATGCTTTTTTAAAAATTTTTTAATATGGTTGCCTCCCTTTTTTGTTGTTGTTTTGTTTTGTTTTTTGAGACAGGGTTTCTTTGTATTGCTTTGGAGCCTGTCCTGGAACTAACTCCGTAGACCAGGTTGTCTTTGAACTCACAGAGATCCGCCTGCCTCTGCCTCCAGAGTGCTGGGATTAAAGGCGTGATCCACCAACCCCCAGCCCTTTTTCATATTCTTAACAATTTTTTTCTCATGGATTGTCTTCTTTGTTCACTTTCTTATAAAGGTTTATTTCTTAGTGATCTTAAATATCTCACTGTTTATGGATGATAAATAGTTATCTTTTTTCCTGCATACAGCTTTCCAGTCATTTATTGCTTCTGTTTTTAATTTATAGCAGACTTTTACATTTTTCTTTTACCTGAAATAATTGGGTTTGTGTGTGTGTGTGTGTGTGTGTGTGTGTGTGTGTGTGTGTATGTGTGTGTGTATTCACTTTCAACTTTTATTTTTATCCTTAAAAACTTGCCCTACTGGGCAACCTTATTCAGATGAATCCTGACTGTGGCTTCCTATATTGTGACCAGTTGTCAATGAAAGCTAACATCACTCCCACAAATTCATAAAGTATGAAGAGAAAAGCTCTCAGGAAGAATAAGCCATCATTCTAAAACTACAGAAAACTAATATAAAGGAGAAAACCACAAAAATCAAACATCAATAAATAATCCTCCTGAAGAGAACAAAGTTAATCTTTGTTAACTTTCAAAAACAACAACAGAAGTCATCCAACAATGTAAACACCCTCTAATGACCCTTCTGAACTTGGAGTTGTGGTGACAGGCTGTAGATTTTGTGAGAATTACTCCTGGATTTGAGACCTGAATTCTTTGTTCTGTAGATATTCCAAAGGGACTTTTAAGGGTTCTGTTCCATTGTGAACAAAGTAATCCTCACTGGACACAATTTTTGTTAATATGGTACCATTCTGCTTTGTTTCATTTTCTTCTGTTTCATTTTGCCTTGTTTGAACTGGTGTCACTATGTAGCCCACACTGTCCTGAAACTTGCTATGTATCTCAGGCTAGCCCTGAACTAGTGTTTCTTCTGCTTTAGTCTCCTAAGTATTTGCGTTCCAATGTATATCACCATGGTCAGCTAACTGTACTGTTGAGTGGCCCTCTCAATGTGTTCCTATTTCACTCACATTGTCCTCTCTGCCAAGCTGTTTTCTCTAGCCTGCCCTTCTGCTTTCTTAAATCCATAGTATCTATCAATGACTTACATGAGTCAGCTTAAGGATGTCTATAAGTAGGTATAGCTGGGTAGTAAAGCAGACATTCGGAACCAACTGAATGCCATTCACAAGGCAGATCATTTTTCCTGTCAAAGCATCAGCAAAAAAAAGGCAGGTGGCATTCACTCACCTGCTGGAGTTTTGTTCCCACCATGGAGGCACTGATGTCAAGCACGAAAACCACATTCTTGGGTAAAGGAGGGAGGTCTTTAGGGGCAAAGTAGTGCACAAAGTAACCATTCAGAACCTGGTGGGGGAAAATAAGGTAACCAAAGTAGCAATCAGGAAAAAGGAGGAAATTATTAGACTAGTCTTGGAATTTCCAAAACACAAAGATGTCATGAAACATAAAGATGACATTAGACAGTCTAAAGTTGCATTCCACACCAAGAACAAAATTATTTACAGTCTTGATCCCTCCAAGAGAATTGGTTGCTAATTAACATAATAAAGTAGAATCATGTCTTTTAAAAGTATATCATGGACTGGATGGGGGCAAATCTCAATGATAGAGTGTTTGCTGAGGATGTGTTTATTCCAGGGTGCAATCTACATCACCTTGAAAAAAAATATAAATGTATACATAGGTACAGACACATAGACCATGACAAGACATCAACTTTAATTATGCATCTTCATCTGACCTTGCTTCTTGAGAATACTGCTTCTTTCATTATCTATTTTCACTAAGCATCTTACACAGGAAAGGATCAAGGTTGTCTGCATTCCCTGTGCAAATCCACATATTTTAATATTCTTACCTTGTCTCTGTAGCAATACAACCTAAAGGGAAATAAGCTACCGAACAGTCTCTTTTAATTAAAGTTGAAGAAGTGCTAAAATTCTAACCTCATCTAAAACACCACAGGGAAAATTATAGATTTCATTTACTGTCCAAGTTACTGAAGCACGAAATAGGTACCCTTGGCAGCCAGCAAGGAAGAATCACTAGTCTCTTTGAAGACATATTTTGGGTTTAAAGAGTTTTACAGAGAACCAGAAATATCTTTCACCTTAGGTAAGAATCAGAATCCATAGTTCTGAACTGAACAGAAATGATAGTGCTCCACATATAGTTGCATCGTGGAAGTCATTACCTGGATGTCACCAATGGTCTGCTCTCTCTTAACATCATATCGAATGATGAAATCTCCCAAAATTCCATTCTGGGCAATCTTAGCTTGTTGTACCACAGTAGGCTTAAAAACAACTTTGGCAAAAGTTTCATTTTGGTTGATGACAGTAGAAGGGGGAGGACCCACATCACCTGCAAGTAAGATATAAATGCAATAAATAGTTGAGATTATAAAGACTTTTCCTGAAAAGAATTATCTTCTTGCATAGACACAGGATGTTAGACTTCCATCTATTGGATATTGGAAGTTCTCGTGGTATCTCCCAAGAACTTTTGTTAATTTCTTAAGGAAGAAATGGTTTATTTGAGCTTATTGTTTGAGAGGATATGAACCATAATGGAGTGGAAGTTGGTCACATCACAACCAACATCAGAAAGTAGAGAGATGAATGCCCTATTCAGCCCACTTTCTCCTTTTTATCCAGTCCAGGACCCCATCCCATGGAACAGTGCCACCAATTATGGGGTTAGGAAGAAAGCTGGTGGCAGGAAAACTCCCAGGAATCCACAAGGATGACCCCAGATAAGATCCTAGCAATAGTGGAGAAGGTGCCTAAACTGGTCTTCCTCTGTAATCAGATTGGTGACTACCCTAATTGTCAGCATAGAACCTTTACCCAGTAACTGATGGAAGCAGATTCAGAGATCCACAGCCAAGCACTGGGCCAAGCTCCAGGAGTCCATTTGAAGAGAGGGAGGAGGGATTATATGAGCAACCAGGATCATGATCCTAATGGAGAAACCCACAGAGACAGCTGATCTGAGCTCTTGGGAGCTCACGAACTCTAGATCAGCTAGAGAGTCTGTATGGGACTGACCTAGGCCTCTGCATGTGAGTGACAGTTATCACTTGGTCTGTTTATGGGGCCCCTAGCAGCAGGACTAGGATCTGGTGTATGAGCTGCCTTTTTGGAACCTACTCCCTATGGTGGGCTGCAGGGAGGAAGAGCTTGATCCTGCCTCAACCTGTTATGCCATGCTTTGTTGACTCCCATGGGAAGTGTTATCCTTTCTGAGAATTGGATTGGGAGTTAGAAATGAGGTGGGGGAATAAATAGGAGGAGGGGAGGGAGAAGAAACCTTGGTTGGTAAGTAAAATTAATGAAAAATGATACTGATCCACTTTGTACTAGGTGTGAGTCTGCATATGTCACCAAGCCACCTGTAAGATACATTAATAGTAGTATCAATGCCATGCTCTTGACATTGGTATATTTGTCACCATCCTATTAATGCTAAGCATCACAACAAGCAATGTTATTATCAAACTTCTGAATTTGCATAGTAGAAGGAAGAATTCAATGTGGCATTATGGACATGTCACACTCAAGATAATATATAACTATCACAATGGAAGAATCTACATGTGATGTTGACAGTCATGTGAGGGAAAGCATACATTCTCTATTCTTCACTTACTTAAGAGTTCAAAGTCAGATATGATTTGTCCAAAGGCAATGAAGTAGGCTGAGTTTTCTTTGGTACTAAGTTAAAAGATTACAAAAGAACTTTGATGGGAAGTGTCCTATGTTTAGTGTACAATGTAGTAATATGGGTGTCATTAATGTAAATGTATGAATGTATATGTGTGTGCATATAACTCATCAATACTTACACATACGCTTTATGCATTTTATTCTCTTTTTTAAATTTAAACATGGGACTTGGAAAGTAGAATGAATGGAACAGATACTCTGTGGTATGGAACATAACAAGCATAGCTTGCCAAGTGGACCCTTCTCTGTTCTTTTCCTTGGAGTAAATGTGTTTGTGGATCACTTATATGGGGATTAAGAGTATCCAGAGACATTCCAGCTGGCAGAATTAAGGTCAGGGGTAGAGTTACTGGGAAGCAATTGCCATGCCACATCAGTTAAATTGAAGAAAGTTGTTATAGTGGCACCTGCAGCTGTCACTCCACACTTCAAGTGTCCACACAAACCCTGGAAGAGTCACCTGCAGCATTAAAGTAGACTTCAGGCTTAGAAGAGCATCTTAGCAACCCTGTGAAACTTTCTAGAAATGTCAGTGCTCGGGCCCTTCCCAGAAACTCTCAATCAGAAACTCTGGAGTGAACTTGAACAAGTCCTGTGACTTGGGTTTCTGAAAATGGAAACTGAAAGATGTGCCTTTCACCCAGACCTCATACCTTACATGCAGAGCATAGTCATGACATTTGTTATATGTAAGTACACCCATACCAACATTCCACAATAATCTAACACTTCCTCTTTAAACCACCAGCATGTATCCACTTTATCTTTCTCCAAATCTCTCTCATAAGATTGCTTTTTACAAGTTCCCCAACCTAATCCATTCATAACAAAATAAAAGCCCTGGGAATTTAAAGACTTTAACTTCTTTCTTCTGATTTATTTAACTAGGTTCTTTGATACAGACCACGAGAAAGGATGTATTATTTTTGTTGCCTATCGACCTCGGATGCTTGTTCATTCATAATGAAAATTCATGAGTTTCATATAAATGCATTTCCTTCACACACTCAAAGATGTGGGTGGACTCTCTGATTGTTCAGGAAGAAGTCAAATTCCTGATGCTAGCTCCCAGCCACTAAGTGCCACACAGTAAAAGTGACCCAGCAGGGTTTCTACCACTATGAGGAACAATTCAAGAGCAATATCTTTTAAAAATTATTATTGTATAGGGGTGCACAGGTGTACCAGGGCATGCATGTGTTGGTCAGAAGTCAACTTTCAGGAGCCATTTCTGTCCTTCCCTTTTGGGTTCCAGGGATTAAACTCAGGTTGTCAGGCTTACATGGCAGGTTCTTTATCACTCTGACCTGAGCCACCTTCCCGTATCTCTAGAAAATGAAGATGTTTTGGGCTCAGTAGTTGCTAGTATGAAGGCAAGTACTGATCTTCGGCACCCATATAGAAATATGGGCATGGTAATGAGTCTCTGTAATTCAGTGCTGAGAGATAGAGATGGGATTCCTGGGGTTCTCTGACCAACTAACCTAGTTAATCAGTGAGTTCCAGGTTCACTGAGAAATTCTGTCTTTAAAACTTGAGCTGGCTTTTGGGAATCTATGCCCCATAGTAGATGGCCTCACCCAGCCTTGGTACAAAGAGAGGAGCTTAGTCCTACCTCAATTTGATATGCTGTGTTTTGTTGATACACATCCATGGATGCTAGTCACAAATAGATATTCTTTTAGACAACCTTGAATGCTGGGGGAAGGATGCCCATTACTACATAAAATGTAGGAGCCAAAGAACCATGTTCAAGGACACTAGCTGGAAGCTACAACTCCAAAAGCTGGTGAGCAGAGGAATTTCCTGGATTCTGTGTCCTGTGGGCTTTGTGTTTGGCTACTGTAAACTCCAAAGCTGCCAATACCTGAGGTTTTTACAAAAGGTTCCCCAAACAAACACTGCCTGCTCATTTCCCCTGGAAAGAGGCTAGACGGTCTGGGTTTGTTTATAAAAATTCATCACCTGAATACTGTGTTAAATTTTGGGCAGTCAAAAGTATGGTGACTTATTGGACAGCTACAATGTAATAGTCCCCCCAAAAAAAACAAAGGTCATGCAGATCAGCTAAATATTGAAAGAAAAAAAAACAGAGGTAATGAGAAGAAATTAGTTACTTTTTATAAGTCTCTTATTAAACAGATTTCCTGTTGATATGATGGTTACTATTGATTGTCAACTTCATTGGATTGGCAGTCACCTAGGAGACACACTTGTGGGCATGTCTGTGAGGATTCATCTACAGGGAGCTGACTGATGTGAGAAGACCTGTCTTGAATGTGGGAAGCACCATTCAACAAGCTGGAGTCTCAGGCTGAACACAAAGGATGAAGTGAGCTGAGATCTGCTCTCTGCTTTTGATGGCAAATGCAGTGTGATCAGCTGCTTCATCCTCCCGTCTCCATGACTTCCTGCACAATGAACTGAAGCTCCTTGAACGGGAACCAGAGTAAGCCCTTCATCCTATGCTGCTTCTTGATTAGTCTCGGCAATTAGAGAAAAGTAAATAACACAGTTGGTGTTGGTTTTTTTGTTTTGTTTTGTTTTCTTTTCTTTTTGGAGAAAGCATCATATAAGCACAATAGCATCATACAGCATAGAAGAGTAATGAAAACTTGTGTTTTAGAACTCAAGAGGTCTTTTGTTATCATAGCTTAGGGGGTGTTTGCCCAAATTTCTTAACAAGTTTGCTTTCTTCACTACTTCTTTAAGTTTCTTCCTTCCTCAAGTAATTTATTACTGACTCTCAACTTTCCGCCTTTGAATGTGAAGAAAGCTCATACATGTTGAACACTTAATGTGAAAGTGATTGCCCTATGCATAGGTGTCTGGGCAGGTAGACAAAGCAGCATTCCATGAGAACTGAAGATACCATCACCGAAGTATGTTGGCTGACACAGAAGATGACTCTCTGATTTTAGCCACAGCTGTGATGGATGTTTTCATTCACATAATAATATTCACCTCACTCACTAGGAGAATCAAAGAAACAAAGAACCAAAAGTCAAAGTCCTACAGGAAGAACAGGCTGTTCCTACTATCTAAATAAAGGGAGGGGGCCTGACTTAGGTGACACACTCATATCTAAGTATGCAGTCCACAGATGGCCTCAACCAAACTGCAATCAGAACAAGGAAGGTGACATGGGCTTCTATGCCAGGACGAAGAAGGAAAACAAAACTAACTTGGAAGCCAAATGATTCACACCTGAGTCACTTCTGAGCTAAACAACCCTGAAAAACTTCCCATAACAATTGCTTGTTTTCCTGGCAAAAGTTCAGAGATTTCCACAAGGTCAAACAGGGCTATGCCCTTCCAGCAGCTGAAACACAGCTGGATCAAGGAAGACTGTAGAACTGGGGGCTTGGTGGTGAGTCACAATACAGCCCTTTAGTATCGGACACTTGCCGGATTTAAAGAATCAAAATACAGGATGTCCAATTCCACTAGAATTTTAGACAAGTCACCAGTAGTTGTTAGTACATCCAGCTACACGGAAAGTGTAAGTGGGCATCAAAATTTCACCCAGCAGCCCTAACAAAGTAAGATTTATTCTAGAATCTTTTTTTGAACCAATGTCTTCTAGAACCAAAATGGGTAATTATTATGTCTGCCCTCTAATCCCTCCATCATAACAAAAGGAAAGATAGACCTCAAGACATGCTGAAAACTTAACAGCTCTTTGTTACAAAGCTATTTCTTCCTTAATTCATTGAGCAAAACTGAGCATCCATTCCATGCCAGGTACTACCACAGGACTGAAAATATAATCTCAAGAGCCCTGACAGCCAAAGATAGACTTGTTAAGGCACTAAAGGAAAACATACATAAAAGCTTAAGGACAGGTTTGATTCAGCCCTCCTGAACATGTGACACTGTGCTGGTCTCAAGTCAGAGAGTCTAGATCTTGCATCACGGTGAGTCTCTGGTCACTACCTGCTTCCAATATATGTGCCAATCACGTCAACTTCTACTGTAAAGGAGAATGAAGCTGTAATTCAGTGGTTCTCTTCTTTCTAATTAAGCTGCTGGGGGAATTACTGAAAATCAAAATACTATAGGAAGCTTTGGGGTGGCGGGGTTGAGACAATTAAACACAGGCTCATATCAAATCCAACAGTTCAGATCTGTTTCTTCTCCATCTCTTGTGTCTGTGATACTGAGTCAAAGCTGGGGTGGCAAGAGGCAACTTCCATGGGGTATGTGAGCAATTTTGAGTTGACCTGAATCCAACAGTAAAGAGCTTATTAGTGAGAAGGTGAACAACACACATTTTAATAAAGACCCAGTCGGTTGGGAAGAGAAAGGGAATGAAAAGTAAAAAATTTACTAGCTGTCTGTAGGGACATGAACTCGCCACCCTAGGGCCTCCATCCCCTGCAGGTGGTCGCTCACGAGGTCACTCACGGAACTCTCTTGAGAAAAATAGTTCCTGAGATAACTCCAGGATGTCCCAACAACCTCTGTGGAATGTTCCAACGCCTTGTTTAATACAATACATAGCTTAACTGATAAGTAAACATGTAACTCCGGATCTCCCCTACCCCCTCCCTAGTCAGCTGATAAGTGAACGTGTAACTTTGGACTTCCTCTATTTCCTTCCACTCTTTTGATGTTTTTGCCTTTATAAGCTTGTCACAAGTTTGGGTCGGGGTCGAACTCTTCCACTCCCCCGTGGGTGTAGAGTCTCGACCCCAGCATGCTGGCCTGAGATCTCATCCAATTTCGTTTTCAATAAACTTCCTCGTGTGATTGCAGCAAGTCCGGTCTCGGTGCCTCACTGGGTGCGCGCTATTCCCGAGATTTGAGTGAGGGTCTCCCTTCGGAGGGGGCTTTCATTTTGGGGACTCGTCCGGGAGTTGCGCGACCACCCAGGAGTCCTAGACCCACTTGGAGGTAAGAATTTCTGTTCTGTTGTGACTCTGTGTTTGTGGCCTGTTCAAAAATCTGGTGCGATCGCAGTTTCGTCTTTGCAAACGCTCTATTGAGGCCGCTCTCCAGGAGGAGGGTGGAGTGGACAGGGATAGACGTGTCCAGGTGTCCACTGTTTGTTCGCCCTGGGAGACGTCCCAGGAGGACAGGAGGAGGACCAGGGACGCCTGGTGGACCTCCGCAGGGAAGGTCGGGAGATAAATTTTCTCCTTGACGACTGGTGTCAAAGGGCCATTTCTAGCCTGTCTGACTCCTCTCAGAATTACTGGTCGACTCGGAGTCGACAGCTGCTTTTGTGTTTCTGTCTTTCTGTCTTTGTGCTTATTTTTGTTAATAGAGGTAGACATGGGACAGACCGTGACGACCCCACTAACACTGACTCTGAACCATTGGACAGACGTTAAGACTAGGGCTCATAATCTTTCTCTTGAAGTCAGAAAAAGACCTTGGAAAACTTTTTGTTCCTCCGAATGGCCAAATTTTGGTGTAGGATGGCCTTCGGGAGGAACTTTTAACCTATCTGTCATTTCCGCTGTCAAGCGAATTATCTTTCAGGACACAGAGGGTCACCCTGATCAGGTTCCATACATCCTCGTGTGGCAGAACCTAGTCCAAAACCCACCACCCTGGATGGAACCTTGGACATCAGGGATAGAGACGGTGACGGTGGCCGTGGCCGCAAAACCGAAAGTACCTCCTTCAGATCCGCCGGCGCCCGCTCCATCTGCTCCCCCGAGGATCTATCCTGAAATTGATGATGTTTCCCTCCTTGACCACCCTCCTCCCCCATATCCTCAACCCGTTCCTCATGCAGCCCCCCCACAGGTGCCAGCCCCAACGGACTCTCGGACGGCCTCCGAAACAGGACCAGCGGCCGGAACTCGAAGCCGCAGGGGTCTCAGCCCGGAGGGATCTGGCGCAGGACCTGACTCCACCGTTGCCTTACCATTACGGGCTTATGGACCCGCCCCAGCTCCAGGGCAACTAGTCCCACTGCAATACTGGCCGTTTCGTCAGCTGATATGTACAACTGGAAAACTAACCACTCCTCTTTCTCAGAAAACCCCTCAGGCTTGACGGGACTCCTCGAGTCCCTGATGTATTCTCATCAGCCCACTTGGGACGACTGTCAACAACTCTTGCAGGTCCTCTTTACGACTGAAGAAAGAGAGAGGATCCTCCTGGAGGCCAGAAAGAATGTTCCAGGACCAGATGGGACCCCCACCAACCTCCCTAATCTTATAGATGCCGCTTTCCCCTTGGTCCGCCCTGACTGGGATTACAACTCTGCGGAAGGTAGGGAGCGTCTCACAGTCTACCGCCGGGCTCTAGTGGCAGGTCTCAAAGGGGCCGCACGGCGACCCACCAATTTGGCAAAGGTAAGAGAAATCCTACAGGGTCCAGTGGAGCCACCCTCTGTCTTCTTGGAGCGACTGATGGAGGCTTATAGGAGATATACCCCATTTGATCCCTCCTCGGAGGGACAGCAGGCGGCTGTAGCCATGGCTTTTATAGGGCAGTCGGCCTCTGATATCAAGAAAAAGTTGCAGAGATTAGAGGGGCTCCAGGATTATACTTTGCAGGATTTAGTAAAAGAGGCAGAGAAAGTGTATCACAAGAGAGAGACCGAGGAAGAAAAACAAGAAAGAGAAAAAAAGGAGGCAGAGGAGAGGGAAAATCGGCGGGATCGCCGCCAAGAGAGGAATTTGACTAAGATTTTGGCCGCAGTAGTAGGTGGAGAAAGGTCAGAGAAAGGACAGTCAGGACACCTGGGCAACAGGGCAAGAAGACCCCTGGGAGGACAGAGGCTACAACTTGAGAAAGACCAATGTGCATACTGTAAAGAAAAAGGACACTGGGCCAGAGATTGCCCCCGAAAGAAACAAAAGGGCCCCAAGATACTGGCCCTGGAGGAAGATTAGGGGAGTCGGGGCTCGGTCCCCCTCCCCGAGCCTAGGGTAACTCTCTCTGTGGAGGGGAACCCCATTAATTTCTTAGTAGATACAGGAGCCGAACACTCAGTTTTGACTAAACCATTAGGACAATTAGGATCAAAACGAACTCTGGTTATGGGAGCCACTGGAAGTAAACTTTACCCCTGGACAACGGAAAGAAGTTTAGAAATAGGAAAACGCCAAGTAACGCACTCTTTTCTTGTGATTCCTGAGTGCCCTGCGCCCCTTCTGGGGAGGGACTTGTTGACCAAACTAAAGGCTCAGGTCCAGTTCACGCCGAAGGGACCAGAAGTCACCTGGGGAGAGGCCCCTATAACATGCTTAGTTTTAAGTCTAGAAGAAGAATATCGCCTCCATGAACCCAAGACTGGGATTTTGCCCCCTAGAGAGTGGCTGACAGCTTTTCCAGAGGTTTGGGCAGAGCAGGCTGGAATGGGACTGGCCAAACAAGTACCACCCGTCGTAGTTGAGCTGAAAGCGGCTGCCACCCCCGTCTCAGTCAGACAGTACCCCATAACTCAAGGGGCTAAAGAAGGCATTCGACCACATATCCAGAGACTGTTACAACAAGGTATACTGATTCCCTGCCGGTCCCCTTGGAATACCCCCCTCCTGCCGGTACGTAAGCCTGGAACCAATGATTATCGACCCGTCCAGGACTTAAGAGAAGTCAATAAACGGGTACAGGACATTCACCCAACTGTGCCCAACCCTTACAACTTGCTGAGTTCCTTACCGCCTGAACGATCCTGGTACACCGTTCTGGATTTGAAAGATGCCTTTTTCTGTCTCAGATTGCATCCGAGTAGCCAACCCCTGTTCGCTTTTTGAGTGGCGAGATCCCGAAGGAGGACATACGGGTCAACTGACCTGGACTAGGTTGCCACAGGGATTCAAAAATTCACCGACTCTTTTCGATGAAGCCCTCCACCGTGACCTTGCGCCCTTCAGGGCCCAGAACCCTCAGATTTCTCTCTTGCAGTACGTGGATGATTTACTACTCGCAGCTTCGACCCAGGAACTGTGCCTCGATGGGACCAAAAAGCTCCTAAAGGAATTGGGTGAGTTGGGGTACCGGGTGTCCGCCAAGAAAGCCCAGTTATGTCGCTTGGAGGTGACCTACCTAGGATACACCCTCCGAGAAGGGAAGCGGTGGCTCACTGAAGCACGGAAAAAGACTGTGATGCAGATCCCGACCCCCACCACTCTCGACAAGTACGTGAGTTTTTGGGAACTGCAGGTTTTTGTAGACTCTGGATACCGGGGTTCGCCACGTTGGTGGCCCCTCTGTACCCACTCACTAAAGAAAAAGTCCCATTCACCTGGACGGAGGAGCACCAAAGAGCCTTTGACAATATAAGGACTGCCCTGCTCACAGCTCCTGCTTTGGCCCTGCCAGATCTGACTAAGCCTTTCACTCTATATGTTGATGAACGGGCTGGAGTGGCCCGTGGAGTTCTGACTCAGACCCTGGGGCCCTGGAAGCGGCCGGTGGCCTACCTATCTAAAAAACTAGACCCCGTTGCCAGTGGGTGGCCCTCTTGCTTGAAAGCCATTGCTGCAGTAGCCCTGCTTGTCAGAGACGCTGATAAGCTCACTCTGGGTCAGTATGTGACTGTAATTGCTCCCCATGCTTTAGAAAGTATTGTGCGGCAGCCCCCCAACCGCTGGATGACAAACGCCCGGATGACACATTACCAGAGCCTGTTGTTAAACGATCGAATAACCTTTGCTCCTCCTGCTATTCTCAACCCGGCCACCCTGCTCCCCGAAGCAGACGACTCTACCCCGGTGCACCGATGCACTGATGTCCTGGCTGAAGAAACCGGGACCAGGAAAGACCTGACTGACCAACCTTGGCCGGGGTGCCTAACTGGTATACGGACGGCAGCAGTTTTGTGGTAGAAGGTAAAAGAAGGGCAGGAGCAGCAGTGGTGGACGGAAAGCAGGTAATTTGGGCTAGCAATCTCCCAGAAGGAACCTCTGCTCAAAAAGCTGAGCTTCTGGCACTGACTCAAGCTCTGCGTCTGGCAGAAGGTAAGGCTATCAACATTTACACCGACAGCCGTTATGCTTTCGCCACAGCCCACATTCATGGGGCCATCTACAGGCAGAGGGGCCTACTCACCTCAGCAGGAAGAGACATTAAAAACAAAGAAGAAATCCTGGCCCTCCTAGAAGCCATACATCTTCCAAAAAAATTAGCCATTGTCCACTGCCTGGGACACCAGAAGGGGGCTGACCCAGTCACAAAGGGGAACCAGATGGCTGATCTAACGGCAAAGCAAGCTGCCCAGGGAGCGGTAGTACTGGCGGAAGAAACTGGAACCCCGCCAGAACCCCCGCAAGCCATGGATCCCAGCTTCATCTATCCCTATAAAGATTATGATTTAATCAACGATATGGCCTGTGCAGGAAAAGCTCGGATGTTCAGTTCCGGCGGATTGGCAAAAACCAAGGATGGACGAATCATTCTGCCCTCTAAGGAAGGGCATGACTATGTGAGACGAATACACCAGCTAACTCATCTTGGAAATGAAAAGCTTAAGCAATTAATCAAAGGTTCTAAATATTATGTTCTAAGATTAAATACAGTAGTAAAAGAGGTAGTAGAGTCATGTCAGGCCTGCACCTTGACCAATGCTGCCCGGCCGTTCAAAGAACCTGGAAAAAGGATGAGGGGAGACCGGCCGGGAGTTTATTGGGAGGTAGACTTCACTGAAATTAAGCCAGGAAAATATGGTAATAAGTACCTTCTAGTTTTTATAGACACTTTTTCAGGATGGGTGGAAGCCTTTCCCACCAAGTCTGAAACTGCTCAAGTAGTAACCAAGAAGATACTGGAAGAAATCCTGCCCCGGTTCGGGATTCCCAAGGTAATCGGTTCGGACAACGGGCCTGCTTTTGTTGCCCAGGTAAGTCAGGAGTTGGCCACCCAACTGGGGACTAATTGGAAATTACATTGTGCTTACAGACCCCAGAGCTCAGGACAGGTAGAAAGAATGAATAGAACCCTAAAAGAGACCCTTACTAAATTGGCTATTGAGACCGGCGGCAAAGACTGGGTGACCCTCCTCCCCTTTGCGCTCCTTAGGGTCCGAAACACACCTGGATGTTTCGGCCTTACCCCTTATGAAATCCTACATGGGGGACCCCCCCTTGACTGAATCAGGCGGGATATTGGATCCTTGCACTGACTCTCCCTCCTCCTCTGCTCTGTTTACTCACTTGAAGGCCTTAGAAGTTGTCAAAACACAGATCTGGAATCAGATCAAAGAAGCCTACACTCCAGGGACCACCGCAGTGCCCCACGGGTTCCAAGTCGGAGACTCAGTCTTGGTCAGACGACATCGCGCTGGCACGCTTGAGCCTCGGTGGAAAGGACCCTATCTGGTGCTGTTGACTACTCCCACGGCAGTAAAGGTAGACGGGATTGCTGCCTGGATCCACGCTTCTCACATAAAAAAGGCACCCAGTCAAAATGAAGACAACCGCGAACATAATTGGACAGTGGCAGCCAGTGACAATCCTCTTAAGCTGCGCCTTCGCCGTAGCCCCAACCTTGGGGGATAACCCTCATGCCCCCCAAAGACTGACATGGGAAGTGCTTAATGAAGAGGGCACCGTTGTGTGGTCAAAAACCGCAGTGCACCCCCTTGGACTTGGTGGCCGGATCTTGCACCTGATATCTGTAAGTTAGCTGCCGGTTCCCTGGCCTGGGATCTTTCTAATTATGACAATTTAGATAAACCACCCCCGGAGGAACAATGTGTCCCTCATGGTATAGGGAGCACATTGGGATGTTCCGGACAATTCTTCCGAGCCAACCTCCAGGCAGCAGACTTCTACGTCTGCCCCGGGCAGGGACATAACAGAGAGATGAAGAGGCGATGTGGAGGGGCATCAGGTTATTTCTGTGCTAAATGGGGATGTGAGACCACAGGAGAAGCCAACTGGAATCCTTCCTCCTCCTGGGATCTGATTATAGTAAAAAAGGGTCGTAAGCCGGAAGAGCCAGAAAGAGGAGAGAGAGACACATCTAAGTACCCATCTTATAAGACTGGATGTGCTCCCGGGGCCTCGGGTGGCCCTCAGGGGCCATGCAAAGGCAACTATTGCAACCCTCTGAATATTAGTTTCACAGCACAGGGAAAACAAGATCGTCGATGGGTGAAAGGTAACCGCTGGGGGTGGAGAGTCTATACTGGAGCAGGAGACCCAGGGTTTGTTTTTGCTATCAGGATGAAGATAGAGAGTCCGCCCGCACAACCGGTAGGCCCCAATCCGGTGCTTGATAACCCCCTACCCAGGCCTGAGAGACTTCCTAGTCTCACCCCATCACCAAAGGAAGGTTCCTCCACCAGCCCTACTCCATACCCTCTTTTGATCAGGACTCAGGATGGCAGAATGGCAGGATGGCAGGATGGCAGAAAGAGAGAAGGAGAGGTTTGGGTGCTTTTAAAGATCTAAAGTCAAGAGTACTTTGAAGGAACCCCATGAAATCCAGGAATGATGCTGCTTCATTTAAAAGCTGCTTTTATCATTCAAAATCCTGGCATAGCTGATGCCTCTAAATCCTGCTGGGAAGCCCAAAGTAGTGACTCCCAGCCTTCGCCTAGCATGAGAACCACAGTATAGTTTTGAAGATGTCTGCCTGATATCTAAAGAACAGAGAGATAAGTGGGTGCCTGGGGCTGGGGTGGTAACAGCATGACTGCATAGAGGTGTAGATGTTTGGGGAGTGTTACAAGTACTCTAAAATTAGATTGTGGTGATGGTTGTGCAACTCCGCAAACACTAAAATGCAATTAATTGTATCCTTAAGGTGAGTAATTTTTTATAGTATGAAATTAAACCATAATTGGAAAAATAATGTGGACGTGATTGGTGCATACCTGTAAAACCAACACTGTCGTGGCTGGTGAAGGAGGATCGTGAATTTGAGACGACCTTGGCTGGCGATGAGGAAACAAGGAAACAAGCAAACAAAACAGAAAAAAGAAAGCTGATTGAGGAGGAACCCTGCTAAAGGCTACAAGCTGAAGAGAGGCTGTTTATGAGATAAAAGGGTAAGCATGCTGTGTTAGTTACTTCTCTCATTTCTATAACAAAACACTCCATGAAAGCCGCTCAGGAGAGGAAGCTTTTATTTTACCTCACAGTTTGAGAGCACAATTCATCACGGCTGGGGAGCCAGGGAATCAGGAGAATCAACTGGTTGGTCACTGTGGTGAACACAGAATGCCCCCATTGGCTTTTATGTTTGAATGCTTGGACTATTTGGGAAGAATTAGGAGGTTAGCTTTGTTGGAAGAAGGGTCTCATTAAGGGTAGCTTTGAGGTTTCAGAAGATATTCCCAGGCAGCTTCTCTTTCCTGATTTCTAATTTGTGGGGTGGGATGTAAGCTTTAAGCTATTGCTCCAGCACTATGCCTGCCTGTCTGCCTCCATGCTCCCTTCCATGCTGATCGTGGACTCTAGCCCTCTGGAACTGTGAGCCCCCAATAATTATTTTTTTATAAGCTGCCTTGCTCATGGAGTCTCTTCACAGCAAGAGAAAAGTAATGTCCAGATTCAGGAAGCAGAGGGAGTTGAATGCTGGTGCTCAGCCTTTCTCTTTTTCATTCCGTCCAGGACCCCAGCCCATGGGATAGTACTATGCACATTCAGAGTGAACCTTCCCTACTTGGTTCAACTTTTTCTGGAAACATCGTTATAGATAAAGCACAGAAGCTATTTCCAAAGTGATTTTAAATCCAGTCAAGTTGAGAATAATGATTAATTGTCACACAGAGAGAATGAAATAAAGACGACCCCTGAAACAATACACATTTGAAACATGTGCCTCAGTGCACATCTGGAAGAGCATTAATCTCAGGTAGCTATGTCCCAGAAAAGGCTTTAAACACCAACATGTGCTGCATAATAATCACTAGGCATGTGACAGACCGTGTGCAAATGTGGCAGTGGTTCTGTACATATTATGACAAAGCTGAATAACTCCTATCACTTAAAAATGATGTGGTCTATGACTGTTCTAGAAGTATAGTGTAGTCTGTGGCTTATGCTGATGCACACCCAACCACCACACTGTCAGTTGCACAAAAGTAGAGCACACACAATTATGTATAATACACAACAGACAACTGTTACTGGTTCACTAACTATATTACTCTTTTTATAATTTCTGGGATACTAGCTGCAAAAGCAAATGTTCATTGTAAAACACTGTAGTGAACCAGAATCAAACAGTTCAATAGATGTGGATTCAGTTCTGATCCACCAGGCATATTAACTGAAGCAAGGGTAAAGATAAAGCTTTATGTTTCATTCATTCATTTTATGTGTGCACATGAGTAGCCACATGTATGTATGAGCACTGTGGGTGTGCAGTGCCTTTGGTGACCGCTAGAGGACATTGGATCCCCAGAACTGGAGCTTCAAGTACTTAAGAGCCAACCAGTTTGGGTGCTGAGAACTGAACCCAGATCCTTTATAAGAGCAGCCAGTGAGCACACTTAACTACTGGACAGGATTTTGGGATCAGACCTGTACTTAGAGTTTGTTTCCATAAATAATTAAATATATGACCTTGTATATATTTCTGCATTTCTGTACTGTGTAACAGTTTCCTCCAAGATTAAGATATTCCATCCTGTGAGAAGGTCCTTAACAACTCCAAATAGCTCCAGGGAGGCCCTGAAACTGACCAGATTCAGTAGGCCCCTCCCCTACAAGAGTAAGTAGTAAACTGCAAAGAAGACTCTCAGACAGGCCAAGGTGCAAAATAATACTCCCTCACCAAACTAGCTCCCTGGAAGAAACAGAACAGTCAGCTGCCTGGAAGAGGTTAAAACCAACAGAAGCATCTGGAAAGGATACTCTCCAACCTGTTAAGCTGTATGTAGGCTATGCAGTATGATCCAGGTCTCCCAGCTTTTGGGAGCTGTCACCTGTGCTGAGGTGGGCTTCTGTTTGAGGGTAATCTTTTTGTACATTGTGAATATGTGTCTCTTCCAAGGCACCTACTGATTGGTTTAATAAAGAGCTAAACGGCTAATTGCTGGGCAGGAGAGAATAGGTGGGATTCTGGGAAGAGCTAGGAACTCTGGGAAGAAAATAAGAATCAGAGAATTCACCAGCAAGATGTGGAGTAAATCAGACATACAGCATGGAGGAGAAGTAACAAGTCATATGGCAGAACATAGATTAAATTAAACAGATCAATTTAAGTTATAAGAGCTATTTGGGAACAAGCTTAAGCTAAGACCAAGCTTTCATAATTAATAAAAAGTCTCTGTGTCATTATTTGGGAGTTGGCAGTCCAAAGATAATACAATTACAGGCTTCAGTCATGCAGCTGTCTTTGAGTAATTTCTGCTTCTACAAGTAAGCCCTCAACAATATTTCTATAGATAACTGTGGTGGTGTAAATTAAAATGGCCCCCAGAGGGGATGACACTATTAGGAGGAGTGGCCTTACTAGAAGAGGTGTGATCTTGTGGAGGAAGTGTGTCACTGTGTAAGAGGCTTTGAGGGGTCTCATATATGCTCAAGCTATGTCTAGTGAGACAGTCTACTTCCTGTTTCCTCCATATCAACCTGTAGCAGCTTCTTCTCCAGCAACATATTTACCTGCAAGCTGCCATGCTCCTTGCAAAAATGATAATGGACTGAACCTCTGAAACTGTAAGCTGCCACCTCAATAAAATGTTATATGAGTTACTGTGGTCAAAGTGTCTATTCACAGCAATAGAAACCCTAAGACAGTAACCTCAGTAAAAACTCATTGGTTCACCAAGTTAGACATTGGTGGTATTCATACTTTGTTCTTTTGTGGGTTCCTTATCTAGAGTGAGTAGACATGTGTATTGCAACACCCCAGAAAAAGTTTGTCAGACAATATCTATAAGGCTTGCTTCTTCAAAAGCATGAAAAAATATGGACTAATAAGATTGTTATAAAAACTGAATGAGAAAATACTATAGACAACATGCTCTGCCTAGTACCTAACAAATGACAGGCAAGATGCATCCTTCAAGACCAACACAAGTAGAAATTATACCATTAAACAAAGTAAGCCAGATTCAGCAAGATCAGTCTACCTGTCATTTAATCTACAAGTCACTTGCACATACAAAATCTAGATTTAAAATCATATATGTATCTATATATATTTATATGTGTATCTATGGGTATAAGACGTGAAACTGGAAAGTGGATTATAAGAAAGAAGAATGAGATCCTAACAGAGCCAGAAAAGACAGGGAGTAATGGAATATTTGTGGGGAGAAAGGAAGACTAGCTTGTCAGATGGAGTGGAGCCAGTAAGAAGGAAGGAGGGGTGTGAGTGAGGGAAGGGGAGAAAGGAACAAATGAGAATAAAGTCTAGTGACCCAAGTGTATGAAGGTGCTATGATGAAACCCATGGCTTTGTGTTCTAATCTAAAAATAAATAAATCATTTTTTAAAAAGATGAAATGGAAGCCATGGGTCAGAGACTCATTTACACAAATTGCGAACATCTGATTTCTTCATCACAGATGGATCTATCTGAGAAACGAACAGCCAGCCTTGGGTCACACTCTCAGTGTCAGCGCATGTTCTGGTGCAAGCCTGACTCTAGTGTGATCTCTGTCCTCGATTTATTTTGGAAGCACACAAGGGTGTTCGGACAAAACCACAACATCCTGTGCTCCTTGCTGCAGGGGTCACCATTCTCAGGAAGAACAACAACTGAGTTGGAAAGGCCAATAAGGAACATCTGTGAGCAAGTCTGCCCCCTGCATGGGGCTAGAGGACACCCCTGTGAAGCCCCATGTTCTAGAAGACAGAGGATCTGCTTTCCTACAAAGACCTGGGAAACCAATCTTCTTAATAATAAATAGGCCTGGAGAGATCGATTGTTTGGAAACTTTCCTTGGAGATATTAATAAGCTCCAACTACAAACAATAAGCAACTGTTTGGCTGACAGTCTAACTCATACCCTGTCCAAACATACACATGAACAGAGGCATGCAACACTTATCCAGCTCTGAAGAGCTA
The DNA here is from genome assembly GCA_030556225.1 of Cricetiscus sungorus. Classification (NCBI taxonomy): domain Eukaryota; kingdom Metazoa; phylum Chordata; class Mammalia; order Rodentia; family Cricetidae; genus Cricetiscus; species Cricetiscus sungorus. The sequence goes on from JANBXA010000729.1 coordinate 16,559,645, forward strand.
TGGGGTTTCTGAAATTTAGGCAGGCATGCATTCCTGTTGCCTTCAGTTCATCCTAAGGATATATTCACTGACTCTGTGTATTCATGGAAGAAACACTTCACTAACGCTTCACTGCTACAACACTCCACCGCCTCTGGGAACCTTTTTTTTCACTGAATAAACTTCTTCAAACCATTAAAGCTAGAAAAGTTCCCTCTAAAGTTACTATTGCTGAAATATTAAATTAGAAAGCATTCTCCATTCTTTGTGTATTTGCTTTTGAAGATGCTGTGTTAGTGGTATGAACTATCTAAAAGGCATTAGATTAGATCCTGCAAAGCGACAAAGGTTTATTGGAGACAGATACACCCCTGAAGGCACTTAATATGTTTTAAGATGTCTAGAGAGAAAGAATAAATATAAGGGATGTCAAATAATAATAGTAATAAAACAGTAATTATTTAGCTCTTACTCTGGGCCAAGAGGCTTCAGGGTCCCCCAAAGCAGGCTCTGCCCCTGCTGCACACAGGTAGGAGCTCTGTTCTATACCACTGCAATGGTCTCCTTCCAGTTTACACCAACAGCTGCACAAAAATCTACAAGCCACATAACTACCCCCCCACAGGACATGAGTATGAAAGCTTGTATTTCCAGCCATTTCTGAATGTCAAACACCCTGACAACAGTTTGGCTTTGACAGTTGGATGTGGCTTGCAAAGGCCAAGTTCAGTTGTCTTTAAGATGTACCTGCTCTGGACTCTCCGAGCAGCCACAAGCACTTAATTCTGAGTCTGCACTTTTACCTGTTCAGGTCTCATTTACTAGTCCCCTGTTTTCAAGGTCACAGATACCTGAAATTCTGTCACTCCAACCCTGGTGTGATATTTGAATATGGCTATCTTATTATTTGGCTGGATCTGACATTCGGCTGTACTCATGTGTCAAGCATAGAGACAGACACAAGTGTTTAACACAAACTGCTATTTGGAATTAAGGGTAATTGAAAATAGACCACTTTAATTCCTGAATGTAAGAATGAATGGGTCTCTGTTTCTTGTGTCTTTTCAAGAGCTCTTTCTTTCTGCATGTTTGTTTCATCCAGCTCTAATGTGTTAGTTTTTGTTTTGTCTTATGTTTCATTATTATCCCCTAGAAGCCTGTTTTCTAATGAGAAACAGAAGGGGATTGATCTGGATGGGAAGGAAGATGAAGAATAGCTGGGAAGAGAAAAAGAAAGAAAAATACATAATTATGATATATTATGTGGGAGAAAAATCTATTTTCAATAAAAGAATATATAATATGTAAAAAATATATAATGTATTGGGAAGCTTCTACAGTAACAAGTTTCAGTTTTTAAAGTATATATCTATAAGTTAAGCGCTGTTTTTAAAAAAATCAGAATTTGAGAAAAGCCTGAATTTAGAGCTTCTACTGTGTTAAAGATAGATGCTTAATATCATCTATAGATCAAAACACATTTTTTTTCCAGTACTGAGCATTGAACCTTGGACTGCACTTGCACTAGGAAAGTCTGTTTCTGTGAGCTATGTCCCAGCTGCCCTCTGACTTTTCACCTTGGAAGTTTTACTGTGTTGTCCAGTCTAGCCTTGGTCTTACACCATAGTTCAGGATGCACTTTCAGATCCCACCACTTGAGCCTGCCAAGCAGCTTGGATTGCAGGTGCATGTCACCAGGCTGTCTGCAAACATTTTCTTTATGTAATCTTGGAAAGAATATAGCATCGCTGAATACTAAAAAGAAGATTGGCTGCGCTAGGAGAATAGGTCTATGGCAGAGCTCTTGACTATCATTTCAAAGCCTTAGATTCCAGTCCACTCACCATTAAAGAGATGGACTTTTATAAAACAACATACCCAGAACCTTATGTTCTTCAAATGAAAACATAGTTTTATAGAACTTTAAATCTCCTGCTGTGTCCCACATAGTGTTATCATGTGTGCTGATGTGTTTTGTCTTTTACCCTATCTCATGCTGAATTACTTTTGATCGTTGTTCATTATTAATTGCTCCTATATCATTAAATATGTACAGTGATAGGATGTTTTGTCTGAGAAATACTATCGGCTTCCTGGATACAATAGTCTCAATATTTTAGAAACTTTACCTAAAATCAGTTCCTCAGGATGGGGTTACAATGTCAAAAAAAAAAAAAAACAAGAACAAAACAAAAAACTTAAATGTTTATTCATCTCTTGATGGAAGCTGGGTCTTCGAAAAAGAAAGAAAGAAAGAAAGAATGGAAAGAATGAATGAAAAAATGAATTACTCAAAGCCTTGTCTTTGTTTTGTGACTTTCTTCCAATTCCCACAGACATTGGAAGCCTTTGTGGAAGGGGTGCCTCTTTTTTTTTTTTTTTTTTTTACAGAGTTGGTGAAATCCCAGTCCCAGCTTTGAGCATCCCATAATACCCAAGCAGCATCAGGCATGACTCACCTTCTGCAATTCCACTGCCCTTCTTCCTGCTGTTGTGAAGAGGGAGCACCTCCAAGGCCGAGATGCCCGACTTCTCTAGAACATTCACCTCCACAGTCAGCCTCCCCACGAGCTGCTGGGGGCGCACGCTGATGGAGTGCTCGTATTTCCCCAGCCTCCTCTGCAGAAGCTCCTCATAACTGAGGAGGAAAGCCGCTTTGTCCTTACTCGGAATCACTAAAGAAGCTCTGAACATGTCAGTCTCCTCCCTGTCAGGAAGGAAAAAAGGACCACAAATAAGTTCAGGGGAGGCAAAGCCTGGTTCCCTTCTCAGGATGCCTGCCATACTTGCCAAAGTGACTCTTGGGCCAAGCCAGATGAACACTCCAAGAAAAAAGAAATGAGAGCTATGGGTGTTCTTCATGGGAAGAAGTATAGACCTATTCTCCCTGCTACCGATGTGGCCAAGAAAATTCTGGCATCTTACATAACTCCAAAATTTATAATACATCACATTTAATAAATGTCTGTGAAAATTATAAAGCTACTAACCATGGCAAATACTTTCAGGTCTTGGGTTCAGGTTGTCTGCTTTAAAGTGACAGGACACCAGCAGTGGTTAAGACACTCAAGAACATTCCAAGAAAACTTGTGTGTCAGTGGAAGAACCCATTTAAACAATAATTCTATAGCTCAGAACATTCTGGAAGAAGCTGCAAGAAGGAAGAGACTCAAGTTGTCTGGAGAAATCTCAGTAAAACTACAAGCTCTGAATCTAGGAAGACAGACACATCAGGACAGAAATGAGGGAAGAGATCAGATGGAGGAGACCATTCCAGTCTACATATGAGTGGTTCACTGTACTCCCTCCCAGAACTGGAAAGAGACACAAATAAGAGACAAAGAAAAGTTCCACCCCATACTAGGCAGATCGAATGGAAAAGAAATGACAGCAAAACACATTAAAGTAAAACTTCAGAACATGTGACAGAGGAAACATGGGGAAGGAATGCTATTAGCTCACATTCAATCCATCATTAGTAAAACCAGATTTGATTACACAAGATACTAGAAGAATAACTTAAAGTTCAGAAGGGAAGTTGTCTTCAACTCAAATTCCACTCACAGCCAAAGTATTGAGCCAGGTCTCAGAAGGTTTGTCTGTCATGCACACGTGCTAGAAAAGTTACTTCAGAATATACTCTTAACACCATATGGTGTTTAAGGAAAACACCATAAAAAAAGAAAAGGACGTGGACTCAAACAACAAAACCATCTCAGAACAAAGCAGGATTCTAGAGTAGATGGTTACCGCAGACCTACAAAGCAAAAGCAATATATTGCATGGAGAGGGCCCAGCCATTTTTTCACAGGTTATGAAACCAGAATTTGTCCTCATCTTTCATGTGTCTTGTAATCGATGTTGACCAGGCATCCAGGGTGTAGGGTGATTGGCTGTCATTGCATCCAGAAACCCAGTTATAGCTATTCATTTTGTTATCCTTTCACACAAACTAGGTGTCTTAGTAGATGTTAACAGTGACAAAATTAAATTCTATCTCCTAAGAAAAAAGAACAGTAATTAGAAACTCCAGGACTTACAGTCCAACTAAATTAAACCATGCCATCACTTGAACAATTCTGATAAAGACAACCAGGGACGCTGAAGCTCAGCAAAGCAAGCGTTTGATAACTTGCTACACCAAGGGAGAAGGCATCCAGAGGCACTGTGCAGCATCTCACCAAACATAGAGATGGAGCACAGGATTGTGGGAAGGGGGAAGGGTAGGTAAAGGTTCAACGAGGAATTGTTTGAACAGGCTCAAAACAAGCAGGCTTGTGTATAAAGCCATCAGTGTCACCTTGACTAGATTGCCTCACCGTCCTGTGTCCTTGAGAACTGTAATATTAGGATAAACATGGAGCAGTCTGTCCATATCTGAGTGAGTATCCCTTATCTGGCACTCTGAACTTGGTTTGCTTTCCATGAAGAACAAGCCTTTCCATTCTCACTGATAGCATTTCTGACTACCAAGTCCTGTGCCTTTTGAGAACTAGTTTTTCCCCCCAAACCATGTCCCTTTATCAATGAAGAAAATCAGGTTTACAAATGCAGAACATTTTGTCAAGATACTAAAATGACTTTTCTGTAAAGGAAAAAGAAACTTTCCAATTGGTCTAGTAGAATGGGGAAATAAAATGTTTGTGTATTAGATAGCATCTGTCAGTATCAGTCATCATTACAAAGGAAATTCTGGGACTGGAAAGATGGCTCAGTGGGTAAAGCACTTAAAGAACAAACACAAGGACCTGAATTCAGATCCCTAGCATGGACAGAAAAGCTGGCTAAGGCCACATTCACCTGTAATCCTAGCATGGGATCACTTGCCAGCTGGTCTAGCCAAAATAGCAAGCTTCATTGAGAAATCCCTTCTCAAAAAAAAAAAAAAAAAAAAACAAGGTGGCCAGTGATAAAGAATGATATCTAAGTCATCTCCTGGACTTCACACACTTACAGGTGAGTGCATACACACACACACACACACACACATATACCATATGCATATGCCCATAAATGTATGCATGCGCACACTTAAGAGCATGGGTAGTTAATTGGTTTAAAAGAATGCAACTATCATTTTAGACCAGAATGTGTAAGTTAATAACTCTGACAAAGCAAACATAAATTATATATTATATAACAAACAATGGGTAAAACAGTTGAGAAGAGATAGAGTGAAGGGTGAAAAAGATTATTACCATTTAAGATGGTGGAGATGGCCTAGCCTAGTCTACTGATGGAGAAGAAAAATTACCTTATAAAATTTTGGCTTTAAAAATGGTATTATAAACTTTCTTCATAGCAGAGTCTGTAAATAATGTTTTGTTTTTAATCAAGGAATCAATAAAAATCATAGAGTTAGGGAGGTAACTATAAAGACAACTGTACACAATTTTTAGAAATATATATTCTAGAAAGCTAGAGTAGGGCATAGGCACAGTAAAGCTTATTATTACAAGTGTTTGCTGCTGTATTTATTATTAGGTATATTAATTATTTTGATTAAAGCTAAAAACATTTTGTAGGAAGATAACAGATAGACAAGAAGATAAAGAATGGAATACTTTTTAAAATTGGATTCTAGTTGCTTAAGTAACTGGTACTTACTCATCATCTGTAGTTTTGTTTCTTTTTTCTTTTATCCTATCACGGCTTTTCTTTTCTTTCTCTGTAATTTCACTCTGATACACTTTGTCTCCAATAAGCCTAAAACACAAGGCACAGCTGTGTTACCAACTCCAAGACAAACTCCAGCATGGTTCTCAAAGCCATGACAACCCCAGAAAATATTTGCCTGTGCCTCCTGGGTATGCAGATAGAATGCATTCCAGACTCAGCACCAGTCTTGCATCATGCATTCCACTCAAGAACAATTTTCCTCAAGACCAAAGGGCAGCAACCCGATCCAAGGTACCTCCATGACTCTATAGGAGAAAACCCCAAGATCTCAAACTCCCACAGGAACCCAGAAGCTCACACCTTTCCCAGATAAAAACTAAACACAAAATATCTACCACAGTTATAACTCTGTCTCTAGGATCCAAATAAGAGGAAATTTATTTGATCTAATGTCTCAAAGATTTCGTACTGTCTCACTATTTGAGTTTCAGTTTAACCATAGCCCTCTCTAAGCCACTTCCCTGAACTCCTTTCCCAAAGGAGCCATTCTTGACAAGCATGATAGTGATGATTATAATACCAGCCCTCAGGAGGCTGAGGCATGAGGGATGATGAGTTCAGAGATTGTCTGAGCAACATAGTAAGACTTTGTCTCAGAAAACACAAACAAAAGCCCCTCTCAATCTTTATGTCGCAGAGTTTACTGCTGTCTAAATTATCTCATTTACTAATTCATGTACATAGTTACTATTTCTCCTTGACTGAAATTCTAGAGTAGAACAGTATTCTCCTCCCTTATACCAATACCCTCAAAGAGTGGCTGTCCTAGAGTGGACATGTAGGACGGAGAGGAGGAAAGAAAGAGGGAAAGGAGGAAAATAAAAGATGAGAAAAGAATGGAATGAAAGTGTAGCAGTATCTAGCCTTGCCAGTATATTTCTGTTAGTGGCCACGCCCCTTTGGGCGTGGCTTCAGGTGCAGCCTGAATGGGAAAGAGGGAACGTTGAGGTGGGGTGCTCTCCCTCTCCCTCTCTCTCTCTCTCTCCTTCCCTCCCTCTCTGGTCTCTGGTGGGATCAGGAGGGTAGAGAAAGGCTGCTGCAGTTCTGCATTTCATTAAAGAAGAAAATAGAGGAGGATGGGGAAAGGGGAAAATGGGGGAAAGGGAGGAAGTTAAGGATGTTAGAAAAGAAGTTAAGGAAGGGAAACAGGAAGCTAGGAAATTCGGGAGGGAGAGGGAGGGAAAGAGGGAAGAGGGAGAGAGTGGAAGGAAAACAGGCAGGCAAATCTCTGATTCTTCGACCACCTACAGGATACGAATTCTCGCAGTTTGATGGGCTATGGACCCCATACTCTCAGGTTCACCTTGACCATCCACCGATAACTGTCTGTCTCTGACCATCACATCGCTTACATGGTGAAGTTGGTGATGAAAGCTGCTGCTGGAATCTGCATCTGGAACTCAACATCCTGGTCCTCAGAAGCTCTGTTGAGCACTCTGCAGGAAACTGTGGTGAAGGCATATCGAGAAATGATGGTAGACTTTACCGAGAACTCCGTCATCAAGGGCTTGGCTTTCTGTGGAAGTTAAAGTGTACGCTCTTCTCAGTGATGTATGGCAATGATTCAAACACTTGAGGATAAGTGTGAGTCTCTTTCCAGATGGGAAATAATCTCCAACTGGAGAGCCTTTGGGATATGAATACTCTGCCCTTTCTGTATCTTGCCCTTAATTCTCCATTTTAACTCACTTCACTTGTAAAACCAATTTTTGTTTAATAATCAATTCACAAAGTAGAAGCAACTTTTTTAAACTAATTTTAGCCAGGTGGTGGTTAAAATTCAAAACTAATTTTAACCAGCTTTAATCTCAGCACTCAGGAGACAAAGGTGGATGGATCTACAGAGTGAGTTCCAGGATATTCAGGACTACACAGAGAAACAAAAATAAAAAACAACCAAACATAAAAAAAAACTTTAATAAGAAAACACAATGGTTTCCAGTTTAACAAAAGAATCATATTGCTTAAATAGTAAATTGTTGAAATTTTAGAAGTATGCAACATCCATAATTTCTGCTACAAACTTTAAGTCACAATACAGGGCCACTTAGTTTATCACAACTTCAGAATGTGCCTACTGGAGTGCTCAGATTTTCAAGATGATTTCCATATTCACTCAGAGAAAACTGTAGTCAAGGGTTTCTCCACCTGGATCACAGCTCCATGATTTTAAGTTAGTCATTAAACAAATTAGTACCCAACTTGAGAGACTATAGAGATTTAGAACCTAGAAAAAAAGAAAACCTAAGTTTGTGATAATTACATTTACCATAAAAGCATCCTTCAATAAGTATATTTATTTCATGTTGGCAAGCATGCTATCACACATGGGGAGGTCAGAGGGCAACTTTTATAAAAGTCAGTTCTCTCCTTTCACCATGTGGGTCCCTGGGTTTGAACCCATGTCAGCAGGCTTGGAGGCAAGCCCCTTCATTGGCTGAGCCATCTTCTTGTAAGGGGTGTAGCTGGTGTGCAAATTTAGACTGTCCCTTGTTTTGTTTTTGTTTTTGTTTTTTTCTAGCTATGTCTGATGGCAACTAGCAGTAGAAGCTCTCAGAAGAAGGAAACCTTAATGAGGAAATGCACTACTAACCTCGATTCCCTCACTCCAGGAAGTGGCTGAGCAACTGAAAGGATTATGGGTTGATTTTATGTCCCTCCCATTCCAATCCAGCTGTTGAAGCCTTAACCCCAAGTATGGTGGTATTGCTGGATTTGGGTGGCCTTCACAACTGAAAGTCTAAGACCAAGGTCTGTCAGGGCTCAGTTTTTGTTCAGTGTTTCCATCCGAGCTTGCAAATAGCCAAGTTCATGATGTATGTATGTATGTATGTATGTATTACAGCATTTTCAGTGTGTGTGTGTGTGTGTGTGTGTGTGTGTGTGTGTGTGCACATGTGCATGCATGTGGAGAGAGAGAGCATTGAGAGAAAGAGAACAGAGAGGGAGAAAGGAGAGACCTCTCTAGTACCTCTTCTTACATAAATCCTCCATCTTCACTATCTTGTCTAATCATTCTTACCTGTCAAGGCCCCAAATTGTAGAATTTTATTATGAATATTCAAGCAGACACACAAGACAGTCATGACATTTGGTCTTGGCACAGATGCAGGAAGCATCTCATTCTCATTCTATAGACTAAGGCAGCCAATAACCCCCAGTGATGATAAACATTGGAGGTCATCTTCCAGGCACAGAGATGGAATTTCCTGTTGTTAACCATTACCTGGACATTCAACCCTCATCCACTTGGTTTCTTTACAAACCTAGAGTCATTTTCCAAATACACATAAAGCTGTGGCATGCTAATGATAGAGAATGTGAGTACAAACCTGTTTCTAAGGAGCTATTGCATAGGCTTCTATACTCAAAACCATCACAATAAGCAAGCAAATAAATAAATAAATAAATAAATAAATAAATAAATAAATAAATAAAACACGTATTTGAGAAGTGGACACACACCATGTATTGTGAGTGCAAAGGGAGGACAATAGGAAATATATGAGCAGAAGCAGAAAACTTGGGTGTGCTCCACACAAGGCCGTCAATAATATTCATCTTTTTGTCAGTGTATGACAAACAAAAAAAATAAAAAAGACTTCCAGACTTTAGTTCTTGAGGGGAAAGTTGAGAACTAAATAAGGAGATAAAAGGGCTACTCTATGTCTTTTTGAGACAGGTGGGAGACATAAGCTTGGCATGAAGTTCCCTTAAGTAATTATCAAGTACAGGAGGGTGGGAGAATGAGGCATATTTGAAATAAATTTTACTTAAAGAAGAAATTAAATTCTGTGTTTTGGTCTAAGGAAGAGTTATTTTTAAATAGTGGTTCTGTGTGTGACTTCTTACAACCTAAGCTCCTGGGAGATGGAGCTTAGGAGGACCACATTTTAAACCTGAAGTCAGCAAAGATGAGGAGGGAGAAGGAGGGGAGATAGAGAGACAGAGGGGTCTGTGTTTGTACATCACAACGTTACATAGTTAAGACAAAGCAGTACCCAGGAGCATGTACTGTATTAGATTATAGCTTGTATGAAAAGAATGATCCTGATGCCTCTGAAAGTGTGTAGGAAACACTTTTGACCTATGTGGAAGGTATCTGAGTGGTTAGAGGGATCAAACAAGGGCTTGGCTACTCTGTGCTCTTTATTAACTGAACAATGTGATTATACTTACTTGAAAACAAATAAAATTTGAATTTTTATAATTCCATCACAAAACAGTTCATCAAATTCAGCAAGACTTTTGCAGAATTGTATTGGAACTGGGATTGATATGTAAAATAAGAAAAAAAATAATAATAAATTCAAAAAAGTTAGAATGTTCCCCATACTAGGAGGAAAAAAAAATGTTTCCTATACCTATGAGATCAGTCAGAATTAGATGTTTAATCTTCAAACACTTCATAGACCTGCAGAACATGGCATTTAAATGTTTTAATATTAGTACTCCGTTGACATGAGACACTATTGCTTCTGTCAACACCATGCACTTTCCCGAAAATATGTTGGACACTGTTGTTGCTCCTTCTGGAGTCCATCCTTGCTTTGGCTAATGGCCTCTTGGGCAAAGAACTGCCCCCACCTCGACCACTGATTTGGATGTGCGGTCCTAAGTGCTTGCAGGAGACAAACATAGAAGAACCTTACCAAGTCAGAGTAAGACAACATTTCTACCTCCCTGCTTTTGTTGTGGTCTGTCAGGCACTCTAGGCCTTAGCCAAAACTGGCTGTACCAATGTTGTTGTGAAACCTTGGGTGACTGTCCAGGTGGCCTGCTGTTTCTGTCCTCACTGCACCATTTGGAAGTTGCCCATCCACACTTCCTGCCTACCCTAGTATTGTTATTTTCCTTCTCAGGTCTTTGATGAGGCTGAAGATTAACTACCACAACTACTATTCTCTCTTCCTAGTTATATATATATTAGGTACTAGACTTAAGCTTTCCAGCTTAGGACAACTCTATTGTAAACCCCTTTATGCCTTCACCCTAGGACTAGATATGTAGGTCTTAAGTTTGTATGTTCTCAATATTCCTTTTCTTAAAGCACACTTGTTATTCACTGTTTTGTATATAGTTTTGTATCAAGCCTAAATCTTTTCTTTAAACTAAAAGAGGAATTATAGTGAGATATTCACTTTGTCCGCACCTGTGGCACAGACCATGCCCATTGGGGGTGGGGAAGGGGCGGACATTACCTGGGGGAACTAAGTCTGAGGAGGGGGCTCTGGGAGCTCTCTTGCTTGCAGCACAGGGACAGGAGAACATACGGAGGCATCCTTGGGACCAGGAACCTTCTGGTGTTCATCTGTCTATGTTGTAAGTTATTTCTCCCTGAATAAACATCTATTTGTTTATTTGCCTATTTGTTTCTCCTGATCCTTATTAAACCTCAATACACACCCTTAATCCCAGCACTCGGGAGACAGAAGCAGGCAGATCCCTGTAAATTCGAGGCCTGCCTGGTCTACAGAGTGAGTTCCAGTACAGCCAAGGCCACCCAGAGAAACCATGTCTCAAAAACGCAAAGGGGTGGGAGAAAGATGGCTCCCAAAGCAGGGTCCTCTCACTATCAGCATCACTGAAAACTTCTCAGAAAGTCAGTCTCCTACCTCACTTCACCCTACAGATCCAGGAGCTTGGAGCAGTCTGTTTGAACAGGCTGTCCAAAGAATGAATGCTCACATTTGAGGAGTATTAAAGTAACTTATGGTGCCTTTTTGTTTGTTTTTTGTTTTTCAAGACAGGGTTTCTCTGTATCTTTGGGGTCTGTCCTGGAACTCACTCTGTGGACCAGGCTGACCTCAAATTCACAGAGATCCTCCTGCCTCTGACTCTTGGGTGCTGTGACTAAAGGTGTGCACACTACTGCCTGGCACAGTGTCTTTCTTTATCTGTGAATTGAGATGTCTCTGATAAGCCACTAAAAGCACATCACATTCTGAGATTCATGGAGCCCAACAGTAAGCTAAAAATAAAAGATGTAACATTGGGGTTCAAGGAATCACACCCCAATTCAGAAGCAATTGCATTGCCCAACACTCTTTTATGACAATCTGGTCTCTCTCTCCCCAGATGTGATTTGCATCCAAAAGAGACCCCATACGTACTTTACCAAATACTTCTGTCAAATGATATTATTAAAAATCTTTGTTATATTTTACAAAAATGAGAATTAGGCCAGAGAGAGATGGTGAGAATGGTGGTCTCAACAGCATGACAACATGCCAGGTTTATGAAAGTTAAAATCTGTATCTCATCATCTTTCAAAGCAAAAACCCTCAAGTGAATCATGAATTGAGATGAAACATTGACTTTGATCTCTGTTATTGCTGGAAACAGGTTTTCTTACTAAATTAAACATGATTAAATATATTCTTTTCTCTCCAAATCTGAAGGCATGCACAAAAACTGTTCACAGCTGTGCTCTTGAGAATCTGTGAAAAGCCTAAAAGATACTATTGTACACAGTTCTGCTCTGATTCCTAAAAATGCACTAAAAAGAAAAAAGAAATCTGTGAAAACAAAATAACAAGTACTGTGAACTAACTTTTTCAAAATAGCTTTACTTAAAATTTAAACTGTTTCTCAAAAAATTTCTCAAGTAGGGGACTCATTTGTCAAGAGTGCATAGCATGCTTCAGGGGACTCAGATTCAGTCTCAGCACCCATATCAGGCAGGCATCAGTCACCTGTAATGCACACTCCAGGGGACTCTGATGCCTCTGGCTCCCATGAGCACTCACCTGTATGTACATATACACATACTTAAAAAGAAACAATATGTTTTCTTTAAAAAAAAAAAAAAGATCAAGTCTCAGGGCTGGAGGAATAGCTTAGTGGTTAAAAGAATAGCCTGCTTTTCCAGAGGACCCAGGTTTGATTGATAGCACCACAATACAGCTCACAACCATATATAATTCTAGTCCCAGGTCTCCAACACCCTCTTCTGTCTACCTCAGGCACCAGCAGGCATGGTACACAGACATGCATGCAGGTAAAGCATCCATCCATGTAAATACAACAACAACAAAAAATTTGTATCAATTTGTGTCAAGTCTGGTGTATATGGCTAAAACTTCAGATTGCACCAAATGTAATGAAAAGTAAGGCTCTCCCTCCCACCGTGGACTCCCAGCTCAATTCCCAAATGTGCCATTTAATGGTTTTGGGTATGCCCTTCCACAACTGGTTACAGTATTCATGTATGTAGTTGTTTTCTGTTTTGTTCATTCATTTGTTTTTTATCTTTTGCTCATCTTTATCTATCAATTCCAATTATCTTGTGCAACATAGCAAACCATCTAAAGCTTGATAGCCTAACAATTGTGCCTCTTCACATGCTTTCTGTAAAGCAAGAATTCAAACAAACTTGGCCTCCTTCACAGTCAAATGTAGAATGGAGCTAGACTAGCTCAGAGTTGGCTGTTGTCTTCCTGTTCTGTGTTGACCCAACAGCAACCAAGGTGGTTAGCCTGTTCACATGCACTAGGCTGGGTTAATTCACAGCCTCCTCCAAGCCTGTGGTAGCTAGAGGTTTCACTAACCATGTGATAGTTTGCCCAACAGTGAGGTGGAAGTTACACTTCACTATGTGCTCTAGCTTCCAAAATCTGTTAGCTAGCTGGGCCTGGTCCAGTTACTTGCAATGCTGAAGCAAGAGAGTGGCAATTTCAAGCCCTACCCAGGCTTTAGTGAGCTCAAGGCCATCTGAGACAACTAAATGAAACCCTATCTTAAAATTAAAAAGTATAAAGAATATGATATGGCTCAGTGGTAAAATATTTGGCTAGGGAGGAGCATAGGAGGGAGGGAGAGGGAACTGGGATCGACATGTAAAATAAGAAATAATAATAAGAGTGCTTATTGGAACATAGCAATAAATCATTTACATAAGATCTAGAGATGCTTTTGTGCTGGTACAGCAGAGTAGAGAAGAACTTCCATTGTTTTAATGGAGAATTTAAGTATTTACTGTCTGTTCTCATATATTTTGGTAGACTGGTGTCAACCATTAAAACCGTTTAACCTTTAGTCAAACACCTTTACTGATAAATGTGTTTTAGGAGGAGATCTCTAATTATTTGACTCATAATATTTTAAAATGTCAAGTTCAGAAAATATTTTATAGTTGAGAAATTTTCACACAAAAATACACAACCAATAAAACGTGGGGCATCTCTATTTGGCATTTGTATGTAGTATTTTGTCTACAAGCTGTCATGGAGGCTGTCTCTTACAACCCAGCTTCTAGTCCATATCCATATTCTAGTTCACTCCAGGCTTTACCACTCTCAGATACCTAATTGACTCTGAGGCTGCCAGTAGCCAAGTTTCCCTGTATTTTTAGCATAGTTTTTCTTATTCTAATTGTATTTCACTCATGTATGTCCTGTGTGACTCTAGATTGAGAATGGCTGTCATCTGTTTCCCCATATTTAGAGGAGCATTGTCCTAACAAAGTAGAAACATTATCTAACAGAATGTAACAGTCCAAGTGTCCATCAACAACAGATGAATTGATAAACAAAATGGGATATATGATGCAATGTAAGCTGTGCACCCTGAGAAAGAAAGGCCATCTTGTCACACCCTTCAATAAGAGTAACGCTTGAAACCAGTAGGCTAGTTGAAAATACTAGACACATAAAGGCAAGTACTATATGAAGCCATCTAAGGCACCTAAAGTGGTTAAAGAAAGAAACTGGGATTTATTAATGGTATAGAGTTTCAGTTTAGCAAATAGTTCTGACATGGTTGCAATGCTAGTTGATATACCTAATGACACCAAACTATAGTCTGAAAGGGGGTTTAGATGGCTCATTATACTTATGTTACCACAACAAAAAATAAGGGAAAGTGGAGTTGCTATGTACAGAGTCCTGAAAAGTAGGCTAGAGCAGCCCATTAGCCATGACGGCCTCTTGGCTATTTATGGATTTTCTTCAGGGCAAATGATGTAAATATGTCAGTGTAATAGTGGGGAAGACATATGTGAAAACAAATGTTATAGGGACAATAAACAGTTTGCTTATCTTCCACTGACTGGGGATATATACCACTGAAATAACATCCTGGGATGTGGATATGGAAACACAGTGCGACCAGCCTCATTGGCTTTGGTGCATGACTGGTGATTCTCTGCTGACAAAATCACTTACTCGTAAATTCACTGGAGCAAATTGTAGATTCAACATGAGTGTCACTCCAAAACAGTGCATACCATATTCTACCGCTGGAAAGGATAGTCATCACGGGGTCCCACCTTCAACACTTTATCAGTAAAGTCAATGAAGACCTGCTCAGCACATGTAATATACAACATTGTATGGAACTACACTTTTGCTGCTGACCATGAATGTCCTTGTGTCTCCTCCCACTGCAAGGTGAGGTTACCTTCCCCACTGAGTCTGGACCTCAGTGGTCTGCATCATCTACAGAACACACTGGAACTACCCTAGAAAAGCCCAAAGCTTTTATTCAAGTGACCTCCTCAAACATTCCTCTTTTGAGGTCTGAAATTACCAGGTATTGTTCTGCTACAGAGGCCACACATAGACATCAGAGTTCTCATACTTGCCAACCATCCAAACATCCTTGTAAAGCCCAGCATGGAAACTGTTTTGAACCCTCCATGTCAGCTCACCTGCTAGACAAACACCTATCAGTAACTTCTGTCTAAATCGTAAAATTATTTCTGCCTAAATTCTTGCCTCCAGCATCATGCTGCTTTAAGCCACTGGGTTTTGCATGAAGGTTTTTATACAACAGTGGAAGACAGAAGTACCTATGCAACATGTACAGTTTGCTGTTCTGTGTAGCTGGACCTTGAGTGGAATTCAGTCACATTTTCTTGGTTATTTTAAACTCTGTGCTGTTCTACATCAAGAGCAGTGATTCTCAACCTGTGGGTTGTGACCCCTTTGGGAGCCAAGTGGTCCTTTCACAGTGGTTGACTGAGACCATTAGAAAATGCAGATTATCAACTATAATTCATAACAGAAGCAAAGTTATAGTTATGAAGTACCAATGAAAATAATTTTATGGTTGTGGTTCACCACAATATGAGGAACTGGATTAAAGGGGTGTAGCATTGGGAAGGTTGAAAACCACAATCTAGAGGGATTTTTGGTGGCATTTTCTGTAAACTAGGCATCTACAGATCAAAACAATCCTTGGGGGACTGGGTAGATGGCTTAGTCAGTAAAGTGTTAGCCACACAAGTCTGAAGACCCAAGTTCAGAGTCCGTAGCACCCACTTCAAAAGCCAGGCAGGCTGGTATGCATTTATAACCCGAGCTCTGTGGAAGTGTATGCAATGGAATCCCTGGAGCCAGTCTAGGCAAATTGATGAGTTCAATGTTCACTGAGGGATGCTGCCTCAAAAATAAGGTAAGACACCAACATTGACCTCTGCCCTCCACATGCACATGTGCACACACCTACATGTACATGTACATACTCTACCGCCATATTCTCTTCCATACACTAAAATCCCCTTGGAACCTTTTTAGATGAGGTCAAATGTATAAAAGGAAAGATGCTCTCAAGCTGGGTCTTTTTATTTCTTTGTCATTGCAGGCCAAAGTCATTTACTCTATGACTTCACCAGGTCATTAATCCAAGATGGCCTTTAGAAGCCCAGCTTCCCAATCCTGGTGCCCCCCTTAAAGTGTTCTAGAGACATCCCTCTTGCACACAACCTTCATGTGACATCTGTTAGATAACCCACGAAACACAGAACCCCCAAAATATAAGGACCATAACCTGGTCTTTGTTGCTGACTCAGAAGTTACTTGTAAGAGTCACTGGTCCTTCAGTAAATTTGTGAACTTGAAGGCAGGACATTGAACTCAATCTGTTCCTTACAGTTGTTGCAATTGTACATTATCCAAAACCTCTTAGCAACTTTACATATAACTCTTTTGCTTGAAAGTCTGGTATTTGCCCCTGAGAAAGGGATTATTAAGTTTACAACTTAGTTAAACAGGTTTATTGCTCTCTAAATAAAATTTATCTCCTTTTGGTGGATAGTTCTGGTCCAGTACTATTTTCAAATAATTAAAAGTTTATTCCTTTAGTATTGTAATATTGTGTTGGCTGATTCTTGTTTTTAAGATAAATAATTTTGCTGAGTTTTAAATGGTCAGAAGCTGTTGACAACCAATGAATGCCAGGAGAGGGAAACTTGGCTTTATCTAAAGGTGTGACCACTGGTGGGTCCACCATGGTGGAAGGCCACATGTCCAAGACTATATAAGTATTGCAAATTTGACTTGATTGATTTAGAGGAAGGAGGAGAAGAAAGAGGAGGTGGGGAGGAAAAAGAGGAAAAATGTGCCACACAATTATTTGGGTGGGTAGGGAAGTTGGGGTGGATCTGGGAGGTGTTGGGAGAGGGAGGATGAATAGGATCCAAAATAAATTATATGAAATTCTCAAAGAAAAAATTTAACTAACTAAAACATTCAATAAAACAAAATTGGAGCTAGAAAGATGGAATAGCAATTAAGAGCACCCAAAGCAAGCTCTTACAAAAACCCAAGTTTAGTTTCCAGAACCTATTACAGGGCAGCCTACAATCGCCTATAACTTCAGCTCAAAGGGATCTGACACACCTTCTTCAGGCACCAAGAGCACTCACACACGTGTGTCTCACACACATACACACACACACACACACACAAACACCACACACACACACACACACACACACACACACACACACACACACACACACCACGAAAGTACATCTTTAAAAGTAGATGAAACTTGAAAATCAGGAGTAGAGGGAAGGCTTAGTGGATAAAGGAGCTTGCCGCCAAGTCAGATGGCCCAAGTTCAATCCCTGGGACTCAAATGTTGGAAAAAGAGAACTGGCTCCACCAAATTGTCCTCTGACTTCCATATCTGTGCCTTGGCACATGTGTACCCCTCATATACCAAGTAAATAAGCGAAATGTAAGAAAAGTGAAAAATCAAAGGATGTCCAATAAACTATTAAGTGTATTTCAGTAGTTTAGGCCTGAGTTCCCACAGCATTTCTTCAAGAGTATGAGCCATGGCTTCTGAGCCCAGGGAGCTGGGGTGGAAGAGTGGCGAATCTGTTAGTTTACAGTTCTGCCTGGTTATTATTTTCTCAGGAGTCCCTGCAGTTACCCCACAACTTTGTCTCTTATTGCAGCAGCTCTGGTCTAGAACCTGTCAGAAGCAAATATGTGTGTGCAACTGTTAGCAACCGTCTCTTAGCCCTACTCCTACTGTACTGTAAATGTGTAAATGCACAGTGATTTGAAACCACAACAATGGTGACTTCTCCTCCCTCTCTCTCCTTCCTTTCCTCTTTCCTTCTTCTCTCCCTACCTTCCTTTCTTCTCCTTTCCATTCCCTAGGTCTCAGCATAGAACCAACTTGGGACTGGAAAAATGGTTCAGTTATTGAAGCATTTGCCATGTCAACATGAGAACCTAACTCCCATCCCCAGACCCATATGAAGAAAATCTGGCATAGTGGAGAGAGCTGGCAATTTCAGTGCTGAAGGGGGAGACCAAGGGGGTCCCTAGGCTGGCTGGCAGCCCATCCAGCTAAGTCAGTGAGCTCCAGGCCATTGAGAGACTATCTCGAAACACAAGATGGTCAGTTCCTGAGGAGCAACACCTGAGACTGACCTCTGGTCTCCACACATATATGTACAATTTTGCATGCACACCCTGCCCCCAACACATATATGTACCCACAAACACATATACACATATACATACTAAAATGAAAACAACTTTAAAATAATTGAGGAAGTGAACTGAATTTTCTACCTCTTGTTTTTGTTTGTTTGGTCTTTGGTTTGGGGGGATGGGTTTTGTTTGTTTGGTTGGTTGGAGTTTTTGTTTAGGGGGTGGTTTTGAGGGGAGTTTTGATGTTTTGAGACAGGTTTATGTCGCTTTGGAGCCTGTTTTAGAACTCTCTCTGTAGACCAGGCTGGCCTCAAACTTACAGAGATCCCCCTGCCAGTGTCTCCTGAGTGCTGGGATTAAAGGTGTACATCACCACCGCCTATAGTATTTTCTGACTCTTGAACAATTAAAAAGAAGTGTATATCCATCAAAAATAAAATGTAATAAGCTAATTCTTAAGTGCTTAAAGCTATATTTCATGAAGGTTTGGGAAAAACTATTCCAGCTGGCTATTTATCTCAAGGCATTTGCAAACTATATTTGGAAGAAAGAGGATAAATACAAAACAATATACGGAGATGTACATGTAATTTGGGAAGGGCAGGTAGAGAGATACATACTGACAAAAATGAAGAGATGCCATAGGGACCTTGACTGCCAGACTTTCCAGAGCTCAGAAGAAAGATAAATGGCTGTGCTGTGGGATCTCCCTTCACACTGTATGACTACATGTAATTGTGACTGGTTTAATAATGAAGCTGACTGGCCAATAGCTGAACAGAATAAGGTTAGGCAGGGGAGCCAGACTAGGAGAATGCTGGGAGGAAGAAGGGCAGAGTACGAAGTTGCCAGCCAGACACAGAGGTAGCAGGAGATAAACGTGCCATGTTAGTAAAGGTACCATACCACCACGTGGCAGAGCATAAATGAGGAAACCGGGTTAACTTAAAATGTAAGCGCTAATTAGGAATAAGCCTGAGCTATTGACCGAGCATTTATAATTAATAATAAGACTCTCCTGTGGTTATTTTAGAGTGGCTGTGGGACGGAAAATTCCACCTACAAGGCTTAATAGTAGAACTGCTTGCACGCATGGGGCCCAGGGTTCAGCACTCAGGCCCCACAAGCCAACAGAAAAGGGAATAAAACTATAGGAGAAAGATAATTCAGTGACGTCTGAAAAGTGTAAAGGAAGGCTTTTAAAAAATAGATTCCAAAGTTGTAGATGGTGGAAGAGAATGAGAAGAATGTTCTAGACTGAGAATGCAGTGCTGTGATGAGTGTTTCCCTAGCATGCATGAAGTCCTGAGTTCAACCACCAATAATGGGGGGAAAAAGAAAAGAAAGGGGGCACAAAAGGCATGACATAAACCATGTCCATTCCAAGAGTCATGACTACACCAGATTAATTAGGAAAAGGGGCACAGTGAGAAGTAGGTGACACGTGGGTGAATTAGTCAGGCCCTGCCAGCAGAAAGCAAACACAGAGCTCTGCACGGCAGAAATGTATGAAAATGTGTCATAAATGGGAGACTATAAAAGAGTTGTCTCAAATTTTCCCAATATAGTTCTTAAAAATTCAACATGGTCACCATATTTATATATAAATAATTATTTTGTTTGGAGATGTCAACTGGAAAATACAAAGCAAAAGAAATCTTCCTGTGACATAATTTCTTCATTATTTTTTTCCTCCAAAACCAACCCAGATGGAAAAGCAGTTTGAGGCAGGGTGTGTCTTAATTAGCTGCCAGAGGGACCAGAGGTTCGGGTATGACTCACGGGAGTCATTTAACATCAAGCCACCCAGAGGATGTCATGAATTACCCAAGTCACCATCTGGAAATGTCACTGTGGAATGTTTGGGACACTGCCCAGTTGCCAGAGCCCAGTTCAGTCCCCTCTTCCTAGAAGATTATTAACTCTTTGGTGCTTGGCCCCCAACTAACCATTCTCTTCTCTTCTCTTCTCTCTTTTTTTTTTTTTTTAAGATTGGTTTAGTTATTTTCATTTTGTGTATGTGCCTACATGTGCATATGTGAACCATATGAATGTCTAGTGCCCTCAGAGGTCAGAAACGGACATTGGAGCCTCTGGAACTGGAATTACAGAATGCTGTGAGTGGCCATGTATGTGCTGGGAGCTGAATCCAGGTTCTCAGGACAGCACTGTGCTATCTCTGCAGATCCCTGTCCTAACATCACACTATTTACAGTCACTATGAGGGACACGGTGAGAGCAGGTACAGAAGTGGCTAACTTCGTGCTCCCTTCTTGTATGGAAGAAAAGATCGGGATGGAGCATGTGGCTGCGTGCTAGGTCCATTGAGCTTTACTTAACTGTAAGGCCTCTGCTCTTTTAGGAAAGTGTGTAGTTGTCACTGCTGAAGTTTCCTAAGATGCTGTATGCACCACCTAGGGGAAGTCATTGCCTCTCCCATTTGCAGACAGAACATGACACCAGCCCTGATTCATCCACTATCCACAGCAATGCCTCCTGACATTTAGAGATAGGAACACTAAGTGTAATTATCCCTGTCCAGAGGGAAACAGCCATTCTGTGATCTTCTGAAAACGCCACTCTGATGGTTAGAGTTGGGAATGGGGAGACAGACACAGGTGTATGCAGCATCGACGAGAGACTAATGGTCAGCACCAAGCCACCAGCTGTCCTGACTACAATTTATACAGTGTTACACGAGGCCATTTTCATGCAAGTAAAATGCACTTTGAGCATATTCGCCTCTGGGCCCCACAACCCTCTTCCTTACCCAGCTCCATCAGTCCCCTTCATTCCTCTAACCAGTTTCACTTCTACTTATGTCATTTATACATAAATGATTTTATGGATCCATAAGGCCAATTTACAAGCGAGAGAAAATGCAATATCTGTCTTTCTGAGACTTAGTTCACTTAGTATGATTCTCTCCACTTGTATCCATTTTCCTGCAAATGATATAACCTGGTGTTCTGGCATCCCAAGCTGTGTTCCTGGGGAGAATCTTTCCCTTGTCCTAGAGACAACAGTGCCTGCCCTGCTAGTAAACCTTTAATACAAAAACCACATTTTCTAGGTTTTTATTATCCACGCTCCTGACCTCTATCAAACACTCACACAGTAAACTAATTTTTTCTTTGCCCCAGATAACCCAAAAACCAGGTACTAAGCAATGAGGAACAGCTGTTACAGCCCAGAGCCTGCTAAAATGACTTCAAGTATCCGATCCTATTCTTACTGGGCACATCCCCCACCCCACCCCCAACCCATACACCACTCACTCATCCCTTCCCATGAAAATCCAAATAGATGCTCTGGGATGTGCTCCACCATCCACCCCACCTACTGCTTCCTGACCGGCCCTGGTGCTTCTGTGTATGGTTTTGTATGCAGAGCACACTCCTGTTACCAGCGACATGTTAAGTGTAAAGTTCTTCCTTCATGTCAATCATTTCAGTGTTTGTGTAACATATCACATTGGAATAAAATAATTCCTGGCACGAACTAGGGTATACTTCCTACTAAAGGGCTCCCAAGAAGGACCCCTGATATCAGAGGGTAAATGACAACAGTAAATTGTCTTAAGAAAGCTAGTCAGTCTTTTAAGCATTGTAAAAGTTCCAATCTAAAGATCCTCCTGATATTCAAACAGGTGTGTGTGTGTGTGTGTGTGTGTGTGTGTGTGTGTGTCCATCCAAGGACTTCTATAAAAAGCAGAATCTAATTAGTTCTAAACATAACCAGGCATATCTCTGTGGTCCTGACAATGGTGGGAGAATCCTAGCTGTGGCTGCTTTGCTCAGTTTTTGCTCATTAGTTAAAACCTGGACCATTCTGAGCTGTCTACTTTCTATTCGTTAATTATAATTTGGAACGTACTGTGAACCACAGTTGGTGAGATGTAGCTAGAGCCTCCAGGCACAGGCAGAAGCCAGATCACAAAATCTCACATAAATAACTACAAAAGCTACATTTAGAGTTTTTCCCTCTTGGTGACACAGAAGTGTTGAGGACATGGCATATGCATTACTCCTGGAAAGACCTTTCATGGATAGAGCTCATCTTCTTACTACATGAGAAAGTAAGACTTGGAAGTTTTAAGAGGTTTGTAAGAAAATGGAAGAGATCATATGAAGTGCACAAATGACAGTCATGAAAATCTTTGTAACTTCTGGACATGGTAGCACATGCCAGCAATCCTCCATGCATTTGGGAAGTAGATGCTGGAAAATGAGGATTCAATGGACAGTCAGTCTTGGCTGCAGAGAGAGTTTGAGGTCAAGTGGGGATACATGAAACCCCTTTTCAAAAAAAGGGGGGGGTTTAATCAATAACAAAATTTAGAGGCTATAAAAGAAAGAACAAACATAGGAACCCAAAACATTTACACAGCCACTATACCAAAAAGAAACAAACAAAAACCAGTAAACCAATGGTGTGTTTCTGAGGGCATCTTCCAATTCTAAAGACAGATGTCACCAGTAGTGTGAGGATCCCTGATGAGTTCACAATTAGGGGGATTAAAATTAATAGAAGGAAGAAGGGCAGAGCTGAAACAAAAGCATTTCAGAGATTAGCTATTCCAGATGACCAATAGTCTATTTTTAGATGTCAAAACTTGTTCATAGTCAGAGAATGTGTTCACAGGCTCTGTCATGTATGGAGAGCCCATCTGCCCCTCACCACACAATGCTATTCGCTTCCAAACAAAGGCCTTATTTCCTGAATAAAGATATAATAAAAACAAGCATGTACATAAACTATATATTTAGGTTTTTTATTCTTAATACAGATACTTGAAGCTTAATATGTTGTCTTGGTATGTGTTGGGGGGAGGACGCTATGCACTCATGAGCACACAGGCAAAGGCCAGAGGAAGCCTTTAGGAATTCTATTCTATCATTTCCTTTCATTCCGTTGAAGCAGTATCTCTCGCTGAGCTGGAGGTAGACTGAAAGCCCCAAAGCTCTAATGAACCTCCTGTCTTGACCTCACACAGAACCAATGTAACAGGCCTGCATTAAGCTGCTTGCATGGGTGCTGGGGATTTGAACTCAGGTCTCCATGATTGCGCAACAAGCACTTTACCCATTGAGCCATCACTCTAGTCCCTCCTTTAAGAAAGAAATATCCCCTTTGCAAAAACTTCTAAAGGAATCAGCTACATTGTTTTGTGCTATACTTCTCTCTAAGGAGGACCAGGAGCTTTGAGGGACAGGCATCTAGATCCCGATTCAAAGGAAGCAGAAGGATGAAGAAATTAAATGTGGTATCTGTGGATATACATACCAGCCTTTGCAACAGCCTGAGTTGTCTGGGCACCCTGAGAGCAACCTAGAAAGAGAGAAGAAATATGAAATAGGACTGGGAAGT
The DNA here is from genome assembly GCA_030556225.1 of Cricetiscus sungorus. Lineage (NCBI taxonomy): Eukaryota > Metazoa > Chordata > Mammalia > Rodentia > Cricetidae > Cricetiscus > Cricetiscus sungorus. The sequence continues at coordinate 16,583,347 of JANBXA010000729.1, forward strand.
ATTCATGAATGAGTCATGTGAAGCTGTTAAAATCCATTCAAATTCACCACTAAGGATATCTAGCTTGAAAAGTAGTTCTGATTTTTTTTTTTTTTATTCATAGAGTGTTTTTCTAGGCTGGAAATAGAATCTATCATTCTTTGCTCTGCTTGACTCAGAATCCATGAGGCCAAACTTCCTCATCATCTGGGTGTGCCTACATCTGCAACAGTGACAAGAACAGAGATATCCACAGAATGCTTGCACTCTGCTTCACTCAGTCTTTGGCTTGACATTAAATTCCTTGCTATTGGGTCCATTACATCATTGTAATACAGACATTTGGCCTTCTTTTGATGCGTTCATATTCAATGCAAAACTCTAGGAAATCCAGATGCAACACTGAAGTTATCCTGAATTGCCTTAAAGATTTCTTTTCTATAAGATTTCTTCTATTTTTCATAGGTAAGAGATAGGTACAGAAAAAACAATTAAAACTTTTTCTCTAAAAAAAATATCACATGGGCTGAAAAATATCTCAACAGAACCCAAGTTCAATTCCCAGCACCCACATGGTGACTCACAACAGTTTATAACGACAGTTCTTGGAGATCTAATACCCTCTCTGGCCACAGCAAAACCAGGCATGCAAATAGTATACACTTACAGGAAGGCAAAACACCCATAAACACAAAAAGAAAGAAAGAAAGAAAGAAAGAAAGAAAGAAAGAAAGAAAGAAAGAAAGAAAGAAAGATTAAAGTTACAATAAAAATAAGCCAGTCACTTAAAAATACTAGCTTCTCTTTGAGTATCACACCCAGTAAACCTGCTTAAATAATAGAAACATAATGGTTATTGCTAGGAGTAGCAAATTGTCTTTTGGAAAGTATAGAACAGATACTTGAAAAGTGTGCCCATTTAAAAATCTATTTTGTCTTTAATTATGTGCCTGTGTTTCTGTGTATAGTGCTATATGTGGCAAGAGGCTTTGAGTTCCTCTAGAGTCAGAGAGCAGAGCTCTGCTCCTCTGTGAGAGCAGGAAGCACGCTTAACCTCTGAGCCATCTCTTCAGCTCAACTTTACACATGCTTAAATAGCATTTTGAGGTGTAATTTTTATACCATGAAATTCATTCATTTTGTGCACAAGCATCCTTCTCTGTAAGGAATGGGAGCCATCGCCATAACCAGAGCAGTTTTTATTAACTTTCTAAAAAGAAACTCTGGAGCCTGGGGAAATGCAGTGTGTAAAGTGATTGTGTGCAGCTATGAGACCTTGAGTTCAGTCCCAAGGCCCCCATAGAAAACCGGCTGCAGCAGCACACACACACAGTACCCCAGGACTGCCAGGAAGTGAAGATCACAAGAGGATTCCTGGAGCTTGCTGGCTAACCAGCCAGTAGAAATAGCAAGTCCCAGATTCACGAGAGACTCTGTCTCAGGAAATAAGGGAAAGAGTGATGTGGAAGGAAACCTGATGTGGGCAATCCCCCCACATACATGAGGAAGTCCCCACACAGACACACAGACACATCACACACAGAGATACACCTACACAGACACACACACAGAGATATATATGCACACAGAGATACCTACACAGAGAGACACATAAACACACAGACACAGACACAAACACAGAGAGATGCATAGATACACATATACATATACACAGATATACATACACAGAGACACCTCTACACACATAGAGAGACCTACACAGAGAGAGAGAGAGACATACACGCATGCACAGACACCTCCACACAGAGACACACACACAGAGACACAGACACCTGTACACAGAGAGAGAGACACACATACACACACACAGAGACTCATACACATACACACACACACACTCACACACACACACACACTCACACACATACACACACACACGCACACTCTGGTCATCATCTCATGATCTCATCTCCAGCCCTTGGCAATCACTAAACTATATTATATGGTTTTCCCTGTTCTGATCAGCTTATATAAGTGGAATTACACACCATGTATATTTTTTGTATTTTGTATTTTGAATAGTGGTCTCAAGGCTCATCTACAGTGTAGCAAACACTACTTTATTCCTCATAGTTGAATAATATTCCACTGTGTAAATATACTACATTTTGTTTGTTCATCACCTGACAGACATTCAAGTTATTTTTTCCCTTTGCCTGGTATGAATGATTCATAACTTGAATTAAAATTTAATTTTCACACACAGGCGATCTTTCCTGAGGATATAGAGATACATTTTATTTTCCTATGAGTGGGATTCATATATCTTATACAGTAAATTTTACTTTTAAGAAACTGTAAAACAAACAAAAAAGAAACTATAAAACTTTTCTAAAGTGAGTATACATTTATACTCTGACCTGTGTGTGTGTCCTTCAGTTAAAAACTCTACTGCAGAGAAGTCAATAAAAGAGTGGAATATCTAGAAAAACAGAATGTATAACTTTTAAAACATGTTCATAGCTGAAGAGAACCTAAAGCACTGGTTCTCAACCTGTGGGCTGTGACCCTTTGGGGGTTCAAGTGACCTTTTCACGGGAGTCACCTAAGAATATCAGAAATATCAGATATTTACATTATCATTCATAACAGTAGCAAAACTACAGTTTGCAATGGCAATGAGAATAATTTGTGGTTTGTCACCAGAACATGAGGTGTTTAATACACAGCATGTGTTAAAGGGTCACAACATTAAGAAAGTTGAGAACCACTGACTTAAAATAGCTACTAAAAGTAGTTCAACTACATGCTCCATGATAACCTGGGGACCAGAGAGATGGCTGTTGGTACATTGTTGCCACACAAACCCAAAGACCTGAGCTTGACCGTAGAACCTACATAAGAACCCAGGTGTGGTGGCTTCCTTGTAATCCTGATACTGGGGGAACCCAGACCGGAGAATCTGGGGCTCTCTGGCTGTGGGGAGATAGATAGGAGGATCCCAGGGCTCACTGGCCATGAGGAGACAGAGATGGAAGGATTCCAGAGTTCACTGACTAGCCAGAATAGTCTTAAGAACTCCAGGTCCCCAACCTAGGCCCCATGAACGTGGGTGTCAGTTAAGAGGCCTGGGCAGTCTATGGGGCCTCTGGTAATGGATCAGTATTTATCCTTAGTATATGAATGGACTTTGGGAGCTCATTCCATATAGAGGGATACTCTCTCAGCCTAGACCCATGGGGGAGGGCCTAGGCCCTGCTCCAAATGATATGACAGACTTTGAAGATCCTCCATGGAAGGCCTTTCCCTCCCTAGGGAAGCAGAAAGGGGATGAAATGGGGGTTGGGGGTGACAGGGGCGGAGGGGAGGCTGAGGGAACTGGGATTGACATGTAAAACAAGATTGTTAAAATTTAAATTTTAAAAAGAGGAAAAAAGTGGTATAATTAATTAATTAAAGAATTCCAGGTCCCAGTGAGAAACCCTATCCAAAACTCCAAGACAAATGAACATCTTCTGAAGAAAAATGCCACGCTAGGTTGACTTCTGACCTCCACATGCATACAAGAACACATACACCCACACATAAACATGCACATATACTGCCCCCACACACACAAACCTCACCACAAACATGCATGCATACCCTTACACACACACACACACACACACACACACACACACCACATATGAGGATAAATAAATATTGAGAGTAACAAAGTAAAACTGTATTTATTGACTAGCAGATATATAATGCTTGACTTCGACATTACTCATTATGCATGTTTATAGCTGCTCTCTGCCAGAAAGATCACCCGCTGTGGACAGATGGGGCCTTAGGACAAGCTCTGGCCAATATGTTATGGGTGTAAGTAACATTTACCACTTCTGAGCCAAGTATTAATTACATTTACCTAATCTTTCAGAGCTGCCTGCTCCCTCTAGTGCAGTAATTATTCATGTTAGCGGTGGACAGGGTTTTCCCAAGTTCACAGATGACCACATGTGCATACCTGTTCTACTGCCAGCCCACAAGAATGTATAAGCAAGAATGAAACATGTGTTACTTAAGACATTCATATATGGGATTGTTTGCTATCAATCATAACTTGCTCTATTCTGACTGCCATACTCATCAAAGTTTTAGGAGCTTGGAGGGGGGAGTTGTTTTGTTTTATTTTTGTTTTTTGGGTTGTTTTGTGTTTTTGTGTGTTTGGGGCGGGGTTGTTTTGCTTTTTCTTTTGTTTTTCCAGGCAGGTTTCTCTGTGTAGCACTGGCTGTCCTGAAACTCACTCTAGATCAGGCTGACCTCAAATGCATAGATCCACCTGCCTCTTTCTACCTCAAGTGATGGGATTAAAAGCATGTGCCATCACTGCCCAACTTCATCAAACGTTTTAAAGCGCTAATCCAGGGAACAAAACATTTAACATGATTACATTTGAGTATAAGTGTTTTAATGTGTAAAATGTACTCTGAAGTGCTAATGGTTATTTCTTTGGGATGGTTGAATTCTTTCTATCTACATTTGTCTTTGCTTCTTTGGCTTTTGACAAATTAGCAAATACTACTTCAATATCAGAAAAACAATAAATGTATTTTCATTTTAAAAACTGAAAGTAGGAGCGTCAAGACTGCTTAATGGGGTAAAGGCACTTCCTGTTGAGCCTGATGACCTGAGTTTGACCTCTAGGACCCACACAATAGTCACAGAGAACCAAATCCCACATGCTGTCTTCTACATGCATGCATCATGCATTCTTCCACACATGCATGCACACACATACACAGAGACACACATGCACATGAATAAACATTTAAAATCTCTAATCAAAATTATAATGGAAATTGCTTTGTCCCCATCCTCTCTTTTATCACTAATTATGTAACCACTGCACAAACCTCCTGTTCAATAGAACATGAGAGAGAAACTAGGACGTGTGATAGAACCAGCCAATGCCACATGGGAACAAGATGTTCTTCAGGAGAAATCTGCTTCTGGCTTCTAAAGAGAGGGGAGACGAACAAGGGACCAAAGCACTGTCACAGTAAGGACCCAGGGTAAGGGCTTTACCAGTTCTCAGTTCACCTTGGGTCTTTCCCTCCCTGAAACTGTAGAATAGGCTGGGAGCACTTAAGAGAACTGCAGCCAGAAGGCAACCCAGCCTCTCTCTGGTATTAAGTTCTCTGCCTGATCTAAAGTATGCTCTTTGAAGTCTCCCTTGCAAAATAGGCTTTCCTAACAAAAGAAGCAAACTTGAAGGAAAACTAAAAAAGATGCTTTTGCATTTTTGAGATGGCTATCAAGCATCTCAAGGGATCACCATGGCAATACTTCAGTTCAAGTTTGAACTCAAACTGACCCAGAACTGAATCTTACTGGTACAGGACGATTACTGGTGCCAGCCAGGACAGGAAGTGGAAATAGCATTGATGTCACCATCATTGTTTGCAGTTAGGGATTTTGATTGTTTTTGTTGTTTAAGGAATTTTTTTTCCTCCATTCTCTTCAAAGAACCTGTGGGTGGGAACTGTGGACAGAAACATAAGGGGCTTCCAGAGCTATGATCATAAATAGTGGCCTAGGATCTCCCGCAGACTTCTTTGTAACTCCAAACCAGAGACTTAAGAGATGGCTCAAGTGGGATTAGTTATTTCTAACAAGTAGAGCATTTCAGATCAACATCAGAACACAAAATGTCCATACTACAATATTTATTAAGAAGTATAAGTCGTGGACATTGAGATGTATGTGAGATGGATCATTGGGTAGTTACTTGCTGATAAGTCTGAAGACCTAAGTTCCATCCCTGGTCCTGACAAAGAGGAAAGGGAGGGCAGACTCCTCCCACAAGTTGTTCTCTGACCTCCACACATGCGGTGGCACAGGTACAACCACACACACACACACACACACACACACACACACACACACGAGATAGATGATGGATGGATGGATGGATGGATGGATGGATGGATGGATGGATGGACAAACAAATTTTAAAAAGTCTTCGAATATCTGCCATCAAGGACCATATTATATAGTGAACAAGTGAACGGAGAGGGAAGGAAAAAGAAAGGAAGGAATGAAAGAAAACAAAAGAAGAAAGGAAAGTAGGAAGGAAGAAATCTATAAACACATAATAACAAACAGTACAGGTACATGGTATAACTAGAAAACAAACTTGAAAAAAGTCAAGGGCACCACATCCTTGAGTAGTGGAAGGCTTTGGAATATCACAATATAGCTAGAACTAGCTGTATAGAGTGGAATGGGGGTAAGAATTTTAAAGAGAATCGGGTTCCCCAGAGGGAAAATGCTCAGAAACCATTGGTTACATGGTGTCCTTGCCACTTTGACTCCTGAGGACCTGGCAACAGTCACCACTGGAACTAGAAAAGGCAAAGCTTTCCCTCATATGTGTTCACAGTAAAATACATCAAGACTGGAGATCAGGGTCATCGCCTCTACTCTATCATATCTTAGTGGAAATAGATGCTAGAAGCAAAACCCTTTAAAATCACAGGTGTTGCTATCCATTTCTCCCAGGATCTTTCTCAGTGTTTAATTGTGCTTCAGAGAGGACTAGAGTAATGAGGTTGAGATATTCCTCCATGAGTCCCTGCCCTATTTTGTTTTTGGGTGTCCTTCAAAGACATACGTGTTAGAGGCGTGATCTCCAGCTTGTCACCGATGGAATAAAGTGGAATTTTAGCAGGTAGAGCCTAATGGGGAACCTTTAGGACACGAGGAAGGCTTGAAAGAGGGTATTGGAAGCTGGCTTCCCATTCTTTTCCATTTACTTCTCAGCCACAATATAAGTGGATTTGCTGTACCGCATGTCTCTGTATTGTACTGTCTCACACGTTTCAATGCAATGGGACCAATTCACCAATGGATCAGAACCTCTGGAAAAGTATGAACCAAGATAATCCCCCTGTATTCACAGGTGGAATAGCTGGTTTCTATTAAAGCACCACAGAACTGACTCACATACTCCATCAGTGGGAAAGTATATGAGACAGGAGAGGAGATGCCTGAACCATCTCCGCTGTTTCCTACCCTGGATACTTGAGCGACCTAGAATAGCTGGTACAGATTGTAAGGATGAGTTTATATCCTCTACTCTTTCATTTGATCTCTATCCCAATGTCCCTGAGTCTAGGCCCCACAACACATGTGATAGATGCTTCATAAAGGCCAACCTCAGCAAGAATCTTTAGCATACTAAAGTCACCCTTCCCAGTGTGGCAAGAACAAGAAACTGACCCACCCGCCAGCCCTATTCTTCTGAGTGCCTTCAGAACACTGAAAGTGAGACCTACAACAGAGCAACCACTGCCTTAGAGATCTGTCATAGAATATGAAACAAAATTGAAGCTGGGTATCAGAAAATCACTTGAGGTTGAGTGAGTGTAGTGAATCTGACTCTGAGTTTGGAAATGTTAGGGGTGGGGGTAAAAAGAGAGGGGCAGGCAGAGAAGAAGAAACATCTGTAACTCCAGTTCCCGGACATCAGATTTACTCTTCTTGTTTCCAAGGGTACAAGCTATACATCTATACAGGCAAACACACACACACACACACACACACACACACACACACACACACACACACTCGCGTAAAATCGATTAAATCTTAAAAAATAAAAAAGTTATACATTGCACCTGAGGAACAATACCCACAGTTGTTCTTTGGCCTCCATACACATGTGCATACAGAGGTCTGTGCACCTAAATACACTCATACACACATATACATACACAGGACAGATTAAAAAAGAGAGAAAGGGAAAGAAAAGAATGAGTGGTTTAGGACACACCCATTTTTACTTCCCAGTTCCCAAGAACTGTCAGGGCATCTTTCTTCTCTTTCTTTCTCCTTCTTTCTCTTTCTTTTAAACCAGCCTTGGATGAAGCCACAAGATGAGAGATATGGCTAATTTGGGAGTGAGCACATCTCTGGAATGTCTCCCACATCTCTTTACCCATTCAGCCTTACAGTTCCATCTCAGAAACCACACCCTATACATAAGGGAAGCATTATGGAGAGGCTCACAGTCTGCAGCTGTACTGTATGCTTAGTAGAAAGTACTGGCTTCACTTAGTAGAAAGCTAAAAGATATAGCTGTCTGCATTCAAATGAGAAGACATGGTAACGGGTGCAACTTTATGAGGAGTTTACTCTTTGGGAATTTGGAAATGAATCACCAGGATAGACGCTTAGGGCCAGCATGTACTGAGCAGGATCTATGTTAGGAGCACTCCTGATTTCTGTGATCTGCATGTATATAAACCCGAAGGCCCAGCTTCTCCCAGATAGCCTCTCCTTGATGGCTGTCTTCTGTAGATCAGTTTCATTTAGGCCTTTGTGGCATCTGTGGATTTAACTAGACTACACAAACTGTAGTAGTTTGGGGGGGGGGTCTTGCAGGTTGGAATCAAGGGGCACCACAAGGTCATACCATACACAGAACTCACGTGGGGGGTTTATTGAGGGGAGGTGTAGAGGCAACCTCCAAACCAGAGCAGAAGGAAAAGAAAGAGAGGGGCAGGAAGGACCATTTTGGTTGCTGCTGCTGCTATGTCCTCCTAGGTCCCCTGATAGCAGACCAGTATAAATGCCTGAATGCGCGCCACACACACACACACACACACACACACACACACACACACACACACACACTAAATTTTACTGCTTACTTACTCTATACAAATGCTTTCCCTGGATTGGCTCCATACCCACAAAACCCACAGCAGCATAGAGTGAGTGCATTTATTACTGTTTAAAATATTTATTACTGGGCTGGTGAAATGGTCAGCGGAGTTTGACCCCTGGGAGAAAGCTGATATCTGCAAGTTTTCTTCTGATTCTCTCTCTCTCTCTCTCTCTCTCTCTCTCTCTCTCTCTCTCTCTCTCTCTCTCTCTCTCTCACACACACACACACACACACACACAAATGTGAAAATAAATAAATAAAATTTTTATTGTTGACTTTATAGTTACCATGTGATGCTTGGAATCAAGCACAGCCTTGGAAATATGATATGAGGTAAACACTGTTTCGCATCATATTATTTAGACACTGATGGTTTGAGAAGTCTTTGCTTGTAGCCAGTCCCTGAAGCTGGACATTTATAATTGTCCTTTTGACAAAACTGTGCAATTTGTTACACATTTACCAAATGATAGACTTCTTTAGTATCTTATTTGTAATCATAATTTCATTTTTTTCTCTTAAAGGACTCCTTCAGAGTTACCTTCGCTCCTCAAACACGGGTCCGTCTCTCTCTGTGAGCTAGGAACTATTAACAACCCTATGCTGACAGGATAAAAATGAAATCCAAAGAGGGTAAGTTACTTGTCCAAGAATACACAGCCAGGAAATAGTGGGGCCCAGATTTGAACCCCACATAGCCTGGTTGCACTTGAATTTTTTTTTTAATCGTAACATTCCATTGCCTCTTTTTGCTTTAAATAAAGCTCCTGGCTTTAGTAGACTCAGTAACTGATATTGTGTTTTATTGAAAACTGCCTTTGCAATAACTTTATCCTTATTTTCAAAAACCTTTTAAATTGGAGACAAAAAGTAGATAAATCAGCAGACAGAAGCAAATTGATTTCATGTCACTTCAGTTCCAATACTGATTCCCTGGCTTAATCCTCTTTTTAATATATATGGGGGCATGTCAAACTTGTAGAGGTCAGAGGACAAATTGTGCGAGTCAGTTCTCTCTTTCTACCATGTGGGTCCTGGAGATGGAACTGAGATCATCAAGCTTGGTGACACACACTTGTACCCACTAAGCCATCTCCCTGACCCCTGTCAACATCTTTTGAGGCAGAATTATTCAAACTATGGCCCTCCTGCCACCTGCCCCATCCCTTCCCATTAAGCAAGATTGGTGGGAGGGGAGCCACATTTCTGATATTTAGTTTCCCAAGAACGTGGAAGATTGGAAACCACTGATTTTAGTGGCTGCTCCACTAAGAGTCACAAGGTACAAACAGTCTTTTTTCTAATTTCAGGTAAATTATTGGAATTCTATGAAAGTTGATAAGCATGTTCATTGCATTACAGTTTCCATCAAATTTACATACGTGTGTGTGTGTGTGTGTGTGTGAGAGAGAGAGAGAGAGAGAGAGAGAGAGAGAGAGAGAGACAGAGAGACAGAGAGACAGAGAGAGAGAAAGAGAGAAAGAGAGAGAAACGGTATCATTCCTCAGTCACTGCCCATCAATTTTTGTGATAGGGTCTCAGGCCTGAAATATGATGAGCAAATTAGGTTGTCTGGCCACAAGTCCCAGTGATCTGCTTGTCTTTACCTCCCTGACGCTAGGAATACAAGTTGACACCAGTGACTGTCTCCTTTTGTTGTTTGTTTGTTTGTATGTTGGGTTTAGGTAATTGAACTCAGGTCCTCATGCTTACAAGTAAGTGTTTTTCTGGCCCAGTCATCTCCCCAGATCCCTCATTACATTCAGCAAACTAAGTTTACACATAGCTTCAGAGGTTTAATTGTTAAGACTGGAACAGTGACTACATTCTAAGATTCTAAAATTTTACGCTATCAATTCTGCAGAATCTTTCAGTTCTTGGGATGGAACCCAGAGGCCTCATTCATTCTAGGCGAGCATTCTACCACTAGGCCACATTCTCAGCCAATGCTGGACTCATACACTCAACAACACACACACACACACACACACACACACACACACACACACACACACACACATACACTTTAAAATACAGTATGAATAGAATGTAGAAATCCAAATTTCCATAGCAGCTTTTTATTTTATTTTTGTCTGATTAAGTCATTTTCAAGAAAAATATTGCCATGGCCTGAAGACAACAGGAAATCTCCAAATTGAGCCAATTCCGTGTTTCTCTAAGAAGGAAACTTTGGAAAGTGTCAAGCTCACTTGCAGTTGTGGAGACAGCATGGCTTGAATCCATTGCTGGTCCTCAGAAGGATTCTTTGTTTCAGCTCTTCCCACACTCCTTTCCCCTTACACCCTCTAGACGAAGCTTCAAGAACTTTACCCTGAATTCCTTCCCTTAGCAATTGGGCTGTGCAAGCCTTCCAACAGAAGCAGTGGCAACTGGGAACCCTGCTGGCAGTTTAGGATTCAACCCTAGAGAGCCAAATATCAACCACTAGTATCTCCCACTTATGGAGTACCTACTGGATACCAGGTCCTTAACACAGCTCACTAAACCCTTACTAGAATGGGCAAGTAAAATTACAAGCCAGACATGGTGCACACCTTAATTCCAGCATTTGGAAGATTCAGGCTGGAAGGCTGTGAGTTCAAAGCCAGCCCGGGCTAACAGAAGTGCCTGGCCAGCCCTAGCTTCATAGAACAGCATACCTTGGAGAGAAAAACGGTTGCATTCAAAACTAGAGTTTGCGAAGGTCACACAGCTGTAAGTTGCAGAGTGGGGAACCAGACCTCTCTCTGGGTGGAAAGCCTAGATGATTCCTACACCACCACAAAAGCTCTTGGGACTTTGCTGGCTACTTTTGTTCCTAAAGGGAACCCCACATTTCCTACCTTACAGGTAAACACCTTCTTTTTTTTATTAATATTATAATTTAAAATTTTTACATGTGGATCCCAGTTTCCTCTCCCTTCCTCCCTCTATCCCTCCCTCCCTCTTACCCTCTTTCCCCTGTGATATGCACCTTGGCCACCCTCCCCTCCCATCCCCCTACCCCCATTCCACTTGTAGGGCTATACTATCCAGGTTGGGTCATGTAAATCTGTCAGGTCATTTGAAGTAGAGACTAGGACTTCTCTCCTGTCTCTAGGTTAAGGGGGTATTCCTCCATGGGGGATGTGTCCGCAAGGTCCTTTTGTACACCAGGAATAGATCCTATTTCTACGTCTGAGGTCCCCCCAGACTGCTCAGTCCTTCTAGCTGAGACCCATATTCAGGGGGTCTGAGTCAGTTCCATGCTGGATTCCAAGCTAAACACCTTCTTAAAGAGGACCCCTCATGAAAACAACCACAGATAAGAAGGTGAATCCCATCTTCCAGGTCTAATTTCCAAACAAGGCTGGGAAGAAATATGCCTCCTTACGTCTTCCTCATCCGTGAAAACACGCGTTAAACTAAACAGTTCATCTTTTAAATGATGTGTCAACATCGAGATTCACTTCATCTGAGACCGCCCCTTCCACAGAATCTTCACAGGGTTGTTAGTGCGAATCTGTTTGGTGGTTTTCATAGAACTTTTTCATTGGCAGGGTACACCTGTGAGGTTAAACTGATTAAAACAAAAGCTGACACGTGCATAGAGTACCTGAGCCAGTTCTTGATACTGGCTTAATCATGGGACCTCTTGTAAACTACTCACAATTGATAAGAACCGGAGGGAAAATTGAGTTTTCCTATGTTTAAAAGGTGGAGAGAGTTGAGGTTTCCGAGAGTTTACGACTTTTAATAAGTTCTTTTCTCCCTAGATGAGCATTAACAGCTAACTACCTCACAAGTCTAAGACAGAAACTTGCAATGAACTGCTAAGCTGGCGTCCGTCTCAGAAATTTGTAAGGACGGATAGGAATCTGGTAGATGGCGAGAGCCAACAAGAACGTTGTTGTTCCAGGACTTAGAAGTTCTATTCACAACTATGCGGCAAACTGGAAGAGGCACAAGTGACCAACAGATGGGAAAGCTCCCATGCAGAAGCCTGGGAAAAGGGGTGGTGCAGACCGAAAAGGAGGCAATGCCCATCAACTGCAGCCGGTCCAGAAGCCACAGAGCCCAGACAAGTGGAGGGAAGGGAGAGAAGCGCGGGCTCCCACAGCTCTTCTACTTACTTGCTCTGAGGCGTCATCCCAGCTCCGTGCCTCTTCCTGGGACTCCGAGAAGAGAGGCAGACCCAGGCACAGCCCCAGCAGCAGAAGCATGGTGAGGCTGGAGCGCGCGCGCGACGACTCTGGGATAAGAAGGGATTTTCAGGGTGCTGAGGGAGCTGCGCCCTAGGCTGCAGAAAGACACACACACTCCATCCAGCCCCGCCTCCACCAAAGCCCTGCCCATTAAGGTCCCCGCCCCCTTCATGATCTCCTGGCCAGCCTGGGCCACTAGCCTAGGCCACTCCTCCTCTCTTTGGAGGCTTCCCCATCCCTGGTTCCACTCACTACTCACCATGTGATCCCTACCTCCTAGTTTTGCCTCCCCTGGGCTCTATGATTGTCCACAGGACAGCTTCCAGCAGGCACCACCTCCAGCTCTTGAGTAGCTAATGGGTCCCCGTGGTCCCAGATTAAAAGGGCTCCAGACCTGCCCCAGCTGTGTGCACAACCGAGGCAAACTTGCTTTGCCCAGCTACACCGTCCTGCCCTTCCACCCTGCCTGCAGTGAATAGACTATCCTCTCAGGTCAAGCCTTTTCCTGCAGCTGCCAACACCACCCCCAGCTCTTCCTCCCCTGCTTTCCTTTGCTTTGTGGACTTGCTTAATCCCTGTTGCCAAGAGCTGGGGGGTCAGCACACCAGGCTCACCTGAGGCCTAAAGGTGACAGGTCCCCTCCCTTACTCTTAATACCTGTCCCCATTTAGAGTCACAAGTAAAGGATGACTGATGGTGTAAGGCACACAGCCGTATTGCCCCTTTTAATGCCATTCTGGTATTGGGGGACAGAAAAGATAGGTGTGTGGATGTTAGCCTGGAAATGAATGTTATGTATCTTGATTATAAATTGTTTCTTCTGTTCTTGTCTTGTTACAGGAAGGATCATTGCCTATGGGCCTCTCGTGCTTGACCTTTTAGAAACTGGGGGAAGTCTTCCCTGTGCATGTCTAATGCAGCTGGGTTAATGTGCTTAGGCCATCTTGCAAAAGGTAATTGCTTCAAAGACTAATTTCTATGTTTCTGGCAATTCCATCTAAATAGATAAGGTGAAAAATCGGCTTCTGCGGCCCAGAACAGGGAAGTGCCTGCCCCCACAAAAGATGTAGCTAGGTAAAAACACACAGGAATACACTGGACTACAAAAAAAAAAAAAAAAAAAAAAAAAAGGCAATTGTGGATATTCTGGTTTAAGCTGCTACTCCTTCTTAAAACACCCCCCCCCACTTACTCTTAGCGCAATGTTGCTTGTTCAGCAGAGAAATTAAGAAAAGTCCAAACAAGCAAACTTGCTGCTACTGTGAAACAAATGAAAGGAAGATCCTTGCCATTAACATTAATCATTTAATTAGCCTAATCACCCAGCATTTAAAAAGCATATAACCAGCAGGAAGAAAGCAGCTACTCCAGCAAGGTTTCTATGCAGAAACTACATAGAAACTGGGCAACAAACAAGTTGTGTATGCCACCACAGTCGCTAAGGAAGAAACCCAGCTCCACTGTTTCCCACGAGGGAGGAGTGACTGTGATTGGGGAGTTCACATTGCAAGGGCCACACCTGTTATTTGAGGGCTTGAACAGGCCTCCATCTTCTTCCTTGCTCGCACTCCTTTTATCCTGCCATGCTAAGCAGGAGCATATCCACCCCCCACACTTTTATGTCTTACTTTTTATTAAGTGTTCACTAGCTGAGTTTCACACCAGCAACACAAAGAAGTATAATAGTTTGCCTTCTTTAGACGGAGGTTTCTCCATCTACCCTGAACCAGGGTACTGACACAGTACCTGGTTCACTTTTTAGACAGTTTCTCAATGTGATCAGAAGTTCTTTGAAGACCAGCATGTTTTTATGACTGCTAGCATTGTTAGCACTGAAATAATAATCTATTTATGAGTGGAATGAGACATAAGGCACATGGGGTGGAGCAGGGTGCTAAGGAAGGAGGGGGCTGGACTACAGTCCACATTTGTCCACTAGCTAGCTACATGCCTCGGAATAAGTTCTCAACTGTCTGTTGCAGAGTCTCAGCTCATCAAGGCCCACTCACAAACCATTGACTCTACAGTAGATCAAAGCAATAAATATTTGAGAGAGACCATACTCTGTTTTATTCTTGCCCCCCAGACCAGCAATATTAATTGCTATGCTAATATTCCATGATACAAGACAGCCATGTCCACCTGAAGCTACTGGCCAACTATACAACCAATGGCATATACAACCAATGATCTAGCAGGTATATATCTAACCTATAGCTGAGGGTGGCTATGAATGCTGCCCAACATAAAAGTGTAAGCTTAGTTAAAATATTATGAAATATCTTTGTGATTCTTAAAACCCAATTAAATGGCTTATGAGAGTGAATTTTGAAGATAATTGTGTTGCACCACACCTGCCTGAGTATGGTATGTTGGAAGTATTTTGGGATATATGTATGTTTAGCATACAATTGTGTCAATAAAATAAAATACTTATCTATGTGTGTGTGAGAGAGATTCAATGTGTAATTATAAAAGTAGATGCTTGGAGAGGGAGGAGTGATAAGAAAAGAGGTCAAGACCAGGCTACAGAAACCCACAGAGACAGCTGACCTGAATAAGGGGGAACTCATGGACCCCCAGACTGATAGCTGGGAAACTGACTCAGACCCCCTATACATGGGTCTCAGTTAGAAGGTCTGGGCAGTCTAAGGGACCTCTGATAGTGGGACCAGGATTTATTCCTGGTGCACGAAAAGACTTTGGGAGCACATTCCCCGTGGAGGGATACTCCCTTAGTCTAGAGGCAGGAGGGAAGGCCTAGACCCTACTCCAAATGACAGATTTTGATGATCCCTCCTTGAAGGCATCATCCTCCCTGTGGAGTGGGTGGAGAATGGGATGGGAGGAGGTATCGGGGGGCATGGGAGGGAGGGAGAGGGAACTGGGATCGATACGTAAAATAAGAAAAAATAATAAATATATATAATAAATAAACCTATTTTTCTTTAATTTAAAAAAAGTAGATGCTGGGTTAGATGATTTTACAGACCATAGGCTAATGGAAGTGTTCCAAGCATGTTTGTGATAGAGGCCATGATGGTCAATATTGAGCATATTAAATGCACTTTCCTGTGAACAATGTTTTCAACTCACGATAGGCGTTATCTGGGATAACCTCATTTAAAAAGAATCAGCCATGTTTGTAATTTGTAGTAATCTATTGCTCTGTGTCACACCAGCCTCTGTGGAATGTTTGTAGGTATGATAAACATAAGACCCAATGAAATTTTCCAAGACAGTTGACAGATACTGGCTCCATGCATAAGAATAGGAGGATTGAACTGCCCCTCAAATGAGACATATTGAAGGCTAAGGTGTCTCCACACATATATGACCTCTAAAATTGTGAAAGAAAAACAGGAGACAAGGGAAGGAAAGAGGACAACAGAAAGGGAAAGGGGCAAAGGAGATGAAGAAGGTACGAGAAGGTAAGTAGTGAAACTATATGATATACTTGAAATAAACTGTCTTTTTCAAACCCATCACCATGCACCAATTAAAAAGTCTAAATTTGGAGCTATGGAGATGCCTCTGTGGGTAAAAGCTCTTTCTATGAATTCTGAGGATCCAAGTTCAAATACTCAGAACCCATATAAAAATCCAGGTACGATCAGTCATGTGTAGTTCTGGTGCTTTTGGAGGCAAAGGCAGAGAATCATTGGGGCTTAGTGCCTGCCAGCATCACTGTGGGTGTGGAGAGTCCTGAGCCCTATTTTCCCCCATTCTACATCTTTTTTTTTTTCATCCCTAACTCTTCAAGAACCTTCTATCCAAATTCTACTTGGAAGTAACCACAACCTCCTCCAGCAATACTCTCTTAAAAGTTCCTCTCCCTTAAAATAGTTTAAGGCTTATAAAATGCAGGGCTAAGCCACATTGTACGAATTGAATCGAGGTCTTTGCACATGTTAGAGAGAGATATGTGTTCAACCTCTAAGCTCGCATCCAGCCTTTGGTTTTTTGAGACAGGCTGTCCTTAACTTCCACCTTAGCTTCCCCAGTGCAAGGTGTGCATAAGTGTGCTCCCAGGCCTCGAGTGTAGCAGTACATTTTAATAGATTCCAGAAGACATCAGACAGCTCAGTGCATGTTAGCTTTTGCCTTGTTTTCCAGAGGTGAACAACATTAGCAAAAATCAGAGCTGGTGTTTCACTCCCTGGCATTACCCGAAGAGAGCTGGCTACCATGTTTGTTGAGCATCTGTGTTCACATGGAATTCAAAGCCAGGGTAGTAAGTAAATCTGCAGAAACATTTGTCAGTTGATCAAGCATTTGTCTCCACAGAAACATACATTGATCAAAAATCTTGTCATCAAAGAGTCATTCTAATTTTCTTTTGAAAGGATGAAATGACAGTATTGTCATCTTTATAGCATCTGGGTTCACCAATAGGACAAGTCTCTGAGTGTACCTGTAGGCATTTCCTAGATTAATCTTCTAGGTTAATTGAGGTGGAAATACTCATCCTAACTGTGGGTAGCACCATTCTATGGGCTGCCTGCGGTCCTGGGCTGAATAAAAAAGGAAAGAAAACTGAATGTCAATGTTTGTCACTTTGTGTGTGTGCCTGCCTTTCTTTTGAAAGGATGAAATGACAGTATTGTCATCTTTATAGCATCTGGGTTCACCAATAGGACAAGTCTCTGAGTGTACCTGTAGGCATTTCCTAGATTAATCTTCTAGGTTAATTGAGGTGGAAATACTCATCCTAACTGTGGGTAGCACCATTCTATGGGCTGCCTGCGGTCCTGGGCTGAATAAAAAAGGAAAGAAAACTGAATGTCAATGTTTGTCACTTTGTGTGTGCTGCCTGACTGTGCATGCGACCAGCTACCTCGCTTCCCTTCCCTGCCATGATGGACTATGTCCCTTGAACCACAACCAAAATAAAGCCTTCTCCCTTAAGTTGTTTCTTTTCAGGTGTGTGGTCACAACAATGACAAAAGTAACCGACACTGATGCCCAGAGCAACACTGGTACGCCAGCCCAGAGTTCTCAGCTTTGACATGGGATTATCACTTGGCATAGCACAGAGGAGTTTCAAACACAGATGGAATAAGACACGTTTTCTCTCCCTTGCCTCCATGGTACTTTCTGTGACACTAAAGCCTGAAGTCAGAGAACTCAGCAGCACCTGAAGGTGATCCCCAGGGAGTGTTCTCAACCTGAAGAGCTGCCAGATGTGTCTCAGGTAGACATTGGGAGAGCTCCAGAGGGCTTCCCCTGCCAACACAGACATGTCTCTGGAAGGGTTCTGGCTCCCAGTGAGTGTCGGTTTTGTGGGTGGTGCTGAGAGATATATCACACCAGCTGAAACAGGGACTGACTTGGCAGCGTTGTTGCGTTCTCTGGAAATGCTGATGGGCAGGCTGCCTGGCTGGCAGCAAGGGAGCCTCTGTGGCATGCAACATGTGCAACAGGTACCAAACACATGGGTATAGACTTGCTGAGCAAATAATACCATCTTTTCTATTCCCAAATCTCTAGGCGATCTAGTGAGAACAACCTTGACTCTTGCCAGTTTATGAAAACCTTTGAGCATCTCTGTTATGCTTTTAAAAAATTCTCTTTCTGGTATTGCACAGAGTTATATAAGACCACATTTGTGCAAGCAAATAATATACTTCAAGTACATTCCTCCCACACCCACCTTTTACATTTTACCTCTTCTAGGTTGGCCCCTTTTGTTCCTGTAGACAGTTTTACTTCCACTTTCCTGCTACCTGCAGTCTTGATTTTATCCATATAAAATCTAGGATCCAGGGGCTGGGGAGATTGTTCAGCAGTCAAAAGCATTTACTGATCTTGCAGAAGACCTAGTTTTTTTTTGGCATGCACATTCATGATGACTCATATTCCAGGATATCCAATGCCCCCTTGCAACTTCCACAGGCCTGTGATGCACATACAGGCACCCAGGCACACCCACACACATAAAATAAACATCTAATATCCACAAATGAGAGAAAATGTGATCTTTCTCTTTCTCAGAATGACTTACTTTTCCTAATATGATTACTTCCAGTTTGTGGAAGATGGTGTAACTTCATTTTTTTATGGCTAAGAACAATTCCATTTCGTATTTTTCAAAGAGGCAAGTCATTATTTTCATCCTCAATTTAGAATTCATCTTCCCACCTATCATTTGGGTTAGTTCTAAATTCTAGAATGTTCTTAGGAAATTGAGTCTGAAGGAAAGAGAGATGTCTTCCTGGTATGCCTGATATTTTCCAGGGTCTCAGTGTTTTTATGTGTAATAGTGTGTGTCTGAGTATGTATGCATGTATGTATGTATGTATGTATGTATGTATGTATGTATGTATGTATGTATACGCATATATGTGTTTGAATGGTGTAGTGGTTTTAATGATAAATGTACCCTATAGGCTCAAGTATTTGAATATTTTTCCCACTTGGTTACAGTTTATGGAAGTATGGCCTTGCTGAAGGAAGTCCATCACTGGAGTTGGGCTTTGAGATTTTCCTAGCCTCACCCCACTTCCAGTTTGTACTCTGTTTCATGCTGTGGCCAAAGATATGATTTCCCCATTTCTTGATCCTGCTTCTATGCGTGCTACTTGTTGCCATTCCTCCCTGCCATGACAAACTAATCCATCTGGAATTCTAAGCCAAAGTAAACTCTGTCTTCCTTAAGTTGTCTTTCACCATGGTATTCCATCACAGCAACAGAAAAGTGCTTATACAGATGTGCGCTGCCCTCTCTCTCCCCCCCCCCTCTCTCTCTCTCTGTGTGTGTGTGTGTGTGTGTGTGTGTGTGTGTGTCTGTGTGTGTGTGTGTCTATGTGTGTGTATGCACTTTCTACATTTTCTCTACCATAGCATCTGCTTTTCCTTTTAATGGCCTTGTCAGGAGTAGCAAGTAAAGAGCTGGAGATTTAGCTGACTGGTGAAGTGTTTGCCTAGTATTGTTTGGCCTTTCGTTTGATCCTGCAGTACTTCGAGAAATGGGGAATAAAAAATAAATAGTATTTCTTAGCTTCTTCTAGCAACTATACACATGGCATATATATCAAAGGAGAGGCCCTGTTATATATGGTCATTTCTCTATTCTGCTGTTTGCCTCCTGATTTAACCTTGAAATGCAATCCATCTTTCTTATCTATCTATCTATCTGTCAACTTTCTATCTATATACATATATCATCTCTATTTAGTTCTATCTTCTTTGAAACAAATTATTTCTATGTATCCCAGGCTGGCCTCAAACTCTTGCCCTTCTTACCATAGCCTACTCTATGGTGGGGTTACAAATGTGTGCCACCGTGGCACACTAGCCTCTCTTGTTTAAATATTTTTCAAGGTTTTACCACCATTTCAACAGGAATACCAGCACATATCTCCCTTCTATTAAGGGGATGTCTAATGTAACTTTATGACCACAAAAGGGAAAAACAACTTATGGACCGCATGCCAGCATAATGATAAGTGTTTTCCATGCCTTACCTTATTTGCTCCTGAAGATAATCTGCACAGCACAGGAAAAAAACACAGCTTCAGAGAAATGCAACAACTTCCCCAAAAGGACAGAACTATAAACAGTAGAGCTGTGATTCCATAAATCCAAGAATGTCTGAAGAACAGCTATGGCACTTTCATTTCCTCGTGAGGCTGCTGTACTTTTATTGCATATTTTGTCTCTGTTGTAGTAGA
The DNA here is from genome assembly GCA_030556225.1 of Cricetiscus sungorus. Lineage (NCBI taxonomy): Eukaryota > Metazoa > Chordata > Mammalia > Rodentia > Cricetidae > Cricetiscus > Cricetiscus sungorus. Next base: position 16,603,863 of record JANBXA010000729.1, read on the forward strand.
TTCCAAATCTTTCAGCGTCACTAAATTCTCAAGGCCAGTAATCATAGCAAAGAAACTGCCTCTGGGCACGGCACTGGGCAACACACACACACACACACACACACACACACACACACACACACACACACACACACACACAATCTTGCATGGCTGGTCCCAGCAGCACACAACTCAGTAGGAAGGCACATGCTTAGCATACCTCAAGCCCTGGTTTCAACCTCCAACATACAGACAGAAAGGAAGGTCCTGAAATGATGAGCTTGTAATCACAGCATGGAAATAGATGATCAATTTTGTTATGTGCAATGGTGCACTTATCAGTGACGGAAAGAATTTCTCCGTGTTAACATTGCCACAACAAACCACAAAGTGAGTTATTTAATACAGCCCAAATGTATTGTCTTACACTGTCCCTGTAAGTTGTGGGGCAGACTCCTTCCACTGCTTCTCCAGATACTGCAGCTCCATAACCCCTCACACTCTACTTTCCTGTCACATCTCCTTTCTGACCTTCCTGCTCTCTTGCTCTCTCTCTGTGACCTTGTCTCTATCTCTCTGTCTCCTGTTTCTTTTTCTCTCTCTCTATCTTTCTCTATATCTATCTAGCTAGCTATCTAGCTCTAGCTCTAGCTCTAGCTCTAGCTCTAGCTCCATCTCTCTATCTCTCTCTGTTGTAGAGACCCTTGTGATCCTTGGAGTAACCCAGATAACTCAGATCTCATCTCAAGGTCCTTGCCTGAACCTTGATACCTAATGAAGTCCCTTTCACTGTGTAAAGGACAGTTTCTGGAATTGAAGGCAGGAGCATCTGTCATTCAGCCTACCATTCACTTGATGTCCTACCTTGAAGCCTACACTTTCTACTTCTGAGAAGAAGCATTGTTTCTGCATATTCCAAAGATCAAATTGGTCCTTATGGGGCTGAGAAGATGACTACATCAGTGAAGTGTGTGCCTTGCAAACATGAAGACCCAAGTTTAGAGGCATATTAAAAAAAAAAAAAAAAGAAAAGAAAAGAGAGATGGTAGTGTGCACTTTTAACCCCAACGCAGGACAGACAGAGATAGGAGGATTCCTGGGGCTCAATGGCCAGCCGTCCTAGCCTGTTTTGTGAGTTTCAGCCCTGTTGAGAGATCTTGTCTTAGAATTCAAGATGAGAAAGAGCAGGAGAGATGGTTCTGTGAGTAAGAGCACAAGCATGAGGACCTGAGCTTTATTCTCAGTTACCTATGAGAAAAGCCAGGTATGGCTGCACCTGGATCATGGGAATTTACTGGTCACCAACATGGCATCAGATTCAGCAAGAGACCCTATCTTATAGAACAAGGCAGAGAATGACAGAGCAGACACCCAACATCTTCCTCTGGTCTCCATAGCAACCTACCACCATCCCCACCCCCACATCAATAAATATTTAACAAGTACAAGTATTTTGGGTGAAGATGTAGAGAAAACTAGGAATTTCCAAAAGTTTTGTTTTATAAAATGTTTTGATGTTTGGGCTCCTGAGTGATAGCCCTTTGGGGGCTGTAACAGCAGTGACTTTTCAATACCATTTTTAAAAATTCTTCTTCAGAAGAAGGCTCCTTAAACTTCAGAGAAGTTTAAGATTTTTAAATGTATTAAATTCATTTGCATCCAAACTTTCCAATGCCGTGAATATTGGTTAGCTGATTAGCTCATAAGTTTACTATATATCTATACTTTCTGATTTATGAGCCCAGTTCCTAAGTAATCTATCTAAGTATTTGTTCCTACACATCTGCCCTAGTTTCATTTCTGTTGCTGTGGTCAACTAGCCCAACAAAAAGTAACCTTGGGGAGAAAGGTTTATTTTGGCTTATCATCCTAGTCCCTCACAGGAGGGAAGACACACTGGTAAGATCTTGGAGTTGGGAGTCAACTTGCATCCACAGTCAAGAGCAGAGGGAAGTGAATGCCTTCATGCTTAGTGCTCTGCTAGCTTTACTCTTAGATGGTGCAGCGCCATCTCAAAGCAGAGTGTGATAACCCCCACTCTCAGTCTGGGTCTTTCTACTCAATTAGACACTGAAGATAGTCCCCCCAAAACTATCTAGAATGTCAACCCAATCTAGACAGTCCTTTATTAAAATTCTCCTCCAGGTGAGCCTAGGCTGTGTCAAGTTGACAATTAAACTATTCATCAAAATACCTCTATATACTCACTGTATCTGTGATATTGTATGAGCCTTTATATACACTTACATATTCATCACATATTCACACCACACACACATGTATATGTAGTCAGAATCAATCTGTAATAGTTTTAACATGTGACTATTTAAGTATGCTTTTGGATAGAAAAGCTCAATTTCTTATAAATTGCTCCCATGATAGAATGTGTGTACATATTTAATGACATTGCAGTAAAGCCCTGATTGCATTATTGTCCCAGTAATGGCTGGGCTGACTATCGGCTCCCAGCATGAGGCCCTATTTTATTTGCACGTTCCTCCTCTCCAGTTTTGTTCAGGTCCTGTACACAAGCCACTAAAGTGATGACCACTGTCTGCCACCTAGTGGAGGCAGACATTCTAGAAACCATGACAAATGACCTAAGCAAAAGCCAGAGACAAACACACCAGTGTGAGCCTCAGAAATTTCAGAGAAAATGAGAGCTTTCCCACAAACATGCAGCTAAGATAAAATACCCTTCCTGTGTTACTGGCCTAAATCATCTACTTTCTGCAGAACACACTGTTGTTTTCCATGGCTGACCCGCTGACAACAAAGATGTGTTTTTTTCACACTGTGAGGAAGCGGCTTCTGCTAGTCAATGTTTGTCTAAGCGCTGAGGGAAAAGGTTGTGATGGGAAAAGACAGTTTGTGGTGGACAGGTGCTCTACCCCAGCTAACTTGACTCAGCCTTGAAAATCATGTGACTGCTGTTTGAAGGCATCGATCCTCACTTGAAAGCTGGACTTTTCCCTCCGTGGTGTTCAGTGTCTTCTCCGAATTGCTGACTACTTCATCCACTTTGCTAACTGTCTTGTCTAGGTCTTGAACTGATTTCCTCACTTCAGTGATCTGAGCCAGTCATCTCTGGGTCATTGGCCTTTTTGAAAAGTCTGACCCTGAAACCTCTTTCTGACATTTCATTTCGTTGGTTTCTGGTCTTGGGGAGTTGTGAGCTTGTGGAGGTATCGAATGAGTCAAAGAATTAGTAACAATATTGTAAACAAAATAAAATCGTGATGCAATTCTTTAAAAAAAATAGCTTAATTGTTCTAGCTGTAAGAATGTTGTATAACAACACTGACTCCTAATATCTCTCTTTGGATCTGTGATCTTAGGCTGCCCTGTATTCATATCTCAGATGGGCTAGCCTCCTCTATTCCTATCCCAGATGGGCTATCTACCACTAGACATATCTCAATTGGATTAGCCTCCTCTATTCATATTTCAGGTGGGCTCTCTGCTGAAGCAGGGAAGAAGCTAGATGGAAGGAGAGGGTGCTCTGAAGCAAGTGAAAAATAGAAGAAAGCCATTTTCTAGCTTTCAGTGGTGTTTCTGTAGTTCCTTTGAGTATGTCTTTCAGTAATTTACTATCCCAATGTAAGAATCGCTGTAGGCCCTTCCTAAAATATGGTCTAGCCGCCTCTATGTAAAATTCAGATGTTTTGATGATAGACACAGCATTAATAATCACAATGCCACCATCCAGAGCAAATACTATTCAGTGAGACTTGACTGTGTCCCATTTTTTGCAAAGCTCTTCACATTAGCCTTCAAATTACCTTTAGGACTCTTTACTAAGCACCCATTTCCAATTGGGCATCAAGTCTCTGAAAGTCTGTTTCCTTATTCCTTCTGCATCCTCCACTTTCCTTGTTATTAAAAAAAATCCCAATGGGGTTGGGATATAGTTTTAGGATAGAATATGAATGAAATTCTTTTTCATTCTTCAAACTGCAGTTGGAAATTATTTCCTTTCCCTTTGAATCAACACTGACCTTCAGACTTGGTTTGTCCAATTAAATGCTATAGACATATGGAATTCAAAGCTGGAATTTAGAGGTCTACAGATTATACTTTTGAGTATTCAGAATGCCCATCTTGAGACCCAACTTGCTGTGTATTTATGTGGTGATTCTATAGAGGGGAGAATTCAGATGCTGTGGCAATGGGCTTCCAGCCCCTAGTGAGGTCATTGGATGCTATAGCTTAGAGGAGTCCCTGCTTGTCCACAGGCCTAGTCAACACTACACAGAGCCAAATAACCTCCAGGTGAACCCAGTAAACCTACAGACTCAAGAGGCTTATTACATTATTTAAGTGATATAGCAGAAGGAAACCGAAGCATTCCTGGTACTGACCTGTCTTGGCCCAGTGAATGCTGCCAAATTGCACCTCAAAGAAACAGCTGGCAGATCCTCAGTGTTCCTGGGGTGAGATACAGAAGGGCCCGGTTTCATCCATTTGAATTCTTCTGCCCTGGCCTTCTCAGGGCAGGCCTAGCCCTGCTCATTTTTCTGTTGTGGAGACTGGCCATCTGCCCAGCTTCCTCCAACCTTTGTTTTCTTTCCCTGGATTCAGACTCTTCCCTCCCTTCTGACATGGAGTCTCCATAGGTTAATAACTCCATAATAACTTTTCCTCTGGCCTCATACTTGGATGATGATCATAACCTCTCCACCTTCACCTTTCTGAAGTATGTGTTCAGATTATACCCTAGAGACACAGTTTTTAAATATCTGTCCCACAAGTCTCCAATTCCATCCTTTGGAACATTGTCCATTTCCTTGGAGACAATCTGTTGTTGACCTGGAGCTCAACAATTAGGCTAGACTCCCTGGACATGGAGTGCCAGAGACCTTCCTGCCTCTCATCTCCCAGCACTGGAATTACAAGCACACACTAACACCAACAAGCCCTGGCATTTTCAGATGGATTCTGAGGAACCAATACAGACCCTCATGCTTACAAGGCAAACATTTTACCAACCCAACTGAGTCATCTCTCAAGCCCTCATTCTATTCCCCTGGTTTGCTGAAAGTACTGGTCCTATAATTAGCCAGAAGAAAATTTATTGCATTTTCTTTTTCTATCTCAACCATAAGAAGAATTTTGAAATCAATCTGTACTATAACAAACCTGTGTCTTCAGTTTAAAAAACACCACAGTAAAGGAATGTAAAATCAGTTCACCTTAATGATCTGTAGATCATTGTCAACAGCTGTTATTTAGGCAGTAAATCTCCCCATGTCATTTGCAGGCTCCGTAATCAGGGATGATTTAGCTGTGATGTGAGGCAATGTTGATGGGTTATACGTGTGCGTGCTGGCAAATGAGTTTGCCTCTGAGTGCCTAACCAGACTGAGGCCACAGCTCTGACTTAGTCACAACACCAACTTCAATCCCCAGTCCAAGATTCTTTGACTCCTGTTTCCTCATCTTAAGTACATCTTGTCTGAACACTATTCTTGGCTTGGTTTCCCAGATCCCCTTCTGTATCCTTCCTGAACATGGGGCTCAGACTGTCTGTCCTCTTCTGCCTTCTTTAGTCTGCTGACCTTTATGAAATAGTTTGTTAGTAGTACCAAGCACTAGACCTAGGGCCTGTAGCATGCTAGGTAACATTCTGACACTGAGCTACACTCTCAGCACTATAATTTAATCTAGAACATCAGCCTGAGGTCCACGTGTTGAAGGTTTGGGCACTATCAGGCAGAATGTTTGTAGGAGACATACAAGGAGAGGAGGCTAGGCCACTGGGTCTACTGTTTGCATTATTCATTTCTGAAGCACAGGATGACAAAGAGGAACTTATAGGAAAGATGTATTTGGGCTCAGAGTTTGAAAGGACACAGCTCATCATGGTGAAAACATGACACAAGCAGGTGTTCACATTGCTTGTATAGTCATGAAACAGAGAAATGAATGCTGATGACTCACCTGCTTTCCACTTTTACTCAGTCTGTCACCAGACCATGTAACAGTGCTGTCCTCATTCAAGATGGAGCTTCCCATCTCACTTAACCTCTATGGAAAGACCCACATAGACAAACCCAGAAGTTTGCCTCCCAGGTACCCTCAAGTTGACAACAAGATGTGCTTTTGAAGGGTATGTAGTGACCCTGCCCTGCTTTCATCTTCTGCCTGCCACTAGCATTTTTCCTTGCCTTAAGCTCCCACTGAGTCACACTGCCTTGCCACAGGTAAAAGAAAAAAAAAGTGAAAGCAGTCAACCATGGATTGAAGCCCCTGAAATGTGAGGCAAGGAAAGCTCTCTTCCATTTTTACAGTGGCAGAGACTAACCCAGCTTCCAACCCTGCACTAATCCTCCCTGCCATGTGAAATCCAGCTTGCTCTGCTCTCCAAGGCACATTTTACACACATGTGCATACATGTATTTTACCACATACACACACACACACACACACACACACACACACACACACACACACACACCCCTTGACTTTTTTTTAAAGAATTACTAACCATCTTTTAAATTGTCTCATATTCATATATTTTTTCAGATGTCTCCTTCAAGCTCCCCAGCCTGTAATTTACAGACCCCAAATCCTCTTTGAATATTGAGATGATCCAATAGTCATTCCTTAGAATCTCTTTCAACCTGGAACTACGTTCAGTGCACCAGAGAGTCTGAGAAATGAATCATTCAAACTGTGTTAGCACAGCCTTGCTGGCTCTGTAGTTCTCTTGGTTTGCATTTCCCTTTGCAAGTTTTATTCTTTACTGTCTGATTTTTTTTATTCCAAGGAAACACAAGACAAATAAGTTGGTAAGTGGCATTAAACCATCTTTGATGGGCTGCCAGTCTCTTATTTTTCTTCATTCTACCCTGTATGTTGCAAACAGTGTGTGCACGGTGCTGTGTGTGCAGAGGTCCAGGGTCAATCCAAACTCCGTTATTCTCTAGTTATTTACTTTTGAAACAATCTTTCTCTGAAGTTAAAGATCATCCAGTTGGCTAAGCTAGCTCAGCAATGTGTCTCAGAGATCTGCCTGTTTCTGCCTCCCCAGTGTGGAGCTTGCAGCTGTCTTCTGCTTTTTTCTGTGGGCTCTGAGATTTGAACTTAGATCCTTGTGCTGGCACAGTAGGCACTTGACCAACTGAGCCATCTCTGCGGCCCCAAAACAGTTTTAAAAGTGCAATTTGTTATCATTTTTAAAAGCCACAATTCATTCCCTTTTCCAGCCTTCCAACACTGCAGTCTATAAGTATTATTATTTATTAATAATAATTATTACTATTATCTTTCTTTGTAACATTTGATGTATTCACAGACTTATATTTTACTCATATTCACCCCCTATTGTTCACTGCCCCCATTCTCTGGTCTCTTCCCTCCTTCCTCAAATAGTCCCCCTTCTGCTTTTTATTTTGTTTACTTTTATTTTAAGATTATAGTATAATTACTGTTGTTTGTCCGCTTACCTTTTCTCCCTTCAAACCTTCCCATATACCTCTCTCTAGTCTTCTTCAAATCCATGGCTATTGCATTCATATATGCATATGTCCTGATCAGTCCTACAATGTTATTTTTACATATATGTTTCAAGGCTGTTCATTTGTCACTGGACAACCAATCGGTCCGCTCTTCCCTGGGGAAGGCTACCTCTCCCACTCCCAGCTTTCCTCAGTTGCCTATAGTTCTTTGTGTAGAGTTGAGGCCTCATGGGCTTTTACCTGTACACTTAGGCAAATACTACCCCAGCACAAAGGCACTAGTGAATCAAAGAGACATGTTGCCTATGTGATGGGTAGGAAAAATCTAGAACCAGGCTGCTTATTTAGACTTGTTGCCACCACCACACTGTACCCATCATTCTAGTCCTCTATTCATTGCCTACAATGGCGCTGTCCAAATGACAATCACTTTGAGTCACACTTCATCATCTTTTAGAAGATCCATTGAAATGAACTCTATCACCCCCATGGCTCAGAATCCAAGCATACTCCTTACATTTTTTATACCATGGAGAGAGACCTGCCTAATACAACATAGGAAGACACTCTTGACCAACAGATGAATACTAATCCCAGATCTCAGGATGACTCAGCTTCTGGATATGCTCCCTACCTTTCCGGAAACATCCAGACACCCCATGAGGAATGCCTCAACCTATGTTGCAATTGACTTATGGTGGCTAGATTCTCTGCACCCTTAGACCCATTCTCTCTACTGTAGCAGTTGGTATGAATTTGAACTTTGAAAACAAGAAGCACAGAACGGAAGATGATGCAACAGCAAAGATTTGATTGGCTCAAAAACTAAGGTGGATAACAACTGGAGAAGACATCAGATATCAAATTCTGGCCTCCACGTGTAAATGCACAGGTAAGTACCCCTATATATACTTGTGTTCTGTGTGTCTGTATGTCTGTCTGTCTGTCTGTACATCATCATGTATCTATATCTCAGATAGGATGAGAACTGAGATTTCTATAAACACACAGTTGCCACTGTCTAAACCATATCAACACACTTGACAAGTTTCAGACTTATTAACATATCTTAGAACTCTCAATAAGAACTCACTGAGTTATTACTTCTTTCAATGTCATAAAACAGTGTGGCTTTTTCTTGTGGATTTACTGCTGATTTTCATACATGTGGAAATGAATATTGTCATGGGCTTTATAATATTGATTTTTGTCTTGTAAATTGTGGACATTTGCAATGGTGGGTAGCTTCAGTTGACTGCCTTATCTCTGCCTAGGCATGAAAGGTGGGGGGGAAGGGTCACAGGTTCAGGCCCCAGTGACTTAAACACACATGCCCTTCCTGGTTAGAGTTGAGATACCTGCAAACTTAAAGAGAGAGCAAACAGGGTTTTTTCCTGGAGACTTTGGCATTTAGAGACAAGCTATCAGCATGAAAGAGAAAATGTGACCCAGGCTGCCCCAAATTTGATTTCTCCAGAGATAATTCTGAATATTGATTGAATGTTAGTGAAGATAGGATGATGGGTAAAAAAGACTAGAATATTGAAAATCATAATTATTTATAGAAAATGTACCATTGGGCCTAACTTGACCCAAATCATTTTCTCAGTGAAGAGTACCAAGGCCTTTCTCAAGAGGACTTGGTGAAGGCTCACCTATTCAATCCTAGACAGGGAAGGGGAAGATCAATGCTCTCTTTCCCATTGTACTTGAATTTCCCAGCAAATACATTGTTGTATAATTTCCAGGGCTTATGAGAAAACTGATTAGAGAAACAGAGGTAAGTGTCACTCATATTCCATGAGTCAAGTTTTAAGTAGTCAGAGAACTACCAGACACCCCTGTGGGCCTGGGGTTCTTGACCCTACACAGGACAAACCTCCCTTGGATGACAATTCTCCCCAGAGCATGAGTTGTTCAATTATAATCTGCATTCAAGTGTCTATAAAATAAAATTCTGTTAGGTTTGGACAATACTCCAAATGTCCTCAATGCACAGGTCTCCCTGTTCTACAGTAAAGGAATAATGTCATATACCAACCAATGTGCAAAACCACAGATATGAAATATATATGGATGGTTTATCAATTTATAAGAAACCAAAAGAAAGAAGAGTAGAAATATAACAAAATAATCTATGATGAAAAAAAATAATCTATGAACAAGCCTTTGTCCAAGCTCCATGATGTGCAAGAAAATAGACTGCCAGATGCTGAGCTGAGGTTTACTCTCACAAATCTAGAACATGGAAGTAGTTTATGGGTAAGAGATAATGATTACTAAGCTCTATTCTTGTGTGTCCAAATGTTTTCACATTTTTAGGAACATAATTTGTAAATGTTATTTATTGCATGTTTAGCACTTGCCAAGATTTTTATTTGTTTATTCTTATTAGTTTCAATTGTGTGTGGGGGGGTCATGTATATGTACAAGTGAGTGCCAATGTCCATAGAGACCAGAGGTGTTGGATACTGCTGAAACTGGTTGTGAGCAGCTTGCTGTGGATGCTAGAAGTCAAATTGGGTCCTCTGAAAGAGTCCTAAGATCTCTTAGCCACTGAGTGAGCACCTCTCCAAACCCAATGCCAAGTATTCAAAACACATGATCATATTTGATGCTATAAAAATCAAAGATAGAGAGTAGGTTAATGCTCTAGCTCAAGATACTATAATTAAAAAATACTGTGAGCTGAACAGATTGAACAATAAAATTTTACTTCTCAAAGTTCTGAAGAATGGATATGCAAGATCAGGGAACCATTCAATTGTTTTCTATGAAGTCACCTTCTTGATCTGTGCATTGCTGCTTTTTTGTTGAGTCTTTAGAGGGAAACTTATAAGGACAGTACTTCTACTGGATCTGGGTCCTCGTCCTTCTGACATCATTTAATTGCTTCTTTACTATAGACACATCTACAATAGGTATGAAGGCATATGAATTTAAGAGGGACACAATTCAGTCTACAGCAATGTGAGATGATGCTTATCCCACAACAAGCAAGTGGCAAAAGCAGATATGACCTAGGAAGACAGACTCTTAACTACTACTATAAAGAAAAAAACATAAGGTGGGCAAAAGCCCACCACATGGACACTACAATAGTTACCATGATGTCTTGGTTATTTGTCCATCTATGTAAGTTTTTCAGCTGTCAACACATGGCCTCATTAGTCAGCACAGTGTTGTCATTAGTTGGCAATAATTAACATATGTTCATCTACATGTCAAAAGTGAATGCTTGGGAAAAGTGCATACCTGTCATTACACATTAACATCTAGAGTTTTATGTGAATATTTCATGAACCAACCAACCATCTCAAGCTATCCCCACTTCCTTTTCCTTGGCCTAGGACCTCATGCTATCTCACAAGAGTGTCAGTCTCTGAAGTAAGTCCTTGAATTCATGTCTTATTAATTTAATCATCTGAACTGCACCCAAAGTGGTTTTTATAAAATGGGGGTACCATCTTCTCCCTTTCTAATTTGTTGAGTTCTCTCTTCTCAGAGCACAGAATTCAGGCTCCTCTAGACCAATGTATGTGGTTTCATCTGCCTGCTCCCCCTTCCTTCCTCCCATCTCCTGCTGTATTGATATATTTCTACTTCCTTGGGTCATGCTCATTCTGCTTCTTAGTGAGACTGGAGCAATCACTCCCATCTTTGTAGACCCAGTTGATAAAGCTCCACCTTTTTTGTTGGGGGTCTGCGCTTCTCCAGGTCAGTGAATGTCATGCTTGCATTGGACATGAGCTTCTAGTTTGTCCCTCATTCTAGTGTATTTTCCATCCTCCTCCACTACTATGATGAGACATTGCAGGATGATTGCCATGCTTTCTTTTATGCATTTGGTACTCAGTACACATAATAAAGCCTCCACTGAGGCTTACAGTATATGAACTAACTCATTAACTGTCTTAGCTGTTTGCTCAGCATTTCTTCATCATTTGTCAATGTCCTTGTTGACCACCTTTCATATATCTATATATTTCACGTAATTTTCTCTTTACATCATTTCCCAGAAGTTTGTATCAGTACCATATTAACAGTAGCAATTTTATAATTCAAAGTTTGTATTTTCACCTCATGACTCACCAGAATGATGGAAACACTATGCCAACAGAAATGAAGGGCAGCAAAAGGGGACATTTCAGATTATGAGCATCTTTCCTGAAGAGTGATCCCTGGTCCCCTGTATCCTTCCCCTCATCTTTATATGTAGCAAGTACTCAGTTATCATTGTGAGAGAGGGGAAATGGGAAGCATGAATTGTCTCCTCAGAAAGTCAGTACATTTCTTCTCTTTTCCTAAATGCCTCTCACTCTCTTTTAATTTTTTTAAGATTTATTTTATGTGTCTGAGTATTTTGCTCGCATGTATGTATATGCACAACCATATGTTTGCTGGGAATTGGACCTGGGTCCTCTGCAAGAACAGCAAGTGCTCTTAACCACTGAGTTATCTCTCCAGCCTTCCTACTCTCATTTAAATGAAATAATTTTATCTCCAGACATTTTCAGTTTAGGTCTTCTTCCTGGGTTTATTCCTTGGTGTAGCTCCTTCCTTAGACCTTTAAAAAGGATGATAATTATTTTCAGGTCTCTCTGACTTTAGGATAAATGAAAATCAACACATTCAAGGGATGGGTGCCCAACCATCTAACCCTGGGTCTGACCCTGACTCTTCCCTGCAACCCAGGGACTGCTCCTGGCTTTGCTGTTTGAATAACCCTCACTGTCCCTTCCACCCCCACAACTCAAGTTTGAGCTCCAGAACAAATATTTGTCCTGAACTTGAGCAAAGTTAGAGCACTCTCTTTTTTATTCTTCTTTTTAAAAACGAACTGCTCTCCTCGACAGAATAAAGTTGCTGTGAACTTGTTTCAGTAGGAGGGGGATTCTCCCCAAACCACCCGCTCTGGAGAACGTGGCACAGTTGTCCAGCAAAATGCAGCGACTCACGTGCGTTCTCATCTGGCTATTTCTTTTGGAAGAACAAGCCTTCGAAATCCCCACAAATGGGTCTGAAGTAAGTACTTCTATGGGACTCAAAACTATTGACCTAAATAAATGGGCTGCAAATAGCTGAATGTTATTCCTATTCAATGAATTTTTTCTGTGAAGAACAGAAACTTGGGGGAACATTCATCAGACAGCAGGAGCCACCTGTTATAATTATGAGATGCATTTATCTCTTAAGACATTGTCAGGTTTTTGCATGAAATTTAAGTCAAGTTCAGTGGTCAGATATCCTGGTGTAGCATATATGGGGCATAATTGCCCAGTTTTTATATAAAAATGTGTGTAACAGACCTATGACAACGGGTTGCCATAGATGTATGTAAACTACCAGGCTCAGCACATGAACTAGTACTTCTTAGTGATTGCTAGTGTTGTTATATTGAAATACTGTCATTACTCTTTTACTCGGTCATTCTCAAAGCATCATTGTCTTTTATGCCTAAGCAAACAATTATTTCTGTAATAAGGACACTTTAAATATTCTGATGGAAAGAAAGTGGCAACACAACGAGAAAACTGCAGAAATGGCACCAGTGGGTTTTAGTTCTGCACTTGAGACCCTCTGCCACCCCAATGTAAGATCTTGAACTGGTCCATTCTTACTGTCACATTCTTAATATCTGTGCCAGCAGAGAAACATGTATTACAGGATTATCCTAGAAAAAAACCAAAGAGTGGATAGCACACACACACACACACACACACACACACACACACACACACACACACACACAAACTGTGTTTTCAGGAGGAGAAAAATCACTCTGCTTAGAAACTACTACATTTTCCAACATTCTAAAAACCACAAGAAACGTGTCGGAAATCTCAGATTGAAGCCAAAACACCCAGATATGTTTGGGCTTTTGCAGTAATTTCTAAGAAGCCTTCTTTTCCTATCTACGTCTGTCCAGTCCCACGTGATTAAAGCCCCTTCCTCCATCCAAGTGCTTTTCCAGGCACTTTCATCATTAGATTACGCATCTGTCCTATCATCTTCGGGCATACTCAAAGTTAAATTCTTACACCCAACAAATTTGAAAGAGTTAATTTCCATTTTCTTATTTCTGAGAACTTACTAGCATAAAAATATATATACATATATATGAAATTATTATATTAAAAATAAGATAGACCAATGGTAGAGGAAAGAATATAAAATAACATTATGAACATAGGCTGCCTCTTTTCCTGTAGATGATTTTTAAAAGAAATGTGCATCCTCAACTATCTTTTAAGTTCGCAGAATATGACAATCTTGTGGAACTGGCCCCAGACAACTTCCCATTTGTGCAAGAGAATGGGAGATACCAGGTACAGTAAACTCTATTCCAAATGTGCAAATGTGTGAAAGAGGCCATGACTGGAGAAGAGGTAAAAGATAACTCTTTACTTTCTCGATAATTTGTTTTTTCTAACAGAATAGTTTAGTATTGTTACACTCTTATGGAATATTGTCAAAGTGATGTACAAAGAGACTTTCACATTGTTTTCCAGAAGCTTCTACACAGTAAAGCCTTCCACTGGCTATTTAGTCAAAGGAGACCACTTTGGTCCAGAGAACTAGACATGCTTGAGGCCACATCCTGGGCACTCCTGAGAAGAAACAGAAAAATCTCCTATTTCATGGGGATGGGGTGCTCTGCAGGGTTTGGCTTCTCCCACACAGAGCCTACATACTGAGAAAGGAGATATTTATGGAAATAACACTAAGCTTTGTCTGGGTGTGAATGTTTGACTTCCAAAGTCCAGCTTTTATAGATCAATAATATTAAAAACCCAGTAGGCAGGACTTTGTTTGGGGATTTTTACCTAGCCTCTGGTGTTAAAATTTAGAAATTAAACACTATATCATAATGTTGGGTGTGGTTGGACATATAATTACAGTGCACTGGAGGCTAGGACAGGAAGGTTGCTGTAAAACTGAGGCCAGCTTGAGCTAGATGGTAAGCTCCAGGACAGCTTGGACTACAGAGTGTCTCAAAGACAAATGAACAAACAGAAACCCCCAAAGACAATCCTTAACCTGTATCACACAGCATCCACTAAAATATCAGCCACCCAAAATTAGCTCAGATATAACAATGGACTCATTTTCTAATCCCTCAAACATTAAATGTTTACCCATAGCTCTTAAGCTGCTTACCTTTCCAAAGCAAGGGTGTCCATGCTCACAGGACCTGTACTCGTGTGACTAATCATCCAACACAGTAGGTAAATAAGGACATAGCATTTTCAAGGTACCATTCACTGTGTGTGGCTCCAGTGCGAACAGTGTAGGAAAAACATTAAAGCCCCTGCTCTCCTGCAACTTAGTCTGAAAGGAAGATACAGTCTTTAAACGGTTCCACACATAGGATAGATTATGAGAAAGGTTAAGTGCTCTAAAAGGAAAGTGCATAGTGCTATGTAAACAGTAAAGAAAGCTAACTTGAGGCTCAAAAATTTCATGGAGAAAGTTCTTCCAAAGTTTTGACTTAAAAGGTTTAGTAACATTCTACCATAGAGCAACACACATCCCAACAAAAATGGCTGAGAAAGTTGTTTATAGAAACTGACAGGTGGGAAAATCATTTTCCATAATACTCCATAGTTATGTCTTACTCCAATGAATGACTTATACCATAGTCTGGAAGGAACATAACTCTCTGACTAAGAACATGGGATTTTGTCTTGAGGGAGTAAGGCTCAGGTGGCTGAAAAATGACTGTCTCTCTGACTTCCTTCCACAGAGAAGCCTTCCTGAAGAATCAGGGGAGACGACTGTAAGTTGGTTTCAGTTGTGTCAGGGATTGGTGTGTGAACGATTTTCCTGTTAGTTATTACCTGGAAATCAATTCCGGTGTCTCCTTTGTCTCTGTCACTGGAAGTATTGACCTGACTTGTGAAACTTTGCCTTGCCCAACTCTGTTTGGAAGCGCTCCTGAAGCTCAGCTTTGACCAGCACAGGGCAGGTGTCACTGCGGGCTGAAATGCCTTTCCGGACTTCCCACACTTTACTAATGATAGAACTTTATCACCAATGTGTATTCAATCCTGACTTAATACCTTTGACTTAAAACTATGCCTGAGAAAACTATGAAAAGCCACTCTCAGGCAGCACGACTTAAGTTCCTAAAAGGTTTAGGGTGGGCCTTCCTGTCACAAGAGAACACCCAACAGAAGCAGGAAGAAAAGACTTTCTTTTCTGAACTGAGAGCTTCCCCACAAAGCGGGGGGGGGTGAAATACATTGGTCTGGGTTTTATCTTAGCTTGAGATAGGCTTGGGGCTAACTAGTTAGAAGCATTAATCGCGGAGAACAAAATCTGAGGGTTTAGACACAATGATGAAGTAAGTAAATCTTGGAGAAGAAAAAGCAAAACTTAATAGGTCACATATTACCATGGGTCTGAAAGACTTGCAGCCCTCAGGAACATCCTAAAGGAGATATTCTTCATACCTGGCCTGTGATCGTCACTGTTTTGTTTTGTTTTCTTAAGCTGGGACTTCCTTCAACCCATAGAGGAGGGGAAAAGAGGTTCAAGGTATTATTAAACAAATACTTGAGTAAAAATGCCCTGTCCAGGACAATCCTGTTCACTATATGTAGGCTTCAATGTTCCCTTAGCTTGTTTTATTGTAGAAAAAGAAGCAAGGGATGACGGTGTAATAATAATAGATGAGACTGAAGGAAATAGGTAGCATTATAGAGTTCGGGGGTTGCATACAACAGTGCCCTGTTTGCATTTCACTCTGAAGACGCAGCCAGGCTCCTCCTTTGACTCCATGATCCCCACCTCCTCTCCCTAGTTGCAAATCTGCATTAGAAATTATTTCCCTGAGCTCTTCCATCTATCTTGTTTCCCACATCCATTTTCTATTTGTATTCTAAAATGATGGAAATAAGGGGGGGAAGCATGAAAGGAAAAAGGAAGGGGAAAAGACAGGAGCACAAAGAGAAAGAGAAGACACACCATAACAATGGCCCATCTCTTTCTGTGAGGTATTTCAAGGAGTTAGAAGATAACTTAACGATGCATGAGTCTTGTATTTACCAGCTACCCTAGAATTGTTCATAACAAGTAAAATGGATCACTTGGAACATCATATGCATAGTGGTATTTTGTTATTACAGTTATGCTTTCTTGCCAATTTCAGGATGATGTTGATCAAGTAACTCTTTATAGCTACAAAGTCCAGTCCACCATTACTTCTCGGATGGCCACTACTACCATTCAGAGCAAACTGGTGAACAATTCCCCACAGTCCCAAACTGTCATGTTCGATGTTCAGATCCCCAAAGGAGCCTTTATCTCCAATTTCACCATGTGAGTAACCTCTGTAGAACCAGGATTGGACGTTCCTCTGTTTTGGCATCAAAAGCCCTCTTGTTATAATGGATCTTGGTGGTATACTACTCTGGCCATTCTTACACTCAGCTATGGCCCTACTTTCTGTCACTATGAGATGAGCTGGTGTGTGTGTGTGTGTGTGTGTGTGTGTGTGTGTGTGTGTTCATGTGTGTGTGTGTTCATGTGTGTGTGTTCATGTGTGGTGGGCAGAGGTCCCCCTCACACACTGTCCTTCTGTTTGATACAAGCTTCTTCACTGGCCTAGAACTCACCAAGTAGGCTAGCCTAACTGACCACAGAGCTCCAGGGACCCACTGGTTTTTGTATCACGAGTGCTGGGATCACAAGCATGAGTCACCATGCCCAGTCTTATGTAAGTGCCGAGCATCAAACTCATATTTATACAGCAATCACTTTACTGACAGAGCCAACTCTCCAGCCCCGACCTCTCCTCTATAACATGCTGAAGCAGATATAAGACTCTTACTATGATAGCCACCTTCCACTTATGCGCATTTGTATGTGATTTCTTTGAGTGAGAGAGATACATGAATCTTAGAGTTTATCATATGAGTATGTTTGTCATAAGTCAGTGCTGTGTGCCACACATTTCTTTGGGAGGAAGGAATTGAGAACTAGTCTCATATCCAGTGTTTGGATTTCTCTATGACATCTTTAACAAGTGGGTTAAAAGGCTAGACTTGACTTTTTCCTTAATCATAAACTCACTGCTTCCTGAGGCAATCAACTCAATAGTTGACAGCTCTGTTAGAATTATTTCTTATGCTTCATTTAAAATTTTTTCATTTTCTACCCAATGACTCTGTTCCTCACACAGAAGTTTTAAAGCTCTGCTACAAAGTGAATATTGAAGTGCTCATGGGTGAATTGGCTTCCAAATAATTGAAGTAAAAAGCAAGTGAATACAGATGAACTAAGATTAACCTGATATTCAGAATGAATGCCGTTGATGCTTCCATGGTGGCCACATACTATTTGCTTGATATTTTTATAATTTTGAAATTTTTCTTAATAAAAGAAGTTAACTTCTCTGATATCATTCATAGCTAAGCCCATTATCCATATGGAGCATTTGTATGTTGAAGCTAAACAATGTTCCCATCGGTGGTTGGAATGGTTGTCAATCACCTGGAGATCTATGTGGCCACTCACACACTGTTCACATTGGTTAATGTCACTTTAGACTACCTGGAACAGGTATATTGTTCTGCATGCAACCTTGGATTCTTTTTTTTTTTTCTTAATTAGGACTTTAGATTGAATTATTTCTCATTTGCTGTTTTCCTTTATACACCAAGGTAATCAGTGGCATTTGTCAATGAATAAAATAAAAAGGTAAGTTTGAAAGTGTTTTGAATGATAAAAACTATAGATCCAACTGGGTGGTGATGGCAGACACCTTTAATCTCAGGTCTCATAGGGCAAAGGCAGGCAGATAGCTGTGAGTTTGGGGTCAGCCTGTTTCTACAGTGTGAGTTCTAGGACAGTCAGAGCTATACAGATAAACCATGTCTCAAAAAACAAAACAAAACAAAACAAAACAAAAATACCACAACTCATAAACTGCAGGTCCATGTGAACTATATATCCTTTTTATTTTAAATGGTATTTATTTATTCATTGTGTTGTTGATGTGTGTGTGTGCATGAGTGTGTGTGTGTGTGTGTGTGTGTGTGTGTGTGTGCATGTTTGCGCCTCAGCAAATTCATGAAGGTCAGAGGACAACTTGTGGGAGTCAGCTCTCCCCTTCTACTCTGTGAATCCTGGGAATCAAACTCAAATCACCAGGCTTGTGACAAGTGCCTTTACCCATTGGGCCATGTCAACATTTCCTATGTTAACTATATTTTCTAAAATGGAAATTTTTTAACTATATGATAAAAGCATTATGCAGATTGGTATCTTTTGACTTGTCTTAAAATTTTACATTTTTTGAGAGAGCATCTCTATAAATTCCATCCTGCCCTCATCCACCTCTGCTTCTAAGTGCCACCATGCCTGGCTTTGAGGACAATTTGTGTTAGCTCTTTCTAGAAGTAAAGGTGGGGGGGAGTTTTCTAGAGTGCTGCCATGTGGCACCATGTATATAAATCATGTTTTAGGCTATTCCAATAAATTATTGGAATTAAACCACATAATTGGAATTTATTCTAGGTATTTGGGGGTTCAGTTTTGATTCATTCATTTTCTTTCCCTTCTTAAGGTAACAAGTCAACACCATGAAATGTGCAATTATTTTGGTTTGCCTTTACTTGGGTTGAATTTATATACTGGAGAAGACATAATGGGCTATATGGACCCTTAGGATTAGCCAAAATATTATTTCAGATTAGTCAAGATCCTAAACACAGGGCTGGCGAGATGGCTCAGAGGTTAAGAGCACTGGCTGCTCTACCAAAAGTCCTGAGATCAATTCCCAGAAACTACATGATGGCTCACAATCATTTATAATGAGATCTGGTGCCCTCTTCTGGTGTGTAAGCATACATGCAGGCAGAATAGTGTATACACAATAATCTTTTTTTTTTTTTTTTTTTTTTTTTTTTAATGATCTCGAATGCATCACAGTGGAAGACGGCTGTGTCTCTAGAGACTTGTTCAATGTTAAGTCTCTAGAGACTTGTTCAATGTTAAGATGGGAAGACATTGGTCTGGGCACTGGACTTCATTTTTGTTCCTGCTCTGACCAGCTTGAGCTAGTCAGTCACTCATGTCCTTGGGTCTAATGTCTTTCATGTGCAAGATAAAGCCTGGAAATGTTTTTCCAACCTGTATGCTTATTGGCACTTGGGGAGGAAACCCCTTCAGGGATGTTGTCTCTCCTGTTGTGGCATTTCTAGCATTCGTGATGACTTTCCATCAATGCCAGTAGTGCTTCCCAGTCACCAGGGCCACCAGAAACTTCTAAGTGTTTTCTTCAGGGGGTTGATCCCATTAAAGGACTATTAGGTTAAAATTACAGAATTCTATTCCTACAAACACCATTACTTGGTGAGAATTAAGTACAAGCCAACTAAGAGTAAGATGAATAGAGGCTGAAAGTCAAAGAGAAGGCAGGGAATCCCTTAGAGAGATGTTAAAAAGATAAACAGAAACTTTTAGGGGGATTTACCTGGGCTCTCCTCCATCTTTCCACATTGTTTTCTATCCTTCCAGGACAACATCCCACCCTGTCTTAATTAGTTGATGCTGCTATAATTAAGTACTACAGCCTGGGTGGGTGTAAACAACAACAAAAAAATATTTTCTTCACAGTGTAAGAGGCTGGAAAACCCAAGATCATGGTGATGGCAAATTCAGTGTCTGTGCAGTCTCACTTTCTGGTTGATAAATGTTTTTTTTTTGTTGTTGTTGTTGTTTTTTTGTTGTTGTTTTTTTTTTTATAGCTGCCTTCACACGGCACAAAGAAGGAAGAGAGCTTGGGCTTAACTTTTATAAGGGCACCCATCCCACTTGTGAGAGCTTCTCTCTCACGACCTAATTGCCTTCTAAACCCCCCACTTTCTAAATCTGTTACACTGGTGTAGGGGGAGAATTCAATCTACCAGTTTTGGTGGGATGCTTTCATTCTTTTGCACCAGACTATGTTTAATTCTTAACTCTTCAAAAAATGATCTGGAAAGGAAGAAAGGAAGGAAGGAAGGAAGGAAGGAAGGAAGGAAGGAAGGAAGGAAGGAAGTTCAGTAATGAGTGACTTATCAGCCACCTCTCCTAGGTACCTGACACATTTAAAGGATATATCCACACACCCACGCTTCACCCAAAGAATGTGACTTGAATATGGAAATGTTTAAATACAGAGTAGTACATGAGATAAGTGTGGAGAGCTGGAATCCGATTTAACTTCTTCCAGATCGCAATCAGATAGAGTCCTGCCTATACATTACTCAAAGAGAAGTTGTCTTGTTCCCTACAGATTCAAAATGATCGTTGCCCTCATTCACGAAATCTAATTGATTGCTTGCTCTTTGTTAGTTTCTCTTAGACTAATAATGTGGCCTACTGTTGTTATCTTCTGTCTATTCTAGGACTGTGAATGGTATAACATTTACAAGCACCATTAGGGAGAAAACTGTGGGCCGAGCTCTTTATTCACAGGCAAGAGCAAAAGGCAAGACGGCCGGTTGGGTGAGGTAAGCACTGTGGACCAGGGCTTGCCATCTTCCTTCACACCTGCTTTCCCCCTGCCCCATTCCTCCCAGGGCACATCAGAGCCTTGAGAAATGGCCAAGTCCTAGTAGAATTAGGTGTCTTAATGTCTGTTTCCCCAAAGACCTCTTTTCTATCAGTGGGGGTTGGAAGTTTTACATAGGTTGTTTTTATATGACTTGTCTTGTTAGTAGATGAATGTTCTGTAAACAAATTCCTTCTACCCTGAAAAGTATAGAGATAAGAACTATAAAAATACTGCACTGCTGGTCTTGTTACAAAATATACACAGGGACCTAGAAAGATGGTTCAGTAGTTAAGAACACTGGCTGCTCTTCCAGAGGACCTAAATTTGAGTCTCAGCACCCACATGGTTACCATTAGAAACTCAAAGTCTAGGGGATCCAACTCCCTCTTCTGGCCTGCACAGAAACTACACACAGGTGGTGTGCACACTCACACACAGGTAAAACACTAATACATATAAAAAAATGCATCTGAAGGAAAGGGTTGGAATTTATTTTTAATGATGTACCATGCTTTATTTTTATGGGATATGGCATTTAAAGTATGAATCACAAAACACAAATTCTGTTGTATTTCTCTTTTATATCTTATGTATGACCTGCCTGGAAAAAGAGCAGCCTTTGGGGCCAGAGGAAATAGCATAGTCAGTAACGTTCTTGCCTTACAAACACAAACGCCTGAGTTCAGTCCCCTAGAACCTGTACAAAAAAAGATGAAATGATGGCACACACTTGTAATTCCAGTGCAAGAGAGGCAGAGACAAGTAGATCCCTGTGCCTCACTAGCCAGCCAGCCTATTCTGGAAAGATCTAAGTCAATGCAAGGCCTTGCCTGTCGACACAGTGAGTGGGTGGTGCTACTGAAGAACAATCCCTGAAAGGCTGGAGGATGACTCAGAAGCTAGGAGCACACACTGCTCTCCTAGAGACCTGAGTCTGATTCCCAACACTCACACTGAGTGGATTACAATTCCCTGTAACTCCAGCTCCAGGGGATATGGTGCCTTCTCTGGCTACAACATATGTCTTTATCCACTAGACATACATATACACATAACTTTTTAAAAAAGTCTTTAAAACACACACCTGAGGACATACTCTGGTTCACACAAACACATTTACCTTCATACACCTGAGCATGTATAAATACATACATACATACATACATACACATACATGAAAATGTGTAAATTTTTTAAATAAAAGCAAGCAAGCCCTTCAAGTCAAAAATTAAAAGAACTCTTCAGCATATCACTTATTTCTCATACCACAAACCTCATCATATTTCTTCTCCTTTGCCTCCCCTTCTCCATCATAAAACTTACCTGTAGTAGAAGTTCCCTTCATTTCATTCATGTATGGATTATTATTGTTGATTATTATTATTATTATTATTATTATTATTATTATTATTATCAGAATACATTGAATGTCAGCTCTACATCCAGTTCTATTAGAGGCAACATAAAGACAAGCATTGTCAGGCCCCCACAACACATAGACAGGAAGCAGTGGCCACCCTAAGAGGAAGCATCTGACTATCTAATGTGTACTTCTGTAGGGAGGTCTATAAAATGCTCAAAGAAAACTAATAGTTCAGTTGAGTCCAGCCAGATACAGAGTTCAGCTATGTGTAGGAAGGAGAGAAGAAAGTCCAAGCAGAGGGGATATCTCAAGTACAGCTGTGTGTCAATCATGCTTGGGCCTTTGTGAATCTTTGCACTATCTTTCTTGTGTTGTGGTCTTAAAGGCAGTTCTATGTTTGTAACCCAGTCTGGCCTCAAACTCAAGGTCCTCCTGTCTCAGCTTGGGGATTACAGTCTGGACCACACACCCGGTTTTCCTTTTATCATCTTTATCACTCAGATCCTATTGCTACTCACTTGTTCATTCCACAAATGGCTTTGTAACAGCATCTTTTCTGGACACTGGATGTTTATTTGGGAACTGGAACTTAACTTCCAATCCACTCATTGTATAGCATGACCTCTTTATGTGTGTTCTGCCTAGAAAGTTTGTAACAGGCATATTCAGCTTTTTCTTCTACTCCTGAATATCCTGTACTACTTCCCTGACACCAAATTGGCTATTTGTGCACAACCTTACCTCCACTAGTTTAATTATTTAGTTTTAAAAGCCATTCACTCAGATGTGGGGGGCATACATCTTTAATCTCATAACTTGAGGCAGAGTCAGGTGTGTCTCTGTGAGTTCAAAACCATCCTGGTCTACATAGTGACTTCCAAGTTATCCAGGGCTACATGTTAAGACTTTGTCTCAAAAAACTGTAACACACACACACACACACACACACACACACACACACACACACACACACACCATTCATTGTTAGTCTTAATGTTGGATTTCATCTTGCTGGAAACTCTTTCTACTCCTTTTTAAAACTCTAAGCAAGTGCCTCAGAAAGCAACCATCATACTGGATTTGATATTAATTTACACCACAAGAAAACCCACAGAATCAACTAACCTGGGCTCATAGGAGCTCACAGAGGCTGAACCAACAACCAGGGAGTCTGCATAGGACTGATTTAGGCACTCTGCATGTATGTGACAATTGTATAGCTTGATGTTTTTATGGCTCTTCTAACAGTGAGAGCAGAGGCTGCCTCTGACTCTTTTATGGGCTTTTGGGACCCTTTTCCTCATAGTGTGTTGCCTTGCTCAGCCTTAATACATAGGGAAGTGTTCAGTCTTACTACAGCTTTATTTGCCATGCTTGATATCCGTGGGAGACCTGCCCTTTTCTGAATAGCAACAAAGGAGGAGTGGATGGGATGGGAGGTGGGGGACTTGGAGAGAGGAAGGAGGGGAAACTGTAGTTGGGATGTAAGATAGATAGATAGATAGATAGATAGATAGATAGATAGATAGATAGAAGTCAAAGGTGTTTAAGTAGTGAAAAAAGGCACTATACTGAAAACACAGACTCAATTCTATAAGACACTGACATTTGTCCCACTGAAGACCTCCCAAAATATGACAAACTCAACCTAAGTCTCTGAATGCAATGTAGGGAATAAGCACCATCTTTGGAGATACCTAAGCTTGTGCTTGCGTCCTGGGTCTACAACTGACTGGTTGTGAGGCATCTTGAGTAGGTTCCTTACCCTCTATGAGCCTCAATTATCTGAAATCTGAGGGTAATGGCATCAGCTAACATAACTGCTGTATCAGAAATGATACATGGTAAGTTCCTCGAAACCAGTACCCAACCAATGGTCCTTTGGCCAATGACACTCAGATCAGTGAGAAGTTCAAGAAATAAATAGGCCAGATGGGAAAGATTAATATTGTTGGTTTGATTAAATTTGTCTCCAACTTGTCCTTTTCTCTGGTGTACCAAGTTCATGAACAACTGAGCAGGTGTGATAAACCAGAATAAAGATGAGAACTCGGTCTAAATTTTGTGTCTTGCAACTCCTTCATGTGTATGATCACTTGTGTTGGGGTCTCCCACATCCAGGAGCAGAACTCTTGATATGGAGAACTTTAACACCGAAGTAAACATCCCCCCTGGGGCAAAGGTGCAGTTTGAACTTCATTACCAGGAAGTGAAGTGGAGAAAGCTAGGATCCTATGAGCACAAGATTCATCTGCAACCAGGAAGGCTGGCCAAACACTTGGAGGTGAGCCTGGGTTTATACTGTCAGCAATAGTACATATCTGTGCTTTACTCTTGTTGCCATGGCCACTGGTGATATTGATGCCCTTACCTCCGAAAGGCAATGTAGTATTCTAAAAAGATTTGGGGTTGGAGTCAACTACACCACTTCTTTACAGGTACAAACACCAACTGTCTTTATATGCTCACCATTGTACTGGTTACCATAACAAGTTATCACAATATAAGCTAAAACAACAGAAATCTGTTCTCTCACAGTTGTTCAGGAATCTGAAGAGTGGGCATGAATTGTCCATAGACTGGGAGGATGAATTAATCCTTGTGAAATTTTAATTCCAAGCTGAGAGTGTAGAACACATACTATTTCTTGCTTCTGGTATCTGCCAGGGGCTAGCATCCTTGGTCTGTGGCCATTCTACTCTAATATTTGCTCCTACTCTGAGAATCTCAAATTTCCTTCTGCCTTCCCCTTACTGGATTAAGAGCCAAGTAGCAGAAGGTGATTTCCCCTCAAGATCCTTAACTTAGTCACATCACCTGGGAGAAGGTGATTCTAGATGCCTGCTGAGGGCTATCTTGGCTATATTAACTGATACGGGAAAACATATCTTAATTGTGGTGGGGACATTTGCTGAGCAGGGGATCCTGGACAGTGTTAAATGGAACTGTATTCAAGTGCAGCGGCTTGCATTTGTCCCTCTCTGTTTCCTGATTGGGTGTAATGTGATCAGCTTCATCATGCTCCTACTGCCTTCATTTCACCACCATAATGGACTTGTACCTTGAACTGTGAGCGAAAACGAACCCTGTCCCCCTTAAGTTGCTCTTGTCAGAGTATTTTATCAGAGCCACAAGAGTGAGGTGGTAGAAAGATATGGGGTTGCTAGAAAGGAGTTAGTCACTGCCCTGAGATAAATCATATACAGGTAACTTTCCAGAATGACAGTAGAGCCATGTTTGGGAAACTAGGAGATGAGAAAAATCATCAGAGGGCTCAACAGTAACTTTACTTCCTGCTTTAAAGGTCTTCAAAGACTTTTGATGCTGTCACCCTCCCTCGTTTTAGGTGAACGTGTGGATTGTGGAACCTCAAGGGATGAGATTTCTTCATGTTCCTGACACATTTGAAGGCCATTTCCAAGGTGTTCCAGTCATATCCAAAGGACAGCAGAAGGTACCTGATGCATTGCACGTTGCCAGCTATCTAAGTGGTCACTAGGTCCTGACTCTTTTTCTCCTGTGCTCTGGGTAGTGGTCTGAGAGGACATCAAAGGCTAGTATCCTTTTCCTATGAAATATAAATATGGAATAAATATAAAAAATTAAAGTAACACTTCCAGTTACATAATTTCATTTTGGAACCTTCTTTTTTCCAAGTCATCTACTTGATCAGTAGTTAGATATACCATTCACATAGAGAATTGTCATAAATCACAAGAAATGTTAATTTTAATTGTGCTTGCCTTGATGGTCAGAGTTCTCTAAGAACTTACATAGACTCTTTTCAGATCTGGGAGCCATCCCATCCACGATATCTGGGGGGAAATCCTTTGAATTTCTTTTTTAAAGGCTTGGTACCTGGCACACAGCACTGCAGTTTGTTGGATACTCCACTCTATAGCGCTATCTCTGCCATTTCCAAAATCATTAGGCCAATGGATGCTGTTGGCAGGCTGTTTTCCTGTGTACATGATCAAGAACAACTGCCAAGCCATCACTTGTCAGGATCTGAGAGCAAAGGTCAGCTTCTGATGTCCCTGTTCTTTGCAGGCACATGTCTCCTTCAAGCCCACAGTAGCACAACAAAGAAAGTGCCCCAACTGCACTGAAACTGCAGTGGATGGAGAGCTGGTGGTGATGTATGATGTCAACAGAGAAGAGAAGGCTGGGGAGCTTGAGGTGAGTACCAACCGGCTCCAGGAGAACTATCAAGCTAAGATCACAAATCTCATTGCAGTTAAATACACGCCTTGGCCTGTGAGTCATTTCTAGTTGTCAAGGAGTGTTCAGGATACAGAGAAGAGACTAGGATCAGATGTTTCTGATATGCATCCAAGAATCATCCAGTATGCCATAAAAACCAAATGAAAGCACTTATAGAGATGGGTTAGTTGGTAAAGTATTTGTCATGGAAGCAAGAAGACCTGAATTCAACCTCCAGCACCTACATAAAGAATGTGGGGATGCTGGTTTGCTTTCCTACTTTAATTTCTGTTGCTCTGATTAAAAAAAAAATACTCTGATCAAAAGGAAAATAACTTAGGGAAAAAAAGGGGGTTTATTTCAACTCAGCTTACAATTTTAGGTTATAGTCCTTCATAACAGGAAAGTCACAGTGGCAAGAGCTTAAAGCTGCTATTCACATCACATTGGTAGTTAAGAGCAGAGATAAATGGATGCATACATGCTCACTTGGTTACTTGCGTACTTGCTTGAGCTGAGCTAAATGTCTCTATTCTTGTGAAATTCATAATCCCCTGGACAAGGGAATAGTGATACCCACAGTGGGGTGGGTCTTACCACAACAGTTAACTTAATTAAGACAACTCACATACACAGACATGTGCCCAGGCCAACCCAATGTAGACAATTCCTTTGAGACTCTCTCCTTGGATCACTTTAAGTTGCATCAGGTTGACAATTAAAATTGACCATCAGCAGGTGTTTGTTCTCCCCATTGATTCCAAGTCCCACAATGCTAGACTGTGCTAAACTTATCTCCCAGGGCCCAGTGTGGGTGCCATCTCTCTAGAGACTTCCATCCTAGTCATAACACTCAGTATGCTGTGCTGAAAAGACTTGCTAGCTGCCTGTACCCTCACTGAGGGCAGAAACTACCTCAGTCACCATTGCTTAGCAGAGTGCCTGGACAGCGGCTTGATAAAGACTGAGTGAAGTGGAATAGGGCAGAATGAAACAGAGTCAGGTGAGACAGCAACACCAAGAAGGGTTTAGACTCCCAGAAACAGCAGAAGAGAAAGATGGGTACATGCCAAATTTCTACCTCTGTTCTTATTTTCATCTTTTGGTACATGTGATTCTTTTTCCCATAGACCCCCTCTTCTCTGTAGTCTCCAGCCTCAATTCCCTATGTTCCAAACATTGGTCATCACCTGACTCATACATGTTTTGTTTTTCAGGTGTTTAATGGATATTTTGTGCACTTCTTTGCTCCTGAGAACCTGGACCCAATTCCTAAAAACATCCTCTTTGTCATTGATGTTAGTGGTTCCATGTGGGGAATAAAGATGAAACAGGTAAGGGTTCCTTGTTTGTGGTGGTAGGTGAGGGTCTCACCTCCTGTGATTCTCATTTAATAATGCAGTAGTTCAATGGTCTCTCTAACTTCCTACTCAGAAACTGTACTCACTGACACTAAACGACTGAGGGTGTCAGGCCTTCTTAATTTTGTGAGGTTATTATATGTCCACTGGATTTATACCAAAATTAATGTTTCCTCAGAAAAACAAAAAAAAACAAAAAAAAAAATCCTTTTTGCTTCCACACTTCCTCCCTTTCCCCCCTCCCCTTGCTGTTTTCAAATTCACTTTTTGAAAAGTCCCATCCTTGCTTGTCGTTGGTGATGCACACCTTTAATCCTAGCACTGAGGAGGCAGAGGCAGGCAGATCTCTGTGAGTTCGAGGCCAGCCTGGTCTACAGAGCGAGTTCCAGGACAGGCTCCAAAGCAATAGAGAAACCCTGTCTCGAAAACAAAACAAAACAAAACAAAAACAAACAAACAAACAAGGAAGCATGGTGTTTGACTTTAGTATATTGTCATTAGTCATAAGTAACTTAAAATTGTCACATGCCTATTGGGCATGCACGTGTGTGTGTGTGTGTGTGTGTGTGTGTGTGTGTGTGTGTGTTATGTACATTTGAGTTTCTGTGTCTATGTAGTGCACAAGAAGGCCATAGATGAAATTTTAAGATCTCCCAGTATTACTCTTCACTTTTCCTTTGGAAAGAGTCTCTTCTCTGAACCCAGAGCTTTAGACTGACCAGTAAGTTCCTAAAACTCTGTATCTCTGTTCCCTCAGTGCACATACTACACCTGGTTTTTACATCAGTGTTGGTGATCCAAACTCAAGTCTGCATACTTCCACAGCAAGCTCTTTAACCCACAAAGCCATCTCCACAGACTTTAGTCTATCATTTTTATCTACATTGTCATTCCTTCAGGTGGTTGTCCTATCTCACTTTTTCTAGTTCAGAGATCAACATAAGCTTATCCTTGATAAATAGGATAGAAGCAAATCTAAACAACTAGTGAGGTTGTTTGTTTGTTTGTTTTGTGGTTTTGTGGTGGGGTGGGGCAAGATTTTGAGTCAGGGTTTCTCTGTGTAGTCCTGGCTATCCTGGAACTTGCTCTGTAGACCAGGTTGGCCTTGATCTGTCTCTGTCTCATGAGTGCTGAGATTGAAGGAATTATCCAGAAGTAATTTAAGCCAACTAATTTGAACAACCAACTAACTATTTCATCACTGGAAGCTGCTTTGGGGCCACCTTAAGTGATTACTACTTGGTAACAACCCCAAAGAAGTCAGTACCTTGGATGTGCTCCCTGCCCACTTGAGCTTGTACTGCACCATAGAATGTACTGTTGGTATCTGGTGTGGTTCTTCTTTGCTGTGGGAGGCTGCCCTGCACATTTCATGAGTTGAGCAGCACCTTTGGCCTCTTCCCCGCTTGATCTCAGTAGTACAACCTTCATGCCAGTTGTGGCAGTGAAAAAATTACGCCAGGGCTGAAAGGATAGGATAATTGCTAACATCTTCTATGATGACCTGATTTTGATTCCCAATATCCATGTGAAAAAATCAAGCATGGTAGCATATGTTTATAATCCCAGCACTGGAGAGGCAGAAACTGGAGAGTTTCACAGGCCAAACAATCTAGCATAATCAGCATAAGGGAGGCCAATGAAAGACTGTCTCAAAAACCAAGGTAGATAGACCTGAGGAATGACACCCAAGGTTCACTTCTGGCCTCCACATGCACACATACACATGTACATGTACAAACACACACACACACACACACACACACAAACACACACACACACACACACAGTAACTTCATATATTATCCTATGTTTCTTTAGGGAATAGTTGCCCCTGGTAAAACATCATTATTCTAAAACAGATGCTTCCTCACTGTTCCTTCCTTTCTTCCTGCACTCAACCAGCATCTGTGAAGTACCTGCTATGTGCCAGGGAGTCCAAGGGAATACTTACATTTGTGTTGCTTATCTTAAAGTAGATAAACTGGTGTATTTTAGAAGACAGGAAACTTGAGTATCCAAAGTCCAATAGTATATGCTTAGGACATAAAGGTCAGATCTGTGTTGGCTGTATGGACTGAAAAAAAAAATTCTTTAATAAGTTGATCTTGAGTCTGTACTTGGAGATGAACTGAGCCAGTAATGGGACTCCTAACATCTCATTCAGCTTGCAATGTATGCAATGAGCCCTCTCTTGGTTCTCTTTTGAATTAGACTGTGGAGGCAATGAAGACCATCCTGGATGATTTAAGGACTGAAGACCAATTCTCTGTAGTTGATTTCAACCATAATGTTCGAACCTGGAGAAATGATTTAGTGTCAGCTACTAAAACACAAATTACAGATGCCAAGAGATATATTGAGAAAATCCAGCCTAGTGGAGGTGAGTGTGTTTGGTCTAAAGTCTACAGGGAAACTTCCAGAAGGTTCAGACTAGATTCACTGGAGAATCACAATCCCTGCTGAGTGTTGTGAGAAATCTCACAATCTAAGCACTTAGGAGACTGATGTAGAATAATTACAAGTTCAGTGTCTTCCTGAGCAACTGTTAGTTCAAGGCCAGCTTTTAACTTGGACTACACAGTAAAACCTTGTCTACAGCAACAACCAAAAATCGTTGTTCTCTACCAAACTGCCCAGTCTGCAGAAGTCTGCATTATTTATATATAAAACAATGAATACTGTTTGTGGGAAAAGAATAGCACACAATATAGCTCAAACATGTCTTTAAACAGTCCATCATTTTACCAAAAAAGAAAAAATGCAAATACTTTCCAGAGCATCTCAGCAAGGTCATTTAGATTGTTAAGTTTGTTGTTTTACAAGATGACAGACCGATGTTTTAGAGGGCTTATTCATCTCTAAGGGAATAGTTTAAAGTTAATAATTTACTGCATTGTGAAATCTACGTGGACAGAGAGATTTGTCACTATCAAAGTAATCAAATGAATTTCACATTGAGCAAATTATGCATAAGTAGTTAGTAGACAGATGAACCTGAATCTAAGTTATGGTGTGTGTGTGTGTGTGTGTGTGTGTGTGTGTGTGTGTGTGTGTGTGTGTGTGTGATCATTATGTTACTTTAACAGGCACAAATATCAACGAGGCACTCCTGCGAGCAATTTTCATTTTGAATGAAGCCAGTAACTTGGGAATGTTGAACCCTGACTCAGTCTCTCTGATCGTTTTAGTTTCTGATGGAGATCCAACAGTGGGCAAGTATTGCTTCAGTTTTCTATTGACAAATGTTTTCACTGTTGCTTTTTAAGAATGTTATTTGCTTAATGCAGGAACTGTAATGTACATTTCTAAAACATTTTAAACCCTGGCTTCTGCAAGAAAGTCTAATGACTCAGAAACACCCAGGAGCAATCTTTTTAAAATTTTGTGTGAGACTATTTTCTTTTGCATAATGAGAGCTGAAAAAAGATAAAAGGCATCAAAATAGAAATTAAAAAATAAAACTTAAAGGAAATAAATATATAGAAATGTGCAAAAACAGAATAGGATACCATCTCAGCAATATTACCAACCAGAAAGGGGGAAGTGTCCAGGAGTGAATTTGCATGGCAATTCCTGGCAGAAAGTCCTCAGGGGTATAAAGCTAGCCATACATGGTCAGGTGCTAATCCACCCATGAGCCATTAGCATTGCTCTGAATGCTTCTGTTTCTCTCCCACAGAACAGGCTCAGAAAGCTAAGGTTGAGCTCTAATCTGTATTGTGAGAACTGCTAGTGCATGCTAGGAAATGCATTTATTTCCTCAACATTAGGTCTGGGAAGATGGTAGATGGGAGTGGTGAATGGCACGTATTTATCTCGGTTCCCACAGGAATGTAGTCTCCATTGTTCTTCACATCCCTTCCAACTGCCATGGTAGAAATGACTGCTGGCTTGGGCAACCTTTAAATAAATCATTTTTCTTATCTACAAAATGGGTTCAGCATCTCCCTGTTCCTATTCCTGCTGTTATTTTTATTTGTGTCTTTATATTGACACATATTAAGAATAATGAATGCTAGATGGCATGACAAGAATGAGTTGTCAGGTACACAAGAATGGTGCCTAACCAGTGCAGTGCAGCGAATGAAATAAAAGTATGGGAGGCAGTTATCACAATGGCAACCAGGATTTCAGAAGGATGGAGAGCAGTTATTTCATTAGTACTGAGACCAACCTGAGGGGTTGTTATGTGTTTGTGATAGAGCCACTATTTTCTCCATTCACATCTTGTAGCTTTTTAGATGTAATTTTTGAATAAAATTAAAAACAGTGAAAGAATATATATATATATATATATATATATATATATATATATATATATATATATATATATGCCTGTTTCTTACTCTTGTCTCCTAATCATTCAGTTTCTGCACTGGAGTTAGTCTCTGGTTACTATCTTCCTGAGACACTAATGCATTCCTGTTTTGCTTTATATACGTATTTGTGTGAGTGTGTATGTGTGTATATATGTGTACATATATGCATGCATACATATACAGACACCCTTCATGTGTCCATTTACTTTGATTTTGGTCTTTTAAAAATATCCGTGAGGAGCTAGAGAGGTGGCTAAGTGATTAAGAGCACTTGCTTTTGCAGAGGACCTAGGTTTGATTCCCAGTACAAATATGGTGTCTCACAGCCATCTCTAACTCCATTTCCAGGATCCAGTGCTCTCTTTTGACCTCTGAGATCATTAAGCACATACACACAGTGTACATACATGCATGCAGGCAAACCATTAATACCCACAAAGTAAATTTTTTTAGTTAAATAACTTTGACAGGACCTTGGGGTTGTAAGTACTTACTGTACAACCATAAAGACCCAAGTTGGAATCTTCAGAACCCATGCTTTAAAAAAACAAAACAAACAAACAAAAAAACTGGACATGGCTCTTCATCCCTGAAAAGTCAGCATTGTGGGGACAGAGACTGGAGGCTCTCGGGAGCTTGCAGGACAGCCTGGCTAGCCAACATAGTAAGTTTCCAGTTCAGTGAGAAATCCAGTCTCAAGGTAATAAGGTGGAGAAGGATACAGGAAGAAACCCAGTGTCGTCCTCTGGCTTCTGTATGCGTGTCTTAGATGTGAACACTGGCACACACATGAATATACTTTCACTCTGTCACACTCACAAAGATGTGGTGTCTTTGGACATGAAAGTGGGAGAGCAGGTATCTGGAAGGAAAAAGATAAGTAGGAGTGGGAAAATGGATACGGGGTGAATACTCTTGAAATACATAATGTGCATGTACAAGATACCATTACAAAACACATTTTACACAGAAATAATATGTGCTAATAAAACTTTTGAATGCTTTTGGGAGTGTTCAATATAAATACATAGAGTGACTATATAGGCTTTCCCAGCTCAGTTGTACCACAGTCTAACCATGGTCTCTTATGGGTGACTTGTTTTGAGTTATTTCTAATGTCACTATACTCAAATAATGTGGGTAGGC
The DNA here is from genome assembly GCA_030556225.1 of Cricetiscus sungorus. Lineage (NCBI taxonomy): Eukaryota > Metazoa > Chordata > Mammalia > Rodentia > Cricetidae > Cricetiscus > Cricetiscus sungorus. Next base: position 16,637,243 of record JANBXA010000729.1, read on the forward strand.
ACTACATTAAAAAAAAGAGTGAATCTATTTTTAAAAATTCTGAATTTTATCTTATTGGGTCAAAGGGCAAATGTAGTTTTAGTTTTGAGAAGTATTGCTGATTATTTCTTCTCACTGGTCCCTCTTGCCTTCCTGTCATCGACAACTTCAGGTGAATTAAAATTGTCCAAAATTCAGAAAAATGTGAAGCAGAACATCCAAGATAACATCTCCTTGTTTAGTTTGGGGATAGGATTTGATGTCGACTATGATTTTTTGAAGAGACTGTCCAATGAAAACCGTGGCATTGCTCAGAGGATCTACGGGAACCGAGACACATCCTCTCAGCTCAAGGTATCATTTCTTTGCTCCCTTCCTGAACATCGTCCCACTGCCTGAAACTGATGCCCTCAGAAGATAGCTGAACTTATACCTCTCAGGGAACTCTGTTCAGACAAAATGGCCATTCTGAAGCCAGAGAACTTCACTTAGGGTTTTACACTTTCAGTATCAATTGCCTCTTTATTTACTTATTGATCACAAAGAAAGAGAGAGGGAGACATGATGATTGACTTAAGAGAAACTAGAAAACAGATTTATATCCTCTTTCATGACTCGTGTGTTTATTAAATGCACAACAATGCCAGGCATAGCGTTTGCAGCTTGGGACACTTAAAAGGTAGTGTTCTAATTGGTTATTTCGACCCAGATAAGTTTTATTATGAATGCCTACAAACTTTCATTTCTGATCATGACAAAAAGGGGAGTAATTCTGGCTCTTAAATTGTAAGTGATTTCCTAACAGCATGTTTTCGTCTAATAGTCCAGAGTTCATGACCATGGGTGTTTCCATCATTCCAAAGATCCATGCAAATAAATTAAGAGTTATCTACTATGTATGTGAGAAGTGTCAGGGAAAAATACTTTAGATCTACAAAGACATATGAAAATAACATATTGTGGATTTTTTTTCTTTCCTGTGACTTCTAGAAATTTTACAACCAGGTCTCTACTCCACTGCTGAGGGATGTTCAGTTCAACTACCCCCAGGCACCAGTGACAGATGTCACTCAAAATAGTTTCCACAACTACTTTAAAGGTTCTGAGATAGTGGTGGCAGGAAAATATGATCCGAGCAAACTGGCTGAAGTTCAGAGCATCATCACTGCGACTTCGGTACTTTTGCTTTCCTGTTTATTCTGAAAATCCTAATTGGTCTCCTAGTACACTAGATCTCTGTGTTAACAAGATGACCTTGACTGGTCTCCTAGTCTACTCAGTCTCCATGTTAACAAGCTAATCGTAACTGTTCCCCTTTATACACTCTGTCTCTATGTTAACAAGCTAACATTCTGCACCCCCAGTCTCTTGGGTGTGGAACAGAAGCAGGAGTTGAGAGGGAAGGCATGACACATCTTTGCCATCTTTTCAGTCATTCTGAGAACCTCACCTTTTCTCCCATATCCAACCCCAGTCTCTGCAGTCTGTGCACTTAACCTATCTAGTCTCTTTCTTGTATAACCTCAAAGTGCATTTACAGCAGATGAGTTAACTGTAAGTCTTATCTGTGGGTGCCAACTGATGCTTCCATTGTCCAGGCTAACACAGAATTGGTCTTGGAAACCTTAAGTCAGATGGATGACCTGGAGGATTTTCTATCAAAAGACAAGCATGCGGACCCTAACTTCACCAAAAAACTATGGGCCTATCTCACGATCAACCAACTGCTAGCAGAGAGGTAAGGCAAGAAGAGTGTACACCAGGGAGATCTACAGACATGAAATGCCCATCTATAATATCTGAAGTCAAGGCTAGGGATAGCTTAGTATGAAAACCTTTGCCTATCACACAAAGGCTCTGGGTACAACTCCCATAAACAAAACAGCCAATGGGATATTTGAAGTCATAAGCAAGAAGTATTTGGAACCCAGAAAGATATCAAATAAATGAAGGGATTGGATTATTACTGACTGGTTCCTAGCATTTTAACTAAAGCCAAGTTACTTGTTTTCTTTTTATTAAAAAAATGTAATATATGGGGCTGGAGAGATGGCTCAGCAGTTAAGATCACTGGCTGCTCTTCCAGATTACCTGAGTTCAGCTCTGAGCACTCACATGACAGCTAACAATTTTGTGTAATTCCAGTTCCAACGGATACAGTGCCATCTTCTTGATGTCTGTGGTCACTGCATACATGTGGTGCAAAGAGACATACATGCACACAAAACATCTATACACATAAAATGTTTTAATGTTTAAAATTTAATTGTCACATGTGTGAGATGTGGTGAGTGCATCAATTTTAAACACACACATATGTGTGTGTGTGTGTGTGTGTGTAATGACCATCCTACTATAGATATACATCTATAGAAGGTCTTTTTTTTCTACATCTGGGGAAGCCACTATCTTGTCATGTATCACCATTCATTAGTTTTGTCCATTCACATAACCACACAAAACCATTTTTTGATCTTCATTCAGCATGATGCCTGATAGATTTAGCCATGCTGCTGCACATGCCAATAGTCCATTTGCATTTCCTTTAGGAATCAGGTACAAGAAAAATGTATGACTGTGTGACTGGTGTCTCCCAAGGAACAGCTCTTTGATACTGATGCCATCTCCGACTTCTCAGTCGAGCTGTATTTCAACTCTAACACAAAACCCTGTCATTAAAGCATCCTTGCCCACATGTACCAGTTTCAAGGAGATCTTTGCTAAAACTTATCATTGAAAAGTACCCTCATTACCTCTCAGATCAGAGAGGTCCATCTTATTGAGAAGATGAACCAAGGTTGTTGAACTGGATTACAAGAATTGTAACCACCATATAACTAGACTCGCAGAGACAATACCTGATATCAGTAAGATTTTATTTTAAAAAATACATGTGGCTATAAACTGTGGCATTGAAGAAAGAAATATCCCTGTCCCTTAGACAGAAGTACATTGGCCACTCCTAAAGGTACAGAGAAGTTTCTCTGGAAGTTAAATATTGATCTTTAAAGCCCTGTAGAAAGATTGGTGGTTGCTGGGATTTCAAGTGATCAATGGAGCACAGAGCATTTTAGGGCAGAGGAGCTAGTTTATATGACTCTGTGATGATAGATAGGTCTGTTGTGTCCTATCTTCTTATAGGTATGTTATATCTACTCATTCATGGCATGTACACATAAACCCCAGTGTAAACTATTAATCTATATGTCAATGCATGTTCATCTGTTGTCACAGGTGTACTTTTCTGGTACATAATTCTGTAATCCAGGCTATGGGTGGGTGGAATACATGGAGTACCCTCAGTACCTTTTACTCAATTTCACCATAATCCTAAAACTGTTCTGGAAAAAAATGTCTTTAAAAATAATCCGTTGGGGGTGCTGGACAGTGGCGGTGCACACCTTTAATGCCAGCACTCAGGAGGCAGAGTCAGGTGGATCTCTGTGAGTTTAAGGACAGCCTAGTCTATAAAGTGAGTTCCAGGACAGCCAGCACAGAGAAACCCTGACTCAATTAATTAATTAATTGGTTAATTAATTAATTAATTCCTTGAGGAGAGAGCAGAATGGCTCAGCAGATAAAGGTGTTGACTGTGCTTGCCAACATGAATTTGATCCTGGAGTCCTACATGAGGGGAGGAGAGAACCAGCTCCCACAAGTTTTCCCTGACTTTTCCATAGGCACCGCGGCACATACATGTGCACACACACACAAACACACGCACACATGCATGCACATACACACATATAACAAGTAAATGTAATTTTAAAAATATTTCCCTGAGACCACATGGCTAGATAAAATGTTAGGGTTCATGAAGCAGGTTAGTTCCTTGCCTCTTGCCTTAGGTACCCTGTCCTGTACCCAGGTCTTGACTGAATATCAGAAAGGTGAGTGGAGAGGTCTGAAACATAAGTTCACCTTTGTGTATAGTGATGTTATTCAATGTGTCTCCTGAATGCAGAAGCCTGGCTCCTACAGCTGCCATCAAAAGGAAAATCACAAAAACAATCTTGCAGATGTCTCTAGACCATCATATTGTGACTCCACTCACTGCCATGGTGATTGAGAATGAAGCTGGGGATGAGCGCATGCTGGCTGACTCCCCACCACAGGACCACTCTTGCTGCTCAGGTCAGTGCTTTGGGACCTCATGGGTCAACAATACAGAGTGGCCTTCTTGCCGTATGTTGAAGTCTCAAAGCCTTTGTTCCCACCTCTGATCCATCGGCTCCCCACTTGTGTCCATAAGTGCTCAAGGTTGTTCCTCCAGGCTTATTTGACATATTAAGAACATCTGAATCCCAGCATTCCAAAGGCCAAAGCAGGAGGATTTGATAACCTAGGCCACTCTGAGCTGCCTAGTGAATTCTTGACTAGCCTAGGCTTCATAACAAGACCCTGTCTCCAAGTAAAGGAGGGGTTTGAAAGAAGGCTCAGTAGTTAAGAGCGCTTGGTGCACTTTCAGAGGATCAAGGTTTAATTCCTATATGTTGGCTCAAAACCATTTGTATCTCCAGTTCCAGGGGATCCAATCTCTTAATGATTGTGTGAGCACAAAACATGCATGTGGACAGACATATATACAGGCAAACACTCATACACATAAAGCATAAAAAAAAAAACTTTTTAAAAAGCAAAATAAAAAAATCTTTAATGATGTTTCATTTGACAGTGTACTTCTCTAATCACTTTATAAAATTTATTTTTATTATGTGTCTGTGTAAGTGCGTGCATGTGTGTGTGTGTTGGTGTCCCTGCTGTCCAGAAGAGGCCATCAGATCCCCTGAAAGTGGAGTTACAAGCAGTTGTGAGCTGCTAGTTTGGGTGCTGGGAACCACAAACTCAGGTGTTCTGCAAGAGCAGCAAGCATGCTTAACCATTGAGCAATCTCTCCAAACCCCCTTCTCTAATACTGATTTAAAGGAAAGAATAGACAAACATTTTGCTTAAGAAAGGAATCATTCCAGAGTCACTAGAGTCAGTTTTGCTTAGCACTACACACTGTTAGCTGGTGCTTTGGTTCCTGGGGTCATTCAGTGGGAAGCAGGGCATCTGCATGAATTAGAAAACAAGGCTTGGGAAATGGTCGGGTCAGTAAAATTATTGTCTTATAAGAATGAGGACCTGATTTCAATACCCAGCACCCACCTATAAGTTGGGGTGTAGTGGCGTGTGCTTCTAATCCCAGCACCAGGGAGGTAGAGACAAGGGAATTCTTGGGGTTTAGTGGAAAGCCAGCTCTACATACATCATCCATCCCCAGGTCACAGTGAGAAACCCTGTTTCAAATCATGAGGTGGACAGCTCCTAAGAACAAAAATCAAGGTAATCCTGACCTCCCCACACATGTGCACCCATATGCACATATACATACACACAGACATACCCACACACCCCTTTTATCCCAAGGCTAAGAAGACCTCTGAATCAATTAGGTTTCGCCCTTAGCCTTCTTGCATAGTCTTGAGAGTGGCTGCTGTACACTAAAATGATCCTCTGAGTTTTTTCAGTGGGTTCAATGGTAACAGCTATCTACCCAAGGATAACCTTGAAATCCTGCTCCCCCTGCCTCTACTTCCTGCATGCTATGGTTGTAGGAATGTGCCACTATGCCCAGCAGAACAGTTCCTTCTACTGCAGACCCATTTATAGTCCTAGATATCGGAAGAATTGGATCACAGGCTTCTGCAGTGTGATGCCAGAGGAAACATGAGGAGGGAGGACTCTGAATAAAAAGAGGAGGTTGTGGGTTGAAGCTCAGTAGTAGAGTGTTTACTTTGCGTGATCAAGACTGGGTTTGATATCTAGCATTGCACTTTTTTTTTTTTTTTTTTTTTTAAGAAGGAGGCAGATAAAACCGTAGCAGAGAACCTTTGGTTGGGAGAAGAGGATGCAAAGATCAGACACTTTAAATTGAGTGCAATCTCTATGGAAGAGTATCTTGAACATTAATGAATGTGGGTTCTTCTACACAGGTGCATTGTATTATGGTACCAAGGTTGCCTCAGGTTCCATCCCATCGTGGGCCAGTCCATCCCCGACACCAGTGATGGCCATGCTTGCAGTAGGATCGAAGCCACTTGAGTCCACTCCACCTCCACATGTGATTCGAGGTAAAAGCATCAGCAACAGGGTCTCATCCTCTGACCTCATGGGAGCCTAAGGAACTCCCAAGGTTCCATGGTCAGATGCTATTACATTTTGAGGGGTAGGCCTCAGGATATGAGTTTGCAGGGAGACAAATCCATACCCAGCACTGTTTCCAACTACATGAAGTGAACCCTCTGAAATCAAAGAGATACTCTTCTCATGGGAATGCACTGGTGGAGTATGGTTTCACGTTTAGTGAACAGCTTTGCTTAGTTAAGCACTTGCTAGTTGCTCGGTAAGTGGATGTTATCATTGAATAGGAACTACCAAATGATTTTATCCAAATGTTTCATTGTATAAATGTTTATTGGCATAAATAGTAAATGTGATTATCTGAAAGCCAATAACATGTATTTCTTGGAGAGTTTGGGCACTGAGGCTCCATTGTGTTGTCCTCAACCTTTTTGACCCATTCCCTCTCAACATGTGAGACAAAGGCGCCACCTGGAGAACATAAGAGTAAATGCATCTCCTCTCTTCGTCCCAGAGTTAACAGAAACTGTTGTCTTTTATCCACATACACTTACCATTACCAAAACGACCAGCTTTGCAAAATATGGTGGCTGAATATGGGGAGATAGGGGACAAAGCTCTCAAAGCCACATCCCCTAGGGCTTGAGGATATTTATAGGGCAAATAAACAGTGATTGATATGTGGGGAAAAATTATTAAAGGTGAAGGAATCTGTGGTTTACAAACATAAAATTAAACTCTATAGGCCTTTGTGAAAAGCACATTCAGAAGAGGAGGTGTTAGCATCATCTGAGGATGGAGAGACATCATAAGGTCATCCATTAGACACCTCTGCATGTCCCAGGGAAGAATTAGTGACTTTAACAAGCAAGGTCTTCAAGTCTGTGGGGAGAAATCTAGGCACTGTTATCACCAGGAATGCTATCCACAGCAAAGCTAGGAGACAAATAGTAGATTGCTCAGTTGTGTCACCTCTGTAGTAAGTGCTTGTTAAAATTGACAGAAAGCAAATGCAGCTGAGGGTTCGTCCAGGTTTCCCTTTCCCTCCAACCTGAGTTTATAGGGATCCCTGATTTTGTCATTTCACTTACTTTCTGGAAGCCCCGGAGCCTGTATTTGCTTTACATCCTTCTTTTTTCTTAGAGAACAGACTTTGAACATTCTGGTCCTCTCCATAAGGGAGGGTCCCATGCTCAAAAGCATGGTTTTTTTTTTTTTTTTTTTTTTGAAATGGAAGTGGAAGGCTAGTTCCTGTTGCTAATACAAGTGCAGATGTCTAGCATCTCTTGAATAGACTCATATTTTTTAAAAAATCTTCAGCTGGGCCAATGAGGTGGCTCAGAGGAGAAAGGCACTTGCCAACAAGCCTAATGTCCTGAGTTTGGTTCTGCAACCCACATGGTAGGAGAGACAAAACTAGCACAACTTATCCTCTGAACTCCACATGCATGCTCCACATAGACACAGGCCCATATACATATACATATATATATATATGTATATATACACACACACACACACACAAACACACACACAATAAATAAATAAGTTTTCAAAAAGAAGAAAATGATCTTCTGAATCAATGTCTTAAGACTGTTTAGTCAGCATGGTGGCATAGGCTGGCAATGCCAAGCTGAGGTAGAAAGATCATAGGTGTAAGGCCGACATGGGCTATTTGGGGAAACCCTGTCTGAACGAACAATAAATCAAAATTAAAACAACATAACATGATTAAAAAACATTAACCCCAGACTGGGTGGGTGACACCTCTCATCCCAATGCTCAAGGTGAAGACAGAAGAACCTTGAGTTTGAGGTGAATACGGTCCACGTAGCAATACCTCATCCCACAAAAGAACAGCTGAGGGGGGTCACTCGGTGAGAGGACACATGCCTAGTGTGTTCAAAGCCCTAGGTTTATATCACAGTATGGCAGGGTGGGGGGAGACTCTGATTGTTTATCTACACACACCAAGCATCCTTGTGTGATAAGGAAACAGCAAGGACTTAACAGGGTGAACATGTTAAGTCGCTTTGTCTTGCTTCCTGCGGCTTATCTCTGAAAGTATTACTTGTGGCCCCAGACGATTTGCTGTTTCTATTTTGATGATGATAATGTTCCTTATAGCCACACTCCTGAATAGGGACACTGTGTGGCAGATTAGTGTGCAGGATTTGTACAACGAATGGCTCCCAAGAACAGGGCACACTATGATAGCCAGCATATAAGTCATGCACTCTGTTACTTTGCACAGTAAAGCTTTTGCAGCAAAAAGTACAAGATAGCCTATTTCAAAATGATCTTCCAAGGAAGGCGACAAGGCTTTGTCCACATTTCTAGTCTACTGTTTGATGCAACAAATGGGCTGGCCTTGAATCAGACCATACTGATTTCAAACTCTTCCCATTTGACCATAGGCCATACATTGAAATTTCTCTGGTTTGTTATCCCCATCACCTCCAATATGGCATAATGGGTATAGAGTAGTTATAAAGCAAGATTCTCCTATCTAGACATTCAACAGAGTCTAGCTAGTTTTTGACCCATAAACTTTAGGATTTTAAGAATGTATAAAGTTGCCACGGAGATCTTCAATCTATTTTTAACCCTACCAAAAGGTAAAGCCACGCTGACTAGCTTAAGTATGGGTCCCATTCCATTTGCCTAGAAACACATCCGTCCAATATGGTAGGACTGAGTGGATAGTGTTTACTGACCTAACTGATAGCATTTCAGTAAAGTAGGATGGCAGAAATAGCCATTGTCTCCCATAAAACAATTTTATTCAAAGTGTCTTAGTGTTCTAGTAACTCTTGTAAAAAGGAAGCATTTAATTGAGAACTTGTTTACAGTTTCAGAGGTTTAGTCCATTAAAATCATGGCAGGGAGTATGGTGGAACACAGGCAGACATAGTGCAGGAGAAGTAGCTGAGAGTTCTACAACTGGATTCATAGGCAACAGGAAGACACAGAGAGAGAGAGGGAGAGAGAGAGAGAGAGAGAGAGAGAGAGAGAGAGAGAGAGAGAGAGAGAGAGAGAGAGAGAGAGAGATTGTGTGTGCCTGGCTTTTGAAAGCCCAGCCCCAGTGACACACTTCCTCCAAGAAGACCATACCTATTCCAGCAAGGCTACACTTCCTAATCATTCTCAAGTAATGCAACTCCCTGATGATTAAGCATTCAAAATATGAACCTGAGTGATAGGGACATTCTTATTCAAAACATCACAAACACTGTATTTATATAGAAGAAAAATAATTACCATAATTGTCTCCAAAGGAGCCATTGTTTCACACTTATAACAACACCCTCTAGTGCCCAGTTTTGACATAAATCAATGACCCAAGTATTTGTTGACCACTAAGAATGAACTTTATGGTTTGAAGGATGAAAGGAAACAACAGGGGTTAATGCTAACACATGCCTGCAATCCTACATTCCCAAGGCTGAGGCAAAAAGATCACAAATTCAAAGATGGTCTGGGCTACAAAGTTAGATCCTGTCCCAAAAAATGACACAAATCATGTTCCTTTTTATAATTTTGTTTACATTTCCCTTGTATATTTTCTAGTGGAAAATGACCCTCACTTCATCATTTACCTACCGAAAAGCCAAGAGAATATTTGTTTCAATATTGACTCAGAACCTGGAAAAATCCTTAGCCTGGTGTCTGATCCAGAATTAGGTAAGATAAAAGCAGATTATATTTGAATTAACTAATTACATGATGGCCATGCTTCCTGGTGAGTATCTGGGATTCTTTTCCTTTTTAGCTTATTAGATATTTTACAGTTTTAAAAGTTTTATGATTAGTGAAAAACTAAATTAAATTTATTAATCATTTCAGGCAGTTATAACTTAAAATATGTATTTTGAGCATAAGCTAGCTGATGGTATTTTAATTATTTTATAATAAATGCATTAACTGTAAAATAAGGTTTTATCAAGAAAAATATTATGAAAAAAATTATTTTCTCAACTTGTCAATTTTATAAACAAACTGTGGTGCCCACATATGTAATGAGCACAAGAGAGAAAGGTTCTTTTGTTTTACAGGGATTTTAGTCAATGGTCAGCTTATTGGTGCCAAAAAGGCAGAGAATGGAAAGTTAAGAACATACTTTGGAAAATTGGGATTTTATTTCCAAAAGGAAGACATGAAAATAGAAATCAGCACAGAGACCATCACCCTAAGCTATGGTTCTTCTACAACTAGCGTGTCCTGGTCTGATACAGCTCGTATTGGGAATCAGAGGCAAGTATTATTTCATCTTGATTCCCATCTGCCCTTGGAACATGGCTGCAGAAGCCCAGGTTCATCACAAGGAGAGAACATACCGTCGTCATTTTAAGTACAAGAAGTCGTGGTTCAAGGAAGTTGTTCTCATCCACTATGCTATCCCCGGTAGCAGGGATTGTTTTCAAAGCTCACTGTGTCTTAGTGACAAGCCACAGTATATAGCATAGAGTAAGTGCTCAATATGTGTGTGTTGCAGCAGTAAGTAGATTTGTCCGTGGAAATCTGTAGGTGACTACATTGAAAATATATCTTGGATATATCCAAGAGTGTCTTCCCACTAGGACCTGCTCAATGATTGTTACAGATGTAGACTATCCCATTGCACTGATACGGTGAGGCTCTCAATGGAGAGTCTCTATTATGCCTGAGAAGGACTTTCTTTAAAAAAAAAAAAAAAAAAAAAAAATGTCTGTTCTGGGCCTGATGAGATGGTTCAGTATGTAAAGGCACTTCCTGTTGAGACTGATTATCCACATTCAATCTCAGGACCCACACAGTAGATGAAGAGAACAAACCCTTGCAAGTTGCCCTCTTCTGACCTGCACTAGTGTACTGTGAAACATACATATGCAAACATGCATAGGCACAGACACACCCAGTAAATAGATAAAATAACATTTAATAAAATGTCTATTCTGGAATCATCTAGAAACTAGTTCTCTGTTGACTTTTACATAGGGTGCTTATCTCCGTGAAGAAAGGAAAATCTGTGACTCTCACCCTGGATGAGGAGATGTTCTTTTCTGTTCTGCTACATCATGTGTGGAAGAAGCATCCAGTTAATGTGGACTTTCTGGGGATCTACATTCCCCCGACAAATAAGTTTTCACCCAGTGCACATGGACTCTTAGGTAAAGCATGTCAAACATTGGACATGCAGGTAGCAACTTTTGACAACTCCAGTTAGAAATTGGAAAGGTGGCTGGTAGATGGTGGTGCTTGCCTTTAATCCCAGCACTTGGGAGGCAAAGGCAGGCAGATTTCTTTGAGTCTGAGGCTAGCCTGGTCTACAGAGTGCCCAGACAGCCAGGTCTACACACAAAGAAACCATCTGGAAAAAAAAAATGGGGGGGGGGAGGATGACAAAACAGCAGAAATGCAATTGTCAAGGCTATCTGTCCAGTGACACTAATGTGGCAAGACAAGTGACAAAACAGGTTACGAATTATACTATGACATTTTTTTCTGTGACCAAAGAGAGATGACTTGGTTTAGGAGGTCTGGGACAAATAGACTCAGCAACATGCAGGTATTTCTTATTAAGAAGGGGTCAGGTATAAGTATGCGGCATCTCAAACAACCCTATTCCTGATCTGAGCTACGCTTTCCAATGCCTATCTTACCTGCTGTCATCAGAACGGCAGAAGGGCAACATGAAGTATAAAGGGATCGTAGAGGGACCAAAATGCCACTTGAAAGCAATTACAGGCCTAGGATTCCATGTAAATGAATGTCTGTGCTTTGTGTCATTAGGGCAGTTCATGAATGAGCCAAACATCCATATCTTCAATGAGAGACCAGGAAAAGATCTGGGGAAACCAGAGGCGAGCATGGAAGTGAAAGGACATAAGCTGAATGTCACAAGGTAGGCCTTGTATAAGAAAAAGCACTTGAAAACTCTGTCAAACTCCACAAGTCACTGACATTAGACACACATACAATAGTGGCCAAAGGACATGTCAAATAGCCCAGATTAAATGCAAGTAACGATCGCGAGTGCACACATACCATGAAAGGCCAACGTGACTTAATCTAGTGCTCTCGTCTGCATGTTAGAGCCCTACAGTCAGAAACCCAATAATTGAATATGTTGACCAAAAGAAAAGATTGTAAAATATCCAGGAAGCACAGTGCCAGAGAAGGCATGCATATTTTTATGTAAGGGCTTCTTGAATATGGATAATCTGAGTGTATTTTGGGTTAGGTTTTCTTACATGCATCACATCCATATGCTTCAATTCAAAGCGGGGATTTAGCATTCTGAGTATAAACTATAATAATCTTTGAATTTTTCTTCCCTTCTTCTGGTCTCCCTCATGCTTAATTTAATGTTTTAAAGCATTTTGATTTTTTAATATTTTTTTATCAAATTGGTTTATAAAGCAGTAAATTTTCCTTATTAGAAATAACAATACAGACATGATCTTTCACAAAATTAAAATGTAACTTTACAGTGATGATTAAATCACAAAATTATGATATATGCCACCACAATAGACACCTGAACTAAAATGGTAGATTATGAGTACACCACCCAAATGGTATTGGCTTACCAGACAGAAAACAGTGAGTTATTAATGGACATCAGTAAGTATGGAGAAATGGTGAGACCCACTTAGCAACTGCCTTACATCATAGGCAGATCATTTTTTCTACACCAAAAAGCAAAGACTGAGCCTTTTCACAAACTCCTGTGACATTTCCAATGAAACCAAACGGGCCCCACTCCATTCTTTCAAGGCTCAATGATGGCAATGTGCCATATGCATAAAATATTAGCGTCTTCATCGTCTAAGGGGATGACTAGAATCTGTTTATAAATAGCTGTCATCACCCTTAAATAAAACATCCATAAATTGAGTTTCAGAGTCATCAGCTAGCACAGATTAGCTTATAGCACTGAGTTTTATTTAGCCTTTCCCTTTTTTTTTTTTTTTTTTTTTATATATACTATTCATTTGCTACTGTTACCTTGGAAGAACCCCTGTAGGTCAGCTTCTAGGAGGGTAGGAGGGCTGTTTGAATTATCTGAGGACCACTGGTTACTACTCCTTTCTCTTCTAGCACCAACCTCCAGGCACTAACACCTCTTTGAACTTGGGGGCAGGGAAGGTGTAGGGGTGGGTAGAGAGTAGAAAGGCACAATGAACAAAGGGAAGAGCTGTGTGGTTTGCAGCTGTGTCTTGCTACTGTGCTGTCTTTTCCCTAAGCATACACACCATTTTCTTTTCAGAGGCTTACAGAAGGACTACAGGACGGACATAGTGTTTGGAACAGATGTTCCCTGCTGGTTTGTGCACAACAGCGGGAAAGGATTCATTGATGGGCATTACAAGGATTACCTCGTACCTCAGCTCTACAGCTTTCTCAAACGGCCTTAATGGTTTATGGTTTTGGAAATTGTATGTGTACATTTTCTTCCCTTGACACTTTTTGCAGGTACTCCCTAGCTCCAGCAATTCAAAATAAACCCAGATATTGCAGTGGTCTAAAAAGCCTGCTAACCTAACTAAAGAAAATAAATATTTGCAGAGAAGTCTTAGAAGTTTGTTTGGGGATGATGTGTGTAATCAAGGTGACACCCAGGAAGTGGTTAGTGAGTCAAGCTGCCACTGAGGTCAACCTGTGTTTACTGTGAAAATCCATCTACTGTTGACTGTCACCTCAGCACTGAGATTAAGTGCACACTTGCTACAAAGGGGCAGTTATGAGACTTTGGGTGAACACTATTTATACTATTCATTTGCTACTGTTACCTTGGAAGAACCCCTGTAGGGTACATTATTTCTTCATAGCTGCTTCATAACAGAGACCTACACTGAACTCCTGTGCTGTAGGGATAGCATTGCCAAAACTGGAACTATATTTATGTGCAAAATTTAGGATTTAGGGTAATAGTTCTAAAATAGTTCCATAAAACTGTTCTATAAAATCAACCTCAGACATGTAACTCAGGTGACCAAACTTTAAACGTAGATGTTTCAACATTCATCATCTATAAACATAACTATCATATGTAATCACTCTTGAGATTAGAAATATGTTGATTTGTTTTCCATTTTCAATGAATAATCAACCTTGGATTTCAAACAAGGCCAACAACTTAGTGGGGGCAGTTAGAAGAGAACAGCTTCCCCCTAAGTAAGCCTGTTCATTCTTTGGAGGATCCTGAACAACTTACAACTGGATATTTAGATATATACAGTATGAACAATTGAGATCTCAGCCAACTAACATTGACCTGCCATTTGTGAGACACAGTAGCTATCTTTTGGTCTCATGTGGCCTGTGTTCACAAGCTTGGCCCAAGTATCAATCACACAGTTACCATTAAACCAATTAAATGTGAATTTTTATCTTAAATGAAAAATAAGTCTTAGCTGAGATCATACCTGAGTTACAAGTTTGTTTGGTTGGTTTTTTTCTCAGAGTTTAGAGACATTTCAAATGACTATAAATTAAGTCAGTTTTCTATAGGGTAAAAACTGGAAATGCAAACGGCTGGAGAATTGGTGTAGCAGTGAAGAGCATTTCCTGTTTCTGCAGAGGGGGCCAAGAGCAGTCCCCAGCATCCACGTGTCAGCTCAGTCATCTGTAACTACAGGTCCAGGAGACCCAATGCCCTCTTCTGAGTTGTGAAGTCCTGTACATGTGGTACACACATACAAACATATACACAAACACAACATAAATGGTTCTTTAAAACTGTAAATGAAAAACAAAACCCTAAATAGAATTAAAGAGTATCTTATTAAATGTGCATGTGTGTGAACATATATATGTATGTATGTATGTATATATTATTATTATTATTATTATTATTATTATTATTATTTTTGAGAACCTGACTGCCTGGTTCTCAAGCATGAACTTTGTAAATGATAACATCATAACTGAATGGTCATGGGAAACAAACAAATGTTATGTTCTCACAGCCTATGGGCCACTAGGAAGGCACCCTTAGACCTAATGAATGATCCAAGGCAGTTCTTTCTCCAATATAGCCCAGAGAAGCCAAAGATTGGATACGAAAGTGACTGAAGGATTTCCTTTTTATGTTTGTGGGTGTTTGGCAGGCATGGACATCTGTACAGCATGTTATGCAATGCTCATGAAGGCCATAAGAGGGCACAGGATCCGGAACTGGAGTTACAGGTGGTTGTAAGCCACCATGTGGGTGCTGGGAATTGAAAGTGGGTTCTCTGGAAGAAAAGTCAGTACTCTTAGTGCTGAACCATCTAGACAGACTAAAGGATTTCTTAATAAAGTGACATCTTTCACTGGTCTTATCCTAGCAAAATAAGTGACTCCGATGATCATCGGAATTAAGGTCAAGCTTGCCTGGTTAGAAACACACAGACTCTAATGTGTTTTTTCCAAACTGTCTTACATGAAACACTTTACTATAGTATTCTAAAATGGTGGTTAAAAAAATTACCAAGGGAGTTTTATGAAGGAAAAAGGAACAAATGAGTTTTGACACATAAAAAACATTAGATTTCATTATAAATTTACCCAAACAACTATCCAGCAGTATTTAAATATATCCATTTTTTATACAAAACAAATCCCCTAACACAGTAGTTACATAGTACCTTGACTAACATCAATTTGATGCTTTACAATTTCAGTGTACTGTTAACAAATTTTCAAGCTCAAGCAAGTTTAGATATGTCTTCATACTGAATACCTTCAACTCTTCGTCCTTTCAAAGGTCCAGTTTCAATGACTATAGTGGCTGAAAAAGTCTTCTCATTAATGGATTCTAGGATGCCTTCATTTCCTCTATAGCCACCATTTAAAACTAGAATTCTTTTCCCTGGTGCTGGAATGACAGTCTCTAAATGAGTCTGGTCCAGTTTCAGCCTGTCTCCAGAGTCAATCATCTTTACCACAGCTGTGTATCTGTCAATCACTTCCTTAACCACCCCCTTTTTCTTGTGATATTTCTCTCCAAGTTTCTTCGTTATAATTTTCACAATGATTCCAGGTTGTAGCCAGCAGTCTGTCCGCGCAGTTCTTTTCTTTTCCTCTTCAAGCTCCATGATTTCGTCCAGGGCGGACTTCTTTTTCTTCTTGGCAGGCTGAGCTGAGCTCTGTGAAGATTCTTTTCGTCTCGTTGATGCTGCACTCCCCAGTGTCTTCAGTGCACTTGGTCCCAAAGAGCTTGTCTTGGATGATGTTGCTCCAGCTGAGCTCCCTGCTCCTTTATTCAGATTGAATGTAACTTTTTCTTCATCGTTTTCTCGGCTCAATTCTGTAAAAACAGGTGTCTCCTGCTCTTTCCCTTCCAGACCTCGTCTCACCTGTTCCTCAATGAATTTGGCAGTTTTTTCTTCATCATCAAGATCTTGCTTCTTCTTTTTTTCTAATTCCAGTTGCCGGCGAATAGTTTCTGGGTCTCTGTCTATATACTGAATGTACCAGCCTTTTGGTGTCTCGTCTACTTTACACAAGCCTGGGGGGACAAAACAACAGCATGGCTTTGTATTTATCTAAAGTAAACTACAAGCATATTGTGTTCCATCTCTGCACATTTACTCATTCAGTAACTACAATCAAGTTTCCTCAAATGCAAAGCCTTGAAACACAGGGAGTTTTCACTTCCATGCTTATATAGTTACACTGAGATAACAGCTAAAAAAAGACATACTCAAGGATGTACTTTAGGAACAACTGTTCAACTACACCAAAGTCCTGACTGCCTAATGAATACAGAGTATCTGTTAACTCAGAATAAATAACACCAAGTTTCTCCTGTCTTCCTAATTTTTCATCATATGAAGATCAGAAATGGGAAACGAAAAAAGCAAACTTGAACAATCACCTCAAGATAGACAATAAAACATTTCCTAAGCAAGGCTTATAAAGCTGAGTGGTAGTGATTCACTCTATAAACCCAACACTTGGGAGTCTGAAGCAAGACAGCCATGGGTTCCAGGTCGACTTGGAATACCTATTATTGAGTTCTAGAGTAGACTGGAGTACAGGGCAAGCCTGTCTCAACAAACAAATGAAGGAACGAAGGAGGTGAGTATGGAAGAGAAGGAAAAGGAGGAATGGAAGAAACTACTGATAACTTTCAAAAATAATTTTTATTACTTTTATTTGTGTGAGGCACTCATGTGTATGTGGTATAGATGTGTAAGTATGTGTAGTGCACATGTATGTGTGTGGATACACAGATGGAGGTCAGAAACTTTCAGGAGTTGGTTTTTTCCTCCTCCAGTGGTGTCCTAAGGATCAATCTCAGGTTGTCAGTCTACTAATAACTCTTAAAGAAAATACAAATATTATGGTTTGTATGAACTGTCACCAGAGCTCATGTGTTGAGAGCTTTGTCTGCAGCCACTGTGAAGTGGTTGGATCTGGAGGCTCTGATCTATTCATGGACTTCAATCTGATAGCACTTATTGGGAAGTGACAGAGACTAACAGGTAGGGCCTGGCAGGAGGATGCGGCCCCTAGGCCGTGCTCTTTAAGGGAACAACTTACCCCAGCTCCCTTGCCCCTCCTTTGCATCTCTATCATGTGCTCCCCGGCATGAACTCTCCCTCACTACAGGCTAAAAAGCACAGGACCCGAGTGACCATGAACTGAATTCTCAGAAACTGCGAGTCAAAATAGACTTTCTCAGCTAATTTGTCACTGTGGTACAAAGTGCCCAATATAGAATGCTTTAGTGCACTGTCAGAAGTCCTTGAGCTAGCCACTACACATCCGAAACCTGCAAGCCCAGCCCCTGGGAAGCAGAGGCAGGATGGCCGTTAGTTCCACTGCAGCCTGGGCTATATAGGACGCAGCTTCAAAAGATTAAAACAACAAAACTGGCATATAACAAACTTAACTGTGGAATAGTATGTTCCCCTCCTGCTTCTCTAATTGCCCTGCAGATCTTGTTTCCCATAAAATCAGATAGAAATTGACAATGACTTCTCTCCTAGAAATAAAGCCACGGAAGACCAGTTCCACTCTTCTTACCCTCTCTGCCCAGCCACTTGGTAAAGTCAGTCAGCGTTTCCCACTGTGTGGCATTCATATGGATGTGCTCTCGGTGGCTGATGTATTCATTGTAGACAATGTTGTTGTGGACTCTCTTAGTGCCTAAAAACAAAATGTGACGCTGTTGAGCCTGAAAAAAGCCTGCACAACTATGAAATTGTTATGTACACACTATTTGAGATGTTTACCAAAGCGTCTCCTCAGAAGTTCCAGAAAGTCATTTCGGAATTCTCTAGAGAAAGAAGAAAGGAAAACATTAAGGTACTTGCTACAAATAGACAGCTCCATCGTCCTGAAGTTTAAGCAATCATAATAAACTGTAGTGACTAAATGTCACATCATGTGCCATAAACCTTTATCTAAAGTGAACAGAGAAACAACTACAAAGATCAGCCTGGAGTTGAAATGTTTGGTTTTAGTAAAGCAGCCACAATGAAAGCTAGCACAAGTCTTTAGAGAAGGTTCATCATAGGGTCTTTGTGCTGAGGACTATGGCATAATAATACCACTCTGCCAGCAAAAGACACATCTTAACCTTCGAGCAGTTCCAACAATGTCAACTAAAAAAGTAATGCCACAAAGTATCATAAACAAATCTGAGGGTACTGCCAGATGAAATTTTAATACAGACAGTGAAATATAATTCAAAGACCGTCCAGATGGTAGTGGCACATACCTTTAATCCCAGCACCCAGGAGGCAAAGGCAGGTAGATCTCTGTGAGTTCAAGGCCAGCCTGGTCTTACAGAGCTAATTCCAGGACAGCCAGAGCTGTTACACAGAGAAACCCTGTCTCGAACCCCCATCCCTCAAGAAACAATAAAAGGTCAAAAGGAAAGGCCATTCATTGTTGAACACAAGGCACATTTGATAGATGACACCCATACTGTGGCTGGAACTTGGGATGATAATAATGAGGATGGGCAGAGGCAGAAAGACATGAGGGGAGAAGATGTGGCTTGAAGAGGAGGTCTGATCTAACTTTTGAATCATGACTGTTATGTTAAACAGTTCTAGTTTTCAGCAAACAATAGAAAAGCATTTCCAACCCAAATAACTTAGGTTTGAAAAATTAGTGAATTAAACTCTAATTTGAAAGATAATCGTGGCTTATACAGCCATAAAGGAAAGTAAAGGGGCTGGAGAGATGGTTTAGACAATAACAGCAGTGGCTGCTTCCCCCGAGGACCCAGGTTTGACTCCCAGCAACCACATAGCTGCTCATAACTGTCTCTGACTCCAGCCCCAGGAGATTCAATACCTTCTAGTCTCCACACAGGCAAAACACTCATACACAAAGTTAAGTTTTTAAAGAAAAATGAAATCATAACATTTGCAAGGAAAAAAGGACAGAAATAGAAATTATGATGTTAAGTAAGCTAGATCATAAAAAAAAAAAAACAAATGTTTTCTCTCATATGTGAAACCTGGATTTAGAAAAGTAAGAGTAGATTACTTGGGGGAAGGAAGGGATTCGACAAGTAGTAGAGAAGGACAAGGAGCAAGGGGATGCTAGTAGAGGAATTATTGGACAGTATAATAACACATTTGAAAACGTTATGATGAAACTCATTACTTTGTATGCTAACTTTAAAAAAAAATTTAACCTATTACTCATCAAACCATGACAGAAAAAGGGTAGGAGGGAGGGAGGGGTGGAGGGAGAAAGTCTTGGTGGCAGCAGAGAATAGTAATTCTCAAATTATGTTCCCCAAGCCAGCAGCAGACCATCACTTGGGAATGTGACATAAATGTAAACTCTCTGGCCCCATCCAAGATCTCCTGAATGAGAAGCTGGGTGTGAGTTCCACCACTGTTTTAAATCTAAGCCAATCCTGTACACACAATTGCTTGTAGAACATTGGCTAGAACAGGAACAGCAGTGGCTAAAGTTGCAGGAATCATGAAAGTGATTCAAGTGAGAAATGCTGGGAACCATTACCAGGGCAAAAAGAATGCAAAGGACCTAAGTTTGAAGGGTGTCACATCAAATAGGTGAGAAGGGTTCCAAGTGGACTGAGAGTTCTATTAGCTGTCAATGAGGTTTGGTACACTGAGTTCAACTTCAGAAATGCTGACTCTGTGTATGGAGAGATTGCTCAGTGGTTTGGAGTTCATGTTGCTCTTGCAAAGGACCCAGGTTTGATTCCCAACTCACAATCACCCTAATTCTATCCCATTGCCCTCTTCTGGCCTCCATGCACTAGTCATGAACACACATGCAGGCAAAACATTTGTACATATATAATTAAATACATTTTTAAAAGAAATGATGATTCCGAATGAGCTTTCAGAAAAGTAGAGTTGTCAAGGGAAAAAAACCATCTGTAACTTAGGACAAATGTTAGAAAAGAACATCAAGATTTAGGGGGTGAAAGATTTAGGAGACACCTCACCATAAAGGCAGCAGTTAAAAGAATGTGACTTACGATGACTGTGGGGCAAAAAGATCAAAGCCTCATCCTGAAGAACTTCCTGGTATTTTAGGAGCTGGGAGAAGAAGGGAGGAGGAAGAAGGCCATGGAAGAATACACAGGGAGAAGTACGTCAGTGAAGAGTTACAAGCCTTAGCCACTGAAGACAGACCGAGGAAGATGAAGACAGGAAAAAGCCATAGTAACTTCAAGAGACTGAAGGCAGCCTACAGCAGAGTGGTGTGAACAGCAGGAAGGCCGGAAGATATGGTATAGTTATGAATACTTTGTTTTAAAATGGATTTTCATTCATTGATACAAATTTAAGATCAATTTTGTGATATGTATATTTCTCCTCTTGTTTAGGTATTGTGTTTATATAGCTCATTAAAAAATATAATGTATAATTTAGTACAGATTATAGAGTTACCTATGATAGTCAAAACTTAGAGTTAAGTTAGATAGGCTTTCTAGATATACAGAGATATATTTGAGATGGATAGGCATTCTTCAAACCTTTCAAAGACCAACAGAATATGGCATTTAAAATGGTTTAGGGTTTTTCTTGACAATGAGGCACAACTACTCCTGGTAACACCATCTGCATCAAAAAGGAAGATAGACATTGAAAAAACACATCATGGAGTTTGCTTCTAATATGACAAGACTAGCCATTTGGGCAAGGTACTGCTCTTCTGGACTGTTTGACTTTATGTTGTAAAAATTGGACATGCAGGACCCACAAAAAGGTGACTGCTAAGATGGACATTGCTACAGGATTCCTGCTTCATGGAAGAGGCTGCCTGCCAGGCACTCTATAGGACACAAAGAAAAATGACTGACAAATTGCCAATACAGGTGGACAGTTTAAAGTTTCCTGTTTTGTTGAGGAGTCTGGAGACACGCTATGGCCTATGGGCTGAAGATAGACCATTACAGAAGAACTTCAGGTGACTGACCAGGCAGTGCATTGTCTCTGTCATTTCTAGAGTTTATATATTATCCTTCTGTGGTCTTTAAAGGAGTTGAAGACAGATAGTTATGGTTATAGTTTTCCTTAGTTGGGATTAAAGATGAGTTACATATAGGACTTTAGACTCACAAAATAGGATAGATGATATTTTCTTTAAGTCTTACAAAATGTTAATGGACTAAATATTGTTAACTATGATTCTTATTTGATAACTGTTGTATGATATATTTTGCTATGTTAAGGTTAAAACCCTTCTTTTTATTTTAGACAGAAAAGAGGAGATGATGGGAGATGTTATTCTGTAAATATGTTTCTCATACTGGTTAATTCATAAAGCACTGTGCCCAATGAGAAAGCAAGATAGGCGGGGCTAGGAGACAAGGAGGAAAGAGGAAGTAGTGAGGAGGAGTCAAGATGTAGACTGGGGAGGAAGGAAGACTCTGGCTGCAGCTGCCTGATAAGATGACCACGTGGAAATATTTAGATAAGTAGAAATGGGTTAATAATTAAGACAGAGCTAGCCCATAAACAATAATGGTAACTGGCCAACAGGATTGTATCAAATACAAAGTCTCTGAGTGTTATTTGGGGCCGGCGCGCCTAGCGGCAGGTGGGCTGGCGGAAAACAACAAGCTACAGGAAGTGTCTTTGTCAGTGTCCTTTCCCAACGTGTGGCCTGAGCATCTGGTGATGTTCCAGATGGTTTCAAGTGGTTCACAGTTAAAACTAATTTTACCTTTGTCATTGTGGTTTTTGCACTGATAAGACTAAGAGCAATGGAAAGAAAATGGGCTTCATGGTAGACACCTGTCATACCAGCACTAAGGAGGCTCAGACAAGAGAACTCTACCTGAATCAGAGACCAGCCTGTACTACAGTAAGTACCAGGTCAGTCAGGCTGCATAATAAGACTGTTCCAAAACACTAATAAATAAATGAATGCATAAATAAATATTCTGAAGATGGACAGTAAACCCACCAGCAGCTTAGCATACAGAATAAGGTCTACTGATGCTGCCTCCTGAGCATGGGGATTATGGGCTGATCGTCATACCTATTTGGCTTTTTAATGTGGATGCTGTAGATTGCAACCCTAGTCCTCAAATGCGCAGAGGACATTAATCTCTGCGTCCTCCCAAGTCCTAGTTTTATTGGAACATAGGGTAAATATATCAGCATTTTTAAATAGACTAGTAAATATTTGTAATTTTTTTCAGACTTAATTTCAAATGTTGACACATAACCCATAGAAACAAAAGCCCTTTGGAATCTTCAATCATATGTATAAAGGGGACATCAGAAAATATCTAGAAGTCTGCAAAAAAAAAAAAAAGTACTGTTAATAATTAACAGAAAATCATTATTAGTATTAGACACAATTCTGAGACCTTTGTTATCAACAGGCAGTGGTAGTGCATGCCTTTAATCACAGCACTCAGGAGGCAGAGGCAGATAGATCTCTGGGAGTTTGAGGCTAGCCTGGTCTACAGAATGAGTTCTAGGATAGGCTCCAAAGCAATACAGAGAAACCCTGTCTCAGAAAAAAATATTAGCTCACTCTTACACATGAGCCCAACACATAAACCCAACAGTTAGATTAGTGTTCCACTAAGTGGCCTTGTACCCATGAAAATACTAAAGCACAGGAAAACGTAGGAAGCTTATCCCAAGGCACCACCCAAAACCCCAGAAAGATGTGAGGCCAGACAGTGTTGAGTTGAAAGAAAGGAAGGACCGATCTAAGATATACTTTAGTAACAATGGCACACTATGATTAATTTCAAGATAAGACAAAAGACTGATCACAGTGAGACTCTAGCCACCTTAACACATAAGGGACAACAGATCTCCAATATAAAATATTAAGCACTATTACATGGCCAACTGAGTAACCTTTTAGAAGTAAGACTGTCTTTGAGTTACTTACTCTGAAAAATAATCCATAAACTGCTGAGGATTTTCTGAAGCCAGCAACAGCTGTCTTTGATGAGATTCAGACATACAGTGACACTTAAAGCCATTCTACAAAAAATGTAAAGGTAGTTAAACTCTCTCTCATATACATATCACAACATTCTCCCACATAATAGTTCAATAAGTCTACAAAAGTGTTCTTTAATGGTAATTCTTTCTAAGTTTAAAATTATGTGTGGGTGTTTTGCCGGCATGTATGCCTGTGTATCATCTATGTGCCCTGTCTGAATAGGGTCAGACAGTGTTGGATCCACTGGAACTGGAGTTACAGACAATCTGGGTGTTGGAAATAGAACCTAGGATATACAGAAGAGTGAGTAGCTACTGCTCTTAACCACTTAGCCATTTCTCCAGTTCTGATGAATTATTTTTGTAAAATCAAACCACTAGCTATATATCACCACACTCTAGTGAGTGTGTGTGTAGACCAGAGGTGGGTAGCAGGTTCTATCACTCTCCAGCCACTTATAGTGAGAAACTTGGAGCTCACAGGATCAGGAAGATTAGCCATCAGGTAAGCTCCAGGGCTCCTCTTGCCTCTGCCTCCCTTAATTAGTTTTTTACACAGGTGCTGGTGATCCGTGCCTAGGAGATACTGCACTGAGACCTCTCTGTTCTAAATTTTGCTTCCCACAGAGTTGAGTCTTGAACCCTGCCAAGGTCAAGAGCAGTCAAGGTCAAGAGACTGCAGGTGGTGCTGTAAAACATTTATAATGCTGCCAGACACTGACTTCGCTGTGGGAATTCAACCAAGTCTGAGCGCTTGCTTCTTAGCAAGAGCCTGGAGGGATGCAATGGAGCAAAAGCATCCAATCTGAGTTTCCCCTACTGACACTCTTTCCTTTTGTTTTCTTCTGCTTTAGTTCATCACCCAAAATACACCAATGCCTATTACTTAAATTTTGTTCATTGTATTATAGCTGTGCTTTTAAAGACTGTTAAAGAAAAGAAAAGAAAAGCAAGTTGGGGGAAAGATGGTTCAGAGGTTAAGCGAACAAGCTGCTCTTGCAGGACCTAAAGTTCAGTTCAGTTCCCAGCACCTATATCAGGGTGCTCACAACAGCCTTTAACTCCAGCCCCAGGAGATCCAGCGCCTCTTCTGGCATATACAAGTAAATAAAAACTTAAAAACAAAATATACATCTTGGTATATTTCTTCTATATTGGAACCTGAAATTTCAATAGTATATATGCAGCTCTTCCAGAGGTCCTGAGTTCAATTCCTAGCAACTACATGGTGGCTCACAACC
Source organism: Cricetiscus sungorus (assembly GCA_030556225.1). Taxonomy (NCBI): domain Eukaryota; kingdom Metazoa; phylum Chordata; class Mammalia; order Rodentia; family Cricetidae; genus Cricetiscus; species Cricetiscus sungorus. The sequence continues at coordinate 16,661,979 of JANBXA010000729.1, forward strand.
ATCTTAATGGGATCTGATACCCTCTTCTGTCTCATGCCCCCTTCTGTCATGCAGGCATACCTGCAAATAGAGCACTCCTATACACAAAAATTGTTTTTAAGGACTTTTCCCAATCTAAGAGCAAGAATAACAAACACGCTGATGCTCTGAAATCATGCATGCCTGTTTGTCTAGCTAACCAACTGCTTTTTGTTTTGTTTTTTTGAGACAGTGTCTCGATGTGTTAATACACCGTGGCTTATAATCATCCCATCTCTGCCTCCGGAATGGTGGGATTAGAGGTGTGTGCCACCACACCTGCACCTACTTGGTTATCTTCAGATATTATTCTAAAATTAAGTTCTCTTGAGAAAAGGATAAATGACTAGTTCTGTTAATTGTTAGTTATCTTTATAAGTTTTTTTTTTTTTTTTTTAATTCTGGCTATCTATTCACACATATATTCACTGTCTCCCCTACTTCAATGATGCTCAAGAGAAGGACGTTGGCTCTTACACGTTTCCTTTTCTGTTCCAGCCTTATCTACAGAGGGAGTTCCAGGACAGACAGGGCTACACGGGGAAACCCTGTCTCAAAAAACAACAACAAAAAAGACATTTTGCAATCTAGTCAGTGGCAGTGGACTGAGCAGAGTGTGGCATGAGTTATTAAGAATGTAACAGAGGGCCAGTAAGAAAGCTCAGTGGGCAAAGGTGCTCGCTACCAAAGGTTGACTACCTGATTTCAATCCCCAGGACCCTCATGTTGGAAGGAAATAAACGGCAAGTTGCCCTTTGATCCCCGTATGTGCGTGAGACCTGCACACCCTCAAATGGCACCAGTAGGCATCTGTAGACATTTGGTAATGCACATGCAACAAAATAAGATAATGTAAATCTAGGGGAGGCATAAGGAAATAGTTCAGTGTGGGAGCATTTGCCAGGCAAGTGTAAGAGCCTGAATTAAATTACAGCACTGCTTAATAAACAAGGTCCCTGGTCCCCATCACCACCACCACCAGACTACCGGGAAAGTGTTAGTATTAAGTGGGGTGGTCTATGTCTTTGACATCTGCAATCTGGAAGCAGAGGCTGGTGGATCTCATTTGAGGCTAGCCCAGTCTATCTACATGGTGAGTTCCAGGTCAGCGAAACCACTGAGATGCTGTCTCCAACATAAAGTAGAAATAAAATAGTATATCAGATAATGTAAAGGAAGTTTTTTTGTTTGTTTGTTTTTTTGGTTTTTCGAGACAGAGTTTTTCTCTGTATTGTTTTGGAGCCTGTCCTGGAACTAGCTCTGTAGAGCAGACTGGCCTAGAACTCAGAGAGATCCTCCTGCCTCTGTCTCCCGAGTGCTGGGATTAAAGGTGTGTGTCACCTACATTAGTGGCATTTTGACACATATTGAAATGATATCGCCGATTAGTTTGTTATGTTGATCTCATTTAAGTTTCAGAGGTTAAGTATACTGACACTTATAATTTACCATAAAATATTTCAGACAGAAAGTAAATATGGTAAAACACAGTTAACTTCTAGGTGCTATGGAATGCAAGCCTATACCTCCTGAAATCCATACACTAAAACTCTAATCCCCATAGGATGGTAGTAGCATGTGGAAACTTTAGAAGATAATTCCGTTTAAGTCGTGGAGAGACCCAGTCTCAAAAAACAAAACAAAACAAAACAAAAAACCTCAGAGACAACCTTACAGCACGTAGGTACAATTATTACCTCCACTTACTTGTCCAAGCCCGTATCTCTATCAAGCCGCACAGTTTGAGTTCCTAAGTTTGACCAGCCCCAGGGAAGTCGGAGCCTGGAAATCTAAGCGCCTGTCTGGGATCATTTCTGGTGGGGCTGGAGGGTCGCGCGAAGGGCTGTGAGGTTCACAGACCTCTGGCGCCTGGCTGGGGCAGACTGCGCGGAAAAGCGCTCCGAGCAGAGGCGCAGCGTCGGGGTGGGGTACCCGGGTCGCGGTGGGGAGCCTCCGGCCACCCTGTCACCTACCTCGTCACGGCATTGTTTTTGGCACATCTGGCAGTACCAGCGGAGCTTCTGGAGCCCTTTGGACTTAATCCTATTCGCGATGGCTTTGGGGCTCAGAAAATCCGACTTGCCCATGGCGACCTAGAACGCCACAACGCTGAAGCAGCCGGAAGCGGAACTGGGTCGGTTCGGGGGGGGCGGGACTAAAACTGACAGTAGGAATGGGTGGGGCCAGGGGATTTGAGGCTTCGGAGCTCACGAGACTTAGCGAGACTAAAGACGCAAGCGAAGAGGGCGGGTGCGCCGGGAGCTACCGCGCACGCGCAGTGAGCCCGTCTGCCCGACCTTCAAGGTTCCACCATGTTCTCGCGGGCGAGTGTTGTCGGGCTGTCGGCCTGCGCCGTGCAACCGCAATGGTATGACTAGATCGGGAGGGATGTGGGGCTCGGGCTGCTGCGGGGCAGGACGGATCGGGTTCCCCAGGCCGAGGAGGGTGCGTGTTCCTGCACGTCCCGGACGCTCGGGCCGCGGAAGCGTCTGCAAAGCGGGAAGGGCGCGTGCCAGGTCCCGGGCCGGGGTCAAAGGGAACAAAGTCACGGCCTGGTTCCCCCGGGACTGGAACGGCCTTCCGGGACCTCAGGACCTGGACGGGAGTCGGATTGAGCGTTGTAGCCATCTGGGTTTCTATCGGTTCTGTACTTCCGCTGCGTTCCCTGGTCCATGTCTTGCAAAGTCTTTAGAAAGGTCTTCGGGGTGAAGGGGAGACCGGAGGAAAAGCCTAGGGAAAGTTAAATTGCAGATTTTTGTCTTTGACGCCCTGTGAAACATTGCACTGTTGCGTGGCGAGATGTGATCGTTTGCTGGAGCTCCTTCAGGCATCCACTGTGTATCTTTGCTAGATACTGGAGAAACTTAGGGAATCAAATTAGCCCCCTCTTGAACTTGCGGGTCGCCTTGGTGCTGAAGACACTTAAAAAATCTAGCTGTGAGGATGGAAAAGACATCTAGCACTGTCAGCACGCCCTTGTATTGAAGTCGTATCCGTGCAAGGTCATAAAACTGCCCCAAGGTCCCTTGGTAGGAAGAGGAGGACACAAACGGGCCCTCATAGTGGCATTTGTTAACTTCCATGAGATAAAGGCATAGATACTATAAGGTTTGATGACTTTAAACATTGATTCTCTTGGGGGGAAATATATTAGAATGCCTAGGGATGGACAGATAAAATGTGGTTTATAGATGACACTATATAGTAACATGACACTAGACATCTGAAAAATTAGTGCTAGGGGCATTATTAACTGTGGGCAAAGGTTTGACAGAATGCAGATTGTTAAGGTGCACTGGCAATAAACTGGGTTTTTGAAGCCTAGTTCATGGAACTACCAAGTATAATTAGTTCTTTCATTAAGCAAAGAATGTATAGCCATATGCCAAGGTTCCACAATACTGAGGAAATTAAATATGATGTGAGCTATGTACATAAAGAATGCTGGTAGATTAACCTTGGAAGTAAGGTCTGTCTACTTTATATGGGAAATCACAGAAGTTGAATTCTCGGTCGTGTCAGTCTACCTTTGGACATTTGTGGAATGCCTGCCCTGTACCTGTTGGCACCACATAGGTGTTAAAATGTGAAGGGTCTCTTAGCTTCCTGGGAAAGTTCTTGCCATCCAGTGGTTCCCAGCTGCCAGCTCTTTTCCATTCTTTGCATTTTCTGTGCCTCTTACGGGTCCATATTTTTAAGACCTGAAGTTAATTCAAGGTAAATGTTTTACATAAAACTCTTTAAGACGTGACTTTTTATGAAACATGGGTGAGAGCATTTGAAGATGTTTTGATAAAGTATTGCTGTCACATAACAGCTCTTGGTCTGAGGTGACTACTGCTGGGAACCTTAACTGGAACATAATGGGCAAATGAAGGCTGAGTTTAACCTCTATGGAATGTGGATTTTAAATGGGTAGACTGGAGAGTCAGGGCATAGCAGTGTTATGGAATTCATATTTCTTTCTCTTTTCAAATATTTCAATATTCTTGGTACCTAGTGTCATTAGGCCTTGTTTTCCTATTTTAGTTCCCTTTTTATTTCAAAAATTAAGATGTTACATTTTCAGGGGCTAGAAAGTTGGCTCTGCAGTTAAGAGCATTTGTTGCTCCTGCAGAGGGCCTGGGTGGGCTCAGTTTCCAGCACCCACACATGCCATCCATAACTCCAGCTCCAGGACACCCTCTTCAGACCTCCGCAGCCACCAGCTCTGCATGCAGTACACATACAAGCATGCAGGCAAAAGGACTCCTGCACACAAATCTGTTTAAAAAAAGAAAGCCCGGGGGGGCATTTTCTGCAGATGTGACAGAAGAGGAGACTGTGCCTTCACCTTCTCAGAACCATGGAGAAGCCTTTTTTTGGGGGGGAAGCTTTAGAAACCGTGTTCTGCTAGTTTTGAGGGAGGACTAGAGAAAGGGGGTTCCTGAGTTTATTCCCCATTTTGAACTTTGAGGGGAAAATAATATTTTTATCTCCTTAATGTTCACCAGTCCCTAAAATGGAACTGCTCTATAATGAATACCAGTGGCCATAAATAAATGAAGAGTAGGAAAGCAGGTTTTGTCTGCGGTAAGGAGGGCACAAAGCTACTGGTGAATGTAACCTGGGAGGCAACAGAGGCACCCAACAAATGGACTCTGGAACTGGGTTTGAGTCCTGATACTGCCACTTCCTGTGGCTGTGTGTGGCCTTGGGCACATTACCTGCTGTCTGAAGCAGGGACAGTGCTTCTTTAGTGTGGGACTAAATGAGTGCACAGTGAAGGACCTGCTGCTGTGAACCCATGAAAATGTGTTTATAAACGCTGTACATACAACGTATAAAAAAGGCTATTCTGTCTGTCAGAGGAGGAAATGGTGAGGGTGCTAGAGAAGTGCGGTGAGGCCATTGTGGAGCACAGAGTCAGAATTTGATAAACTTGAGTTAGTTAATGCTCAGTATTTTCCCTCATTTCTACACTGTGCAGCGTTACACACTTCTTAGCCTTCCAGACTGCCAATTCATGCATAGGCATCACTCCTGACTCTCCTATACTGACTTGAAGTCGGAAAACAACATTTTACTCTCAAGGAAGATACTGCGATGTACCTACGGTCCCCTTGGTTGTGCATACACTGTTTGGTATTGCCAAGACTCTAAAAAACTCCAAGAATGAGTCAGAACATGATGCAGTGACCAAGACTTTTTCCTCTCAATGCAAACTCTTCTCAGTGTGAGATTGAGCTATCCCTTAAGTTTCAAGAAATGGAGGTGGGAAGATGCTCCAAGATGTATGAGCTTGACATTCTGAATCCAACTCTTGGGAGAGCCACCTCCTGAAAGTTGTTAAATGTCTACCTGTGAGACTCTGCACTCCATATTTATATTTTTTCCATATTTTTTTAAACCTTCAGGTACCTCATGCTGTTCAGTGATCAAACTGATCTTAAAAATAAAGTTGTAGTATAGGCAGACGGTCATCTTGAGTTAAATGAAGGGGAACTATGAGAGTACTTCAAAGCTTATGAAGTGACATCGTGTACTCTACATAGAGTTAGAAGACATTTCCTCTCCATACTGCAGGCTTGGAATGTCAAAACAAAAACACTGTGTTGCTTCAAATACAGTGTGTAATTCAGAATTGTTCCACTCATATTCTGCTGTGAGGAGCTCGTGTCAGTTAAGTTGAAGCATATGCCTAAAACGACACTTTTCTAACTAAATCTAGAGCATTTTGTAACATGGAGAAGGGGGGGGGCCTCAAACTGGTAATTTTGCTGTGCCATTTCTAAAAGGGATTAATAGAACAGTCTCTATCTTCACTAGTCTGTCCCGTGCTGAAATAGTTTGTCATGTCTTCTGCCCTTGATCTTTTTCTGTTTGTCTTTTTCAATGAAACCCAGAATTTTCTATATAGTTTGTTTTTTCTTATTTATTTAATTTTCTTTTTATATGACTAATACCAGTATTAAGCTATATAAGTTGAAAGGTTTTTTGTGGTTGAGGTTTTAGTTTTTTCTACTGCCCGGGACTGGTCCCAGGGCCTTGGTTAGACAGGTAAATGTAATCTACATTTGAAAAATCACAGTTTTTTTGTTTTTTTGTTTTTTAAAGCAGATTTTTCTGTTGTTTTAGATTCGTGTGATGTTGAGCATTTCCTATAAGAGTTCATATCCCTACTAGTCACTCTGGACCATTTTCCCTGTGCTTAATATCACTTTTGATACGTTGTGACTGTGGTCTGTAGTGCCTTTCAGGTTCATTTGTTTTATGATTTTTTTTTTAATGTTTTCACATATTTTAGAGCCATTATGGAGGCTCAGAGGGGTAAAGGCACTTGCCACCAAGTGTGATCACCTGAGTTTGATCCCCAGAACATTTACAGGAGGAGAGATTCTGCTCTTCATGAGTTGTCCTCTTGACATTGACATGTGTGCCTCATCACCTATGTAGCATACATACAAGAATGTTCTTGTTTTGTTTTTAAAGAGGTTTAAGGACTAAAGAGATTGCTCAGAGGTTAAGAGCACTAACTGTTCTTCTAGAGGTCTTGAGTTCAATTCCCAGCAACCCCGTGAAGACTCACAACCTTCTGTGTGAGATCTGGTGACCTACCTCTTCTGGCATGTAGGCACACATGCCACCTGAATACTGTGTGCGCAGTAAAGAAATCTTCCCAAGGAAGAGTGCCATAACATGCTGTAGCACTCTTTAATGCACAGCTGTGATTACCTGCCCACCATGGAGGGGAGAGGGGCCCCTCCCTCTGTGAGTGGCACTTGATTGGCAGTTAACAGTTGCTGCTATAGGGAGGGACTTAAAGGTCCCTGCCGCTTCCTATGGATCTATAGGCAGTTAAGGATTGCTGAGGGAGGAAGAGACATTTTTTTCAGTGGTGCAAGCACTGGTAAGTTGCCCTATCCCTTGTAAATAGCCCCTTACTCCTACTTCTGTAAGGAACCCTAATTAAACTCATTGGTTCACCTAAAATAAAGGGTGAGACAAAAAGACTCGGAGTAAAAGACTGAACAGGAAGAGGGAGTGGGAAAGAGGAACAAGAGAGGATAATGGGGGCTGAATGTGGTCAAAATACATTACATACATGTATGTAAATGTCAAAATGAAGTGTATAATTTTCTATAAAATATGCTAATAAAAAGTAAAAATTAAAGTTTGCCATATGTGTAAGTTAGGGTGGGGGTTGTTAGGGTGGGGGTTGTGTAGTGTATAGCTTTGTTTTGTGGTTCTTTGCCCACGCCTATAAGGGCAGAGGCTATCTTATTTTGAGTGGTTTAAACTATCACCATGAACAGACATTTGACAGGACCACCCCAAGTTACAGCCATCACATTGCTGAAAGCATGAAACCCACTCTTTAAGCTCGGTATTAGAGGAGGGGGGTGTTTGTTTGTTTTTCCTTTTTTTTTTTTTTTTTTCCCTCCAAGACAAGGTTTCTTTATAGCTTCTGGAGGCTGTCCTGGAACTCACTCTGTAGACCAGGCTGGCCTCAAACTCACAAAGATCCGCCCACCTCTGCTTCCCGAGTGCTGTGATTAAGGTGTGCACCACCACTGCCCAGATTGGGGGGGGGGGTTAGAAATGGTTTTAGTTGGTGTACTAGAGGTGGGTTCCATGGTGACATTTTCATGGGTCTCATCTTTGTTATAATTTATTTAATTTCACCTCTCTTGCCCTTACATGTTGTGTGTGTACATGCATGTGTGCGTATGTAAAATTCCTATGCCCCCCCTCTATAAGAAAAAAATATTAAAAACATTAGACGTTTAATATTTCAGCACAACCTGTGGCCCTCACTACTATCTTTTATTGCTCCGTAAACAAGACATTGTCCTTCAGAAGTATGTTCTGAAGTTGCCCTCCTTGGCTCCTCCCTCCACAAATTTACTAGTGCGTGTGTGGATCCAAAGCTTAGAAGTGGTATTTAATCACATGCTATCTTTCCTCCTAGGATGGAAATCCATTTTCTCTAACATTAACATTAAGTCTGATCATCTTTTGTGTATTAGCACTCTAATTTCAAAGGTTTGACAAATATTTGATTACATTTTTTTGTACACTGAGTTTTGTGAATATTATCTGAGATGTTTTTGTAAAGAAAACATGATTTGTTCACTAGTACCAAATGTAAAAACTGTTTAGAAAATGTTTACTGAAATGAAAAAGTTAAAACTAAATTGAAATAAATGTACTAACATTCTCGTGGACACACTAGTAATGGCTTGAGTTATATTTTTGTTGGTGGTGGTGGTTTTGTTGTGTTTGTTTTATTTAAAGACAGGGTCTCACTGTGTAGTTCTGTCCTGGTCTATTATGTAGACCAGCAGGCTGGCCTCGAACTCACAGAATTTCTCCTGCCTCTGCCTCCCAAGTGCTGGGATTAAAGGCATGGCTCACTGTGCCCAGCTAGCTTGAGTGTGACTTTTAATTTCACTATGAGAGTTGGGTTTTGTTTCAGCCCTGAGTTTCTAATATAATTAGACAACAATGGAAGGACTTCATTGCTCTGGAAATAAAGTAAGCAGAGCTGTGGAAGTGGAAACTCAGTATTAATGAATGCTATCATGCTTTAGGGCTTGGTATTAGTTCTAGAGTGTAAATGTGCAAATGTTTCTAGTCACATTCAGAGTCCTGTATTAGATAGTTTGTCTATATAGTCTATTCAGGTAAGCATGATTCTTGTGTAGCAAAGTTACTTTAGAACAAAAAAACTGACGTGTTTTTTAAATCTTTATCCTCAGGACCCAAGTTCGAAACATGGCAACTTTGAAAGACAGTAAGTATGTTTGTTGTGTATGTATGTATATATGTATATATATAAAGTCAAACTAAATTTTGTCAAATAGAACTAATTTTTAAGGTACACCAGTTAGGCAGGCAGCATGGCTTGGCAGATGCAGGTTCTAGCCACCAAGCTTAAGGATTTGAGTAGAAAGAGAACCAAATCCTGCAAATTCTGATATCCATATGCATGCTATGGTATACACTCACACAAGCACTCTCTCAAAATAGCAGATTATATATTTATACACACACATGACTTTTTAGCCCATTGTATCTAAGTTGACAAATTTGTTTACACTGTATGTATTGGATTTTATTCTGAAAGACCATGTGAGATGACACAGGAGAATGTTGGTCTTTATTACCTGCAGAATAATGACAATATAACTAGAAAGTCTGTACTGCTTCAGTGTGTTTGTATTAAAACAACTAAAAATAATGATATGAAGTAAGTGAGGCCATTTTTCCCAGTTTAATATTATGTGTGTGATGTTCATTTCCACACCCCGAGTAGTCGCGGTCTCACTCCTTGACTGGGACTAGTTTGTGCATTTAAATTAACTTAGCAGCAGCTGCTTGTCGATGAGCTAACATGCTAATTACTCTGCTTGGCACTTTAGAAAGATTGCTCTCTGCATTCACAGATGAAATTGTACTGTGCCTCCTTTGTCTAACATGGCACTTCAACTTTTTAGTTACCAGGAGACTGAAGTCTATCAAAAACATCCAGAAAATTACCAAATCTATGAAGATGGTGGCAGCTGCCAAGTATGCCCGGGCTGAGCGGGAGCTGAAGCCAGCTCGTGTGTATGGAACAGGCTCCTTGGGTGAGTTAGGAAGAATGTGCCATGCACAGATGGTTGCTCATTGTGAATCTAGTGTTGGGCAGTTCAGTCCACTTTCAAATTCCTTGATGTACCTGGGAAGAGGGATTCTCAACTGAGGAATTGCCCCCCATGAAATTGGACTGTGGGCATGTTTGTGTGACATTGTCTTGACTGCTCACTGAGGCAGAGGCCCAGCCCACTGTGGTCCTCCCTGGGCAGGAGAACCTGAGCTGTATATAAAATAAGTGGAGAAAGTTGGCGAGCAGCAATCCTCCAGGGGTTCTGTTTCAGTTCTTGCTTCCAGGTCCTTGCCTTGGCTCCCTGAGGTGATAAACTGTTATTGGGAATGTAAAATAATACCTGTCCCCTTCAAGTTTTATCAACAGAAACCAAGCCTGTCCTGAGCACTCAATATTCATTCATGTTTTCATATGTGTGCATTTTCCTGGGTTATTGCACTGCCATCTGAATAGGAAATGCTGTCATCTTGTATACCTGGTGTGAGTTTTAGGATAGTGGGGTGGGGACAGCTGGTGGGAAAACAGACAGCAACTTGGTTGTAACTTTATGTGGTCTCTTCTTGAATTCTTTTCCCACAGAGAAAAGTGGCATGGTATTTTTACAACTTAAATTTTGTGTTTAGATGATTTTATACTGACTGAATTGTTAATTTGTCTTAGAGATAAGCAAAAGAGGTAGGAAATTTCCCATCCTAACTAATTGCATAATCCAGAATCTTTCAGTGCTGTGCTGTCTTTGACTGAAGTCTGAAGTCCACTTCAAAGAATTTAAACTACCCCCACCCTCACCACCTGCCCCGTTTTTTGGTTTTTCAAGACAGGGTTCTTTGTGTATCCCTGTCTGTCCTGGAACTCACTCTGTAGATCAGGCTGGACTCAAACTCAGATATCTGCCTGTCTGTGTCTCTGAGTGCTGGGATTAAAGGTGTATACCATCACCTGGCAAAATTCTTAACTTACCATGAAATGTTTGCAAATTTGAAAGTGAGGAGGTCATAGAGTAGGTTAAGATTTGTGCCGGTTGCTCCGCCCTTTACAGTCTTCTAGCTGATGCCCTTGCTTCTGTTCTTTTCTAGTCTTTTCTCACCCTAGGCTGCAGTAATTATCTGTGAATAGCATCATTCTGTCCTTCCTGCCCATTTCTTTACAATTAGTCTTTATACAGTTCTAGTCCTGATTCATCTCCTCTGACCACACTGATGCTACTTTCCTTTGGAGGTGAAAATTTCTGTCCTGCAAAGTTTCTGTCCTGCAAGCTGTTCCCAAGTAACAAAACAGAGACTTAATCATAAATGCTGCCCAATAGCTCAGGCTTGTTATTAACTAACTCTTACATTTTTCAGTGAACCCATATTTTTATCTACGCTTTGCCATGTGGCTTGGTACCTTTTCTCAGTACAGCATGTCCATCTTCTCTCTGGGTCAGCTTGCGACTCCTTTGTCTCTGCCTTTCTTCCCAGCATTCTCTGTTTGGCTCTCCCCCTAACCTTATCCTGTCCAGCCATTGACCATTCAGCTTCTTTATTAAATTAGTCACAACCACATATATTCACACAGTGTAAAAGAATATTGCACATTCCTTAGTTTGCTTTATGTAGGTTTCCACTGACCACCTGTTCTGTAGGCCTCCTCAAACCATCTTATTCCCATTCCCAGTGGTGTCTCTTTCAAAGAAGAGACACAAGAAAGTGTAGACAGCAGTTTAGTTAGCAAAGTGCACACTCCGGAGATAAGTGGGCTTGCCCGTGAGGGCAGTAGAACAATGAATTCCCCCACTGTAGATTTTTAAAGAAATATTTTTTAGGAGGGTGACATATTCCGAAGGTGAGAGCCAAGGTAAACAGTCTACCATGATGATATCAAAACCATATTGTAAAGGATACTGATATATAGCCAAGGTCTCTTGAGGATGCAGACCTTCTTTGATTAATGCGTATGGGTGTGGAGAATGCTCTGCTTTTAAGATTTTTAATTATGTGTCTGTGTAAAAGTGCCCATAGAGGGCAGAGGAGGGTGTCAGATCCCTTGGAACTGGAGTTACGGGAAGTTGCTAATGCAGTGGGATCTGGAAACCCAACTCAGGTTGTCTGCAAGAGCAGCCAGTGCTTTACTGTTGAGCTCTTTCTCCAGCCTGTGCCTCAGGTTTTAATGTGGCAAGAGCGTCCTTTCTCCAGCCTCAAAGACATTTATGCATAAAGGAATGTTTTGACAGTAAGGAGACAGACCCAATAAGATCCAGTTAGAGTTTGCTTGATGACTTTGTATCTAACTCCTTTGAGATTGCTCAGGATCCATGTTGACTCTTATGGCTGGCTATTGATTGAATAATTGAGGCATTATGGAATCTGGACCAAGATTTTTGTACAAACAAGGTTTGTGCTGTCTTCTAGGACTTTCTTCTCCCAACTCTACCATTAAAGTCTGTTTTATGTATATGTGTATGTTCTGTATGTATGTAAAGCCAGAGGTGGATATGGGGCCTCAGTCAAATCTCTGCCTTTTTTCTTTAGATAGGCTCTTTCACTGATCCTGGAACTCACAGTTTTGGCTAGTTTGGCTGACCAGTGAGGCCTAGGGAACAATCCATTTGTCTGTACCCCAGCACTGGGGTCACAGGTGTTCACCAACATTTCTGGTATTTACATGGGTGCAGTCCTTCAGTCCTCGTCTTGGCAACAGCCAGCTATTGAAAGCCACCCGTGGGTCTGGTGGCTCTCGAGCCCCTCAACTTCTTGTTTCTGTCACAGGTAATTCATCTAGTAAGATCCAAGTATCTTTTGTTTGTTTGTTTTTTTCGAGACAAGAGTATCTCTGTAGCCTTGGCTGTCCTGGAACTTGCTCTGTAGACCAGGCTGGCCTCACATTCACAGAGATCCACCCACTTCTGCCTCCCAAGTGCCAGGATTAAAGGTGTGTGTCACCACCACCTGGTGATTCAGGTATCTTTAATCCAGCTTAATGTTTTCTTTGCCTCTGCTTCTTGGAAAACCAGACCAGAAAAGTTGGTAAAGAAATGCCACAAATAAATTCATACCCATAACTTCAATGTCAACAGTTTCTATAAAATAAATAAGAGCTTGATGTTCACATTACACAAGAGGCTAAGGAAATGCTTGCTTGCTTTTTTTTTTTTAAGCTGTGTGCTATTAATTTACATTGTATAAGTCTGGTTTGTGTCTATCTTCCCTTTTGGTTGTGTCTAGGTTTTTAGTCATTTTTTTTTTTTAACTGTCCATCATTTGATCCTTAGGAACCTTTGTGTTTTGATGTCCCTCCTGGTTGTAAATGGAATAAGTACACAAAAACCCTTTATTATACTCATCAGATGCCACCTAAGAAAAGTGCATAGTGGAAAACAACTCACTTCAACAACGTGAAATTAGAGATTGTCACTACATTTACTGTAAATTTTATTTCTGTACTTTTTCCCTTTTGTTTTTCAGCTCTATATGAGAAGGCTGAAATTAAGGGACCTGAGGACAAAAAGAAACACCTTCTTATTGGTGTGTCCTCAGATCGAGGGCTGTGTGGTGCTATTCATTCATCAGTGGCTAAGCAGATGAAGAACGAGGTGGCAAACCTTACAGCAGCAGGGAAAGAAGTGATGATTGTTGGAATTGGTGAAAAAATCAGGGGCATACTTTATAGGTAAATGAGATTTATGTTCACCTTCAGAAGAGTGGAGACATTTTTCACGATGTATTGGAGTGTGTGTGACTGTGTAACTCTGTGTGTGTGTGACTGTGTAACTCGTGTGTGTGTGTGTGTGTGTGTGACGTGTGTGTGTGTGTGTGTGTGTGTGTGTACTTCCTTGATACCATACGTGTAATACAATAAAAATTACCAGAGCTATTGGTATTAAGCTAAAGAAGGAATCCTCATAGAGTTGTCACAGTCTAGAAATGCTAGAAAAGAACAATAATTTGTTAAAATTGAACAGAAGAAATAGAAAGTAGAGAGACCCTACTTGTAGTTCTTAGTTCTTTGCAGGTGCCGCTAAAGGAGTAGTCATGATATATGGAACAACTTAACTCAGGCAGTCCACCACCCCCATCCGCACAGAAACCTGGCCACGATAACACTCTTTTTTCTCATTTACCTTTTTATGTTATCTCTAGGACTCACTCTGACCAGTTTTTGGTGTCGTTCAAGGATGTGGGACGGAAGCCCCCTACTTTTGGAGATGCATCAGTCATTGCCCTTGAATTGCTAAATTCTGGATATGAATTTGATGAAGGCTCTATCATTTTTAATCAATTCAAGTAAGAACATCTAGAATTCAGAGGTCTTTCATGTTCATGTTCTGAATGCCTGCTTAGTCTAGAAATTATTTTTCTACTCACATGTGTTTCTGTCATTTCCAGATCTGTTATCTCCTACAAGACAGAAGAGAAGCCCATCTTCTCTCTCAATACCATTGCAACTGCTGGTAAGCTGCTTTCACATGGCAGGGGCTGTGGTCAGGAGAAGTCTACATTGAAAGCCAGTGCTTATCGGGTTGTTTTGTTACTATTAGTTGCTGAAATGGAGTCGCCACCCGTATTACAGGCTGGTCCCCAATTCTCATCTAACTGCCTTAGCCTACCTACCAAGTATCGAGGATTATTCGTGTGTACTATGTGTCCTGGATTGGGCTATTGCTAAGAAGCACCAGACAGAGACTGGAAACATGGCTTCATGGTTAAGAGCACCTGTTGCTCTTGCAAAGACTGTGGGTTTGGTTCCCAGCGTCCACATGCCAGCTCACAGCTGTCTTTTATTCTTCCCACTTCTAGCCTTCTTCTGGCTCTATGGACATAAGGTACACACACAGTGCATACACACATGTGCAAAACACTCATACACACAAAATAAAAATAAATAAATCTCTAAAAGAAAGAAAGGCAGCAGTACCAGTAGTGCCTTCCTTGTAGGAATCCTCAGTCAAGTTGTCGACAGACCCGGCTCCAATCTTTGATTGATTGGACAAATGTCATTCAGCAGGCTTCTGTTTTCAATAATGAAAAGCCTTGCTAAAAACTGGGTTTATGCTGTTGGCAAATACCAACTGCTGTGCAGTCAGATGTCTAGTATAGAAATTTAAAATTCTCAAAACTAGTTTATGACTCATTGAACTTTGTCATCTTAATTGTCTGATAGTTATTTTGACCCAGTAACACATCTTAGAAATAACTCTCCTTGTGTTTATTGTATTTCATCTATTGAGTTTTATATTTATTTACTTTTTGGGGGGTTGTGTATATTTGTTCTTTTTTTTTTTTTTTTTTTTTCTTTTTGACACAAGATCTTAGCCTAGACCACCCTTCAAATGCACAGGCCTCCTGCTTCTGCTTCCTGCTTGTCACCACACCTGTATGGGGATTCCCCCAGTAATACACAGAATAGTTAAAGTCAGTACTGTCTGAGAGTTAGTGAGACACAGTACTGTTTCAGCACTCATGCATGAATTTGAAGTTTGCTGGTAAATGCCTACATTGAATCCTAAACTCAGGTCAACTTCTGGCTCTTCCCGTTTTCATATTAAAAAGGCCTTTCCTCAGCCTTACTCCTCTAAGGAGTGGATGGGGGTGGGGAGGAAGGTAGGAGAGCAGGAGGAGGGGAGGGAGTGGGAGGTAAAATGAAAAAAGATTGTTTTAAAAGAAAAAAGAAACAAGGCCTTTTCCTCTCACTGTGTCAGACTGACATTCCTATTTCTTTATTAACGAATTAAGGTGGAGATGTATAATACTTTTAGTTTTAATCCTTGATTTGCTTATTCATTTATTTGATTATTTTTGGAAAACATTTTTATTGAGTGCTGTGTATGTGACAGATATTTGTCTGGTTTCTATTCAGAGGGCTTCATAACTATGAAACCCACCCCCACATACACACCCACACTACACCCATAGCTGAGGACTCAACCAAGGGCCTTGCACTTGCTAGGCAAGCACTCTACCATTGAGCTTAAATCCCCAACCCTATAACTGTGAAATCTAGTGCTTTATTTTAAAAGTGAGCTTCTTAATATTTAAGTTCACCTTCTGGGGTAAAATGCTAAATACCACTTGACACATTTGTTGATAATATGCTATGGAAATAGAAAAAAATTATTACAGCAGATTCATTCAATATGATCTCTATAATTATAAAAATTCTAATTAATAGATCTTGCTCCGTATTCTTCAAAGAAACTCTTGGCTTGTTTTAACAGAGAGCATGAGCATTTATGATGACATTGATGCTGATGTGCTGCAGAATTACCAGGAGTACAGTCTAGCCAACATCATCTACTACTCACTGAAGGAGTCCACCACCAGTGAGCAGAGTGCCAGGATGACGGCTATGGACAACGCCAGCAAGAACGCTTGTAAGCTCCTGATACAGTGCTAGAGGACATCTGTTAGCCCATACCTAGAAACATGGGATTAGACAAAGTTCTCAGGAACACTTAGAACCCAGCTTTGTGTCTGCTGAAAAGGAGAAGTGAACATTGCTCGGGGTAGCATCAAAAAATGTTAACAGGATATTTTGTCTTATTGGGAAGTATATCTTACTTGATAGGTAGTGAGTTTGCAAGGACTGTGAAAATAGCCTATGAGAAATAAGTAACTTGATAAAATTCTTACTGACCATAGAGGCTAGTTTGGTGATCCAAAGTGCAGCAGGAGCTCTTCAATTAGGCACAAATTACTCTTCTAATTTTTTATTTTGTTTATCCCTTTCCTTTTGTTTGTAGCGGATATGATTGACAAATTGACATTGACGTTCAACCGTACCCGCCAAGCTGTCATCACAAAGGAGTTGATTGAGATCATCTCTGGGGCTGCTGCTCTGTAAGTAATGTAGCTGCTTGTCTTCACAAGGCTTTAGTTCATCTTTGCTTCTGGTTCAGTGAGTCTCTGGTTGCTTGAGTTTTCAGTTTTATTAAAACCAGGAAGAGTTATTGAAGCATCTTGTGTCCTTTGCTCAAATCTTGATGGAAAAGGGATCTCTGGCTTTTTCTAATTGTTTGAGCTGAAGCATTCAAGTTTAATTCCCAGCTTGAGAGATACGTATGTGTGCAGCTTTGACTTTCTGAAAGTATTAGGAACAAAGGTATGAGTAATTTATCAATTTGGAAAGTCTGTCTTTGGAGCTCAACAGCATTTAAAAGCCAAAGTTTCTGAGTTACAAGACTGGTTTTGGGTTTTATGTTTACATAATTCAATTAATTACTGAATGATGGAAATTTTAAATTACTAAATATTCTACATTGCTACCATAAAACAGCATGCCGCTTTCCTCCAGAAAATCTCTGGATTCTTGAAAAATTAAACTGAACATCAACTGTGCAATCTCCCAGGCACAAGGCGGTTAAAGTATTAAAGACAGTGCAGAAGAGTTATAAAAGGACAGTATATGGTTCACAAGGCCTAAAATACTGCCATGCTGACTTTTTACTGAATCAGCGTGCAAAAAAGTAGGTTATTATATGTAATCCTATATTTTCTGGCCATCAGCACTCATTCCAGTTTAATATTGTATACACGGAGATGCCCTTGGATTTTGCCTGGCCTTTAGTTCTCTTCTGAGTGCTCCATTTGTTCTTCATCTGATACTTGTTTATCCTCCTTTACTCTGGGCTAGAGGAATCCTTTCTTCCAAAACTATCCTTCATAGTCTGGCTTCACTTGGCTTTTGCACTTAGGGCATTTCTCTAGAAATTGACTTTGTATTGGTCCCTGTCCTCCTTGAGCTTTGGAGGGGACGGCATCCTGAAACTGAATGAGCCAATGGAATATAATAAATGTAGCTTAACTTCATCAGCTTTGCCATCCTGAGCATCCTTTTCCTAAACTGTTTTGCTTTCTGAACATAACTATGTTAGGACTGACCATCTCCCAGCCTGGTCATCGTTGCCTTGTTAGCATCACACAGTATGGCATCTTGATGTCCAGTTTGTAAACATGGTTAAGGTACTATTTGACTCGTGGGAGTTTGTCTTCTATGACAGGAAGACTAATACTAGGATTAAGTCATTACAACTTTTTGCCAAACTCTAAGCTAGCATATTTTTTTTAATTACCTTTATTTTATGTGCATTGGTGTTTTGCCGACATGTAAGTGTGTGTGAGGGTATCAGATCTTAGAGTTACAGTTTTGTCTGTAACTGTCATGTGGGTACTGGAAATTGAACCCAGGTCTTCTGGAAGAGCAGTCAGTGCTCTTAACCACTAAGTCATCTCTCCAGCCCCCAAGCTGGCATATTTTTGAATGTTGAGAAATGGCTTGGAAAAGACTTGATTTCAAAAAGTCTGAGAGCAGAATGAGATCCAGAGAATACCAAGTTCTTTTCTTCTGAAAGGGGATTCTAGGTATGAACTGTGAGAAACCTCACTTAACTAGGAAAATGAGAACATGGAAATTAGAACTTTAAATTTGAGAGTTCTAAAGTAGCCTTGTCAGAAATGCCTCTTCACTTTCTAGATAATCTAAGCCCTTATTTTTAAAAAGTTACTTGTGCAGTCTCAACAGTGGATCACTTTTATGAATGAATTTGCATGCTCTATAACCTACCAGAGATTGTGGCTCAAATTTTAATATAAACATTGGCTATTTAGTGATAAAATGAAAAGCATGAAGAAATAGTTACATTGTTAGCTTGAACTGTTTTTAATGTGTGTTATTTTTAAGTCTGGTCTATTTATATGAACAGTTTTTTGTTTGTTTGTTTTTGTCTCTGACTGCCTTGGAATCTGGCATTTTACATCATTGAGTTGCTGTTAAAGATTGTAACTATTTACATTTGCATTCTCAGAGTAATGTGCAAAGAAATGGCCTGTAGTTAACTAGCATGGATTGCTTCTTAACCTGCTTGTTTTGTGCTTTTTTTTCCTTCTAATATAATAACCAGGGATTAATGAAAATCAAGTTGCATCCGCAGATAAGAGGTAAAGTTCATACACTCTTCCCCTAAGCCTTCAGCAAAGAAACCTAGCCAGGCATTACCAAAGCCAGCATAAGCAGTAATGAAATCGCTTCTCTAAGAGAGGCTAGATGAACAGGCTGGTGTATAGTGTAGCCAACTGGTAGGTGTGTTTGGGCAGTCCTGGATAGGGACAGATCTGAGTGTGGGTGGTACTGGTGAGCTTTTTAAAGTGTTATTTTATACCGAAGTGTATAGAGTGTAGAGAACTTGAATTGTTTAGAATTTTAAGTGTAGGTTAATGAGCACAGTGGTTCTCAAACTGTATGGTCTCGAACTCCTAATATCTGGTTTATAGGAGAGTCTCGCTTTTCCTTCTGTTGTGTTTTGTGTAGCCTCTGGAGAAACAGTCATTACTTGTGAGTGAGAATGAGGATGAAACAGCATTATTATGAAACCAGTTTGCCCTCATAAGTCCCAGAGTCCCAAAGACCATTTTTGAGAACCACCTGCATCTTACTGTGTAAATGTAGTTCCTTAGACCTGACTTAAGTGTATGCTCTTCCTTGTTTTACAAAATTGTCCTGTTTGACTCCTGTTTGTTCTGTATTGTTTTTCAGGTAAAGGAAAACAGCGAGCTGATTTTAACTGATTGCTATCTTTGTCAGAAGAAACTTGGTTCAGTGAGTTACAAAGACAGCAAGTTGTTTGTAAATTATCTTACAATAAACAACTTACGATGAGAAAATCAGTCTCAGTGTTATTAATAAAATGTTTTCAAAAGGAGATAAGCTAAATGGTTCAAAATATTAACATTGCACTGTTAAGGCCCTTCAGTGGAAGATAATTTCAGAAGCTCTGACTTAGTTTTCTGCAGTCTAGACTCTCGAACCAAGGCAGGAATACCTTCAGGCCACTTTCCCAGGCTGCTATTCCTCTGCAGTCTTAAATACGTGCTGGGAAAATGCCATTGCAGCACCACTGGGGGCACTTACTGTTTCTCTCAAAAATGCTACAAAATTCCAGGCGCATGTGCGCATTTGTGTGTGTAATTTCAGTAATTTTTTAAATAATAACATTTTTCATGCATTGAGAAGATAAGTATGTTTCATATCGATTACCGTTAAGATTTGGCAGGCTGGTGAGATAGTTTAGTACTTAAGAACTGCTTTTCCACTAACTCCAGCTCCAGGGATCCAATCTGTATTCTGGCCTGTGTGGAAATCAGTATAAAGGCTCCTCAAAACAACAACAAAACCCAGAACTACCATATGATCCAGCCATATACCACTGGTGGCTCTGTATCCAAAGGAATCTGTTAGCATACCTTAGGGATGTTTGCATACCCGTGTTTACTACTGCACCGTTGACAGTAGCTAGGATACTAAGCCCACCTAGGTGCCCACACACAGATGAGTGAATAAAATGTAGTACTCATCAGGAAATCGTAAGTGAAAGAAGCTCAGAGACAGCATATTTTCCTTTCATGGTTCCAATTTTCGTTTCAATTATATATACACTATATACACGTGCATAGAACATGGAAGTAGAAGAGGGACTAAGCAGGAGGACAAAGTCTCGGGAGGAGGGAACAGTAATGGGAAAGACAAAATGTGTTTGTGATGAGAACTGGAGTTATGGGGGGGGTATGGAGTGGGGCACTGGGGGGGAGTGAACAAGACCAAGGCACCATGATATCTGTATGCACACCTCTTTGAAATTATTTTGTGCACTAAATATAATGGCACTGGAAGCTTATTGTGAAAACAAGGCAGGGATTCTGACAAAGCATATAAAACCCGTGCAAAATTCTTAAAAGCTACTAAGAGGGGCTGGAGAGATGGCTCAGTGGTTAAGAACACATACTGCTTTTCTGTGGGCTTGTGTTTCATTCCCACATCAGGCAGTAAGCTGCCTATAACCCTAGATCCAGGGGCTCAACTCTGACCTTTGTGGGCATTTGTATCCATGTACATCTACCTCCACCCCCATGTACTTAATTAATAACTTAAAAACTATGTCTTAAGAAAGCTTCGAAGAAATAAGCTTGAGGTTCTTAAAATGTTTGGTCAACAATAGTACCAAACTGAAATGAAAAAAGTCAGTGAAGAAACTGGTCAAGCTGGCCTCTACTCCCAGCACTTGGCAGGCAGAGGCAGGCCGATTTCTGTGAGTTGAAGGCCAGCCTGGTCTGCAAAGCAAATTCCAGGACTACCAGGACTATTAAGAGAAAACCCATCTTGAAATCTTGAGAAAAATAAAAAGACAGACCAAAAAAAAAAAACAAAACAAAAAAAAAAAAAAACAAGAGAAACTTGTAGAGATCAGTAATTCTAGAAAAATTAAGTTATCTCCTATTAGAAGAGCCCCCTGTGAATGAGACAGTGATTGTCAGGAAATATGGCCCTATCTGCAGGTCTCAGGCACAAGTGCTGTCAGGCTTCCAATCTTGTAGAACTTATAATTTAGCTCACCTCCCATTTCCAGGACAGTGGGACACTTGAGGGCAGCCTTTGTGTCCCAAACAACATTTTAGGAGGAAAACCAGGGCTTTGGCATTTTCAACATTAAGAATAACCTGTGTCAAGCTGAGCTTGAGCATAGTGCCTAGGTTCAGAAGAGAACAATGAGGCAGGAGAGTCATTCACCCTGCAAGCTCAGCTCTGAGGTAGGCAACAGGACCCCCCAATTCAAGGTCAGGCTGGGGTTACATGGCAAGCTGTACTTGCAGCCTCAGTAGCTTCAGGATGGGTTCATCCATTGCTACAAGTGGTCTGGAGTGCACAGCACCTTGAAGATTGCTGGTGTTTCTGGAAAAGGCCGCATTTCCTATCACTTCTATGTTAGTGGTGTACATTCAAACACTCAAAGGCGTGTTTCCTGGGTTTGCTTAGAAATTGGTTTCCCTAAGTTTTTAGGCTTATAGCCTCTGGCTTCCAAATGACTGTCCAAGTCTTGGAGCCATTTCGTCCATGCTATTTTTCTTCTGAAAGCTGTGTGTTCTGTGCACTGCAGGGGAACACACATGGTACTCAAAAAAGCATTTAGGATTCTGTCCTAATAATTCTGAAGGATGGTCTTGATGTGACCCTTCCTTTCTTTATGTGCACTTTATTGAACACTCAGATTCACTGTGGGAACCGAGAGGGGAATAGGACCTATAGTAGAGGACAGATACTGTCATCCCCCATTTCATTGGTGGATTCTTCCTGCCACATCTCCACTTTCCATAACCCACTTTTTTGTTTTGTTTTGTTTTAACATTGATTTGCAATTTTCCTTTCTCTTTGTGTGTTCTCCAATCTTTTCCAGTAAATCTTCCATTGCAATCATTTTTTCATCAGTATTGTAATTCCTTAAAACACTTGTCTTAAATATTAATAATTCAATGTGTTTTCCCTACGTAGTGGCTAGTTCTCATGTTCCAAAGTCTTGGCAACTTTCATAAAAGCCATACGATAAATACCATAGGCCTTGTGGGCCACATAAGGTCTCTGCCTCACATTCGTTTTTGTTTTATTTTGTACAATTCTTTAAAATGTAAAGATAAAGCGTGTTTAGCAACTTGGACCTCTTTGTCTACCAACTCTTGTTCCAGAGGTCCTGAGTTCAATTCCCCAGCATCCACATGGTGGCTCAGAACCAATAATTGTGGACCCATAGTATCCAATGCCCTCTTCTGGTGTGCAGACATCCGTGCAGACAAAAGCCCATATATGTAAATAAATCATTAAAAATTTTATGTGTGTGTATGTATGTATGTGTGTGTGTGTATGTATGTATGTATGTATGTATGTATGTATGTATGTATGTATTTGGTGGCCATGAGCTAGTTGGGTTGTTTACTAGACCATACTATCTGTAGCAGTATCTATAGGTTTTAGCAGATTCTTTCCAACTCCTTCCTGGAGAGTGAAGACTTCGAGCATAGCTATGGGGTGAAGGATGGAGAAGCAGCTAAGAGCCCAACCACAGTTAAGTCTTAACAGCTCTGGCCAGCACATGGACAAGCAGAACTCTTACTACCTATAACCTGAATCAGTTCTCCAGAAAACAGACCTCTGACTGTTTTCCTTAGACTGGAGAGGACTGGTACAAGGGATCAAGGCTCCAGCTTCAGAATTGTTGGTATTTTCCTCTTGTCCCCTCTTCAGCCTTTTTGATCCTAGAGGGGGAAAATTGGGGGTCTTTTGTTGGTTTTATTAGAGTTATGGAGCAGTCATGTAAGGGCTGGGAATTGAACCAGGGTCCTCTGCAAGAGCCGTCAGTGAGCTATCTTTCCAGCTCCCTTTGTTCTTTTAAAATAACAATCTGACTCAAAACTAGGCTGTCTTTGAACTTAATGCAGCCTGGGCTGGCCTGGGACCCTTGATCCTCCTGCCCAAACCTTAGTAAGGACTGGGATTATGTCTAGCTGAGCACTGCTTTTATCTTAATACAAAGTTTTGTCATTTTAACCTCTGCTTTTTTCATTTATCAAGGGAGAGTGATGGTGAGTGGGGCTCAGAAGACTTTGCTTTTGTGTTCTATTGTCTACAGACATTTACATTCTATTGCACTTAACATCATGTGCTAATGGGCTGGGTTTGTACCTAGGTGCCTAGCAAGTGGAACATCATAGGTTCAATCCCAGTACGGCACACATAAAGGAGAGAGAGAAGAGTGTTCCTGCCTCTAAAGTTCCTATTGGAAAATAGCGGCTTTACTGAATTATGTATTTTAAAGTACAAGGTTAGTCCCAGCACTTTGGAGGCAGGGTTAGAAGGGTCTCTGAGTTTTGAGTTCAATGCCAACCTACATAGTAAGTTACAGGTTAGCTACAGCTACATTGTGGAACTCTCAGGAAAAAAGGGGGGGGAGGATTCAACTTAGTATACTGAGTTGTAGACTGCCCCATTTTATAGGAAGGTGAATTTTTACAAAACACCTTATTTATTACCTGTTCAGAAGTCTATACTAAGTGATTGTCAGTGAGATGAGCTCAACAGAGTTCCTGCTAGCCTCCAAGGATATAACAAAAAGGGGAGAGGGAAGGAAAAGAGTCTACAATGCCTCAGGAGTCTGACATACGAGTAAGATTTTTAGGGGTTTTATGGTCTGACTCACAGGTGCTAATCTCCTACAAAGTCACAGGTAAGTAAAGGATTGCCTCTTACACCTTCCAGTGCGAAGAAGCACCATACCAGGTGGCTTCTATAGCTTCTGGAAGCACAATGTGTCGTTCTTAGAAATTCTCCCTGAATCACACACTGACAGCATAAAAGGCTCCAGGTTTGAAAAAGGCTACATAAGTTCAGACATCTGTCAAGAGGCAGGTACCATGGTAGACTATAGTGTTAGAGCCTTCTGAGAGGGGTAGTAATCCTGTACAGTTTATGACAACCCTTAAAGGGTAAACCACGATGCAGAGCCCTGGGATTCTGAAGTAAGGCCATAGTATGTGTGGTATGTTGTGTATAGTGCAGAGGGACACACATGTTCTCACAAGGTAAGAATGATTCTCCCTTGCAGAAACACCTACCATCCTACCAGGTTAAAGAAGCGATGAAGTGTCTGGAGGTGAGATGGCAAGTAACTAAAGCCAGTACTATTCACCACAAGCTAGGTGTGATAAAACAAGTCAAAACTTTCCATACTAGGCCGCTCATGGTGGCATGGAGGCAGAGGTAGGAGGACTGCTGTGAGTTTGAAGCCAACCTGGTTTACACAGTGATTGCCAGCACAGCCAGAAATACACAGGAGCTGTCTCAGATTAAAAAGGAAAGAAAAGAAAAATTCTCCTCACACTCAATAAGACTGTGCATCCAGAATCCATGATCAGAGCCCACGGCACAAACAAGCTCTCAAAAGGGAGGCCAGCCCCCACTTGACATTGTTAATATTGCACTAGCACTTCTTCCTCACCAAGAATAACGGTCATACCACTGTTTTCCTGATGATGGGAAGGAAAAAAAGCCAAGCTCCTTTCATGGATGGAATGGCTTAAGAGGGAGATCAAATCACAAGTGGGATGGGACTGTATCATGATGTCACGGGCTGTTAAAGCTTCTTCCTCAGGAACAAGAGCACTGCAAATCTCTAGGGCTGTTTCTTGCAACAGAAACCAATGCTGATTTTCTGTGATGAACAGAGCTAGCTGTGTCTCCTAATGTGATTGTGAAACTCCACCCTCAGGTGTATCTCAGAATGTGACTGTGGGTTTAGAAATATTGTCTTTTGCGTTAGGTTTTTGTTTGTTTGCTTTGAGACAGTCTCACAGTTCTCAAACTCACAAGAGATCCACCTGCCTTTGCCTCCCCAGTGATGAAATTAAAGGCATGCACACCTGGCTGAGATAAGGCCTTTGAAGGAATAATGTTCAGCTAGCAAGATGCCTCAGTTGGCAAGGGCACTTACAAAGACTTGAGTTTGATTCCTGAAATCCAAATGTAAGAGCTAATCCTCAAAAGTTGTTCTCTAATCTTCAAATAGGTAATGTGGCAGGTATGCACACATACGTTTGCGTGCATGCGCGCGTGCACACACACGCACGCACGCACACACACACACACGCACACACACACAAATTCAATGGATAAAATAAAGTGGCAATATTAAACTGTTATAAGGTTAAGATTGGGGTTCTGGTTCATTGGACTAGCTGTTCCTTTTAAGAAATGGAAGAGAAATAAGGGATGTACATGCAGAGACAAAAGGTCTTAAGAGGTCACCAAGAGGATGCAGCAGTCTGTAATACAGGAAGAAAGGTCTCAGGGACAACCAAGCATGTTGGCCTGAAGAACTGTTAAGACAGTGTCTGTTCATTTAGCCACCAGCCTGCAAAACTGTGTTAAGCATGATAGCAGGTGGCAGCGGTGGCACACACCTTTAATCCCAGCAGATCTCTGTGAGTTTGAGACCAGCCTGGTCTACAGAGTAAGTTCCAGGACAGCCGGGACTACACAGAGAAACCCTGTCTTGGAAAATAAAAATACAAAAACAAACAAACAAAACCAAAAACCTTTGAAACTTTCCAAAGAGACCAAGGTGACTGCATCTGGCCTTTCAATCCTAGAAAGAGCAGCCATTGTGTTGCTAAGAAACAGAAACATACTCTGGTTTTGAAGTGGACATTCCTGCTCACGATTTCTGATACACTAGTATCTTAGTTACTTTTCTGTGGACATGACAAAATACTACGTCTGAGGCAATTTGTAAAAGAAAGCATTTAACTTGGGGATTCACAGTTCCAGATGGTTAGAGTCCATGACCATCATGGCTGGGATCATGACAGAACGTGGGCAGACAGAACACTGGAGCCGAAGGCAGAGAGAGAATGTTGACTGGGAATAGTATGGGCTTTTGACATTTTAAAGCCCATTCCCCAGTGATACACCTCCTCCAACAAAGCCACACCTCCTAATCCTTCCCGCACAGTTACACCAATTGGGGAACAATTACTCAAATATATAACTCAATTGTGTGTGTGGTGGTAGGGGAGGAGGAGATTCCTATCCAAACCACAATTGGTGGGCCATGTCCTACTGCAGCAATCCACAAGGATTTGTTTTAAAATAGTGTTTGGGTAAGGCACCATGTGTGAAACCCATTGTTAATGCCCTATACCACTCAGAAGCTGGAAGACTGATGTTGTGGCCTTCTGTAGACTCTGCTAAAGCACAAGCTTATAGAAAATACTTTGTGAAGACAGGCACAATCACTGCAGATGCTGTACATACTTTGGCTCAATCGCTTTTCTTTGTAGCTGGGTTCTCAACAGGTAGATAATGGGATAGAGGCTGACGTGTCCCCACTTGCCATCACGACCGTGGACTTACTTGAGTAATTGTTCCAATCCCTGAAACCTGGAGTTCTCTAGGACTATGGTCGTTTCCAAAATTGGGGGGGGGGGCTTTCACAAGGGGACACAGTAAAAGTCCTGATAGAATAAAGGCAATAGGCGCTACTTGGGTCTTTCAGTCAAGAGACAGCAGCAGGGAGAAGTCACCATCCAAGCAGCTGACCCCAATTATAGAAGGTTGAGCTGTTATTACAGTGGGCAATGGACACTATTTACCTCACTAGTGGTCTGTTTGGGTACTTTTGTTCAATTTTGATGGTAAATTGACAAGGACAGCAGCTGAATTCTAAAAGGACATGGAAGCCAAAGACTCAGAACCCTTGCACATGAGGTCTAAGCAAGCCACTGAAAGCAGAAGTGTGGCCATCTGCATCAGGAAGAATGGTGACATCTTCCAGTCTTCCTGTTTAATGGTGTTCTCAGGGGAAGAGATTCCCCACCACCTATGGAAAAGCTGTTCATCACACTTACACCAAGAAGGAGCCAGAGGGGGAACAGCGGGACTATGCTGAGTGTTATAATGCACTACCCAGAGCTCCTAGGTGTGAAGGACTTCAGCCTTCCTTGGAACTGACTCAGCTATAAACAGTACATTGGCCTAAGATCACACACCCTTTCCTGGAACTCTGCACAAAGTGAACTATGAATTTGGCAATTTAAAGGTCCAGTAGTTTCAATAAACACTCTGAAATTGGCTGAGGCTTCTTTGATAGAGCATCTGCCTGGCTCCCACTCCTTCCCTCCCACATGCGGTGTCCCAGGAGTGCTCCTAGATAAACCTGCTGTAGACTTTGCTCCATCCCACACTTGGCTTCCTGGGAAACCAAAGTTGTGGACATATGGTCATACATATGGTTAGAGAGGGAAATATGCTGGTTTGGGAAGATAAATGCTGAAGTTTCTCAGAGTTAAGTGTCATGGCATGAGGTTTGCAGTTTATTTTCAAATTGTTCTTGGAAAAAAGTAAGTATAAGTAAATTAAAAATATGTTAGAATATAGTAAATATGTCAAAATGTTAATAATTGGTAAATTTAAATAACATTATTTTTTATCTCAGTTTTTCCATAGTTTTGAAATTTTTCCACCTCATATAGGCAAATAAAGAAGTTGTGGGGTGAAATCCAAGGTATGAGTTTCAAATTAGGGAGGTGTTCAATATTATCAAGTAGTTATAAAAATGAGCTTGGTGTGGTAGCACACAACTTTAGTCCCAGCACTTGGGAGGCAAAAGCAGATGGATTTCTGAGTTTGAGGCCAGCTGGTCTACAGAAAAACCCTGTTTTGAAAAACCAAAAAAATAAAATTGTTCAAGTAAGGAGTTAAAAATGTCCTAGAGATTTTGCGTGGAAAAGGCTTCCTGATACTTTGGGTACAGAAGTACCAATGGACCTCATACGTTGTTGCTTCTCTACAGATTGTTATTTGTCAAAAACACCATATTTTCAGACTTCCTGAGCTTTCAAGACTTCAACAATGGCTGTCCACCAGTACAAGGTTCAAGTATCCAATAGTTGTTGAGGCCATGAGGCTGAATGTCTCAGCTTGTCTTCAGTATAGGCCAGAATTCCTAAGAGGCTTTACTGCCAGTGAAGGAATGAACTTACCCGATAGAGAGAGGGCAAACAGGGAAAGAGAGGGCAAGCTGCCTTCTCCTACATATAGGCAGCCAGCAGAAGGTGTGGCCCAGGTTAAAGGTGGATCTTCCACCTCAAAGATCCAGATTAGAAGTGGGTCTTCCCACTTCAAATAATTTAACTAAAAAAGAAATCTAGAGAGTAACTGACTCCACACTGTCAACTGGGGAACCAGCATAGGACTGAACTAGGGCCCTGAATACAGGTGACAATGGTGTGACTCAGGCAGTATGAGACCACTATGGTGTGACTTAGGCAGTATATGAGACCACTGGCAATGGGACTATGATCTAACTTAATGCATAATCTTTGTGGAGCCCATTCTCTATGGAGAGACACCTTGCTCACTCAGACTGGGAGTGGGGGGGTGTAGGGAGGAGAGTCTTGCTTCTGCCTCAGTGAGGTGATGGGACAGACTTAGTTACTTAGTTGACATCCTAGGAGGCCTTACCCTCTCTGCAGAGCAGATGGGAGGAGGGATGGGGGAAGGAGGGGAGAGCAGGAGAGGAGGGAGGAGGAACTGGGATTGGAATAATGTAAAAAATAAATAATTAAAAATAAAATCTCTCACAGGTGTGCCACCCTGTTTGGGTTTTAGATAATTCCTGATGTAGTTGAGTTGACAACTAAGAATAGCCATCATAGCTATCCAGAAACAACTCATTGGAGGAGCCACATAAAGTTATAGTCCCAATATGCAATGTTAGGTACAGTGGGCACAGCTAAGAAATGAAGTAAAAGAACCATGACAACCTGGCTACTCACAGGTTGAATATAGCCAAATTAGATTTGGGTAAATTAGCTAGTCCTTTGGATTAGTTTGGTTTGCATACTGAAACTTTTATATTGCATCCCCAGTAACTAGGGTCCACAAGTAGACACCCGAAGTTCCAGCTATCATGGAGGCTGACGTGGAAGTGATCGATCACTTCAGCCCAAGAGTTTAATGACAGTCTTGACAACATAACAAAACTGAGACTCAAAGAGAAAAAAATCCAACTTTTTAAGACCAACCTATTTTATCAAAACACCAAAACATCTCATTTTCGGGTATTGTGCAAACATCAGGCAAAATTCAGCTAGGGTCGAGAGAAGGTTCTGAGGAAGGCAAGGCAACCATTCTCAGACACAAGCAATATCAAGGATTTAAATGAGTGTTCGAACTCTGTAGGATACTGTGTACTCCACATCCTGGATAGACTACTGTGGTTAGTAACGTTCAAACCAGAATTTAGCTATTTTAAAAGAAAGAATAGAAAACGTCACCAAAATAGCATTTATTTTGCTTACTACTTTGGGGGCGAGCCGGTTCCTCTTAGTGAGCAAGAAGGACTTCCTCCCTTCATTCCAGCTCTTATCACGAAGAGCATAGAATAATACGAAGAACAAATTGAATTTATTAGCTCAGTTTGCCTTTTGGAGACGAAGTCTTTCTGTGTGGCTCAGGTTGGCCTGACTTATGATTCCTCTGCCTCGGCCTCCTGAGGCCTTGGATTTCATTCAAACCTCGCAGTGGCAAGTGACCATTGTTTTTTATTCCATTTCATTTTGGATGCTATTTTACGTTCTACCTGTTTATTATTCTACTTTAGCAAAGGAAGAGTGAATCGAATCCGCGTTCTGGAAAGTAGCTTAAACTCCCAGGTCCTGCGATTCACATTTAAATCTCTACCAACATTACTAATGCTAATTATTTAACAGTCCGATGTCACACACTGCCTCCCTGGTTCGCCCCTGGATACACCGACGTCCATTCACCTCTTACTTTTCTGTCAGTCGGGAGAAAAAGACCCTGACACCTGTTGTCAGGGAGGCGCATACTCCACCTGCGCCCAGGCGCTCGGCTTCCGGCCGGTTTCCAGGCCCTAGAGTCGATCTCGAGACCATCGCTGCGCTCCCACGGGGCGGAGCCTGCACCTCCTCCCTCTCGGCATTCTGCTTGTGCTGCCTCGCCCCGGCGGCAGTCCAGCGGGAGGCGGAGCGAGTCCAAAATGGCGGCTCTCAGGCTGGCGCGCTCCGTGCTGCTGAGGCTTTGAGGTGGTCGCCGGGGGCCGGAGGGGGGACGATTTCCCCGCCGCGGGGCCCCCAGAGAATGAATCGGGGGCTCTGCTGAGGCAAGACGGCGGGGCTGGAGAGCAGTGGCAGCAAAGGGCTGCGGTGGCGTCCACGCAGCGGGATGTGCGAGAGTTACTCCAGGTCGTTGTTGAGGGTCTCGGTGGCGCAGATCTGCCAGGCGCTGGGCTGGGACTCGGTGCAGCTCAGTGCCTGCCACCTCCTCACCGACGTCCTGCAGCGCTATCTGCAGCAGCTGGGCCGAGGCTGCCATCGGTACTCTGAACTCTGTGAGTACTGGGGCTGGGTTGCGGGAGGGCTGCCCCCAAGCCGGTCACGAGTGACACCTCAGCCCCCCCGGCCCCCTTTGGGCGTCCCCGCCAGGGGTGGCGTTCCGAATCCGGCTTCGAGATGGGCGATCCTCTCAGACTCGAGTGGTCCTGGGTTTCCACCGTCCCCTGCGAACTCCAGTCATCCCTTAGGTGCCTCTTCCTCATCCGCTAACTTCCCGCCACCAGCAGGGAAGCAGGGTCCCGGCTTGCAGCTCCACACCCTCTCACCTCTCCTGGTCCTGGAATGGTGCTTCGCTCTCTCTCATTGTCTCGGGTCCGCTGCGGCCAGAGCCACCCCAGAATGCTCTCCACCTCGCTCACCTTGGTCTTTTACCTCCCTTGCCCGCAAACTACTACAACTAGTTGTCACAGGCGCTCCGTCTACCGGCCGTTTCTTACAAGGCTGGCCATTCTTGACTCCTAACTACAGAGACTGGTTGACAGCTCTGCTCAGTCAGGGTCGTTGCCTCTCTCCCTCCCCCCGCCCCCAGTATCCGTTTCACAGACAGCATTTCCACTTGCTACTGTTCAAGGCCAGCTTTGTAGATTTCGCTGACTAACTTTGACAAGCATCTCAGTTACGCACGGAGTCTCCTCCTTTATGCCTTTATGTCAGTGTTGATGGAAGTGTGATGAGAGGGATCATAGGTAATTTGCAAGGTTTCCCGGGTAATCAAGGCTTCAATATCTATTGACTTTTAAGTGAATGCCCAATAATATCTTTAGCTAGGGATATTTAGTGATTTGGAACGTTTCAATAGAAGCTACAGATAATTTTATTGATGTGTTAAATTAAATGATATGATTTGGAGGGATGGGGGATTCGAGACAGGTTGTCTCTGAGTAGCCCTGGCTTGCCTGGAATAGCTCTGTATACCCGGCTGGCTTTGAATTTAAAGAAATCCAGTCGCCTGTGCCATCACCGCTCGGCCCAACATAAGACTATTTTTTTTTTTTTTTTTTTTTTTTTTGTATAGTGTTCTGTCTGTGTGTATGATGCCTTCAAATTTTAAGAGGGTACTAGATCTCAATATAGATGGCTGTGAGCCACCATGTGGTTCCTGGGAATTGAACTCTGGACCTCTGGAAGAGCAGCCAGTACTCTTAACCATTGAGCCATCTCTCCAGCTCCCTCTCTCCAGCCCCCCCCCAAGACTTTTAAGATAGTAAATTGTAGAACTAAATGTGTTTTGTAGAGCAGTTAGTTTTGCTAATGTGGTTCCAACCTTTAAAAATTAAGACCTATAGATTTATTGTATTTTTAAGACTCCAAATGCCATACCTATCAAAATAACTAAACCCCAGCATAAATCATATCCTGTCCATGATATAAATCTCATCCTGCCAATCATCTTTTAAAAAGTATTTTGATTATTTTCCATTTTCTACCACCTGAAAATCTTAGCAGCACACAGTTCCCTTCATGAGCATTTTTTTCTTATCTTCCACCATCCTAACATAGTAATCTGCAACCGTGCTATGGTACTTGTCTTTTCCAACACATTTGAAACTATCCACTCCAATGCACACATTGTTTTACTGAATGTCCTTCTGGTCTACCAGCAGTACTTACATTTTGAGATGTACTTATCTCTGCTCTGGGGAATTTGTGTTACCAGTTGTCATGATCCTGTGCATTTTTTCTTATGCTGTTTATCATCTTGCTGTATAATTGTGTGTGTATACAGATATATATGTATATATATATATGCATATATATATTATATATATATATATCTCCTGTCCTTGGAGACAAATTGGTTATATTCATATTCTGCATAAGTACCTAAGTGATTGAAGCACTCTGATTGTATTTGCATTACCCTAGGGTATGTCCAAAATAATATAGAAACTCAGGAAACAGTTGTCTAGTTAATGACTGAGTAGTCTACAAATAGTAGCTACCTACTGAATGAGTTCCTAAAATGCACTTTTTTGGAGTGCTTGCTTGTCTAACTAGGGAACTCCAAAGTGGTATTCATTTATTGATATCTTGAAAATATGCCATGGCAGAGTGGTTTTTCTATCCCTTTGGCTTCTTTGCCTTCAACCCCTCCTCCATTGTCCTTGAGTATATTGTTACTATTATGTTTAAGATAGATTATATTTTGTTACCTAGTTCCTGAACTAAAGGAAGATGTACCCTTTGGGTTTTCAAAATATCCCCTGAATACATAGTTACCTTTCATATCAGGTAGTTCATAGATTTAAGCATTCCAAAGTGGCCAAGGCTCTAGTGTGAACCGCTCTCTTTCCCTCTCTCTCCCTTCCTCCCTCCCTCCTCCTCCTTCCTTCCTTCCTTCCTTCCTTCCTTCCTTCCTTCCTTCCTTCCTTCCTTCTTCCTTTCTTTCTTTCTTTCTTTCTTTCTTTCTTTCTTTCTTTCTTTCTTTCTTTCTTTCTTTCTTCCTTTATTGTATTTTATTTTTGAGACAGGGTCTCTCTACATAGTTCTAGCTGTTCTAGAACTCTGTGTATGCTAAGTTGGCCTCAAACTCAAAAAGATCTACGTGT
The DNA here is from genome assembly GCA_030556225.1 of Cricetiscus sungorus. Classification (NCBI taxonomy): domain Eukaryota; kingdom Metazoa; phylum Chordata; class Mammalia; order Rodentia; family Cricetidae; genus Cricetiscus; species Cricetiscus sungorus. Next base: position 16,694,885 of record JANBXA010000729.1, read on the forward strand.
TTCTGACTCATGCGTGTTGGTATTAAAGATGTGGGCCATCACACTCAGTGTGAACCTTTTTCTTTTTCCTTCTCTTTCTCTTTGTTTTTTTGAGACAGGGTTTCTCTGTAGCTTTGGAACCTGTCCTGGAACTTGCTCTGTACATCAGGCTGGCCTGGAACTCACAGAGATTTGCCTGCCTCTGCCTCCTGAGTGCTGGGACTAAAGGCATGCAGCACCATTGCCTGGCTGAGAACCTTTTTCTTAATTACCCCCCACCTTTTTTCCCTAGTCAATTTTCTTTTCCTTCCTCCCCCAGACCATCTTTTTATGAGAACATGATTGTCAGATTAATTATTCCCCATTTGCGTGTGGTGACTTGTTAGAAATGCTTATTTAAACAGTTTTAGATTGTGGGGTTGTAGACTATCCATTTATTTACTGGACAATTGTTTCCAGAGTGTTTATACTTATGGTAATAGAAATACAACCAGGGTGCTCCAATCAGTTAGAACATTAGCACTTATGAGGAATATGAATATAATCAATTTGTCTCCTGGGAAAAGGTATTGTAAGAAGATGGTTCTGCCAGTGACCTGTCGAGTAGGTAGAACTTGAAGCTATAGCCCTGCCTTATCTGCCCTTTTAACTTTCAAAGCTCTCCTGAACCAGGCATCATAGTTCACTCCTGTACTGCCAACACACAGCAGGCTGATATAGGAGGTTCACTGTGAGTTTGGGGCTAACCTGTACTACATAAAGCACTTTGTGTCAGTGAATACTATATCCAGATCTCGTCTCAATAAACTCCTCATTGAAACACATAACAATTTTCTAGCTACCCTAGTCATGGATAGAATATTATAAAAACAAGCATTTCATAAACTTAAAATCATAAGTATATTATGATTTTTCTGTTTCGCCATTGGTTATAATATCACACCATGCCTAATGTATAAATTAAAATTTAACATAGTAAGCTATACATAGTCAAATACTGTAGTTTATGTAGTTTGGTACTGTTCAAAGTTCTGGAATCTACTGGAGTTGGTGTAATTTTATCTTCTGAGAATAAAGGAGACCATTCTTCAGTTTTGTTTATTTGAAATAGGCTTTCTCTGTTATGGAACTCTCTCTGTAGACCAGGCTGGTTTCAAACTCAGAAATCTGCCTGCCTCTGTCTCCACTGCTGGGATTAAAGGCATGCACCACCACACCTGGCAGGCAGGAGACCATTCGTTACTAATGGAGTTACAGAAAAAAATATCTGAACTCTTTGACAAGAAAAGGGGGGTCAAGGGGAACATCAGAATGTTTGAGACTTATACTATAAGGTATGTATACAGAATTTAAGGTGGTTCTGTTTTTACACTGACAGTAATAAAGGCGTTAATGAGAAGCCATGAAATGCCTGCTTATTATTCAGTAAGAGAGGAAGAATGAGTATTATTTTTCTTTTTTTTTTTTTGTGCATCACTGAAAGTGTTTGGGTTTTTTGTTATTGTTGTTGGGTTGTTTATTTTCTTTTTGAGATAGGGCTTCTCTATATACCCTGGCTGTTCTGGATTTCATTATATATACCAACTTGGCCTTAAACTCACAAATCTGCTTGTCTCTGTCTCTTGAGTGCTGGAACTAAAAGTGTGTGCCATCATAACTGGCAGTCAGCTTTGTATTATGTAAGTAATGTGATTATCTGTTTAAAATCTAATAAATATTTTCCTGTAACTAGGGTTTAAATACATAATATGTTTTACTGCAAACTATATATTTATAATATGTTTTAATATTTTGAAAATAATCATGGACTTTCTATCCAGTGATATGATTTGCTTTTGATTTTGTTTCAGATGGCCGAACAGACCCCATTCTGGATGATGTTAGTGAAGCCTTCCAACTTATGGGAGTTAATCTGCATGAACTAGAAGACTATATTCATAATATTGAACCTGTTACCTTCCCACATCAAATTCCTTCATTTCCTGTTAGCAAGAACAATGTCCTTCAGTTTCCTCAACCTGGAAGTAAAGATGCAGAGGAAAGAAAAGACTACATACCCGATTACCTGCCACCCATCGTGTCTTCTCAGGAAGGTTTGTTTCCTTTAATCCTCCTGCATTAGTGATGGCTTTGATAGAGTTTTTTTCTTTATAACTTTCTGTACTCTACTAACAGGCACATTCTAGAAATGCAGTCTCAGTGTTTTAAAGTGATTTACAAACAATTCTAAGACTTTAACAGCTATGCTTGCAACTGGTGTTATCAGGCAGAAGTCATGGTGTGATGAAAGTTCTTTGTGATAGGGCATTTATCTCCTTTGTAACTTGTAGATAGGAGAGTACAGAGTGTGACCACATGACTCTTCTTGGTACATGTATCATACAAGAAGAAGATACAGAGTTAGAAGACCTTCGAAACCAAAAGGAATCCTTAGGGCTTTCCTCTCCTCCTGTTATTAGATTGTTGAAGAGCTGAATGCATCACTGTATACATGGGGATAATGAGTGTATTGTGAGCACTTGTTGATACAAGGCCATAAATAATTTCCTTTGGGCCATTTAGAACTTTTGATTATAAAGAGGGTGGAGAGGCAGCTCAGTTGGTAGTGTGCTTTCTTGCTATATGGGAAGCCTTGAGTTCAATCCCAAGCACTGTATAAAATCAGGCATGATGACACACATGCCTGTAATGCCAGTACTCAGGATGTAGAAGTTGGAGGATTGGAAGTTCAAGGTCATCCGAAGCTACATGGTGAGTTAAAGCCAGCCTGGGCTACATGAGACCCTGTCTCAAATAAAAGAAGGCAGGCAGGTAGCTGGCTGCAAGGAAGGCTGGTTGGTTTACAGGATGAACAGATTCACTAAGACAGAAAATGAATGGTATTTGCTAAGGCCAGGGGAAGTAAGGAATGGGGATTGATGTTTAATGAGAACAGAGTCTGAGTTTGGGAAGACAGTACATTGTAGAGATTATGGTGGTGATGGTTGTATGAGAATGTAAATATACTCAGTAATATGGAAGTGTACCACTAAAAGTGGCTAAAATGGACTATGCATAGACTCATGCAGTATTTATACTTTGTGAGTGGCCTATTTCACACAGCATAATATCTTTAAGCCTTGTCTCCAGTGTTCATATAGCAGCATTGTCCTCTTTGTTTTGATTTTTGTTTTTGTTTATTGAGTCATAGTTCTGGCTCCCCTGGAGTTTACTATGTAGACCAGGCTGGACTCAAGCTCAGATATCCTTCTATCTCTGCCTTCTGGAGTGCTGAGATTAAAGGCAGGTGCCACCATGCCTGATCCATTGTCCTGTTTTAAAGGCTGGGTGATGTGACATTTGCATATTCCACACTATTTCACCACCTCTTAATAGAAATTGGTTGTTTTTACCTGTCATTTCTTGTGAGTAAGGCTGTTATGGCATAAATTCTTGTCTGTGTCCATGCCTTCAGTTTCCTTGGGTGTGTACCCAGAAGTGGACATGCTATCTTGGAATGAAATTCAGAATACAGAATTTTGTTTGAGTGCTGGGCATTGGACTTAGGGGTTTGCACATGCTTCCCTGCTGAGCAGCCCATTATTCTGTAAAGCTTTATTTTATTACATTTTATTTATGCTTGTGTGTCTGTGGTCACAGCACATGTATAGAGATCAGAATTGGATCTTTCCTTCAATTATGTGGGTCCTAGATATATCAAAGTCAGGTCATCAGGCTTAGAGCAGCAAGCTCCCTTACCTGTTGAGCCATCTCTCTTACCCCAGTGTATATCGAGTTTTTGAAGACCCATACCACTATTTTTCAAAGTGTCTGGCATCATTTATCTTCCAACCAGGAATGGCCAAATCTGCAGTTCCTTACAGTTCATTTTGTATAATCTCTTGTTCCCTCAGCTTTTGAAATATAATGTGCTTGGTTTGTGGTCTAGACTTAAATGTGAAGTAGGGTGTTTTACAATTCTTGCTGATTGTTTGAAAACTGGACATACACTGAAGTTGTGAGCTTCCTTGTGGATTGGTGGGCTGCCATCAGATCCTAGCTCTAATGTGCAGTATATTTTACTGCGAAGTACTGCTGCTGTAATGTATATCATTCTGAAACCGAAGCCTTGTTCATATTGGCATTAGCCATGGTAGACAGGGAAGGTACGTACCTGTAAGCTTTCTTTTTTACTTTTTTTGGGAGGTGATGATGTATGTGAATATGGTTAGAATTGTGGTGCAGGCATGTACATGCCTGTGGAAGCCAGAGGAAGATGTCAGCTACCCTGTTCTTCAATGTCTGCCTTATTCCCTCACTGAGGTGTGGCTTTACACTGAACCTAAAGTTTGCCGTTTTTTGACTGACCTAGCTGGCCAGTGATGCTTTTTTTTTTTCCCTGCAACCCACAGTACTAGGCTTATTGGTGTGAATGGCACACCCAGCATTTTTTTTTGGGGGGAGGGTGGTTCGAGACAGGGTTTCTCTTTATTGTTTTGGAACCTGTCCTGGAACTAGCTACATAGACCAGGCTGACCTCGAATTCACAGAGGTCCGTCTGCCTCTGTCTTCTGAGTGCTGAGATTAATGGCATGTGCCACCACCTGCCTCTGCCTCCCAAGTGCAGGGATTAAAGATGTGTGCCACCAACACCTGGCACACCTAGCTTTTTACAGTGTGCTGGATATACAAGTTTAGGTACTCATTCCTGCCCAACAGACATGCTTTGGAGGAGTACTGACTGGAGCCAGGAGTTAGTGACAGGGCTGAGAGTGGTGCATCAAACAAAGCATACTATCCGTGGGTGTTCATGAATGGAGTGAAGCATCATTGCCCTATCATGCTGCTTAGAAGTCTCTGCTCTCTCTTCTCTCTGTGCCTACTGCTCTTCTATCAGACTGTGGAATCTGGGGTATATCTCAGCCACTGCCAGCATTCCTTAGTAACTGTTGAGACTTCTGCTCATCACTGCCTTTTGTTCATCTGTGTTTATGACCTTTATTTACTGTTGGGGAAATCTTACTTAGATGCAATTCTCTTTTTTTCTTTTTATTAATTTATCTTATACATTTCAATCTCATCCCACCCCTACCTTCCATCTGATCCTTGGAGAGGGTAAGGCCTCCCCTAGGAAGTTTATTAAGTCTATCCCATCATCTCATTGAGTCAGGACCAAGGCACAACCTCCCTGCTGAGTTTACTAAGTCTGTCCCATCATCTCATTGAGGCAGGACCAAGGCACAACCTCCCCACTGCCCCGTGTCTAGGCTGAGTAAGGTATCTTTCCCTGTAGAATGGGCTCCACTAAGTCAGTTTGTGCATTAGTGTTAGATCTTGGATCCTCTGCCAGTGGCCTCATATAATGTCCCAGTCACACCATTGTCACCTATATTAAAGGAGTCTAGTTCAGTCTTATGCAGGGTCTCCATTTGTCAGACCTGAGTCAGTGATGCAGTTCTCTTTAAAGCCTTTTTTAATGATTTTTTTTTCTTAGAAACCTACTTTTTAAAATATCTGATTTAAACAAATTATTTACTTTTAAAATATAAGTAATGCATTTAAATACTGATATTAATGAAAGATTTGGGGGCTGGGCAGTGGCCAGATAGTATTGAACTGACTAGAATTCTATTGTCTCCTTTGGTAAGGTTTTGTTAGATGGTCCTGGAATTTCTTTCTTGTTGATGTCAATAAATGTGGTTGCTTAAACATCTAAGATATCTTAATGAAGATAATACTAAGAATCCATGAAACTCAAATGCTTGGGAAGAAACATGGAATTAGAGGAAGAAACTTAAAAAAAAAAAGAAAGAAAGAAATATATTAGTAGTCAGTAAATCAGTGTTTTAAAATTTTCATTCATTTATTTATTTGTTTGTTTGTTTGTTTTGTTTTGTTTTCCCAAGACAGGCTTTCTCTGTATAACAGTTCTGATTATCCTGGAACTCCCTTTGTGGACAGGCTGTCCTCAAACTCATAGAGATCTACCTGCTTTTGCCTTAAAGTGCAGGGATGAAAGGCATGTGCACCACCGCCCAACCCATCAATGAATTTTTAAATGATGTGGTCATGAGTTTTATGTTAGTGAATAAGATAGAGGCCAAGTTAACAATCAAGATTTAGAATGGGCCACCCTCCCTTCTCTGGAGTTGCTTTGCTTGTTTGTTTTGGGGGTTGATCTTGCCTGTTTTCTTTGAGATAGGTTGGGTTCTCATACTATAGCCCAAGTGAACATGAACATCACTATTAAATATTCACCTGGACTCAGGCTAGCCTTAAACTGATGAAACAGCCTTCTCTGGTGCCGGGATTGCAGGTATCTTTTCTAGCTTAAAAACTTTAGCCCATATTCATTGTACCTTTCAAAGCTTTCTAAATTGAACTATTTTACAATTTTCTTATCTACTACCTACTAGACCTCCTACTTAATAGTTAAGTTACTTAATAATTTGAGAAGGGAGGGTTCTTTTTATTAACTGGACTTATACCAGGCAGTGATGGTGCATGCTTTTAATCCTAGCACTCAGGAGGCAGAGGCAGGTGGATCTCTGTGAGTTCAAGGCCAGCCTGGTCTACAAGAGCTAGTTCCAGGACAGCCTCCAAAGCCACAGAGAAACCCTGTCTCAAAAAAAAGAAAAACAAAACAAAACAAAGAAAAAGAAATTTGGGCCCAGAAAATCGCAGGTTTGTTTTCCTTTATTTTTATTTGATGTAATAAAATTTTTATAAAGTTATGATTATCATATTTAAATGTTGCCAAATAAACACAGCTAAAATATCAGCTTTATGGTAAGTAGTGAAAATACATGAGAAAAAAAATATTGAGTCTTCTTTTCTGGATTATTTGAAGTAAAATATATCATTTAATTTTTTTAGTGTTAGAAACCATAAACTTAGCCAGGCATGGTGGTGCATGCCTTTAGTCCCAGTACTTGGAGGGCAGAACTAGGCAGATTTTTGAGGTCAAGGTCAGCCTAGTTTACAAAGTGAACTACAGGACAGCCAGGGGTACACAGAGAAACCCTGTTTCAAAAACCCAAGAGAGGGAAAGAAAGAAGAAAAGATAGGGAGAGAAGAGGGAGGGAGGGAGGGAGGAAGGAGCCATAATATTTAAAAGAGAAACATCTACACTTATTTATTTCAATTTTATTTTATGTATATGGGTGTATGTCTGTGTACCACATGAGTGCCTGGTCCCTATAGATGCCATCAGATTTCCTAGAGCTATAGAAATGAACAATTATAAGCTGTTATGTGAGCGATGCAAATTGGAGACCAGCAAGTGGTCTTAACTTCTGAGCCATGTTACAGCTCCATATGTACTTCCTTGAGATAGTCTCCTTTCATTGCCTAGGCTGGTCTTGAACTCGGGCCAAAGTGAATCTCCCACTAAAAGTGTAAAAGAGCCTTCTCTTCCATAATTGCTAACATTTATGTGTTATCTCTCTGATAATAGCCTTTCTTAACCAGTGTGAGATAATGTGAACTCAGTTTATATTTCCCTAAAGATTAGTGATGTTGAGCATTTTTAAATGTGTATGTAATATCCATATGTCTTCTTAGAAATACCCATTGCAGTCATATAGATATCTCCAGTTCAAGATCAGGACTATAGGGATTTTGTCTTTTATACTATATCAATATGTGTTGTATCTAAACTCACAGTTCCCGTTCTCGGGGATAATGAAGATCATAGCATTAGAATATTCTATAATTGCTCATTTTCTTATCTCAGAGCACAAATCGTATTGATACTGTCATTTATGATTACTAAAGCAGGTAAAAGCATTCTGTATTGTTTTGTTTGCACACACTATCTTATCCATGTTTTGAGAAAGCTATGTTGTGTATACACTGCCAGGTCATATAGCTACTTTCTCGTGTTTTCCACCTTGTTGCCCAGGGTTTGAGTGTTGTTTGAGTGTGTTTTTCTCAACTTTTGATTGTTGGGGTGTTATTTTTGGTATTTAATCACCCTTTGCTTTAAAAAAATTTCAAGTGTGGTTACATAAGCTCCTTTGACTTACTATGGAGTTACATCCCGATGAATGTATTCTAACTTGAACATATCATAAATTAAAATGTCTGTGTAGGCAAACCCACAGAGCTCCTGGAGAGAATTCCCTGTTTACTCAGTAACCTGGTGCTGGGGCTTCTTGGCTTTGTCAGCATCTGAAGAAAGTATTGAACATCCAAACCTTGAAGTACAATGCCTCATTTGCCATTATCATAACTTCTAAAAATCATATGCTGAAACATTGTTTGATCAAGGCTGTCAGGTTTGTTGACTTTCTAGGAGGTTCAAGGTAGTTTCTTCAGCTTCACAGTGCGCCCTCTTCTGTTGCTTTTGTGTAATGCCCCCTGAATACTGTATCTTTTCCATCCCTGTTCCCCATGCTTTTATCTGGATCTTTTCCTTTTCCTTCAAGTTAGCTTTCTTAGTGCTCCAAAACATTAGTGTCTGTATATTACTTTAAATTATAATTTGGAACCATTGAGGGAAAGCAAAGTTTGTGCCCAAATTATAAGTATTGGAGGTTTTTAACTTGGTGTACAATGAGGATATGAGTGCATTTTTTTTTTTTTTAAGTTTGTGTGGTAAGATGGTTCAGTTGGCAAATGCTGGTATTGTTGAGCAGGGAGGATTCCAGGGATGCAGTACCCCTGCAGACCTAATAGACCTTCTTTCAGTCGCCAGGAGAATGATCACAGGAAAGAGCACAGTTGGAGCATGTTCCATGGATAAGATTTGGTTATAGAGGTGTACTAGAGAATTCACTACACAGGGGAGCCAAGATTGTGTAGTTTTGAGACTGTGTGGGTGATCAAACATGTAAATACACAGACCTTAAAGAAATTGATGTTGAGTTAAAGTTTGCAGTAAAGCAATATTCTAATGCCTTTTATGCTGTTTGAAAAAACAGGAGTCAGTCAGATTTCCAGGTTATGTAATATGCCAAGGACCTTGGGCCCAGGGCAGACAAGGGTGTCTGTTCTGAACAGCAAATGCACTTGCTGTACAGCAGATGGGCAGAGATCTGGGCTACTGACTGTCTTCCATGTGCCAGACCCACACTGTGATGTTGTCTCACGCATCTCTTGATTGTAGAATAGTGACCTCATGTTTTTTCAGTTTATTTGTTTCATTTTGCTGAGGAAGGTTCTGGCTGTGTAAACAAGGCTAGCCTGAACTTGTAGTCTTTTTGCCTCCATTCTCCATTGCCTGAGTGCTAGGACACTGGCATATGCCAAATTGCTGGAAATGTAAAATCAGTTCTGTTACAGAAGATTAAGTGTTAATCTTGAGGAGTTTGGATTAAAGTTCCAGGTTATCTGTCTAACTGCATTTGCACCTGATTCTATAGTATCTGCTGTTGCCACATGACATTTGCTATACTGACTGATAGCTTAGCATTTACTACAACAGGACAGTACAAAGCCACTGTTTTTTTCTTACTCAAATAGGATAGGCCTGGTAAATGGAAATAATTATGATTGAACTGGGAAAATTGTTTGATCTGGTAAATTGGGGGATAATTACTTCCTTGGGGTTATAATGGAATGGCATAGGTTATCTTACTATAGGTCTTGGATGTGTTTTTCTGAAAATAGGCTCACATTTACCCTTATTTTTCCTGAAAATCTATAAGTAGGTATAATGATTGACATGACACATAGCTTCAAAACTAGAATACCGTAAGTGTATCTATAATTAGTCTCCCCCCGAGTCTTTCTAACCTGGGATTCACATCAGTCTGTAAGGTGAAACACATACATAGTAGGGCTTAGTTTGCTTCTGCTTAGGGAATTCTTCTGCATTCTGCCCGAGAGATATTGGACTTCATCTCTCCCACAGGAACTTCTTTGAACTTCCACTTCCACAAGTGTAACTTGGTTTTCGAAATGTAGTTAGTCCTATAAGAAAAATGAAGATATGTGAGAATGTGTTTTCACTTTCTATATTTGCTTTCCCCTAGTTTGTAATAATTGACTTATTTTTAGTAATTGTTTGTTTTATAGTTTTTAGTTCCTTTTTTGAAGCCCATAGATATATTTAAGATATTTGTATTTAGAAATACTTAAGTACAGTTATTTGTATCTTTCTTTACCAAAGCAGGAGGGCAGGTATGATTCTCACTCTGTACCTCTCCTCTTGTCCCAGCTATACGCTATTTCTCTCTTGTTCTTGCTCTCTCTCTAGCTCTATAACAAGTTTTGTTGTGGTACTAATTAACTTTTGGCAAGTGGTGCATTGTGTATTATAATACCCCGTGTCTAAGGTATACACTTTCTCCTCATTTCATCAGACTTGGTTTCAGCTAACAACTAACAAGTTTTGTTTGTTTGTTTTTGTTTTCTGAGACTGGACTTCTCTGTGTAGCTGTCCTGGAACTCACTCTGTAGACCAGGCTAGTCTCAAACTCACAGAGATCCACCTGCCTTTTCCTCCCAAGTGCTAGGATTAAAGGTGTGTGCCACCATTGCCAGGTTCAACTAGTAGTTTTTAATAAAATGTTATATAGTCAAATATAAAGTTTAAATATGCACTGATATTGCTGGTAATATTCTTACTTGTTTTATTCTCATTGGAGATGTAATACACTGTAGTATAAGATTGGTCCTTTCTGCTGTGGAGGTGACTGCAGCTCGGCATGTGACACACTTCCTTTCTTGTCAGTATCAATGAGTATCCTATCAAATGCCAGAATGTTTTAAAAAGTGTGAGTAAAAGCAGCTTCAGCTATTCATGACTTGTTTTAGATCTTCTCATTTCCATATTCCCATTTACGTCTGTGGAGTTTTGCTGGGGTTATCACATGTAAATCTGTTGAACATGTTTCTGCCTTGGGGAAACATCTGCATCTAGAACAGATTGCCCGTTAGCAAAGTCCCATGCTGTCCTTTCAGAAGTCAAGTTTCCTTTCCAAAGTTTAAAATTATTATCCATTGTCATCTTTTTATTAAATACTTTATTTTAAACATCATCTAAGTTCCCCCAAAAAGACACGTTAGAATGAACTCATTTCTTCCATGCTAAAGCAGCAAGACTTCCTAATTTCTTTAGCTCCCTCTCTCTTTATGAAAGAGCATTTGGTGACAGGAGTCCCGTTTCTTCCCTTCTTTGATTCAGGTCGTGTATAGTAGTGTTTACTTGTGTCCATGTATTTCTTTACTCTTTGTACATTTTGAGCAGTATACCCTAATTTACTTATCTTGTCTCCTATCATTGGACAGTTTCCTTATTTTAAGATGTCACAGCCTCACAGCTTAGCTCCCTGTGTGCATTTTTCTTCCATATTATTTTCTTGTGACAAATTCTCAGGAGTTTGGTGGTCAAAGGTATAAACATGTTTATGATTTTTGATTCATCTTACACTCTGGTTTCAAAAAGAATTGTGTCAGTTTACAGAGCCATGATGAATGTGTGATTGGGCCACATTCCAACAGCCTCACTAAATGAATTCCAAAGCTGCCTTTTTTCTCTCTTGGTAGCTTAGATTAAAAATTTTCAGAGACAAGGTCATTTGCTTTTCAAGGTTTAACTTAAAATGTAGTAACTACCAAAAACCTGCCCCTGGCTAGAATTATGGCCACTGAGGTGATTTTAGTGTCTTGGGTGTCCCTATGTACTTCTGTAAATATGCATACACATATGTGTGCAATGACCATTTAGTATAGCCTAGCATATATGGTCTTACATGTTACATTTTCCATGTGGTTAATTCGTACCTGTTCTGTTCTAGCCATTGATTATTTTCCGTTTGCTGGACAGTTGGGAGGCCTAGGTTAAAGGTAAATGGACTGAAGTGATCTGGTTTGAGTGGGTCAGTTTGTCATGATCAGCTGTGTAGATGTTTGAGATATGTAGGATTATGGAGTTATGCAAGTTTGTTGGGTAATCTTGTCTGGAATGCTTACTTATTAAATATTTGTATATATATGCCTAAGGAACTAGCCACTCAGATTTAAAGTGAAGGTTGAGAGGTCCCTGTGATACAGGTAAAGAGTACTGTTCTGTGCTGCTGCATAGTCTTTCCAGCCATCATTACAAATAGCATATGACAGGCCAGGCCACCCTGTGTTAAACAGTTACAGTTAAATAAACACAGGTGAGTTGTTCATTTTACCCCAGCTGAGCCTTCTAATTTAGTAGATGTTTTATTTGCATTTTTTGCTTTTATGTTTTTTTTTTTCCTTTCATGAGACAATGTCTTATCTATCCTAGGAGCCCTGAACTCATTGAGGATGTCTTTGAATTCCCTCTTCTACCTCTCAAATGTGGGTAGACCAGGCTCACCTTGAATTTACAGAAATCTTCTGCCTCTGCCTCCTGAGTTTTGGGACTAAAGGTGTGTACCACCATTGTCCAGATAAAATAAATCCTTTTTAAAAATAAAAGAAAGAAAAGTTAAAATAAATGCAGAGGTAGTGTTTCAGGTTTAATGGTGATGATGATGTCAGTGTCATTGCAGACTGTAAGTCTGCAGATGATAGTATTTGAATTTTTTTTATCTTTTATTTGTAGAAACACACAAGTATAGTCTCTATCATTCAACAAGAAAAGTTTTATCATACAACAAGAATCTTGGGAAAGATACTTAAATTTTCTTATTTTGGAAAGATATGTAACAATATGAAAAATATTTTATATAACAGTATTTACAGAGCTGTGTGTGTGTGTGTGTGTGTGTGTGTGTGTGTGTGTGTGTGTGTGTGTGCACATGCATGCACAGGTACACTTGGAGACCTGACAAGGGCATGGGATCTTCTGGAGCTGAAGTTACAGGCTATTGTGAGCTGCCTTACCTGGGTGCTGAGAACTGAACTGTGGTCTTCCACAAGATCAGCAAGTGCTCTGAGTCATCTCTCTCCAGCTTTCTAGTAAAGTCTCTAATAAAATTGTTTTCATTGCCTTTTATACTTCTATAAGATATACACAAAATGAATTTTAAAATGTAAAGATTACACCAGGTCCATTTGCTAAATGACGAGGACTGTGTTTCCCAACATAGAGAGGGTTAAAGTGAGAAAGAAAAAAAAAAAAAACGTACTTGTCAGATCTAATGGCATTGTTGCATTTTAACACCTCTCTTCAGTGCACAGCCCTAATTGTGGCTGACAGACACACTTGGGAATAGTTAGAAAAACTGGTAGCTCTGGGGCAGTCACCAGTGGAGTGAAAACTCAGGAAGTCCCAGCACTGTGGTAAAGGAGAAAGCTCATTTCCCATTTCCTTTCATGCACAGTGTGTTCAGATTAACTTTAAAGGAGCATGAGCAGTAGGTCAGCAGATTTTCTCTACAATTGGGTACTACCTGTGTGTGGAGCCCATCTCAGCAGGCATCCAGTCATCAGCTAACAAGCCTTGCCAGGCCCCTTGACAACTGCCAGATATCCTGTTGCAAATTAAATATGAAACGGGCATGGACTTAGTTTTGAATTTAAAGGATTTCTTCAAGTTCAGCTTCAAATGAAGTTGTTGGTGCATGCATTTTTATTAAAGCTGGCTTTGTTGAGAAGGAAGGGATAGTTTGACTGTCTCTGTGGTGTTAGAAAATGCTGTGGGAAAATGAATGCTATTCAGTTCTGTACCTTTCCATGTCTATGTGGTACATACAATAATTTTCCTTGTAAATATCACAGGATCAGCAAGCCCACGAAAGAGCAACCTGTTTGTAGTTTTCAATAAATGTTCCATGGCTGAGTCTTTTGAAGCTTTTCTTTTTCAAGTTTGTCTTTCTGTGTCTTAGTAGTAGCAAGAAATAAAGCATGGTGAATTAGATTAGACCTTGAGGGACAAGAGGCTGGATTCTGGATTTGAAGAAATGTTAGCTGTACAAACAGCATCTATGTGCTCCTTACTGAAGTACCGTGAATGTATCTTAGTGTTTCTGCACACTAACCCTGTATTTACTTATTTCATCTGTATTTGCTTTTTTCCCATTTAAAAATTCACTAAAACTTACCTCTTCACACACAGTGCTAAGAGTCACTACAACAGTTGAAATAGAGCGCTGTCATTACTTATAATGAGGAATTGCACTCAAGGCTGCTTGCATGGAGAGCTATGCTCTACCACTGTACTATATTCCCAGCTCTCGTGTTTGTGTGTGTGTGTGTGTGTGTGTGTGTGTATATAAATATACATACACACACACACACACACACACACATATGCCAAGACAATATACACGTGTGTATAAGACAATACAGTCCTCACTTTCTACCTGTTTGAGACAGGATCTTTTTGTTGGCTGCTGGGAATGAAGGACATGCCTCCAGACATCCTCCTGTCTGTCTCATTTTTCTGCAAGAGCACTGAGACGATGCTCCCTCCATACCCAGCCTTTCCATGGCTTCTGGCTTTCTCACTCAGGGTCTCACACTTGTATGATGAACTCTTTACCCACTGAACCATTAGCTCATTTATATTTTGGTTTGAGATAGGCTCTTACTACCTTACCAAGACTGGTCTTGGCCTCACTCTATAGATCAGGCAGATCTTAAATTTATAACCCTCCTGCATAGTCTCCTGAATAGCTAGGATTACTGACCTGTGCCACCAAGCTTGGCTAACACAAAATCATTTATCCTTCCTAATAGTCATGTAAAAGTAAATGTTTGTGATAACAAGTGTTGTCAACTTCACAGTTATTAGGGGTCACCTGAGCAGTGGGCCTTCGGGCATGTACATGGAACATTACCTTGCCTGTGTTGATGTGGGAAGGGCCTTCGTAATGGTGGGTACGACTAGTTCTTGGGCTGGGCTGACTGAAGGGAGGGAGGGAACTAGGCAAACATTGGGTCATCTTGACCCCATGCAGTGTGGCCAGTTCCCCAAGGCATCTGTCACTGTGAACTGCACCTTGAATTTTGAGATAAAAATAAACTCTTTCACACTTTAGTTTGTTTTGTTTGAGTACTGATTTCTTTTCCAGTTGCTGTGATAAAATTCTCAGCAAATTGAGGTGTAGGGATAACTTTCAAGATCATACTTTAGTACCTGGTGGGGAAATCTGGGGTTTGAATTGAAGCAGTTTAGCTCTAAAGAACTCTTTTTCTCAATTACTGGCCCATTTTTGTATACTCCCTGAGTATGGAATGGGCCCCAAAAAGAATGGAATGCACCGGGGTCTACAGGAAGGGTTAAGAGATCCACGGAAGGAACAGGCTTCACTTCAAATGTGGAGCCACAACATATAGTAGTACCTCTAGCTATCACAGGGTATTGTCCAGTCAGCAAAACACTCCCTGATTTTCTGTTCTCACTGGTGTGTGTGTGTGTTCGTGTTAAAGGTACAGATCTTTTGATTGATCTTTCAGGAGTAAGGAAGCCTTGTACTCACTTTATTCTGGTATTGATGGAAAACTCCTCATGTCAATTTGTGAGAGGCAAAATCCACAGCACACATAAAGCTAAGTCTGATGCTAACACACATGATAACACAAGCCAGGCTTACATATTTTGTAATATTTAGAGATAAGGTTTAGTCAGGTGGTGGTGGCTCAAGCCTTTAATCCCAGCACTCAGGAGGCACAGGCAGGAGAATCTCTGTGAGTTCGAGGCCAGCCAGGGCTACACCTTGAAACACTGTCTTGGAGGGGGAAAAGTTCAACTTTGGCCTTTTAGTTACCAGTTGCCCAAGACTTCTATGTCAATGAAGTGTCTTAGGGTACTTTGCATGCAATCATCCCATGGTAGTCTCTGGTTTGAATGTGTCCCCTTCCCTTCCTGGAACCCCGAACACACACACACACACACACACACACACACACACACACACACACACACACACACACACAGTTTATGGATTGAAAGCTTGTTTCCCAGTGTGGTGTTATGGGATCTTAAGACATGGGGCTAGTGAGAGTTTCTTAGTTCATTTAGGGCATTCTCTTTCGAACTTGGGCTCTTTTGAGTGAAATGAAGCTGGCTGCTGAATCCAGCTATGATTGGTATTTCAAGATGTAACTCTTTTCTGGGTTACACCCAGGAGGATAAGGCAGAAGAATCAAGACTGTGATGTAGGGCTACAATGTGAGATGCTATCTTAGAACATAAAGACAAAATTGCTTTCTCCCACATGGGATCCTGCCATCGTGACATAAGGACATAAGCTACTATTAGGACCCTCAGCAGAGTCAGAACAAGTATCCCCCAGGTTCCTCTCTGGAACTTGAGCCTCTAGAATTGTGAACTGAGTAATAAACCTCTTTTTTATAAAGCCAGCCTGCCTCAGCTATTCTGTCATAGGACCAAGAGGTGTTTATTCTCCTTTCTTTACTGGGTTCATACAGCACATTTGTTGTTGTTGTTGTTGTTGTTGTTGTTTTGTTTGTTGTTGGTGTTGTTCTTGTTTTCTGCTTTTATGTGTCAAGCACTAGTGCAAACTCAGAAAATACAAAAGTAGTTTGTACAGAAACATAAAAATCCCCACTTTTGTGTTTATGCTTTAATGGACGGAACAAACAGGAAATTATAAGCATATATAAATAAGTTACATAGCATATTTACAATAAATGCCATGGGGAAAAGGTAGAACATTAGAAAGGAAAATGAAAATGCCAGGAATGTGGAACAAGCGTTTGTTAAAATTACATTGGGGGCTGGAGAGATGGTTTCAGTCAACAGCACTTTTTGCTTGCGCAGAGGACCTGGGTTCAGTTCTCAGCATCCACATGATGGTTCCTAATCATAGATAACTCTAGTTCAGGAGATTGGGCACCCTTCTTGACCACCAAGAGTACCAGGCATGTATGTTATACACACACACACACACACACACACACACACACACACACACACACACACACAGGCAAAACATCAATAAAATAAAAATAAATAAAATTTAAGTTATGTTGTCATGGAATATTGTGAATCATTGAGCATCTGCATAAAGGAGAGATAAGGGTATCTGGCGAAGAGATAAGTAGAAGGAAATCTAATGCAAGGCCCCAAGAGGGCACGTGTCTAGTGTGTTTGGGGAACACAAAGGTGTCAATAAAACGAACAGGATAGAAAGTGACAGGAAGGAAGTCCAGAGGAACTACTGAAGGTCATCGTGAGAGGCCAGATGTATTATTTACTCATTCTCATTGAGAAGGATTGAAACATTTTAAAATTTTTAAAATTCCAAATACAAAAGTAAAAGGATCAGAATAATTAGCTTTCTGTGTCCATCTGTTGGCTCCACAGGTAGTTCATAGTCAGTTCTGTTTATTATATTCTCATTCATTTCTTCCCTATCCAGGCTGTCTTAAAGAAAACCTCTACTATCATATTCTTTCATCATCATTTAAAAACTTGTTTTGTTTGTTTTAAGACAGGGTTTCTTTGTGTAGCCCTGGCTGTCCTGGAACTCGCTCTGTAGACCAGACAGATCTGCCTGTCTTTGCCTTCCACGTGATGGGATTAAAGGTATGTGCCACCATCACCCAGCTAATTTAAAACCTTTTTTGTTTTTTTTTTATGAGATATGGCCTCATGTAGCACAGCCTGACTTCTAGCTTGCTATGTAGCCAAGGCTGGCCTTTGAATACCTGATCTTACTGCCTCTGTTTCCTAAGAGCTCAGATTGCTGATATATGCCAGCATGGGAAATATTTAAGCAAATAATTCTAGAAGATAAGAATTGCATTAGCAGTGTTACAGTAAGTAGTATTACTATGTTCTTGAAATTTTCAACTCACAAATGTCATCAGTTAATAGTCTTTCTCAGAAGTGCTGTAAATATGGATGTATTTTTACTGTTTCAATCAAATTCTTAGTATCTCTACATTGTGTTGAGTTTGTTTCTTTCTCCTTCCTATCCCCTCCCCTTTGTCTCTTTCCTATTTATATCTACATATTTGCTGCAAGGTCTGGAATTTTGCCCTACACAGGTTTTCACAGTCTGCAGTTTACTTGCAACATCCTACCAGGTGTGGTTTCTGTATCCCATAAATTGATGGCAGCCCTAAAACTTTCTTCATATGTTAGGTTCAGCTATTTAGTGGAGGCTGTTTCATAGTTTGGGGTGTGATTTCAGCAGATATCCATCCAATCACTAAGTCAGTACAGGTTGCAAATGATGGCAGTCCGAGCCTTTATTGGCTGAAGTGCTTCTGAAATGAGAACTTCCTTTTGTGGACTCTGGGACCTGGTGGTAGTTTGTTTATAAAAGAATTAGTAAGTGGCTTTTCTGTTCATTTTATTATAATAAGATGACTCCTTAGCTTCTTACAGGTAATCACCAACTAGTTGTGCCTATTTTTAAATCATTCTAATCCATGGATTTAAAGACATTTTATGGGAGCTGTTCATGATGGCACATGCCTTTAATCCCAGTACCCAGGAGACAGAGGGTGGCAGCTCTCTTGAGTTTGAGGCTAACCTGGTCTACCCAGCACATCTGGGACTACATAGAGTTATCCTGTCTCGAAAGAAAGAAAGAAAGAAAGAAAGAAAGAAAGAAAGAAAGAAGAGAGAGAGAGAGAGAGAGAGAGAGGGAGGGAGGGAGGGAGGGAGGGAGGGAGGGAGGGAGGAAGGGAGGAAGGAAGGAAGGAAGATGATGGGTGTCAATACAGTACAGTTGTTACTGTCCACACTGATACTTAGATTATCCTGACTCTGTAATATGGAGCTAGTGGTCTTCAGAAGCTGGTTCCCACTCACTTACAAAAACTCACTGATTCACTGACGAATACTGAAAGATTTTAGGAAGTATGTGGGTTGGTTGTGAAACACAATCCTCGTTAAAAGTCATGTAAACTTAAATAATTTACACTAAAAGCAAGATACTCAAAACCCATCACATCTTAGTTCTTTTCTACATAAGCTTGCTGTACCGTGTGGTGAGAGTGCTATATAACTGCAGTCAACTGCTCATCTTCCCTCGAGGCTGAAACTGGCCACAGTGGAAGGATTTGCATCATAGAAGTCAGCAAGTGCTCCACATCATGGCTTGATTATTGTTTTGAAAATGTGTACTGGGTTCCAAAATGAGTCTTTTCTGTAGTTCTTGGTTGTAAGTCATGAGGGATATCCCTTCAGCATTCTTCAGCAGAGAAACTGTTCCCATTATTGACCTCAAGTGGAATTCTGACATACACCATTCTGAACTTTGCTTCAGCTTCAACCAGAGTATGCCTGGTTCCAGAGATTGAACTGCATTGGAGCACAGCTGTATTAATTTGTTTACATATTATCTGTAACAGCCTTGATGCTGCCTTGGCAGTCAGGAGTAGGTGTGACAGGTATGGAGTATCCTACAGCCTGTCCTGTTTACCATCTGGGCCTGTAAGTAAAAGCTTGCTTCTCTGGGCTAAACCAACATCTGTGCTAGAACTATATTCATTCATCAGTTGGAAACTGATATATAATGTATCAAATTTCCCCAAAAATATTCTGTAGCAATCAATTGTATATATGAGGTATATGACAAATAGTACTATATTTTTAAATTATGTTCTATGAATCCTTTATGTCACTAAAATTTAAATATAGCACCTGTGCATAGTGCCATGTCCCAAAGCAGGTGCTAACCATTGAGCAGAACACTACTCCATTTACTTAAACTGTCTGTTATCTAGCAAGTGAATCTAGTAACTGATTCTGTAGCTGAAATGACTTAGCCCTCTGAATGGGGAATTGGAAATTGAGTAAGCAGAAAGAACCATTGGTTTTACAAGAAGCATGTATGTAAAACTCAGCAGGGATAGCTAGGAGCTCAAAGAAATCTGCCAACAGTGAGTATTACAAATATTTGTAGTTTGTATGTTTAAAGATTTTTAATTTTATTTTATGTGTATGGTGTTTTGTCTACATGTGTGTATATGTAGGATATGCATGCCTGGTGCCTATAGAGATTAGAAGATGTCAGGTTCCCTTGAATTAGAAGTAGGAGTAGACATGAGCCACTATGTGGGTGTTGGAAACGAAACCCAGGTCCTCTGCAAGAGCAGCAACTGCTCTTAACAATAAGGCACCTCTCCAAAGCCCGTAACTTTTATTAAAAATTTGCTGTTGATTTCTGGAAAACTGTGGCCCCTAAGCTGCCCCTAGATAACTAGAAGGAAACATGGTCCAGACAGTAAGCTCTGTGTGCCCACTGTTGTACTGGACCCGGGTGCATTTGATTAATTCAGTTAATTTTTACTGAATTCTCACGTCTTTAACACACCACTGTTTGTAATGACAGATTGGGTTATTCTGGCCTGAGCCTGCTTGACATTTCATATGCTAATGAGGAAGATGAAGTTGAACTTCACTCATTTGTTATGATGTGAGTGAGTGGCATTCTATTAGATCTGGTTTCTGAATGCTAGGAGAATGTTTCTTCCATGGAATAGCTATGGGCACACAGCACACTTCAATTATCCTTTTTTCAGTATTTCTTCTATAAGTTTCTTATGGATTTCAGTGTCAACATAAGAGTCTTTCTGTGGTTTGTAGGATTCCCCCCACCCCCACCCCCATGGCCAATTTCAGGTCTCTAGTGGAATGCCATCGATTGAGAAGAGAACTGGCACTTCCGCTGTCGTGGTGTTCCCAATGCATCATTGGTGAAGGAACTGTAAGCCTGGCAGCTGCAGCTGTTTTAGTGATGCAACTAGTCATAAGCTACGTGGTTGATTTGTCCCAGAACACCCCTGGGGACCTCACATTTTACAATAGACAAACACCTGAGAAAAGTTGCTATTACTCAGTTTTTTAAAGAGGGATGTAAAATGAAGACAAAAATGTTCCCCACTGAATAACATGTGCCTGAGTCCTTTGTGAAGTGACAAATCCTTCCAAAAGCCATGTGCTCATCTCCTAGTTTTTAATCATATCTTTAGTTGGCTCATATTCTTTGTATGAGCTTCACAAGGATGTCTTCAAACAAATGTAATCTACTTTGAACATACTTCCTACAAATGTAATGGACTCCCCTCCCTCTTCTAGACAGCATCACTTGTTCCTTGTCATATATGCTTGTGTGACTACCTTTAGAGAAATATCTAGTCATCAAGTTAAGATCATAACACTGAGGAACAATCTTGAACTTTTCTATCACTGGAGGGAAGGTAGATAGTGCTGTATATTTAAAATATTATGTTAACAATATTGTCATCTCTTCCCAAAAAGAGACCCGAGGACAATACACTCTCTAGTGTTCTGAAGTTCCTTTTGAAATTACTTTTTAATTGGAATCCAATCTTTTCTTTGTTGGAGTAACAATTAGTGCAGGTAAGCCCTCTGTTTCTAAGGTGATAGAATTTGAAGCATCTTGTTGTTGCCTAAAATGAATGACTGAAGGGAGAGAAAGGCAAAACTAGAAATTAACCAATTAAAATTCAGGATCTTCAGCACACCGTTCATTCATTTCTGAGGCCTTCTCTTCAGTGCCCCAAGGCTGCGCTTTCTCATTAGCTGGCTGGGGCTGCCTTAGCTCTGCTCCCCCAGGTGCTGTGCCCAGGAGCTGGTTCTCTGGAACCAGAGGACTTGGCAGGATGCCTGTGGGATCGCAATGGCTATTCCCAGAGTGGAAGGCTTGGTGCCGGCCAGTCTTTGGAACATTAGAGTGGATACTGGATAGTGTGTTACTTGGTGGACGACTCTCCTCAGACCTGCTCTAGAGTTTTAAAGGGCATTTTGATTTTATGGTGCCTGAATTCATCATCCTATTTGTGAGTTATTTCATGAAAGGGTGATTGTATTTTGATTTGAGGGAAATCATGACTTATTTCTTTCACACGGGTATAAATATGTTAGCAGAGCTCTTAGCTTTCTCTTAGCTTGTTAATGTGATTATTTCCCTCAGTATATTAAGTGATGTTTTCTTAAGGTCAAGGGTGAAAACGATAGGAGACTGTTGGAGAAGTTAGAAGACTACTGTTCACTCTCTGCATTCCTAGGGAACGGATTTCCAGCTCTATCACACCCCATGGTTCTTTTTAACATTCCTCTCTCTCTCTCTCTCTCTCTCTCTCTCTCTCTCTCTCTCTCTCTCTCTCTCTCTCTCTCTGTCTCTCTCTCTCCTGATCTTAGGGATTTCTCAGTAACCTTATGTCAGTTGAAGTATTTATTTGAGTAGTGAAGATGAGAGTAGGGAAGACTGGAACTTGAGGGTTATGGGGCAGACAGATTACAAATAACATCAAATGTCTTGGTAGCATATTAACTTGAGCTTCACTTCATTACAGATTGGAATATGAAATCATTTTATGTCCTTATATACTATAGTCAAAGAATTACTCTTTTAAGATAGTGGTTGGCCTAGATGTCAAGGGTTTTTCCTAAAGAATTTTGAAAGTAGCATAATAAAATCCTCATCTTTAGTCCATTTAGTTACAATTAGTCAAAGAAATGGGTGACATTGCCAGTGGTTTAGAGCAATTGTGTGTCATTTGAATTTAGTTGTGCTTTTTCTGTCTAGCATTTGCTGTGTTGGAATATTCTAGACTGTGTAATCACTTCTGTCAGGTGGCCTACATTCATCACAGGGGTGCCTGTTGTTGGACACACTTTGTTTTTAAACAGCTCTGATCCTGACTGCTCAGTTAGAAGATTCTAGGCTATGAAAAACCTAACCTAAAAACCTGTCCCAAAAAACAAAAACAAAAACAAACAAAACAAAAATGAAAACAAAAAACCCTAACCTTGATTCCTCAGTTACTAACTGTTTCATGCTGGATCTGTCATAAAGAAGAACTTACATTATTGTATTTGTGAGTTTAATATATAGATTACAGTGGCTATTAATTCATTATTTATTGTTTTTAAATTTTTAAAATTTTATATTTATAGGGGAGGAGTCCTCTCCTTCCACAATGTGCGTTTCAGCGATTGTACTCTGTTATCAAGCTTGGTGGCAAGCACCTTTACCCACTGACCCATCTTGTTGGCTCTTGTTTTTAAATATCTATTTACTTCAACATGGTTATTCTTCATGAGATCCACTGCTACATTGTAGAGATTTGTGTATTGCATTTTTTTTTTTTTTAGTCATCAAAGATACTACTTTTATGTTTTATTACAAATTGGGATACAGAATCTTATGCGACAGTCCCTTTGGCCTTAATTACCTGAGTCGAGTTCCCTTCATGCTAGAGTGAGGTAGAGAGCTGAGTGCTCTCAGTAGTCTATTCCTGTGGTTTCTAGTGTAGTTAAAACAAGCTGTTGTTATTGGTATTCTAAAGAAACAGTTGTAGCTTTTCCCTTCTTTGTAGGTACAGTATGGTATGACTCAAAATTACTAAGGCCTTATAGCCCATCTGCCAAAAGACAGTGTCTTGGATTGGAGTGCAGTTTAGTTGGTTAGATACTTGCTTGGCATGCACAAAGTTCTGCATTCAGTACCTGGCACATCACAGAAGCTGGTCATGGTGGCATGGCTGGGATCCCAGCATTCAGGCAGTGGAGATAAGGGCTTGGATTCATGGCAAATGTTAGTTCATGACCAGACCAAAAAGGAAATATGCCACGAAAGTGCTGGTATAATCAAAAAATAATAATAATAATAATAATAATCTACTGGTTTTTTTTAATAGAACTTTGGTCTTCAGTGTCTTCAGACAGTATTTAATTTCAAAGGCTTGATAAAGGCGGGGCACTTGCTACTGGCACTGTGAATGGTCTTGTCAGTATCAAGTTTAGCCACAAACTAACTTTCTGAGTAGCCTTCGGTGCTATCTGTACATATTGCTTCAAAAATATCTATGCAGTTCTCAGAGGTCCTCTGAGGTTCTTGTCATCCCCATTTTAGGTGAAAAATAAAGCTAGAAACCCAGAGGTACAGGGGAGTTACCTGACTGTCAAAGATTCATGTACAAAGCCATGCTGCTTATATAACAGCGTGAGTTTTTGTTTTTAATCTTGCAGCGTAAGTGACAACTTGGGGGTGCATAGTCATTCTAAAAGTCAGACTGGATCTCCTTGTTTGGTTTGGATGACCTGAGTGTTTGTTGGTTCAGAGGTTAACAGAACCTGTCTGCTTGTTTCTCCTCCTACTCCTTCTTTCTTCTTCTTCCAATTGGGGTATTTTCTGGGATACCTTACCAGAATTGTAGCATACCCTCTATGCATGGGCATATGCCATTTAAACCCTCTGTGTGGACTCAGGATTCCAGGAGAACAGCACTGAAGTCCAGAATTATCTGACATGGATTTTTTTCTTCAGCTCATTTCAGGTTGGGCTAGAAGGATCATGATGCTGTCTGTTGCAACACCTTTGGCTCCTAAATCAGGGCTGAGCTGAGTCTGCTCACCGTTTACTGGTCTGATCTCATTTCTTTCATCCTCACCTCCTTATCTTTGCTTGTTGTCATCATCATTGTCGTTATTGTCTTCCTCCTCCTCTCTCTCCTTCCTTTTCTCTCCTGAGAGCAGGGTTTCTCTTTCATCATCATGCTTAATGCCTTAGTATTCCTAAATTGTTTTTTAAAAAATTAAAATTTTATTTATTTTCTTTTATGTGTGTGAATGTTTTGCCTGCATGTATGTCTGTATCCATGGGTATGCCTGCTATCCTTAGAAGAGGTCATCACATGCTCTGGAACTGGAATTAAGGATGGTTATGAGCCACCATGTCAGTTTTGGGAACCAAACCCAGTTCCTCTGCAAGAGTAGCAAGTGCTTTTAACCTCTGAGCATCTCTCTAGCCCCTAGCATTCTTCCTGTTTTATGCCTTCCAACCTACCAAATACTAATGTGATTACTAATGGCCACTATATAGACTGAAATTCACTCTGACATTCTCTTTAAAGCTTATTTTATTTGGGTTGTGATGCAATAAAGTTATTTTTTTTAATGAGCTTATTATCTTCAAAATGTTTCTAAAAGTAACTGATAAGTGCAGGACAAGGAATACAATGGTCTAGTCTTAGTATCTTCTGCTCTGTGCTGATGCATTAGATGGCACAGTGTATGTACCTAAGAATTACAAACTTTCAGTGGAAAGCCAGCTTAAGAGCAGCCAGACACTTGTGCTGCTCACTCACCATGCTTTGTAGGCTTAGCAATAGGGCACACTGAATTCCTTTGGAGAGTGTCATATCTTTTCAAAACTAGATTTTTAGTCATTGCTTTGATTAAAAAGTAATTACTGGAAATTAGGAAATAGGTGTGTCTTTGTCTAGATTTAATTAGCAAAATGTTTGAATAGTTGTGGATATTTTATTCAAATAGTAACTAAGTCATTACTACATGAATTCTAAATTGGTAGTCTATAACTACTTAAACAGTAGAATCATTTATGTGGCCAGAGATAATAAGGGCACTATGAACTGAAAAGGGTTCATTGCCACTTGACTAATCTCTAGTAAGAGATAATAGCACCATCAACAGGAACATTCATTTATAGAGCTGAGGATAAAAAAGAGATCCTCTATAACAAACTCAGGGATGTAAGCTGAGTTGCTGTCTGTCATCAATTCTGTAATTCTTTGAACCCTGCTGATTTATTAAGTTTTTATTTAAAATTCTATGTTGTTTAGTGAGCGGGCTTTTTTTCAAGAAGTTCTGCTCTAGAACTATTTAGAATTATTTACAGTAGCAAACATGTGGAAGCCTTATAAATCTCCAGGTTTTGTCTTTTAGAAAGGATTTTTTATTTCCTTTTGGTTAGGGCCCAGTTTCTATAACCCAGGTGGACAATGCCGTATTCCATGTTTGTTTGTTTGTTGAGACAGGGTCTCTCTATGTCCCTTGGCTGTCCTGGAGCTCTCTGTATAGACCAGGCTAGCCTCAAACTTATGTTGACCCTCCTACCTTTGCCTCTGCTAGAACTAAAGGCATATGCCACCACACCTGACCAATTCAAGGTTTTAAATGTGCAAGGTCTCACTGCCTTTCCTTTGGTGTACAGGTCAGGCTTTACAAGCATTTTTTTATATCTAATATTTCCTAGTTGTGTTTTTGACACTGCTCGTGTTAATTGCTACAATACTTGGAGTTTTGTTGCATTGTACTGATTTTGGTTGATTTTGGTTTTGTTGGTTGCTTGTAACAGCAGGAAGTTAACTTGTCTAAACTTGGACTTGCAGCTGTGCCTCTTGGGTTGTGCAGTAGCTAAAGTCTGCATGGTTCAGTGTTGCTGTTGGTGCTCTTCTTACTGCTGTTGAGATAGCTGAGCATTATGTGCCCAGACTGGCCTTCCAGCCAGGAGTCTCTTACCTCAGCCTCCTGAGTTCTGGGGTTGCATGTGTGTGTTACACTGGGCACTTGTTTGGGAACCTACCTTTTTAGTCTTGATTGACATATACCGGGTATACAATAAATCCCATGTGTTTAAAGTCTACATTTTGATAAGATTTGAGATGTGTAAATACTTTTGAAATCATTTTCATAGACAAAATAAGGGCATGCCCACCTCCCAGGAGTCTCTTTCAGCTGTCCCCAAGTAATTGCCGGCATGGTTTCCATTATGGTAGTTTATCAGTTCTTCATTTTTGTTTTTCACTCTTATAATTATTTTATTATGTTTTTTTAACTCACATAATTATTTTGAGGTTCATCCATGTTGTTGCAAATTTCTATACTCTGGTCTGTATCGTGGAGCAGCAATTTATTACATATATATACAGCACAGTTTATTTACCCATTCACTTGTTAATGGACGTTTGGGTTGTTTCTTGTTTTACACCATTTTAGATAAAGTTGCTGTGAGCATTTATGCTTTCATTTATCTCAGATAAATACCTAGGAATAGAAAGGCTGAGAGAGATAAACTTTTTAATCTCTGATCTTGGAATCAGATATTGTCTATGAAAATGCAGAAAACTGTGCTAGACCAACTTCTGAACTTGCAAGTAAGCTGGCATTTTAGTGCCTTCAGAATTGTTGCCATTAGGCCTTTGCATGAGACTTTGGATCAGCCTGCCGACTTCTGCAAGACTGCAGGCAGTTAATTGGGACTATATGAAATCTATAGGTCAATTTGGAGAAAATTTCTGTCCTGACAATGTTGAGCCTTCCAATTATTGAACATGATTTATCTCTCACTTCCTTATCTTGTTTGATTTTTTTCCTCAGCATTGTGCAGTAGTTTTCAGTGTACTGCTTGTACATAATTTATCAACTTACCTATAAATATTTTATACTTAATGCTATTTTACATGACCCAAGTTTTATTTAATTATGTACTTGACTTAAGAGTCATTTTAAATTCAAAGGAAAATTGAGCAGACCATCTAGAATTTTTTGGCATACCCACTGCATCCACAAAAACACTCTAAATGCCAGCACCCTAAAGGAGGGTGGTAACCTAAGGAGCCAGGGCTGTCATGCTGCTGTTGTTCTCACCCTGCTGCTTACTTACGGTTTGCTCTTGCTCTTCACTTTTTCTGTTTTGACAGAACATAAGAACAACATAATAGTATCACACAGAATGAAAACATCTGTTTGCCGGCCTTACCACTGGTAACCTTCTTCCCTCCAAATCCCTAGCGACCACTCATCTTTCCTGTTTCCAAAGCTGTGTGTTCAAGGCTGCATTATGACATCCCATGCTTGATTGCCCACTTCTTTGTTAGCACTGAAGAGTATTCTACTGACCCATTTCCACACCGAAGAGCATCGTAGTTGCTAACCTATCATTACGGATAACGCTGCTGTAGAAGTATCTGTGCACAGGATTTTTGTGGATACACTTTCAACTCATTTGGGCAACTTTAAGTGTTGCTGTCATCACCATCACCTGATCTGCAGAGCCTGTCCTGTACTACATAGTTTAAAAGTTAGTCAGTGTTTAAAAACAGAAGCTAGCACCTTCCTCCCCAATTGATCTCCTGTCCCCTACCCCCATCGATCTCCTTTGTAGAATTTGTTAACCACATCCTTCATCCTTTGATTCCACAAGACAAGAGCATTGTCTATTTCTGTCCAGTGACTTCACAAAGCACAGGCAGGAGCCTGCCCTTAGGCAGAAGACCCCAAAAATGTGACACTCCTCATTATTTGTCCCTTTTCCTAGTGTAACTGTCTTTAAGTCTACTTGCTTATTCTTACTTTCTAGAACCTTCAAATAATTTTTTTTAGTGTTTTATCCAGAGTTCCCATCTATTAGCCAAGAAAGGGTTCTTCTGATATGCAACTTTTGTTTTATAGACTAGATTCTGTCTGACCACAAGTTTTCAGACTTGTGTTCAGGACCCTAGTCTGAACACCTATGGCCATTGATTTGAGCCTTGTTTCCAGGCCTTTTTCCCTTTTATGTAATGTGTGTTTTACCTTTTCTGAAAGTCTAAGAAGTTAGTGAGAATGTCTTGGTAACAGTTCCTCTGGTAGCATTTTGTGGCACACAGTGTCCTTTATAAACAATTAGTTCAGAATCTTGAGGAAATCTGCCTGGAGTATTGCATCCCATTGACCGCTTGATGTTTGACACCCTTCGGGCTCCTGCTGTCCACCATGCTGGGACTTTTTTTTGTTTCTTCACTGTTTGCCATTTCATGTGAATTCTTTTAACTTCTGGATTGAACATTAATTTATGTGCTGCTGTATTACTTTCTAGTTCAGTCTTCATTTCCAAAATATTCATTTCGTTTTTAGATGTATTTACATTTTTTAGATGTATTTATTTTATGCATATGAGTGTTTTGCCAGCATATATGTATGTGCACCATGTATGTGTCTGGTACCCATAGAGGTCAGAAGAGGATGTCAGAACCCCTGGAACTTAAGTTAGAGATGGTTGGGAGCCACCATGTGGGTGTTGGAAGGTAAACCTGGATCCTTTCCAAGTGCCCTCAGCCACCGAGCCTGCTCTCTAGCCCCTCTTCATCGATTTTTAAATCTCACTTTTTTCATGTTTAAATTTAGAGATGTGAAGTGTTCATCATTTAAAAAAAATGTAGATAATTAGGAGTTATAAAGAGTAGCTTGGAATATTATATGAATAATAATGAAATTATACACACATGTATGAACATACATGGTTTTCACTCTTTCTCTCTCTCTCTCACTCACACACACACACACACACACACACACAGAGAGAGAGAGAGAGAGAGAGAGAGAGAGAGAGAGAGAGAGAGAGAGAGAGAGAGAGAGAGAGAGAGAGAGCACTCATGGAGAAGAAACATAGCCATGAACTCCTCCTCTGGAGAGGGAACAGTAGAATTCAGAACCCATGATGACTTTGCTCCTTGCCTTTTATAATCCATTATGCCTTTAAGTCTGAAAATCACACCAGTTATTCCTTTGTAGGTTTTGACCATTTTGAGGAAAGTATATCCATGTAAAAAATAATTACAGATCTGAAATCTGAAATTAGGGTATATAGAATATATACCCATATGGGTATATTCTGTTCACTCTTGTCTCTCTACTTTCAAAATTTGTTCTTTGTTTCCTCTGTTTTTTCCTTTCACTGACAATGTAGAATACAATTTCTTTACATATGCATTGCTGCCTAATGCAGGGTGCTTTTGGTAATTTGTTATAAAATAAAAGATTATATAAGTTTCATTTTTCTCTTGGTTTCCCTTATGAAATTGGAAATCTCGCATTAGTGACAAATGAAGACCTGTTGATGAGGTTTTAACTGTTAACCCAGTTCAGAAAAGTTTTCAGCCTTCACCGGGCTATGAGTTGCTGGACTTGACACACTTGTGTCTGCTTCCTTCTCTCCTTTTTCAAAGTCTTGAATATCTCCACATCCCATTGCCCTAAGACTTTAAACTTCTACCTGATAGTTTCCTGCTGTGGCCACTTTGTTCTTGAGGGACTGAATTCAAGGGAAGTCAGCTTCATCTTGAATGGATTTTCAGATAAAATTTCTGCACTATTAGCTTGTAGACCCCTCTGATAGAATTAACCTATTTGTTTATAGCTAAGTAAAGGCAACAGAAAGTCTCCTGTAGCCTAGTCAGCTAATAGTGAACTAGCAATAATTTGAGGTCACTTGTTTAGTGTGCGAGTTCATAAATAGTTTTCTAATGCCTTTTCTTACAGTGTAAGGTTCAAAACTTTGGGTTCATGTCAAAGAGAAGCTTGTATTATGGTTTCTTACAAACATGTGGAGTTTTTGTTCCAGTTAAGTCACTCCACAGTTTCTTTGTTACTGTGTGTTGAACATGCATCACTAACTGGGTAAAAACAAAGGTATTCTTGGGGAATTATTTTTTGCATTAAAGAGATACTGCTAGTTGCAAGAGATAAGTAAAGCTGCATATTGTCTCTGCATCTGAATTGGTTTTAAATAACTTGCTGTTTATCAACATGTGTGAGGACCTATTGTTGATGAGTCAGGTGGTAACTTTTATGACATCCTATGAAGTATAATTCATACACTTAATTAGGGATCCTAGTTTCTTTTGCTATCTAAAATTTTTGATAAGAAATATTGAATTATCCAAGTATTTCTAATATTTGTGCACCACTTAAACGTGGTTTATCTTTAACCTGATAGGTAGTTAGAAACATTTTTTTTGAAGTCAGTTGTTTTAAAACTACAAATTTCATCAGAAGGTTCTTCATATGTCAAGTTAAATATTGATTTAGGTTTAAAGTGACACAAGTTGGATTTCATCATTTACATAAAAGACAGGCAGCACAATTTCCATAATTAAAGTTTGTTCTTCCTGGCTTTTTCCCCCCCAGTAAAAGTGGCATATTTTTATCTGCAGAGTTCTATAGCTGCCAGTAGAGGGCACTGTTGTAACACCAGAGAAACGTATTGATTCCCTAACTCGTCTGCCTTTGCAATTTGCAGTGTTTTTAAAAGCAATATTCTCTGTGTAATTAAAATCAGTTCCCTGTATAATTAGCAGTTGAGCCTTATTCTTTGTGGCAGAGTTTGTTTGTGGATGGCATTATTTTTTTAAGTCTGTGCTCATCTATAGCCAGCACCTAAACTGTCTCCTATTAAAATACAGAAAGTTGTCTTGCTGTTTATCTGCACTAAGCAATACTAGAGATAGAAATGTATACAAATTGCAGTAGACTTCATTTAGAATCTGTGACCTAATTATTCAGTAGGTAACGTTTAAAATTCTTGGTTCCAGCTTTAGAAATGGTGGAGTTAATGTGCCATGGTCATAATATTAGTGTTCAGGTGCCCTACACAGTAATAGAGGACAGCTAATTCTGTGTTAGAGCTCTGCTGATGAAAACCATGGGCCAACTTAGCAAATTCGCTAATAATTTCCCTTTCATGCTCCCTTAGAACTCATACACCCTTGATGCAGTTATCAAACTACTGAAACAGTGATGCAGAAACATGGGTAAAGCTACCTCTCTTGCTTAAATACATACATGTCATCTGGAGTGACTTTAAATGTGCACTCATTACCTGGCCACTGTCAGGCTGCTGGAGAGCAGTGAGAGAGAGGAGGACCCCAGACTGAATTTTAAGGGCATACTTCATAGCGTTATGATTTACCCATCAGTCCCCAAACCTCCACAAGTAGTCTAAAACCAAAAACAACTTATTTCAGGGCTACATTATAAGGTTTTTCCTGTCTCATTTTTATAACTGAAACTTCATGACTAATTGATATTTTGAAATTATTTCATTTATGGTTTAAAATTTGTAAGAGAAAATTAGCTGAGAATCAAATTTCAATGTTAATCTTTTCATTGATAGAATGAAGGAATCGACTTTTTTTTTTCTCTTTTGAGAATTTTATTTAAATTCATGAAGCACTTTAGTTAAAAGGCCAGCAGACTGGTGATGCAGGGAGAAAGGCTCTTAGAAGTGAAAGTGGGCTTGGATCAGCTTGCTCTGTGCGTTGCAGACTCGGGACGCAGCATGCACCATTCCACCTTTATTTAGCTATTTCCTTTGATAATAAAAATGTGATGTTATCATTTGAGAGAGCAGCGAGACCGTTTAAGAACACTGTCATGTAATTTAAGAAAAATACTTGGAAATGTCTTTTAGCAATTAGTCACTGTAGGTGTAACTTTAAAATATTTTAATGTAATTAAATTGAAATCTGGAAATTTAAGTATATGTTAGGAAAGGATTCTGCTTTTTGTCTCTAAGTTTCTCTGATGTTCTAGCTGCCTCCAAAGGAAAGCATTCTAGTTTCTTCCCCCATCATGTTGGTCTCCCAGTCTTTGTGCTTCGTGGTACTTCTGTCTTCTTAAGACAGAGGTTCTACTGGTTTCTTGGTTAAAATGCATTAGGTAGATTCGGGAAAAAAATAACTATATGCTGTTTATCTGTAGTTATAAAACTGTTGCTTTCTCATGTGTTATTACAAAAGTGGGAATGAAACAGATTTTCATTTTGTTGGAGCGTTTGTATTGAGTACTATGACTTCCCTATATTGTCTTGTAATGGTTATCGCTGCCTTTTCTCCCACAGAGGCTATCATAGGTTTCAGTCTAGGCTATTTGTATTCAGCAAGGTCAAGATAAGTTTTATCTCCACAGATAAGTCAAGTGCATTAGGATCGATAGGTAATAGTAAAATTCATTGAAAATATTATTGCCAAGCTCTTAATGAATTTTTAAAGCAGTAAGCTTGTCATATGGACTATACCTATACTGTTTGTTATTTATTTGAGTGGCACTAAAGGAGTGTCATTAATTTTGCAGGCATTTTAAAGAAACAAGAACAGATTAAAGTAGCATTTTGGAAATTGCATTTTGCTCCAGATTTAAACTTTTACTGATGAAGTCTTAGAGACTGTTTGTTTTTCTTTTTAAAGAAAATGGCAAAAGAATAAATATTATAAAAGGCATTTATAAATGAAAAACATAACTTGAGTTTCCCTGTTAAAATAATCATTTTTGACTTTGTACAGATACATATCTTACTTAGAGGCCTCCCCGCAGATTTGGGTTTCCTTAGCTGAGGAACACTGGTGGGAAAAGTGACATCTTATCCTTATGAGGGACGGTGAGCAGCAGCTTCTAGGAACTGCTAACCTGAGTGTGTCAGTGAAGGCAGGGAGGACTCAGGCACATTCACTGACTGGTTTTAAACTCAGAGGGACACTTTTCTGATACATTGGAAAGTGTGGAGTCTGTTTGATTTTCTGCGGGCAAGGTGACCAAGACCCTACGAGAAATGAACCTATAATCTATTTTCTTTCTGGGTAGAATGCCTCTTGTGCAGGAGCCCACAATAACAGTTGGAAAGCACATATTCTATAGAGAAGTTACATGTGAGACTCAGTGATTTTTCTTTCGCAGTGTTATGTAAAAATAATGTCTTCTGAACTTTTACAGGCTTAGTATTCAGGATTTTTGCTTTGGCTACATGAGTTTATGCTTTCAATATTTCAAAATGTACTCTGTCCTCTTGCGCTCACTTAGAGATCAGTTGATGGCTTTTCCTTGCTTTAAGGGAACTTTTCTTATCTCCATTGATAATTGAAGGAGACTGAGAGCGATGTCGGTGTTGATTTTAGGTGTTTTTGTTCCCAGGGCAGTAAATGATGTGCCTTTTTGCCTCATAATTGGGCCTCTTTGTATTCTCTTCCTCCCTCCCACCTTCTCTCTCAAAACTTCATACATTTATTTAGCCATTTGAAATACTTGCCACCCTTCTAGAAACTATAAGCATTTTCTTTAAAAATTCCTAAAAAAGATAACCCTTGGGTTTATGGTTATTTCTGATAATATGGGTGCTCACAGCCACCAGTGTAGCGATTTGCTTTCCTGGCTAAGGAATGACAATGTTCCCTCAACACCAAGTGGATTTATTTTATTCCGGGATCCTCTAGATTGGGCTTTGAGAAAGAGAAACCCGAAGGTGAGGGGCCCGTGGTGGGCCTGGCTGGGCTGAAGCAGCTGCGGGCCTGAGGTGCTGTGGCCTCCAGCTGAAAAGTTACACGAAAGAAGTTGACTGTCTCTTTTCAAAAGTTATCTTTGTGTGGCAGGCCTAATGCAGCATTAAGAAAGTCAGAGCTTTCAAAATAGAACAATGGTCCTTTTAAAATATGTTTAGTGTAGTGAAACCCCCAAACTCTCCTGTTTCTAGTTACTCAAAGAGGAGAGGAGAAACCTTGCTGCCAGAAAAAAAAAAAAAAAAAAAAAAAAAAGGATTGGGGAAAATGGCTGCTCTCTTTGAGAACATTTTTTAATAAAAGAGGAAAAAAATTTTAAAACTCGGTGTTTTCTTGTAGGATTGATTTTACTGATAGAAAATGGTCTCCCAACAGTGTCAGGAAGCTCACACTGCTGCAGGATATAAGTTTGTGGTTGTGAAATGAGATTTGTTTTCCCTTCATGCCCAGGGCTTTGCTTTTCCTGTGAAATAAAAGGACATACTACTGACTAAAAGCAAACACTTTTCACATGTGGTAAATGGCTTGGAGCAGTATATATATTTTTTTCTTTTCTTTTTTCCTACGTAACTATCAAGTAAAACTTTTAATAAGAGAAAAATGGGAACATTGTTTAAGATAAATTTCCTAAAACAATCTGAAGTTCATTTTAGAATTTAAAAAGATTAGTAGTTGCCCGAAAACAATACTTTTCTCCATGTTTGGGAACACTCCTATTTTAAGTTATGAACCGGATTTTTTCTAAGTTGAAGTAGAAATTCTTATGTAAGTTACTTGGGGCAAGAGGGCCCAGGTGTGGGTATATAAGTATGTGGTTTTGGAACATCTGTTGATTTCATTGGAAAACCACTTATTTATTGAAAGAATAGGTACTCAAATGTTGCCACTATGAGAGAATTTGTTGTCCATGGGATGAAAGAAGGGATGGCCTTAGAAATTCACGTGCGATAGCTGTGTACAGAGCCACAGATGTAAATTGTTATGTCGTGTCGTGTTGTGTGTAATCTGTGACTTTGGAAAGCGATGCATTGTTTGAAAAGTTGTGAAAGTCCTTTGGGTTAATTATCGCTATCTTTGGAGAGATGCCAAAATCAGTATCTCTACTCAAATCTCCATTTGTGCCTGAAGTTTTTCTACCTCATAAAACTACTTTCCCCTCCCCAGATAGGTTGCCCTGGTTCTCGCTGCAGAACTCTCTCGTGTTAGAAGTAGGACAGTGCCAGCTGTCCTTGTACCTTGATCTGCCTCCTTTATCCTCAGCAATCTAAATAAAACTGTCATCCTGGCGTGCAGGTCTGTCTTTGGATTTCCCTTCCCCAAACTGCTCAGCTTTGTGTCTGCTCAACTCTTTAGTGGTGACGGCACAAATGACATTCAAGGTTTGCTGTCACTGCCATTCTTTGGGTTGTCCAGGTCTTCTTTATAATTTGCCTATTACTCTGTCACTACACATTTAGTCAAAAGCCTTGCAGAATACACGAGACAGTAGCCAGTGTTTGAGTTTTTAGAAGTTATTAATACTGATTTTGATGGTTGGAACTGATGAGTCTCAGGGGGATACATCTTGGGCATTGCCATTCTTTTCATATTTGACTGTGTTTGGAGTTATTAATTAGTTAATTTCTCAGCATTTAAAAAACTGAATCAAATAAATAGCCACATTTCTTAGCCTAAAACTGTGTGCAAATGTTAAAGAAAATATATTTGTAATCTTTTGCTTAATTCTTGAAGGCACAAAGGGGAAAAAAAAAACACGTTTAAAGATATTTTGGCACCTGTTTGTTTAATTTCTAAATATCTGGACCATGAACAAAACATGATGTCATGTTTAGTAGGGTTTGCAGTACTATTTTAACTAACTACATAGGTGCTTCCCTTTAGTAATGTGCCACAGGAAAATACAGGACCGTCAGGGCTGAGGTGGCTGCTGAGTTTTTGGAGAGGAAGGGACTTAACCAAAAGCTACAAAGCTGGTTTGAATCAGAAAGAGAACATGGTCTTTAATCACAAGACAAGCGCCTCCTCTTTCCGTATCTCTTGTGTTACATTGAGAAGGGCCTGGCTGAGAGGCAGCTCGTCTCTGATGGCAGCTTAGCTAATGTTTCTGTCCCCTTACATGCCAGGATGTCCTTGTGGTAGACTCATATCGTACTTTATAATTGTTTTTCATGTGCATCTGAGTGTGTACTACATGCCACTGGTGTGCATGAGAGGCCACAGGTGCTGTACATCTGACCTCATACTGCAAGTAATGTTTAGCATGTCTCCAGCAGACATGCCTGGCTCCTCAGAACTGTTAGTGACAGAGATGGAGCTTGAGTAAGGTTTCTTGGCTCTTATTTCAGAGATACTTCAGACACTGAGGCAGGAGAATTGTGACTTCAAGGCCAGTCTGAATAACTCAATAGTAAGACCCTCTCAAAAATTTTTGTAGCCAATTTTGGGAGCCTTTTAAAAGAATAAAATATAAAATTTCAGACATTAAAACAGATTAAAAAGGTCTATCGATAATATGATAGAAAAAGGCTGAAAAAGATAAACACTGAACAAGGGGATCTTTAGGATCTTTAGGAACACACAGTGTAGGAAAATCTGCCAATGTCAAGTTCAATGAAAGACTCCAGGCCTAAGTAATACCCGTGCCTGTTGCAGACTGATGCCTGGTTAGACCATGGTTGGCTGGTAAGGAATAGTTCCCACAGTTTTCTGTCTTCATCTCAGTATATCCAACTTGTGAAGAGTCATACTGTGAATGGTTCTTCTTTGT
Organism: Cricetiscus sungorus; assembly: GCA_030556225.1. Taxonomy (NCBI): domain Eukaryota; kingdom Metazoa; phylum Chordata; class Mammalia; order Rodentia; family Cricetidae; genus Cricetiscus; species Cricetiscus sungorus. Next base: position 16,731,315 of record JANBXA010000729.1, read on the forward strand.
GTGTATTTACTATTGTTGTATCTTGGGCTTTTTTTGTTTTGTTTTGTTTTTGTTTTAAACAGAGTCTGTATAGCACCAACTGTCCAACTGTCAGAGAGGTCTGCCTGCCCCAGCTCCTCACCCCGCATTACCATGCTCAGCCTTGTACGCTGACAAAAAGTCTTAAACCCTATCTCAGTCTGAGTGAGAAGGCCAGAGGCCTGTAGCTTGAGTCAGTCCCCCTCCTCTTGATAGACTAATGTAATTTAACTGACTTATTCCTGTAAGACATTTGGGTTGTTTCAAATTATATACAGAAGGAATTTTGATGTGAGAAGCTTAACAATTATAATTTGTATAATTCACCTGGCATGGCGATCCATTTCTTTAAATATATCATTCAGGAGGCAGAGGCAAGCAGATCTCCGAGTTTGAAACCAGCCTGGTCTACATACCAAGTTCCAGGTCACCCAAGGCTATATAGGAAGATCCCATTTCAAGTATATATGTATTTCCATAAGGTGTTTAATGTATTCATGTATACAGGCTTGTTTTGGTATTTTTGTTTTGAGACAAGGACTTACTAATGTAGTATATAATGGGTAGTAAAACATTTTTCTTTTTCTTTTCTTTTTTGTCTTTTTGTTTGTTTGTTTGTTTGAAGAGATTATACATTTGGCATAAAAGCATCTTTACCAATATGATAACAACACATTATATAGAGCTATGGACTTAGTCTGAGAATTTCAGGCACTGTTAGAAGTAATGTCACATGTTCCTAGATGTTCTGTTTCACAGATCTACTCACTGTCTCCGTCCTTCCTGTGGCCCAAGGCTGTTCACCTTTCTGCCTTCCTGTTTGGCTTTTTAACTGTTTTTTGGATTCAGGGCTCTCTTTATAAGTCCAAGCCTTAACCAATGTGTGTTGTTGAGATAGCAGTAGAATACATTTGATGTTCAGTTTTAAAAGTCCTTCTTTGTCATAGACTTGGGTGAATAGTCCTAATAAAATGGAACCCAAGCATCGCAGCCCTCAGCCCCCTGGGCATGGGATAGGAATGATGAGCCTCACTGTAAATGGTGCTTTCGTTGCCCACCGTTTCGTCTACTTGAAGCAAACTGATTTTTTCTTTCTTCCTTTTCTTTTTCTTTCTTTCTTTCTTTTTTGTTTGTTTGTTTTTGTTTTCTGAGATAGGGTTTCCCTGTGTAGTGGATCCTATCCTGGAACTAGCTCTGTAGACCAGGCTGGCCTCTAACTCACAGAGATCTGCATGCCTCTGCCTCCTGAGTGCTGGGATTAAAAACGTGTACCCCTACAGCCAGGCACAAACTGTTTTCTAATGAATGCTATCACCCATCAGGCCTTTCAGGAGAGGAGGTTAGGGTCTGGAGTGAGTCAGTGGACACAAGTAATAAAAGCCACACAGGTACCTGACCAGTATCACTAGAACTCTCCCACAGTGCTTCAGAAGCTGGTGACAGGACCTTGGCCGTGGATTTCTTACACCATCCTCACTCTCTCAGGTTGTATGTAGGTGTCATCTTGTTGCCATTGGTCCTGTAAGAGCAGATCTTCATACACATGCTCATATTCCCATAGTCACCTCTCTGCAAAGCGACGGTGCCTTCCTGTGCCCTGAGGTCCCCAGCACATGTGTTTTTCTAAACAGCTTCTGTTCTGACCACCTCAGTCATCAGAATCAACTCCTTGCTGCTCATGTGCTGCTTAAGTTGTACTTTGGCAAACATTAGTTTTGAGACAAGGGCATCCATAGAATGTGTAACATGTAAACTATGTAACTACTAAGATTAGTATTTCTCATTTTTTGCAAATTCATTATGTCACTGGTTGAGGAGCAATGAGATAACTTAGAAATTGTTCACTTTACCAAAAAGTTTTCTTAAAAGGTGAGCTTTATGAATTAATTACTATTATTACCTATTAATTATTTCTCACTAGCATCTGCGTTGATAGATTTCTATGTCTTCAACAACTGCCTCTGTGGGTTTTCCCACATCAGCATATCAGAATTGCATAATGCTCTCTAAAAGATGAATATGCTGTAAAATAGTGTGATCTAATTAAATTAGCAGGGACATAAACACACAAAATAGCAAGTTTAGACACAATATTTAACAATAAAGCATGAGCCCAATAAAATGGTTTTTCAGTATCAAATAGATACTTATATGTTTTACAAACAGAGAGAACAAGACATCTCCAGCTTCTGGAGGCCACTCACAGTCAGATAGATTAACAGCTGTTCATTTAAACAGTGAAGAGTTGTTCTAAGAAGTCATTTGGTATCATGGTGGCAGAGTGATAGGGTAGGAACTGTGACAAAGGAGCCATGAAATGAGTTATCTCAGTCCTGTCTTCTTTCATTGTACTATGATGAAGCTTCACATAGGCTGAGACAACTCCTCTGTTCATCACCTGACATCCAAGTCACTGTGACTTGGCATAAATTTGCCTTCCTTCTCTATACCACTTGACTAACTTAAAAACAGAAGTAGAACTGTGTGTCATGGTTCTTGAGCAGAGTTGTAACAAGGTACTCTTTTAATTAGTCAGCTTCCATGCCTGATCCCACCTGATCCCATGGGTTCACAGGGTGTCCTGGGATGTATAATGTAAGAAGTAGTAAGTTCCATCAGACAGGTGTTGACTAGGCTCCTACTTGGGTTCAAATTTGCAAACCATACAGCTTTGATTTGTCTGCAATGTTCCCAGACACAGCTGTTTCCTTGCATGACCCACTGTTTATCTAGATTACAGCAAAACAATTAGAAATGTTAAGGCACATTCTTTTACAAATTTGAGGAGGTATTTTAATCTGTGGCATGGCACAGAGATCTGCTTATTATAGAAATGTTGATCTCAGCATATTAGATTTCATCTTTACCACTAGGCACACATATGTCTCTCCAGCAGTCCTTGCCTTCTTAGAAACTGGGTCTCCTGATAGGATCTTAGAGGCTGACTGGCCCAGATATCTCAGTGTGGTCAAGGAAATAATGTTGTGAGGATGAAAGAAGGAATCTTCAGAAGCAAAAAATAAGAGTATGAAATGTAGTTCTTAGGATGGTAGACAGCCTTTGAAAGACCTTAGAGAAACATCATCATAACTAAAGAATGGCACATAGGTTTCATGAATGGAATATGTGCTGGGACATCCATGCCTCCACTTAAGATTTCTCATGATGCCTAAAGGTGGATGGCTTATCCCTATAGTGGAGTGTGACAGGTGATATAGCTACAGATGGTATGCAAACCTCACTTGAGTGGTGGCTACCATGAGTAGGGGCTTGGAAAGCGCATTTAGCAGTGCCTGGATTAATCTAGCAAATAAAATTTACTTTACAGTTACAGATGCAGGAAAATTGCAAGAAGACCCTGAAGAGTTTCTAAAGAACCTTCATCCAGGTTCCCTTGTTGTTTATTGGTTGGTTATTTATTTTTCTGAACTGTGTTTGGAAGTACGTTGCAGACATGCTACCTTTTTCCTGCTACGTTCTTGTGTGTGTTTTCTTAAAATGGAGGATTTCTGATACAGAACAGTACCATTATCAAGTCAGGAAATTGTCACTGGAACACTACTACTGTCTCATTTATTGACTATATTCAGGTTACATCATTTGTCCCTCTAATATTCTTTATAGCAGAAAGAAAAGAAAATCTGTCTGGCTTAATGCTCTGGAGCAATCCCACACAGTGTGTGGTGTGCTTTTGTTTTGTAATTGAAGAAAGCATTTATTTGAGTCTTACTGTTTCAGAGAGTTAGAGTTCATGGCCCTCATAGCAGACAGCAGGCAGGCATGGAACAGTAGTTGAGAGTTCACATCTTGATCCACAAGCTTGAGGCAGACTGGTGTGCTCTGAATGTAGTTATTCTAGAGAAGTTTCCTGGTTGTCCTTGCCTTAGTAACCATGATACTTTTAAAGAAAATTGTGATTTTGAAGAGTGTGGGTTATTTTTTTTTTTTTTTTTTTATATAATCAGAAATGCTGTGGAAGTGGTGACATGTTCTCCCTGTGTTCTATCACAAGCTCCTCGGTGGTGATTTTATTTAGTCACTGTAGTGTTAGCCATCGTTCTTTCTTTCTTTCTTTCTTTCTTTCTTTCTTTCTTTCTTTCTTTCTTTCCTTCTTTCTTTCTTTCTTTTTCTTTCTTTCTTTCTTTCTTTCTTTCTTTCTTTCTTTCTCCCTTCCTTTCTCCCTTCCTTTCTCCTTTCCTTTCTTCCTTCCTTCCTCCCTCCCTTCCTTCCTTCCTTCCTTCCTTCCTTTCTTCCTTCCTTTCTTTCTCTGTTAAGTTGTTTTTTTTCCTTTTTGTCATTATTATTATTCACATGGTGGAGGGATGTTTGAGACTGTGTGTACATTTAATGGATGGATGCGCATGTGCCTGTTTATAGGACAGGATAGCTTCAGCTGTTGCTCCACAGACATCCTTTCATCTTTTGTGTGAGACATTGTCTCCCATTGGCCTGGAACATGCCAAGTAGTTCAGGATAGTTGGCCAACAAGCTCGAGGAGTTCACCTGTCTCTGCCTCCCATTTTGCTGTCATGGGGACTACAGATACACATACAGATGTGGAAACATTAGCCTTTTCCCATGGATTCTAGGGATCATACTTAGGGCCTCACATTTACAAGGCAAACACTTTATCTATTGAACTACTTCCCCATCCATCTCGTCACCCTGGAGGGGCACTATAAGCCCTTGGAGCTGTAAACCAAAATAAACTTCTTTCTGTAAGTGCCCTCGGTCATGGTGTTTTATCTCAGCAGTAACTAATGCAGAAGCTGGTACCACAGCTGTTGCTGTGAAAACCCTGGGCATGCTTTTAGTGGACCGTGAAAGGCTTTTGCACTTTTGATTAAAAAGGCAGTTGAATGCACCAAGCAGAGCTTGATGAACCATCCTAGTAGAGCCCTGGAAAACAGCGGTGCTGAGAGTGGTGCTGACAGTGGAGGCCTGGGTCCACAGTTTTCAGAAATCACTGCCAGCACCTCGAGTAGACACCATTCAAATGAGTGGTATTTTGGCAGAGTCTGACTGCCTTCTGCCCATGTCCCAAGAACTTGTCTGACACTACATTAAAAAGTAACGGACTAATTTCTTTGGTGAAAGACGTTACAAGACAGCAAAGCATTGAGTCTGTGCCATGAGTATTATTGATTTCCATATGCAGGTCTACAATGAAAAAGAGCAAGTGAAGCAGAAAGAAATACAAAGTCTACTGTTTGGAGAGAAAAAGAGCACTAGGAAGCTTAATGTTACATTCAAGGGCCCTGCTATGAGATTGTAAAAATTAAGAAAATTAGTGCCAGCCTGGCATTGGTGGCACACTCCTTTAATCCCAGCACTCAGGAGGCAGAGGCAGGTGGATCTCTGTGAGTTTGAGGTCAGCCTAATCTACAGAATGAGTTCCAGGACAGAGAAACCTTGTCTCAAAAAAAAAAAAAAAAAAAAAAAAAAGAAAGAAAAAGGAAGAAAGGAAGGAAGGAAGGAAAGAAGGAAGGAAGAAAGGAAGGAAGAAAATTAGTGTCATTAAGGAGAGTCCTCCTGCTTTGCACTGGAACAATAACAAAGCTGCTGTTGGGGTGTGGCCATACCCATCTAAACTTCCAACTTGTGAAAGCGACCCTAAGGGATTTTTGACTCCTGGAAATCACCTACAAACAAAAGCCTTTGCTGATGTGATTCAAGGAGACCAGGGTCTACCCCAAGCTGGCATCCAAGCTTGGCAGTGTTATCCACATGGTCCTGACTTGGAGACATGAAAGCTACAAGAGTGAGCATGTCATGCTTTCTTCCTCTGTGCTTCAGAGATCAGTCCAGGCTAGACAGTATGTGGCAGGGAAGTCCTTTGTAAAGGGATTATAAAATGTTACTGTGGGTCTTACCCCAACAGCACGTAGGCCTCAAAAGTGAAGCCTAAGTTGCAGTGGAGATCCCAAGGTGGTGGAGATGCCAGAGCCATGCGACCTCTCCCATGGAGAAAGAGCTGTACAGAGGGAGTGGATCCAGCCCAGGAGAGAGACATCTTGCAGGCAGCAGAGCTTTAGGAGCTGAACCACCTAAGTACTTGGGGTTTTCACGCTGGCTTTTAGTCTTGCTTTGGTTCACTGCCCCTATTCCTCCCCTTTGGAATGGACATTTATAGTCTGTGCCATTGTATGTTGGGAGTGTATAATTTATTCTTTGATTTTATAGGGCTTATGGTTAAGAGATTTCCTTGAGTCTCAGAGACTTGGGGATTTTAAATGGTGCTGAGACTGAGAAGGACTATGGGGACTTGAATTTGGACTAATTCTGCATTATGATATGGCCATGAGTCTATGGGGGCCCTAGGGAGTAGAATGTGGTTATTTGAATGAGAAATGATTCTCCCCTCTCCCCCACACACACTCACACAGGCTCATGATTTAAACACGTGGTCCCCAGTTGGTGGTGCTGTTTGAGGAGGTGCCTCATTTAAGGAAATATGTCACTGAGGGTGTGCTTTGGGAATGTATAGTCTTTCTCCACTTCCAGTTTGCTCAACATGTCTGCCTTTAGGTTTATGGTTGAGGTGATCTTTCAGCATCCTGCTCATTTTGCCATGCCTCCCAGTTCTTCTTGTTTGTTTGATGATGATGATGATGTCAATTTGTTACAACCTAGAGTTATCTGAGAAGAGGGAACTACAATTGTGTTGCTTTGATAAACTGACGAGTAGACAAGCCTGTGGAACATATTCCTAATTAGTGATTGATTTGGGAAGACCCATTGTTGGTGGAGCCACCTTTGGGCAGGTAGTAAAAAGCAGGCCGGACCAGGCCGGAAGGACCAAGCCAGTAAGCAGCAGTCCTCCATGGCGTCTGCTTCACTTCCTGCCTTCATGTTCCTGCTTTTAGTTTCTACTCTGACTTCCCTGGATGATGGACTACAAGCTGTAAGCTAAAATAAACCATTCCTCCCCAAGTTTGTTTTGGTGAAGGTATAGTGTCACTGCAAAGAAATCCCAACTAAAACTCGGTACGATGATGAAACTAGCATGTACTTCTCCTTCCTTCTCCACTGCTTTGAACAGAAAGTCTGTTCTTAACACTGATCTTAGCAATGCCTGAATTCCTTTTTTCCCCTTAAATCGAGAACTTTCACCTTTTCAATTAGAGGAAGCCTTTTGCAGCTTCTCTGCACATCTGACTCTCTGGGATCGCCACTCTTTCTCTGTGGGCCATTATTAAGTAAAGGAAAGGTCACTTGATCACAGGCTATGTGATACTTTTCACCGATCTGATAACTGACAGGGTTACTAAGTGACTCATGGGCACGAGTACTAGCTACTCAGGACTGCCTGGCTAGTAGTGTGTGCAGTGGGCTGTGCCGGACACGGGATTGATTGCTTCCTAGAGTGCATGGAGTGGGGTGGCACTGAGAATACATTCAGATGGTGCCATCTAAAATATCCTTGTTTATGTGTAGAGGGCTACAGCTCTCTGACAGCATGAGCCAGGCCCTTCAGTCTCTAGCCTAGAGGGAAAGGAAGGGAAAAGAAGACTCTGGCATTGGTGCTTCATAGTCCTTAACCGTTTGAGCTAGTTTCCTTCTTGTGAAATGAGAACAGCAGTGAGAGTTCACAGTTTTAAATTAAATGAGAAATGTGTGCATTATAGCATACGACAGATAGTCAGCAAATGGTGATTTCTTTTCCATTTCCCTATCATAACTTAATACTCACTTTGATGTCAACACAGCATGACATCAGTCCTCAAGTACTTCTAGTAGTCATATTCAGGAAATAAAACTTATAAAACGAGCAAAAGATACCATTTGTTGATATTATATTGAAATTGTTTAAAACCCTTCTTAGTGAAGAATGAGGCAGGGTCATATTATGTAACACAGAATGGCTTTAAACTATTTGGCAATCTTTCTGCCACAGTCTCAAAAGTACTGTGATTCCAGACATGTTCCACGAGTCCTAGCTAAATCACCTTCTATAACAGTATCTTTAAACTTTGTTGAAAATTTTTTACATGTGGAATACAACTATGGTAAGAAAGTGACTAAAAGGCTGGAGAAAAAGGCTGGAGAGAAGGAAGGGTCAGTGGGTAAGAGCACCAACTATGCAAGCCTTGAATTTCCCAGCATCCATGAAAAAAGCCAGATATGGCCATGTAGATTGTGCTAACCCCAGCACTGGGTAGGGCAGAGGCAGAAGGATCATTGGGGTTTGCTGTTGTCAGCCTAGCTCAGGGTTCGTGGAGAGACCCTACACCAAAGGAATAAGGTGAAGAGTGATCAGATGGATACCCAGTGTCTTCTTTCTGACCTCAGCAAGTGCTTGTAAAGGCACCAGTGCGTGCATACACACACACACACACACACACACACACACACACACACACACACACACACACACACACACCACAAGTAGTTAGAAGAGTTGAGCTTTCAGCAGTTTGTGAACTGATACCATTAGAAAAGGGTTTGCTAAGAAAGTGTAGGTGATCTTCAGGCCTTGCATTTTATGTAAAATAGTTTAGCCATGATCCCTGTTTGACATTTTTGCTTATAAAATTGTCACTGGTTTGTAGATAACTTTTTGTATTCACCAAGAGTCAAGAAAGGCTTTATCTTCACAATGAAGAGACTCTCTAGGTGGCTCTTCTCTCTTTTCTACTCCCTTCCTTTTCTTCTGGCACTTCTGCTGTGATGGGGAAAGGAAGTAGGAGATGAGAAAGCAGAGTGGATGAGAGTGCAACCCAAGACTCCCCAGGTGACAACTGCAGGCTAGTTGGGTACAATGAATTGAATGCCCAGCATGGAAACAGATAACAGCCCTGGAGTGTTCAATGCTGAGTCTCCGCAGTCGGCCCACATGTCCTAGGAAAGGACACTAACATTGGGTTTGACATAGGAAAAGCGGGGGGGGGGGGGAAGGGGGGTTAAAACGAAGATACTTGATTGTGTCTTTTAGATGTTTTTTTTTTTTAATACTTTTTATTGGCCAATTTAAAAGTGCCGAAGTAAATTTGAGTTAAAACTGAGCTACAGGCCAGTGCTTCCAGCTTCAGTCTAAGGACCAGACTATCAGACTTCCTTTCTCATCCAAATGTGCTTAGATCTCTCTTCTCCAGAAAAATGTTTGAAGCCTGTCTTTTTCTTCCTCTAGGCTCCAGAATCTGTCCTTTCTTCTTCTGTAGCTACACATCCTGAAACACAAGATTCATCTTTTAACATCACTCACCAGGATTCAGGAGATCATGTTTAACTTCTGTTTCTTTTATATCCAATTGAACTTTAAGACCTTACTGGTGTTGGGTACATTTCATTTTTTACATGTAATACATTTACACACCAATGCCCCACTTACTCAAATGGCAATAGATGTGAGTAAGCAGAACGGGAACTCTGTGCTTTGACAGGGTGAAAGTGGCCATTTGCTTGCTTGCAGTCCACAGTTATCTGTAACTCTGTCAAGTCAGGTACTTTTATGCTTAGGTCAGTACCTTCATGGAATAGGAACATGGAAAGGAGCTGGAGGAGGAGGGCCAGCAGCTATCCTGTAAGCCTTTGAATAGTTATGCTATTGTTTTGTTTATGAGACAGAGTCTCGTTATGTAACCCGTGCTGACCTGGAACTGTCTAGGATGGCCTAGAATTCATAAGGAACCACCTGCCTCTATCTCCTGAATGCTGGGATTGATTGTATTAAAAACACTGAATATGGCAAGACTTCTATGCCTGCCTCTGGCCAGTAGTCTGATCAAATAAGAAACTAGCCCCAAATTAGAATTCTTAAGAAACTGAATTTTCCCTCTTTTCTCTAGTACATAGACCTGAACAAGTCCATGATAGCAGCATGCAATATATATATATATATATATGAATGATACATATATGAATACATATATGAATATACATGCATATATGAATGAACGATATGTAGCTAGAATAGATGAAGTACATACAGATCATTTCTTCATTCATATAATTAGAGAAGTTCTATAGAAACTGGTTTCCTGAATATTCACTGGCTTCTCAGTTCCTAGTTTAATCCACATTTTCAGACCTCTGCTCACTCCTTGCCTTTGCAGTCTTCAACCTTACTAACTTCTTTCTCTGACATTTCTTGGCTTCTTTTCCCAGTTCTGTTCTTTCTGCTTCTACATAGTCAGAGGATGGGTTCAGCCATATAAAACCCTTTGGTTACAACAACCACAGCAGCTTACAGTGGCACCCACTGCATTCCACACTCTACTCTAGACATGTCACATGCATGTATTTAACTTTCACGTGGCCCAATGAGGTAAGGACTGTTCTTATCCCTCAGTTACAAATGAGGAAGTAGGGTCAGAGAGAGCTTAAGTAACTTGCCTGCAGTCAGAGGGCTAGTACATGGCAGGGACTGGATTCACGGTCAGTCTGGCTCCAGGGGATGTATGTGTAAGGCTCACATATACCTCCCATCTCTTTCCTAAGCTTTGGGCCTCTTTTGCAAGGTCTAGACTTTTGTTCAATGGTTTAGTAGATGAACTCAACCTCAAAGTCATTGATGTTTTCTTACACTAGCCAGTTCTTGTCTATATTTTTATCTTTCAGCCGCCTCCTCATAACTCAGTTTTCTTCTTGTGGCAAATTTCTGGAGGTGGTCTTATAGGATCCTTCAAACTCTCACCACCCTCTTGTTCCTAGCAGTCTACCTCCAACATGTGAAATTTGTATCTGTTCCAGCTCCATGCATCTTGTCCTAATTTGGATGGCTAATTCTACAGGTAGTCCGGCAGTCTCCCATTCTGTGTTCTGTAATGCTGTCCTGTCTGAAATCTGATTGGTTACTGCTATACTTTAAATGCTTTAGCTTTGTTCACCTTGCTGATAAAACTGAAATCCCAAGCTGTAGCAAGTACTTTTCCTGAACAGCTACTGCCCAGCTTGATTTTCAGTCATTTCTCCTAGAACTTTCTATCTCAACAACTTTAACTTTAGCAGTCAGAGAAATTGACATTCCTCACACCCATCATTCTTTGTTCCTCTGCCTACTCTCTAAGATTCAACTCACTCCATTCGTCTTTTCTCTCTTTTGCTCTAGTTTCATTGGATGCTTTTAGCATCTTGCTCATATTCTGCTCATGCTTTAGCATACAGACTCACACAGAAGATGTGCATCTACAGCATATATATGTGTTACACACACACACACACACACACACACACACACACACACACACACTACAATATACATACATATCCAACCTATTTCTCTTTAAGTGTTACTCTTTCTATGAGTGCTGATTTTCTGGTGGAAATTTAACAGCATTTGCTTATGCAAACATCCTGCTGTGTATTCAAGGCTATCCCAGAACTCATTGTATGGTGACCCTCTTGGCCTCAAATTCTCCAAGTGCTAGAATTATGGGTGCAACAACCATGCCCATCTCCATACCTGGTGTCAATCTTGCCCTTCCTGCATAAACATACTGAGGTATAGTAATTATTTTCTCCAGGTTCCATGTCTCTAAAACAGAAAGAAACTGTATAAAACCCTTCTAATTATTATTTTAGCCCTTCCATTTTGTATTTTAAATTCTTACTCACACCTCTATCACAAAGGTACTGCTTTATCCATGAGTAGTTTGCATGGAATCTTCAAAGCATTCAGTTTAGTTTGTAGACACAGATCTCTTCTTATGTTCATTTCCCCCTTGTTAATAACTGGATTAGGAAGCAAGAAACAAGCACAAGGGAGCAGACCTGAGTTTGAGGACAGCACAGCTGGCTTTGGTGAGCCATGGCCAGGTAGGAGGTGAGAGTTGGAACCACAGGGCAAGCAGTAGCAGTGGTCATGTGACAGGAAATGGAGAGCCTTGGTTAGCCCAGTGAGTCGGCTAAGTGGAGAGTGCTGAGTTTGATGACCTTTTCTTCTGTTGTCTGGTTTCTGTATGATGGGGGGAGGGCAGTTTTATAATTTTTACCTTTTTTGATATGAAGGAGTAATTTTGTGAGTTGGTTTTAACCTCTTGTGTTCTGATAATTTGTTCTTTACTTACAGTCTCTCTTTTACCTTTACGGGGAAGTAAAGGTGCTTACATAAAAACCAGACACAAAAGAAAAGCTGTGAATGCAGCTGCTTGTTAAAAACCTGCAAATCAGTGTCAAAGCCTTCAACATTAGAGTGTTTATGTTTTTCATGTTGGTTATTAGTGTGCCAAATTGAACAGTGGTACAATATAGCCAGTCCTATACATGTACTAAAAACATGATTGTTTGCTGTGGTGTAGTTCTTAGCAACGAAGTTAAAAACAGGTTGTCTAAAAATAACAGTGAACTTTGTTATCTTCTTTTCTTTCTTCAGCACCTTCTCCATATTTTTGGTAGACACTTTTTCCCTTTAGATATTTGATTGTGGTATAGACAGCTAACTTAAACATCTGTTTATCACTGCCTGGCTAGGCTGAGTGCAAAATTTCAATTGAATTACTTCCCAAGAGAGCTTTGGGCTCTTAGGGTAAAGCACATCATCTTTTCTTCTCTCCAGGGATTGTGAGCTGAAAGAATTCATCTAAGTAGTTTACATGCATTTTGCAAATGTGGTATCTACTGGACTTAGCTTTGTTGCTTGTGGAATGCTGCCAGCATTACTGGAGTATCCACTTTGTTAATGTGGGCACAATAATGTTCTATGATATAACAATGTGTGTATAACTTTAAACAGCAAATTATTTTCTGCTGATGGTTGACTTAAAACAGTTTCCTCTTAAAATTTTAATTCTCAAACTTAGGTGTTTAACCATTCCTTCACTAAATATTTAGCAATCACTGCATATTTAGCTTTTCATATTTCAAACTTCAGATACACATGTGAACACTTGTTTTACCCTTTGCTTTGGAAGAATTTTGGACTTTTCTGTGCATTTTATGTATTTCATAAGGGTTTGGTGAAGAAATACATTCCTGACCTAACTAGAAGTACCAAAAAGTAAACATAGACCTTCATGTATGTTGGGTGCTGGAGGGTGCTCAGAGTGAAGGGCCTTCCTGTTTCCTATAATGCTGATTTCTTTCTCTCAAGTTTGTCTCATAAGAAACATAATTTATTTTTCTTTATCCTTCCTGATTGTAGAAACTGAAAATTCAATAAAAAATATGAATAAACAAATTAAAACCTAATTAACTGCATGTATTGCAGTAAAAATTATTTTTAAAAGTAGCATATATTGTGATTTGTAATATTAACATAATATTCTTAACCTGGTAAAATATATTAAGAGATTATTAAAAGGAAACTCTTGGGCTGGCAAGATGACTCAGTGGATAAAGGTGTTTGCAGCAAATGGCTGACAACTTGAGTTCAATCCCCAGAACCCAATTAAATGTGAAAGGAAAGAAGCAACTCCACAAAATTGTCCTCTAACCTCCACACATATGCCATAGCATACATGTATATACACCACACACCATGTGCATGCAAATGGGTGCGCGCGCGCACACACACACACACACACACACACACACACAAACACACACACACACTACTAAAGGGGGGGTTGCTAAAATGAAAATATAATAGCTTTGACATGAATTCAGGTTTTTTAATTGGATTGCTTTTATGAAGTTCCAGTGACATGGCTAGATAATGTGTGTGCGTGGACAAATTAGGAAAGCTATCTACAGTTTGTAAATTTCTGCATGTATTTCCTGTATTGTAACTTGTCAGAATCATAGCTGAGCCTAGATTTCCTGGTATTTGCACCAAGTGCTCATATTCTCAAACGTTGTCCTGAGTTGTGTGTCTCTGGCTTTTATTGCTTTAGCTTCTTGCTTCGTATCATTGATTGCCTTTGGTACTTCTGTTTCTCTGCTGTGGCCAGATCTATACTAGTGTCTTCTGCTGTAACTGTTACCACTTCCTCCTCATTGACCCTGTGCTTCTAGCATTGTCTTGGTCTATCTGATGTGCTCTCAGAGGTTATCTCCCTGTTCTTCACCTTCAGCTTCTCTGTTTTCCCATAGCGATATGTTAACAGATACTTTCAGTCTTACTAGAATACTCCTCATAAAATTTGTCCTCCCAATTGAAACACCTCTTTGTAAAAGTATTTCTTCATGTCCCATATTTTTCACTCAATTTTCTCAAAAAAACTTTAAGCAAAAAGGAGTAGAATTAGTCTCTAATTTCTCTCTCTTCTGTCTTTAAATATTAGTCAGCACAATGGATATAAAATGCAAATTATTTCATCTGTGATTTTTTAACTTGTATCTCAAAAGAAATGATGCATTTTATTGTGTTAGTTCACCAATTCATGTGTTCCTCATGGTTAACTCACAACTGACAATTAGTCATCCTAATAGAGGCACTGGTGTGTAGTCCAGAGTTACAATTACTATGTATTGACTTTGGAATGTAGCACATGCTTAAATGTTTCTTTTCTTTAAACAGTGCATATTTTTCAGTAGTATAATTATTGTCATCAGAGAAAGCCAGCCTTCGGGGTGCATGTTTGATCAAAGAGAAAATAAAAAATAGATTAAACAGGAAAAACAGCATCATATAGAACATCAAAACCAACCAACTAGCAGTCACCTGGAGTGTAGCTCAGCTCTGGTTTCTAATGACTGGGTCTCTGAATTGGAGCAGTGATGCCCATCACTTTAGCAAGTGCAGCAGGTGTGTGTACTGGAATGTGTGTAATGTGGTATGGTGTAGGATAGTGTGCTGTAGGGCAGTGCGGTATAGTTTTGTGTATAGTGTGGTATTATGTTGTGTAGTGCAGTGCAGTGAAGTTTAGCATTGTATGGCATGGTGTGGTGTAATATGGTGTGGTGCAGTGTACAGTATGAGTTGTGATGCAGTGTAGTGCAGGGGTGTGGTGTGGTACGATGTAGAATATGTGGTGTGGTGCAGTGTAGTGTTGGCTGTGGTATGATGTAGTATGATTCACTGCTGATTTTTACTTGATGCTGAACTATGGAAAAGTGATTCTTCTATTGGTTGTTGTTCTAAGTTGGAGTTCACTATGTTCATTTATTCAGTTAATATTCACTGACCAGTTACTACAAATGACAAAATCGTCTGTGAACTTTTTCATACGTTTGTTGACTATATATATATATATATATATATACAATATATATATACACATATACATATATATGCATTTATTTATATTATTTCATTAGGTGTGTGTGTGTGTGTGTGTGTGTGTGTGTGTGTGTGTGTGTGTGTGTGTGTTGAGCGGCAGGGTATGCATGTGAAGATCAGAGACAACTGTGTAGAATTGGTTCTTTCCCCTCTCCCTATTCATGTGGGTTTCAGGATGAACTCCAGTCATCAGCCAAATACAACAAGAGCGGTACCCACTGAACCATCTTGCCAGCCCAAAAATGCATTATTGATGATACAAAACGCTACTTTAGTAGACTTTTCCTCTTCAAGGATTTCTCATGAGCTTGAGTCTATGCTGAGACTAAATGTTAAGACATATGATCTGATGAAGCAAGCATCTTTCTTTGGGGTTTTGTTTGGCATGCTTTCAGTCCTCTACCTCAGAATGATAAGTACTAAATGAAGGACCTTGGGACAGTGTCAGTAAGCCCTCACCCCATTTCACTAAACTCCTGATCAGAGGAGCAGCACCTGCCTTGTCAGTGATTTCAACTTCTCTGGAAAGTCCTTTGATAAGCCTCTGACAGTTCTTCCCAAGGAAGAAATCTCACAGCTCTGAAGAGTTAATTGGTCTTTCGTGGCATCTTGTGAATTTCTCCCTTGTCTAGCTGTGTCTATGTAGCTATGAGTTGCAGATATGCCTGGATCATGAGTCCCACAGTCTTTCTTACAATAGAAAGAAAAGGGTGGTTAAAAAATAGAGGGGGCCACAGTTCAATCTTCATACTCTAGGACATGATTCTAATAGGAAGTGTGGGCTTTGGAGTAGAGCATCCATTATGTGGCTCCATAGTCTTAGAGTCCATAGTCCTTATCTCCAGAGTAGAGACAGGAGTACCTACTCTGCACACTTAGGTGTATAGACTGGTAAGTGCTTGATGGACTGAGGTGGCATATAGCAGACATTCATGGGTGTTCCTATTTATTCTTCTTCCTTGCTTTCATTATCATTTGCCTACCATCCACAGTGAGCAGCATGCAGAGGTGGAAGCCCAAACTGGGGCTATGGCTGAAATAATAGAGTCATTATAAAGAGAAGAGCTGGGGGACAGTAGGAGTAAGGGTAAGAAATGGACCATGCTAATGGTTGAAGGTGGTTGGTTACATTAGTGCTAGCAGGTCCTTGTCCCTTTGTGTACCATGGACTTAGAATAGAAACTTGTTTTGTTGTATTAGTCTTCCTTCTTGGAGGATGTCCTGATAGAAAGGGGAAAGGAAAAGAGGCTTTTCCAGCCTTGCCTCTTAGCCCACTTCTCACCATGCTTTGCCTCCTGACACCACCCACTGAGCAAGTTGAGAACGCTTTGACCACAGAGATGTCCCATGTTCCACAGGATGAACATGCCATGTCATGTTCTACAGCAGTAGATCTCAGACCTGCCTGCCTCTGCCTCCCGAGTGCTGGGATTAAAGGCATGAACCACCACTGCCTGGCTTCTGCTGTATAATTCTAAGTTACTCCGTTGTCTTTTAACACTAATGATACATTTGAGAATTTCTGTCCTGTTCTGAATATCAGGCATGCATACACCAGTATTTCTGGTGGAGTGTGTTGAGATTCTCTACTCCATGTTTTAAAAGTTTCCTCTAATTTGACATTGTGACACTTCATTTTCAGTCATTGTGCCACTGGGCAGTGTGTAGACTCTTGATCCTCATTGCCCTTGGATCTTAGAATGTTTCTTGTCTAATATTTGGATAGTTTTGACTTCTATGTACTATTTCCTTTTGGAGTTGTCATTGATTAGACCTTGAATGTATTAAATTCATCTCCTAATGTTTTCTCTTTGGCCCCCTTATTATTTCCAAGAGCTCTTCTTGATTTTATTTTTTATCCCTTCTACATGCTTTCATTCCCAAGTACTAGAATACTCGATTCAAAATGGCTGAAACAGTAATATTTTTTTTTTAATTAATGAGGAATTAAGAATTAGTCCTCCTAACTGGCAGCACAGGGACCACCAGTGTCACCACAAATGCAAACCCTTTTTCCATTTTCCCTGGTATGTGATGACATGCTTTCCTCTCTTCTCCTCTAAGTGAACCACAAAACATTGGTGCTTCTACTGCATAACAACATGCAAAAGCAGAAGGATGTAGATGTTTCTAAGCTCTCTTCCCTTTCCTAGAGATGAAAAATTTTTTTTCAGAACCTTATTAGTGGAGCTGACCATAAGTCCCATTAGCCAGAATAAAGTCACCTAGCCACTCCCAGATGCACAGAATAACTGGCCAGGTGAGTACCTGATTGACTGGCCCCTCAGTACTGGTTTGGGGCTCTTCTTGGGACCTGGGGGACTCAGCATGACTCCAAACTAGAATTGATAGATAGCTGTGCTGTGTCTCATCATTATCGTGTGCCAGTGGCCCTGGTGTTGTAACATGGGTTCACTTTTCAGAACTTGTATGTTAAACTAGGTACTGTATCTTGCCCAAGGCAGCTGTTGCCATTCAGTTGAATGAATACATTAGATATGGTTGGGTATGTGAGAGCCTTGGTAAGCTCCTGCTTAGGCTTTCTACGCATGACTTCACCTTGGGAAGGCAGAACGCTATCACCACCAACCCAGATGTGTCCCTGTGAGACACAGGAAGTCATGCCTCCTGCTGAGTCCTTCTGGATGTTGCTTGGGCTCTTGGTGGTGGTGTGTTGCTGCAGTAAGAATGATTCTAGAAGTCTTAGGTGTGGAGCAGTCATTTTTGTCTCATCCTCAAATCCAGCACACTTTCTCTTGACTTTCAAGTTTGTTCTAGAATGCCAGTTTTTCTGTGGAAGGAGAGAAGAAATATATATAAGCCTGACACCTCTTTTGTGTTCTAGGGAGTTTTTTATATCCTCTAGCTTCTTATTCTTTTTCTTCTTTCTTTTTTGTTTTTGGAGACAGGGTTTTTCTGTGTAGTCATGGCTGTCCTGGAACTTGCTCTATAGACCAGGCTGGCCTTGAATTTACAGAGCTCCACTTGCCTCTGCTTCTGAGTGTGGGGATTAAAGATGTGAGCTACCATCACCTGGCAACTTCTTATTCACACAACTAGTTTTGTTTTTGTTGTTGTTGCTTTGTTTTTTGTTTGTTTTTCTTTTTTGTGTGCTTTGAGAATATGGGCTGCATTTTTGGTTGACATTATCTTGAGTTGTCTTTGTTTCTTCTGAATATATTTACTTTCCTTTATAGGGAAATATCTCAGATCTTTGTGGTCACTGAATGTGGTTTTATATTTAAGTGATGTACTCAAAAGTGAAAGAGAGTTTTGTTTATATGGTCAAAGATTCTTTGGGTTGATCAAAATACTTTGGGTGATTAGGAATCAGCATTTTTCATTGAGTGTCAGTCCGTGTAGGTCTTTCCACTTGTATGAAAATCATCTTTATTTACTTAAATGAGTCATTATAACCCAACTGCTAGGGTTTTGAAGAGAACATTCACAGAGTGGCTTAAAAAATGATATGTTTATTCATTGAACAGATTGAAGCTTTTACTCAATGTATTACTTATAACACACAAAAATCTGAAATCCACAATGTTCCAAAAGACAGAATGTTTTGAGTGCCAGCATGACCCAATTGGTAAATCCCACAGGTGACCTCATGTGACAGGTTACAGTCAAAATGCAAGTTCATAGAATTATATAAAATTATCACACACCAGTGTTTATAAAGTACAGCTGAAACATAACAAATTCCCAAGTCCAAACCAATGCAATTCTGATATACCTCTGCTCCCACACATTTCAGGTAAGAGCTCCTCAGCAGGACCCATGGTGCAGCCTCATTTGTTGTGTTCCATGGGCCCTCTTGAGTTTTTTTACTGAGAGACTCATGTTACCCAACTCCTGATCACCTCTGCCCCTGCATGTAAACCCTCTTGTGTCCTGCCAGAGTGAAGAAACAGTAGTTGTTGAGCTGGGGTTGGGAAGGCCATCCAAATAACTCGTTTCCTACAGAAGCACATTTACTTTCTTCTTAACCCTCCTCTTGTTGGCTTTATGTTCATCTTTCAAGGGCCTCTTAACCCCTCATGTCCAAACCTTCTCTCTTAAAAAGAGCCTGTGTGCTCAGTTACATTTCTCTTTGCAGAGTGCAATGTCAGGGTTCCCTTCACTCTGCCTCAGACCCTTCTCCATCCTCTGAGAACACGGATGTCTGTGTGTATAGTACACACAATAGGACTTCAGTTTGTGTCCCTGGCACCACATAAAAGCCAGGTCTAGTGGTTCTCACTGCTCAGCTGAAGCCCTAGAGTTGAAGGACAGAGCAGGAAGATCCCTGCCACTCACTAGCCAGCCAGCCTAGCCAACTGGTGAGTTCCAGAGTCAGTATATAAGAAATATATACTTTCAGAAAATAAGGTGATGGATTAGGGAAGATATCTGAGTTTGACCCCTGTGCCGCCTCTCCCTACCCACTCCCATTCAGGACAATGTTATGGTATTTATATATAGCCTATTACAAATCCTCCTCTACCCTTTGAATCATCTCTAGATGTGTATAACACCTAATGTGATGTGATGCCCTCTAAGTTGCTATTTTACTCTGTTGTTAGGGAATAATGAGCAGGAAAAAAGGCTGTACATCTAGAACAGTTTTCTTAGTAGTAGTATTTGATTGGTAGGTGGCTTGCTTAATCCAAGGATATGGAACCAACATGTGTGGGTGTCTGTGTGTGTGTGTGTGTGTGTGTGTGTCTGTCTGTCTGTCTGTCTCTCTCTCTCTCTCTCTCTCTCTCTCTGTGTGTGTGTGTGTGTGTGTGTGTGTGTGTGTGTCTGTATGTGTAGAGAGAGAGAAAGTGAAAATCTAAACTTTTAATGGAGATATTCGTTTTCACATCATGAAGCTATAAATAAGATACGTTTTATTTCATTTATACCTTTTGCTATTTTAGAAATTTAAAGTGGCACATAAATAGGTGTCTGTATTTCTTAAGGTTAATTTATAATTTGCATTTTATTTTATGTATGTTTTTGTATGTCTGAGTGTATATATGTGTCTGCAGTGGCCAAAGAGGCTGAAAGAGGATGTCAGATTCCCAGGAAATGGAGTTACAGGAGTTGGGAGCTGCCTTGTGGGTGCTGGGAACTGAACCTGGCTTCTCTGAGCCATCTCTCTAGTTCCTAGTTCCAAGTGGCTGTTTTGTGTGTGTGATTACTGGCTGAAGTAACTGTAGAGTTACTACTACATTGTGACTCAAGGAAATAAGCATGAACAGTGATCCAGTTGTAATTGACCACTTGATATTCCTGTAATGGAGATTTGAAAATGTGACTTCAGAAGAGATTATGACACCCCCGAATCCCTTTCATTGTTACAGAAAGACTTTATACAATATTTTTGCTTCATGACACACTTAAATAGCAAATTCTCCATTTGAAGGGAGGTTACAAAATAAAAGTATAGAGTGCTTAACTCATTGTTCATGGGACTTTGCACTCTCCAAGGTTTTGATTAGAATTTTGTGGGGTTTTTTTTTCCTAAGCAAAAAATCATGTTTTAAAATTTTTTATTTAACTAAAATATAATTATTCCATTTCATCTTCCTATCTCTCCTATGTCAGCCCCTCCTAAATTCATAACTCCCTCTTCATTAACCATTGTTGTTACATATACATAAGTAAATAACATAAATACAAGCTGCTGGATCCTCTCAGTGTTGCTTGTGTACATGTGCTTCTTGGGCTGACCATTTATATTGGGAAGGCTGGCTCTCCCTGTTTAAGCAGTGAAATTATATAGTTTTTTTAAATTATAGTGACTTCAATACAAAATAATTCAGATAATACATCTTAATTTTTAAAATTATTTTAAAAATGAATGCTTCATGAAGGATTACTATACAAATATTTATAATATCAGTGTTCTTATTAAAAATTTTCTAAATGCTTTGATTTTGGGGGATATAGACCAAAAATTTAAAAAGTTATTTTGGTTATTTGAAGTGATTGAAATCCTATGTATATAATTATAATTTAGTTTAAAATGGACCATATTATAAACTTGTGGATTTGACATGTTATCTAGACAGGGGTTGTAATTTATATTATTAAAGCGGCTTGTAATTGAATTTAAATACTATGATACTCTGATGTATACTTTTTAAAGAAAAATTATGAATAAATAATTTAAGATAAATATATTCTTGAAGTGCTTCTCTAACTCTATGGACTCTATGCTGCAAAAGTCCAGGTGTCTTTTTTTCGTGAATAGAGTTAATTACCCACAGGGTGCATGTTGGCCACTCTAAAATTCCTATAAAAACAAAGAAATTAATTATCCAGCACGAAAACAAGTCCTACTCTTTCTGGCAAACATTCAATTAACTTTTTAGTGCTTGCTGTTTAATGTTGTTTTTGACCACCCAACCATTGAAAACTGCTTTCCTTTGAAACTGGGCTTGAGCAGGAAACAGCATTCCGTGTAGCTGGTTAGGTGGTTGGTCTCATTGGACCATCAGCTTTTTCCCATGATCTCTAAATTCAGTAACCTGTTCTGTTTTGGACTCAGTGCAAGATGTGCCTTTAACACACTTATTTTTGTATTTAGTGTTTAGCAGAGTTAACCTCTTAGATAGACTGGAAGAACCAGAAAAAAATCTTTTATTTGATTTCATGAAAAGATATTTCAAGTGTAATAATATTTTTAAAATTATACCTGATTGGCCAAGGCCTGTGAAATCACATTTAAATAATTTTTTGAAAGTGAGTGCTTGTATATCTTTTCTTTCTGATGTTTTAGGAGATAAATACCTCTATGTTTTGGAACATTTGATAATCCTGTCACTTGCACCCTGGCTTTCTCTGCCTGGAGCATTTTGGTACACATCCCCACTCTCCCTGTATGGTCTGAGCCTTATAAGTTACTGTTCAGGTTTTGACAGTTCACCCTTAAACAACTTGTGTTTCCTGGGAACAAGGGCAGTGACCCTCTATACCAGAAGATTGACACACTGGTAGCTCTGACACTGATGTGATACAACTGTTTGATAGTATGCTTGCCCCCTGTTTTCCTGGTCCATTACTTATAGCTCTCAGTTGGCATCTCAGTTTGGGAATTTCCTCTAGGAGCACTCTTCAATCTCCAACAACATTTTCATTTTCAAAAGAATAATCTTTTATTACTGGTACATTAACTAGAGAGTTCAAGCCCATACGGATGTGTACAGTTGTTTCCTTGGGATTAAACTTGGAAAAAAGTGTGATTAAGAACATTTTGTAGGGCTATTCTTGGCATTTTTGTGCATTGTCAGGGCTCATCAGAGCAGTTTGTCTGTTTGAGGGGAATGGGTATATTTAGTTCAAGTAGTGTCTACCAGTTACTTTTATTGTAAGTTAGCCTTTTCCATTTATAATTAATGGGTGGTAAAGTGAAATGTATAAACTATAAAAGTATTCTGTTTAGCATTCATTGATGATTATTGCCTAAATCAGTTACTGTAATTGCGATTGCATAATTGGATTGTCTATTGCTTTTATTTCTTCTACATTGGAATTCTCTCCTTTCTTGTTCTGCTCTGTTATGTTTTTATGGCAGTCTTCCTATGCAGCCCAAGCTGTCTTTGAACTTGTATCCTCCTGCCTCAGGCTTCCTGGGCTTGCAGGATTATGTGCCACCACACCCAGCTAGTTGGAATTAAGTTTTTAAAAAGTTTTTATAAGTTCTCCGTGTGTTCATCTGAACTCAGTATTTTTTTTTTTTTTTTTTTTTTACTCCACGTGTTAGTAATAATGCCTCTGCCTTTGCCCTCATCTGACTCCTGAGTCCTCTGGGGAACACTCCTGCCTGTTTCTTGGAGCCTTTGCTCTGTTTTTAACTTTCCTGGCCCCAGGCGCCTGTACACATCTAACTTATTTCAACTTAGATGGAGCCATTTCTCCATGAAGGACCAGCTCTTGTTGGTGGCAAAAGGTATATAGTAAGTAATTATATTTCTTGTGGACTAGGGAGGTGGCAGGAGAGCTTGCTGCAAAGGAGCTGAGTTCAGTTCCCAGCAGCCACATTGTATGGCTCCCAACCACCTGTAAGTGCAGCTCTAGGGGATCCAGCACCTTCTTTTGGCCTCTCTGGGCACCCACACATAATGACATACTCACAGAGACACACAGGCATGTAAATAAAAGTCTTTTAAAATTGTGTTTCTTAAAATGTATTTTATTAGCATACTTTGAACTTCTTTAGTTGTTTGAGACAACATCTTGCTGTACAGCACAGACTTACTGTCCTCCCTCCCACCTTAGCCTCTCCCAAGGGCTCTATGTACTTCCACGGCCACCTTCTTTGTAAACTGAACCGTGGTCACCTGTCTGTTTTGTGGAACGTGCACTTACTCCTACTTGTGATATTCTGTTGTATACCTTTTATACAGAGTATATTTGGCTACTCTGAACTTCTGACACCCACGCCACTTCCTTTCCTAAATTTGATGTTTTAAAAAATGAGACAAAAGTGTCTAATCCTATCATAGGTCTATGGTCTATGGTTGATCCAGGGAGCTAACTTATGTCTATGAGTCAGTCTTTAAGATTGCTTAGATGTTGTAGAGTCCAACTCTGGGTAATACACAAGTTACACTCACTGGAAAGGTGTGATTTTAAGACAGATAGAAATAAGTATTGTGAGGAGCAGACTGCTGATTTTCTCTTGAATTTAATCACCTTTCTCTAGCAGACATCTTTTCATGCAGTGTTTGTATGTTTAAAAGATTGTTATCATTGTTCTAGGAAATTCTGTGGATGTTAAGATACATAACCCAGTTCTCTCTTCAGGAGATCACCATCTATTAGGGCACATGGGATAAGAATTCAGTTATCTAAAATAAGAGATTAATTACAGAAAGCACCACAAAATATTTAAAGTGTTGCAGGTATCTAGAAAACATCATGTTTGGTTCAGGGTAGTAGAGAAATTTCATGGAATGCGTGAATGAGATCAGGATCCAATATCCCTGGAAATCAGAGCCACAAAGAGAGTGGCAATAGTAATGGCCAGAAATAAGATGAAACCCCCTTATTTTAAGGCTTAAAACTGTGTTTGT
This sequence comes from Cricetiscus sungorus, assembly GCA_030556225.1. Lineage (NCBI taxonomy): Eukaryota > Metazoa > Chordata > Mammalia > Rodentia > Cricetidae > Cricetiscus > Cricetiscus sungorus. The sequence goes on from JANBXA010000729.1 coordinate 16,755,480, forward strand.
TTTCAATTCAGTAGGCAAGGAGAGCCTGCTAATAGTTGGGGACTGATGTTTGAACATCATGTTAGTTATTTTCCTTGTTATTGTAAGGTAATACCTAACAAAATCTGATTAGGAGCATGGTGATGGTGGTGTGTACCTTTAATCCTAGCAATCTGGAGGCAGAGGCCGTTGGATCTCTTTGAGTTTGAGACCAGCCTGGCCTACACAGTGTCTTCTATGGCAGCTAGGGATACACAGAGAAACCCTGTATAGAAAAACAAAAAGTGATTAGGACAGAACTTATCTTCCCTCTTGGTTTGAGGGGATGCACAGTCTATCATGGTGGACAGTATGGTGGTGGGTGATCACATTGCAATAAGGATGCAGAAAGAGATGCATGCTGGGGCTCCTCTCAGCTTTCTCTTTTATACTCAGCACAAGACCCAACTATGGAATAGTATGACCTGCATTCACAGTGGGTCTACCCCTCCAATAATCCTGTCTGGAAACCGTGTTAAAGACATACCCATAGGTGTGTCTCCTCGGTGACTCGTGAGTCCAGTCAAGTTGACAGTGAAGATTAACCACGCTGATATGTTCTTCAGAAGTAGTGGGTGGGTCTTGAAATGGAGCATAGATTGAGCAATAATCACCTAAATGGTAATCTGGACATGTTATTCACCCTCGTGGTGTTTAAGAGGTATTTGAAGTAATTGCCAACATTTAAACCTGGAACTTTGGACTAGGGGTGTATCTTAGCCATAGACTACTTTTCTAGCACACTGAGGCCAGGGTTCAATCCCCAGCACCACAGAAAAAGGGATAGGGGGGACTTTATTTTAGGTTCTTTTGAATAACTGGACATTTTGGTATAAGTTGGCCATGGACCTAGCTGAAGCTAGTGGAACCTCTGTGAATTTTTAAAAATAGCTACAGTTCACCGAAGTATCCTTTCCTGCCAGCACCCTCTACTCCTGAGCTGTCACACGCCAAATCCCTTCTCTCACATTGTCTTCTCTTCCTGACTTCCTTTTGTTTTGCTGGATGCCAAGGAAAATTGAAGTATTTCACTCTTTTAGGGCCATGTGCTTTAAGAAAATCAATAGTATGTTTCCTTTTTTTTTTTTAAGATTATTTTTGTTTTATATATATGAATGTTTTACTTGAATGTATATCAGTACACCACATGCATGTGGTGGTCACAGATTCCAGTGTTATGTGGTGCTGGGAACCCAACCCAGGTCTTCTACCTGAACAGCAAGTGTTTTTAACTTCTGAGCCATCTCCCCAGGCTGGAGAGGTTATTTCTTTGTGAATGTGTGAAGGGTACTTTGCCATTAATTATGTAAATAAAGGGAGTGTTGGTATTGGTACCCAAGGGATAGTTTGGTATCCCTGAGGTGATAGACAGGCAGAAACAAAAGGGCCAAGTTTTTGAGCATACATGATGCTTGCTGCCTTTAATTTACATTGCAAAGTCAATTTACTTTCGCTGGGACAGACTAGTATAGGAAGAACTTACAGTAAGATCTTGATCCTGGTTTCCTCCAAATAAAAACTAGCTTAAAGCAGTGTTTTCTCTAAACAGCAAGGAGCAGAAGAGATAGATGGTGTGAAAAACAGAAGTCTTTTTCTCTTTCCTTATTTCTAGTTGAAGTCAGTATTAGACATTTTGTTTGTTGTGATGGTTAGTTTTAAATATCAACTTGTAATAATCTAGAATAACCTGGAAAGAGACTCTTAATTGACAAATTATCTGGATCGGGTTGCCCTGTGAATATGTCTGTAGGGAACTGTCTTGATTATTAACTTACCCAGTCCATTGTGGATAGAATCATTCCTGAGTCAGGGTGTCCTGACCTATGTAAGACAGAAGAAGGGTAGATGAAATGAGTTGAAAGTTTTGAGATGAATCAGTAAGAGGTTTTTTTGTTTGTTTGTTATATGCTTGCTTTTGTTTTGTGATAGGGTTTCAATATGTAGCCCAAGCTGCTTCAAACTTTGACTCTCTCAGCCTTTACATGGTAGGAATATGTACATATACCACCATGCTGAGAAGAACTATTTGTTGATACATTGGAACTTTTCCCACTCTCGCCTGGGTGAGTTGTAGAATGAGACCCTGTCTCAAAATAAAAACAAAATTAAAAAGTACAAATAAAAGGGATGTATAATTTAAATGATTTGCTGATTGCAAAGTTTTGAAGGTAATAGACAAATGAAGGCAAGTGAGTGAAGTTTGAGAAATACAAACTTAGTTGAAACCTGGAAGAAGTAGTTTTCCCAAAATTATTAGATAGGTGATTTGTAGCAGAACCTAAGGAGATTCTGTCTGTTCTGTGCCTTCCATACGTAAGAACATACATGCATACCCACCCCAGACAAGCTGCTTCTTTGTAGAAGATCTGTGTCTTAGAACATGGGAAGTGTCTATGTAATAATACGGAAACTTTCATGGTGGGAAAAATTATCAAATCTGAGTTTGGCAAAGGTCACTGAACCAGGGAGAGGTTGGCTTTAAACTAGAAGAGACTGCGGGATAGGAACTAGTGAACTATGTTTTGAAATAACCACCCTGTTTAATCCACACTACCTTCCTCTTTCATTACCATACCCCACCATCCCTGCCTGTATGTCCATAGATGTTCTCACTCTCCTCCCTTCCCCCCCCCCCGCCCCAAAGCAAGTGTTACAATGCCAGATTCCTCCCAGAGCCAGATATGAATGAAAATGAAGAGGTTCGTGTTGGGGATCTGGAATTGGTTACACCTCTTCCTGTTTGGAATAGGTGGCTACTGATTGCCTCGGAATGCTTATTCCCGAGCAGGAGTGCGTGTTCTGGAGTGTTTCACTTTTAAAATAGAAGCTGAAAATTCAGTCATTAATTGAAACTTGATTTTTCTTTTTTTTCTTCTTTTTGGAATTGGATTGGTAGACCAGGCTGGCCTCAGATTCACAGAGATCGGCATGCCTCTGCCTCTTGAGTGCTGAGATTAAAGGTGTGTGCCACCAACACCTAGCTGAAATCTGATTTTTCAGAGTTGGACTTTTCTTGAAATTCAATAGTAGCTATTGAGTGAGGCAGCCCTGAGGATTAAATGTGTTAATAAATGGAAAAGTCTTAGGCTAGTGCGTTAACTCTTCTTGTACATGTTTTCTGCCATAGTATAACGTCATCACCATTTTCATCCCCACCTCTTTCCCCTTGGAAACACATGTCACTGTGGCTGTTGAGGAAAAATGCAGAAAGCTTCTTTTACCATACTAAGCATCCCAGACACTCCTTACTGCTAGAGCACAGAGCACATAATGACACGGAAGCTAGCATAAGACATTTTTCAAGCCACAGAACCCTTTCTTCAACAAACATTGACACGGAAACCTGATATGTAAGAGAGATTAACTTGGATCTGCTCTGTTTGAAGTCGTTATGGACAGTTGAGTCTCTATTAGAGTGCTTATTCTCAAACTAGCTTGCCTGTGAATCATCTAGGCTGCTTATGGCACAGACTTCTGGGCATAACCATGCTTTTTCAGTCAGTGAGTCTGGAATGAGACTTAGGAATGTACAGTTTTGATAAGTTTCCATGCTGCTGGTGGTGGTGGTGACGGGGTAGTAGGAACAGGAAGAACGACAAATGAGCTACTGAGTTAGATGGTAACCGTTTTATTTAGTAACACCCAGAGACTTTTACATGTCAGTCATAGCTAGAGCCTTTGGAGGTCTGTTGTTTGCAGTGTGTTTAGTGGTATGCGCCAGTGGGGAAGGTTCATTGGTCCACAGCTGGAGCTTATTATGAATTCACATCCACAGCTCTCATTCTAAACCACTCAGAAGATCTGGATGCTCAAGAGCTGCACTTTTAAGAACTCTGAGGTTGATTCTTACAACTGCTGAATTTGGGAGTTGCTAGCCTGGATGTACTCTACTCATAAGCTTAGGAGCAGCTTAAGAAACTACCCATGAAAAGAACTATGTCCACCACCTCTCTCTACCTCACAAAGCAATCTCTCTACCAAATTTAAGTTCTCGATTCTACCAGAAGCTTCCCTGGCCCTTACTGTATTCATAGCATTAAAGAGACTGCTGCATTTGTCAGCAGTTTCAAAAGGTAAGGCAAGGTAAAGAAAAGTGGAAGCTGAAGGTGCAGCTTCAGGTAGGGCGTCTTTTCAGGGTGTGGGAAAGCCCTAAGCTCAACCCTCTGGCACAGGAGGGATGGGATGGTGAACCTGAAGCTCACGGATATGGCTAGACTGTCTCCAGGGATCTACCTGTTTGTGTCTACTGTCCCCTGACTGCTGCCGGGTCATAGGCATTTGCCACCGTTTCAGGTTTTTTTGTACAGGTTCTAGAGAGATAAAGTAATGCCCTCATGCTTGCACAGACTTTACTAACTGAACTGTTTCCTAACTGAACTGGAATTTGTAGCGCCTCCTTCCTCCTCTGAAGTGCCTGCCAGTCCCATTGAATCAAAGTCAAACCATATGACCTCAAGTAGCTTTAGTTAGCTCTGTAAAGGTCCTCTCACTGTCTAAAGTCATGGGGGCATAATCCATGACAAATAGAAATGAATTGGGAGTGAATAAGTGTAGGAGCCCACACATGGCAATTTCTTGAGCTTTTGTTGGTTACCTCTCCTGGCAGTATTTTTGCATTTTCTGTTTCTTTGTCTTTTAAATGGTAAAAATACAGAAATTTGAAGCTAGGCCCTTCTTCTAAAAGGTTGCTAACAGTTTGTGCCATCATAGTTTAGGCTTTCTTGAAAGAAACAAAACAAAACAAAAACAAAACAAAAAATAAACCTCTCTAAATAAATAGGAAACTCACCACCCATTTGACAGAGTGCCTCTTCAAGCCCATGTGTTGCAGTTTCCATGTTGTCCATCATCTCCCTAGCAGTTCTTATCCTAGCACACTCATGGCCATCCCCTGCACCAGGGACAATCTTCTCTTCAACCAACTGATGAGTCTTGACCTCACTCTTAGTAGGACAGACATTTGTCTGCTAATGGAACCTAATAAACATCCATGTTCTTCCCAAAATCTCAAATCTGAGCGTAAAAGTGACCTCAAGTCCAGCTGTGTATGCCTAGAGAACACAGAGGATAGGGCTCAGCTGCCACCATGAGGGGAGGAAACCACTAAATCCAGAATATGCTGACCAGCCAACAGATGTTACAAAACAGTTAAGGATGAGAGCAGAGGTCAGATGAGACTTATGTGACATGCCAGCCAATTGTAGTTGCAGTTCAAGTTTAGTTACATGTTTAAAGATTTGACTAAAACATGTTATTGGGGGGTGAGTTTTCCTGTAAGCTGTTCAACTTGTTATTAATTTTGATTGATCTGACAGTGGTGTTTGTTATACGTGCCCTTAAGATGTCTGGGAGTACTTGCAGATTGTGTCTGGGGTTCAAGGTAAAATGCGGTTGTAGAAAAGGGAGGAGAATGGCTGGCTCCTTATCTTCAGGTGCACCACTTACCATGCCTCACTGGCAGGTCCACCTTCTTGTGGGAGGGAGGAAAGCAAGTGTCTGTCCCATTCTTGTAACTTAGATAATTTCACTCTTTTGATGTACGGTCCACTTTTTTCATCAGTGTCACAAAAATATTCTGACAGAGCAACTTGAAGGAGGAAAAGTTTGTTTTGATTTGGGATTTTGGTAACTACAAGTCATTCACAGGGAATGTGTGGGAGACTTTTATAGCCCACAATCTCCAAAGGCCCTTGTAAAGAAAGACTTCGTAGTCCTCAAAATAGTGCCACAAGTTGGTGATTACACAATCAGAATCTGAGCCTATAGGGGCCATTCTAGATTTCCATGTAGCGATTGGTTATTTCATAGCAGTTTAAACTTTGGAGTGGGGTCTCCTGTATATTTACTACTGTTCTTTACCCCATGTGATGTGACTGCAGAGCTGGGATTGCCACTGGTGGCCTTGTACTCAGAACTTAGCACAAGGCATGTGGGCGGTTATCAGTTATACACAACAGGATAAATGGAGGTTGATGAAGCTCTGAGCAGGAGCTCTTGCCTATAAGCATGAGGACTGGATTAAAATGTCCAACACCCATATAAAAAGCCAGGAATGGCTGTAACCCTGGCTTTAGAAGAGAGAAAGGCCTAATCTTTCACTGGTTAGTCCAGCCAAACTGGCAAACTTCTAGTTGAGTGAGAAGATAATAAGGGAGAGAGCAGTAGAGAAAGACACTGTACACCCTGCTGTGGCTCACATGTGTGCATACATGGTCATACACATCCACATTCATGAGCATTCACCACACACAACATAAGGCACCACATTCACAAAAAGAAAAAATGAGAAAGAATTTACTTCTAAAATGCTTGCATTTTTCTGTTTCCAAAGTTGCAATTTCTCTGTGATTGTTGAAATCTGTTATGAATGTATAGTTTTCTTATCTTGCTGGTGTGTTTTCCAGTGCAGAGTACACAGCTGGTTTTTCTACTTGAGAATTCATGTGTGAAACATGATAATTTCTTTAATAGATGACACTTTAAAGTTTGTTATTCAGTCACTGACATGTTGAACTTGTCTTTGTACAAGTAGACTTTTATTTAGAACAGGGAACTTTTCTATTATCTATGTGCCTATTCTAAACTTCATGAGAAAAACTCACTGTTCTTTCCCTCACTGTCATTCATTCTAGAGAGTGAATTCTTGTTAGAGTTTAGGGTGAGTGCTTCATAGATTTCCTAAACAACTGTGTCAACCCAAGTTCATTACTACCAGATCATGTTTTAGTACTATCTCTTATTGGGCATCTAAACTGACTGTTATATCTCGTATGCCGAATTGAGTGACTAGGTTATGAATTGTTTTGCTATGGCTCCACTCTTAACCCAGAAGTCTTTGGGCTGTTTGTTACCAAGTAGTAGTTCAGCTTTGATACAAAATAGGAGCCTTACTGTCATCCAGGTAGATATTCTCTTCCTTCATCATCTTCCTCAGACAATTAATATATGTATTACTTACTTTGCCTGTGTTTTTCAGTTGCATATACCCATATAAACAATTATTTTAAAAAAGTAGCATTAAACTAACCTTATGTTCCTGTCACCCTTATTCTTCACTATTATATGTAAATCTTTGGTTTTGCCATTAAGAACTCAATGCTAGCAATATAAGTCCTGAATTAACTCTGAAAATATGTTTATCTATATATTCACATACCTACATGTGTTCCACTTTTAGTTCACTTATAATTACTATCACATTTAACATGTGGGGTTTTTTTTTCTATCTAATAAAACTTTCAGGCTAGTTAAAACTTGTTAAGGGTGTGTAGTCCACATGGGTTTTTAAAAATATGTGTGTTTAAGTCTTTGACAATTGGTTTTATTCCTGTGTTTATAAGCTTGTGTTGTTAAAAATCATGTCTCAGGGCAACCTAGGAATATTTGCTGCTTGCTTTCCCTGCTTGATTTCTGTTTTGTTTACTATTAAAGACATATTCTTTATCTTAATGTATCATTGTTTTGAAGTGATTGACCAAATAAAATGGGTTCACGTTCATTTATCTGGCTTTCTTGAGAAGCATAAGACAGTATGCTGTTCTGGAAGGTAACCAAGTCAGCCTCACCTGCTGACCAAATCCACTCAGCTGGCACTATTGACTGTCTACTGTGTGCATACATTTTTTTTGCTGACATGGTAGATAATTCATTGAAGTAAGCGAAGTTCTTTAACTTGAGCCTACATTTTATTTGGGAGACAAAAATCTAAAGGAACAAAAGCCAGTTGATACAGTTTCAAGCTGTAACAAGGCCATTGATGACCAGGACAAGAGTCATTTCAGAAGCACCTGGGGAGACACATGATGGGAGAAAATGGAAGAAAGGATGTAGTGTGAGAATGTGGAGACAGTCCGTATAGGCTGAGCTGAGGGCGGACCTAACAGAACATATGGCTGAAGACCCAAGCTGGTTACTGTGAAGAACTGGGTTATAGTATGTACTAAATGATTGTTTTTTTCCTTCTGTGTAGATGAAAAAATATTTTATGTTTCTAGTCTCCCCCACACATTCTTTAAAAAAGGCTTGGAAAGCATTTTATTATAAATAAATACCTGGTTCATTTGTTGGTTAGATGAATGCTGTGGGTTTTGTGTGTGTGTGTGTGTGTGTGTGTGTGTGTGTGTGTGTGTGTGTGTGTGTGTGTGTGCAATTTCAATCATTGCTTATAATGTTGGGATTTTCATGGTGTGTATTTTGTTCTGATATGTAAATGATAAAGTGTATTTCTAGCCATCTTATCCTAAATACAATCACACTGAATTTTTTGTAACATAAAACAAAATAGAAAATAATCTCCTAGTGTCTACTCTGTATAATTCAGAGAAACAATTTTAAAGAGCAAGTCTGCATTGAACAATGTAAATGTCGTGTCCTGTTTATTTGATAGAAACTGGCATTTTAAAAGTCAGAGCAGAGATAAACATCACAGTTAATTGTTTTCATTCTTTAAACTAGTATGGCTAACCCTGCTAGTAGCTTTTATATTTGCAGCTAAACAAATAAAACTTACCTTCATATAAATAATTTAAGGAAATGTGGTAACATTGCCAGCAAGGGAGACTGTTTTTATCCATTTAGAAAGTTAATAATTTTTGTGACAGTAGTGTAGCTAAAAAGTCGCTGCTAGTTTTTCAAATCTCAGCACTTACTGACCTTCTACTTGAACCTAGCTGTAATGTAAACATTTTCTTGAGGTGGTTAGGGGCTGGGCCAGCCAATCTGGAGGGTATTAGTGGAATTCTCTTGGGAGGTTGGAACCCTGGGTAATTCTCAGGAGCTCCTTTTCAGGCCAGAGGCTGTCTTCAACATTACATATTGCTTAATTCTTCTGTGCTCTTGCTAATAATGCCTACCGTGCCTCTTGGAAATCTCATTAGTTAAAAACGTAATTAACTTGCCTTTGAAGTGGAGAGTAAGGGCAGTTGTATTTGGAAGCTTTTCTGTCCTTTCCATGCCAATTGCTAAAATACATGGTGTGGGATTCAGCTTACTAAAGTAGAGGTTATTGCCCTTGCGTCTCAAAAAGTCTGACTTTTTAGGAATCTATTACACATCCAAAATATTTTTGTTCAAAGCAAAGCAAAATACTGTATCAATTCCCTTTGACCCCTTACCCTCTTTAAACCTTCTGAGGTGTACTGAGCAATGTTTTTCAAACTTCAGGTCATGACCCATTAATAGTCGTTAAATCAGTTTAGTGGGTTGAAATCCGCATTAAAACAATTAAATGGAATATAGCAATCATGGTAAGAGTAGGTATTGTCTCATGGTAGTTTTGTTGGCTTAGACAGGTGTGTGTGTGTGTGTGTGTGTGTTTGTATACGTGTGAAGAGAGAAGATGCTCTGGATGGCCCCCAGAGTCTGCAAAGTCTTACTGTAGAGAATATTTTGGAGAATGGATTTACAGTCTCATGTTTAATGTTTCCATTTTAATACCTTGGATTTTCAGTTTCCAAGCTGATTCCAGAGTTCACTGAATATTTTAAATGCAATTTAGAAGACAGGAGTATAGAAACTACAATTTAAAACTGCATCTTCCTTCCTCATTCTGACATCATCCTGTAATCCAAAGCCAAACTCAAAAACTCATGGTCCTCCAGTTCACAAAACACTTAACACATAAAAAAGGAAATGTATAAAGTGAAACTGTAACTGTTTGGAAGCTGTCTAGACATTTTATGTAAAAGATTTGCATGCACCAAGAGAAACCAGTGTTTCATTTAAGAATGTCATGTGAAGTCATAGGTGAATTGAAATATGGAGGCACAAAAATCACAAAAAAAATTTGTCAGACTTGTGTCCAAATCCACTATAGCCTTACTGTTTTACTTTATGTTCTCCAAAACAATGACTTCTTCCATCCCAACATTCAAATTAGATAATTTTTAAAAAAATGCTTGCCCCTTACCTCATCAATGTCAGATTTCTCAAGCTTATAATTGGATATTTTTTTCCTGCTTAACCTTCTTTCTGCTCAGTGAGACTCTTTTGTTAATTCTTTAAAGTTTTAGACTAGATTGGTATTTGAGCACTGATGTTATAGGTGTTGTCATTTTTGTTACATAAAGTTAACCTCAATTTCTCCAAACCTTTTTTTTCTGTAGATGATAATCAAATTATATTCCCGACATCAACCATATACCTGGATATCTTTTTATATCCTCAGGTCACTGCAAACTAGTATGTTCTGATTCAGAGTGTGGGGCATGATGCTTTCTTAAGTGCTGTGGGAATTAAGAGTACAACACAATGACACTGGATTGTTGATTAAGCACACAAACATAAATGCCAGCCAGAGCTGCATAATGAGACCTTGTCAAAAAACAAACAAACAAACAAACAAACAAAAAACCAACTACCCTTTCATGCTTAAATAATACATTCCTTACTGGATTACCATGTGCTTTCAAATCCTCTGGCTTATACATTTAAACTATTTCATAGCACTGTTTCTCTTGTTGAATGGAGAGCCTCTGTGAAAGTTAGTGTTTTATGCTATGTTAATTTTTCTTGAATAAACAAAAGTTGTCCAAATATAAGCAGCTATATTTAAACAATATTATGACTCTTAGAAATTTAAACCCAAGATGAGGAGCTCTGTCTCCTCAGTATGTAGTATCTTTTAAAAAGTCCTAGTAAGAACAGGGGGTAAGAATTTTTAAATGCCTTGTTTTATCTCAAATAAGAGCATAAAGAGTTTGTATGGCTATTTATTTACCTCTTTGTTGTAGCTCATTGTCATGATCCGTAATATCACATAGTTTTATAAAAGCTAATGCTTACTTCCTTCTTCTGGTATTTGCCACATCTCCATGTTTAAAATGTCTCAAAATGAACTTAATTTTTTTTTTCCCTGTACCCTTATTTTATTTTTGAAGTTAGTGTTACTGTGTTGGTTATCAAGCAAACTAGAACAGAAAAGCCATTTCTCCCCCCCTTGCAGTCGCTTTGATGTTCATTCTGAATTAGTGTGGTTAATGCATGATGATAAATGTTCTGTTAAATACAAAGTGTGCTAAATACAAATAAAATATAGACTTCCTTCCCAAATTATTTTGATACCCTGTACAAATATCATGGTAACTGATCAGCTGTTATATTGGAATAATGGGGAAAGAATTACATTTTTGCCCACGATTGACTTTTTATACAAAACGCACGTCTGATATCTGGAATATGAAACTTTTATAGAGTTAACGCTTGATGAAAGAATAGGATATTTCATACTTGAATTCATATTTGACAGACACAAAAATGCTAAGACAGTTGAACTGTGTAACTGATGGTGTATAGGCTGTCATTTCTTAAACACATCTTAAAGCATTAGTTGTTGCTAAAATGGGAGCATCCAGCATCTTTTCTGTTGACAGGGGTAACTTTGAAGACACTGTGTTGGACGTTGTTACTCACCAGCCTACACTAGGTACTCAGGGATTCTGGCTGTGAGGGAGAAATGGAAAGATATGTTTCAATTTGGTGGAATCTGCCACTTGTTTTCTTTTTGCTAACCTGAAGAAAATCCATTAGCACAAAGCCACCGTTCTCACATAGTATATTTTGATTTTACAAGACATCTGAGTAGGATAAGCCTCTTCTATAATGTAGCTGGTCTGACTTAGTCTGCATACTGCAAACTAGTATTTGAACCCAAGATGAGGAGCTCTGTCTCCTCATCTTGTTTCCCTCTCATATATGAGTTTGCAGCTCCCCATGAGTTTTGCTTTCAAGGCCTGTGATCTGTCCATCAAACCATAACAAACTGAGGAGGTCATTTACATACCTTGACATGGGTATGTCTGCCATTTTACCTTTTACCTTTCTCAACACTAAATTCTTTTGGCAAAAAGTAAGAACACCCTGTTGGGCTGGGAGAGGAGCACCTTGGAGGAAGGCCTGGTTGACACGTGAGGCCCTGGCCTGTCCCCAGAGCACTAATCAAAAGAAAGAAGAGACGACACTATGCGGGAAGATACCTAGCAACTGAAGAGGAATTCCTTGATGATCTAGTCTTTTTAAAAATGTTTTTAATTGCACATAACAGAGCAATTAGACTATAGATTTTAAAAACACCAGTGACTTCACAATCCCCGTATGTGTTTTCTGCCTCTGTGTGTGTGTGTGTGTGTGTGTGTGTGCATTTATCTTATTTTAGTTAGCATATGTATTCGTATATGTACATCACTATACTTATAACAGCATTCTTTGTCTCCCAGTTTTCACATCAGTTTGGTGTTGCTCCTAACCCAGACCTCTTTATAACCCATTGCAAAGCTCTGCTCCTATCAGAAATTGTGTCATGAGAGAGTCTACTTTGAAGATAATCATGTCAATTTAGTTTTCAGATATCTTATCTTTTCTTTCAGGATACTAAGAGTGAAAAGTACATTGAAGCCTTAATGTTCAAACTATATATAACTATTTTTAAATTTTCTTGTTCAAATATGTGTATGTGTTATTATTATTCATATATATGAATTTAGTTTACTTTGGGAGACAAAAAATATTGGCACCTGGAATGTCTCCTGGCAGTTTTAGGATAAGACTATTTAATTTAGTTTAATCCCCTGTGTCTGTCAGACTATCCATTTCCTGTATGTGTTCCTGTGTGTTAGTGTCGGTGAGCACATGCCATGCATGGAGATCAGACCTCAGCTGTTGGTCCTCAGCTATTAACTTATTTGAAACAGGGCATCTTGCCATTTGCCCGTGTGGATATCAGACCATCTGGCACAAGCTTCCTGATATTCTCCTGTCTCTGCCTCCCATATCACTGTAGGAGCGTTGGGGTTACAGGCATACTGTGTCTGGCCTATGTGGTTCTGTGTATCTGAACTCAGTGCTTCTTGCTTGCACATAAGTCCTATATATCCTGAACTCAAGCTTCTGTAGTGGTTTAAACAAGTTTATCATAGTCCCTCACTTTACTAATGCCTTAGTGGGTTCAGCAACTTTTTTATTTTAAACCAAGAATTAGTGGATTAGTCTCTATAATAATGTACTTTGTGGATGTTCAGTATCTATTGCCATTCCCAATTGGGCAGTGGTTAAACAGTCAAAATTTGAGTGAAGGTGTGAGTTGTCATCTTCTTTTACCATACAAATGAGGAAAGCTGTTGCTAGGCATCTTGAATTACAAAGAAAATTGCAGAGTAGCTTGTGTTGTAGCAATTAAAAAAGAACTATTTTAGAGTAAAGTTAGTAAAGTCAGTAAAGTGTTTGCCTTACAAGCATGAACATTTGAGTTGCACGCCCAGAAACCAATTAAAAACAAAAACATGGAAGGGGAAAGTAGTACATATTTGTAATCCCAGATGTGGAGAGGCAGAGGCAGGCCACTGCCCAGCTAACCTAGTCTACTTGGCTAGCTCCATACCAGTGAGAAATCCTGTTATGAAAAACAAGGTAGACAAACCCAAAATTGTCTTTTAGCCTCCTCACACTCACACTTACAAGTACATCACCACATATGTACATATATCTGCATATGCGTATGCTTACACACACACACACACACACACACACACACACAAACTAGCCACGTGTGGTGGTATAGACCTTAATCCCAGCACTTTGGAGGGTGAAGTAAGAGGGTCAGGAATTCATGGTCAGCCCTGGCTACAGAGAGTGTTTAAGGTCACCCTGCACTACACTGAGACACTGCCTAAAAATCAAACAAACAAAAAACCCTTTAGGTGATACACCTTCTACATGGACTATTAAAATCTCAACTGCTACCCATGTCAGTTGCAAAATAAAATAGCTTTTAAATTGTTTACTAATCTAGTTATTTTACTTTTCTATTTCTGTTTTCCTTTTTGGAGTCTGAATTTGAGCTCCATATATGCAAAATAAAAAAATGTAATTGCTACATTTTAAATTAGTAAACTATACTTTTAAAACTTTACTACTTTTTATTGTGGGCAAATTAATATTATCTTGGATTTTTGAGAATATTTTAGTATTAATAAAACCAAAAAGAAAATTAGGGTATGTTTCTATTGGATTTACCATCAGACACACATAGCCAATGACACTGTTCTACATGGTGGAGACCCAAAGATGAAATGGCCTATCAGTTAAAACCTTAACTAGATGAGGGGATGGATGGATTGCAAAGAGCTGCTCCTGATGGTGAGGTAGCTGTACTTCATCAAATAGTAGAGATGGGCTGCCCTGTAGAGAGCATCCTTCATTCTGAAGCTCTAGAACACCTCTGTTGTTAATCTTTTCAGCTTTGAAATTCACAGGGTCAAAATTAATTAGTAAGTACATATGGTCACACGCTTTTGAATGACTAAGTGTAGAAATGGTAGGTTGGTGAACACAAATTGTTCTATCTGTGATACATAGTGGCCATGGAACTTCCTGTCCTCGCCATCTCCATTCTCTACTCACTTTTCCTCTTTTTCACTTCTTTTGAACATCTTCCTACAGATCCTCCTCCCTCGCTGCCATCACACTTTTAAAAATCAATTGTCAGCTCCAGAAGACTGGAAGCACATTGCCACTCTGTTTCTGCTGTTCCCCTACCCCTTCCCTGCACTTTTTGCCTTTCTCCAGCAGTATCTCAGGCCATTAGTACTGGCTTTAGATGATGTGATCACAGAAACATATGTGTTGACCAAGAGCTAATTCGCAGGAAGGTTTTCCTCTGTCTTAAGAACAGGTAGCATCAGAGTATCTCTAAATTATACTTTATAAAGTCAACTGAGGGCCTTGTGACATAGCTTACTGTGAAAACACTTAATTTAACATGCACAGGGACCTGGGTTCCATCCCCAGCCCTACAATGAAAATCACTTGCAGCCTTCCCTTTTTGTGTTTGGGTCAGTGGTATCATAAAGTAAGAATGTGGTTGAAGAAACTACAAAAGTCTTTTTAAAAGAAAGGCTGGGTATAATGGTGTATGGCTGTAATCACAGTAGTCAGGAGTCTAAGGCAGAAAGTGTACTCCCAAGTTCTAGTCCAGCCCGGAAAGATGCATAGTGAAGTCTATCTCAGAGAAAGCACCACTACCACCCCCTCTCAACAGTGGTGGTCACACTCATAAGGAGGTTTTGCTTGTAAAAGGATGTTGTTATTCAGAGTGGACCCTGTGTGAAAGTGTCAGCTTCCAGGGTTGGAGGTGTGGTTTAGTGGTTAGGAACATTGGCTGCTCTCATAGAGAACCCATATTCAACTCCCAGGGTCCACATGGTGGCTAATAACCATCTTAATTCCAGTCACAGTGGATCTGATGTCCTCTTCTGGCCTCCATAAGCATTGCACATAAAGCACACACACATATATCCAGACAAAACACTAGTACACATTAGTAAGTAAATAAAACATTTAAAAGTATCTGCTAAGGAATCTCAGGGAAGACCTTCTGTCCTCTAAATCTAGACTTTATTTTCTTGTTCAGTTTTCCTTTGATTTCTGAATTTTTAATGAATTTTTTTTTTTTTGCCTCCTGAAATTTATTTTTAACATGACTGATCAAAACTTGCTTCTTTTAAAAACTATTAATTAGTGTGTGTATGGGTGTTTCCTCTGCATCTATGTTTGCGCGCACAAATGTACAGTGCCTGTGGAAGCCAGAAGAAGGCATCAGATCCCTGGGATTAGAGTGACAGACAGCTGTATGCCACCTGTGGGTGCTGGGAATCAAACCTGAGCCCTCTGAAAAAGCATCCAGTTCTCTTAACTGTTGAGCTATCTTTTCTACCCCCAAACTTAATTTATTTTTTAAAATAATCATTCATTTGTAAACCAAGCATGATAGTGTGCATCTTTAATCCTGGCACTTGAGAGGCAGAGGCAGGAAGATCTCT
Organism: Cricetiscus sungorus; assembly: GCA_030556225.1. NCBI lineage: Eukaryota > Metazoa > Chordata > Mammalia > Rodentia > Cricetidae > Cricetiscus > Cricetiscus sungorus. The sequence continues at coordinate 16,771,310 of JANBXA010000729.1, forward strand.
GTGAGTCTAAGGCCAGCCTAATCTACAAAAAGACTTCTGGACTAGTCCAGGCTATCACTGAGACCCTGCCTCAAACAAAAAATAAAATTCATTCATGTATGCATTAGAAGTGGAAAGTGATACTATAAACACTGATTTGAAAACTTTTGACTTTCCACAATACAAAGAACCACAGAAATAGAAGCTACTGTTTTGTCTATTTCCTCTGAAATAAAAAATTCACTTGTTTATTCCCTGCTGTGTCCCAGGACTTAGTACTAAAGATTTGTTGAATGAGCTAATTAAAATAGTTACAGTGTAACAAATTTACTTGTATTCTACATCAATTTGCTTTGTTTGACAACTGGGGGGGATTTGCATAAATGAATTTTATCTTTCATCAAAATGCCATTGTAAGCTATTTATGAAGATGTTTTCAAATTACGTCGTAGGGTTTACTTTATTTATTTTTTTAACTAGAATTAGAATAATTGCTATAATCCTCAGTGAGTCATTGAAGTTGGTAGGACTGTTCTTGTGTTCATAGCCACGGGCTATTGTGTGGTCAGTTTAAGCCAATATCAAGAGCAGCTCTTTCCACTGAAGATGTTCGATTATCTTTTTACTCACAGGTATGTAGGAAATGGCATATATGGCCATCTTTATCTTACCATGTTCTACAAATAGGTGAGGTTGTTTTGGTTTTTGATTTTTGGTGTTTTTTGTTGTTGTTGTTTTGTTATTGTACATTTGGTATGTGTGTGTTGTTCAGGACAGATAGTTGCTATTTAGTGAATTTTTCATTTTTATTATTTTTATTGCATGTATCTATTTAGAGAGACAGATAGCAGGTGGGTTCATGTGCCACAATATATGTATAGAAGTCAAAGGACAGCTTTCTGGAGTTGATTCTCTCCCTCCACCGGTTAGGTCCCAGGAATCAAACTCGGACCTTCAGGCTTGGCAGCAAGGACCTTTACCCACTGAGCCATCTCACCATCCCCTATTGAGTAGTTTTTCAGTTCAGAAACCTGATTTCTGAAATAACTAACTTTCTTGATTCTTGACCCCTGGAGAAGCAGGCATATCATGAATTAGGTAAGCTGTGGAATTGAAGGCTTATACTTCCAAAAAGATTTTCTTCTCCAAAGAGAATTGCTTTTTAGTGTCGTGGATTTGCCTGCACTGTGTAGAATGGCATTCTGAGGAAGAATATTTATTACTATGGTAAAAGCCAAATTTTCACACTTGAATTTAATGTTAACAACTATGTTTGTTCTGAAATGCACAACTGTATCATAAGGCGAACTTACGTCTTCTAGAATATTCTCTTTCAGCTTTTTAATCTCACCCGAGGTTTAACTCAACATGAGAAAAGGTTTTATAGAGACAAATATTACTAGAACATTTGTACTAGAGAGCCTTTTCTATGTGTTGATAACTTCTAAAAGGTTCACTATTATCATAGTCAGTTACAGTTAAGTACAGCTGTGTACCGAGCACAAGGAGATGTAACCCTGGGTGTTAGGCTTGTGTATGGTTTTTATTGTGGGATGGTGCTACCTGCATGAGTTTGTGTGTACCACAAGCATCCTGGGGCCCTAGGAGGCCAAAAGCTTTCATATCCCCTGGAGCTGGAGTTGAAGTGAGTTGTGAGCCTCCCAGCATGGGAGCTTGGATCCAAATTCCAGAGACAAAGTCTCACTGGAACCTGGAACTTTCCTATGAGGTTAGACTGACTGACTAGGGACTTCAGGTCTCTGTCTCTCCCACCTAGAGCTGGAATTACAAGTACATGCCACCACACCTACATTTTTATGTGAGTTCTAGGAGTCAAAATCAGAGTGAGATGTTTGTCTTTGTGTATGAAGCCCGTTACCCACTCAGCCATCTCCCCAGTCCCACAAATAGTTTTGATCTGTAGTTGAATCCAAGGATTCAGATAACCTATGAATACAGAAGGCTGACTATAGTTGCTCAGATTATACTTTACTGATTTCTGTCTGCCTGTACTAGGCTCTAAATGGATTTCAGAGAACACAATGATTTGCTTATCCATCTGACATAGTGATCTAGAGCACAAGATAAAATGTATGCTCACTGTTTCTCTAGCCATGAGTGGTGTAGTCAAAGGTCTGCAGCATAGGCTCCCTTCTTTGGTTTAGTTAAAGGACACTTTATCCTGGAGCTCAGAGTCTATTTCATAGTATGCTAGAACACTAAGGGAGAGAAGAAAAGTGCCTGAATAGGATAAGTACCATTTTCAACACAGCTTAAGAAAAAGTCATGTAAGAAAGAGAGGAAATAATTTTGGATAATTTTCTAGTTAGCAATGCTATAGATGCAGTTAGTGCTAGCATCCATTTTTGCCTCTATTAGACAAAATCAAATGATTCTTATTTTTGTAGCATGTAGATTAACATTTCTAAAGGGAAAGAGGTCTTTATAAGTTATACAACTTTTTCTTTCTAGAAGTCATCTGCCAGATCTGAGGTACATACAGTGACTATACCAGGAAGAATTTGGTCTGGTCATTGCCATTTGATGCCCACAATAAGAGTCTCTGAAGTTAGAGGGAAGTTGCCCAGTTGTTTGCTGAGTTTGGGTTGCTTTTGCTTCCTTTAGATGTTACATGTGTGGCTTCTTTACCTAATAAGTCATGTAGTACCAGTTAAGGTACACGCAAGTGCTCTCAACTTCTGAGTTATCTCTCCAGCCCCCCAAAACCCATGTTTTTGGATCTATGGTTATTATAGCATTGTGTGTTCTTCAATTTGATGATATAAGTTAGTTTTAGGCAATCAGGCAATGAGTGTAAAGATTGGATGCTTGTTGCAGTAGCTCCCTTTTCAGAGTTTGGTTGTATGGTCCTTGGCATCATGGAAAAGATAGATGCATGAGTGGGTTATTTATAGTACACTGCAGTTGATGAAGTCACAGGAATGCACCAGGTCTTTGATCAGTGTGGACTTCACAGGTATGGATTCAGAACATATATTCCATATACTTTATATATTCACTATTCAAGAAAGTGAATTTACTATATATGGAGATAAAAATTCTCTATAAGTTTGTGCTATAGTTAGTGTTTGGAAACCATGAGTATTAGAAACTTAATTAGTAACACATTCAATATGAAGAATATGATTTATTTTGAGGAAATAATATTCAGCTATCTTCAGTATTTTCTTACTAATCTCATTTCTCTTCACTCTACCACTCTTCTTCACTTTCTCATAAAGTTTTTGCACTTTTGGAAAGTAGAAAATATCTATTTGTCAGCATGGCCATTAATCTTGTTTAAAGGGTGTACAGAATAGATTTGTGCGCTAAAATGGTAGCTGTCGTCACCTAGAATGCTAAAATCCTTTTCCACTTAGAAAATACACAAAGCTCTTTGAGTGTAGGCAAACTGATCATGCTTGCATCCCATCTTCCAAGAGATGAGAATCCTCACTGGTTGCTAGTCCATCAGAAGGCATAACCCTGAAGAACTGGCTAAATGTTCTCTGTGGCATATACTCAAAAGTTAAGAGACAGCATGAGGATGTAGGAAGGAGAAGGATGATTGATTGCTCATCTGTGTCTTAAATGTGCAACTAGAGTTACCAACAAAACAAAAACATGTATTTATACTCTTGTCCCTGTGGAAAAAAAGTTCCTGGTTTCTTCTTAACAACCTTAGTCTCTTCCTTAGTCTATTGCATGGGCCTTTCTAACAAAGCTTCAGGTTTTTCTTTATTGCTGTTTTTGTTCCCAAACCTTACTGGCTAAAAGCAGCTGCAGTAACTATGCTGCACAGACCAGATTAATGAGTACATCACTTTGAAATTCAGTCTCTCTCAGAGAGTCACGACACAGATGAAATAGACAAATGCTTTGCCAAAACATGAGGTAAATTCTAGTCCAGTTCCCAACAAAATCCTCACCCTCACCTCATTCCCTCATGATCATAGTCTTTCCTGCTGTCACCTTTGTTGGCACCCTGATCTTCTGAATGTATTGATTCAAACTCTTCCAGATTTCCCCTCCAACCCATTTCTAAGTTTAGTTGCAGCCACAACGAAACTTTTCTTACCAGTTTTCAGTGTTAGTTATATCCTTGCAGTGACAAAATATCTGCAATAAACAATGTAAAGGTGCATTGTTTCTGTTAGTTTGCAGTTTCTGAGGCTCTACTCCATCATGGCAGGATTGGTGGTCCAGCACAGTTTGTGTGCTAGCAGAAGCATGTGGCAGAGGCTGCTCACCTCATAGCAGTCAGTAAGCTGAGAGAGGGGAGGGAGAGAGGGAGGGAGGGAGGGAGGGAGGGAGGGAGGGAGGGAGGGAGGGAGGGAGGGAGGGAGGGAGGGAGGGAGGGAGGGAGGTTGCAAAGGAATGACCCCTGAACCTCCTAAAGTCTACACCACCTCCCACAATACTGCCACCAGCTGAGGTCATACATTCAGCACAAGGGCCTGAAGGGGACATTTCTTATCCGAACTATTACAGTAGAGTTCTTTGTGCACTGTAGACAGGGGTTTTCTTGTTCTGTCTGCATCTGATATGTGCAATAGGAAGAATGGGAAGTTGTTAATCCATTCATAAAATGTACTTTTGAAATTTTCACTCATTTCTTAAAATTGTACATGCACATGTATGTGTACATGTGCTCATGTATGTGTTAGAGGACTATTGGGGAGAGAGAAACTAACTTGTTTAGGCACAATTGTCAATTATATTTTCTACTTACTGCTTCGAATAAACATACTGGAATTCTGCCAAAATTTCAGGTGGCTGAATGCTAATTTTGCTGACATTAGATGGAAGACCTGTTCCTGCCAATTTTCTATTAAATTATGCAGAAATTTGACTTTGTAAGACATAATGTAGTCAAAAATAGAGTCCTAATTTTCTAGTTAGTAATACCTTCAAAAGACTAATTATTCTCATTTTGGCTTTTGCTTTCTGTTTAGGAAAAAGTCAGGAAAGCAAAATGCAGTTAAAAAAAAAAAAATCAGTGCTCATTTTTCTCATGTCACCCACATGCCAATTTGCAGTATTAAAGGACATAATGTTTATAACTTTTTCTTATGAAGTGGGGCAAGCCCCAAGAAAACAGATGTGTGGTAGTTACTGAATAATCACTCACGTAGTGGTCAGGGATGGGATTCAGAGGGTTATCTTTCAGCTAATCCTCGAGTGATGGAATTGGTATATCTCTGATTTTCTCTTAGCCTTCCAGGGCTTAGAAGAATGAGACAAAAGTGATTATGGGAACTAGAGGGAGCCACTGGAGGCCACAGAGGAAAGGAGACCTTATCTTAAGTAATTAATCAAGAAACTCATATTGGGGGACAATTATTCAGAGTTAATTCTAAAATAGCTTTAAAGCCCCAGGTCTTGAGTTGGTTTCCCCCCCCCCTCCAAATTTTGTCAAGGTCATTGAGACAGTGTTATGTTAGGTTTGGTGCAGTACAGACATTGAATCTGTGAATGAGTGCATTGTGACAATGTTGTGGCAGGCAGCATTGATATAGGTATGGCTTTACTTTCATCCTATGGTAGTTAGATGTTCAAAATAGGATGAGGCTTAGTCCCTGAGATAGACAGCCGATTTTGCCAAGGGGATTCTGAGGTGCCCTGGCCCCTGGCCTCTAGTGTAAGAGGAGTGTAGTCAAATGCTTGACGTTAGGTAGGCGTGCCTCACCTTGTGGTAGTTGGCTGCTCCTCATGCTTGCTTAGTGAGTTTGTGTCTATGTCACGTCATCTAATAATGTTCTTCCAGCTGGCTGCCATTGTTCAGCCCAGCCAGTCATCGTGAGCTCACACTACTGAGACTTTATTACCAGTGGGTGTCTTATCTGATAGTTTCTCTTGTTCACTGAGAAATGAGCACTTGAAGATCTGCGCTCAACTTCCTCTGTCCTCCTCCCTGGCTGTTTCCCTCCTTCCAGTGATACCGCGCTGCTGATGCTGACCAGTGGCTGTCTGTGGCCCCATGGCACTCTCTGGGTACCTTAGACAGGCCCTCTTCTCTTCTGCATAGGCCCCAGCCAGAGCTGACACCACAGCATGGCCTTTTCTCTTTCTTCCCTAGCATTTCTGTGCAAGCATTTCCCAGGGTCACATTTCCCTCTGTCTGGTGACAGCTTCGGCATCACTTCTTTGGTGATCCTCTCACCAGCCTGTCCCTTTCCACACAAATTGCCCTATTTTATTGGCTTCCTACCTCTTAATCACTGTGAATTATCCTTGGTGTTTATTTGTTGCCTCTGCTGTCTTAGTAAATCTGTGAGAACACAGCCCTTGCGTTTGTGGACTTGCCCTCTAAATAGCAAGAGTCTCTTACCACAGATCATTCGCTTGGGAAAGATCAGATCTCAAAACCCAAAGTGTGGCTTCTCCTAAACACTTATCAGTTGTGAGCCATCCTAAAGTGGAAAAATAAGTTTGACCAACACCACTTGGGACCATTTGTAGTTATTACCATGGTTAATGGCTGACAATGAAGTTAGTTCCTGTCTCTGAGGCTTATTTGGGGAAGTAGGCAAGACTGACATTAATGATCAGACAGCTGATAATGTTTTTCCAAAGTCTTAGAATGACAATAAACTATCCTGAAAAGACAGTGTTAAACTTGAGCTTTGTGGAATGAGAGAATTGGACCCAACTGAGAGAAGAGTGTTCTTTCAGTAAGAAATCAACATAGAAGACTTCACCATGTTCCAGAAACTGGGGGAGGGTGGGGGTCATGTGGTTTGAGCAGAGTGCACTGTATATGACTATTCTATGACTTAACCTAAAATGTACCCCAGTTTGAATTTGGAGAAACTCCAAGCCAGGTATGTCACCAAGTGTGTGATGGTTAGTTTTAATCTTCAGGTAGGTAAAACCTACAGCCATCTAGGAGACAGGTTTCTAGACATGTCTGGGGGGTGGGGTATCTTGATTGTGTTAATTAAAATGAGAAGATGCACCCGCTGTGGCTCATACCACCCCCAAGCAGGGGACCCTGGACTGGGTAAGAGTGGAAGAAGTGAGCTGATCACTAGCATGCTTGCATTCCTTGCTCTCTTCTGACTGTACACATGACCAGCTGCTTCAGGCTCCAGATGTCTTGATTCTCCCATCATGATGACTGGAACTGTAAACTAAAATAAAGCCTTTCTCCATTCAGTTGCATCTGATGGAGCTACCTTATCATAGCAACAGAAAAAAAGCATATCAAGCATATTTTTTTTTCTCTCCATGAAATGCTCATAGGAAATGTAATTACTTTTGAGTAAGATGCCTTAGTTTAAATCAGTAGTCCATTCAAGTGCTTGGTGATGATGAAGTCATTCATACAACAAACAATTGGTCTGTACTTACAAATTCTGTTTTTATAGATTTGCCTATGCAGCATAGGCACTTTTGACCCCACAATACTTACTCATGATATCCCCAAGATAAATTTAGTATGTGTGCAAGATAATAAAGAAACAACAAAACAACAACAAAAAAAATTGAAATGTGGTACATTTATACAATGGAGTATTACTCAGTGGCAGAAAACAATGACATTTTGAAATTTGCAGGCAAATGGTTAGAGCTGAGTGAGGTAACCTAGACCCGGAAAGACAAATACAATATATATTCACTCCAATATATGTTCACTCATAAGTAGAAATTAGATGTAAAACAAAGGATAACGAGACTACAATCTACAACCTGAGAGAAGCTGGGTAAAAAGGAAGACCCTAAGAGGGACACACATGGAGGGCCGCAGGAAGGATAATTTGGGAGGGGGGTAGAAGGGAGGGGATGGGGGATGGGAACATGAAGGATCAGGAAGACAGAGTCAGTCTGAGGAGGATTGGAGGGGGCAAGGAGTGAAAGAGATATCTTAATAGAGGGAGCCATTATGGGGTTGGAGGAAACCTGGTGCTAGAGAAATTCCAGGAATCCAGAAGGATGACCCCAGCTAAGACTCCTAATGGAGAGGGTGCCTGAACGGGCCTTCCCCTATGATCAGTGATTTAGTGACTACCCTGATTATCATCCTAGAACCTACATCCAGTAACTGATGGAAGCAGATGCAGTGACCCACAGCCAAGCACTGGGCTGAGCTCCTGAAGTCAGGTTGAAGAGAGGGAGGAGGGATCATATGAACCAGGGGGCAGGGGCCTCAGGACATGATGGGGAAAACCACAGAGACAGCTGACCTGAGCTAGTAGGAGCTCACAACTATGGACTGACGTCTGGGGACCCTGCATGGGACTGAACTAGACCCTCTGAATGACTTACTTGTCACTCAGGTTCCCAGGTTGTTGTTGACCCTCCTCTCTGTTCTCACTGAAGGAGTGTTCTTTGTTGTTGTTTGGTTTTGTTTTTCAAAACAGAGTTATCGGTAGCTTTGGAGCCTGTCCTGGAACTCACTCTGTAAACTAGGCTGGCCTCAAACTCACAGAGATCCCCTGCTTTTGCCTCCTAAGTGCTGGGATTAAAGTCGTAGGCCACCACCACCCAGCCCACAAGTGTTCTTTTCATGTTCTGTGCAAAGCCTGTGGTCCCTACTGTCCTTAAGCACAAAAGGCTGGGATGTGCCTTACAGAAAATATGTGTAGATAGAATAGGTTTCAGTGAAGCTAAACTTACACATGTGCTAACCAGGAGTTCAGTGTTAGTCAGCAATATATATTATATCAGGTGACTTTAACCAGGAGCACAGAGCTGGGTGTGCTTCTGTGTGCCAGCACTCAGGGGTAAGGAAGGAGGATGGTGTCAAGTTCCATCCAGCAGGAAGGACAAGAGGAGGGAGAGGCAAAGGGAAGAGAAGGCAGGTACATAACACAGGATTATACATTGATCACACGATGAAAACATGGCCAGGGATTCACAGGAACTTAATTCCGTATTTTCCCTAGGAACAGTACTTACAGTACCTTCTAGAAGTAATAACAACTGATTGTGCATGTACATGTGAGTTACATAGTTAAAATGTTGCTGAATTGAACCTGAACATTTAGTATTAAAACAGCACCTCTATTGCTCACAGTGTTATGATTTGACAGCTAAGCTAGGTTTGCCCAACGGTGGAATTCTGCTGAACATGGCTAGGCTAACACACATAGCTGTGGTCAGGTGGCTCCAGAGTGCAAGTTGTTGTTTTGTTTTTTATGTACTTTGTCTTACTGTTACTCAAAAGCTGCAGATGTTCTGCTTTCCTTGAACAGACTGTCAGAAAAGTAAGTATTCAGAAAGATGAGGCATCCACACAACCAGTGATGGGCAGGGGCTCTGACCCATGTCTGTGTGACGACAAGGTGTTTATTTTTTCCCTACTAGTTTGCTTTCTGATGGATAAACAGCTAGTTTGTCTTGTAGGGCTGAGGAATAGCAATAAGATAGGCTCTATCAATTCAGGGAAGAAGTGACTGCTATTGTTTGTCTTGGAAAAACTGTGCCCTGTGGGCAGCCTTCCTGTGTGACAAATTTAAGAAAATTGTGACAATGGTGAGTTGTGAGTGTGTGTGTGTGGTGCTTGATTATAAATCATACCAAGGACTTACATCCTGGATATGGGATCTTAGTGTAGCAAAATTTATTCTGAAAGACTTAAAGGAAGATGATTGAAATATTAGAGATACTGACATTGTCTGAAGAGATCTACTTATATTTATTTCTTGTAAAAAATCCACAATATTACCATAGCTGGGCCTATTATACTATTGTAATCCTAGTTGAACGGAGAAGAGTGATTAACGATAGCAATTTATTGTATCTGAGGAGGAAAGAAAATAGGAGATGTTGTCGTTATCATAAATCATATCATAAATAACCAAAGAGAAGCACTCGGAATGCTTGTGTGGTGTCAGCAGCCAGCCCTTTCAGGCCTGTTAGCCAGGATGTAGCCATAGAAACCCCAAAGTCATATTGTTATCTTGGTCTTGCTGCAGTTATGTGATACAACAGTATTAACATATAGATTAGGCCATTTATAATGCTAGGTGTCATTTCAGGTTGGCTTGCTTATATCGCATTTTAGTTTTTTATTGTGCAGAATGTTAGTGGAATGGGGCTTTTTTACAGGTCAGTGTGTGTAGGTATTTATAACACATCTTCACTACTGCTAATTTATTGTGTCATTGATTGGCTGTGCTCTATGTATTGTCATTGCCTAATTGCCTTGTCTTTGCTAGTAATTTCATTTTTTTTTTTTTTAAGTAAGTGGGTTAAAAAAAACACATGCCCACTTATACATGTTGTGTTTGAAGGGTTCTGATTTTGGTACAGACAGGATAGTTTAAAAATATTAAATGCCATAGTATAGATGTAATCAAAATTTTTTAGCCTCAGATTAAAGGATAAAATGTTGAAATGGGTTGCAATTGGTTTAATTATCACTGTACCTCCTTTTTCCCCAGGCACCCATTGTCCATCTCCCTCTTACTGACCACCGTGCAGGCTCACTCCCTGCAGCAGCACCTCCCCTGAATCTGACCTTCCTAGCTATACCCTGTGTTCAGACCCATTTAACCCTTACCATTCCATCAGATTGTTTCAGTTCTGTGCTATCTTTTTCGTCTTTTTTTGTCCCCAAAAGTAAGCTCTCTTATTTTGTTAGCTTCACTGTCATGAAATTATTTTGACAGCAACATTTTAAAGATACAACCTTTATCCAAAGGTAACAAAGTGGCTAGAATTCTAAGTACCATTCTGGTGTTTCATTGACCTTATTCAAGACTGGGACTAGCTATGTCCCGCCCTTCAGATCAACCATTATACATGGTCAACTACATGTAAAGGTGGTCTTAATAGTTGTTATAATCAGTTCTTAATAGGGGCTCAGATGTCCTTGCTTCTGTTCTGAAGATTAGAAATTGTAGGTCTTGCGGAGATTGAATGGGTTGTGCTGGCTTGAATTTTGGCTATGGGGGAAAACCAGCTGCAATTTCAGTGCTGCTCCATTTCTAGGCAGTGTCCCATTTCCACTCTTTTTTTCTGTCCTGAATATGCCCCCTGGTCCCCTGTTCAGATCTCAGCTCCACCACATCAGTGGATGTCCACAGTATACAGGTGGTTCTTAACATCAGGAGACTGTGTCTTCCTTACATGACTTTGTGTCCTTAGAGTCTAAGACAGTGCTATTCATAGTGACACTGAATGAACACACAGATAATCGAGTCATTGAGTCTCTCCCAGGAACGTGTTACGATAAATACATCTAAGAGCCAAACAAATGTGAAGTAATTGTTTTAATTGATAAAAAAATATTGCTGTTTATAAAGGTAATATTAGCATACAACTTAACCCCCGGAACTTAGAAGACTGAGGCAAAAGATTGCCAGTTTAAGGCCAGCCTAGGCAACTTAACAAGATTCAACCTAAAATTGAAGAAGTTTCTACATACGTAATGTAGCTTTAAATATATTTAATTTGGGGGGAAATATATGTGGGTAGCATTTTATTGTCCTTTTAGTTAAAGTTTAAAAATAGAAGTGTGTTTTCTGCCTGGTTTGAGGACACGCCACTGAAGTTAAAGTTGCATGCATCTGTGTAGTTAATGAGATAAAAAGCTTTCATGCCATGTGCAAACAATTTCCTCTTTTTCCTAATGTCTACTAGCTTTTTAGATTACAGTGTTTCTTTAAAGGCATTTACTGTTCTAGTTAAAACGATATTTTGTTCTAAGTCAATATTTATCATAGCTTAGAATTAACATCCCCAAATCCTTGTGGTGCGTTCAGACCTTATTGCCTTGTTTTGTTTTTGTTTGAGAAGTTTGCTAAGGAAGCATGTTTTTTTCATTATTCCTCAGAGAGATGTGGGGAGTGTGGATTATTTATGCTGCCAATGAAGGAAAATCACAGTGAAGTTTGTACTGTTCTGCCCTCATCAACATTTGTGTTTTTAAAAAGATGGACATTACTGTTGATCATATTTTCTTCCTTCTGTGAGATTTAAGAGATTTTGTACTCAGTCATCCATATTGTTTCCTATTATTTCTCTTTTCACTGCTGCTGCAAAAGCATTCCAGATGTGTCAGTCAGCTTTCCATCACTGTAACACATACCAAGGTGATGAACATAAAAAGAGAGACTTATTTTGGCTCATGATTTTAGAGGTTTCTCTTGATTGGTTGACTCTGTTGCTTTCAGCCTGTGGCAGAGCAATACATCATGGTGGGATCACACAGAAGAGCAAACCTGCTGACTTCATGACCCAGGAAACAAAATCAGAAAATAAAAAGGGACTGGAACCCACATCCCTTTAGAGGGTACCCTTTCATGACGTCCCATGAAGTTCCCACTACCTCCCAATAACACAGAGTTGGGAACAGCCCCTGACATGGGGTCTTTAGGGTCTTTAGTTAAGACCCTACTTTACTGAGATGTCATTAAAAAGTCTGCCCAGTCACTCTGTGCAGCATTTGGGGCAGGTGGCAAAGGTGACACCCATTTCACGTGGAGATGTTCACTCTGCCCTGATACGGATTATTGTTCGTGGAGTTCAGGAAACTGAGTTGATTTTCTTTTTTTCAATCTTTTTCAGAAAGTGCTGTAGGGTTAATCTTCTATGTATGTCTGTCCCATTGAATAGTGTCATTGCTTAAAAAACTTCTGTAATGCTAGCTTTTCACTGTCCTTTCAAGGGAAACTTTGCTAATGTCCACATCTGCTACAGCAAGAAAGAAAACATGGAGAAATGAGTGAGTTTTCTTAAAATCGCACCCTCGATAGTCTGCCTCAAGCTAGTGTTCTCCACTATTGCTTTTTTGCACATACACAAAAGATGCTTTGCCTCCAGTCTTCAGATACTCTGATGGTAGGAACATTGGTACATATCTTGTACTAGCTAACTTTTGTCGAATAAGTGAGGTGCTTTTACAGTAGAGCCTTTTCAAAGATAGGAAAAAGGAAAACATGTCTACAAACACGTTAACAAAACAGAAAGGCCCCTTCTTGCAGAGCCCTGTTTTGAATAAAGGATTATGCCTTTTTAAATTGTTTTACTGTCTTGAATAATTGTCATTAATTTTCTAGGCTTTTATGAGTTAATTGAGATCTAAGTTGAAAATAAGTCAGTATCTTTTTCTATACATACATACGTATGCAACTATTTCATTTTTTCCTAGCTAAGCCTGAGTACTCATACCTACCTGTTAGCATCTGGACTTCCAAATTATACACTAGTAGAACAGTGGCTTCAAATATCTTATATTGAAATGACAAATTTGGGGGCCAGCAAGATGGCTCAGCTGGTGAAGACCCCTGCCACCAAGCAAGACTGAGTTCAGTCCCCAGGATCCACATGGGAGAACTGGCTCCTACAAATTGTCCTCTGACCATTGCATGGTCATACTTATGAGTCCTTGAACTTATGTGCAAATACACACACACACACACACACACACACACACACACAAAGTAAATATAATTTGAAAAAAGAACACAAGTACTCCAGTTTTATAATTATAAACATGTTTATATCTCTAAGACTTGGGTAGCCTTTACCAGTTGCCCTGGTCCCCTTTCCCAGGAACTGCTTGTGTTAGAGCAGTTTCCTTCTGCTCTCCCAAGGCCTTCCTCAAGTGTACCTTAGTGGACTCACTCTGAAAACAAATGAAAATCCAAACCAGCCTCCAGAATTAGAACAAAGTATGCTTTAAAGGGTTCTGCTGGCCTGTTTTCTTACCTAGCCTAAACTTTACTTTCTACCTTGCCATCTTCAGATTTGTGACCCTTTGTAAATAAAAAAAAAAAAAAAAAATTTGAAATAGTGAAATAGAGGGTTAGGTACATAGCTCAGTCATTAAAGTATAGAACAAAAGAAATATGTATAATACTAGCAAGCATTTGGGGGGGGGCAGAAACTTATATATACTGATGACCATCAGCTTGCTTTGTAACTAAGGATGACTCTGAACTTCTGATCCTCTTGCCTCCTCCTCAAAAATGCTGAACTTATAGATGTATGCCACCATGCCCTGGTTTATACATCACTGGAAATCCAACTCAGTGTTTCATCTATACTAAGCAAGAGCTCTACCAGCAGAACTACGTCTCCAGACCACTAATAAGTACTACTAAACTTTTATTCCCTTGGAAACTATCCTACTCAATCTCCTCTCTGGTTCTTCACAGGTTTACCACCTACTAATTTGAAATCTGTCCTGCCATTTTCATAAGTACAAGAAGGGAAGGCAATGTTTAGATAGTCTGAACACTATAGATCTGGCACAGAAAACCTTTAACTTGAAGGGCCAAAGAGGAAATACTTTTGGCTATCTTTGTTGTATGGATAACCAGAATATAGTTGAGCCCAAAGGCTATGCACTCAGAAGTTGAGGTAGGAGGGAAAATACACAAAGAAATGGTCTGAAATGACCATGTTTCTGCCATGGTTACTGGAGAGATGACAATGGCATTGTTAAGTGATGGTAGCAATAATTATGTTGAAGTTATGTGTTTTTATAGTTTATAGAGTGCTTTCACTTTATTGCCTCACCCATTCACCCCTGAATGCTTTTGAAGCCTGACTTCTGTTAACCTTCATTTTCCTTGACTTCTTGAGTGTTGACATTATTCACTAGGCTTCCTTTTATTGAAACAAAAACCTTTAAATGTTTTATGTGCTTATTATGTGTGTATGTATGTGCATCACAGTGTGCATGTGGAGATCAGAGGACAACCTCTGAAGTGAGCTCTCTCCTCCCACCATGTAGACCCCAAGACTGAAGCTCATCACATCAGTCTTGATGGCAAGCACCTTCTGAGCTCTTTCTCTTGCCCTAAACTTTCTTTTCAAAACTTCTTCATCCTTTGAGCTCTTTGACTTCTGATCTTCCATGTACTTCATTGTTCTGTTTCTCTTTACATATATATATTCCTCAAAATTCTGAATCAGCACTTTATTTTTCATTCCACTTATCCATTGTTTTTTCAGTTATGAACAAAAGCCTTTTGCATCCAGGTCTGGTTTTTGGAACTTCAGTATATTTTTAGTTGCTCACTCTACACCACTGGCTAAAGCTCCTCAAACTCTGTGTTCAGGATAGAGCTAATAATCACAATTGCTCCTCACTCTTCTTTCTGTTAATGATGAAACTGACCATTCTGGACCTTAAAGCCTTAAAGTTTGAACCCTTCAACTGATTCCTGAGCATGCAACAGTCTGTTCACTGTCTTATGAATGTCATTTATCTCTCCTGCTTCCTATTTGCTAAAAGGGTAGTCTTTCTTCTGTCTTACCTTCATCATGTTAGTTGCACCTAATTTGTCTTCTGCTTTTGGTGTCTGTCACTCTCCATTCTTTTCTATCCATCACGTGGCTAGCTGAAGTCTTCTGACTTCTGTGATGTGGATACAACTTTACTCAACTTTCTTTTGTTCCTTTACTTTACTCCTTATTTTCCAGACACATTATTCTATGGTTCTTACATACTTCCTGTGTTTCAGGTTCTCCTCTTTGCCAACTAACTGTTCATCCTGGATCTTGGTACTCCTGGCAATATTTTCATTACTACATTGTTCTTGAAGTCTTCCCCATTGGCAGTGGGTCACCCCCTTCTGTTTTGAAATCCTATAGCACATGGCCTGCAGTACTAATTGATTTCCCATATGCTATACACATGTATTATTTTAGGCTATGAATGGACCCTATAGTTCTTTCAGTCTTTATCATCATATATTGCATATTTAGTTAATATGTGCAGAAAGACATGATCTGATCTTATAAGAACTCAGTCAAGTAGGCAGGGCTAGTGCATCAACTCCTTTTGAAAGGCCAAGAAACAGACTCAAGGAGGTTGAGATGGCTTAAGGCCCATCACTCTATAGGGCCAGAACTCTAGCTAAAGTACAGTTTCAGATGTCTGAGCCTAATATATTGCATTGCACCATGTCAGCCCTCCAAGGAGTGTACCTACGATGAAAGTTGTGTGCAGAGAACTAAAATTTGTTGCATAAGATTTTTTTTTTCTTCTTTACCCAAAAGGCTGGAAAGATGTCTTAGTCAGTAAAATGCTTGCCATAAAAGTATAAGGACCTGAATGCAGTATACATAAACTCCCTGAATGGGTAAGATCCAGATTCAGTGAGAGACACTATCTCAGAAAGTAAGGTGGAAAGGCACTGACAAACACACCTGATGTCAGCCTCTGGCTCCCACACACAAATGTGCACTTGTATACACATAAAAAACGCACATACTTTTAAAAGTATGTCTTTGTCATTTCTGAGATTAACAGTCCTGAAAACTGATCTCTAATTTTGAGGTGCATCGGGATGTTGGGAAAAGCATAAGAAGGGTGTAGAAATAGAAAGTCAATATTCTCCCAGGAAATAAATTTTGGAAGCTAGTCTCCTGTTGCTACTTTTAAAAGAATGATGACCCCAGGATGGGAAGACCAGGGAGGACTCACTCCTTTTCTTCCTTCCAAGAAGTGGGGTTTGAATCTAGATTGTTTTGTTGTTCTCTGCTGCCTTCTAATCATGCCCTTTTCTTCTTTTACCAGAGGAAGAAGAAGAGCAGGTGCCCACTGATGGAGGCACCTCAGCAGAAGCTATGCAAGTGCCCTTGGAAGAAGACGATGAGATGGAGGAGGAGGAGGTCATCAACGATGAGAATTTCTTGGGTAAGAGGCCACTGGACAGTCCTGAGGTGGAAGAAATACCCACCATGAAGCGCCCACGACTTCTGAGCACTAAAGGAGATTCCCTGGATGTTGTACTCTTAGAAGCACGAGAACCTCTCAGTTCCATAAACCCACAGAAGATCCCACCAATGCTTTCTCCTGTGCATGTCCAGGACAGTACAGATCTTGCCCCTCCATCACCGGAGCCTCCGATGCTGGCTCCATTTGCAAAATCACAGCTACCAACTGCAAAGCCATTAGAAACAAAGTCATTTACACCGAAAACAAAGACTAAAGCTAGCTCTCCAGGACAAAAGACTAAATCACCCAAAACTACCCTATCACCAGCAAGGCTTGGAAGTCCCATTCGGTCACCAAAAACCATCCCCAAAGAAAAGAAATCACCAGGGCGTTCTAAGAGCCCCAAGAGTCCCAAGAGCCCCAAGATTATAACTCACACTCCCCAACCCCCTCCCAGACCTGAAACGCCAAATAGAACCCCTTCAGCTATAATAGTTGAAAAGACTGTTAAAGAAACCATCCCAGTGAAGCCAACACAGACTCCTCCAGAAATCGGGAAACTGAACATGGAAATGCAGCCGAAAAGGGCTGTGGCAGACAAAACCATTGACGACTCCATCGATGCTGTGATTGCGCGTGCCTGTGCAGAACGGGAGCCAGATCCTTTCGAGTTTTCTTCTGGATCGGAATCTGAAGTAGACACTTTTACAAGCCCTAAGAGGATTTCCGGTTCAGAGTGCACCACTCCAAAAGCTTCCACTTCTTCCAATAACTTCACCAAGTCTGGGTCTACTCCTCTGCCTCTTTCTGGCGGAACTTCAAGTTCTGATAACTCGTGGACAATGGATGCCTCGATTGATGAGGTGGTTCGGAAGGCAAAACTGGGAACCCCTTCCAGCATGCCTCCCACCTTCCCATACATCTCTTCTCCCTCCATTTCTCCTCCCACTCCTGAACCTCTGCATAAGGGGTATGAGGAAAAACCCAAGCTGCCTTCATCAGTGGATATAAAGAAGAAGTTGAAAAAAGAACTGAAGACCAAGTTGAAAAAGAAAGAAAAACAGAGAGATAGAGAGAGGGAAAGAGAGAGAAACAAAGAAAGAAGCAAAGAGAAGGATAAAATGAGAGAGAGGGAGAAGGAAAAAGAAGCTGCCAAGGAAGTCAAGTACCCATGGAAGGACTTTATGAAAGATGAAGATCCTGATCCCTATAAGTTTAAAATCAGAGACTTTGAAGACATTGATCCAAAAGTGCGGTTGAAAGATGGGATAGTGAGGAAGGAGAAAGAGAAGCATAAAGACAAGAAGAAAGATCGAGAACGAGGCAAGCGAGATAAAGATAAGAGAGAAAGGGAAAAGGTTAAAGAAAAAAGCAGAGAAGACAAGATAAAGGCTCCTCCAACACAGCTGATATTACCTCCGAAAGAAATGGCATTACCTTTGTTCAGCCCTTCCACAGCAGTAAGAGTCCCATCCATGCTGCCTGCCTTGTCACCAATGCTCCCAGAAAAACTGTTTGAGGAAAAGGAGAAGCCAAAGGAAAAAGAAAGGAAAAAGGACAAAAAGGAAAAGAAGAAGAAGAAAGAGAAGGAGAAGGAAAAGGAGAAGAAAGAGAGGGAGAGGGAGAAAGAGAAAAGAGAGAGAGAGAAGAGAGAAAAAGAGAAGGAGAAACACAAGCATGAAAAAGTAAGCTGGGTATCATTTTCAGCACTGTCTGAACAAGGTCCTAGTGCAAAATGCAGGTAAACAAAGCCAGGAGTTATATCTGTGGTTTGGATGTAAATCCAGGCAGGGGCTATTAAGTGACAATTCATTTGTGATGTGGTTACAAAGATCATTAGTTCTGTAACTAAGCCACATACACATTGAATGCTAAAAATACATAGTTCAGGAGGAAGCTAATAACAAGCTGTAAACTCTGTATTCAGTAAACTGATTTCTAATAGTTAAAACACACATGTATGTGCATACTCATACATGCTAATTTTAAAGTGAATAACTTGTAGTACACAAAAGCATCTATTTTCCCAGACATGTAAATACGTGTTCTTTCTGTAAGAGGACAGGAAGGCCAACAGAGGGCTAATGGCCTTTGTCTCCTTTAGGAGAGCCACTCAAGGTGGAGGCTGAGTGTAGGACTTGAACAGCTTCTTTTATTCCTGCCATTTCCCATGTTAAGATTGAACCTCTTTCAATGCTGATCTGGTGGTTCAGCCAGTAGGTAGAAAGGAACTCTGCATACAGAGATCTAGTGAGTCAGGTGAGACCAGACTTGCAGAGTTGGCATAAACAGCAGGGATGTTCTGTAGGAGCCAGAAACTCTGTCCTGTGGACACAGGATATAGCCTCTGCTCGGACAGCTCTGCTCTTCCTCTTGGTCTTGAGATTGTTGCAAACTTTCACTCAACACTCAGGACATCTGTAGAGATTCAGAGACACCTACCTAATGATTTGCTCTGTTTGCACTTGGCTACAAAATAATGCTCAGTAACTTCTTTCCATGTAGTAAATATTAGTCTACCTACAGCAAAATACAGTACAAAATACAAATGTCACAATGTCTTCAGCTTCAAACTTACCTGGAAAAGCTAATTTGGCTGACAACACATTTTCCTGCCTAATTTGTTTGTTTGGTTTTTTTTGGTTTTTTTTGTTTTGTTTTGTTTTGTTTTTTTAAGTTTTTCAACACAGGGTTTCTTTGTGTGGCCCTGGCTGTCATAGAGCTAGCTCTGCAGACCAGGCTGGCCTAGAATTGACAGAGATCCCCCTGCCTCTGCCTCCCAAGTGCTGGGATTAAAACTTGCACTCCTACTGCCCGACCTCCTGCATTATTCTAATAATTTATTTAGACCCCTTGCCTTTTCTATGAGTAAAGAAATGGAATGAAAATAATGTCAGTAAGTAGACATTGGCAAGTTAATGAGACACAGGACTTAATACCTCCTCTCTTCTTACTAGATTTATTTTTATTAATGTGTATGTGTGTCTGTCTGCATGTGTTTTGCACATGCTTGTAGGTGTCCATGGAAACCAGAAGAGGATTTTAAATTCCCTGGAGTTAGAGATGGTTGTAAGCCAACATGAGTGTTGGGAACTGAACTCAGGTCCTCTGAAAGAGCAGTCAGTATGAGTGCTCTTGAGCACTGAGCCATCTCTCTAGAATATCTTATTTCTCTCTTTGTAGTCATGTTATCCTTTTATTATTATGTTACTTAATATGGTGCTTGTTGAGTTTTAAAGAGTTTGCACATGTTCTTCATCCACACACCTATGACACAGATCCAGAAGGTACTATCAATACTCATAAACAAGAGGCAGCCTAGGAAAAGGGCCTATCCCAGGTGAGGACCACATATCCACAAGAGCCAAGTCCCTTATTATACAGGTAGTCTTCACATTTTGAAGTGTTTCATTAGAGATAATTGTCTGACTGTAATTAGTCATTATTCTATCAATGCACCTAGAGTAATAACCACCGAACTCGCAGCCAGTCCAACATGGTGCTGTGTATTTAGCACCCCTTTGGCTTTGGGAAGTCAATGGCATTGTTTGAGCAGCCAGTATCAATCTGAATGAAGTCCCCATCAGATGACGCTCATAATAGTAGGCAGCTCATGCTTTTGCTCAGGAGCTACCTAGCACTGGGGATGGGGGTGGAGGGAACCAAACCCTCAGGCAGAGGCCCACTTACCAGTAGCTAGACAGGTAGTCACCTAATGGAAGAGATCAAGCCTTGTGTTCATTTTGATAGGTTATAGATCTGAGAAATGACAAAATATAAAAATTTATCAAAGTCAGTTATCTTACAGCAATTTTACAAATAAAAAAAACTAATTGTAGAGTTAGACCTAAGTTAAAATCCTGGCTCTTGTGAAATTTATCATGTTGCTTATATGAAAATTTAGTAAGAATGATATGTAAGATGTGTATAGGAACCTGTGTGGCATATAAGTAGTACATGTTATCTGTGTAAATGAAGGGGGTTATAGGAGTAGTAATACCATTTTGAACTATCCTATAACAGTGTATAAACCTAGAGATTGCTACTTTGTTGGGCCATACTAACGAACCTGTTAGTGCCACAGACTCAACTATTTTATACTTTAAAGATATTCTTTTTCTCCCTAGCGTTCTTGTACCTACATTTTTGTAGCGGTAGAAAGAGAAGGAAGCGGCGTTGTCACTTGAGGAAAACACTGATAGGGAGTAGAGACTGAAGGCTGGTGGAAACACTAAAGCTTCTCTATTGGACCCACTGGTCCACCCAAGTTTCCTGCAAGATGAGTCATCAAAAACACCTGAAATGGGGCTACATATGGCCTGCAGATTTTCTTAAAATATTGCCAGGAAAAAGATAATAAAAATAAACTACATGGTTCGGCAAAATGGTTCAATAGATAAAGGCACTTGCTACCAAACCTGGCACACTGAATTCAGTCCTCAAAATCCATGGATAAAAGGAAAGACCCTATTTCCTACAAGCTGGCCTCTGACCTCCACATGTACACTGTGGCATATATGAACCCACACTTATATGCAAAATAAATAAGTGTGCAGGTTCTTCTTTAGACATACCTGAACTGACAAGATCACTCAGCAGGCAAATGTGTTTGTCACTAAGCTTGGCATCCTTGATTTAATCCCCAGGATTCACATTGTTGAAAGAAAGAACCCACTCTCACAAACTGTCTTCTGATAGCCTTATGTGTCCCGTGCCCCTCCCCACCACACCTGGAAATAAGAAAATGTAATAATAATCCTGCCTTTTGATGGAGTTTCTGTTCTGTCTAGTCCTGCCACCCTTGGGTCCTAAATTAATACACAGTAATTATAAACTGTTTGGCTGGTGGCTCAGTCTTCTTATTGGCTAGCTCTCTTTTAATTATTAACCCATCTCTATTAATCGTGTATCTCTGTGTGGTTTTGGCTTACCAGAGAATGTCCAGGCATCCTTCCTTCCCAGTGACTACATAGCAACTCTCCAGCTGCTCACTCTCTGCCTCCTCTCCCCAGAATTCTCTTTGTCTATACTTCCAGCCTGCAGTGTTTTATTCATCAGCTTGTAAGAGAAACATATGTACAGAAGAACATTCCCATCACCTGCCCACATTTGTTTTCTCTGCTTAGAAAGTTTTTCATAGCTTAGTTCCACAAGTCTATTTGAGGCCAGAGTGGGATATATGAAACCTTGTTTCAAAACAAGTTACCAGTACCAATGCCTAATAAAGATAATTAAGTAAGAATTTGCTTGGAGTCTAGCAGACCTACGATAAGATGCAGGGCCTAGGAAAAGATGAAAGCTTTTCATTTTCCTTATGAGTAGTTGTACACATTAGTCAGGGCTGGGAATCTGAAATAGACCCACACTAAATTCTTCAGAAGAACCTATTATAAGCAATTCTGTTGCCTAGTCATAAAGATAGGGTAATAGCTTTATCAATGGTCAACAAAGCAGTTTAAATCTTTTACTAGAGAGAGAGAGAGAGAGAGAGAGAGAGAGAGAGAGAGTGTGTGTGTGTGTGTGTGTGTGTGTGTGTGTGTGTTGCATGACTTCATTATTTTAAACCATGGATTGTTGGATGTGCAAGATTACCTCACTTAAAATTTATTCTTAGATTTTAAGTGTGTTTCATAGAAAAATGATTTCATAAAAGGAAATACCTTGATATTTATGATGGTGGAACTAGAGAGCTGCATGCATTTGTGCGTATGCATGTACATGATGCTGGGTTTCAGATCCAGGCTCCTCACATGCTAGGTGAGCTCTCTGCCATGAACTATGCTATTCTAACCGGAATAGAAGATAAGCCAGAATCTGTCAACATATTCTTGTATTTGAATGCATCCTTACTTAAATATGATCTTAATGATATAGAGTGTCACCCCAAAAGGATGACATTACCATCTGGAGATAAATAGACCCAATTTAGGCATGCAAAGTAGACTCTGGTAGATATCCCCACCCCACCACTGCCTAGCTATTGTGATCCCTTCCTGCCTTTTGCAACATTTGCTTCTTTCCCTCTGTCCCTGCCTCACATTCATTTTAGGAAAAGACAGCATCACTCTATCCATTTGCTTCTGTTTAAATACAGTTTTGGGGATGCTGAGGTTATAGCTCATTTGTTAAAATGCTTGCTTAGTATTGGAAGCTCTGGATTTAATCTCCAACACTGCATAAATCAGGCATCAAAGCCCATGTCTTTAATTTTAGCCATTGGTAAGTAGAGTCAGGAGGATTAGAGGCTCCAAGTCATCTTTGTTTCCATAGTCTATTTGAAGCCAAACTGGACTACATGAGAGTTTGTCTCAAAACAAAGAAAACAATATCTGTTTCATACCTTCTGTAAGAATATTCACTATGAAAGCCACCTTCCATAGAAAACCCTGAGCAAACACTAGTTTTTGTTATTTAAAATGTTCAGATGACTGACACTTTAGAATTGTCTTACAACTAAATAATAATGGTCATACATGGATAATTTAACATTTATTTATGCTGGAAAACTTATAGACTTTATAAAGAACACACCAAACTTAGACCTGACTGTTTTATTTAAGCAAACACTGGCTATTTATGAATGGGCTGACCTAGATAGGAGCAATACTAGCACTTTCTCTTGACAGTATATTTGTGTGTCAAGCTAGTCCATGATGTAATTCTCCAAAGTGCTCTGTGGGTTTGATATTGCCATGCTGATTTGGCAGTTGAGAAAATTGTGCCTGAAAGGTTTTAATGGCATGCAGCAAAAGTGAGAGGAGAATGACTTGGTTAGCCTGTCTAACCAAGTCCTGTGTCCTTGCCACTCATGGCAGCATACTCCAGTTAGTTACTCTCCATTCTGGAATGTTTAGGACACAGTATGCTTCTGTAACAGGGTGGATAAGAAGGGCTGAGGATGACGAGTAAGGTGACCAGAAGGGCTGAGGACCAGGGATAAGGTGACCAAAAGGGCTGAGGACCAGGGGTAAGGTGACCAGAAGGTCTGAGGACCAGGGGTAAGGTGACCAGAAGGGCTGAGGGTCAGGAATAAGGTGACCAGAAGGGCTGAGGATCAGGAGTAAGGTGACCAGAAGGGCTGAGGGTCAGGAGTAAGGTGTCCAGAAGGGCTGAGGACCAGGGGTAAGGTGACCAGAAGGGCTGAGGGTCAGGAATAAGGTGACCAGAAGGGCTGAGGATCAGGAGTAAGGTGACCAGAAGGGCTGAGGATCAGGAGTAAGGTGACCAGAAGGGCTGAGGGTCAGGAATAAGGTGACCAGAAGGGCTGAGGATCAGGAGTAAGGTGACCAGAAGGGCTGAGGTTCAGGAGTAAGGTGACCAGAAGGGCTGAGGACCAGGGGTAAGGTGACCAGAAGGGCTGAGGGTCAGGAGTAAGGTGACCAGAAGGGCTGAGGACCAGGGGTAAGGTGACCAGAAGGGCTGAGGGTCAGGAGTAAGGTGACCAGAAGGGCTGAGGACCAGGGGTAAGGTGACCAGAAGGGCTGAGGACCAGGGGTAAGATGGCCTCTGGGCTAATAAAGTGTCAGTCCCTGAAGAAACCTTATGAGTTCCTCTTTATCTCCACGTTTTTAAAAACAAGAAAGTGACCTCAGAGCCTGGTGACTTTAGTAATCAGAAATATTAAACACTTTAATGACTCTTCAATGTGTCCTCAAATCTTTTAGTATCTACCCCCAAATCACCATTGTTTGAATTAAATAGTTTAATACTGTAGAGAATCATAGTCTTACTTTTTGTTCCTTCAATGAAAGAATCTCTTCTTTCTTCCTTTCTATTTAAAGCAGCATGGTCATAATTCTAATAAATATGTGAATAAAGTAACAGTAAAAGTAAACAGTCCTAGCTGCCTGAGATAGTCCTGGTTCAAGTCTGCTTCATAGTATGCTTAATATTTCCCTCTTTTGCTACCAGTAAAATGGGGGAAATGTTTCCTCCCTGTTTCTCATTACTGTCTCTTCCATAAGGTTAGGACCATGAACATTCAGATGAATATGTTTGCATTTGTGGACAGGTACTGAAGGCTGCACCCCAGCCTTCTATGAATCAATCCAAGGGCCCAGAAGGAGCCAGACTTGCTGTTCAAACTAGACACCCTCTACTCAACTGTAGTGAGGCCTCTTCAAACTGTCTTCTGAATGTTTCGGATAGTGAATTGGCATTTTGTTAGCCTGTTTCAGAAAGGAACTCATGTGAAGAGCTTAATTGCTAAAAAGGACAACTAGCTACCAACCATCATTGAGCATCCAGAATGCTAAGTGGTTCCATGTAGCTTTCCATTGGGAGTATTGCTGGGTTTTTTTTAACATACCTGTGCAGGTGGGCATTGAGACTAGTGCCTGCCAGCCTCGATTACCCAAGCTAGTGCACATAGATGGTAGAGGTTCCCTGCTCTTTTTTTTTTTTTCTTTTTTTAATGAAAGGAATTTAACATTAAAAAATAAATAAATAAACCTGGACAGATTAAATTGACAAAGCTGCCCATTACCTTTGTAGAAAGTCCCTGTCAAAAGATAAAGTTTAAAGCTAGAATGCATGAAAGGGTTCCAAGATAGAATTTAAATTTAAACTGATTCTTTAGAGATAAGCTTTTTAAAAATCCACCTCTTTGCTTCAAGTCAGGATTTTAAAAATAAATTTCCCCTTTAAATCTCTTGAGCGATTTTCATTTTTTGCAAGGCCGCACTGCTGGTGTCCTGGAAAAATGGAGAGTTAGAGCTTTATCAGTTGGTGCCCTGAGGTATGTGGCAAAGAAGCTAAATCCTTGAAGATTAGCAAAAAAAAAAAAAAAAAAAAAAAAAAGTGCAGCACATGGCAATAAGGGGCTTATATGACTACTAGTGTTAGCTCAGGTGAAAGGAGTATTGCTTATACATAAAACTGGACAAATCCACTGACAATGTATTTTTAGTTAGCTACAAAGGAGTCTTACATTGCTGGACTTTACCTCTTTGGTGAATTGGGAAGCTTAGTAATCCACTGTAAATGCTCTTCTGCTAGCCCCAATTCGCAGCACTACTCCAAAGTGCTGTTCTTTTATTTTAACCCTTAAAAGCTTCTCTTGGCCCCAGGATGTGGCTTTGTGCCATTAAAAGATAACATTTGTCATATTTTTAAGTGATTGATTAGTCATTGATTTTGTTGTTGCCAGGAAAGAAATTGTTTTAAATTTATACTTAATCTCTCTGTTTTTATTTTGATAAGCATTCAGATAGAATTAACATAAAAATTCATGGGGAAGTTCTTATTCAGAAATTATACTTTCTTTATAGTTTTAGCATCCTTGTAAATTTCTTTCCTTTGATCAAAATGGCCTTACTCCGCTTTTTCTGTACTGCCTTCACATTTTTCAAGATAAACATGACTTAACTTTTTGACTAAAATTAAAGTGTTTGAGTAGTTTATAAGTAGAGTTTCCATTTGTCCTAGCTGCCTGAGATAGTCCTGGTTCAAGTCTGCTTCATAGTATGCTTAATATTTCCCTCTTTTGCTACCAGAAACAATGTTGATTATTGCGATTACAGATAAACTTTGAACTGAGCTAGCAAAATCATTCATTACTTCATTCAGTTGATGGAGTACCTGTTGCCTTCAACATACATTCAATCTAGTTTGAATCTGATTTGTATCCTTCTTTTTCTTTTTTTTTTTATACACATCATTGAACTGTGTTTGCTTGTTTGTTTTTGAGACATGGTTTCTCTCTGTATCTTTGACTGTTCTGAAACTTCCTATGCAGACCAGGCTGACCTTGAACTTACAGAGATCTACCTGCCTCTGCCTCCCAAATTCTGGTATTAAAGGCATGTGCCACTATGCCCGCTTCATTTAACTTTTTTACAGTTAGTCATAAATAGCCCACTTTTTGATTCATAGTAACTGTCAGATCATTCAAGACAGCAACAAAAATCTAGCTATTTAGTTGAATGAATGAAGATAATGCCACAATTAATCTCAGATACATAAAAATTCACTAGCTTCCTATAAAGAAAAAAATACCATACAGCTAACCCTAGCAATGACACCAGTATTTATCAGTTATCGTACCTTGGTAAAGATAATAAACAGCTCCACTCAGGACATGCATAATGCCAGAACCCAAAGAGTGTCCAAGAGCCATGGAACTGTATTGTAGACCCAGAGGTAACTTTGTGTCAAGAAGCCTGGATTTACATGATTTATTTACTAAATTTGCAACCCTGAGCAAACCTTATATTGTTTCTGTGTGGTTGTTATATAGTTATCACATACAAAAGAAATGAGCCAAACATAGTACATTAAAGCAGATTTTTTTTTTTTTTAAGGTCAACACCTTAACAGCTTTATTTTTAAAGCAATAGCTTTGCCAAGTGAGGTAGTGCAGGTCTTTTATTCCAGCACTTGGGAAGCAGAGGTGAGCAGATGTCTATAGTGAGTTCTGGGCCAGCCAGGGCTCTATAACAAGACCCTGTCTCTAGAATAATGAATACATATTTTTAAAAAATGAAGAGATAGGCATAAAGAAAGTAATAAGATGCAAGTTAAACAGTGAAGAATACATGAGATTGTTAGCCAGAGGATGGAGGAAAGATAATTTTTCAAGATAAGAATTTAGCACATTTAAAAATTTAATGAAAGTAATTACTAGAGTCAAGGGCTTGATGTTCTGTAAATTATGCTAAGGAATGGAGAAGGTTCTTAAGAAGTCTAGGATATGCCTTCGTACTTTGGGCTACAAAGAAGTTTGTACATTTATAGGTAAAGAATTCACCTTCCTTGAGCCTCAATATTCTTTCCTTTTTGTTGAGCAAAACTCAAAAGAAATCATGGCAGGGTTTTGAAAGAAGTGATGGTTTGGAATCACAGCTTCATATTCAGGCTTAAGTGTTTCTTAAGCACTTACATGTCACTGTGATAGACATTGGAAAACAACAGTAAACAAAACAGACATGGTTTCAGTGGTATTTGAGTGAGCTGGAAATCCAAATAAACTAATAGCATTAAAAGCATCCATGAAGTCAAAAGCTTTTTAAATGTCCCTTTCTGTCATTCAGTGTTCCAGAGGCTCAATTTGGGTTGATCCTAGAAGAGTAATGTAATAACTGTTCAAATAATCATTAATTCAACAGATGTTTATTGAGCATGACCTACATGCCAGGCAGAGTTCAAGAGAATAATCAGGCAGACTTATATGATAATGTGTTTGTAAATGAACGGTAGGTAGAGAGGGGTGTGTATGTGTATATGTGTACATATATATATGTATGTATGTATGTGGGGGGGTGTATACATATACATATGTATATATATATATATATATGAGAAAGTAGTAGATAGGATTCTTATGCAAATAACTACCTGATATAATGCATTGAACAGTACTTTATCCATTTCCCTTATAGCTCATATACTTTCATTATTTTTTCATTCTTAGGCTTCACATATGTAAATCAGTGTTTGTAGATAGTTGTCAGGCTTAGCAATGACATATAGGCTTGCAGTATTCCAAGACAAGTTAAACATCTGTCACTGCTTGAGCCATTCCCAAATAATAATAATTCCCAAAGAATAATCCCACCAAAAATTGCCTGTCCTCTCACTGTTGAAAAACTCTGATGTAGATACGATTTGGGACCATAGAAATTTTGTTTGTTTGTTCAAAATATTTATTATATCATAATTCCTTAACTAATTGTCAAGAGACCTTGAAATGTCATACTTATTTGTGTATTTTCTTTCTGATTAATAGCTCAAATGTTTGTGAAGTCCTAAACTTCTTCAGACGTCATTACCTTCACCATAAATCCTTTCTAAGTTGAGAAAGTGTGTCATGTATACAAACATGTGAATTTCAGGTCTTTTTATAGTGAGTCAAAAATAGAATTACATGGTACTATAATTATGGTACTTAGACTTCAGATATAATAAAACAAACTTACAATGAGTGTTGCATTTATCAAAGCCCATAAGTGCATGTTGTTGTATAGGGAAGATATTACTGTAAGCCTTTTTGGTTATGTTCTGTCTGGCAGTTATGGGACTTGAGAGATTGATCAGTGATTAAGAGCCTTGGCTGCTCTTCCAGAGGACCCAGGTTTAGTTCTCAGCTCCCACATGGCAGCTCAGAACTGTCTATAGCTACAGTTCTAGATCTAATGTCCCCTTCTGACCTCCATAGGCACAAGGCACTTGTGGCACACAAACAAATACAGGCAAAACACTCATGCCCATACAATAAAAATAAGTAAACCTTTAAAACTAAGTAAAAATGTGGTGGTTATGTAAATATTCAATCAGATGCCATAATATCCCTTTTTGTGTATGTACAGTGTGTAAAACAGTATAGTAAAACTAAAGAAATGAACACAAGGCAATAAACCAGAAACAACTGCTATATTAATGTGATGTTGGTAAAGTTTGTAGACTATGTTCTGTGTCAAATAGCCTGCAGTTATTAAGAAACATGTACTGGGGCTGGGGAGAATACTCAGTTGATACAGTATAAGCCTAAGTACCTAGGTTTGATGCCTGGAACAGAGGTAAAAGCAGAGAACCAGTATGTGCACCTTTAGTCCAAGCACTGGGGGGAGGCATGATAGAGACACTTGGAACCCTGAATCTCATTGGACACCTCCATCCTAATGGTTGTGTTTCCACTTCATTGAGAGGACTGTCTTCAAAGAGGTTTGAGAATAGGTGAGGAAAAAACCCACTGCTACCTCTGCCTCCCACACTCCCATCTATACACAACACACATGCACTAGCCATGGCTTTCTATCTAGCATTTCAAATGTGTTTACTAGGTTTATGGGGTGGGGAAGTAGAAGAGATAGGAAATACTTCAGGAAGAATTGTTTTCTTCTAACTAATGTACTAACTTCCACAGATAAAAGTGGAGCCCGTGATTCCAGCCCCAAGTCCAGTTATCCCCAGGTTGACTCTGCGAGTTGGTGCTGGCCAAGACAAAATGTAAGTATAAGCACTGGGAATTGGTGAGACCTACCTTCTCCCTGCTGTCCTAATAGATTAGGACTCAGCCAGACTTCCAGGTATGAACAGAGTCTATACCAGAACAGCTTGGTATCAAGTTTTTATTGGCTTCTTCCAGGTAAAAGCTTTTTTTCTTTGCTTAACATATAGAAGTCTATGCTCTCCCCCCCAGCCCTTTTCTATTTTTTAAGGTTAATATATGGCAGTATTGCTGCATAGTATCTGAGGTCCTGGCTACCTAAAAAATAAAAGATTTCGCCCATATGCGTGCAATGTTAACCCTTCTCAGGAACACATCATCTGTCCCTGGCAAAGACTAAAGAAAGATTCAGATGGTTAAAGAGAAAATAAGGAATGTTAGTCCGTGTTTACCGTTTATCTGGATTTTAACACAGACCATCTTCCCTTTTTTAAATAAAGTTTTTATATTTTATGTGTGGGGGTATTTTGCCTATATGTATGCACATCACATAAGTATGGGTACCTCCAGAGACCCATTTTTCTTTAAAGAAGATTGTTTTCTTTAGTTCGTCTTTTGGGGAAGTGTTAAGACCTACAGTATTTCTTATAGGCAAGCTCGTGATGCAATGTGAAATATTAGTCTCTTTTGTAAATTATGTTGAAATGCTTGCTCTGAAGAGCACACTGTGTGTGGCATTTCAATGAAATTTATGAGTATAATTTATCATTTTTTTTTCCCAGTAAATGTGAATGTGGAGCAGTTTGCTTTGCAAACAGCCAGATATTAGAAAGAAAGCAGAGAAGGCTTTCAGTTTCCACTCAAATTTGGTGTAAAAGTGAAAAGACTCAAGAACTTATTAGGTAAAAAATAGAATGTTTACTGGGCATAGTGGTACATATCTATAATTCAGGCACTTGGGAGGATGAAGCAGGATAGTCAAGAATTCAAAGCCAGCCTGACTACATAGCAAGACCTTATCTCAAGAAACAAAAAATAGGAAGTTTGCCCTTTTTATTGAAATTTTACTTAACATTTTTATTTATTCTTTGACAATTTAATACATATATGCAATGCAATTTGATCATATACAATTCAATTCCCCATTACACTTCCTCACAACCCACCCCGAAAGCCTCCCACCTCCCTGTCCTCAGCTTTTTGTTGTGTTTAAGTATCTCACAGTCCAGTTACTGCCGCTTGCACGTGCATGAATGTGGGACCATCCTCAGGAGCTAGAACCTACTGCTCGTACCCACAAAGAAAAATGACTCTTCCTACCACAGCAACCATGTACTGACAATAGCTCCTCAGCTCAGGGTGGAGCCTAATGAGCCCCTCCTCATCTGTGCTGGAATGTTGAGTTCATGAGTGTAGTGGCCAAGTCTATGCAGAGGAGAGCCTTTCACAGTATAGCTTGCATTGAATAGCTCTTAAATTCTCTCCCCTACTTCTTCCACAATGCTGCATAAGCCTTGGCAGGGACAAATGTGTGGATCTAAGTGCCCCACCTAGGGCTCAGTCACTTCTCAGTACTTTGACCAGTTAATCTACACTGACTGCTGCCTACGGCAGAAAGAAGCTTCTCTGACAAAGGTTGAGAGAGCGAATGAAAAGATGAAGTCAAGGAGGAGGACATGAGTACTCCTAAAGTACAAAGAAGAGTTATTGTAGACAGAAGGAGAAGGCAGGCAGAGGGAAGAGTTTAGACAAAATATGCCAGCAGGCTAAACTGGAGAGGAGATAGGGAGAAGAGCAAGAGAGGCCACAGGGCCCAAGAGAGCATTATAGCAAATTGAATGAGTTATGTGGGGATCAGGCTGAGGGGAAGGAAAGCAGAAACCCAGTCCCTGGGAGGGAGAGGCTTAGGTTAGGGGATAGAATGTGAAGTGCTGGGAGGAGCCAGGGGTGGGTACTGAGTGATGCTGGGAGGGCTGGCTGGCATCTGCTTTGATATGTTAATAGGCACTCAGCCATTTGTTAGGGTTTCTGAGACCTAACAGAACTGCACTAATCTGTGGGTATAAACAAAATATTTAGAAGGCCATTTGACAATGTATCCATTTAGTAACTCAACAGTGAAAGATTCCCCTACCTCCATCCAGGGCCTGTGACATTCCCAGCCCTGGACTCTTGACAGGGTTTACAGTGCACAGGATTACTGTTCTCAGTTCATTTCATCTTCAGGTATGTGTACTTGCCTGTCAGTTCTAAATATCCTTCAGTTAGGAAGTCCCTCAGGTAAGATGACTTATGATGACGGGCAAGATAGAGCCAACATGCTTTTCAAGGAAGTATATGCTCCTCTGAAGAGCTAAAGGACAGAGTCCAGATGCTCCTGACTGTTACTACCCACATTTTCTGAATGATTTCCACAGCATTCTTCTTTGTGGTGCCAGTAGAGACCAGGACAGCAGGTGGTTCTACTGCTGACAAACAGAAAATCTTCTAAACTATTCAATTCCACTCTCTTTTATCCTGGTATCTGTTGTACCCATAACCCTGAACTTCCTGAGGAAGATCAGCATGCACCAAAGTTCTAGTTCAACAGGAGCACTTACCTATCATACACAGACTCTTGGGGTCTACACTTATGAAAATCTCCTTGGAAATTCTATAAACTCTCTCATTTCTCTAGGGGAAAATGTTCTTGTTCATCATTCAAAAGATCATTTTAATTTAATTTAATTCCTATTTTCTCCATAGTTCATGAGTACCTAGTCTTAACTTCCACACAGAAGCTTGGCTTCCTCCCTTTAGCGAATTAAGATTTAAAATAGCATTTCTAGTTACATCCATCTCTCTGCCCTGAAGCATCTATTGGCAATTCTGTTGGTTGTCTATTCTGTTTTCACCTTTCAATAAATCATTCATATTCCTAAGAGACTGGAAGATGTGAGGACTGGATCCTATTACTCTGGATCAAAATGTCCAGCTTGAAGAAATTTAGAAAGCCTGGATTCTAGACAAATTACCCTCAGAAAAGTACAATGTTACATAATATGTAACTTGTAGATGCTTAGAAAATAACTGCCCTTTTTATGAACAATTAATTATTTGACCAAGGCAGTATAAAAGTGTCCTGGACAAAGAAATTAAGTGTAACACATTGCGTGTTAAATTAAAGTCAGAGGGAGGTAGGGACTCAAGTCTAATAGAATTTCATATAAATATCAATTCAGTAAATACTTTTGAGGATGCACAGGTCTAAATTAGAGGTTAGTAAACTCCAGCTCAGGAATCATATTCAATTTACTTCTAGCTTTTGTATGACCTGCAAACTAAGAATGTTTCTTGTGTTTTTAACTGACTGGAAAACTTAAAAAAAATATTCTGTGGGGCTATAAAGTTGGCTCAGCAATTAAGAGCACTTGCTACTCTTCCAGAGGCCCCGAGTTCAGTTCCCAGCACCCATATTAGGTGGCTCACAGCTACCTGTAGCTCCAGATCCAGGGAACCTGTACCCATGTGCACATACTCATAAAAATTTTTAATCAGAAATTTAAAATATTTTTGTGGCACATGAATATTGGATAACATTCAAATTCTAGCCATCTTTTATGGTAGCAGGGTAAGGAACTACCCTGTGGTATAACCTATTCCATGGCTGTAGTGATGTAAAAGTAGGAAGTCATATAAATGTGTGTCTAGTTATTGTTTGTGTACACCTGGGGGTGAGCTAATACTCTTTTAAAGTGAAATTAATGAGCAGACTGGGATTCAAAAACAAGGGCGTCTCTGTATTCCTTGGGGGGTTGTTTATTGCTGAAGGACCAAGTCTTTTGAAATTATGAGAGAAAGAAAAAGCTTTACAAGGTTCAAATTATACCCTCCCATCGGAAGATCTTTAAGACAATATTTAGTTTCTAAGTCTTGAAGAAGTTAGGTCTTCTGCCCTTGATCCCCAAAAGTGCTTTGTGGTTAGAGAGGGTCCTCTGTTCTCTGTTAGTGTTCCTTGCAGCAAGACAGCAGTAATTTGTTTTTCTCTTTGTTTCATGTTCCTCAAAACTGTCTTCTAGAAGTACCAGTACCCCTTCCCAACAGTGATAAAATTCAGTACAACTTTACAAAGACCCCAGATTCCTTGAACATGTCTACTAGTATTGGATATCCAGAGTTCCCTCCAGTCCATATTGAAGCACTAACCCCAAAACTACAGTTTTAACTGTGTGAATGAGGGAGCCACACATTCAAGTCCATTGCTGAAACGTCTAAGTCCAGGCTCAACCAAGTCAGGCTTTCAGTTTGCCTGGGAGCCTCGAGCTGTGCTGATCAGGATCCTGGAGTTTCCCCAGCAGATGTGGTGACAAGGAAGGTGTGGAACTCATTGACAGCACAACGGTCCTGTGTTTGTCACCCTGACCGTACTATTTGCTGGCCTACTTTATTTTGAGCAAATTTAGAAAGGATGGCTAACAGATGGCATTTATCCCAGTCCCTTTCATTAAGAATATGAAGCAAAATAATGTGACCATTTGTTAGGGACAGAGTCTCTGCTTAGAGAGAATTGTCAGAAGCTATGTGTGTTGGTGCACACCTTTAATCCCAGTGCTCTGGGAGGCAGAGGCAGATGGATTTCTATAAATTTGATACAAATTCAGGTCAGTCAGAGCTACAGAATGAGACCTTGTGTCCCTACCTCCCCCCCCAAAAGCAATTGTCAAGAAAGAAACATGACAGAATAGGGCCAGCAGGGTTTCTAAGTTTAAATTTCTGAATATTTAATCATCAAAATGCAGTTCAGCCTCGTGGAAAAGGTGATTTTACCATATTGGCAAAGTATTAATAAAAATGTAGCATACACTTGTGCAAATTTTGAGGGTGAATACTGATTGAGAATGACAGTTCTTCCGTCACATTTTTCAAATGCCCTCTCTAATGGTGTCCTGTCACAGGGGCTAGAGGGAGCCTCTTGCATCTTCCTCCATCCCATATACGATCTCACTAAGTAGCTCCAGCTGGTCTTGAGCTAGGATATGGTCATGTGTACCAGCTTTGAGCCTCTGCTTTTTCCATGTACTGGTCTATACTTCTCCCATAGACAGGTTCCTCCACTCTGAAGGCGATCCTACCTGTACAGCTGCCTGGGCAGTGATAAGCCTATTAGATCATAATGTCTGCTCTCAATGAGAACACAAGTTCCCTTTGAGAGAAGGTACTAGGTAGTCTATTTAGCAGGTTTCACCATTCTCTGAAGTTAGGTTTGGGGTATTTTGGGGGACTGCGTTAATACTGGAGATTCTACTCTCCTGATGTTTTGATTTCCAATAACAGCTGAGTTGATTTGTAAACTACAAAAAAAGTTCTTTTTTTCCCTTCTCCAGCCCACTGATGACAGAGGTGCTGAAAATTTGATGTAGTCTTGTTTATGTCATCCTGGTTTTTACTACAGGTATTAAGGTTCTGCTTAAGTTTGGTGGGACTTTTTAATAGCTGTACTATTTCAACCAGTTCCTATGTACTTTGAAAATTAGATCTGAAGTTTATTAATCTGAAAAACAGATTTAGTATTTTAAAACATAAAATAGATCTAGATACTTGTCTCTGCATTGCCAAACTTTTAGTAATAGAAATAGAATAATAATAAGGAAATACAAAAGTAACCATTTAAGAATACTTTCAAGGAAAGTAAGCAACTTTCTGTTTAAAATGAAGCCAGTGCCAGTGTGCATGGTAGGTAGCACATACCTGTAATAATTCCTCACTCTTGAGGGCTGAGGCAGGAGGATTACTGCCTGTGCTATGTAGCAAAACTCTGTCAGAAGGGAAAGGTGGTAACTCCTGAAGGAAGGTGGGCTCTCACCAGAATATTGGACAAGAGCAGGTGAAGGAACAGATGCCTTTTGTCATAGTTAGAGAAAGGCAAGCAGTTTCCATCCTACATAAGGCAACCTAGGACAGGGTGACCACGCCTTTGAACAACATGGCTCTGTAGAACCAAATTCAACAGGATACAGCATTGCCCTTCAGGCTAGGAAGGCCTCTTAATTAATTTTAATATTTCCTCTTTCAAAAAAAACAAAACAAAAATAAAGCTGTCTGATTTTTATTTTTAATTGAGGTGCCATGGGTTGTCTGTCTTGTCCTACCCTGGTAAAATTTATTACAGAAACGGAGACACTTCCTAGATATCCATGTTTTAAGATAAATAAGAGGAACGATGTCAAAAAGAAATCCTAAGATTGACTATATTCAGCTTTTTTAAGTGCAATTTCAATCTTGTAAAGAGTGTATCTGCAACTTTAAAATGATGTGTTTTTAGTGCTAAGCATTGCTACTGATCTTTTTCCTAGTTGCTGAGTAGCTGACTGAGGACCCTGTAAAGTCCTCTGTCTTCTCCTTGTGGTCATCAGTTGTCTCAGGGACAGCTCTTAGCCACCTGTCACAAACAGGTAGTTAGACACTTCAGCCATTTCTGTTTCTTTCCAGAGAGTTCTGGTCTTCGTACATTACATTATATTACTCTCATTTTCTCTGACCTAAAATTATGATGAAGTCTAAATTTAATTTCTTCCCCTGGAGCATTGTAGTTTGCTCACAAACACCAAAGATATAGTCTGTTTTTAAGAGAAAAACTAGTCTCCTGTCAGAACAACCAGCTTTGGGTTTGGGGAAATGCTTTTACGACCCAGTAAAACAAGTGGAAAGATTATAATCAAAGCATTTCCATCTTGCTTGTAAACAATTACAGCAGTCCTTACAGGGATGCCACATTAGAAGACTGAGGAAAATTTACTGGATTCCATTCTAATGCAATTAGAGCTAATTTTGTTCCTTAAATGAATAAAAGGTCAGCCAGTAAATCTAGCTTATCTGGAGTCCAGACTTCAATAAATTGTTTTATTTAATTTGTTGTAAAAGATCTTATCCTTAATGGGTCTAGGTCTTATTAGTTCACTTAGGTTTTAAAATATTTATGACCACCTTTTTAGATATGATTTGAATGATAGTTGGAAAGTTTCTCTCCACAACTTTATCAAGGCCCAAGATCGCTAATTGAATGAATATAGGAAGGTACTTAAGATTTGTTATCTGGGAAAAAAAGCTGATGTGAACTTCCAGAATTTAAATGTTCTTTAACCTGTGACAGGCAGAGATAATTTAGCTGTATCATGGTAACCTTTCAGCTACTATCTGACTATAAATCTTTCCAAAGATCAACCTGCTCTCAGTTCAGGTATTTATAAAACAATATATGCCTACTGATGGAAACGTTTAAGCTTCTTATTATATCATTTGTGTTCTATATTTCCTGTCCTGTTGTAGATTCAGATACTTGCATAAAGATTTTGGATACATGGAATAACTTGTTTGTTTACCTTTTCCACACCTACCTTGGGAGCTTATAAGGTGGATATCCATATCACCACAAGGGTTCTGGGACTGTTTTCCCTTTTGTTCCTAGCATTGTGGTCTCGTTTCTGCATATAGAACTGACAAGCTATGTTGGCCTATCTGAATTTGTTCTGTGGGGTTCCAGAACTGCATGTCATATCCCCTTGCAGCTTATCTTCCAAGAAAGACCACAGCAGCATCCTTACTGACCCTTAAGGCCCGCTCTTTTCCTATGCCTTCCATCACCTCATGGCTCCTAGCTGCTCTGGGGCCTTTTTCTCTCCTGCTCTTTTGCTCTGTGCCATTCTTCCTTTCTCTTGTGTTTTCCTCCAGCCTCATATCCTCATGGCAAGCCCTCCTCTCCCCCAGCTGCTCTCTATCTGAGAGAAACCTGAGAATTCCCCTTTCTGCCTTCCAGATCACCTTATTCTGTTCTAACTCCTTCATCCCACCCACTGCATCCTGGTTTCTATCCAAGAAACTTCCGTAACTTCTGTTTTAGAGAATGCTTTCTATTTCTTGAAAATTCCATTCATTTATACAATGAATATTGACCATATCCATCAGTTACTATCTCCCTCTACTCCCAATAATGCCCCATCCCATCTCTCACCCAGCTTTGTGTCCTATTTTTACTTTTTTGATTATTAATAAGCCTCAAAATCCAGTTAATGTTTCCCATATGCATGTAAGTGTCTGGCCATCCAATGAGGCATATGCAACCCATCTCCATGGCCCCAAAGGATAGTAACTTCCCTTATCTCAGCAGCCACCAACTGTCAATAGCTTCTCAGTTTTGGGTAGATCCTTGGGGGTCTCTCACCATCCATGCTAGAACTGCTATGAGTCATGTGTGCAGCAGTCATATCATGCCCAACAATCAGCATTTCTTAGCTTTCCTCCCCATGTTTGAGCTCTTACATTCTCTCCATCCCCACTTCCTTGAAGTTCCCTGAGCTTTAGATGGTGGGAGATTGATATAGATAACCTATCCATAACGTGGCACTTTAACCAGCTATGAGTTTCTTCATTAACCACCACCCACTACCAAAAGAACCTTTTCTAACCAAACAGAAAGCAGTACAAATCTATGGGTATTTGGAGCACAGTTTGGTGGCTTGGCCATTTAGCTAAACAACATTGTCCTCATCCCACCCTCACCCCTGCCACCTCACAGGACCTGTGACCTCCCCAGACCTGTGACTTGATCCCAGCTTTGAAGCACATTTGCAGCAGTAAGCATGGGACCATCCCTTCTACAGAACAAGATCAAGTGTCTAATCAGAATGCAGTTGGCTGTACACATAACTGTCATGCTAGTAGGCACATCTTGCCTGCAGGTCAGTGTTAAAGAATGCAGGGTCGAGTGCTGAGTAAGAATATGTATGTCTTTTGTTCCCTCTATATAGCACCTCCTGACACAATGTAAGCTAGCCATCAGAAATTTCTGGTCAGTCAAGGTTGATTTCTCCATGCCTTGAAACTGAAGTGAGTGGTGTCTTCAACAACAGAGTTTTAACATCTAGTTATGGTAGACAGCCAAGAGCCTGTGTTTGGGGTTTCTCTGGGGCTTCTTGGGCCAGTAACTAGTAAAGAGGGATCCCATGCCTGAAATTCTTATTTAGTAACCAGAAGCAGCATTGTTCACCCATACAGGATACTTATAAAACATTTATTACAAACTAGTGAATTTCTGTAACGTTTCTTCATGTGTTATTCCCACTTAAACCTTTAGCCCTGAGCATATGCCTCTTGTCTGCTTATGTCACCTACTATCCTCTCTAATTGAATTATTTTCTTAGATTAGAAGATCATAGATTTCCATGTAGCTTTTTCACACACCCTTCATTCGCCAGGCTTCTGTACCTTATTATTGAGCTCAGTGCAGAGAGCAGGCTGAGTCCTAATACCAGTACTCCTCTCTGCTCTTCTGGAGCCTGTTGCCCATGAAACTCTTTATCATCTCTATTTCTCCCCACTTGTCTGCATCTCATTCTCTTACTGTCCCTTTCGCTTTTTCTTTCATGCACTACCTTTTTTTTGTTTTATACACCTTCCTCTCTTGCTCCTCGCCCCTTCTTACTCTATTCTTACTCACTCTTTATGTTTCAGTAAAGCAATGGTTATTACAAATCTTTTTTGTTCCTAATATTCTACTCAGTTAACATAGAGAAAATTTTGCTTAAATGAACCAGTGCCATTGTCAGGCATATTAAAAAAAAAAAAAAAAGAAGAAGAAGAAGAAGAACCATGATGGTGTCTTCCATGCTGGCTCTTTCTGTTTCTTACATGCTGGTGATGGACCTAGAGCTTCTGTTTTCAAGCCACTGTAACTCTTAGGAGAACTTGAAGAAGACTAAGACTGAGTAATAGAATTGGGAGATTGTGTTGCTTTTATAGTACTCTGCTGAATAAGCAAGCTGTCTTGCTCCAAACTTCTAGAACTGAACAAAAAATAGAAATAGAAATAAAAGATCCTATCCTTTGGTCTTTACCTGATACCTTAGCATGTTATGTCTTCTGGATACAATCAGTGGCCCTTGTATTTAAAAACCATTTAAACAAGTACTGCTGTGTGTGGTAGTACTTAACATACTTGGGAGGAGTGGTTGGTTTTTGGTTTATTTGTTTGTTTGTTTGTTTTTGTTTGTTTGTGTTTTGGTTTTTCAAGACAGGGTTTCTCTTCTAGACCAGGCTGGTCTTAAACTCACAGAAATCTGCCTGCCTCTGCCTGCCAAGTACTGGGACTAAAAGCATGCACCACCACAGCCTGGCCCTTAACATCATTTTTAAATCTTTTTTTTTTTTCATAATTTCAAAAATAATAATGGACATTATTTTCTTTAAAGAGTTAACTGTGGGCCAATGAGATGGCTTGAGGGTAAAGGTACTTACCATCAACATCCACATGGTTCGAGGAGAGAACGGACTCCTAGAGGTTAATTGACCTCCACACATGTATACACACACACACACACACACACACACACACACACACACACACACAAAATGTATGTTTTTAAAAATTAAATTAACCCGTTGGGGCTAGGATATTGTTCAGTTGGTAGGGTGCTTGCCTAGCATACACTAAATTCTAGGTTCAGTCCCTAGTATCAAATTAAACCAGGCATGATAAGACAGGCCTGTAATCCTAGCACTAAGAAAGCAGAGGCCAGAGGATCAGAAAGTTGTCTGCCTACATACTGAGTTTGAGGCCATCTTAGAGTACATGAAACTTTGTTATGATGATGATGATGGTGATAAATAGGAAAAGATGAAACCTTGTTGTAATGATGATGATTACATGAAATGTTATCATCATAATAATATGATGATAATAACAAATAAGTTAGCTGTTTAAAATAGTTTAGATAGCTAAGCCCTCTACAGCACAAATCTCATCTTTCCTCCCAAATAACCAACACTAACTTCAGTATCTATTTCTCCGGTTTTAAAAAATAGAATTAGCATATGCACTATTCTATGGCTTTTTCCTACCTCCTAGCCATAACTAGATCATAGGTATTTCATGTACTTTTATTTTAGTTCAACTATTAGAACATAGGACATGAACCAGATTTTGAACATGACCATAGCATATATTATGACCTGGCTATGATGCACTGCTTAATCTGTATGTGGACATGTGAGTTTTGTTAAAGCATAGAGGAGCAATGACAGTAAGTAATAATACCAGGTTCATTTGTTTGGGACCAAGATGAACAGAATGAGTAAATCACAGTTGCAAGTGCTAAATGGCCATGTTCCCCATCACTGCCACCATTAAGCCATTCAAAGCCAAATAAGTCAGGCACAGTATCTTTCTACTTTTTTATTGTTTTCATCATTTTATTTGGTTTATAATAAATACAAAGACATGAACATCTATCTTGCAAATTTAGGTCACTGTCAAAGAGCCTTATAAAATAGACTTTTAATTGCCTGTGCTGCTATTTTCTGGCCTCTCTAAAAGCATGAGCTATCTTTCTACACACAAGTACAACATTCATCTAACAGTATATGTGCTTTAAATACTGACATTGCTCATTTTTTAATAAAACTACAAGATAAAAGACAGCTTTTCTTTCCAGGTGGTGGTGACGCACACCTTTAATCCCAGTATTCTGGTGGCTGAAGTAGGTGGATCTCTGAGTTTCAAGCCAGCCTGATCTACCAAGGCAGTTCCTGGATAGTCAGGGCTACACAGAGAAACCATGTCTCAAAAAAAAAAAAAGAAGATTTATTTTTATATTATTTATGTGTGCTGGGGATGTGGGTGGGATTTGCCTGCTGAAACTGGAAGAAGATGTCAGATCTTTAAGAGCTGAAGTTACAGGCACTTGTAAACCACCACATGTGGGTGCTAGGAACTGAACTTCTGTACTCTCAGAACAGCAAGTGCTCTTAATCAATGATGTATTTATATTTTTTTTAATTATGTGTAGGTATGCAGGTATGTGCATATTAGTGCAAGTGCCTGCAGAGGCCACAGGTGTGGGATTTCCTGGAACTGGAGTTCCATTGGTTGGGAGTCACCGGATCCTTAGACCACCAAGAAATGCTCTAATTGCTGCTGAGCTATCTCTCCAACTACTGTCTTCCCAGGGGGCACATGGTGAGGTTTATACCTTTAAACAGTGTAAAATCAGTCATTTCATTAGACCTTGTGAAATGCCAATTTTTTTTTAATGTGACCATCTCTTTGGCATTTATTAATTGAACCCCTTCAATGAAAGTACACTTTTCCTTAGTTATTTTGAAATGTAAATCAAACAGGAGAGGGCAGATAAATGCTGACTAAATTTCTCCTGTTGCTGCCTTCAGAGAGAGGAGTTGATGAAGCTGATCCAGAATTACACTAAGTGACGATGGTTGGATTTAGTCTATCTCTCCCCATCCCCCCCCAACCTGTTTCCTTTTCCTTTCCCTTACTCGTTTATTATTTTCATTTTCAGATTATCTTGTCTGTCTAATGGTAATCCTTTCATGTTGTCTGTTAGATTCAGTACAGTCTCATCAGGGTTGAATAGCTTTCGTGTATTCCCTGTGCGTTAATGCCCATTTCCACAGACCCCAAATTAGCCATTTTTCTAAAGAACATTGATTCCATTAGTGGGGTAGGAATCTAACTCCGACACTAGAAGCACCCATTGCTACTAAAATGTCCTAACTTCTCCGTCTTTGCAAGGGACAGAACTACAAAATAGGTATATTTGTAAATGAAAGAAGAATCAGGCAAGGGTAATGGCTCAGTGGGTAGACTGCTTGCTGTATAAATTTTAGGGCCTGAGTTCAGATCCCCAGAACTCTTGTAAAAAGCTGGGCATGGTGCCACACAACTGTAGTCCTAGGACTGGACGATCTCTGGAGCTTGCTAACCATTCAATCCAGCCAGTTTCTGGGCCCGAGATCAGTGGGAGACCCTGTCACCAAAAAAGTCTAGAAGCAATTGTGGAAGAACCTCAACCTTAACCTCTTGCCTCCACACAGACTCACATGGGTGAGCACACCTGCACATATACCCACAGACTTTCACAAACACACACACACACACACACACACACACACACACACACACACACACACACACACGATAATACTCTTATCAGATTTAACATTACTGTTACTTCTCAATTTATTCTGTGCACTTTTTACATATGCAGTCTTGAGTGCCAACATGAGTGGCGCTTGTTCTTCTCTAAGGACTCTACAAAGTACCCTGCATATGACAGTACCAGTATTACTGACAAGACTTCCAAATGAATATAAGGCTTAAGTCTTTTTTAATTTTTTAAATAAAATCAGTTTACTTTAACTCACAAATAAAAGCATTATATAGCTAGATTAAGGAAACCACTCAGACACTGCCAGTGCCTGGTAAGATGACTCAGTGGATAAAGGTTCTTGCCACCCTTGATCATAGTGACCTGAGTTCTCTCCCAGGAGTCCCTGTGGTGAGAAGAGAGAACCAGCTGCCAAAAGTTGTTGCACCATGGCATGTCCATACCTCCCAACACACATAAATAGATGTTAAAATTAAAAAATAAGTTAAGATTTTCTTATCCCTTGTTATTGTTTTTTAACGGGGGTAAAATTTTATCGCTATTGGGTTTTTTTTTTTTTTTTTTTTTTTTACAATAATGTACTTGTATCCAAAGAGCTGTAGATACACTGTAGTCATGGTCACACTCCCTACCCCCATTATTCTCTGTCATCCACTTCTCACTCTTGCCCGCTGTGGTGGTTTGAATAAGAATGACCTGTGTGGGTTTATATATTTGAAGGAAGAGATAGAACTATTTGAAAAGATTAAAAAGGCTGGGGAGTATGGCCTTGTTGGAATGGGTATGGTCTTGTTGGAGGAAGCGTGTCACTGGGAATGGGCTTTGAGGTTCCAAAAGTCTCTCTCTGCCTGCTGCCTAAGGATCAGGATGCATCTCTCAGCTTCTGCTTCAGTACCATGTATGCTTCCATGATGATAATGGACTAACCCTATGAAACTGTAAGCATGTCCCCAATTAGATGCCTTTTTTCTTTCTTTCTTTCTTCCTTTCTTTCTTTCTTTCTTTCTTTTTTTTTTTTTTTTTTTTTTTTTTTGAGTTGCCTTGGCTATATTGTCTCTTTGCAGCAATAGAACACTGGCTAAGACACCTCCCTAGTCCCAACTAGTACCCTTCCTTCCTATCCTATGTCTCTCCTTCCTATCTTCCCTTCTTCCTTTTTTTGGGGGGGGGTGGGTGTGGAGCAGACCCCATATAAGCAGTCACAGCTGCTGTTTATTCAGGCACATTGTGTCCAGAAGACAGTGTTCCATGTGCCTCTCTGCAGTTCAGTTCCTACAGTCCTCTCTTCCTCCTTTGCAATGTTCCCTAGATGTTCTATCTGGAGTCAAACACAAAACATTCACTATTCTTAGCACTTTGACCAGTTATAAATCTTGCTTTGTCATTGCCCAGTGCTAAAAGAAGCTATTCTGACCAAGGCTGAAATACTAATCTATGAGTATAAATATGGGTGTTTAAAAGAGAGTTTAACTATGTG
Source organism: Cricetiscus sungorus (assembly GCA_030556225.1). NCBI lineage: Eukaryota > Metazoa > Chordata > Mammalia > Rodentia > Cricetidae > Cricetiscus > Cricetiscus sungorus. Next base: position 16,815,211 of record JANBXA010000729.1, read on the forward strand.
TCCATTTGCTAAAACATCAGTAGTGGTAGTCTCTAGTGTTGAGTCTTCCCAGGCTCCAGCACCAGGGGTGATGTCAGTTTTTTGGGACCAGCTTGGGGCCACAGGCATGATAGGACTGCCCCGGGAGTGTGGCCTGTGTGGCTCCCGTCGGTTTACTTTACTGTCATCTAAGTGGTCTCTCAGTCCCAGGAGAAGTGCCTTCCAGGGCAAATATGTGTTTCTCTCATGGAGTGGGCCTCAAATCCAATCAAGAATCTATTGTACCCATGTACATATCTTGCCAGACAGTAGTGTTGTAGCATTGAGAGTATACAACTGGTTGTGATTATTAATGGCCATTCTCCACCAACAGCCTGCATAGCATCTCCCCACCCGATGGCACTAGTCAGCAGAAATCTTCTTAACTTGGTTTCTCTGTGTCCTGTAGAGAGAGCACATCTTCAGCAGCAGGCTCTTACTCTATAGTTACTCTGGGCATCCAGGAACAGTGGCAACAGCCTCTATTGCTTAAGGGGCTTCTGAAGTTACCGGGCCAACAGCTAATAGCAATTTGCCCCACTTGGTATTTGTTTTTACTTTGTTATGGATGTGTGAATAGAATATCAGCATCCTAAAGTCTCCTGAAATGATGTTTATTGTCATAATTAACATGGTAGGGGATTCATTCATTTCTGCTTACTTTTCCAGTCAAAGACAGCTCTTAAAAGTTAATTTTTTGAGCCAGGTGTAGAGGCATCCACCTGTAGTCCCTGCACTTGGGGAGCTGAAGCAAGTGGATCCCTTTAGTTTAAGGCTAACCTAGTATACATAGCAAGTTTCAGGCCAACCAGAGCTACATAGTGAGAGCCTGTCTTAAAATGCGAATTGCTTTTCCTGTATCTAGAGATCATTTACCTGATTCTAAGGTCAAAAGTATATTATAAAATATATTCAGAGATATTTTTGCTTCTTCCCTTTCCTTTTACATAGCTTACTGAGAGCTTATCACTTCATTTTCATTAGTACCATTATCGCTCTACTGAATCTTTTTGCAAGCATGATGAAATGTTCGTTATTCATTACTTATCTGAATGTTAGTGCCCTTTTAGGGTATTTTACAGATTTTGAACATTTGACAATAGGAGTATAATCATTTGGGCCTCTCCCTTGGAAACAAGATTCTATAATGGTGATGTTTTTCTCTAATTACTTCATGCAATTTGTTTCATTTTTCAAATAGGTCATGCCTGCATTAAAAGATAAAATGTTTGCTACTTGATGTGTACTTGGGCTATGACAAGATAAAATACCCGTTTTATGAGACGATGTAAATATTCAAGAGGCAAGCCACAAGCTTGAGGAATTAAATCCATTTATCGTTGTCTTATAATTATATGAATGTTAAAATTTGAGCTGTGAGGATCAAGAAGAATAAGGAGTAATGATTGATTTGAAGAATAAACATAAAACTGATTCTCATAATTGTCTTTGGGTATTTGATCAACGTGAAGTATGGAAATGACTGTCTCACTGTTCGGCATTTTAAGTACCAATACTGTATAACAGAATTCCTCCCAAGTTTGGAATATTTACTTATATGCCTAAGTTAGAAAAACGAGAAAGTTGGTGTATTTGCTTTCCATTCCCACACAACAAATAATACTGAAATTTAGCCTTTTTAAGCATCAGCGCTTACTTCCTGGGTGTGCAGGGTTTAAGCAAGTTCTCTCTCAGGCCTTTGGAGCTGCTGACCAGCACAGCATCATCAGAGTCCTTAGTCTCAAGCACACACAGGCCATGCGCTGCTTTGTAAAGCGGCTTGTGCACATACAGACACAGCAGCTGGCTTTTCCCGGTAAGTGCTCCCAAACAGAGCAAGGGGTGGTGCGGAGCACTTACGGCCACTCTTGGCCATCACCCATAGTGACTTTCCTATTATTTAAGTCTGTTTAAGCCAGGTATATCTGGGGCATTCCACAAAAGTGAAAAAGCAAAAATACATGTTCATGTCACAAACCAACTGTGAGGTTTCACAGCAATATTATTGTAAAATTTCAGTAATATTTTTTCCATTTGTTGTGAGAAAAGATTCAGTTAGCATATGTGAGAATGTGTTTCTTATGGTGATGGTGTGTCTAAAATCTCAAATTAAACAATTAGAAAGTAAATGAATTGTGATGAACGAAATGTATTTTTTCCTCAAAGTGATTTACATTGAACAATTTCTGTGTTCAGAAGGTCACATACAATCCTTAGGCATGATCACAGTACTTCTTCCCTATGGTGTCATGTCACCACTTAAAAATGGCCATTCACTGTTGGGGTAAATAAGTAAGCCATTGTGAGGGAACTTTTGAACTGTGAGAGCACTTTAGTAGCCAGTTATTTGGACTTTGTTAATTTAGATTACTGGTTTCATAGTGTTTGCACACAATAGCTGAGTAATGAGGATCATTAAACCTCCTGTGCAGAACACATCCAAATTGTGTTTGCCTCTAACCTTGGTGGCTCTGAGGGGCTGGGAGGCAGGGCCTGGCTCTTTATTGACTTGTCAAGCTGTGAGTTTGCATTACAGCTCATGACCCCATCTGTTTGTTTCACCGATTTGGGGAAACAGGTAAAGAAATCCCTCTGAAAGTCCCTCCTTCTTTACATTTGTATGAATAACACCAGTGTTTAGAGAACTTAGGACACTGTGACTAAATCCTCCAAAAGATGTAAGGTTAGCAGCAGAGCCACTGTGGGGCCCAGCTGTGGGCAGTATTGCTTTCTCTGTGAAAGACTGGCGGGCACTAAACAGGAGCCCGGCAGTTTCTTTCTGTGCCGTTCAGTAGGAGGGAAAGAAAGGACAGCCAGAACCCAGAATCACCTCACGAAATTCAGTATTTGTACTTCACCTAATCAGTGCTGAGAATGTGTATTATGTTGGACTGCTACATGATTTTTCATATTGCTAAAAACTAAATAACAGAAAATTTTTCTTTTAAAAAATGCTTTTAAAATTGTATATTCAACTACCCTAAGTCACTTAGAACCTATAATTGAAATAACTCAAACTCTCTAAGAAGCTTTCCTTTGAACTTCAAGAGCTGGGGAAGTAGGTCACTGTAGTAGTAATATCAGGCTTCCCTGTCCCCTTGAAAGTAGAGTCAGGGTAATTTGTCTTGTAAACTAAGTGCCCATTTTAATAACTTCTCCGTCTTTGTCTCTGTCTTTCTCTCTCATACACACATGCACACACGTTGTACACACACACACACACACTCTCATACCAATATATAAATGGTGTTACACTAAACCCTACCTTGATGATCCTACTGCCTCTCACATCAGCACACTGAAGATCTAGCGGATGAACACATGTATCTTCTGGGACAAACAACATCCAAACTGTAGCAATATCTAAAGAACTAATTTATTATTTTAGTTATACAAACAAATACCATAGTTACCAAAGACTCTCTTCCTCACTTTCTTGGTCTTTAGGCTGTTGATTCCCATTAACGATGACACGGTCATCTATAACAATGACAGTCATCTGTATTGTCAAACCCTTTGACTTAACTTGGGGCTTTATGTCCAATATTTATAACTAAACTGTGGGCAAACTATCATTTTGCTTAAAAGTTCCTAGAAACACTATAAATGTACATATTTTTACTTTTTTATTATTTTTATTACAAGATTTATATGTTAATTATGGATATGCCAAGGAAAGGTACCCTGTAATCCCAGCATATAGAGGCAGTCTTTGATGTGTGTGTGTATACATATATAAATATGTATATGTGTATGTGTATATATATTCTTTTGAACTTTTTTGTAACCATACACATAAATATTCATGCTTGTATTTTTCTTCTTAGAAAACTTGGATTTTATTCTATATTACCCACATGGTTTTTTTTTTAATTTTGATAAAAATAACAGTGTAACCACTTCAAATAATGTGGTATTTTGGAGCAGGGTCTTGCTGTGTAGCCCTGACTGTCCTGGAACTCACTATGTAGACCAGGTTGGCCTTGAACTCACAGAGATCTGTCTACCTCTACCTCCTGAGTGCTGGGACTATAACACTAACACCTGACTAAATAACATACTGTACACTGAACCAAAGGGTTAACATTGCACCTATGGCCCTGCACACCATCCTTAAGGTTTTAATAGTCCTTCAGAAGGGCCATGCCAGCTACCTCTCCCTCTCCTTCTCCCTCTACTGACCTACAGCACTGTGTGTTTCCAGGATTTTTAATCTTCACAGTAAACTCACTTTGTCATCATGACCACATTTTCCACCACTGTGTACATTTGTCCTATCTATTGTAATTCTGCTGACTCAGTTCTACTTGCTGTGTCCTTTCCTCATAGTGGACTTGCTTTTATTTTTAAAAGATGCTGTTTGTTACATTAGTTGCTTTTCTTATTGCTGTGACAAAACACTAACCAAAGGCTGTTCAAGGAAGGAAGGGTTTCTTTTGCTTCACCATTTGAGAGAACAGTCCATCATGATGGGGAAGCTGAGGCAGCTGTCAGTCATATTGCATCCTCATTGAAGAAGCAGAGAGGATGAGTGGTACTCAGCTTGCTCACTCCAGGACTTCAGCCCATGAAATGATGCCAGGGCCACGCAGCAGTGCCCTTCTGACCTTCTTCAAACCTTCCTGGAAGCTCACATATAAACACATCCATAGATGTGTTTCTATGATGATTTAAATCCAATCAAGATGACAATGAAAATTAAGCATGGCATCTGTTAACAGGTAACAAGTTCACTGTTGTTACAGTAGCTATCTTTTCTTCAGTGTTAGGGCTTAAACTCAGAGCCTTAGCTACACACAGCAAGTACACCATGAATTTTGTCCTAAGCCCTCCTTTTTAAAAAGCTTTTTTAAAATTTAGTTTAATATGTATGTTTATGGGAATTTTGTCTGCATGTATGTCTGTTGCACCATGTACATGCTTAGAGACCAGAAGACAGCATTGGATCCCTTAGGATTTGAGTCACAGACAACTGTGAGCTTCCATCTAGGTGCTGGGACTTGAACCCTGATCCTCTAAAAGGACAGCAAGTGCTATTAACCGCTGAGATGTTTCTAAATAAATATATTTTTAATTTATCTATCTAACATTTAATGTGGTGAATATTTAACTTTTAATATGGTAAATATTGATAAATATATACCTTTTTACGTTTCTTAATAATTTAGAAGAATGTAAAGGCCAGCTGGGCGTGGTGGCACACACCTTTAATCCCAGCCCTAGGGAGGCAGAGGCAGGTAGAACTCTGAGTTCAAGGCCATCCTAGTCTACAAAATGAGTTCAAGGATAAGCAGAAAAACCCTGGCTTAAAAAAACCAAAGGCCAAAACAGTTTCTTTTAGTACAAGCCTGCAGGTAGCAAATCCTTGGGTTTTCTTTGACTCACATGTCCTTATGTCAAGTTATTTCTGTAAAATTTCAAAAATGGAATTTATTTTTCTTTAGCATATTTGTCTTTTGTTTCACACTGACTTTGAGTCAGCTGCCATCTGTTTGTTATGTGAAAGTGGCTGTTCTTTTTACCTCTATCTTTTGCTCAGATTTTTCTCTGTTTTGCAGTATTGCGTGGGTGTGCTTTGACTAAGGTTTCTTCTTCCTTTTTTTTAAAGATTTTATTTATTATGTATACAACATTCTGCTTCCACATATGCCTGCACGCCAGAAGAGGCTCTTTTGCTGTAGACCTGCATAGTGTTATCAATAACAGCCACACCACAGACTCAGTGTTATGTTGCACCAGCCTTTAATCTTTGTGTAGACAAAGAAACCCTGTCTCAAAAAACCAGAACAGTGGGGGTAGAGAGTCAGAAGGAGGAGAGGAGGAAATAAACAAAAAGAAGCTCCTTCACCAATATTTTTTTTTTTTTTTTTTTTTTGGTTTTGTTTTTATTTTGTTTTTCGTGACAGGGTTTTTCTGTATAACAGCTCTGGCAGTCCTGGAACTTGCTCTGTAGACCAGGCTAGCCTCAAACTCACAGAGATCTGCCCACTTCTGCCTCCCAAGTGCTGGGATTTAAAGACCTGTACCACCATTACAGTTAAATTTAGCTTCAGGCAAGTTCTCAAGATAAGGACAGAAAGCAACCAGATTCTTTGGCAAAATATCACATGAATGGCTGCTAATATTGTTCTGCTTTCAAGCCTCTTGAGCTGGGCCTTTGTAGTCCACCTCATTTTCCAGGCTTCTATTAGAATAGCTTACTGAGTGCTGCTTAGAGTGTTCAAATACCCTTCTGACACAAACTTCCAAAATAGTAACATGGTGTCTTAAAGAGACACCATGGTCATGGCAACTCTCACATTCAATTGGGTGGCTCACTTAGAGTTCAGAGGTTTAGTCCATTACATAATAGATAAATTTAATAATCTTTGAAATGTTAAACTGGTGGGAAATGGCGGGAAGCAAGGCAGCATGCAGGCAGACATGGTACTGTAGCTGAGAGTCCTTACATCGTTGTCCAAAGGCAACAGGAACTATCTTACTGGGCATGGCTTGAGCATATATGAGACCTCAAAGCTCCACTCCACAGTGACACACTTCCTCTAACGAGGCCATACCTCCCATTTGTGCCACTCTCTTTGGGGTCCATTTTCTTTCAAACCTCCACACATGGTAAAGTGGATGTGAGGCAACGTCCCTCTCAACCAACTTATGTATTAATTACTTTATTTTTGCTGTGATCAAATTTTATGACCAAGTCAGTTTACAAGAAGAGCACATCTGGGCTTACAGATCCAGAGGATGGAGCTCCATTATTGTGGAGAGGTTGGCCACAGTAGCAGGCATGGTGGTTGGAGCCCTAAGCTGAGTGATCACACCTTTAGCTGCAAGCATAAAGCAGACAGGGCAAACTGAAAGCAAGATGAGACAATGTAATCTCAACTTTCCCCCAGTGACAGCTGTGCCACCTAAATCTCCAAACTGCTTTCAACTGGAGACCAAGTATTCAAATACCAAAACCTATGAGAGGCACTCTCATTCATATTCTTGTTCAAAGTTCAAAGAACAAAATGTAAAAACATCTGTCAGTTTGGGACAGGTTGGCTTCTGGGAAGGAAGAGATCCCTCCGAAATTAACACGACTCCACAGTCCATGATGGCTCACAAGAAGCTACTCAGAAGTGACACAGCCCTTCTCACATTTCATCACCCCAGAAGTCTATTGACACATATAAAGTCAACAAAGGGGAGTGTATAATCCAGTTACAGAAAAACACAATCTATCTATTACACATCTGTGAAAAACACATGTGCATTGATTGTTACAACTATCTCTACATATCTGATCACTGAAGGGCAATTGGAATAAATGAAAAGCTAGCCCAAGTTGTGAGACTAATTGATGATGGTCCGTGAATTCTGAGTTCTTTAACTGTTTCTGGATGCTTAAAAGCAGATTTTGCAAGGCTGCGGATATAACTCAGCTCTTAGAATGGTTGTCATTCATGCATGAGACACTGAAATAGATAGATAGATAGATAGATAGATAGATAGATAGATAGATAGATAGATAGATAAGGCTCGCCAGGTAAGGGTGTCTGCTACACAAGCCTGACAACTTGTGTTTGATCCCTGGAACTCGAAAAAGAGAAAGCCATCTCCCAGCAAGTTGTCCTCAGACCACCACATACCCTAAATAAATGGTTGCTGGGTGTGTGTGTTTTGTTTGTTTTCGGTAAAGTAAACCTATTTTGCTTCTAGACAAAGGATTTTTGCAGTAACTTTGAATATGTGATATGTTTTGAATTTCACTTTTCTTTCCTTGACAGTGTCATCAGCAAGGTGGTGCCAGCTCCGGAGGCTAAGCCAGCCCCTTCTCTGAACAGACCTAAAACCCCGCCTCCAGCCCCAATCCCAGTTCCTGTGCGTGTGAGCCCTACTCCTCTGCCACCACCACTCCTCGCCCAGGCTGCAATGTGCCCAGCTCTAATGCCATCCCCAACCCCTGCCCTCTCTGGAATGGGGAGTGCCAAAGCCCCAGTGCGGAGCGTTGTGACGGAGACTGTCAGCACTTACGTGGTACGTATGTTTTCACAGTATCTAAGAATGCGCTGATTCTGCGATGTTGACCCTCACAGGCAGTACTTGGTGAATGGAGAAGCATTTCCATTGCCCTTCCAAACAGTTGGCTCAAAACTGTTAAGTTCACTCAGCCACGTAAATAATGTCAAATTGCTTTTATTTATGTTGATTTGAAACGACTGTATTCCTAAATATAAGAACATCAATATATACTATGATATTTAAATTCCACAGTGAATTCTTACTAGAGCAATAAAATTAGTGACTTGAATATAATTTATGTAATAGACAGATCTTATGGGCCAGCTAATTATTGTATTTTATTTGCCGAGATCCAAAATATTTCATAACTTAACATCTTAAATAGGAATGGACCTTGAGACCATAGGACTTTCTGAGCATTCAACGGCACTCTTTTATTATTAGCCCTACTATATATGGTCTAGAGACATAGTTCAGTGGTAGAGAGCTCGCCTACTATGCACAGGACCCTGAGTTTAACCCCTTGTACTGATATAAATACATGCAACCCAACATAGTGAATGACTCCACATTGTTCTAGGATGTTTTCCCTATAGTTAATATAATCAGATCTTATTCAACCAAATTCAACCCAGTAAGGAACAATTTATAAAGATATGTTCTCAAGGCACAGTGAATAAACACACACAATTGCACAGCAAACTGTTTTGTAAATGTAGTCGCCGATGCTTTTGAACAGCAATCTCTACTGTCCTGTTGGCCTAACCTTTGTAAAGAGATGAATGACTGGCAAGTGACAGGGCGGGACTGGTGCTATTTGTTAGGAGATTTCTAGCTATGTGTTACATAGAGGGTTTGGAAAGAAATCATTAAATATGTGAGACACTGTAAAGACATAAAGAAGTAATTTTTAAAATCCTGAATACATTCAGAGAGTACATGAGCAGGAAAAATTAGTGTAAAAATAATAAATTGCCAATTCAAGACAAATCAAGAAAATGTGATACAAAAACCTGTGAGGAATAAATTGGTCTATTGAAGAATCAATTGAGGAGTCTAATTGAGGCATCACCCCCAGGTGAGCTGATCAGGAAAGAGTTTATACTTAATCACTTCACCCTCCGTTTGTTTATCTGTAATTAAGGGATTTGTATTAGACTTAATAATCTCTGTAGTCTTGTCCGGCTCTAAAGATTGTGGCTTTCCAGTAGACAACTGACTCCACAGAGGTGACACCAACTGGGACAGTGCCCGAAAAGTCTTCTAATCTAAATAGATACTTTATAGGCTGAGAACACAGAGAGTGATTTTGTCACTGCCTGCTAGTGTGATATTGACACTGAAATTCTTGTAGCTTTGTTTCCCCTTTTCTAAGATTACAAGTAATCTTACAATGATTAAATGAAGTGATATGTTTGAAAGAACTCAGTACCCTAGAAAATATTGGGTGTTACCATGGTGGTATGGCAAATTTTTTATGTAACACAGAGTTACAGCCTGCTAATGTCAAGAAAGGTCAGACAGCAGCAGGACTAGCCATGCATGGTGGCTTTACTCACTGGACACTCAGTGCCTAGTGACTGCTGGTTCTTTCCCATGGTGCAGTTTCTCCCAAGTTAGAGCCAGCAGCCAGAGACAGCTTTCTCCGCATCCTTCTAGAAAGGTTGGAGGTCAGTGTAGTTTGCCTTTGTAGAGACTTTCAGTAAGCCCATGCATACGGAGGAGTAGATCCACTTTTGATAACCCCTCACACGGAGGCTACTTGTCTTTCACATGTCTAGTCAGGTAATACTTAAATGCATAGGAAGTGGCCACCTTGCAGAATACACAGTGAAATCATATGTTGTCTTACTGAGAGGACATTTAAGAGTGATCTTGACTCAGTGCTCTTTTATAGTATCCATGCAGAATTGATTTCAATAATGTGATGTTTGAGACAGTCTTACCATTAGGGAGGGACATTTCCTCTTGAGAACAAAGTCAGAACTCCAGAAATTGTAGTATTTGGAGCATAATAATAATTAAGTATGTAGTTCTCTGGCCCCATGAGCCTCTTATTCCATTTGCCCTTTAGCTGATTGTACTTTTCTAAAATGTCATAAAGGGAATGGAAAGTTACTTAGTAACAAGTCTTTTTATATCCTTGATCTTATCACCCAGTTCAGGAGAAGGGTTTGGCTAATAAGTAATGAGGGAATACATGCATGTTTGGCTGTATGTGCTAATTCCATGCTATGAACGTGGCTGAAAAAAAATATGTAAAACTGAGAACTTTCAAAAATATCAGTTGTTACTGGTAGGAAGACTTATAATTAAGAGTTTCAGAGATTATAAGAATTTCTTAGCTGAAGCCGATTGTAGGTAGTGTTATATGGTTTCCAAAGATGATTCTACAATGCCTTGTTTTTAATGATTTACAAAGTAGTTTAGAATATGCATTAGAAATATGTCACTATGTCCAGGCATGGCAACACACACCAGAAATCCCAGCACTCAGGAGGTTGTATGGGAGGGAGGGGTAAGAAAGTGTATTGGGAGCAAGGAAGAAGGAAGTGAGTGGAAGAGGGAGGAAGGAGAGAGAGTATGTGAGAGGGAAGGAAGAAGCTGTCTTTCTAGCAGGGGTTACTGATGTAACTTATAGGCAATGCTAATCTACTGTATTTCCAGCTCCTCTCTCCACTGTGTTTGTAGTCTAAAGCAGCATTCTCATGTGGCTTCTTTTGGTTCTTTTCCCCACACCACCTGTTTTGCTCCTCCACTTCAACGTCAGATCCGCGATGAGTGGGGCAATCAAATCTGGATCTGTCCAGGGTGCAACAAGCCTGATGATGGGAGTCCTATGATCGGCTGTGATGGCTGTGATGATTGGTACCACTGGTGAGCCCACCTCCCCACCCCACCCCCAATGCCCCAGGTGCTTAGGCAGCGCAACATAAATGATGCCTGAACAGTGATCCTAGCCAGCTAGTGTCTTCAGACCAGTTCGGCTACTCTCCCGGGGACAGTCAATTGGAGTCTGCAAAGTGAAAAAACTGCAGATTTAATTGTGCTGTTGTTACAGAGCTTGGAGCATGAATATTTAGCTTCACTTATATACCCTTTCCTACAAAAATAAGTAAGAATATAGGCTTTCCTTCATCTTCCTGTCCACTGGCTTTGGGTAGGAGCTGCAGCACTTGACTGGCTGTGTCTGACAGCAGACTCAAAGGTAGCTTGTTTGTTTCTGAAGTCTCCTCAGCTGTCCCCATCTGAAGATGCTCAGCCAAAATGTGTTCAGTCTTATTTCATTCTTAAAATACTTGTGTTTGGCTATGATGTTTGCTGTCTATACAATAAAAATGGAGCCAGGTACAATGGAATGTGGGTAATCTTAGCATTCCTGGTGCTGAGACCAAATGATCACAAGTTTGAGATCATCCTTGGTTACATAGTGAGTTTGAGGTCAACCCGGCTTACCCAAGACTCTGTCTCATCTCTCCCCCTTTCCCCATGGGACCTAAAAGGACAAAATAAACTGATAATTTCCTCATGAGACCTATACAGAGGCATTTTATAAGAAGATAGCCCAAATACCCAGCTCCGGGCTGCTCTCTGGTTATCATTTTTTAACATGTATTTTTATTGTGGAGGTGGAGCATGCTATATTGGTATGCACACCATTTTAGCACATGCAAAATGAAGGTCCAAAAACAACTTAAAGAAACCAGTTCTTCATTTCCAAAACCACCACATGACTTGGAAGACTGTGCTGTCAGGCATAGCGGCCAGTCTGTAGAGCCATATCTCCATTCCTTTAAAAAAAAAAAAAAACTACTTAAAACGGAGTGATTGATTTAACTCAGTTGGTAGAGTGCTTGCTTAGCATTTTGGAGGGCTCAGGTTCCATCCCCAGGAGTTCAAGGCCAGTCTTGACTGGATGAGGAAAAAAACGCCACCTTTGAAAATATGGCACAGTGGTTCAAGAGATGGCTCATTGGTTAAGAGCTCTGTCTGTTTCTGGGGAAGTCCCAACATCCTCCTGGTGACTTGCTATGGTCTGCAATTCCTTTTACTGGGAATCATACACCCTCTTCTGGCCTCTACCAGCACCAGGCACGCAAATAATACACATTCAAAATACTCATTCACATAACACAAAAATAAAAATTTTATAAAGTTTGGGGGTGGGGAGGGAAGGACAGAGACATGGAACGGCTTGCAGATCTTGCCTCAGAAAAGAAAGTCAAAAGGGCTGGGTGATGGTGGCTTATGTCTTTAATCCCAGCACTCAGGAGGCAGAGGCAGGCAGATCTCTCAGTTTAAGGCCAACCTGTTCTACAGAGCAAGTTCCAGGGCAGCCAGAGCTACACAGAGAAACCTTGTCTCGAAAAACAAAATGAAAAATTTGTTTATCTGAGCTTCTTTTGGTATGTAGGCCCTGCGTGGGATTAATGGCCGCTCCTCCAGAAGAAATGCAGTGGTTCTGCTCCAAGTGTGCCAAGATAAAGAAAGACAAGAAGCACAAGAAGAGGAAGCACCGTGCACACTGACGTCAGCGTGGGCAGGACTGATGCCCCGCGCCGGTTGGGGCTGGGCCGGTTCTGCCATCCTGTCTCCCCCAGGCCCTGTGGACAGCGCATCCCTGAGAGGCAAGGACAAGAATGTGCCATCGCTCAGGATGCTCCCTTCTGAAACACATGGGCCTGAGCTCCCACGGCGTGTGACTGAAGAGAAACCCCAGTGGAGGTGTGGCCTGAGGGTTAGGACCTCCATCTGCCTATTACCAGTGACAAGTATTAATAAAGACACCACACATCTTCCCTCTTGATTTCCTTTCTTCTCTCCAGGACCTTTTATTACGCTGTTAGATGAGAAGGTAATGTACAAATGCCTTGATTGTAATTGAAGGATGCATCATTAGGTATAGTTTCCAAGCCCCCTCCCTCACAGAGATAATCATAAGGAAAGAACGCCCCAGTCAGAGGACTGGTAAATATTTTTGTGATGAGAATATATGAAACTCCCCCACCTGACCCCACTTTTATTACTAACATGTAAAATGTTCAGGCTTTTGTGAGATACCTTATATTTTTTAAGAAAAAAAGGTTTCTATCATGTCCTGTTCACCTCCGTGCAAATTATTTTCCTTTATTTTATAATTTGGTTGTGTTCTAATTCTACTCTTCTGTAAACTGCTGGAGCCTCTTCTCACCGCCACGTGTACATTTATCAACTTGTATAAAACTCTTGATACTAAGAACGATTTCCCCTTACTGTAAATAATAAATATTTATGAAGTAGTTATTTTTAAAATTTTTTTATCGTGTTTAATTCTGGCTTTCTCTGGAATCCACTGTGATTTCAGCCATGGCTGTAATTGCTGCTGTACGTAGGCAAAGAAGACAGAGAGAGAAAGAGACCAGCTATCCCTCCCCAAATGCAGTGCCCACAGCATGGTGGGGAAGGACCGAGCAGTTGGAAGGAACAAGGCAATTTAAATCTAGAGTTGATGGTTTGAAATTGTTTTGTTTGTTATATATTTTCTGTAAATTTCTCTCACTTTTACTAAAAGGACATGTAGTTTCCACAAAAGTAAAAAAAAAAAAAGAAAGAAAAATACTGTAGCATTTTGTGTTTATATTGTTTTATTTCTACAGATTTGTTCATGGATATTGTGCTTTAAGGTTGAAATGAAGTATATTATGAATTTTTTTAAGAAAACGCATCAAATTTCAGGGTATCACAAAACTTTATTATATTACTATACTGCCCACTATTTATTATATGTTATAGATATCTAAAACATAAACCAAATATTTTATTTTTAATGTAAAAAAAACATCAAATTTAACTTTATTAGCATATTTTAGTGACTTTGAAATAACTGTGGACTTTTACTTGATTTTGAAATAATCCCGATTTGGGCTTGTGTGAAGGCTATCTTGAATGTTAGAATGTGGGATTTGAACCTAATGCAAATATACGAATAGAAATGTGATTTTTTTTTTCTTTTTACTGCCAACTCAATTGATATCAGATTATAATTAGTCCTGTTTTAAAACATAAAATGTGGTTTCAGAAATGTGGTTCTCTGCCTTGATGTTAAATTACAGAACAGTGGGAATGCAGTCAACCAGGGAAGAGTGTGGAAATCGCTACCCTCCTTGTTCTAGAAGCCAGAAGTTTTCTTCCCCTGTCCCCCAAAAAGTATCTATGTTGAGATATGTGTATTTTTTTTTTGTTTGTTTCATTCATTAGAAAACAGTCTAAATACTTTATACAATATTTTCACATGCACAAATATACCCACTAGTGCTTTTTGGAGAGGGGTGAAGGGTGGGGGAAGTGCAAAATAAAGATTATTGGCTGTTTCGTAGTTGGCTTTTCCATTTTCTTTATTTAGGAATTAGTTCCCTGAGGCATGGTCAGTGGCTCTGAAGTTGCCACGTCTAAATGAGCAGGTTGCTCTCCTGAAGTAAGAAAGGAGGTGCCTATATAGAACTTTTTCCCTTTCCTCCTGTCTGAGAGGCTCCAGCCCACGAGACATTTAAGGAATTTCAATCAATTTGTTGTCCCTTGCTATTTCATGGTTGCTTTCCTAAATCCAGTTCATGATTTTATAAATGGTCTTTGCAATAATAAAACCAAAGAATCATTTTCAGGGGGCTGGATGGCTCAAGGGATTAGTAATGGAATACAGAGCCTTTCACCTCTAGGTCAGTGAGTCGAATCCAGTCCAGGTCACTAGAGACCAAAAGTTGTCACCATCTTATGACTGTTCAGTGGCCTGTGCAAAATGAACTGGTGGTTGCTGTCTCCACCGGATGGTTGTCTGTGACACCGTCCAAAGGAAGTTTAAGAAACTGCACACACAGAAGTGTGCATTAGGAAACAGAACATTGATGTTACAAAGGGAAGTGAGGAAGTTGGTCAGTTGGTCAAAATCATTCTCTAGGAAGTAATATCTAAAAACAAAAACAAAGGAGCAAATTATAAACACCACAGAGAGCACAAAAAGAATGGAAGCTGCTTTCCTTAATGGTGGCACGGAAAACCAGAAGGGGAAGAGGACAGTCATAAGTAGAGGAGAGGAGGGTGACAGTTGGGTAGGGGACTACAGCAAGCCCTAAGGAAAAATAAAGTGGGCGTAGAATGTCTCAGTGAGTAAGTGCTTTCTGGACAAGCACGAGGACCTGAATTGTTCCCAACACTCACATAGAAGCTGGCTATAAGAGTGTGCATCTGTAACCCAGCTCTGGGGAGGCAGAAAGATAGATTTCTGAGACTTGGTGGCCAGCCAGTCTAGCCAAGATGGCAAACTCCAGGTTCAGTAAAAGACCTTACCTCAAAGAAAAGTAGACTTGAGTCTCTGGAGCTCTTTCTGGTCTATCAGAGGACCGAGTCCAGATCCTAGCACCCCACCAGGAGGCTCAAATGCCTTTAACTCCAGCTCCTGGGGATCTGATGCTGCCTTCTGTCCTCCATGGGTGTCAGCAAACAGATTTTCACATGCATAAACACATACGACTTTTCTTTGTTGGTTTTTTTAGTGTTTGGCTTTTGGTTTTTCAAGACAGGGTTTCTCTGTGTAGCTCTGGAACTCACCTTGTAGACCATGCTGGCCTTGATCTAAGAGGTCTGTCTGCCTCTGCTTCCTGAGTGCTGGGATTAAAGTCATCCACCGCTATGCCTAGTTATGTCTTTCTTGATAACAATAATATTAATAATAATAATAAAGGAAAACAGTAGAGAAAGACATCCAGAGTCAGCTTCTGGCTTCCACAAGTGCACACACTGACAAGTGTGTCAGCACACACACACATACCATACACATCAGTAAAGAAAAGTGGGGATTAGCTCTGCAAAGTGAAGGAAATCAGCTGCAGGAATGTGAGTTATCACAGAATTTGAAGCAAAAGAATAAGAATTATTTCTCATTGGGAAGGCTGCAAGTTTCCAGCTATAAGTAAAGCAGCAACATGTTTTCCCTTTTTCCTACACCATCATTTTAACTACATCTATACTTTCTAATGAGGAGAAGGGAATTGGAAGTACTTACCCTGCAAGCGTTTTTTATAGTAGGTGGTATATAGGAAATAGATACACAGAGGAAACTGAGCTGTTCTTATGGTGCAATAATCTGCCATCTGGGACTAGGGTAGCTGGAAAGGCATCTTCTCAGTGGCCAACAAGGAAGGTATTTGTCTTCAGAAAGTGTCTGCAACTAAATACAGTGAGGATCTTTATCCTCTGGCTGATGTATGATTCCAAACCTGGAGAAAATCAGAGACTTGGAGTATTCTGACCATGGGACTTTTTGCAGGGATAAAAATTTAATGCCTTACTCAACAGTGTCACCCAAACCACCTTTGTTTTCCCTTAAATAGGATGAGTAAACAAAGGCCTACCAGTCAAATTAAAGTATGAAATGGACACTAGATAGGGGATCCTTGCCACTAAGAACGGTAACCAGTGATTCACTGAGGCACAGTTCTTAATACAAATAGTTTTGTAGTCAGTCTTCCCATCATTGCTGTTCTGTAGAAGTTCAAAAATAGATTAGTTTAGTTACCTGGACTGAAGAAGGAAGGAATGTCCGGTTTGTACTACGGTACCAGTCATTCCTCTTTGGAAACTGTTTCTTCAGGAAGCTTTCATTTATCCTTTCATTTCAGTGCAACATTAGGGTAAGAACTCTTGCTGTGAAATCAAGAGGATCTGAGTTCAAATCTCTAGAACTCTGTAGAAGGCTCACATGGCTGTGCACACTTGTAAACCCCTTGAGGGGCATGGACAGCAGCAGGCAGATCCCCAGAAGTCACTCGGTGGCCAGCCTAGCCAAAATAGCACACACACACACACACACACACACACACACACACACACACACACACCAAAAAAGGAAGGAAGGAAGGAAGGGAAATAGAACATTTTTGCTAAGGGGGTGGGGTGGGGTAGAACATGTGCTTGGTATGTGCTATGCAAAGCCCTGAACTCAGAACCCAGCACCAAAATAATTAAACAGCATATGTGAGTTATTAAAATGACTGCTGTTGGCTGATGATATGACTTGCCAGGTAATGGCAATTGCCGCCATGTCTGAATTTGATCCCCTTGTGACTGAAGGAGACAACTGAGTCCTGCATATTGTCCTCAGGCTTCCGCTGTAGGGCCCTGGCACCCTGCTCCATAAGTATATGAAATCAAAGAAAAGAAGAAAAAAAAAAAAAAACAGTGACTGCTAGCTAGTTTTCCATCTACTAGACAAGTGAGGTTTTCACTGTTTATAGAACAGGAGTTGACTCATTTGTACACTACACATTTGAGGGCAGCTTTCACAGCCCTCAAATCACAGGTGGTATCACAGCCAAGTATATCTCTTGGGTATTGTTGGCTTCTCATATTCCTTCATCTCCCATGATTCTGCCCTGCTTCCCTCAATGTTCTGTAAGATAAAATGATTACATCAGGGACTGGAGAGCTGGTAGTTAAGAGAGCATACTACTATTGCAGGGGAATAAATTTGGTTTCCAGCACCCACATCAAGCCTCTTGGAGTGGCTTTTAACTCCAGCTCCAGAGGGATACAGTGCCTCTGATTTCTGGGAGCACCTGCACTCAAATACACATTCCTGCATAGGGATACTCAAATATACACATAATTAAGAATACATATTAGCCAGTCATAGTGAAACATGCCTTTAATCCCTGCACCCCAGAGGCAGAGGTAGGTGGAGCTCTGTGAGTTCACAAATACCTTGGTCTACATAATAAGTTCTAGGCAGCCAAGGCTATATAGAAAATCCCTGTTTCAAAATAAAGAATAAATCTAAGATTTTTTTTTTCTGACTGCATCATTTGGTTGTGTTGGCATGTACTTATAATTCCAGTACTCCAGAGTCTGAGATGGGGGTGGAGAGTTTGAGGACAGCTTGGAACTGTATAAAGAGAAAAACCCAGACCAAAAAGGGATGTGTTTCATCAAATTCCAAGTGTATTTGTTCCCCCTCTACTTTCTAGCTAGGGTCCCTAGCTCGGTCTGACCTCAACCTTCCAGTGCCTGAGAACAATTTGTAGCCTCTGATCGCCCTGCCTTCACCTCCTGAGCACTGAACTTACAGGCGTGTGCCCCCCGTGTCTGTTTAACAGTGCTAGGGCTGAACCTGGGGTTTCACACATGCCAGGCAAGCACTTTTCCACTGGGCTTCTACTCTGCTCACATTTTTCTATAACTGATTTTTCTACTACCTTAGACAAACCAGAACAATGTATAATGACCATAGCACTCAGACAGACATGGTAGAGATAGATAGATAGATAGATAGATAGATAGATAGATAGATAGATAGATAGATAGATAGATAGGAGATAGATAGATAGATAGATAGATAGATAGATAGATAGATAAGTAGATAGATAAGTAGATAGGTGGATGATTGATAGAAGATAGATGATTGATAGAGGATAAAAAGATGATAGGTAGATGATAGACACAACATTTAAAAGCTTAGCAAATGCTTGCATGAACGATCCTAACAATAGATGCTGCAAAACAATTATAAAGGTACAGGTACATATTTCACAAGCTCTAATATGCTAGGTTTTCAGGACAGAAGCACCTTGTCAAATTTTCTATTATATTTATCATTGTGTATGTGTGTTGGTTCATGCATACCATGACACACCTGTGTAGGTCAGACGATTGATTCTCTCCTATGATGTGAGTCCTGGAGACTGAACTCAGATCATCAGACACTTCAGCGATTTGCCTGCTGAGCCATCTCAGCTGTTTCATATGTAGTCCTGAGCAGTAACTTCCTGCTCAGGAAGCTCATTGATATTTCCTTAACCTTTTGAAGCCATTTAAGCCATTGGTCTTGTTTGTTTGGTTGGTTTGTTTTTTTTTTTTTTTATTTTTTTTTTTTTATTTTTGAAATTATCTATAAGGAGGAGACTACCTTAAGCAAAATAACACAACCCTGAAGAATGTCATTATTTGTCTTGAATGAGTTGAATGAGTTGACCATTGCCAGTTTAAAAGGTTTGATGGTAGTGTTTGCATAGTACTAGTTAGTCCAATTAGAGCCATAGCAGAACTTCCTACAGGGAGTTCAGAGTGCCTGTCCACATGACCATCTTACCATTTGACTAATTCTTACTCTGAAATGGTGATTACACTTTGTTTTTGCTGGCTTGTAAAAATTAGATTCTTTGAAACTGAATTTCTAGACACTCAGTTCCTCATCTCCATTCCATTTTGTCTGCTCATTCACTTGTTTTGTTTACTGAGGTTAGATCCCGCTCTGTGGCCCAAGCTGGCCACAAATGCCTGCTCCTTCTCATTCACCTCTTGAGGGCTGGGCTTCCAGGCTCACCATGTCCAGCTAGTCTATTAATTATGGCAGGGTTATTGGCAACATTCACAAAAGTAAGTATTAGACAGAAAATGTTCTGTACTCAGCCATTTCAGTATGTTTCTTTAAAGAAAAGGTTGCCATTTTTCTGGACAGGGCACATCATGTAAGGTGAGAATTCAAAAAATCCAGGCCCTTTGCTATAAGGGGCTACACAGGCAAGATGACCAAAGGCCATTCACAGCTCAAAACTGGGAGCAGGGGCCTGTGAGATGACCCATCTGGTTAAAGCACTTGTGGAGAGAACCAACTCCATCTCCTCCTCATTCCCCAAAACTAAATCAAAATGTAAAAAAGAGAAAAACTCTTTGAGGCAGAGGTTTATGAAAAAGTGGAAAACCATAGGAGAGTAGAAATGAAGATGAAGCAGAAACCAGCCACACCCAGCAGACAAACTGGACTGTTACCACCTTGTGCACTGAATTTTTGGTTTGGTTTGGTTTGGTTTGGTTTGGTTTGGATTGGTGTGCATGTGAATTAACATACTCTAACACCAAGTGTGTGTGTGTGTGTGTGTGTTTATATACACAAGTTGTGTGTGTGTTTGTGCCCATCCATGTACACAAATGAGGACAAATGAGGAGGTCATACTAATAGTGTAAGCTACCACTTACTGACTCATTGTCAGTTGTAAAGCTACACATGAGCTGCACAAAGGCTAGAGATGTGGCCCAGTCAGCATTTTTTTTTCTTACCTGCCCTGGGTTCAGTCCCTAACTCTGCCTAACCAGGGGTCGTGTTGCTGCACTATAATTCCAGCATTTGGGAGGTAGAAACAGAAGACTCAAATGTTGAAGATGATCCTCACTTAGCTAGTCTGCCCAAGAAATGGCTCTTTCCTTTAAGCTAATTAATTTTTTTTAATGAAAAAAAAAATGAGCAGTGGCAGCACACACCTTTAATCCCAGCACTAGGGAGACCGAGACAGGTGAATCTCTGAGTTTGAAGCTAGCCTGGTCTACAGAGAAAATTCTAGGAGAGCCAGAACTACACAGAGAAACCTATTTTGGAAAAGAAAAATGAAAGTGATTGGTCATATATAGTGGCACATGCCTATAATCCCAGCACTCAGGAGGCTAGATACAGCCTCAATCAATCAATAAAAAATATCTTTAGCCCGGTGGCAGTAGCATACGCCTTTAATCCCAGCACTCGGGAGGAAGAGGTAAGCAGATCTGAGTTTGAAGCCAGCCTGTTCTATGGAGTTCCAAAAAAGCCAAGGCTACACAGAGAAACCCTACCTCCAAAACCACAAAACAAAAAAGGAAGGGAGGGAGGGAGGGAGGGAGGGAGGGAGAGAGGGAGAGAGGGGAGAGAGAGAGAGAGAGAGAGAGAGAGAGAGAGAGAGGGAGAGAGGGAGAGAGAGAATTTCTTTAATAAGCAACAAGCCAAGCCAGTCACAGTGGCACACAGAAGTCAGAGTTCAAGGTCAATGAAGCTACATAATGAGAGCTAACCACATGGGAACATACCACCAAGAAATTATCATGCCTTTGTTATTTTCTAGGCAACACTAAACAGTTTCAAAGAACTACAACATTGAATATCAGAGGGATAGCTATTGTTGGCTTCCCCTAAGCTCTACGAGTCCCACGCTGAGTTTCCATTTTCAGGCACCCAGGCCTTGCTATAGACAGGTATCAGAGGAAGGAGGGTGTTCTTACACCTACATGAGCAGGGATTGCATGGAGATAATTGCATTCCATCTCAGTTCTGGCATTCTTTACAGAACAGAGCCTTATGGACCGTGTTCCCCATACTCTTCAACAGACTGCGGGATGTGTCCGTGCGATGGTTGTTAGTGGTCTTTATTACCACTCACTCAAGAGGTTCACAGGTCCAACTAAACCTTCTGTGGCAATAAAAGTGCTTATCTGTAGTCTTTGCACTGTCCAGTGCAGTCATTAGGAATTTTTTCAAATGTTTATTGTTTACTTGTTTAATTATTTACATGTGTATGTGTGTATGTATGTGTGCACATTTGTTTGTGAGTGCATGTGTACAGTTGCATGCTTATCACAGCATAGTTGTAGGATTAGAGGCCAACTTTCAGGAATCAGTTCCCTCTTTCTATCATGTGGGTCCTAGGGATCAATCTTGGCCACAGGTGCCTTTCCTAGCCCAGCCATCTTGCCAGCCTTCCAGTGTTTTTAATGTACAAATTGGTGTCACTAAACTGTTTCAAATTACTAGAAAAACAACAGAGAAGATCCTCTTGTGGATTACAAAATACCAAAACCTATTTGAGAGTTTCAAGTGTCTGGACCATTAGAACAAAGACAGCCCAGGGTTTCAGTGGGTTGTCACAGACAATAGAGCAATTTAAAGCAACAAACATCCTGGGTTATTTCTAAAACATGGGATGTAGAAATAAGAAGCACCTCACATTACCACAAGCAGCCCATGACATGGATAGTTGACAGTCACTGTGGCTCTAAGGTGGAGTATAGATTCATATGAAAGATGTTTAAATAAGAATATAGAAGTGGAGTTGGGAAGGTGCTTCAGTTTACAGTGTTTATCTAACCTAGGCTTGATCCCAGCATAAACCAAGTGGATCAGGAGGATCAGAATTTCAAACTCATCTTTGGCTATACAGTCAATTCAATGCCAGCCTAGGGTACATGAGACACTATCCAAACAAACAAACAAACAAACACAGTGCCTTTCTACACATATCACAATTCTTTCCATACATATATATTTATACTTTTTGCAATTATATAGGTTAGGCATAAACATTGTACCAAAATAGCTATCACATTGAACATGTGCGATACCCTTGGCAATGAGCCCATGACTGGCATGTTTTCAAACGCACATGATTCATCCAGTTAGTAATTGTGTTTTCTGAGGACTCATCTTAAAAGAAAAGTAAAGGTTTTGGTGCAAGCATCGGAGAAGACACAGGCAGCTTTCCTCACTTTCTCTTTGGTCACTAGTCAGGTCTATGGACGGCCCACATCACTGCCAGCAAACATACTATAGCCTGGCTGTTTATCACTATCCTCGTCTGTTTTCTTCTTTCACAAGAAAAACAATTCTTAAAATTATTAGTAGGGGGTTATTGTCCGAATTAGACAAACCCAAAGCAAGAATGGGAGGAAACAGTACACTTTATGTGAAGAATCAGTACAAGGTTTGTCAAAAGTGTTAGACTCAGGTGAGAACAGTGCCACTAAGAGCCAAAAAGAAAGAAAAAAAAAAAGGAAAGGGAAAAAGAAAGGAAAAGAAAAGAAAAAGAACACCCCAAATGAACCATTAATCATGCTGTACCTGCGCCAACCAGCTAATCAGAAATACAAAATATAGTGCTAAGACATTAAGGCGCTATAGAAATGCCGCTGAATACAGAACATGAAAGCAAATATGCCAGATTCCCTAACGTCCTGGTACCTAATCTGATGGAGCCACCAGTGCTTTGCCTGAGGTAAGTGGAGACGCTGGCAGGGCAGTCTGTCGCAGGCTTCTAAATGGACTTCTGTGAAAAAACCTCAGTTGGCTATCTCCTGGGATCAGCGTGGCATTTAGTTGCCTGCTGGCCCCAATAAGTTCCAGCCACCCCTGCAGCAAACCCCCCACTGTTATGGAAAGCACCACGTGACCTCCAAAGGTCCACCCCCCCCAGCCCCCACCGGGTTCTCTGTTTTCAAGGTCTTTCCTGAAAGTTGGCCATGTAGATAACCTGGTTTTCATGCTATTTACTGCCTAGGAAGGAGGAAGGGTTGAGCCCAACCCCTCTGGGATGTGAACTTGTGGTTCCAGGGAGTCTAGGAAGTCAAATTTGATGCTTTCAGGACTCAGCTGCCGTATACAATGAATCAAACTGGAGTTTTCTCTAAGAATCCAAAGCAAACTGAATTACAATAGCTCTTTCTTATTTGTACACACACACACACACACACACACACACACACACATACACACCTTTCCTAAAATGAACCTAAGACACATTTTAAAGTAGTAATTTTTCTACATTAAGAATAAATTATTTTTAGTGTTCTTTTTTATTAACCCAAACATTATTTTATCCCTGGGAACCTCCCCTTGCTTGCAGCAAATCTGGTTAACATTGGAAGTGCAGTATCATGGCTTCCATCAACATTGCTGTCTGCAGGTTAGGGAAGATTAGAAGGTCTGGTAAAGGCCCATTTTTTTTTTTCTTCCAAAGCATTTTAATAAAGATAAAATTAAAATAATGTTTTTGGTAGAAATGATTGCCTTTTTTAAAGAAAAAAAATAGCATTAAAGAATCCAGAATAATACTTCTTCAACAGTAGAAAGTTTGCTTGCTTTAATATTGAAACTGATGAGACTTAAATGTGCTTTGAAGTTCCCATTTTGGATGGGCTGTGAGCAGAGCACACCATGAAACTTTGAGGTCACTCCATGATGAGATGTAACTGAAAATCAGAAAATACAAAACCAAAAATTCACCAGCTTTTAAAAGTAAATCTCATTGGGCAGTGGTGGCACAAGATTTTAATCCCAGCACTTAGGAGGCAGAGTCAGGTGAATCTCTGAGGCTAGCCTGGTCTACAAAGTGAGTTCCAGAATAGCCAGAGCTACACAGAGAAAACCTGTTTCAAAAAACTAAAATAAATACATAAATGTATATCTCTCTCATATATATGTTGTGTGTGTGTGTGTGTGTGTGTGTGTGTGTGTGTGTGTGTGTGTGTACACACATATATTCCTGAGACAGTAAACCCAGGCTGGCCTCAAATGTGAAATACAAGAGAGCTCTCTCTGCTTTGGCCTTCTGAGTGCTAGTATCACAGGCGTGTAAATATTTAGGGCTGCTGTGATGATTAGGTTTAATTGTCAACTTGGCACAACCTAGAATTAAGAGAGTATCAGTGAAGGATTGTCTGCTTGACCTATATGCATGCCTGGGTAGGGAAGCCATCTTAAGAGGTAGCTCATGTGTGAAGACCTAGCCCACTGTAGGCAGCTCCATTCCTTAGGCAGGGGATCCTGAACTGCATCAGTAGAGAAACCCAGCTGAGCACAAAGAAAATGAGTCATATGCTTCTCTCTCTCATTATTCCTGACTAGGAATCAATGTAACCAACTGATTTACTATCCTGCCACCTCAGCTCTGCTACAATCATGGACTGTAACCTGAAATTGTAAGCTAAATAAACTTTCTTCCCAAAGTTGCTAATTTTTTTTTTCAGGGTATTTTATCACTGCAACAAAAATGAAACTTAGGACATCGAGGAAGATGACTCAGTTGTTGGAATGCTTGCTATGCAAACATGAGGACCTAAGTCCCAGCTCAAACAAACAAAACAAAACAAAACAAAAACAAAAACAAAAAAAATCCAGGTCTGGGGATATGTGCTCGTAATCCCAGCACTGGGGAGACAGAGACAAGTGGATGCCTAGGACTCCTTTGTTAGCTTGTTTAACAAAATCAATGATCCCGGGTCATTTAAATAACCTGTCTAAAAACTAAGGTGGAGTTCAGATAAGGAGCTCAGTAGGTTACAGGGCCTTCTACCTAGCCAGATTGCCTAAGTTTGATTCCTTCAGGACAGACCCACAGGACAGAAGGAGAAAATTGACTTCCACAAATTGTCCCCTAACCTCCAGATATTCACTGTGGTACCTATAGCATGTGTCTGCATATACCAGCCACACACACACACACACACACACACACACACACACACACACACACACACAACATAAATACATTTAGCAATGAATTTGGACTACAACTTTGCCACTGGCATCTCTGGCTACTGAGTTACTTTGCAAGTGTTAATAAATAGTAGGGTTTGAAGAAACAGGTTAGAGGGCTTGCATTTGAGCAGCATGTGTAAAAACTGGCTCTGAAAAGCAAAACAAACTAACTCAAACAATCAAACAAAAAACACCACATGTATTTAATGGGTTCTCCTCAGTTTCTCAGTTACTAACAAAACCATTGTGTTAATCCCTGCAGACCATGCCT
Source organism: Cricetiscus sungorus (assembly GCA_030556225.1). Taxonomy (NCBI): domain Eukaryota; kingdom Metazoa; phylum Chordata; class Mammalia; order Rodentia; family Cricetidae; genus Cricetiscus; species Cricetiscus sungorus. Next base: position 16,840,587 of record JANBXA010000729.1, read on the forward strand.
GTCCTTTGAAGGTGCCTCTGTGAGAGGTGCCTCAGACTTGCTCGAACCTCAGCTGATGGGAATACATCAGAGTATCCTGAAAAAGGACAGAGGGTCAATCTGACTCAGAATTCCCACTGGTTGTTTAAAAGTATTTAGATGTTAGTGAACCATGACACACATACAGTCACACTAAGAAAAATCCTTCCTCCTCATTCAAAAGAGTGAGAAATACAGATCCATTTCTAGCCCTTTAAAGTTCCTCTTCTTGAGATTATTTATCATGGCTAGTGGTGGCCATCAGTCATGAAAAGTTAACAAAGACCTATTGGGTTTATCTACAGGCAGCAAAACAAACATATCTTGCTCTTCCGTTATCTTCTTGTTAACAAAGCCCTATCAGGATGTTCGAAGCATCAGCGTTTACTGCCCAGTGGCCCTTTATCAGGATTATATATAAAGAGCCCATCAATTAGTGAGAAGGTTTGTAGATACCTGCCATATATTCATGAGAGAAGATTCCCTCTTCTTCTTCTCATCACGGATACACTCTTGTTCTCTCCGTGGTGTCCTGCTTACCTTCTGGGCTGTGGCTCATCTCTGTTGCACTAGTTAAATATCAGATAGTATTAAATGTGAGCAAAGGGGTGGTTTTGCAACAGAGCTGATGAGCAGGGCTAACATTTCCATAACCATATAGGACCACAGGTCTGTGCAGAAATCTTGAAAACACACAGAGAGCCTGGTGTGGCAGTACACACCTGTAATCCCTGCCCTTCAGAGGCTGAGGAACAGGGACCACAAATTAAAGGCTGTATAACAAGTTCCAAGTTTCATCCCAACCTGAGCTAAGTACTAAGACTCTATCTCCATTAAAAAACAAACAAACAAACAAACAAAAAACCCACATGGTAGAAGGCCTGATTTGGTGTTTATGTTGCTTTTAGGTAAGTATTTTGCAAAAACATTGTCATACACACTTATTTGATGAAATGTAAAATATTGATGCAAATACTTTCATTCTAAGTGTGTATATGGATATGAACAGTGGGGAACTAAGTCACCAGGATAGCACCTAGGATGTGTGAGGTTTTCACTCATTCTCACCATGATGTACCTGTATATAAAGCCGCCCCTGGTCCCCAAAGGTTTACAAAATAAATCCACCTCACTTGTCTAAAGAAGCATGTCACTGTGACACTGTGACGTGGACCCACACCTTTTACTTGTCCTCCTACTACTCGGCACTTCATATTTCACATGATTGGTTGATTTATCCATGGGCTTTCTAATTCTGTTCCACCAAGCTTGCTTGGTTTGTTGTTGATTTTGCCTTCTAGCTCTTGACAGCATCCAGTAGTTCTGAACCATCCCGAGAGCCCTCATTGATAGAAGCACCTCCAACCTTGAGTCTGGGTTTCCACGTCATCAGACTCTATATTTCATACAGCTACCTCCCCCTTCCTCCCCACGGTCTCATCCTCCTCTTTTTCTTGTCTTCTGAGAAAGGTCTCATGCAGTTCAGGCCTTGAGCCTCCAGATTCTGATACTCCTATCTCTACCTTCCCAGTACTGGGATTGTCATCATGTGCTACCACAGCTCATTTTGTGCTGTGCTGGGAGTTGAAGCTGGGACTTTGGCAAGCCAGGCAAACACTCTGCCAACTAAGTTATACTCCCATCCTCATGTAGATTCCTAGTGTATCTAGGATGACCTATTTGCTCATCTTTCTCCATTATGTACTTGTGATCATCTTAAGAAAATAGAAAACTCCCTGCCATCCTTGGAACTTATCAGGGAAAGAGGAACGATGAATGAACAGATGCTATTATACTTCACTCCATTGATACACTTTCGTATATGCTGATATTTGCTAGAAGGAAACCCAAGGAACATTGGCAGGATTAAGAATAGGGGCCATGGTCAGAAGGACCCATTACTTATAAAAACACAATCAACCTTAGCCAGTGCTCTGTGTATGTAACAAACTCATGTTTGGAATCCCTTTGGCTTTTGGTGGATGTAACTGCTGCCACTGACCCTGCCATTCCCTTTAGTACACAGTCTGACACTTTTAGTAAAAGGCAACCCTGCTCTCGGGAGAGAATCATCAGCATGACCTTGTGTAGCACGTGGTACCTAAACTTCAAGGACAAACTGAGACCCAAAGAGGAGGTTGAAAAAAAATTCTGGGCAGTGATGGGAGATGTTATTCTGTAAATATGTTTCTCATACTGGTTAATGAATAAAGCACTGTTGGCCAATAGGAAAGCAAGATAGGCGGGGCTAGGAGACAAGGAGGAAAGAGGAAGTAGGAAGGAGGAGTCAACATGGAGAGCCCGGAGAGGTAGAAGGCCAGCTGCTCTGGCTGATAAGATGACCCACGTGGAAATACTTAGAATAGTAGAAATGGGTTAATCATTAAGACAGAGCTAGTTGATAAACAATGATAGTAACTGGCCAACAGCATTGTATCAAATACAGAGTCTCTGCATGTTATCGAGGGTTAGCCTGGTGGCGGGAAAAACCTGCTGGTAACAGGGCAGGAGTCGGAGAGATGGCTCAGCGGTTAAGAGCATTGGCTGCTCTTGTAGAAGACCTGAGCTCAGTTCCTAAACCCCTTACAACAGTTTATAACTCAAGTTCTGCAGGATCTTAAGTACCATTATTACTTCTTTCTGGGATTTTGTTTGTTTTGTTCTGCTCTGTTGAAGACAAGTCTCACTCTGTGAGCCCATGGCGGCTTCAAACTCATTGTGTAGACTATGCTGCCCTTGAGTTGGCAGCAATCTCCTTGCCTCCACCTTTTGAGGTCTATCACTTTTCCCTCCACTGACAAGCCTTCCTCTAAGGGTATAATGCCACAGAACACACCTCCTAGGCTCTTTAACTGGGTAGCCTTTCTCCAGTGGCCTCTCACACTGACCCAAGTCTGCTTCCCATCCCATCTCAAATCCAATCAGCAAATCAGCACCAGGACTTGGGACAGTCAATAGTCATTGCTTGCTTGCTTTTTTTTTTTTAAAATTTTTGATTTTTCAGGGCATGGTTTCTCTGTGTAGCTTTGTAGATCAGGCTGGCCTCGAACAAAAAGAAATCTGCCTACCTCTGCCTCCTGAGTGCTGGCATCAAAGGTATGCACCACCACCACCCTGCTTGGGAACTTTTTTTTCTGATCTTCCCTAGCCTTGCTCCCTGCCCTGAACTCCTTCTCTCTGGAATTTAGAATTTCAGAAGCAGATTTCCCAGACAGGAACACCCCTGCTGGGCAGCACAGCTGTCTCCTTGGTCCTGCCTCAACTCTCTATTTGCTCACTGATCTGCACCTGCTTTGGGAAGCTCCAGACCCACTCTTCCCCACTTCCAAGGTGAGCTTGCCTGCCATTCGCCCTTCTTATTATTTTACTAGGAATGAATGCAGATATGGAACCCCTGATTCAGGGGAAAATCCACTCCCCCCCCCCCCCCCCCCCGCTTTAAACTCTACTGTGTGTGGGGTTGGGAGCCTCTAAAGATCTTCTGTGCCAAGGGAGTTTCTGATGTGTGTGGGTGGTGGTGTGGTGTCTGACCTTCAGAGTAACTATATCCCAGTAGCAGCTGGGGGGGGGGGGTGCTGGGCGTAGGGGACTGTTGGTTGACCCCTGGGAGCTTTGGAGTCACTTTTACCTACTACTTAGAATCTGGGCCATTTTTAGGTTGCCCTGCCCAGCTGCTATGTATGGAGTAGGTCTCTTGGGAGACCCAGTCCTGCCTTGAGGGTCCAAGAGAAAAACAAGATCTGTTCCCTGGGTCTCAAAGAGGGTTCATTTGGGACATTCTTCCGATTGGTGAACAACACAAGAACAGGGCCGCAGTGACCTTTTTAGGGGAGAATGAGGGAGCAGTGATGGGAATCAATCCAAGTATACCGGGAGACTGAAGGGGACAAGTGCACCCCAGGTCCAGGTGGATCCATCTCTTTTCCTCCTTTAGCAAAAGAAGAGGAGCACAGTGTGGAAGGAAGAAGGGAATTGAGAAGGCCATGAGGGAAGGGTGTGAGAGAAGGAGCTGGCAGGGGCTGGAGGGGAAATAGAAGCCTCCACCAGGTCAATCTTCACAGGTCAGGTTTTGGTGGCCTTGAAGATTGAGAACAGAAATGTTCATAATTTGGGCGACTATCAATAGACATTCCCATTGTTTATATCCCATTGACCCACCACTGCTACTCCTCAGAACCACCTGAACCGAACTTGCACATTTCCAAAGTTCCAGGACTGGTGGAGGGTATCATCCAAGAACATACACACTGGCCAAGCCTGAGCAGGAAACCTAACTTCAGAGCTCCAGTGCATCTCAAGACCAGCAGATACTACTAAAGCAGCAAGGAGGGCTTCCCCATTCAAGAGGGGAGGCTTGCTGGTGTGTGTGTGGGAAGGGAACTGTGCTGAGAAAATCGGACTGATAGTGGCTTTCTATTATCTGGGTGTTCGAAGCAGAAGTGCAGATGGCCTGAGAAGTGGGTTCTATCTTCTTATCTTGAAGATGACCCAGTGGGTGAACAAAACTGCTGCAAGACCTTTTTTGTTGGAGACTGATGCTGAGGGCAAAGATGCAATGACTCAGACCTCTGTTTATGTCAGTGTGCAAATGAGCACCTGTGTGGGCTCCTCCACTCCAGGGCAGTTGTTACCAATACAGAACAGGACAAGATACCGCCCCTTGCCTGCAAGTGCAAACTAGTTTCTGTGTTGGGGTAGAAAGAGAGAATAAAAGTTTAATAAACGTGTGCTGTGTCGTGGATGACTTTGTGGCGACCTCTGTTGCAAATGGCCTATGCATGCGGAATAATGGCCTCCTTGCAGAGAGGGAAATAGCTTAGTGCTATCATCGTTGCCTCGGTAACCATCAGAGTCCCCATCTAGCAAAAGAGAAATGAGTTATGAAAAGGCTTGAGTGAAGAAGGGATTAACACATGATCCCAGGGACAGTATGTCAATCAAAATCAACTGAGAAATTACACTCTCTATTTGAGAATTTCTCCGGAACCTAAACGGTAGTGAGGTTGGCATATTCTCTCTCTCTCTCTCTCTCTCTCTCTCTCTCTCTCTCTCTCTCTCTCTCTCTCATACACACACATACACAACTTTTTTTTTTCAGTTTGAGGAGAGGATCATGATGTTTCCTCATGATTATCATAGAGTTTTATATTGAGGGAAGGGAAGAGCTTTATTATAAAAAGGAGTTGAGAAAACAGGTGCCTACCAACTCAATCCCTTCCTACCTGGGTACTCTCGGTCTCTATCCCTCCGCAGTTTATCTCCTCTGGACTGAGAAGGAAGCCCAGGTCTCAGCCTTTGCACATGGCCTTGCAAAAATCGCACTGAGGATGAGATGAAGGTCCAGCTGCTTTTCCCACCATCCTCTATCCTAAGAAGCCAAAGGCCTTCTAGGCAAGGTCTCCCTAGCTGACGCCTAGCAAGTTTTCCTTCTGTGGCCCGGGGAAGCAGTGATTGTATTGCACACTCCGCCCCTCAGCTTGTGAGACCCTTTCTCTGGGTAGAAACACACACGCCCACCCATGCAGCTTCTCATACACGTGACACCGAGGTTTCAACAAGACCCTATGCGGAGCGAGGGAGCAGTCTTGGTGAAAAGGGGCTCAGCAGCCGGCCCTGTCTTTTCCGCTGCATCCGTATACACTTCCGGTTTTGCCACTTGAAAGAGGGATTTGGAAAGAAAGAATCCTCAATCTGTTTCGCTCCCACCCCTCCCCAAAGAGGATTTTTTTTTTTTTTTTTTTTTTTGCAAACACTTGAGAGGCCAAAGGCTCCTAAGAGGAATCTGGATAGGCAAATTTATACGCTGGTAATACCACAGTAATTCCTAGCGCAGTGGGCTACCGACCTGGCAGAGCTTTTGGATGAAGCCTTTCTAGGGCTCCAGGGGGTTGTGGGACTTTTGCTTCTGAGAATCTGTCTTGTCAGAGACTATAGGCCAGGCTGGTGGTGGGTCCAAGTTGTTCATGTGACAATGAGGAGAGGGACTATAGAATCAGCCACACATCACTCCCCATTTCTCTACCAGCCCCATAACCTGCATGAATGGTCTTGGCTATTTTCACCTTGTACAATCCCTTCAATTACCGTGAGGGGAAACTGAGACCTGGACATGATACAGGTTTTAAAGCCTGGGTTGTGGCAAGAGCCCAGATTTCTGAAATTGGTCCCATTTAAAAGAAAAAAAAAGTTATAAGGAAACTTTTGTCCGAGAGCTTTAACATTAGTCTGTGAAGGAGCTAGGAAATGAGAGGCGAGGCCTGGACCAGGTGAAGGCTGGCTCCTCCCCCAGCCCTGCTCTCTCTCTCTCTCTCTCTCTCTCTCTCTCTCTCTCTCTCTCTCTCTCTCTCTCTCTCTCTCTCTCTCTCCCTCCCTCCCTCCCTCCCTCCCTCCCTCCCTCCCTCCCTCCCTCCCTTCCCCCTCTCTCTCCCATTGCCTCAATGTGTGCTTCCCACTATGCATCTCTGCATGCATCAGCGGTGTATCCATCCATCCATCCACCCACCCATTCTCTCCCCTCCCCCGCGGAGTCCCACACAAATTTCAAGTCCTGAGCGTCCCGCGGTTAACTAAATCGCCTTGACCTCGGCGCTATTTGATATTTGCCTCTTTGACACTCATTTAGGAGCTCGCAGCGGTAACACAGACATTGGACAAGTCCAGCCTGAAACCGAAGCCTTATGAAAAGAGGAGATGGGGAGAACCTGATAGCTGGAAACTCGTTTTCTCCAAAGGCTTTCTGGACATTTTAGCCCGGCTCCAGGTCCGCAGAGCGCCAGGGCGCCGCCAGTGCGGGTGTAAATGTTAAATGTTAGCTATTTGTTCCGATGATTGCCATGAAAATCGACTCTTTCTTGTCCTCTCCTTTTTTTTCTCTCTCTCCTTTCCTTTCCTTCCCCCCCTCCCCATTCCCACAGATACCACTCCAGACAGCAGTTTGAAGTCGTCGCCTTCCCTGCTACAGCGCTGCCACTTCCAAACTTCCAATTCGGAGACAAATAACGAGGGGTGGGGTGGGGGGACAGCGTGTAATTTTTTTTGATTTGTTCTATTTTGGAGGCAACCCTTCATGTTTTCTTCCTACTCCTACTCCTTCTCTTTCTCCTCCTCACCACTTAGGGTTCCCGTTTCTTTGAAGTGGGGCTGGAGAGGCGGTAAGCAGAGTAGTATCAATAAGTCAGGAGTCCTGTGCTCTCCACAAAAGGACACAAAAGGATGAGAAGATGAGGGGCGGGGTCATGAAACTTCCCACTTCAGCTTAAAGAGAACAGAGAGTGATTTCCTTAATGAGAGCCTTGGCCTAGAGTTGAGGCTGGTGACCAACCCACAGTCGCCACAAGGTGTCCATGGCTCAGTTCCACTCTGCCCCTACTCTGCATTAATAATAACAGATTTATCATAGATGTTCTCCCTTCCTGGAGTGGCGTCCCTACTCCAACCCTGTTGCACCCCAACTCTCCATCCGCCTTATTGGCTCTGTCAGTACCTATAGATTCTTGCAACAAAACCTTTCCAATTCTGATAACTGCAAGCTTCACTCTCCTCACTCACCATTCTCCCCGCTTCCCCTCCCTTTCCTTTCTCCCTCCTTAGAAGATTTTGGAACCGGGAAGATAAGATAGTCAACCCCTCTATCGGGAATCCTGTGATATTAAAGATCAAACGTGGCATCAATAGAAGGACCAAATGCAGGGGGAAACAAAAGGGGGAGCTGGGAGATGCTCATCAGCTAATTACAGCTGCAAATATTATGCAAATTTATCTTGGCACAGAAATGGAGAAAGCGAGTTTAAGTGTGGAGATAATGCCGGAAAATTGAATGTTCATCTGGGCATGGGAAACGGCCCAGTAGGCTCCAGCAGTCTGCCGCATCTAGGGAATCTCCGTTTCCAGGCTCCTATCGGATCATCTGCACTTCGCTGGTTGAGACTGGGAAATTCATATTACTTATAATTGATACTTGAAATTCTTGGAGGGATATGTCATAAAGAAAGGAGAGAAAGAAAGGGGAAGGGAAGAAGGAGAATATGGAGAAGGAAGAGAGGAAACTGTCCAGATATTAAGTACAGATTTAGAACTCTGAGTCTGAGGTCCACTGTTACAAGGAACAATGTGAATTAAGAGATAAATGAAAAATAGCCCAGAAAATCAGGTGTCTCCTTGTATAAACCTAAAACCTAATAGTTGTTTAGAACCAAAACCCAAGTTTTAAAGAAACTATCATTATTTGATTGCCTTTTTTTCCTAAGGGTGGGGGCAGCCTCAGGAATAGTGACTTGAACTTGACATGGATGGGCACCCTGGATAATCCCAGAATGGGAAAGGCAGGACCACTTCAGGGATAGATGGGAAGATGCTTTGTCCCTGCTCCTGCCTCCCTCCTGTGTACTCCACCTTTCTTATCATTGTTGGCCCCTGTGCATGCCATACCATCACTGGTGACCATGTCCACCCCAATGATTCAGCCTCCTAAAGAACTATGTAGGGAATTATAGTCCTAGAAACAACCTTTAAATTCTCACACTCTAAGAAGTAAATCATTTTTTTAAGTGTAGGGTAAAAGAAAACAATAAGAATTATGGAAAATAAGTCTTAAAAAAAAGATCTTCACCACAGAATCTTCTGTAACCTAAAGAAACACATGCGAAATCATGTGTGTGTATGAACACACACACACACACACACACACACACACACACACACACGAGAGAGAGAGAGAGAGAGAGAGAGAGAGAGAGAGAGAGAGAGAGAGAGAGAGAGAGAGAGAGTGCTGGAGGAGGAGGTTCAGGAATGCAGAGAAGTGGTATTCCGGGTGCAAGCCATCCAATTGCCAATAAATTACCACCTGACGTCAGGAGAAACAATTGAAGAGTGAATATGTATGAATCTCTTCTCATTCGTTTACATATTCCCAAGGATTATTTGATTCAAACACCAGGAAAGTAATCAGCAGCCACAGAAAGCTTAAAGAGTGAATTATGAAGGACACTTGCCCCTTCCCTAAGCCTGGATGTCAGACACTGGGAGCGGACTGTGGTTCAGTCTTGGATTCTGACATCTGTCCTGTTCAGAGGCCAGCTATGCCTGTTGCATTTCCATGGCTTTTGTTCTTCTGGTGTTAGGATGAGAGACAAAAGAAAACAAAAATGGCAATTATTGGAACTAATTAGCCATTAAATGAGATGTGTGCCCCCCTTCTCTCTAAAATGGAAAGAAGTTGATGAGAGTAGGGGTGAGGTGGGGTGAAGGGAGTCTGAGAGAACCCGCCCACCCTTGTTCTCTAAGAAAATCAAACCTGTGCCTATTCTGCATGTGTTAACAGACAAAGCCAGACAAGCTGAAAGCTGAGTGTGTGTGTGTGTGTGTGTGTGTGTGTGTGTGTGTGTGTGTGTGTACATT